>CM054378.1:125131342-126368485 GCA_028858755.1 Ara ararauna | reverse complement strand
ATGCTCATCCTTCCTGCCTTGCTCAGCTGCAGCAAGCTACGTGTATCTGTTCAGTCCTCCCCATACTGCAGGTGGCCTAAGGAAGCCCTGGAGGTCTTACCCTGCATAGACAACACTGCCCATCTCCTGTGACATTGCCGAAACATCAGCCTCTGCATCCTGCCGCCTCTCCTGTTGGACTTGAGGGGGGGATATGTGTGCTCACTAACCCCCAGGCTTCTTTGTGTCCACCTCCCATTTGAGCTTTAAGCAAAGCAAGCTATATTTACAAAACTAAAGAAAGCTGTCATAGGAGTAGCAATATTTCTTATAGCCGCTATTATTTCTTCTTTAGAAACCTCTCTTAATGTACTTCAGCCAACTGTTTCCCCACTCTGTACTATGATTTTAGCAAATGAGCTCTTTCTGTCTTTAAGACAAATGTTGCTGCTTGTATTTTAAAACTATCTTAATTTCCCCATCTGTTCTGCGCTTGTGTGCCCCTGCCCTGCTCTATGGGTACCCAGTGCCTACCAGGAGGAGCTCATGGGGAGCTTCTGGGTATTGCCCTGACAGCAATAGATTACATGATCCTCTTGAACAACATGGCAAAATCCATGCTGTCCTTTGGAGCTGACATAGTGAAAAGCACAACAAACATTTGGGGAGATATAGGAAACAGTGGCTCAGGCTTGGAGAGCTCAGAACCAGCATCTCTGATTCAGGTAAGAGCGCAAAAGCCGAAACGTGACCAAGGTTTCATAGCAGCTGATGTTGGCCTACGTGGATGCCCTGACTTGGAGCAGGAAGGGCTCTTCTCCTTATCTGAGGAGCCACACACGCCAGGAGACCTTTGCTCTGAATGTTTGGAGTCTGAATAAAGTCCAGCAGGTATAAAAAGGCAGTTCCCTGCTGCCCCGGTTCACACTGCAATGTGCTCTGTCTCTCTTGCAGCTGTGTAAATGAGTATGGAAGATTATGATTTCCTCTTCAAAATTGTTTTAATTGGCAACGCCGGTGTGGGGAAGACCTGCTTAGTGCGTCGCTTCACACAGGTAAGGTTGGGACATGGATGCTGGGATGGGGACGGCACTGGGACAGGAGCATGGAGCTTTGAATGGGCACTGAGGGCTCTGCTGGCATCGCGGCTCCAGTGCATTGTTATCCACACTCCTGGTGCATGCATCACCTATAGCGACATGGCACAAGCAGCATGTCTGCGTCTACTGCTGTAATGCTGGAGAAAGCTCAACCCCCTCTGAAGGGGGAAAATCCCCTCTGGAAGCTGCTGGGATGACTCCTCCTGATTTGGAGGTGCTCTGTACCAGCACATCTCCTTGTGTGCTCCTGTGTGCCTTCTCCCCATCCCTTGCTGCACAAAGCTCTCTGTTATTTTCCATTAGTAGATAATGAAATAACCTGGGTCCTGTGCTGTAAGTCCAGTGTCTTCTGTTAAACACCAGACCTTTTTTGGTGGCAGAATGATAGGGAAAGGAGTGTGCTTCTGTGATCTGGGGCAAGAGAAGGTTTTGCATAATGCACTGTAAAAAACAAGTTGTGGGGCTTTTGTTGCACTCTCCTCTAGGAACTGTCAGCATTTTTCCCCCCTCCCTGTTAATTTCAGTGTTTCACATCAACATGGCTTTATAACTCTCCACCAGCACGTGACAGTGGCAGTAAAGCCAGTCAACTCCAAAGGGTTAACCACAAAAATCTGAGGCAGCTTCTGCTCTTGTGCTTTGGCAGTGCAGATGCTGTAGGGGATGGATGCGCCCCCAAATCAACATGACTTTGTAGATGTGGATACTGAAATCAAAAAGCTCTGGCTGGGGTTTTCTGGGGGAGATTTTGCTGTTGCTCCTTTCTTACGGTGCTGCAGTCAAATACCACCAGCATCACGCCAGCCTTTGCCATTGCTGTGGCACTGGTAGTGGGTGGCTCCATGCTTTGCTCCCAAAATACTGTGCAGGAATTTGACCCCAGCACTGGGAGCTGCCAGAAATGCCTTTCCATACTGTGGTGTGTGGTGGAGGAGAGAGGGAAGGCATGAGGCTGCAGGAGTAAAGGCATCTCGTACCACATGTGCTCTCAGACCACTTTCAAGGCATTGAGTAGTAGGATGGACTATCCTCATCTACTCTTCCCCTGCCTTTTCCAACTGCACTGAAGAAAGGCTCTTCCCCTCTCCTCTTCCCCTCTCCTCTTCCCCTCTCCTCTTCCCCTCTCCTCTTCCCCTCTCCTCTTCCCCTCTCCTCTTCCCCTCTCCTCTTCCCCTCTCCTCTTCCCCTCTCCTCTTCCCCTCTCCTCTTCCCCTCTCCTCTTCCCCTCTCCTCTTCCCCTCTCCTCTTCCCCTCTCCTCTTCCCCTCTCCTCTTCCCCTCTCCTCTTCCCCTCTCCTCTTCCCCTCTCCTCTTCCCCTCTCCTCTTCCCCTCTCCTCTTCTTCTGTTTTCCTACCTCTGAAGTCAACAACCTCCTACATGTGAAGGAACATGTAGGCAGGGAAAACACTGTGGGGTTGAAGGTTGAATTATGGTAACCTTTGTGCTGGGGAAATGTTGCATCTAAATGTGATGGAAATAAGTGTCTGGGGAAGGGAACAAGGAATGAATAGTTCTGAGGGTGAACAAGGATGAGGGTTGACACTTAGAGTTTGTTCAATGAAACTCTTGTTTCCTTTCAGGGGCTCTTCCCACCGGGTCAAGGAGCCACCATTGGGGTTGACTTCATGATCAAAACTGTGGAGATAAATGGTGAAAAAGTAAAGGTAGGAACCTGATGGGTTTAAGTGTAAACGTGTGTGGCAGTGCCATAGCTGAGGTTTCTTGCCACAGTCCTCTTGCCACTGGAAGGCACATGGGGAAGCACAGGGCTGTCTGACATGGCAAAAGCGATGCTGGGTCTAGCAATCTTTGTGCCCCTCTCCATAATTACCATAGGGGTTGTTAACAGTGAGCATACTTTAAGGGAGAAAAGACAGGGGAGATCTTGCAAAACTCTGTCCTTGCTTAGGGGATGCTAAGGTTGTGTCTGCCTAGAGTTGAGGAAGTGCAAGAAGCACTTCAGTGTAACCTCTGCATCATGGTAATCAGAGATACATTGCGTTCCCATTAGGATGTGCTTGATGAAGGTCTTCTCCTGTGAGCTCCCGAGGTGGCTGTTGGCAAGAGCAGGCTTCTGGACTTGTGTGGTTTTCCACAACAAAGGCTCATCTTCCACTTCTGAGTTATGGATTTGGGAGAGGCATTGATGATCACAATACCTGTGCTTTAGTCAACAAACTGAGTTAAGAAGGGCAATGACCTCCATAGTATTAACTCATTCACCCTCCAAAATAGGGTGGTTGCAACCGCACTGCTTGTCCTGTGCTAAATCTCAAACTGAGCCCGAGCATCACTTGGTGGAGAGCTACATTGCCCGAGCCAAAACGCACCAGGGACCAATCTCATGTTTTAATGGGATCCATGGTTGGGTTCCAGCACCCAGAGATGTTGGTTGGTGCCACTTTATTCATTAGTAGAGATTGTGGGTGTCTATGAGGTGGGAGAGGAATAAGATTACCTGAGCCTCTAATGTCAGTGTGTCTTGGTACCCTGAGCTGCTCCTGGAATTGCTCTGTTTTCATTAAATCCAGGGGCATTGAAGTGAAAACCAGCAGTTTCCCCCTTGCTGCCTTCATCAAACCTAGCAGTGAGCAAATGGGAGAGTGGCAGCAGTGTGATATGATGCAGGCAGCATCACATGTGATACGCATCCAGGCAGCAGCTGGATATGATGAGACCCATTTTTAAGCTTGTGTAAGTGATGGGATGGAAACAATGGACTTGTGCAGATTTTCAGCCCTGTGGGGTTTTTAACCTTTTTATTTCAGCACACAGGGTTTTTAGAAGAAAATCAGGTGGTGTATTCCTCGGTTTAGGACAGATTTAAAAAGCCATGATCCTATCAGCAGGCTGCCAGCCTCCTGTGTGAGGAGCTGTACACATCTATGGCAAATGCTGGTCCTAGAGCAGAAGCCCTTCCAACCTAAGCAGGTGAAGGATAAGAGGTGTAAATTCCTTCCCCTGATAAGGACTGAGTTACCATTCAGCACGTTGCAGTGCAAGTGGGACAGCAGCGGGCAGGAAAGCAGTGTGGATCACGTGTAGCCCCTGTGGTGTCAGAGCTTAGCTCAGTGGTTGTGATGTTCATTAGCAGGCGTCTGGCATAGCAGGGTTGGCCAGGACACTGCTGCTGCTTGTCCAGGCTCCTTGGACAGCAGAAAGGGGTCTTTCAGCCAAACCCAGGTCCAGTGGAGCAGCTCAGAGGATCTAAGTAGTAAATGGCTGAAGTACTGCACTGAAGGTGGAATTAGTGGTTTTCGTTATATACCTGACTTAAACCAGCTGTCTAGATTGTCCTGGTTAATGAAGGGAGAAAAACTATCCTGAAGAAGATGAATCCCATCCATGTCAGGTATCTCTCCTTTCCAAGCAAGTGGTTCCCTGTCAAGTACAGATGGAGCCTAAACAGCATTACTTACATCTGAGGTCTGCTTTTGGACCAGTGAACTCACCCTAAGGATTTGTCTGTGTTTGACTTGTTACTCCCATGACATAATCCTGTTTTAAGACTATCTTGGACTGAGGATGCAAACTCCTTAAGAGATCATATGGAACAGTTGTGCCAATATGGGCTATCTCGAGGCTAAGGATGGTGTAGGGAAGGTCTACAAGCTAAATAAAAACTCATCAGTGTGGTAAGCCCCTGCTGCCCTGTAAATGTTTGAATGCACAAGCTTCCACCCAAGCAACTGATCTAGTTCAAGATGTCCCTGCTCTTCTCAGGGGGGTTGGATTAGATGACCTTGGAAGGTCCTTTCCAACCCAAGCAATTCTATGGTTCTATGTACTCTCTTAATCACCCTGGGGCTGGCTCATGTTTGACAGAGCCTTAGCAAGCAGTGGCTGGTATTTGACATAGCAAATAAAGAGTCCCTCTCCTGGCCCCACCAGTGGAGTGAACTGGGGTTGCCAGAGCTCAGCCACAATGACCAAGCTTGGGAGGAAGCTTACTCCAATACATTCTGGCGTTTGAATGAGCCTTCTGGAGTGTAAAAAGCAAATGGATTTCTTTCAGAGAGCAATTTTTGTAGCTGAAACTTTTTGAGTAATCAGTGCCAGTGAGAATAAACATTTAATGAGCAGGAAAAGTGGGAATGAGTCAGAGCAATAAAAATGACATCCCAGTCAAACAAGGCGCTGCTCTCATTGTTAGCTCATTTAACAGTACCCGAGCTGTGACTGTGCTTCTGTGCTGGGCAGCATCTCCTGCACGTCCACTGGGATCCAGGATGAGCGAGCATGGCTGTTCACCGACAAGGTTCTCAGACTTGAAAATAAGCTATAGATTTCCAGGGAAATATTACTTTCCAGCTTTCAAAGTTACATTTGAAAGTCAGTGGAGAGGGACTCGCTAGCGTGAACAACTGTGTGCAAACCATATCAGGTATGAGCTGCTCCTGAAGCTCACTGATAGATGAGCCGAGACAGCACAGTGCAGTTCAGGGGCTTTTGGTCTGCCTGCCCTTTTCTAATAAACACAGAAGTATGTACACCACCTGCAGTAAGAGGCTACGTGAAGTTGAGCCAATTTTCATGCTGGTCAAAGCTAAGCATCCTTAGTGCTACAGAGGGCTATGCTCTCCGGACCCGTGATCTTACCGTGCGTGGTAACGATGTACCTGTGCATGAAGCTAAATGTGTGCAAACGCTGAGAGGAGGGAAGCATCAGCTGGCCTCAAGAAAACCAAGATATACATTTCCTGCAGGCTGAGTCAGGCATTGTCCTTCTGATCCTCTGGAAAAATAGGCAGGTATAATGGTTGCTGTGAAATACCTTATTTATGGAACCATAGAATCACAGAATGATTTGGGTCGGAAAGGACCTTAAGATCATCCGGTTCCAACCCCCTGCCATTTAGCAGAAATAATCAGTGGGGTGAGGTGGGAGATGTGCATTTTGTGTGCAGGAAGAGTTTATGACCGGCTATAAGGTTGGTGCCTCTTCCCTATCTTATTGCACCCAGTTCACTGACTGCAGCCAGTGAGAAACCATCTCCCAGTGCAATCCCTTTTGCTGTCTATGTCTGTTACATTAAAGAACATATTCACATCAAGTTTTTGTCAGCTTGGAGATCATCTCAATGAGTGTGGAACACATAAGCTGGAGTTAACCAGTGGATCAATCAGTAAATGTTTTTCCTGGGAAAGAGCCCAGCAACAACAAAATGAGCTGTGTTTTTCCATCTGCCAGAGTTTGAAGGCAGGTTTGTTTTAATGGGGACTCGGTCATTATCTGAATTCCATGTGCAAGTAATTTCACTTATGGTTTTATGTGTCATGTAACTACAGGCACCGGGTTCCGCTGTTTAAGTACAACCATGCCAAGGGTTTAAGCACGAAGCGCCCAGTAGCTGTGAACGAGAACAAATCACTTTCTCTCTCTCAAAAAAAGTACTTTTTCAAACTTATACCCACATCTGAAAGCTGCTACTGGGAGCTCTTATTTCAAACTAACACATTTATGATGAGTACCTTGGGTAGTTTGACTTTGGAACTGGGCAAGAATAAGGTTTTTCTCTGTTATGTTGAATATATGGAAGAAGTCTCAAATGCTTCACCTTTTTCTTCCCAATGTGTGCAGGATTCTGGCTGGAAACCACCTTTTGACATAGCTAATTGCAAGCAGGGTGCTTTAAAAAAATAAGAGCTGAAGCAGAGAAGTGCTCTCTTCTGTTGGAATGTTTCCATTTTGGATGTTTGCTTCTTTGACCGCCTGTTTGAAGAATTGAGGTTTTGCAGATGGTCAGGTTATAAAAACAGCATCAGTTTAGTTTGTATTGGGAAATGTTTGTTGTCTTCCTGGACCCAGAGGGTTTGGCAAATGCTTATGACCTCTTTGGTGCTGAGGCACTGGCACAGGGTGCCCAGAGAAGCTGTGGCTGCCCCATCCCTGGCAGTATTCAAGGCCAGGTTGAACAGGGCTTGGAGCAACCTGCTCTAGTGAAAGGTGTCCCTGACCGTGGCAGGGGTTGGAACTGGATGAGCTTTAATGTCCCTTCCAACCCAAACTAGTCTATGATATAGTTAAGGACATGTAAACCAGTTCTACTGCCTGGGAATGCAGCCAGTGAGCAACTAAGTGGGATGGATGAGGTTATAAAGAGGAAATGTGGTAGAGTCCCTTGGATCAGCCTTCATCTGAGCTCCTTGTTCAATCCTGTATTTTCCACCCATCAATGCATTACCTCAGCATAACTGTAACTGGCTTTGGGAGCTAGAGGAGAGGTTTATTATTTCTTCTTGGGATGGATGCTGCTGTTGCTTGGAATTCGGGGGCCGGAGAAGTGACTTCCTTTCTCCATCGCCCCTGTTGTAACTTCAGGCCAGCAGCTCTGTCCACAGCAGAGGGAAGCAGTGGAAGTCACACGAAAACCCACAGACTTGTGCCTTCCAGGGGCTGTTGGCTGCAGTGCCAGCTGACTTTGTGCCTTGCATTTCAATCCACTAGTGCAGGAACACAAACAAAACACTCTGGGGGAAAGGAAGCCAATAGGGCGAAGAGCAAAGTGCTTTCCCACCACTGGCTTTACCCTGAAGGGGCTTTAATAGGTCAAAACGGTGCTGCTATTGAATAAAAAAAGTTAACTTCTCTATTCCCTTTTCCCACCTTTCCTTGCTGTGCCCAAAGCTGCAGATCTGGGACACAGCGGGACAGGAGCGGTTCCGGTCCATCACACAGAGTTACTATCGCAGTGCTAACGCCTTGATCCTCACCTACGACATTACCTGCGAAGAATCCTTCCGCTGCCTGCCCGAGTGGCTGCGGGAGATCGAGCAGTACGCCAGCAACAAGGTCATCACCGTGCTAGTGGGTAAGTGGTGATGGTCCCGAAGGGGCTGGTGTGATGAGGCGGCTGAGATGTGTGTGTCAAGGGGTTGGTGGCGGATGGGGATGTGAGCAGGGGGAAAATGTGGCATCTGTGTGAACTCACGGTGCTAGATGCTGGAACTGGTGTGGAAGATCTCACTGCCAACCAATTGTAACTGTAGGTGGGTACAGCCCTAAACCCTGTGTGTGGACCATGCTTTCTCCAAATCGTAGAATCACAGCATGGTTTGTGTTGGAAGGGACCTTAGAGACTATCCAGTTTCAAGCCCCTGCCGTGGGCAGGGACACCTTCTATTAGAGCAGGTTACTCCAAGCCCCATCCAACCTGGCCTTGAACACTGCCAGGGATGGGGCAGCCACAGCTTCTCTGGGCACCCTGTGCCAGCACCTCAGCACCCTCATAGGGAAGAGCCTAAGAGCCCGTCTTAATCTCCCCACTGTCAGTTTAAAGCCATTCCCCTTGTCCTGTTGCTACATGCCCTTGTAAAAGTCACTCTCCCAAGATGCTGATAGCGGTGTTCAGGACACGACAGCCACTTCTTGAAGTGTGGTCCTGTCTTAGGCTGAAGGCTATTGCATGCTATTCCCACCAGTCAGTCCCATATAAGACTGAAATGTTGATGGTGCAGCTACCAACTGAGCCAAGAATAGAGCAGTTTCCCTTGTGACTCCCAGCTCGGATCTCATCAATCTGGTGATGCCTGCAGGTTGCTGTACCCATATGGTGAGACCCATAAACCACTTGTATTGAGTGATAATGCATTTAGAAAGGTGACCAGTTTATGCAGTGGGTTTAAGAAACTGCTTTATTGGGAAAGAAAGGACATCTCGGGTGAGAGGGCAATGAGATGTGGTTTGCCAATGAAAGCGCAGTGTGTTCCTCCCATTAAGTATCAAAGTTGCTCATAGAAGTGGACCCAGGGGATGTTTCCTCCTGAAACCGCAGAGTCCATGGACACAGCCCCCTGTTACTGTAGGTCCTGGTCTGTTATCTTCATTATAAGATTAATTTATGGCAAAATCATCATGTTTGAAGTGAAGTGGCCAGTAATAGGGTATAATCATATCAGATGCTTGCTTGAGGCTTTAATCAGCTCTGTGCTGAACTGAGCTCAAGGGGCTGGTTCCTCACCCCACCTCTCTCTGCAAGTGCTCCCCTGGCCCAGTCCTCTTCCAGCCTCAACAGCCAAATCCTTCATGGGAATATTGAAATAGGAAAGCTGCTTTCTGTGCCAGGCTTCTTTTAAACCTTGTAATGACATGAGAAATCCCACATTTAGTGTCTCATATGCTATAATCGACATTTTAAGTGCTACTCAGAGCAAGAACAGGAGAATTTTCAATAGATATTATAATGGAAATCCTTTAATCTCAGTTGATAGCAGCAAACAGATGCACTGGTGCTAAATTAGAGCTAACTGACTTGGATGTTTACAGGGCATATTGCTTTAAATGAGCTGATATTAAATGAACTTAACCATTTGTATCAGGAAATCCATTATTTGGAAGAGAGGGTAAAAACTAAGAGTGTCACATCAAAACCACTGTCCATACATATGTACAACACCAAACTCTTTCTCTCTTTCCAACCTCCGTTTCTCTTGTTTTTGGAAGCCAAATTAATTCCTTTTCTATCAATGCAGGTAATAAGATTGATTTAGCTGATAAGAGGGAAGTCTCCCAGCAGAGAGCTGCCGAATTTTCCGAAGCACAGGATATGTACTACCTGGAAACCTCCGCAAAAGAGTCGGATAATGTGGAAAAACTCTTCCTGGACTTGGCCTGTCGCTTGATCAGCGAGGCACGACAGAACACCCTTGAGAACAATGTCTCATCCCCCTTACCAGGAGAGGGGAAAAGCATCAGCTACTTGACTTGCTGTAATTTTAACTGAGGGGCTGGCATGTGATCTCCTGTTCTGCCATGGGCCAAGAGGGTTTATTTTCCTTCTTTTTTTTTCTTTGCTGGGATTTATCTACTTGAAGGGAATTCCTGCCACTTCCCGAGTCAGGATGCAGACCTGGAAGCTTGGCTCCAGCTGGATGGAAACATAGCAGAATATGTCATGGTTGAAGTTTCATCTTCCTTGCAGTCTGTGGAGCAGGTTAGGAACGGAAGCGTTGCACAAATGCTTCATGCGGTGCAGAACACAAGCTGCTGTGTTTCCTTCTATGGGAGACTAGAGCAGCCTCTCCTGAAGAAGACACTGAAGAGTTGAATATCTCCCTATCCGAACAATGTGTTTGGTCCTTTTTGAAATGACATAAACCAACAATGAACACTGACCCTGGACTACACTGGCAATCTGTGGGGCTGCCAGTGAGTGAGCTCTTAGGACATGTACATAAGCGTTTGCCCATGCGTCTCCATGGAGGACTCCAGCATTTGAAATAGCGTTACGTCTCTCATCTACAGGCACTTTCATGAACATGGAATTAAAGGACAAGTTACTTATATCAACATTTTCCAGATGTTAAGAAGACCTGGATACAGCTCAGTTGCTCCCTTTGGTGCTAGCAGTTCAGCAAATATTCCATAGATCAAATGTAGTCTTACTACATTGCTGTCCTCTGAATGTGTAACTTAGACTGGTTAGCAAAAAAACCCACACTAATAAGCACTGTTCATAAAAATAAAGCAAATCTTGTTACCTCTTTTTCTAGGCCTACACGTAGTGGGAAAGGACTGTGCTGCTTTGGCCAACACAGGATGAAAAGGCTTCTCCAGAAATAAAAATAAACGAGAAAATGAACCATTCCTCTTCTAATTAGTAATGTCCTAATGTGGAAAATTAGCTTTGGGAAAGATTAGTGGTGGAGTTGGGGAAAAAGTGCACCAGATGTGACCAAAATCTTGTGCATGCACAGATCGTGTGTAAGGGTTCAAAGAGAGCACAGTCTGAAGTGGCCATCTGCAATATATCCAGCTTAAACATAAAGCTTGTAGATACAGTTCTTGTTGAAAAGCAGATCTACAAGGTAGCGGGTTTTTTATGCTAGGTGGGAATAGCAGTGGGTTGCAAGTGGTATCATTCTGTGTCTGACCCATCCAGCGCTCACCTCATGGAACTGCTCTCCAAGATGCTCTTGAAGGTATCTTCTTGGCATCTGGTTTCTCTACTAGGGTAGCTTTCAGGTTCAGGGCTGTAGAGTCATTTAATTCACTTGATGCTTTACTTTTAATCTCAGACTCCAGTATGTGTATAACTGTCTAGGCAATTTCTTTTTGCAGACCCCCTGAAGTGGTAGCACTCTGGAGCTTGGGATGTTGTTCCACTTCTAGTGCCATATTCAAACAATACATTGCAAATGTACACATTGACATTGAAGTGAAACGGGAAGATAGCGAAATGTGCCTGTGCAAAATGATACTTAGAAGTTTCAGTTCAGTTCAGCTGATCTGCATAAACCTCCCCTGGCAATTACATGGCTGCGATTTGCTGTAATTTAGAGTTAATAAATTTAATATTAATTTGGCTTGTACTGAAGATTAAAACAGAGCTTTTGTATTGACATAAAAAGCTGCCAGTAAATACGTCTTTAAAAGAATAACAATTAAAAAGGCATTTTAAAATGCTTTTTCACGTGTTCCTGGAAAGACTTTTGGGCTGTATCATGTTGTGCCTTTGATCCATAACAGGGAGCTGACTCTGTCTCAGAGAGAGGGGATCGGTGCGTCATATGGTCATTTCTAATATTTTCTTGCTATGTTTTAGGTCACTTTCTTCTGTTATGATTGGTGGTAAAAAGGACGATGTAGCAGTTGTGGTGCAAGGCTCGTTTGTCAGTTAGGTAACACTTAGCAAAGAGCTCTGTAAGTATGAGAAGTGGGGGGACAAGTCATCGGCATCATCACTCTCTGCTCATGGTGAAATCTAGAGGATTTAGAAATGTGTGGGACTTGGTGGCTTCTGCTGTGCTGCACTGTGTGGTACAGCCTGTGCCAAAGAGCAGTGTCATCCTTGAGCATTCCTTAAACTGCCAGACACTGCTTTATTTGTGCTTGTGAAGACCACACAACTTAGAGACAGTGATTCTGCACAGGTTGTAGGTAGCCATTAAGAGCAAGGCTCAGGGTGTTAGATGTAAGGCAACACTCAAAAGCCAGTGCTATGTGTATTTAATTTCTAAAGCTCTGACTCTCCACATGCTGGGCTTATTAGCGCAGAATTGGTATCAAATAGGACAGGGCTCTTTGAGTTGATCAAGGAGGAAGGGGACTGCCCAGTAAAACACATGTAGGTTCCTCAGCTGGATTTCCAAAAGCATCAAAGCTCAGCAGGTACTTTTCCTGCCGGGCACCACTGTAAATGCATCTTGAAGCATTCCTTGCATCACTTCTGGAGTAGCTCTAGCTCACTGTCGTGACTGAACAAGCTGAACTGGTTAAATAGCAGAAACCACTAAACTGATTTTCTTGGATATTCATTCACTTTGAGGTTTCTAGAAGGCTGTCTCCTTTTCTGGTACTGTTCCTAACCTATAGGTGGCTATTTTGGCGACTAGCTGCCTACAAGCAACCTTGAAGCACTGGTTCTTTTATTGCTAGCAAATATTCTCCATGTAAGGACTCCATCTCCATGCAGTGATGTGCTTTTGCATCCGGTGGAGTGCTGCAGTTGGGCTGCTGTTCAAGTGAAGTATCCGACTTCTCCAGGGACAAAACTGAACTGATTCCTTTCAAGGTTTATTCTGTGTAGACGTAAAAAGTTGGAGGGAAACAATGGTGGTATATGCAGCACTTTATAAGGTCATAAGCCAAAGCTGTCATTTAAAACTTGCCTCTTTTCCTGCAGTTAACAAGCACACTACTTGGTGAAGAAGTGATATTTCATTGTAGTAACTCCTTTGCAGGAGTTATTCGTGTACACCTTTGAGTATCTCTCTAGTGCATACAAACCATTCTCCTTGTAGCACTGAGAGCATACTTCATCTTCTACAGTCTGGTCCACTGCTGATAGCATCCCAACTAGAAGATGAGCTTTATCAACTGCTAAGTTAGTGCTGTGGTATAATGATCAAAGCCTTGAAAACTAAAAGGAGATAAAATAACAAACCCCAATGATCTGATAATCAGCTCCTCAACTATAGCCAACACCATGCTAGATGAGTGGGATTTTGAGAACTGTCAGTAAAAGCCTTGTGATGCTTTCTGGGTCGAGGGTCCAAAAGCTGTGCATAATTGATATAATGGAGCCAAATTTGACTGGAAACATTCTCTGTTATCAGAAGAGTAAAGCACTGCTTTCAGTGTGGTTGCTAGGTTCTGATGTGTTTTCAGGGTGACATAGGGTAATCTTATTTCTGGGTGAATATTAATTTCTGTAGTAGTCCCACAATGAGACTTTTCTTTGAGTTCTTTTCGCACAGTGCGTTGGCTCCAAGCAGAAGCCAATATTGGATGGTCCACAAATGTTTCCTTTATCTACCAAACCTGCTTGCAGAGATGAGTAAAAGCATCTCCTGAGAACTGGATGGTCTGAACTCTATTTTCCAGTTCAGCCACTGACTCAGTCAGGCTGATCTTGTGTAAACCACCAAATGTTGTGTGCTTCACATCACTGCATGGGAAGTACTCACTGGCACTTTGCATTGGATATTTACACTGCAGGTTTGCTGGGACAAGCCCTGGCTCCCTTTGTTCCTATTTGTGTTCCCCATGAGAGACAGTCTTTGGGGGCAGAAAAAAAGCCCTTCAGGTCAAAGAATTATGACGGAGAAGTGATATCCTGAACTCTGTAAAGAAAGGGACACTCAATGCCTCTTCCTACCTCTAACACTCAAGTCCTGATTTGGTCGACAGGTAAGCTGTTTGAGCATGCAGTCAGAGACGTGCTTGTGCTGAATGCTAAATGGCTTTGTGATCGTTATTTAATGAAACCCACACATGACAAATTGTCAGGCAAGATGCTTTGTTCTTTGCTGTAGAACACATGAAACAGCCCTTATAAAACCTGTCAGCCTGCTGATGCTGTTTGTCTCTTTGGAAATAGTTATGTTGGTAACCGTTGGCTCCTGCCAGTCTAGGTTTAGTGGTTAATGGCTATTGAATTCCTTCAGCATCAGTAATAGCAGCAGCAGACTGAGGCTGAAACCGGAGGCAGTGATTTGAAAGTCAAAACTAGCGATGCAGAAGCACAGTGTGAGCACACGTGTGGGACAAGAGGCTTTCCCCTGCCTTTGCTGACAAGGGGTGCAATTAGTTACAGTCAAACCCACTGGGTTTTGCCTTGTTCGTTCTCCCTGAGGACTGCTGTTTTCTCTGATGCTTTTCCACTTGTCTTCTCTTTTTGGTATGAAGATCTGCCTGTAGATCAAGCTGAGATGCTGAGCAGGCATCACTTCTGTAGCCAGAGACTCCGGTTGGAAAACAGGTGGAATTCTCCAGCTGTTAAAATAGGCTGAGCAGCCGTGCAGGATCCCCTGCCCTTTGAGGGCCTGTGGTGTCACCATGGTCAGTATGGCTGGAGACACTGTCACAGAAGCCCTCTCCTGGCTGTGGGATAGTGAGTACTATAGCCCTTTGTGCAAGGGGAGAGATGGGTCTGTGGAGCAGAGAATGCAAAGTAAAGAGATGGTTCTACTCTCTCAGGATCTTCTCAATCCCATCCTCATTTAAAAGTTGCATCTGTGGCTTTAATTTTCATTGCTCTGGACTTTAATGAGGGATGCTTATCTGAAATTCTTCTGCTTTCAATATCAAAGCACCCCCAATATCCTTACACAAGTTGCTCCTACCAGCAAAGACCCTTTTGAGTTAATTCAGTTAGAAAAAAGGTGCTTTGAGAGGACACTTTGCAAATTCCTTGTGTGCAAGTACGGAAACTGAAATGTTGATCTATATAAGGGCTAACCAGAAAACCCATTGGAACCAAAGGAAATAAATCAGTTTTAGTGGTGAAAACCCTGTAAAAGTTGTATCAAAATGCCTGTTCCTTTGTTTATAAACTTTATTTGCTTCTCTGCACAAATGTGGCTCTTGGCACCACCCTTTTTCCTTGCATCAAGTCTGTCCTCTTGTGGCTGTGGGTAATAATTGTTCTACTCCTCATAAACAGCAAAGGGTCGTCACTTTGAAGGACAGTTGTCATGATGAGTGGTGGGAAACACTACCTTGATTTCCTACAAGTGAGTAGTGCATCCTTAGCAAAGCAGCCTCAACTTGTCATGTCTTTGAAATGTGACCATCCACTCGAGCTGTAGTTGAATGTACCATAATGGTTACAGATCTCTCATCTGCCTCGCTTTAGGGTTTATCTTGGCAACAGACAACAGGGTAATCGTGCTGACCATGATGCAAGGCTCCCAAAGTAGCCCACTGCATTGCTCTGACTTTGCCTCCCTAATCACCTCCTCGCTGAACTGACCCCAAGTCTCCTTTGCTGTACTGTACTATATCCAGCCGAGAGAGATTGCGGCTGTCAGCACCCATGGATGCCATCGCACCCTTGCCCCTGATGTGAATGAGCTGTAACTTAAACCAGAAGTAAAAACTATGCCGTGTGAGCTGGGGCTGTTTGTTTGATTCCAAGTGTGAGCCACAGACCCAGGGGGAAAAAACCCTCGCCTCTAATGCTTGCCCCTGCAATGCTGTCGAATGGGTGACTGAGGAGCGATAACCTGGATATAGCAGACACTGGGATAGCAATGAGTGTAATCTAGGCTGTGAATGTTGTCAGTGAAAAATGAGAGTGCTTTTAGGAGTACACCTAGGGTTAACAGCTCAGCTCTCCTGTCTGGATGAACAGGAGCTGGCTGTACTGTGCTCAGAGGTTGGCTCTGTTTTCACATTAAGAGCTATTAGCACTCCCTGGATGTGATCTCACATTCGTTGAACCAGTTATCCTTTTCCAGCAAGCTCAGGAGATAATTTTAGCTCTGGTTAGTGCTACAATTAAGCTCAAGAAGCAAATGCCACCTTTACATTTGCACCTTTGCTTTTTCCATACTGCTTAGCGTGGGGTAACGTTCCCAAGGGTGTGCACGATGGTGTTGTCCTTGCTGAGCATCTTCTGGAGCCCAGCCCTGCTGGGCGTAAACCATGACACCTGGTCCACAGGTACCTGACATGGCCAAAACCTGTGTCAGTCATGGGTTTAGCTGTGCCATGGCTCCCTGGAAGAGAGGGGGTGATAGAAGTGCTCTTGTGCTTTCACGGGCAGTGATCAAGGTCTCTGGTGTCACATGAATGCAAATCTCTGTGCTTTTCAAAGCCTGGTTCCTCTGGTACCTGTCATCATGAGTCTGCTCCTCCCCAGTTCTGCTCATGCCTCTGGCACTGTGGAGGTCTCAGGCTGTAAACAAGTATGGACCACTGGATCCAGCTCCTGCTTTAGCCAGGAAGAAGAGCATCCATGGTTCATCTTCTGTGCCACCTTGAGATTCTTACTATGAACATAAACCCTTCTCATGGGACCAATAGAAGAGGTTCAGATGTCCAGAACTGGTGGCGGTTTGGTGCGAGTAAATCTCCAGTGAGTGGATGGATGCTCTCCAACCAGGAACACTTGTGGCTATGTGGAGAAGCCATTCTGAGCCATCACTTGTGTGGAGCATCTCTGTGAGTCTGAGTTGCATCATGGGCATGAGCTTTAGTAAATGTAATGGCCACAGTGTCCCCATTGATCAAGCCTTTATGAGGGGGAAGCAGAGGAGAAGGGAGTGCTGCTTTGACATTTTAATGGAGTAAGAATAGAATGGCTGGGGGAGAAAAGGCTGTCTAATGAGAGTATAGAGGAAGGCTAGTGCTTGTTGCTGTGCTGGTTTGGAGTGACAAGGGTGTATCTGAGTATTAGAAAAGCAGTTTGAAACACGCCATGGTTTTTAGCACAGTAAGATGCGCTATAGATGTCTCACATCCATTTTATTCCCTACGGCTGTTTACAAAAGGGAAAGAAACACAACCCCCCCTGAGACTGGAGCAGCTGCAGTCACTCAGCTGTCAGCATGGGACAAGGCTCGCTCTGCTCCTCTTTCATTTCCACATCTCTGTTCTGCTGCACGTATTCGGCTGTTCTGTGAATTTGTAGATCATGAGGGTTTCTTCCCCAAACTGCCTTTGATCTGCACAGGCTTCCCCAGCTCTCATCTGAATTCATTGATGCTTTGAGTAAGCGTTTTAATTCTGTGTTTTCTGGCTCGCTCCCCTTTATAACGTTATCTGACTGACAAGCTCCCTGTGCTCTGCGTTACCTTTAGGTTTTAAGTCTAACATGTTTCCCCTTTCAAGCTACGATCAGTTCTTACAGATGTTACAAAGGCACCTTCGTTTCCTCAGGAGAAAAACCTGCATTACTCTCAGCTTTGGTTACTAGCAAATCAATATTAAAGCATGAACAAAGTATGTTTTATACCATCAACCGTAGTTTGACTTGTAGTTTAAAAACCTGCCTAAGCACTAAAAGCAGCATCTTGTTTGAAACCTCCACCCCAGGGAAGTCACCGCGTCAAAGGGCTTTCCTGGGTTGGAGTTTTCCCCACTGCTGCCTTTTCCCCAGCAACTGTGAATTAGCACAATGTACAGAATTGTAGCCAGACCCCTCATTCCTAAACACGTGGCCAGAAGGAAAAGGAGAGGATGTTGTTTCTTGCTGATCAAGCACAACCATGTCAGTGGGGAAAATGCACTACAGCCGGTCAGAGCATTGATCTCTGGGGTCATTGATGCTGGGGTCATGCTGGCTTTGGGAAGGGGTTAGGTGTTAGCAAATGGCCAAACTGTGAATCATTGACTGTCAGAAGAATTTGGCTTGTCTGTCTTCTTTAAGTTCTTGTGGTCAAATGTGGTACAGTGGGGTTGAGAAAGGAATGTATTAGGGATGACCGGGATGATGAATGTATGCTGCTTCATGTTTATTTGTAATGTCCTTTTTATACTTAGAAATTGCTTACATATGTATCTGTATGTAAATAAATGTTTAATCCTTTCCACTTGTTGTTTGGAGTGTTTGATGTGTCTGGGCGGTTTGTTTGAGCTGCAAAACAAAGTTGCCTTAAAAATACATAGAAGGCAGATTCACTTGACGTGATTTAATATCACATCAACAAATGAATGACTGCTGAGGCTTTTCTGCTTGGGTTGAGTGTACCAAGGCTCTCACAGCATTGGGACCTCACAAAAAGAGCAGAAGTAGAGCTGCTGTCCAAGGGAGCAATGTCCATTTGCACTGGAACAGAAGGAAGAGGTTATTCCAAGCAAGAGAGATGATAGCAAAGTGTGAAATGCCAAAGGAACGCTGGAGTCAGTCTCTAAGGGTGGTCTCTGACAGGTACCATCTTCACCCATTATCATTGCAAACCTGTAGCTGGTTAAACCCTTGTCCTAGCACGATGCGGGGCTTGTGTTGGGTCAAGATGACGGTTGGATGCTTCAGATGTCTTTTATTCTTTGTTCCAGTTCCTTTATTAACTTAATGCTGGTTCTTCTCTTCATCCCTCAACTCGTTCTTTTCATGCTGACAGAACTCCACTGGAATTCCCCATGGAATCCTTTTGGACAAGATTGTCCATGTTAAACCTTTACTCTTTCGGTCAATACATAAACATGCGCTGGCTCATTCTGAGGACCAGTTTTCCTCCCCTGTGCTCTGCTCCACATCAGAGATGACTTCTACCGCTTACACTGAGAAATGAGCTGTGAAACATGAAGACACTATGTGTCTTTTATTGCCTCTTCCACTGACCTTGAAGCTCCTTCTGTGGTAAATGTCTGACACTAGGGCTGGAGCATCTGCTCCATGTTCCCTTGGAAGCTGGCGGCTGGAGTCAGTGAGAACACAGAGGTGTTTGGAGAGGGAAAAGTTCCTGCATGCTCCTAGGTAGGAACTAGGTAAAGGAGAGGGAAGAAAACATCCTTACAGCTCAGACAGCTTGGGAATTTACTGAAGGAGAGCAGGGATGGAGCGTGTTGCTGGGGGTGAGGGCTGGAGAAGCCAGACCAAGCTATTCCCAGGGAAAGGCAGGGGAAGAGTGGCAGCTCTTCCCTGCAAGGCGCGTGTAACCGGTGGGATGTGAACCTTCTTGTTCAGTAGATGCAGCTGCAAGGGCACAGCCTGTAAATCCTTTGTAAAAGGACTGTAGGAGCGCAAAAGCTCCCTGCAAGAAGGGAACAAAGTTCCCAGGGGAAGAAATGGAAGAGTAAGAGACTACAGGAGCAAACCCAAGGCAGGTTACTGCCTCTCCTCCATCACCTCATGCGCAAAGTCTTCCTACAGAGCACTTGGGGAGCTCTGCCCAGAAGGTATCATCTCGTGGCCTGTCACACAACAGTGTTTTTTGGTCTTGCTGTGTGTGCAGTCCCCTTGCACAAAGCAAGCTCTGACTGCCCTGCATTGTTTTCAGTGGTATCATACAGACAGTCCTAATTTAAAACCTAGTCTTGATTTATGGCTTTCTATGCGCAGGGAATCAGCCACAAACCCAGTGTGTGTTTTCAGGAGCTTTATTACCTTCAGAATGAAACATGCTGAGCTCTATTCTTTTTGTGCAAGCTTATAATTACAATCACATCAGCTTGCGCCAGAGCTATCGCTTACCACAGAGTGCAGATGAATTGCCTGCCTAATAAAATCACTCATGCTGGACAAAACATTTCATGTCAAGATGCTGTCAGGTCTATGATGTAGAAGCTCTGGCAGTGGTTCAGCGTTAGCTGCAGCAAGTCTCTGGGTACCACTTGGACCAGCTCTAACCCCCATGATAAAGTGAGTGCTCGTCCAGTTCATCACAAGGGAGTGCTTAGAGCCACTGCTGCTGCAGCCTCATATTATCCGGGAGGCTGTAGTAGAAACAACTAGTTTAATGTTGTATTTGCTTGAGCACTGATGTCTTAAAACCTTTTCAATATTGCTTTTCCCCGTGCTCAGTGATTGGGGTATGAGTAATGCTGTCTTCCCCTTTATTTCTTCTACTTAAGCTATAAACATAGATTTACCATTTCCAGGCAGGCTACATTTCTTGCTCCTTTTACCCTTAACAGATTCATCAAGTAGGATTTTATGTGCAAT
Organism: Ara ararauna; assembly: GCA_028858755.1. NCBI lineage: Eukaryota > Metazoa > Chordata > Aves > Psittaciformes > Psittacidae > Ara > Ara ararauna. The sequence goes on along the minus strand of CM054378.1, from coordinate 126,348,573 downwards.
CAATAACATCTTCTGTACAGGCATAGCATTGTAAGCGCAGGCATAGGGGCTGGATCTGGATGAGCCTTAAGGTCCCTTGCAACCCAAACCATTGTACAATGATTCTATATGACTCTATGAATTTGAGGCCTGCTTCTGGTCCTCCAAGCCAGCATTTTCAGGCTGATGAGACCCTGTGCCATCAGGTCCCCACACGCTTCTTCAACAGCCGCAGCTCCAAGATTTCTCTGTTCAGTGATCCCAAATAGAGCTGTTCCGTGTGGAAGATGCTAAAGCAAGAAAAACGAAAGACAGTGTCAGGAATGCGACACTAGCAGTCTTGAACTTGACAAAGCCTCCAGGAAAGATGAGCGCTGCTACCAGCCTCTCAGGTTGGTCCTCTCCATCCAGCTCAATGCTGCCAGGGTGGGCTCAAATAACAAGCTCCCATATGGTACTTGATATTCACCAATGGAAACTTGGCTCTTCCGCACAGAGTCACCAGGAGAGAATCTGGAGCGGACACAGGTTCCAGGGCTCTTCTCGTGATGAAAAGACAACACTGCGCACTACAACACTTCACCTGCCTGTACTTGATATAATGAGAGCTATTAAATACCCATTTACAAAAGTCTTTATTCTAGAGTTCATTTACAGGAAAGTTCTAGAGTTCATTTACAGGAAAATTGTAACTGCAAATTCTGTTCTCCCCCCATCTCTGTGGTACAAAGATCAGCAAATAAACACAACTCGTCCTAGGAAGACATGCCAATAGGTGTATAAACAATTATGAAATAGCTTTTCTTCTTCTGGCTCCTTCCCCAAAGTTTCACAAATCATTTAAAAGAATACAGCATAAATATATCTTTTTTTTAGTGTTTTGGCTTATGAGAAAAAGGGGTTTGTGCTTGGAAGAACAACTCGGGAGACCAGCCAGCAGCGCCTCCAGATATCCCCCCTGAGTAACTTGCACTTGAGAGGAGAGTCTTGTCTTCTGAAGGGGAACAAGTTTCATTGAAGAGCATGGCCTTGGTGACACCAGCAGATACAGGAGTTGTTAGAATCGAGGCTGTGTCCCCAGGGTTTAGTCTCTCATTTTGGAAGCATGCATCACTCTCACTGTTTTTGCTCTCAGAAGGAGGGTTCCTGTCAGTGTACCCACAGCTCACCTGCACATCAGGAGCCAGCCCAGCTGCTTTTAACTGGAAAGATGCAGACAACTTCAACCTTTTGTTCGCAGAAGGAGGGATCCACTCCTCACAGCTGGCAGGCAGCTGGCTGTTAAGGAACTGCTGTGACACAGAGCTATTACTTTCCTTGTCTTCACTATTACTTGGCCTTTCACGTTTCACTAACCTGCCCGTAAGCTGCTGCAGCAGAGTGTTCTGAAAGGCAGACCTAGATCGCTTGCATTTGGAATGGATCTTCCTGGGATTTGTAGGGGTGAAGAGAGTGACAAAAGAGCTTCTTTCCGCAACAGGCCACAGCTTCTGGAGAGGTTTTGCCATAGGAGTGGACTGTGAAGAGGGAACAAAGTCTTGAGCGCTGATTGAATTGCATTGTGCATCACAAAAGGAGGATGTTACTGGTGTACTGTGCTTCCTAAAAGCACGAGGGAACCTGTGTCGGGATGAGCTCCGTTTTGAAGTGTTATAGGGAACATCTCCAGCATAAAGCACTAATTCAAGAGCTGTGACGTTGTCTGTCAAAGTATCATCTTCCTTCATTAAAGAATTACATGATTTCTTTTCTCTTGCACTTGCATCAAAGAGATCAGCAGAAGCATCGTAGCTGCCTTCAGGGAAGATACTGTTCCACAGTGTCTCTCTCCTATTAACACTTTTGAAGGTGCTTTCTGACACTTCTGTCAATGGCTTTAATTCTCTTTTATAAATCCTTCTTGTATTGCTGGGAGTTGCTGCATCAGAATCCCATGTCCCTGTGCATGTAAGATCTGGTCTTTGGCTTGGTGTAGAAGAGTTTTCTTTATTTTCCCAACCAGCTAAGCAGCTGCCATGTGCAGAACGCACACAGGGAGCTGCCTCACTCCTCTTTAAACAGATTTCTCCATGTTTAGCAGCACAGTGATTAATAAAAGACCAAGATGACTTCCAAGTGTCAATATTTGCTGCTTTGGACTGCACATATCCTCTCTCGGAAACAGAAGGCTCTGGTGTAACTGGAAAGGACTGTGACAGAATAGGTAGATGAGGGTTAGGTATAAAGCAAGATTCCTTGTCAGATAAAACACTAGAGGAAGACTCACGTTGTGACACCTCACCACTCTGAGGATGTGCATGTGACTGGAGACAAGCAAACAATACATTCTCCCAACTATCACTCTCTGCTGGTGGCAAGACCTTCCTGGAGACACTTGCTTCAGGCAAATCAGCAGCTACAAGGGTTTGCCTGTAACACGATTTGTTAAGATTGACACCCAAACTGCTCCTTTCAGGATGTTTGCCTGCGTCCAGGTTGGGTGATGTTATGGTGCTTCTGCCTTCTTCTATTCTGGCTAAGAATTCATTTAGGCTTTCTGAGAACGGGAGCTCATCCCAAAGCACAGAGTCCATCTGAGACACATTTATGTGACTAGAAGCTGAGGCATCTTTCTTGTACAAAAGGGAGTTGTGGGATTTTTCTGGGTAAGAATAATTTCTACCATCAGTCTTTGGGTAAGTGCTTTGTACCCCAAATTCCAAGGGATGTTGTAACAACCTGGAACTGTTTCCATGTGAACACTCAGTCTCTGAAGAGGATATTCTCTCTAATTCATCAGTTGCAGAGATACTGTCACTCTGACTAGGCTGTGAACTCAACTCATTATGCTCCTCTTTATCCCCTTCCTTCACAGCAGAGCTGCAAAACGGTGAATCCCAGAGAGTTTGATTGTTGAGGCTCACACTGCAGGATTCTGTAGGGACAGGCCTCCCGTCTGGTTCATGCTGTTCACTCCCCAGCTTTCCCACTTCCAGAGTGGGAAAGTCTTCCGCTGTTACCCAAGCAACAGATGAAGTCAGACTCAAGGACTCCTGCCAGGACCCTAAAGGACTTTCTCTGCCACTAGACTGAACAGAGCAGGAGTTTCTGCTCGGGCTAGACAAGCTGCTGAGCTTACTGACAGGTTCATCTGCTGCAGCTGCTGATGTGTCAGGTAAATCTGAGCTGTTACTACAGCTCCCGAGTTTTGCTGACTGCAGGAGCCGATGGAAGTAGCTGATAACAGTAAAGCCAGTAACAGCAGCGTTTGGCAGGAAGAGCTGGCAAGCTGTAAGGGTTTTTGTACTTCTATTAATTCTGGAGCAGCTCTGCAAGATGCTGCTGGCAGCGGAATGGCCTCCATCTTCCCTTGCCCAGCCCTGGGAGGGGGGGAAAGATAAAAATCTTAGTACAGTATTTTGGGATAGAAAAAGAAAGATAAAAATTAACACATGTCTTTTAAGGCAGGCTTAAATTTAGGCCTAATTTTTTGTCAGGATCTGCGGGGAAGAGAAGACAAAACAGGCTGTCACACAAAGCAGTGCTCCCTGGGAAATAAGCACTGGCAAGGGCTATAAAGGGCATCAGAGTGAGAGGTTCTTTGCTTGCTGTAATTACACAGAGTTTTGGGAAACATGGAAAAACAACCAAGAAATCTGAGAACTTCACTGAAAATGTATTCCTCACTGTAGGGCATTGGGTGCTTCGGGGCTGCCCCCAGTGCAGTGCTGTGCAAATGGCCAGCTGCCTAAGCCCAATGCTTTTCTTTTACAAGAGCTGGACTTGTTCAGCCTGGAGAAGAGAAGGCTCCTTAAGGGGACAACTTAGAGCAGCTTCCAGTGCTTAAAGTGGGCAACAAGAAATCTGGAGAGAGGGTTTTGATAAGGTCACGTAGGGACAGGACAAAGGGAATGGCTTTAAACTGAAAAAAACCCAGGAGATTTAGGTTAGATCTTAGGAACAAATTCTTCCCTGTGAGGGTGCTGAGGCACTGGCACAGGGTGCCCAGAGAAGCTGTGGCTGCCCCATCCCTGGCAGTATTCAAGGCCAGGTTGGACAGGGCTTGGAGCAACCTGCTCTAGTGGAAGGTGTCCCTGCCCATGGCAGGGGTTGGAACTGAATGAGCTTTAAGGTCTCTTCCAACCCAAACCAGTCTGTGACTCTGTGATCTTCTCAGATTCATTTGGAGAGTAGTACTTCACAGGAGCTTCAGCTGCAATTCTTTACAGAACCTATTTCTCTCCACACAGAAGAATGTTTTAATTACACTAAAAGGAATTTTCTAATGTTTTGAGGAGTGGATGAACCCTTTTTCATCTCCCCCTCAAGGTCTGGCAATGCCAGAGAGGCCAAAAAGCAAATATAGCCATCTTCAAATTCAACAACCCTCCTACACTCAGAGCCCAAGCAAAGGTTGAGTCTGAAAGCTCTTAAACAAGGACAACACCTTTCTAGGTAAGTATGTTATGCCAATTGTGACTTTTACCTGGGAGAGTGCAAGCATATGCACAGCTGAACAGAGCTGCCCGGAAATGCCTACAGCCAAAGGAGGAGTAAATGGTCTTTGTGTGTTCAGCCCTTGTGTGTGCAGGAGCAGCCACGAGGCTGTTGACATGTATAGTTGTAAAGGAGTCAGACCTAGAGACCTGGTGAATGGTTCCAGTTAAATAAAGTTAATCCATGAAGTCCTCCAACTTCCGGCCAAGAGGCCGGAAAAACCTCAGCTCAGGTATAAACCTCATGATACCTATGGGAGAGGAAAAGCACCTGCCAGGTAGGGTTTAGTTCAAAGACTTCATAAGGTGAATGACTCACACAAGCACCACTTGAAGAGGACAGAAGACTGTTTCCATGTAAATATTACTAAGAACTAATATTTTAAAGTCTGTTAAACACATAAAAGAGCCACAGGTACCTATGTTGAAGGGCTGTACTTCACCAACAGTTGAAAACATGCTCTTGAAATCGTGACAGATCAAAATGCTTCAAGGGGATGTGTTTGTCCTTACATTCCAGACACCAGGAGACTATGCAGCGTGGGAAAGGTAGGGCAGTGCTTGAAAAGACAGTCTGTTTCTTGCTTGAACTGTACATGGTTTTTTACAGACTCCAAGCTGTTACAGGAGCTGGCACTGCTCAGGCTCTCTGAAAAGCAGCCCTGACAAGCTGTCAAGCTGACTACTGCCATTCAAGATGACTTCGGATGTGACTCATTTAAAATAACACAGGAGTCTGGGGAAGAGAAGCAGAATCCTCCCCATGTCCTAGCCCTAAGTTTCCTCAAATTGCCAAAAGAAGTTGTACATGATGCTTTAATAACTCTGTCTGTGCCCCAAACTAGCTACAAGCTAATGAAAATAACTCATTATGAGAGTAATGTGGATTAGAAGTTACCTTCACTCCAAATATAAACCTTTTTCCAATGAAACAGGTTTCCACTGCTTGAACCAACGCTGCTTGAGATGCATCTGTGTTTGTTTCTCCTGACAGCTGACTGAAGTCTTGAATATACCTTGAGTAAAAACATATAGAAGTATTGGACCAACAGAGGAAGCCTGACATAGCATTTTAGCTGTGGCATAGGTAGGACACATGCTAAAGAGAAGATACTGCGGTAGCTTAAGCTAAACATGGAATGAAACCAGGAAGCTATAAATTGGATTGTTTAGTTAACTTGTTGTGAAACAGAAGAAAGCAAAACAACGACTCTGAACAGGTTTAATATACACATGACTTTCAGGTGATCCTTGTGTGGCTGTGATTTTGTATCAACACAATGACTGTGAAATGCTGTCAATGTGCCCCTACGGCTTACACAGCCTTCCTGCTTGTACCTTTACAGCAGTATCCATACTCAGACACACAAATAACTGGTTTTCAGAGCTGACAGTAGTGCACCAATGTAGAATGCCCACCATGAGCATGCTCTTCCCGCTGCTCATGTGGGATTTAAAATGTACATCTTTGGCCCAGTGATAACACCAGACACTGGAAAATAACAGAATAGAGAAAAGAGCAGTGGATGGAGCTGAATATCCTGTCCTAGCAGTTTCACAAATCAGAAAGTCTGAAGCTTATCACATGGGTGGTTGGGCTCTGAGGACTAACACGTTTTCTTAGAAACCCCTAATTTCTAAAGGCTAATCTGGCACATTGAAGTAGCATCATTACTTTTTTTAAATCCAAACTGCTAAAAACCAAACCCAAAACAAAAAACCCCAAGGCTCCATCTTTACCTTAAGATTCCTCCAAAATCTTGAGGGAAAAAATACGCCTAAAACTCTGAAAAGCCAACTGACTTCAAAATGTGACATTAGGCAAAGGAATTTCAACCATCTCAAAGGCAGAAGGACACAAGAAAGAAGTCCAACCAACTTGTGAAGCTCACATAGCAGGTAACTAGCTACCTTCAATAGTGAGGGATCTCTTTTACTATGTAGAAGTAATCCACCTCAAAATGTCAAGATTTCCAGAAGAAATCAAGCTTCAGCATTTTCTCAAGGTGATAGGTACCAAGGAAATGCTGGAAAGGAGCATTTTAGCAGCTTCTTCCCACGTGTCTCCCCACCACCCAGGCTCATCTCTGGTTTTTTAGGGTGAAGAAAAAGCAGCAGCTCTACGGATGGAAACAACCCCTTCCTTACCTCTGCAGATTTTCTGCGGTGACCCCGAAGAATGGATCTAAGCAACTTCCAAACACGGTGATGTCAAACAAATCATTAGTGTCAGCTATCTTTAGGGACAATCTGTATCTGTAGCCTGCATCTTTAGCTTCACCTGTGCAGCCACATTTTGGACAGTTAAAGCTGGCAAAAAACAGTAAGAGGATAAAAAAGACTGAATACATGAGGCTTATGCTAATCACTGCTGAGGTAAGAACTTCTCTGCAGCTGTAAGTATTACAACTGTAGTGTATCAAATATTCCATTACAAACTATATGATTACTTCTTATTCTTTGCTCCCTGAGGCATTAATCTTACCACAGGCTGGCTGTATCATGTCAGAAGCCCTTTGGCTCCTTTCACTGATTTATTGAATGCTGGACAGCTGTGAAGTTGGAAAGAGACAGTGGGATTTGAATGACCTGTTGGGGAGTGATTTTGAATTCCCCACATCTCCATTTCATTCTGGTTTGGGATTTTATTTCCTGCAGCTTTAGTGTAATACCTAGATTCAAAAAATCATAAGGAAATGGCACCATTATCTTTTACTTCAGCATTTGAAACAACAGAGATTGCTGCTTTACAAAGGCAGCTCCTCTCATTTAGTGCTGACATGCATTGTTCTCCCGTGTGCCATAGATTTCACCTAACAGTGGGATTAAAAGGGACAGTGAACACACAGTTCCGGACACACAGTAAGTGGAAGAATCATGCAGGACTACCTGATGAATTGCATATCTAGAATGGGAAGACACGAAAAAGAAATTAGGATTTGATTCAGAGGAGCTTTCTGTCAGTGCTTTCCAACTGGGAACAGCACTGGAGAACTGGACGGACTACAGTTGGAAACCGTTAATGCAAATCATCTAAACTGCTCTTTGATATTGCGTGGCACTGAACACAATAGAACTCTTGATCTGTAACAACCTCCAAGCTGCTACTGGAATACAAAGAGATCTGAATAGTGATAAGTAACATAAATATCTGAAATTAGCACTTATTTCTATGACGGCTGGATATACACTGATTTGTTATAGCTTGTGTTCAGCTAACAGACATTCCCAAGGCCTGTTGCAGTTCATGATCCCCCAAAACAGGACATACCTCCTAGAATCCAGTATCAGCCTAGAAAAGCAGTTTTGACAGGCAGGATAAATGAAGTAGGAGTTCTGGATGGAAATTACAGAGGCAGCCAAGAGTCCTCTCACACAATTCATGTGCTACAGCACCACCTGAAACAAGTCAAAATGGTTCGAAGACTTCTTTTATGAACTGTTAATATTTACTGCTTTTAGTTGGTCTGTTTGAACATCCTGAAAGGCAGCCTTCAGGAAATTATGGTCTCTGTTTGCAATGGTAGCCCAATTGAGGCAACAGATACTATTATCCTTTGTTAATCCTTTAAGAAGAAAAAAAAGTAGAAGAGAAGTAGAATAAGAAGAAAGCATTCATGATATTTAAACGCTTCTGCAGACAAGTCATGCAAATTCCCACTGGTATTTAGGGAATCTTTATTGGAACTTGAGCACAGCACTGCACCAAATCAGTTTCCGACTTCTCCCTTAACTTAGAACGAAGTCACAACATGGGGTTAAAAACTGAAATTATTCTACACTTGTAATTATCATAGAATCACAGACTGCTTTCTGTTGAAAACGACCTTAAGATCATCCAGTTCCAACCCCCCTGCCAGGGGCAGGGACATCTTCCACTAGAGCAGGTTGCTACAAGCCCCTGTGTCCAACCTGGCCTTGATCACTGCCAGGGACGGGGCAGCCACAGCATCTCAGGGCACCCTGTGCCAGCGCCTCAGCACCCTCACAGGGAAGAACTTCTTCCTTATATCTAACATGAACATCTCCTGTTCAAATTTAAACCCATTACCCCTTGTCCTATCACTACAGTCCCTAATGAAGAGTCCCTCCCCCAGCATCCCTATAAGACTCCTTCAGATACTGGAAGGCTGCTCTGAGGTCTCCATGCAGCCTTCTCTTCTCCAGGCTGAACAGCCCCAACTTTCTCAGCCTATCTTCATACGGGAGGTGCTCCAGTCCCCTGATCATCCTTGTGGCCCTCCTTTGGACTTGTTCCAACAGTTCCATGTCCTTTTGATGTTGAGGACACCAGAACTGCACACAATCCTCCAAGTGAGGTCTCAGGAGAGCAGAGTAGAGGGGCAGGATCACCTCCCTCGACCTGCTGGTCACGTTCCTTTTGATGCAGCCCAGGATACGGTTGGCTTTCTGGGCTGCAAGTGCACACTGCCGGCTCATGTTCATTTTCTCATCAACCAACACCCCCAAGTCCTTCTGCTCAGGGCTGCTCTCAATCTCTTCTCTGCCCAACCTGCAGCTGTGCCTGGGATTGCTCCCACCCAGCTGTAGGACCTTGCACTTGTCATGGTTAAACTTCATCAGGTTGGCATCAGCCCACCTCACAAGCGTGTCAAGGTCCCTCTGGATGGCATTCCTTCTCTCCAACGTATCAACCGAGCCACACAGCTTGGTGTCATCGGCAAACTTGCTGAGGGCACACTCAATCCCGCTGTTCATGTCACCAATAAAGATGTACACCATCCAAAATATCAAGTTATAGGAAACATCTCTTATTTTAGAAAGTTGACTTTTTTTCTCAGCAGATACTAGAAACATGTAGACAAAAATAACCTAACATATCTGAAATTAAAGACCAAAGTGTTCTCTGCAGCTGAATTAAAGGACATCTTAAAACCCCTTATATGCAAAAGCTTTTCACTGTTCTCTTCATTCTCATTCCAGATCTTGTGAGACCCCACCTCCAGCCCTGTGTTCAGCTCTGGGGCTTCCAACATAAGAAGGATGTGGAGCTGTTGGATCGAGTCCAGAAGAGTCCATGGAGATGCTGCAAGGGCTGAAGCAGCTCTGCTCTGCAGCCAGGCTGAGAGAGCTGGGCTGGTTCAGCCTGGAGAAGACAAGGCTCCTTAAGGGGACAACTTAGAGCAGCTCCAGTGCTCAAAGGGGCTACAGGAAACCTGGAGAGGGGCTTTGGACAAAGGCCTGCGGGCATAAGACAAGGGGGAAGGGCTTTAAACTGGAGGAGGTGAGATTTAAATTAGACATTAGGCAGAAGTTGCTCCCTGTGAGTGTGGTGAGGCACTGGCACAGGGTGCCCAGAGAAGCTGTGGCTGCCCTATCCTTGGCAGTGCTCAAGGCCAGGTTGGACGGGGCTCGGAGCACCCTTCTCTAGTGGAAGGTGTCCCTGTCTGCGGCAGGGGTTGGAGCTGGATGAGCTTTAAGGTCCCTCCCAACCCAAACCATTCTGTGATTCAATAGCCCTGAGGTCTCACCGACGTTTCTGTCAGCGCCTGCTGCCCTCTGGTGACTGCACTGCCTTAAACACTCCCCAGGATAAACCAAACTACACACGAGCCCTTTACCGGTCTCACATCGCATTTTTTACCCCTCAGCCTTCTCCCGCTCCATCCCCGAGATGCCCCCGGCAGCCGACAGCGACCAGCGGGCGCGGCGCCGGGGGGCTCCAGGCAGGGAGGAGCTTTTTTAAGCACCCTTTAAGCGGTGCTTTAACACCCCGGAGACCCTCCGCTCACTGCGGCATTCCCGCTCTCACCGATGCGCCCCTTCCAGCGCCGCGAGCCTCCGCACCGAGCCGAGCGCTGAGGGGAAGCGGTGAAGCGCGGTCACCCGGGCACGGGCAGCCCGCGGCGCCTCCTGCCCTCAGTGGGCAGCACAGAGGCGCCGCCGGGACCCTCCCCCTTCCCGGCCCCAAGCGCGGCCCCGAAGCGACCGCGGACGAACCGCCCGCCGAAGGGAACGACCCACGAGCCCCCGTCAGCCAATCGCTGCTCCCCCGCGGGACGCCGCAGCCAACCGCGAAGAGCTCCCCCTCAACCCCGCAACCAATCGGAAAGCCCCGTTCCTTAGTGCCCGCCCCCTCCACGCGCGCGTGTAACCCCGCCCATTGGGGGGGCACAGAGCGGCCAGGGTGCATGCGTGGCACCGCCTGTCCCTCCGCGCTGGGTCCTACCGCCCGCCGCTCCCCCCCCCCCCCCGGGCCCGGCTGCGGGCGGGGGCAGCGGGGCCGGTATAAAGCGGCAGGGCGGGCGGGCGGCCCCTGCTCCTCGTGCCGGCGATGCTGCGGCTTTTCCTGCTCCTTCTGCTCCTCGGCGCGCCCGCCGCGCTCCCCGCTCCCCGCCGCCGCCGGGGCGCTGCGCTGCCGACCGGCACCTACCTCACGCGGTACCTCAGGCAGCAGGTAGGAGCCGCCGCGGGGACCGCGCGGTGTCGAGTGTTCCGCCGAAGGGGAGGTGCTGAGCAGCCTGGGCAGGGACCGTCCCGCGGTGCTGGGCACTGCTGAGGTTGCGCCTTGAATCCTGCGCTCAGTTCTGGGCCCCCCACTACAAGAGAGGCATTGAGGTGCTGGAGCGGGGCCAGAGAAGGGCAATGGAGCTGTGAGCACAGTTGTGATGGGCAACGGCTGAGGGACCTGGGGGGTTTAGTCTGGAGAAGAGAAGGCTCAGGGGGACTTTATCGCTCTCTACAACTGCCTGACAGGAGGATGGAGTGAGCTGGGGTTGGTCTCCGATCCCAAGTAACAAGTGATGGGCCAAGAGGAAACGGCCTCAAGCTGCACCAGGGGAGGTTTAGACTGGATGTTGGGAACAATTCGTTCCCCAGAGGGTGCTCAGGCATTGGAACAGGCTGCCCAGGGCAGCGATGAAGCCACCGTCCCTGCAAGTGTTCACACACCATGTAGACGAGGCCCTCAGTGCCATGGGTTAGCGGTGGCCTTGGCAGTGCTGGGGTTATGGTTGGACTTGATCATCCTAAAGGTCTTTGCCAACGAGGTTGATGCTATGATCTCTGCACCATATACTAGCACCATAGCCTGTGTTTCAGTGCATTTTGCCCAGTGTGGTGGCAGAGAGGGGCCAGAGACCCCAGCTGTACCCTGGGGGTGTTTGCTGTGTGATTTCTATTTGTCTCTTTTAAATAGGGAACAGATTTCTGTTAACCTGAGTTCTGTTTTCCTACCTGCTCCAGCGTTTCTCCTTGCAATTTGCTGGCAAAATCCCTGGCTGGTGGACAGATCCACAATGTTGGCTCCAAGTGTTGCTGTGGTCCCCTTTCAAATAACTTGAAACCCTACTTATTTACAGGTTTTCACGGAAACAGTCACCACTTCCTTTGTACATGTCGGGGTGACTGTGTCTTCACGTGTCCTGACCCTGATTTTTGCATGGGAAATGATGGTTTCTCCAATTGAGCTGTGCAGTGAGGGGAGAGGACACTTGTAGTGTTCTCTGGCTTTGGTTGCAATCAGGCTTGTAGCCTGCATCTGAATTTCATTCTCTGGTCTATGTATGGGGCAGTGGGAAGGAGAGTGTTTAATTCAGAGGCATCTTGGGTGATACAGGGATTGAACATAGAATGGTTTGGGTTGGGAGGGACCTTAAGGCTCATCCAGTTCCAAACCCCTGCCACGGGCACTAACACCTTCCACTAGAGCAGGTTGCTCCAAGCCCTGTCTGACGTGGCCTTGAACACTGCCAGGGATGGGGCAGCCACAGCTTCTGTGGATGCCCTCACAGGGGAGAACTTCTGTCTAAGAGCTCATCTCAATCTCCCCTGTTTGAATTGTAGATGGTGAACTTACAATGGGATGAGCAAAATCAGAAGACTATGCTTTCAGAGACAAGAGGCATGAAGAAAATGGATAATCCTTCTAAGATTATCCTAAATAGCTATAGAATAATTTTAGTGTCAAGGTCCCTGTCATTTGAGGTGTGAGAGGTGGAACAATTTTAATGAGAAATCCATCCTCTGAGGTTATATTCTCCCCCAGACAGTATTACTGGTTTGGGAGCACTCCTCTTTCAGTTTTCCATAAATCATGGAATTCCTGTCTCTTGTCAGCATCTATGTCTAATTTCAGTCACTCAGGTAGTGATTTGAGATCTGGGTCCCTCCACTAACTCCTCTAATAATCCTGAAGCTTATTCTGGTGACGTACTTCAGATACTTTCTGCAGTGTGTGGTCAGTGCTGGCTAGGATGCCAGTCCTCTGGTAGTGTTGTAACTCCAAGCCTGACACCTAATTGTTCTGGTGTTTTAGTGGTTCCACATTGCTATCATAGTATCAGTGATACTAATTCTGCGCCATGCTCTGAACCACCCTTTGTCACTGTGTTATCACACCTCTGTCCTCGTCCCACCTCTGGGCTGTGGTATCATCTGGCTCTTCTCAGCTATCAGAAACAGCCCTTGTGCCCTCCAGCTGCCAGCAAAGCTGCGGAGCTGCTGCATACCCAAGATATGTGGATTTTGGGAGGTAGATAAGGGTTGAGAGAAGAGTCCCAGTAATATCCTGTTGTAAAGTTGGTGCCGCATCTTCCTTCCTTCAGTCCTTTCTGTGTTCTGTTCCCCTCATAATTCAAGAAAATAATGTTGGTTGAAAGTGGCTGCTTGTGGAAAAGAGAGGCCCTATTTGCAGGCCTTGAAATCCTTGCTTTCCTTGTCCAGAAACTTACCAGTAGTGTTGAACATGGGGGAAAATGTGTCTATATCCATGTACTTTTAATTGTATTCATCAAAGACAAGAATACTGCTGCCTGGCACTTGAAAGAAACAGGGTTAGCATAGGAAGTCTAATCACAGCAAGGGCATAAGGCAGTGTTTTATCAGCAGCTTAACATGCAGAACATAGGTGGACTCTGCAGCGCTTATGAAACATACACTCGGAGCTGCTGTCAGGGAGCTTGTAATTACATTGTGATTCTGTAGTGGAACTTAACTGCCATGATTAACATGTTAAATAGGGGTGGTGATACTCTGCCACCTCTCAGGATTATTGAGGTTTAATTACTTACATTATAGTTGCTTGCAACGTGAATCATCTGCCTCTGTTCTGTGCTGCCCGGTCATTCTTCTTAGCTAAAGTTCCTGTTTTGATTCTTGTTTCTCCCTTTGGTTTTCATCATAAGTTGAAATAATTTAGATAAAATCAATTCTGTTGCTTTAAAAGTTACCTTCTTTAGCACAATTCATTCATGTTGCACATTGGAGAGCTGAATTTCAGAGGCTGAGAGTGTTCATGTGCAATTGCAGCCTCTGAATGGAGCCTCTTGGCATGAAGTCCTGTAGACCAGTGGTGTTGCTTGAGGGCTTAGCATCAAGCTTTACTGAGAAGCAGTGCTATTTAGGTCTGCTTTCCTAAAAATGGGGAAGTACCAGGGTGCGAGTTCAGCTCGATGCTCATTTACATTGAACTTCATCCTGTTTACCATTTTAACTGTCAGAGATCCCTGAGGATGGGGCTAAAGTTTGTAATATTGGGAAATAAGTCAAGCAATGCCTGTGTCAGTGGGACTAAGATCTTAGACATACACAAGCCAGTACACAGCTTACTATTTCAGCTTTTGGGTGCAATTTCCCCCTCCTTCAAAGCTAACCTATGCCTTTCAGACCTACTCCTCCAATACGTGAATGAAACTACCCCAGTATAAAGATGCCTTATGCTGACCTGGATTAATAGATGGCCCTTGAAGGAGAAACCCTACCATCACCCACATCTTTGTCAACAGATTGTATGTATATTGGGGAAGTTGGTTTCCTTTTCTCACGTACTAGTGTGATTTTTGTAGGCAAGACGTTTTTCACTTCTGTTTTGATAGGTTGCTTGTGATTTGTGTGTTAAATTAATCCATCCAAAACTGAACTTTACAGACAGAATGATGTGTAGGATGTATAAAGCTGCAGGAAGACCGCTGCTCTCTGAATGGCTTTTTTGTAGGTAGCTGTGTCCATGATCAGAACTCAAATTCATTGGAAGGACTCGATGAGGCATCCAAGAGTCATCTACTGCTCTTTGCCCAAGTTCAAATAATCTGATATCTTCGTGGGGAAACTGGAGTCAGGCATTTTCCATCCTTTGGGGAGCCTTGTCTTGCACCTCTGTGTTTTGTGTTCCTGCCTGCAATGCACATACCAGCATTACAAAAACCATAGCCTGGAACTTGTGGTGCTTTAAGTGCTGGGAGGATGATACCTTAAATTTCCTCATAGTTGAAGGCTTCTCAGTGCTAAACTCTCATTTTAGAGAGTGGATTACTCGTTTGGATTTGATGTCTGTGTGAAGCTTCATGTGCTGCTGGATCCTTCATCCGAGTCGCACTCTGTAAGCACATCACTTGCTCTGAGAACTGCTATGAATTTGTCTAAGAGCCAATGTAACAAGTACAAATTGACTTTTGTTCAGCAAGTTTCTGAGCCTGGTCCTTCCAGCAGGTTGTCTTTGAAACTGCATGTCAGTTGTGTCACCGTTTCCAGAAGAGGGGTTCTGATTGCATTGAATAACTTCCTGCATTTCATACCTGTGTCAGTATTTCCTAAATTCATATGCAAGTCTTTGTGCTCTAAAACACATCTGCACTTCATATTCTGGGTACCTAAAAGGAAGCTCTGTTGAAGCTCTGTTGAAGCTTCAATGTAATGAAGTTTAAAAAGTAATGGAATTTGATCTTTTCTGGCAGTATTGGGTGGTTTTAATACCCAATTTTGTGTCACAGACTGAAGTTATGAGGCATAGAAAACACCTGAAAGTGCAAAAATTAGAATGTAGGTTTCAAGCCAATAAAAGAATCTGGGAAGTACCTCAAAGGAGAAGTGAAGATGGGTTTATTTCTCTTTCAGACATGGCTATTTCTGTTGTAGAGGAAGCTGGTGAATCTCAGAATTTCCCTGTTCCAACTGAAAATCAGTACTATATCAGAGAACCCTTTGACTTCAGTCAGGTTGCAAAATGAATGTGCAGAGGAAAGCAAAGTGCCTTGAAGAGACTGGATCACCTTTTTGATGACAATATTGTCTTAATTTATCAAATTAATCAAAACTAAGGATGCAGTTTTGCTCTGAAACAAATGTTCCATTGTATTCAACAAGAAGAAAGTTTGCAATTATGGAACAAGATACTGGGCTTGGAGCAACCTGGTCTAGTGAAAAGTGTCCCTGCCTGTGGTGGCAGGGGCTTGGAACCAGATGAGCTTTAAGGTCCCTTCCAACCCAAACCAACCTGCTATCCTATGATTTTCCAGTATTTGACATTTTCACTGTTATATGTAAATGAGTGTCACATAAAACATATGTACAAGTTATGTATATGCTCCTTTAATGTTAATGGAGTATTTTTCAGCTGTGAGCCTTTTAATTCTGGTTAGCAGCTTTTTCAGCATCTCATTGTGACTCACAATAGCAACAGATGTTGGGAATGGTTAAGATGGGTTTGTTTTTTGTGCCTGGCACCACAATACAGTAGCACTTTTAACTTCTGGTGGAGGAAAAAACAAAGTGCTTTTTACAGAAGCCCCTTGGTACCAATTAAGAGTTATCTCAGTGCTTAGAGAAGAAGTGATGCTGATGTTTGTCTCTGAGGTGAATTACTTGGAATATGTTTTACTCATCAAGTAGTACAGGAGTACTTGGCAGCTCTTACTCTGTGATTTCATAGTGTGATTTCAAACAGGAGCTGTAAGCTATAAACCAGGTCTATAAGCAGAAACAATAGCTCTTACTCAGTGGACAGGAAAAGGGGGAAGTACTTGTTAAAGCTTGTCAGTGAATTCTTATTTTTATGCACTACTTATCTGTGGGTCACAAAGCAGACGCTGGCCTCTCAAATTAAGCAGGAAACAATTTCCTCACAACTTCCTTCAAGTGAGAGCAGTTAATACTAGAGACTACAAAAAGCGTCAATGATCACTATTCTCTCTGAAAGTAAGCTATTTTAATCTCACTAGCTTTAACCATTAAAAGCTGTAATGTGCCACAAATTTCTGGTGGACTGTCTTGGTTGAAGTCTGTTCCAGGGCTTCATGACCTTCAGAATAAAGAGCTTCTTCCTTTCCTACAAGGTGATGGCCAACGGCTTTTGGCAATGTCTGCGGAGTTGAAGGACTGAACAGTAAACAGAACTGCAATGGCTGAAGTAGCAGGCTGTTTGCAACCTGCATGTGAATGAGAGAAATCTCATTAACTTCATTGAAGTTATTTGGACTTCTACCAAATGCTCATGAGCTTCTCATGGGCAGTGGGCCGCATCAAAAGGAGCGTGACTAGCATGTTGGAGGTGATCCTGCCCTTCTGCTCTGTTCTTGTGGGACCTCACTTGGAGTATTGTGTGCAGTTCTGGTATCCTCAACATAAGAAGGGCATGGAACTGTTGGAACAAGTTCAGAGGAGGCCACAAGGACGATCAGGGGCTGGAGCACCTCACATATGAAGACAGGCTGAGAAAGTTGGGGCTGTTCAGTCTGGAGAAGAGAAGCTGCATGGAGACCTCATAGCAGCCTTCAAGTATCTGAAGGGGGCCTATAGGGATGCTGGGGATGGACTCTTTATTAGGGACTCCAGTGATAGGACAAGGGGGAATGGGCGTAAACTTAAACAGGGGAAGTTTAGATTGGATATAAGGAAGAAGTTCTTTACTGTGGGGGTGGTGAGGCACTGGAACAGGGTGCCCTGAGAAGCTGTGGCTGCCCCATCCCTGACATTGTTTAAGGCCAGGCTGGACAGAGCCTTGGGCAGCATGGTCCGTGGCAAGGGGTTGGAACTGGATGATCTTAAGGTCCTTTCCAACCCAAACCATTTTATGATTCTATGAATCAAAGTCTTAGATCTGAACTAATTTCTTCTTTTTGGGGGTGGCGGGTAGGAAGGAAAATGAAATTCAACATGAATTTCATACTGATGTGTTCTGCATTGGATTCTTCATCTGACTTTGAGGAGATCAAGGCCAGTCAACAGCATAAGAAGTTGTACACTGTGCTGATAATGTATAACATTATGCTAAATTGGTGAGAGCCA
Organism: Ara ararauna; assembly: GCA_028858755.1. Lineage (NCBI taxonomy): Eukaryota > Metazoa > Chordata > Aves > Psittaciformes > Psittacidae > Ara > Ara ararauna. Next base: position 126,331,096 of record CM054378.1, on the reverse strand, counting down.
GGAGGTCATATGTGATTATTTCACTTTAAATCTTTAAAAATTGAAGAAATACCTTGCTTTTATTTCATGCCTCCTGGAATATTTAGATTTTATACATAAAGCAGTGAAACTTATAAGACATTTAATGGGGCTGTACTCGGTTGTCTTCCATATACCTGCAGAACGGTCCTTTTCTTTGTTTTCCAGGCATGTGAAGTCAGAGAATGAAATATGGACAGAACAATTGGAATTGCATTTCTCAGCTCAGTCAGTACCTACCATCCTCCCTGCCTGTGGTGTAGGGAGATAATTCTATTTTATTTACGTTTTTAGTTGCTATCTCCTATGCTTTAGTTCAGCCCAAGTGTGCAGGGAGTATTTTCTGATACTCAGCGCTGTTACAGTGCTACTGCCAAGTGGCATTAGTACTGTCAGTTGTGCTGTGTGTGCCTGCTGTTCTCTAAACACAGATAATGAGCAAAGAACAGAACTTCTGATCCTTTTGAGCTGGTGTTTCTATCTACAAATTGATGTAATGCCTTTCTCCATATCTAAAGGGGGCCTACAAAGATGCTGGAGAGGGACTCTTTTTCAGGGACTGTAGTGATAGGAGAAAGGGGTAAGAGGTTTAAGCTTAAGGGAGATTTAGGTTAAATATAAGGAAGAAGTCCTTTACTGTGAGGGTGGTGAGGCCCTGGAATGGGTTGCCCAAAGAAGTGGTAAATGCTCCATCCCTGACAGTGTTCAAGGCCAGGTTGGACAGATGACAGGCAGATTGGAACTGGATGATCTGAAGGTTCTTCCCAACCCAAACCATTCTATTCACTCCTGCAGCCAAGATACAGAGCTTATGCACAAGCTTACCCTTGTGTCAGCTTTAAGTGAGAGTGATTAGGTGAAGATTATCTGGAAAAGCTGTTTGTAGAGGAATATCTGAGAATTATGTCTCCCCGAGAGGGTTAGCTGAAAGACCTGCATGGGATGTGAGCATGCAAGGAGCTGTGATCCTGGGAGCTAGCTTCTCCCTCTGCCTCCTGATCCAGACACTTGATGGTGCCTCTCCTTTCATTCCTAGTTTATTTATTTTGCTCCCAAAGGGAGTAGGTTTTCTTGCATTGAGAGCAAAAAAATCTTTCTAAAAAGTATCTATGCAGGGACTTAGTGTGAAAAAACTAGCCTTAGATGGTAGTTTCCATGCAGGAACATCCTTTCAAGACAACAGGAACAGAAAGTGATGGGCATCAGTCCCTTTGACTTCAGCAGGGCTTGGAGTGAGGCCAGACTGAACTAGAGGAAGTGGGTGAAAGGAAAACTAGCATTAACAAACCATTTCATTTATACTTCAAAGCAGCAGCTTGCTTTGCTCCACTGCGTGACTCCCTTAAAGCAGAATCTTCGGCAGAAGCCGCTCAGAAGCACATGCTGGTATGCTGGAAGTGCTGGCTTTGCCATAGTGTTTACTATACAGTGATACATGGCTGTACAGTTTTCAGTCCTGCAAGGCACTTCTGCTGGAGGGGAATGTAGACTTCCCTCAACTCCTGAGCAGGAGCTTATGTCCTACAAGATGATGGCAAATGGCTTTTAGTAATGTCTGGAGTTGTTCAGAGGCTGTTCTGAACAGGGCAGTACATGACAAAATGCTCTTGCCTATTTTTCAGTGAAAAGGGAACATGGAAATAGAAAAATCTATTTAGATGAGAAAACTGTGGCTTTGCTGTGAGAACATCTGTGATGTGTCTCATTCTCGGTGCTGGTATAAAGACCCATCATTTATCTGTGTTTGCTAGAGCTTTTCAGCTGCCACTGGAGAACTGTTGGAATGGTTGTAACAAGAGACCTGGATGTTTCTGTTGTAAAGTAGAACAATCTGTGGAACAGCTTTTCACCCATAGGGAGTCATGGATGTTACTTCCCTGAGTGCTGCTGGTCTCCCTATCATCCTGTCTGCTAAAGCCCTGGAGCCCTGCAAGCAAACAGTTGTTCATCAGTGATCAGAGCTGTTGCAAGCTCACAAAGCAGCAGTTGCTAGGTGGTATTTTTGCTGTTGCATAAGGGCTGGATGACTAATTGCTGCTGTGATGCTTTGTTTTCCGAAATGCCCCCACAATGCTCATCAGAATTGGGAGCTATTAAATAACTGATCCACAGTGGCATGTGTAAAATCCCTGGCAGGTCCCTCATGGAGGTATTCAATGCCTTTTAAGACAAATAAATTGCCACCAAGCTTTTGCCATTTTGCCTTTAATTAGAAGAATATCCATGTGGATGACAGGACAGTTTTCCTGTTTGCTTTTACTACGTGGGTCTCTTCCTTGGATCCCCTGTCTTGAGGGATTAGCTGTAGAGAATAAACCATACATAACGGAGATTGAACTAAAGCTGGGAGAATGATAGAACAGAGCAAATTGCTTTGTAGCTCTGAAAAGCTGAAGTAAAACAATTGCAGTTTGAGTTGATCCTTTAAAAATATGTGGTAAAGTAGAAAGTTGTAGCCCTGTTTTTTGGCATGGGTGAAGATGTTTTAAATATTTGACTATGTCAAAATATTGCTTAGAATCTGAAATGCTTTTCTTCCTCATGCCTTCGTTAGACTGAGGAAGCCTTTCAAATGAAAACCATTCTGATCAGAGAAGATCAAACTTAGTTTCTAAAGCCTTTGATTTGAACAATTAGTCCCACTCGGAACTGTAGGACACTCAGCAAAACTGGAATGTTTTAATACTGTTTAACCTGTGACATACTGAAGGTTCACGTCCAATTTTTTCCTCTCCTCTAAGTTAATCCTCCAAATGTGATGGATTTGTAATTCAATCTGGAAGGCAGATGGAAAACATGACAAGCCTTTGCCTGTTAAGGGTCTGAGAGACCTTTCACATGGGTGATTGTACTTTTGCTGGTGTAGTGTGTGTTCATGCTTATTTCACCCTTGCAAGATAACACACTTTAGGCAGTACTGGTTTGTTCCAAGGCCTTGTCCCATCCCTTGTCCTGTGGAAAAATTTTCTCAGGGCAATAATGCCTTGAATGGAAGCATCAGTGATGTGAATATTTGGTATGTTATTTATTATTAGCATAATAATAATATTAGCACACTGTGATGCTACTTATCACTATAGTAGCTTGTAGCTGATTGCTTCTCAGCTCCATGCATCTCCATTGCTTGGAGAAAACAGAGTGGTAGGAAAATGGAGAGTGTGGTTAAGGGGTGTCAGCAGTAAAGCTGATCAAAGCAATTCCTGCCGTCTCCTGCCTTCATCATTTGTTCTTCCCTTTCTGCTGGAGGTTTGCAGCATTCAAATGAGATAGAAAATGTCAGGAGGGCCTGTGGGACATCTCAGACTATACTTCAACTGGGGGAGTTTGAACAAGGAGCTGCATCTTCACTGTGACTGTTGGAGGATTTTACACCTAAGTAAAGCCTAAGTGTGTATATGGACTTCATTTGTGCATGGTAAGCAGAATCTGGAGTTTCAGTTGCAGCACACAACTGCTAATGGCTGGTGGAAGTCGAAACCAGTTTGTTTATGTTCTCCTCATTAGCTGCTTAGGTTTCCAACATAAAAATAACATTTCATCATATACTGTTTGTTTCTGACAGGGCCTGACCTGAGTAGGCTGCTGCTTTCCTACAGCATATCCTGGAGCTGTTTAAATGTCCTTTGGTCTTTGCACATGTCTTGTCCAAACTGTGTGACTCAGGATGGGGGGTAGAGTTCCTGTCTGAGGCTTTCCTTGTCAGTGCTTTTAATCACTGAAGTGATAAATGCGTGCTAAAAGCAGACTTCCTTATGCAGTTGTAACCTCCCAAGGGCAGGTAACACAGTTTCTGCAGAATAAAACAAGTAAAATACATGAAGCTGGATTGTAGTAAATGGACACAGTCACAGTAAGAGATCCCTCCATTACAAGGATCTGTGTTTGTTTTGGGGAGTATGTTTGGCTCAAAGCTAATTCCAACCAAGGAAAAACTGGTAGCAATTGCTCTAGATTATCTCTAGATATTATGTCTGGATGTTTTGTTAAAAGTGACAAGTCTAGTGACCAAAACCTCTGAATTAATGGGAAGCAAGGAAGATCACAATGACATACTCCACCTCTTCCAGCTTTCTTAATGTATAGGACTTTCAAGTTAGTGGGTTAATGTGATGCAAGAAGGTACAGTTTACATCTCCCAGCTCTTCCACAGAGCATCCTGTGGTTATGCATTCTGATAGATTTATGTTAATCTTCAGTCTCTGCTGTCCCTTGTGCAAGCATCAGCTTAGAAAGTAAGGAAACACCTTGTTCCTTGCATTTAAAATGGAAAAGATAAACAAAAGCTAACCTTGATTTTCTTCTTTGTCTTTGCTCATTCAATGCAGAAGAAAAACTGGGAGAATCTTACCAGCTGTCAGTGAAATGAAGCCTCTCTCCTGGCAGGCTGTGATACACATAAATGTGTCATAGGAGGAAACAAAGCAACAAGAAGAGTGTCAGAGAGGGAGACTGTTTCTAAAACTGATTTTTATTCAGCTTTCATTTCTGGTTCTGTCTCCCTTGCTATGAAGACATAGATAGTGTGCAAGTTTGGGTTTTTTTAGTGGTACTTTACTGCTGCAATGGGCTTTATGAGCTGGAACAGGTTGGCCAAAGAAGTGGTAAGTGCCCCATCCCTGGCAGTGTTCAAGGCCAGGTTGGATGGAGTCCTGGGTGACATTTTTTACAGTGAGGTGTCCCTACCCATGGCTGGGGGGTTGGAACTGGATGATCTTAAGGTCCTTTCCAGCCCAAACCATTCTGTGATTCTATGACTATCTCATATGTGTAGTGGTAACTTGTAACAATAGTCCCTGCCCTCATGGACTTGCAATTTACATGGAGGAAGCAAAGATTATGAGAGGAAGCAAAACTAATAGTAAGTAGACCGGAGTTCCACAGCCTGTCAGGAGTAAAATCAGGAATAGCAACACATCAGTGAAATCCCAAAGAGGCTGGTGCTCACACTGCTGTGCACACAGGAGGATATCCTCAGACCATCCTGTATCTTCCTATCCTCAGGAAATAATTCAGACAGGATGAGCACTCAAAACAACTCTGAGCGTGTGGAGGGCGGAGCATGACTCTTAAAATCCCCTGGCTTGATTTCACATGGAATATCCAAGTTTGGGAATATAAATCTATTGTGTAGAGGACTGAAATTCAAGGGATGACAGAGAGGCTTTCAGATGCTCCCAGTCTTGCCAGAAACTCAAAAGCATAAAACCATCAGGTGCTGGTTTACCACCTCTAATGACATGAAATGCTTTGGTTAGAAGCTACCCTATGAATTATAGTATTTCTGTAAAGACTTGGGTTTAATGTCTGACCTCTGTAATCACTCATGTCCTTAAGGTGCTGCTGAGAAGGAAGTGGGTTTTAGGCCACATGTCCTGTTTTGTCTTTATACTTTGCTCATTGCCATAGTTCCTGAATACTTCCAGGAGTATATTAAGCAGGCTAACATCTGTACAATAACATCTGTTGTGCCTTTTCTGTCTTCTCCCCAGGGAAGATGTGTGGCAGAGTGGCTTGCTTAATTTTAAATGGACTTCAAAAACAACAAAACACATTTAAAAAAAAAACAATCCTGAGATAAGTCATCTTTGAGTTCAGCAAAAGCACAATACATGGCTCATAGCATCATAGAATAGTTAGCGTTGGAAAGGACCTTAAGATCATCCAGTTCCAACCCCCCTGCCATGGGCAGGGACACCTCCCACTAAACCATGCCACCCAAGGCTCTGTCCAACCTGGCCTTGAGCACTGCCAGCGATGGAGCATTCACAACTTCCCTGGGCAACCCATTCCAGTGCCTCACCACCCTTACAGTAAAGAACTTCCTCCTTATATCCAATCTAAAATACATACAATTACATACAAGGTAAAGTCAAGGCAATGTGCCATGTGTTCCCAGCAGAAGGCAGCACAATGGGTTCCAGTGTGTGTTCAAGTGGACCAGTCTGGAGAAGGCTCCTAGCCTTGAGCTGCACTTCATTGTAGACAGTTTCTCTGAGCTAAAGGATCAAAGCTGCTGAGCTGTGTCTTCAGTCTGAAGCTCTCTTCAGCCTTTGGACGCAGTGTGTCTTGCTGCCTTCTGCCTTTTTAACCCAAGTCAGTGCAGTTCTCAGCAGCCATGCTTTGGGTAGTGGCTGCAGTCTTCCATCTGAAGCTGGCTGCTGCTTAAGCAATCTGTTGTGTGTATATTTGTATTTTCCCCAAATGCTTTGAGTCTTTGAACTCGAAAGATGTGCAGGGAAATGCAGGGTCATTCCTTTTTTAAACCAAACAAGGTTCATGAAAATGTTTTGTACGAACACATGTTCGTAGTTTGTGTTACGAATATGATGAACAGAGGCTGCTGTGAAGCTATCAATAGTTTACATCTTGAGGGAGAAATGGAAAATAAAACAACTTTCGTCTCACAGCTGTAGGTTTCCAGAGTATTCCCATCCTGCCTACCACAGCTGACAAAAGCTTCATAGAATCACAGGCATGGTTTGGATTGGACTGGACCTTAAAGCTCATCCAGCAGGGACAACTTCCACTAGAAGTGCTCCAAGCCCCTGTGTCCAACCTGGCCTTGAACACTGCCAGGGATGGGGCAGCCACAGCTTCTCTGGGCACCCTGTGCCAGCGCCTCAGCACCCTCACAGGGAAGAGCTTCTGCCTAACAGCTCATCTCAGTCTGCCCTCTGTCAGTTTAAAGCCATTCCCCTTGTCCTGTCCCTACATCCCAGATTTCTTGTAGGCCCCTTTCTTGTTTCCTTTAAGCTTACACATAGTTTATTACTTTCAGTACGCCTTTGTTTCATGAGTAATAGAATGACTCTTTGTGTCAGTGGTTTATGTACATCATACTTTCATTTGTAAAACATCGCTGGTGTATTTCTGCTGATGACTGTACCTTCTTCTAACCAAACTTCTGTTTACAGGACCTTAACACTTTAGGCAGTGTAACTGGTTTGGATTAGTCCTAGAATAGTTTCTTTTTGGAATGGAACTTTACATGTCATCTGGGCCAACCTCCCACTCCAAGCTGTGCCCATTTTAAAATCACATTAGTTTGCTCAGGACCTTGTACTTCCTTCTGACATCCTGGCAATAACTGTAATTATGAGTATTGTAATTAGAAAAACCTCATCTATGCTCATCCACCTTTACTATTGTTACTACTAACCAACACGTAAGCAGTTATAAATGAGGACTAAACTGCTGTTTTCTTTTGTTATTGTGGTCTGCTCTAATTAAGTCTGGTTGCAAAAGTCATTGCTGGTTCCTTACTCCTTTGCATAAGTGTGGAAAAGAAATCTTCTGGTTCAGCTTTTGAATGAAATTTGACTTAAAGCTAAAAATAACTGGGTGATTTAAGTGTAAAATGTACTTCACACAGTTTGAGGGGTTTATTATCTGTTTGCATACCTGTTCCACCAAGGATGGTGAAAGGAAGCACTTGTTGAATAAGAACCAGCATTTCCCACAGAATCACAGACGGGTTTGGGTTGGAAAGGACCTTAAGATCACCTAGCTTCAACCCCGTACTGCTATACTCAGCCCTGTGCTCCTGCAGCGCAGTTTGGCTGCGCGGCAGCTCCATCTGCTGTTCTTGAGCTGCAGGTTTACCTCTGTAGCCAAATCTTTCTGTTGCTTCGCTTTGTGTGTGATCTGACTTTGTACACTTTCAATCAGACTTTACTCTTGTGAGGAGATATTCCTTGGGACACCTCCAAAACTGTTTTGATGTTCTGGATTCAAAATACCGCTGAGTTTCTTGGTAATGACCAGCAGTTGTGACATCTCCTCTTTCCCGGACTGCTTCATCACATCAGGGGTTTTTTTTTGAGTCATTTTATGCATCTTAGCCATGCAAAGGCAGGTAACTACAAGCTATGAAGCTTCATCACCTGGCAGTAAAGGAGTACCTGCTCTTCTGTTGAGTAATAGGTACTTGTGACTTTTTCTTCTGGAGAAGTCTGGACTTGTCTGTGCTGCTTGGGATTTTACACATGTTCGTAGTTTGTGTTATGAATATGATGAACAGAGGCAGTTCAGCTGCTGTGAAGCTATCAGTAATTTACACCTATAGGGAGAAATGGGAAAGAAGATGGCCATGAGTGAGTCTGCAGAGTGGCTCAGGATGAAGATGGAGAAGCTTGACACTGTGGTCAGTGTGGTTACTAAAACCGGCAAAGAAGACTTAAATTCCTGTCCTTTTCTCTCCTTCACTATTAAGAGGCAGACTCAGTAGAGATTTGGGTTTTGTTTTGTGGGAGTACACTGACAGATCCCATCACAAGGAAACTGCATTAAATCATATCTCTAACTATATAAATTAATAGGTAAAATTAACTATCACTTGGAAAAATATATTCCTATTGGAATAGTACTGTCTGAACTTGCTAGCTCTTATAGAATAGGAACAGTAAGATGGGCTTTAGAATCTGCTCTGCACAATACCCCACTGAATAAACTCAGCCTGGTGTCGAAAGGATGCTTATCCATTAAATTACTCATGATTTTTTTCTCCTTATATTCCCCCTTCCATTGTATCATCCAATCATCGAATAATATGTTTGGGTTTTGTCTGTTGCATAGTAAATCTGCCTGCACTGGGAATATTTTGGTACATATCTTTGTAGTCCAGGGAAGTTAAATGCTTTTTGTAGTCTTGGAGTTAGTGCTGTGGCTTCAGGCAGGAAGATTGCAGAATCGAGTTTTAAAGCTAAATTAGTTTAGATGTGTCCTGTCTGCCTTTTATGGAATCATGAGCCTGTTTTTTCCTGTCTCTGGCTAGCAGCCTAACCAGAATGGTTAGATAGGAAAGGAAACTTCTCCCCTTTACGAGCAGACCTGGAACAAAAGGTGCATTAGTTGTACTTCTAATAGTGTTGGAGTTTAATAAACTGTACTGTGATTTTTATTGGAGGTGCCTTATCCAGTCCCTTGTCTTTAATTGTTGCAAGGGCTTACGACCAAAGACTTTCAGTTGCTGACCTTGTTCTGCCTTTCTACATCTATTCACTCTTATGCCTGATGTAGAAAGTGAAACTGAAACTGATTAACTGTGCAAATTAAAAAGAAGCAGGTGAGTTGTCAGGGTAAAATAAGCCCAGTGTGTGTCATCAGCACTTTTCAGTGATAGAGCCCTTAAATACGTGTACAAGAGCATCATCACATACTTAGGAGTAAGCAGTTTATGACCCCACTGAGCAAAACTGTAGAACGTAAAACCTATTTATGTATCTGGTTGTGGAAGCAGTCAGTGACATCAGCTCATTCAGGGTGAAGACCTTATCTCTTGTATCTGTCAAGGCCATGCATGGACCTGCAGCTGTGTCTGCTGCTCTACTAACAGTGAGCTGCAACACAGCTCTCACTTCAGCCTGAGAGTGAGTAAGCTGCGGGAGTTTGGAAATGACACATCGCAGCAGATTGTGTTTAAGTTCCTGTGCTCCCTTTGACCCAAACCAAGTATAAGTACATGGCTTGGAGTACTGGATCCTGTAGGTTGAGAGTTAGGCTTTCCTGAGCTGGTTGGAGGAACCTGCCCAGCAGTTGCATCATCATAGAATCACAGAGAGGTTTGGGTTGGAAGTTCATCAAATCCCACGGGCAGGGACACCTTCTGTTGTACATAGGTTGCTCCAAGCCCCGTCCAACCTGGCCTTGAACACTGCCAGGGATGGGGCAGCCACAGCTTCTCTGGGCACCCTGTGCCAGCGCCTCAGCACCCTCACAGGGAAGAGCTTATTCCTAATGTATAATCTAAATCTCCCCTCTGTCAGGTTAAAGCCATTCCCCTTGTCCTGTCCCTACAGGCCCTTGATCAAAGTCCCTCTCTGGGTTTCTTGTAGCCCCTTTAGGTACTGGAAGCTGCTCCAAGGTGTCCCTGGAGCCGTCTCTTCTCCAGGCTGACCCAGCCCAGCTCTCTCAGCCTGGCTCCAGAGCAGAGCAGCTCCAGCCCTAACAGCATCTCCATGGCCTCCTCTGGACTCGCTCCAGCAGCTCCACGTCATCCTTATGTTGCTGCCCCAGAGCTGGACACAGGACTGCAGTGGGGTCTCATAAGAGTGCAGTAGAGGAGAGAATTCCCTCCCTCAGGCTGCTGCTCACACTCTGGGGATGCAGCCCAGCACACTGCTGCTACACTAACAGCTAGTGCTGGAATTTGTGTGTGGTTTACTACTTTTTAATACTTACTTGCAGATGTTTTCAAAACATGAAATGTGCAAAGTTGGTTCCTGGAGCACCTGAGAGATTTAGCAGAGGTGTTGGCAAATGGGTGAGCAGAGATCTTCAAGCCAGCAGATGTCAGGCTGTTACCACTGCCAAGAAACTGTGGAAGGAAAAGATGATGCTCTGTGCTGACAAGTCAGATTGGGAAGCTACAGCTTACCTTCAGCTGCTGAACAGAAGTAGTGCTGATTGGTGAATACATGGTAACTAAGCAGCATAGCTCTTCTGGACTAGTTTTATGTTTTGATTTAGTTTTTATAGTAAAAGCCTGTGTGGGTATTTCCATTCATGCCCATGCAGGGAGTTACCTTGTAAAAGCAACTGGAACTCTCCAGTATGGATGCACACTTAGAGAAGGGGATAGTGCATACAAAGCAGTGCAAACTGACCTTAACTGAAACTGATTTCTGATAAGGGAGTAAAGCTGATGCTGTGGGGTTTGGTTAGGTGCTGTGTGGGCTTGCAGTGTTTGTAAGACAATGGAAAGAATTGGGGAGGGTATGTGGATTAGTGAAAATGCAAGGAGAGAAGGAGAAGCCTTCCACGAAACTATCTGAACTAGCACAGGAGCTACAGAGAATTAGTGTGTTTTCTAAGAATAACGATAATGATAACCAAAACCCCTCCCACTTCCTAACAGGAACCTGTTTAGATTTGAACCTCATGCCAGAAGAGGGAGAGAAGAAGGAGGTGTTGGGGTTTTTGTTTGGTTTGGGTTGGTTTGCTTTGGGTATTTTTATAAGAAAGGCTAGTAAGGGATTTTCCTAAGACTCAAAACATTATAGGACAATGACTCTTTACTTGTTGATAGTTGTATTACATCAGGTACTCTGTGACCCTTCAGCAGATAGATCTGATTGCCAAAGTATATTTAAGATAGCTCATGTTAAGTATGATGCTATGAAAAAGGCTTGGATTCAGTCTTTACTGACTGAAAATGCCATTTCTTCTTCAGCACCTGCACCTGTAATTTTGGCTGCATTTCTTTGTAAAGCAGGAGAATTTTAGTGTATTAGAAATATAAATTAATTCAATGTCATAATGATTTTTATCTTTGTAGGACTTCTTTTTGTCTTTCTTTATTTTCTATCTGCAAAGTGACTGTCAGCATCTCCAGTGGACTCCAGGAGCAATTTCAGCTTTCTGACCCTGTTTTTCATGTTGTTACAGGTTGATCACTTTGGATTTGATGAAGATCTTACGTTCCAGCAGCGGTATCTAATAGCAGATCAGTACTGGAGGAGAGACAATGGACCAATACTATTTTATACAGGCAATGAAGGAGACATCACCTGGTTCTGCAACAATACCGTATGTAGAAAATAGGTTCTTGAATTACAGTCTTTCTTTCCCCTGGTGGCATACTGAAAAAATAAGAAAGAACAAGGTGACAGTGTCAGAATATCAGTTAAAGAGGTGGCTGTAATGGTTATTGTTGTTATAGGGGGAAGAAGCTGAACAAAACCACAAAGTTTTAGGGGGTTCAGGGTCCTGTTCAAAGCCTATAGAAATCAAAGGGATGTACTTGTATTAACTTACTGGGTAAATGAAGAAAATTTACAGAGAAACATAAGGTGCTCCAAGCTAAGAATGCAAAAAATTTGGACCAAATTCCACCTATGCTAGTACTTTAGAGTCCCCAGATAAAATGGCATATTTTGTTAGGGCTTTGTCCTCTGTGAGAAAAATATGAAATGAAATGAAGGGGGCTGGAAATCAAAGATAAATGATTCTTGTTCTCTGACAAGACCTGTGAAGCTTTTACTCCCCTGACTGATACAAACACAGAATGGAGTGTGTGGGTATTTATCACTGCTTCAAGCCAAAGTACCAGTAACACAACAGGAGGTGGCATGTGCTGAGCTGAAAGCAACCAGGGACTGCTTACATGTTGTTCTGTCAGCCGGCAATCTCTGTCTGACTCTTTCCATAACTGGTGTAACAAGCTGCTGTCAACAAGTAATAAGTTGTAGTTAGTTAGGAGTTGAAAATGAGTATGTTGCAATGCTCTAGGTTATTGTTTACTGCCAAACAGATTGTGTGTTCTGTAATGTAGCCCTAACTCAAATGCATGCTCTTCTCCTGGAGTATTTATTTCCTATGGGTTAAGCTCATGCCATAGGAGTTCTGGCGTGTGTGTACTCACAAAACAATAGTGTTTAATATTTTGCAGCATTAAAATACACATATTTTCTTTGTATGTGTCCCTGTCTCTGGGTGGTTGTCAGTTTTGTGTGGTTTACTTCAGTGATACTCTAAAGCCAAATTACACTCTGTCTTGCTGATTATATTTTGATAGTGGTGCCTTTCTAATCGAAGAATGAGAGTTGGAATACACTACACTGAAAGTAGAGACTTTGAAAAGAATTGGTTTAGCTTGTTTCAATGCCTGTTTTCCTCCAACCAGGGTTTTATGTGGGATGTAGCTGAAGAACTTAATGCCATGTTGGTATTTGCTGAACATAGATATTATGGAGAATCTTTGCCATTTGGGAATGAGTCTTTCAGTGTAAGTGTTGTCTTTTGTCTTCCTTAAATGTTTTCTATGCAAACATAATGCTGCCTATTGTAATTCTTACCTGTGCAATGACTGTTTACGCCAGTAAGATTCAAATGTGCCAGAAAAACACAACTATTTTTGTAACTATCAATGCTAGGATAAAAAGAAAAATCATTCTGAGATTTTCTGGCACTTTAAGGCACTTAAGACCTGCAAAGAAAATTCCATTTATTATCAGGAACAGATTTGGAATTCTACACTTGCTGTGGGGGATACAAAGGCTGCTGCTGGGAATCATTCCTGTGCTGTATATAACCTGCTTTCTTTGTCTCAGGATTCCAAGCATCTGAATTACCTGACATCAGAACAAGCTCTGGCAGATTTTGCAGTACTCATTGAGTACTTAAAGATGACCATTGCAGGAGCCCGTTACAGCCCTGTCATAGCTGTAGGAGGATCTTATGGAGGGATGCTTGCAGCCTGGTTTAGGATGAAGTACCCCCATGTGGTAGTTGGGTGAGTATACTCATCCTGCTCAAACACAGCAGGCATTTGTTACTTCCCTGCTTTAAATACTACAGCACTGGGTGAAGTACCATTGATTTTTTTCACTACTTGGGAGGAAAAATTAAGTTACTTTGAGTTTGGGAAGAGGCACTGTTTGACTGATAAAGACAACTGTAGGTCAGTGGGTACTGAATGGTGTGTATTTTCAGAGCTATCTGTTAAAAGAATTATTAACACCTACTATACACAATTTTTTTTTTGAGGGTCATCGAACTTCCCGGTGACTTGAGGCAGGTGTTTAATGCTTAATTCCCCTCTGGAAAACAGGAGTAGCAATTCCGCTACATTTGTCTGCTGGAGAGTAGAGTTTTGTGGGCAGGGGCTCTCTTCAGTTGAGTCTGCACAATGCATTTTGAGAAAGACCTAGTTGCTAGATGAGAATGAAAAATACTGAAGCAAGTCTGAATTCCTGCATTATATGTTTACTGGTACCTTTGTACTAGTGTTGAAGACTCCCGGTCTTCAACAGCCTTTGCATGCAGACCGATGGAAGAGTTTTGCAGCATTATACTTGGTTTGCCTAGGACAAAGTGTCCAAGCTGAATTACAGATGCTGCTTTGATCCTGGCTGTGGGGAGGGTATTGACCAGAGGATGGAACCTCAATTTGCAGAGGTTCAGGATCTCTTTATGTCCCTTTGCAGAGCTCTGGCAGCCTCTGCCCCCATCTGGCAGTTTGGTGATTTGGTTCCATGTGGCACTTACTTCAGCATAGTGACCAATGATTTCAGAAAGAGTGGGACAGGCTGCGCGGAAAGCATCCGGAATTCCTGGAACGCCATTAACAACCTTTCCTTAACAGGTAAGACCTCATCAGTACTGTTTCCAAAGGGTTGTAACGTTCAGGATTGTGTTGTAGAAGCACAGAGTGGTTTGGGTTGGAAGGGATCCTAAAATTGTCCAGTTCCAGCCCCCTGCCATGGGCAGGGACATCTTCCACTACAGCAGGTTGCTCCAAGCCCCTTCCAACCTGGCCTTGAACACTTAGCAGGCTTGTGTTATGGCTTTCACCTGTGTATGTATTGGGTTTTTTTGAAACTATACACTTTAGTAGTGGAAAATGTCAAATGAACTTAGTGCTATTTTCCCTTTAATGTCTGCTTTGTTGGATCACAGCTTCATTCAGGCCTGGTGCAGTTCAGAATCCAGGTCCAGAGATCCCTAAGGCCTGCCAGAAGCTGACTCCAGATCAGAACCTCAAGGCTTGTACGCCTTTTTGGCAAAGCAGGCCAGGTAGTTGTTACTCTATTTAAAAAAAAAAAAGTAGTTTAAATGCCAGCTGAGGCAAAGGGATGTAGAAAATCACTGAAATCCTGATGCATGTTCCATCCCTGGCAGTGTTCGAGGCCTAGTTTGACAGAGCCTTGGGTGACATGGTCTAGTGCAAGGTGTCCCTGCCCATGGCAGGGGGTTGGAACTGGATGATCTTGAGGTGCTTTCCAACCAAAGCCATTCTGTGATTCAGATCTCAGGGCTCAGTTGGACTTGATCTCTTAAGGGTCTCTTCCAACCTAAAATGATTCTATGATTCTACAGCTACCTTAGAGGAGGTTGTAGCAAGGTGGGTGTTGATGTTTTCTCTCAAGTACCAAGCAACAGGATGAGATGAAACTGCCTCAGGTTGCACCGGGGGGGGGGGGGGGGGGAGATTGTGGTGTTAGGTTGTACATTAGGGTATATTTCTTTGCCAAAAGAGTTGTCAAGCATTGGAACAGGCTGCTCAGGGAAGTGGTGGAATCACCATCCCTGGAGGTATTTAAGCCATGTGGATGTGGTGCTTGGGGACATATGTTTAGTGGTGGACTTGGCGACGCTGGGTTAACTGGTGGACTTAAGGTTCTTTTCCAACCCAAATGGTTCTATAATTCTGTATTGCATTCACATCTAGTTTGGAACTAGCTGATCTTTATGGTCGCTTCCAACCCAAACCATCCTATGAAGTCTGTCCTTGGGTTTTTTTTTTTTAATGTAGTTATCTTAGCTGTGACATACCCATACACTGAAGTATGCAGATTTTTTTCTCTTCACTTAGAGATGCTGACTAAATTCTGATCTGCTGTGCTTGAATGTATGTTGAATAATTTCTCCTGGGTTAGTTGTAAATGAAACTTGCTTTTAGCAGCAACACAACTGACCTATGTGTTAATGACATAGTACACTAACTATTATTTTATCTCTTATTAAAGATGCAGGTTTACAGTGGCTTTCAAACACATTCCTGTTGTGCAGCCCATTAAGAAGTCCTCAAGATGCTGTTCTAATGAAAAACTGGCTGAGTGAAACATGGGTAAACTTGGCTATGGTGAACTACCCCTACAAAGCTGACTTCTTGCAGCCTCTGCCAGCTTGGCCTATACAGGTAGAGAATCAGTGTCTTGTGGAATCAGTCATTTGGTTTAACTAATTCCCTCCAAACCATAAAGCCTGCTTGGGAATGGCAAAATGTGGAAGCTGCGCTCTCACCTTGTCTGCAGGGAACAAGGGAGGGATCCACTTCCTAGCTTCTGCAATGAAAATGATGGAAAAGATTACACAAGGAAGGGAAGGATAGTAAGTTCGCTTCTCGGCCAGTGCAAACTATGCATCTTCCAAGCCCAGTCTATAAATGGAGCTTCTTTGTTATATATTTGCATGTGTTATCTTTTATTGCAGAAGAGCTAAACACTTTATTATCCATTTTAAAGTATGGAAAAGGGATTGAAAAGCTTGCTGAATGAAATATTAAGTTTGCACTGTTTATAAATATTTTTAATCAGGAAATGTGAAGTTTCAGATTCCTCATAGTAGCATCCCCTATGCAAATGGATGCTGCTTTTTGTGATAATGCTCAGGGTATATCATTGCATAGACAGATGCTTTCTGGAAGTGGGCTTGACTGTATTTTGACAAGTAATTGATACCCTATCTCAGGTATCACATATTTATCATTCTTTCCTATAGGTGTGGAACGGGCAGGGCAGGCAGTGGTTCTGCTTTCCCTGTTCACAGTGTGCAGATTTAGGGCCACGGGGATGACCAGGGGGCTGGAGTACCACCCTCTCTTTCTCAGACAGACTGAGAAAGTTGGGGCTGTTCATGCTGGAGAAGACTGCGTGGAGACCTCATAGCAGCCTTCCAGTATCTGAAGGGGGCCTATAGGGATGCTGGAGAGGGACTCTTCATGAGGGACTGTAGTGATAGGACAAGGGGTAATGGGTTTAAACTGAAACAGGGGAAGTTCAGGTATAAGATATAAGGAAGACATAAGGATATATAATAAGATACAAGGAAGAAATTCTTTACTGTGAGGGTGTTGAGGCACTGGAACAGGTTGCCCAGAGAAGTGGTAAATGCCCCAGCCTTGTTCAGGTGGACAGAGCTTTGGGTTACATGGTCTGGTGGGAGGTGTCCCTGCTCATGGCAGGGGGGTTGGAACTAGATGATCTTAAGGTCCTTTCTAACCCAAACCATTCTGTGATTTAGACTCCTCCTTCTCTGTTTCAGGAAGCCTGCAAGTTCTTGAAGGATCCCAGTCTCCCTGACAAGTTGTTGCTGCAGAATGTTTTCCAGGCAGTAAATTTATACTACAATTACTCAGGAGCAGTCTCATGCTTAGATATGTCTGAAACTGCAACAAAGAATCTGGGCCAGATGGGTTGGTACTATCAGGTATGCACTCTATCCTTTCTAAGTTGTAACCCAGTGAGGTTTTTGAGCTGGAGCTGATGAGAATTGACAAGTCATTCAGCTGTCAAAAGCTGTTTGAGCTTTTTTATTGAAGCACAAAGTCTCCTGGGAATACATCTTGTTGCCCTACTCGTTCTTTCAGGCTTGCACTGAGATGGTGATGCCAATGTGCACAGATGGTGTCAATGACATGTTTGAGCCTCAGAAATGGGACTTCGATGTACTTTCAGAAGAGTGTTACAGGCTGTGGAGAGTGAGGCCTCGCCCCTCTTGGATTCTGTCTATGTATGGAGGGAAAAACATCAGTTCACACAGCAACATCATCTTCAGGTGAGCCTTGTTTCACCTTCAAGTGGAGTCTTCCACCAGTAAGTGTTGTCAGTGCAGAGAGCCTGCACTAATTAGCAAAAGGATCTGTCTCCAGCTGAATAAAAGAAGGGCGTGCTTTGTGTTGCTCTTGAGACTAATATGGTCAATCTGTAGTGGCTGAAGAAGCCAACAGTTCTGTCACTGTGACTCTAAAAGAGAAGTCTGGGTTGGGATGCTGCCAGCTGTTGTTCTTCCCATATGGAATCCTTATCTTGTGGCCAAAGTCCAGGTTTCCCATGCTGGTAAATCCCTCAAGCTTTTCTGAAGCCAAAGCACTGTCTCTGACATAAAAGGAAAGTCTAAACAAGCTCTGGCTATAACACAGCGCCTCAGTCACTGAAATTGTTGCTCTGGGTGATAGCCTTGCAGAGGGGCTTGCGTGACATTCCTTTTTCCCTTTGATACAGAAAAGAGAGGGAAGTAACTTGGGGAACTTTCCTGTTACTGCCAATTGCCTTTTAGTGGTAATTTGGCAAGTTTCATACAAAGAGATGTTCCCATTCTAGACGGGCATATTGCTAATACAAAAGTTTGTCTGAAACACATTTGTATTGGGACAAAAAGTGAAAGAAGTGTTTCAGTCTAGTGCATGCTGCGTGCTTTCCACTCAGCCTTCACTTCAGCCTTCCTTATTTTTAAGGTTAAACTCTGCTTTCTTTAAAGGGAGGTTCAAGTAGCTGTACTTCTGCTGTGAAGTGATACAGAGTTAAGCTAAGTACTGGCTGTTGGTCAGGTTGTTGCATGGTAAGGAGGCATTCAATAAACCTATTGAAGCCTGCGCTTCAGGTTTCTGACTTACTGTGCTGATTCCCCACTGTGGGCAGCTCCTGGATATATATATGTATATATGTGTGTGTATGTATATATATTCGTTTGTACTCTGGCTAAAACTGTGCAAGGCCTTTTAAAAAACAAAATCTGCATTTATTTAAACTAGAATTCGTCTGTTGGACCTGGTAAATAGGTGTGTATTTTATAAGCAGGAAGTCCTTACTTGAACTGGGGATTATGCTCTGGGTTTCAGCTGTTAGCCTTAGTCTCTTTGGCTCCAAAGGCCTGTTGCTTTCTTCTTGTTTGCCTCTTGCTGTTTCTCTCTCAGCAGGATATCTGCTTTAGAGTGAGAAAATCCACCCTTTTTTGGAGAACTTTTTAATAATGAAATAAAAATTGTTGGTTTAACTTATTTCCTGCAGGATGTTCTTATTTCCAAGGCCTCACAGCTCTCTGTACAGTAGGAATCCGCTTTGTAAGCGATGGACAAGCAAACAAATCTAAATAAGTGTTTAAGAATTTATGCCAGCTGAAGGAGCTTGAAATGAGAAAAACTTGAAAGCAATCAAATGAATGGAGCAGTGCTGTACACACAAAGCTGGGTTGTTTCTCTTCAAACAAATACCTTGTCAACACTCTACATTTATATAAGAGCCTTTTATTCTTGAACACTACAGAGTGCTTTCCAGAAAATATCCCTATGTTTACCAGGGAAAGCAGCTCCCTATGGGGTGAAAGCTTCAAGCGTCAGGCAACTTGCACAGCAGTGTAGTGCAAGGAGGGGAAAAATACTCCTTCTGAAGAGAACCAGTGTAGGATGGATTTATCCAGGATGCTTAAACTGGTGTTGCTGCTTCTCGTTCTGTGAGCAGTGCATCACTCTGCAGATTCACACTGGTGCATGATATGTTATCAATGCAGAAATCTCCCTTCTTGGAGGTATGTGATGTGTGAGTGGTTACTTAGCTGTAAGCAGATATTACTTTCCTATCCTGGGCAGCATAACCTATTAAAATACTGGTTTGAGGAAATTGAGGTTTTCAGAACCTGGTTTGTCTTTTCTCTTCCAGCAATTTCCAGTCTTACTAGAACACACTGTGTTCTTGGTGTGGAAGTGCTGACTCTTACTGAAACACACTGTGTTCTTGGTGTGGAAGTGCTGACTCTTACTGGAACACGCTGTGTTCTTGGTGTGGAAGTGCTGCAGAGTGGAAATGGCATTTTAACTGTTCATGCAGGTGGTGGCAGAGAGCAGTTGGTAGTCTTGTCATCAACATATTATGGTAGTTGGAGTCAGCCCAGGTTATGTCAGCCAGCGCAGAATTTGGTGTGCACAGTCTAAAAACTGATGGTTTTCAGTCTGGATGGATCACAGCTAGGCTGTATGTTTCAAAGTTAGGGCACCCACCTAATTCTGCACTGGCAGGGGAGAGGCAGCAAGTGAAGGTTCTGTTTTGAGAGGTACTGGTTCTATATGCAGAAGAGGGGATTGTTAGCCTAAGAGAAGGGAATGGAGGAAAAGAAGGCAGAACAGTGCCTGGCTGAAGAGAAAAGGTGAGAGGAAAAATGCTAATAAAAGGAAACTTGGCAGTTGTGGAGAGTCGGCATGTTAAAAAAGGATGCACAGACAGTGCTGCTATGATTGCCCAGAACAAGGAGAGGTTTCCCACACAGGGCTGGAGGGCTGAGGAGGCTCTGAGGAGATGATAGGAAAGGGAGCATTTTGCTGTGGGATAGGCAGGACCCTATGTATGATGTCAAGGCAATATTATGAATTGAAAACAGGACTAGTGTGCTGGTATTTTGCATTAGTTTCTGAAGCCCAACTTGCCACTGCTGGAAAGGAATGGCTGACTTCTTTATTCTCTTCTATTACTTCTGTTTATATTGGGGAAACTCCTGTCCTGTAAGATAGGCAACTGAGTACTTACGTGTATGCTTAGTTTAACACAATCTATTCCAGTCAGTACTGAATCATCTTGCTCTGTGTAACTGTTATGGCTTACAGTTATTTTGTGGTGAGCCCTCCTCTCAGCAAGTACCACTTCCCAACCTGCGTCAGTGCCTCTGGTGCCATCACTTGGCAGGAGCTGCAGAGGATGCAGCCAGAAGCTCCCAGAAAACCCAGAGCCAGGGTTGTTTTCTTGTGCCATGCTTACTTTCCACATGATTGGGACCAAAAGATCCAAGTTCATGTATGTCTTGGGTCTCTCAGCAACTCATCCCCCTGTTGCCAAGGTGCTCTGCTGATTCAGACGACCTTTAAATCCAATGCTTTTTGCTTATTGGGCAGCTCTGGCTGCCTTTTGTTTTGCAGATACAAAATGCTTCTCTTCTAAGTCATATTGAGAATCACTGAAAACAAAGAAGTACAGAGATACTTGGGGGTTTTTAATGAGTTCAGCCCTCATCAGCCTTTTAGTTATCTCTACAAAACTCCTTTTTTTACTCATTATTTCTTTCTATTGTTTTCTGGTTGCTGCCATTGTGGTTTTTTTTTTCTCGCCGCTTATCTCTTAATGTCCAAGGATGTTTTAGGATCCTCCTAGAAACTTACAGTGCCATACTATAGCCCATTTCTAATGTTTCCTTTAGTGAGCTGGTCCACTGTAATGAAGTAAGGAACAAATCTAGATCTGCGTAGTTCCATAAGTACATGGATGTTGATTCCTTTGTGCAGAAAGATGGACCACTTTTGGGAAGAGCACTGTGGTAAAGGAAAATAAAATGCAGTAAGGCCAAAGCTACAAATGAGATGCAAACCTTTCACCCTAGTTCAGCCATTGGCTTGCTCTGTGAACCAGGCATTTTTTGGAGCCAGATTTACAGTGCAAGAAATCCCTTCAGTGATTTGGGGTGAGGGAGGTGGGGGGAGTAAATTGCATTGACTTGTCCTGTCACATAGAGAGTCAGTTTAGATGGTTTCTTGAGGCATAAAGGCTTTTAATATGGTGATTGTTAGAAATAAGGGGACTAACAGAAGGTCCAAGGTTTCTCTGCAAAACCAGGTTGGCAGCCAGCTGAGACAGCAGAAGTTGGAACTTCCTAGAAAATCCAGCTCTAAAGGGTACAGTTGGTTGTTAGTTTATGGCAGACTAAAGAAGGAAGCAAAGTGATTTGGTTTGGGAATTTGCACATGTGTTGGTACAGGGGACCTGAACCTTTTATGACAGAGGCAGGTGGCAGCCAGAGACTGTGGCACTATTATATCTGAGCAAGCAGTTAATGACAGATGCATAGCCCTGCTTAAACTGCAATAATTCACACCTCTGTCAGGAAGGATCCTCTCAGCAGAGGGGTGGGCACAAGACACTGAGACAAGGCTGAGGTCTGTTTCTGTTAGCACATATGCAGAACATTTTTTACTGTGAGGGTTATCTTCCCTGTGAGGGTGCTGAGGCACTGGCACAGGTTGCACAGAGAAGCTGTGGCTGCCCCATCCCTGGCAGTGTACAAGGCCAGGTTAGACCGGGCTTGCAGCAGCCTGCTCTAGTGGAAGATGTCCCTGCCCATGGTGGGGGGTTGGAACTGGATGAGCTTTTTAAAGTCCCTTCCAACCCAAATGGTTCTGTGACCCTATGAAAACTAGTTGTGAGTTGACTGCTGTGCAGATGTACCCTAATGAGATGTTCTTTCCTTACAGCAATGGTGGCCTGGACCCGTGGTCTGCAGGTGGGGTGACCCAGAACATCAGCGATTCACTCATAGCAATTGTGATCCCCGATGGAGCCCATCACCTGGACCTGCGCAGCCGCAACCCTTTGGACCCCAAATCAGTGCAGCAAGCTCGAGCCTTGGAAATCTGCTACATGAAGCAGTGGATTAAACAGGCTAGGCACAGCCACTGAAGTGGTGCTGCAGCAACTGTGGCCACTGTACCTCCACTGGCTTTGCTGGCAGTAGGGCCAGGCCCTATCACATGGTCGTTTGAACATTTCACTCCTGCTTCCTCGCCTGTGTTGCAGTGCTAACCATTGCTTGTGCCCATGAGAAGCAGACAGCAGACGGATGCAGAGCATTCTCAGATCTAAGAAATTTCAAAGTGCATGGGTTGAGCTGCCATCTCTGGCTTGCTTTCCTCTTCTGCTCTTCTCAAATGCTGTTCTTTACCATGAAGCAGAGAGCTCTTGTTCTAGGGTTGATGCCTTCGTCATTGTGCTAGGTGGCTGTCCTGACTGCTGTTGTATACAGCTGATTTAAATGGCAGTGCTGTTGATGATGAAACTCCTGCTGCCTTCAGTGGCATTGGATTTCTGACATCTTCAGCTGCTGTAAACCATTAGGAGCAGGATGATGATGGGGAGCAGAAATCACATCTTAATGTGATGCTTGGTAGGGAAGGCATTGGGGAACTGGCCATGCTGCTTGTAAAGAAACCAAACAGCCCTTCTCCTTGGGAATCAATGCTGAAAAAGAAGTAAATATTTCCCTTTTCCTTATTTTTATGGCAGTTTATTAATCAAAGCTGCCTCAGGTGTCTTTTCCATTCTGTGCTGTACTGAATGGTCAGGGCTGGGCCCAGACTCACTCTGCTGATAACTGGCTGAGCATGCACAGTCTGCTGCAGGGTTTTGTTTCTGCGTTTGCTTGTTTGTCCTGATTCCAAAATATTCACCACTGTGATGATGGCTGCCAAAGAAAACTCTGGGTATATCTTGTGTGTGTGTGTGTGTGTGTGTGTGTTTATCCCCCACAAGCACTTAGTTCTTTCAAGCCAGGAAGCTTTCGAAGCTATTCTCTTGAGCAAACGTGACACTTGTGCTGGCTACGTCTTATGAAGTGACAAATAATAGGGGCTGTGCCTTGTGTGGGTTCTTCCCTCCCCCCCACTTTGTGCATTGTTCACATTCTGCATGATCTGTTTGCTGATGGCTCCTCAATAAAAGCCTTTCTAAACAAAAATTGTTTGCAGGACAAACTATTGAAAGCTCAGAGCGCAGCTTTCCCCCTGGAGCAGCGCGGAGCCTGATGCTGAGCTCACCCAGCCAGGTGCACTGGCCCTTCTGTAAGGCTTCCAAACTGCCTTGATTCATGGGACAGCATATTTGACATTAATAAATGGCTGGGGCAGTCCCCTCGTCTTCCAGCTTTGGCTTCATTCACACTGAAGCCCTTCTTCAGAAAGGAGTCTTTGCAGCTTAAAGGGCAACTCTTATTTTAGAAAGACTCAGGCAAGGCTTCTTGTCCCCATGCTCTTAAAATTCCAGTTCTATGGAAAAGTTCTCTCAGCTTTGATATGCCTGATAGTTGTTTTCCTAAGATACCACATGGCCTTTTCTGTTTCCAGCCTTTTCTTATTCTCTCAGAACAAAGCAAACCCAACACTGAAATTCTGCCTTTTAAAACCCTCCTGTGCATCTTCTTTCCAACCGAGTTCCTGGCATTCCCTTGTCTTGTGTTCTGCAATCAGCATCTCATGCTCCTGAGCAAGATAATTACTGTAGAGAAAAAGAGCAGAATGGAGCTACAGGGGGAAAAGGAAGAGTCATGTGGAAGTTGCCTGCTGACTGAAAGCTGTTGGTAATCTGTTTTCCCATGGTTCCAGTTCTTGGTTCTCTGCTGTAAATATGCCCCAGTCTCTCACATTTGTACTTTATAACAACGTGGTGGCTTGAGTTTTTTCTTTAAACCAATAAAAAATACCATTTTCTCAATCAAGTGGGTTACAGTCAAGTTTTTAGAAGTACCATTGCATCATCCGAGGTGGTAACTGCAGTGTGGTGATGTCCTGGTTCATTCCAGAGCAATATAATATAATGGAACCTCCAGCAGTGTAAGTTTGAGGATCACAGATGGCTTAACTGAGCAAGCAAGAGGCTGGTTCCGCTGCTCCTACTGATTGCTTGGGGCGTTACTCCAAGTTCTGGGATAAATATTTCCATGTTGTATGGGGAAAGATGTGGGGATAAGCATGCGTTGGGCTGCAAATGGTCCAAGCTAACAGCTACTGTATGTTGTGGATCAGCTTGTCTCCTCCCCTCTCTCCTGCTGCCTAACTTACTGCCTCAGGCAACAGCAGCTTCTGTGTCCTTTGGAAAGCACTCTGTTTCAATCAGAGTAAGTCATTTAAACTTTCCTCTCGCCTCTCTTTTTTCACTCCTTCCATAAGGAGAAAAACATTGCCTTTAATAAAACCTCAAGTCATGCAATTTGAAACTGTGAGAAATAACATTTAAAGCCCAAAGTTATAAAGTGGGGTTTTGCTTGGAATTTTCTGTTTGTTTATTGTTAAAAATCCTACTGTTCCATTCAGTTTATGTCTATGAGACTGATTCAAGTGTGTTTTGGATCAGGTTCTTACTGCTTGGACCAGCTTAGAAATTAGGTGACTGGCTTTCTGTTATGTTTAATTGCTCTTCCTTTTTCTTTCCTTCTTTCCCCTCAAGTTGAGTAGTTGAAACTGTAGGTCTGATTTACCTTCAGCATTCAGAATTAAGTTAAACCCTGTGTACTCATCTCTATGCTACTGAGGGACTTTCTGTGGTGTTTGGCTACCTCACCTAAATCCTAGCTCTCCTGCTTGTTTCATGCAGCTGCGAGCACACTGGGCTGTGGGAAATGGCTGATTTCCCCTTCCAGGTGTGTGATAATGGGCCATACTTCATCTCAGGATTAGATATCATAGAGTAGTTAGGGTTGGAAGGGACCGTAAGATCATCGCATTGCCATGTGTCATGAATGATTGGAATTAAAATGATGATATTCCCTACTCCTTGGGGAAAATGCAGAAGGAAAAAGAATGATTCCTCAAAGCATGAATCTTACTGGTGAAACTGCAGCTTGTATCAATAAAAATGCCTTCAAATACTGAAATGTGAGTTACCGGCACTGGATTTTGTTTTGCAAGGACGTGGATTTTTATCCCTTGGCTGATTTGGAGTTCTGCAAATAACATTGTGTGGTTTGTGCTTAATTCTGATGGAATGGGAGGAAAAATAGTTAAGGAAATCCCCGGCTTACACAGAGTGCAGTGCAGGGTGGGTCTGCACTCGCTTGGCAGCTCTCACTTCAGAGGTTTAGCTGTGGGGTGAGGAGCAAGTTTATCACAGAATGATTTGGGTTGGAAGGGGCCTTAAAGATCATCCGTCTCCAACCCCTGCCACGGGCAGGGACACCTTTCGCTAGAGCAGGTTGCTCCAAGCCCCATCCAACCTGGCCTTGAGCACTGCCAGGGATGGGGCAGCCACAGCTTCTCTGGGCACCCTGTGCCAGCGCCTCAGCACCCTCATAATGAAGAGCATCTTCCCTATATCTAATCTAAATCTCCCTCCTTGTCCCCAGTGCTGTATCCATGTGTTCTCTCTGTGGGCAGTGCAGTCTCCCGGGGTTGTTGCTGCTGTCAGGGGCTTTCCCCTCCGCTGGTGCTTTGCAAACCCTTTTGGTTCAATCCCCACTTTGGAAAGTAGGGGCAGCGAAACACTGGGAATAGCAAATCCCTTCCGTTTGTCTTGTTGTTTTCTAATGTATGCGACCTCTCTGGGTGGTTTAAGCGGTTTAGGTACTTTCTATAAAGGGGATCTTTTAATGACAAAACTAATGTGATTATCTTACCAAGTGTGAGAGGGGTATTCAAGGTTTAAAGAAAATCTGTTAGAATAGCTGAATGTATCTGCTTAATCCTTTCTCTAATGTGGGTGGACAATGCTCTGGGAAGCAATTGGGCTTTCTTTCTTAGAGTAAATGCCTGGTCTCCAGAGGTAGGAACTTGTTTGCAGCTCTTTATACCCTTATGCTTCACCTTCCAGGGAATACAAAGGCACAGGAGAGAGGCAGAGAGCTGTGAGAGGCCAAGTTTTTGCTCAAATAGCTGGGGGTGTAACCAATACAGGGCCAATTCCGGCAGGCAGCTGGGCACCCTCTGCTCCTTTTGACTGCCCCCTGAATAGAGGCTTCTCCTTTTGCCCTCCTGCAAAACCATGGTCCCCACAATGTGACATACAGCAACGCTTTCTCCTTTCTGAGCACCAGGGAAGCTGCTCGCACTCACTGGGGTGACAGGACCCTATGTTGGGTGACCAGCCCTTCCCACGTGGACCCCACGGCTTTGGGGGATTATTCCAGAGGTTTTCAGATCAGTCCTTTGGAAAGATTCGGAACTACTGACAAGTTATTGCAGAGCGAATTGCAGGGGTGAGCACAGCTGTGCTCAGATGGGAACAGCACTGAGGGGTGATGCTGTGGGATGCAGCTATAGCTGGACCTCAGCTGGTGCCAGGCTGGTGTTGTCCAGCTCCTCCACTGTTCTGTTCATAGGTCTGTGCTTGTGAATCTTTGATTTCCCTGTATCCATCTGGATACACAGGTCTTAGAAACACCATTGTCCACAATGGTTAGCAAGATAAGTTAAATGCTTTACCTGCCTTGGTGAGGTATTTAACAAAGCAAGTAGCGGCTCTAGGACTCCTTAGCCTGGATTTGGGCTTACAGCAGGAGCAAACAGGTTGCATTTTTCAGTTTGTTATCCAAACATCCACAGCACAGAAGGAGGAGAAGGGTGTTTTGCTGCTGCCTTTCGCAGTTGGAGTGAAACACACTGTCTGCTGTCACCCTGCAGTAGACTAACACAGGGAAAAGATGCCTCAGCATCAGAGGAGACAAGTGCTGAGCTACAGCCGTACACACCGATCTGGATATACCCATGGAGCTGTTGTCGAGAAGAAACAGTATTCAAGGACTCAGTGCACAAGCTAAAAGCCAGTCCCAAATAGTATCAAACTGAATTCTCTGAAGGAGGGGAAGGGATTTGTACAGGTGAGGCCAGGATGCTCAGTGACGTGTGCTCACTCGGGTCCCCACAGCCTCCAAGGATGGAGCCTGCACAGCCTCTCTGGGTATCACATAAACTCTGGGCTCAACTGTCCTCATAGTGGAAGAGTTTTGCCTCTAGTCTGAACCCCTTGTTTCAGTTTACATGTGCTTTTATCCTCCCACCATGCGCCATCATGAAGAGCCCTACACTGTCTTCTTGATGAGCCCTGTAGGCAATGAGGGCCGCAGTTAGGTGCCCCCAAAGCTGTTCTTTTTCCAGGCTGAACAAGCCCAGCTTCCCATCTGCTTCCTTAGGTCAGGTGCTCCTCCCTAACCATCCCAGTGAACTGGCACTGAACCTGTGCCAGTTGATCAATAGGAGCTCCTGAATAAGGCTGAGGGAGCTGGGCTGGCTCAGCCTGGAGACGAGAAAGCTCTGGGGAGACCTTGGAGCAGCTCCAGTGCCTAAAGGGGATACGAGAAACCTGGAGAGGGGATTTGGCAAGGGCCTGTAGGGACAGGACAAGGGGAATGGCTTTAACCTGACAGAGGGGAGATTTAGATTATACATTAGGAATAAGCTCTTCCCTGTGAGGGTGCTGAGGCGCTGGCACAGGCTGCCCAGAGAAGCTGTGGCTGCCCCATCCCTGGCAGTGCTCAAGGCCAGGTTGGATGGGGCTCAGAGCATCCTGCTCTAGTGGAAGGTGTCCCTTCCTGTGGCAGGGGGTTGGAACTGGATGAGCTTTAAGGTCCCTTCCAATCCAAACCACTCGATGAATTACCTTCTTCTCCTCCCTTGCAGCCCACTGATGTTTCCGACCTTCGAACTGGGCTCTTTGGCTGCCACTTGCATTTCACCATGGGACAGGAGAGAAAGTGGAGGATGTTATTTCCTTGCAAAGACCAATCCCCCATTCTCAATCCCCACAGATGAGGCCATTAACAAAGGCCAGGCCCTCCCAGGCCATGGTGGAGGAGCGTGGAGGCTCCCACCTTTCCTCCCAACAGATGAAGTCAGTGCTTGCTACTCCAAGTAGACTAATAAATGTCGGGGCAGCGGGAGGTGAGTGCAATCAAGTGCGAGAGCCTGAGTTACAGCAGTAACCTGCTGAATTCCTGGGTCACAAAGTGATTTACAGAACAGCCCTCATGTCATTCAATGATTATACAGACAGCCCGGACCCCGGAGGGCACAGCCTCCTGCTGGCTCTATTATTAATACCATCAACAAGCAGCAGGATGTTGGCGTGAAGAGAAAAGAGCCACAACACCAGCGTGTGAACCTAAGGAACACATGGAAAATGGCATTAATGGGTTATTGTACCGGTCTCTAATGAGTAAAAAACCAGCTATTGCTCTATCTGGTGCGATGATGCAGTGCAATATGAATGTCCCCTCTTTGGCAGTGGAATTGCGCAGGGCGCTTTGCAGCAGAAGGGGAAGATCGGTGTGTCAGCGGCTGCTCATGTATATCTCCCAGCCCCTGCGATAGTCCCCATGGAGACTGGGCAGGGGGGGAAGGTGGTTTCCAGGCGCTCCAGAATAATTTAAATTAATATCCAGGGAACAATGTAAACCTTCCCTTTGACGTGGCGTGGGAATAGGCAGGCCCAGCGCTGGGGCTGGGTCAGCTGAAAGGGAAGGTAATGCCGCAGCCCGGGATCTGATCAGAGCAGTGAGCCAGGGGCTCGACCTCTGCTACTGCGTCTCTCTCTTCTCCTCCCACCCCCATCCTCCAGAACACATAGAAATGGCAGCAAACGCTTCTTCTTGTGAATGGAGACTTCCTGGGTGTATACTAAACCTGAGGATGGATATAGAGGGCAACACCTGCAATGTGCATGGCCCATGGGTGCCAATAGTGATGGTGGTTTAGGTAAATTCAATGAATAAATGTCAAAAGTTAGACTTATTTATCAATGGCATTTCAATGCCATTAGTGGTGGGGTAGTGTTGCTGCAGCTTAAGTTTTAAACCATTTTACATCCCTGCTTTGGGTTCTGCGATCCTTCCTCATACAACTGAAGCTCTACATGGCCTACAGCCACTTAGAACTGCAGAGGGGCAATGAGGAATTGCGTGGGCAAAGCCTGAGGTAAATCAAGGCTGAAGTAAACTGTTTCTCAGCTGGGAAACGACAGTGGAGGGTGATTTACTACCTTGCTTTAGTCTGGTACGCAGTGCTAACAAATGGGCAAGCAAAACATCCCTGGTTTTGAGCCGGCCTCA
Organism: Ara ararauna; assembly: GCA_028858755.1. Taxonomy (NCBI): domain Eukaryota; kingdom Metazoa; phylum Chordata; class Aves; order Psittaciformes; family Psittacidae; genus Ara; species Ara ararauna. Next base: position 126,302,014 of record CM054378.1, on the reverse strand, counting down.
TGCAGAGGAGCACATGGTTTATTTAAACATGGGGGAAATGTTTCTCAAGGGCATGTAAAGGATCAGAGAAGGCTTCCTGGCCTTAGAGCAGAAGAGATTTTGCCTCAGAGCTGTTCCAGTAATAGAGCTGGGCTGTTGTCTCAAGCACTACCTCAGGTGGTAGATCCACATCTTCATTTGATCCACCACGTGTACGAGAGATAGGTCACCACCAATGACCAGGAAGTGGCTGCTCTGAATGAAGCCCTCCGGGAGCATCACTCAGCCACAGGCTGAGCTTCTTACAGGAGCAGTAGCATTGACATGTGGTATGAGATGAGCTCAGCAGTTCTCTTTGGTCCTTAGAAGTGCAAAATGAGTAGATTTCCACATAATTATGCAGCAAAAAGAAGCTGGCCATGTGGAGCTGCCTGGTGCAAGGCAATGCCCTGGACTGGTGCATTGGTGGACCAGTTCATCCTTCACTGGGAGTGCCTGCAATGAGCGGAGTGAACATGGGCCTATCTGCAGAGCTGTCTGGCCCATGATCCTATCAGAAAACAAAGCACAAGGCATGGCTGCCCTTCTCCATCTTTGCCCAATTCACTGATTTTTCATAGTCTGGGTAGAATTCAGATGGCTGTTCATCTAAGTCAGAATGAAGCAGGGGTCCAGCAGCTGATGGATGTCCGTCTGCTCTGGAGCAGTGCCTCTGAACTTCCAAAGACACCAGACTGGAAAGCCCTAGAAGTCCAGCAGAAAGGAATTTAATGTATTTGGGCAATGCAGGGATAGACATCCTGTAACTGAACGGCTGCCCCATCCCTGGCAGTGCTCAAGGCCCCGCTGAACGGGACTTGGAGCAACCTGCTCTAGTGGAAGCTGTCCCTGCCTGTGGCAGGTGCTTGGAACTGGATGAGCTTTAAGGTCCCTTCCAGCCCAAACCAGTCTGTGATTCTATGGCAGGAGGTATGGAGGGCTCTGATGTTAGCCCCAAGACTGTTCCTCTTGTTCACAGTTTAGCAATAAATTGCTCGTGACATCCACCTCTCATCTAACCCCCTCTCTGGCTTCTCCCCCATGCACCACAGCCAGAAGTGGCTGTAATCTTGTGCCTGTTGCTTTTCTTGGTGAGACCCAGGAAAACGGGGTGGGAGATGCATTATTCTGACATGATCACTGCTGCTTCCTAAGCACGGGATAGCCAAAATACTTCTCTTTTCCCCTTTGTGCTTATGCGTGGATGTTGCTGCTGATATTCCCTCAATTCCCCTCAAAAAATAAAGAGTGTTTTATCCGTATTCCCCAAGCGCCCAATACAAATGCAAATCAGCTCCAGGCAGTAAGTGTTGGGTTGTTGTTTGTTCCCCTGGCTGCCCAGCATCACTTGGCAGGGCTTTTCTCACTGGTTTCCTTCCCTCCCTTCCCTTTACCCTGTGTTTCCAAAGCGAAGTCCCTAGGAGGGTCAGAGACCTGCTCCATTCCCACACCTTTGTCCTCCTCTTCCTCGTCTCCTGTTGCCCAATTTGTTTAAAGCCTGTTTATTTACCAACCCCTTCAGCAAAAAGGGCTAAAAGTAAACCAGGACTCACTCAAATTCCCTAAAACAATGGCTGGGTGGGCTTTGCTGCTCCCACATGAGAACATTTGGGCACTTTATGTTCCTGCTTGGCTGCCTCTCCACATGGTTCGTATCTTGGACAAGACTGACTAGGACATCACAGCTGGATCAAGAAAAGGGAGGGCTCTAAACTTCCCCATCACTTTAAATAGGTCAGTGCTTTGTAGGTAATAAAATACCTAAATGGGGGATTCCGTAACCCCAGGTTTCAGACTGGTGCAAGCTCTGTACCCTTAGGGCCTCTGGAGTTTTTAAAGAGGAGTTATTTTAAATCATATTTAAAGCTGCAGCTGTACAGATGTGCAGGATGTGTCAAATACAAGCAGGACTGCTGCAAGAAGTTAAAAACACGACATCAACTTCAAAATGCAGCTCCAGCATCCAGCAAAAGGCCGGTCCTGTGAGCTGAGCATCACTGCCAGGGACAGCCACTCACTTGGTCAGGATCCGTCTCTTCCTCCTATGGGTTTCAGATCAACCATGCACTTAAATATACACTTCAAGTGCATGATCAGCTCCTGCTTACTGATGTTCTTGAAATGAGCTTGACATTTATGATGTCCTTAAACCCAAGTGATGGGGTGGTAAAGCCCCTGTTCAAGAGATGCTGCTTACTTCCTCATTTGGGTCCAGCAAGGGCTCAAGGTCCAGCATATGGCCTGAGCCCATGGGCCTGCGTGTTGTTGTGCTGGACCCACATTACGGCCAGGGCTGTGTGCTGGGACTGACTGAGCTGGGGTGGGAAACTTGTGGGGCCCAATCCATCACCTGCGTCCCTTCATTGCCATCTCCCATCTGCCCGGCGCTGATACTGAGCAACTTGTTCTGTCCTGAATGCCGCAGCTGAGCCACTGCCTAAGAAAGACCTCAGAGTTAAGAAACCCATTTGTGTGCGTTTCCTTTTTTCCCCCCTTCCTTTCCCTTTTCATCTTCTTTCCTGCTGCTATTCATTCAGCATGAAACAACCTTCCAAATCAATCCGGAAGAGATCATTTGCAACTGTTGCTGTTTTCCCATTGCTAATTGCTGGGTTGCAGCCCTGTTCGAAATCGCCCTGCATAATACACGGTCTGATGTTCCTAAGCTAAGTGCTTCCCAGGTATTTTCCCCCAGTGGGTTTTTATTTTCCTGCAAAAAGGACCCCAAACCCAAGCCCTGGCTTGCTGGTCAGCTTTTAATGGGACAATAGCGTCTCCATAGTACGTCTTGTTTCCGAGGCAGAGCCGTGTTTTGGCAGGAACCGAGTTTCACAAGGCTGGCAGTGGGGTTTGGGACTCGGGGACCCAGAACTGAAGCAGTTAATTGCCTTAGCGGGAAGGAGGAAATTCCTTGTAAAAATCCAGAATCTGGTTGAACAATGTGGCCTTTTCTTTCTCAGCTTTGGAACCAAGCCTGGCTGCCCTTGTAAACAAAGAGAGGGAAGAATCACTGAACCAACCCAACGCATAAAAACTGACCATGTCTGTCTTTGAAGTTCCCTTTATGTTGTTTGGAAAACTTGGGATTATAGAAGGGTTTTTTTTTCCTTTTTTATTTTCCTTTTCCTTACAGAAAAAAAGAGGGACGGGAGCTAAGGCAAACTTTTCCTTAAACAGAGCAGGAGTCATTAATTAAGTATCCCATTCATCCCCCAGGCACTGGCTCATCAATCAGATTTCTTATTAGCATTCTGATGACCCTCCTGACCCCCTGTCTCTGTACTGTCTGCATGACGACACGGAAAACCAGACCACACACGGAACAGGGGAGGATTATCCGATGCTTTTCCTTACTCCGGGTGGGAGGGAGAAGAGCAGGGAAGGAGAATGATGACTGATGCTGTTTTGGATTGTGCCGTGTCAATAAGCGGCTCTTGGATGAATAGCTCTGAGAGCCTGTAAGGGTGATATTGGTGGTGTCCAAGTGGGTGCATGCACAGGGATGCTCCGGGGCTGGAACCTTGTTGCCATCACAGGGTCTTTCTGCTCCTGTTGTGGTCATAGCAGGCTCAAATCCCGAGCTAAGAACAGGATTTTAGTGCAGTGACCACCATGCTCTTACCCTTGGGTAACCCTCGTCAGGAAACTATTGGGTCCTGAAAATGTGCTGGTAGCTTCAGGCCCCTTAAGGAGGCTCAATGTCAACGTGTAAAGGTCCCGCATTACCAGTCTTTCTCCTTCCAGGTTATTCCAGTTATCAGTAATAAGCTGATTGCATCTTTAAACAACTGCTTTTGGGCAAGTTTTTGCATTGAAATATAAGAGAACAGTGGCAGCAGCAAGTAATTAGGTGCGCACGGCTGAAAGTCAAACTACAGCAGCCCCTTGCTTAGCACGGGATTTGCACATGCACACGCGTGTGCATGCACACACATGCACAAAGCATGCAGCCAAGGATGCCCCGGACAGAAGGCAGTTGCCGGCAGAGGGAGGCAGCAGTGGGAGGTCTCAAGCTGCTCTCTGTTGTTTGCAGTGGTGTTATGAAGAGCCACATCAGGGAGGAGGAAAGGGCATGTGGATGATGCATATGTGTGACCACAGTGGTGATGGGTGCAGGGATATGGCGCTGCTCTTGGGCAGTAATGTGTGTGGTGGATGGGAAAAGGAAAATGAAAATGTGGACAAAATGTGGAGTTTTGCAAGTATTTGGGGGCTTTATATATATATGTATATAAAATTCTATTTCCTCTTTTTTATTTGCTTTATTTGGAAGGGGTTGTACCTGACCAAATGTGACATATTGTCCTTCAAGTGTTCAAAGACCATGTAGATGAGGCCCTCAGTGACATGGTTTAGTGGTGGTCTTGGCAGTGCTGCGGTAATGGTTGGACTTGATGATCTTAAAGGCCTTGTCCAACCTGGCTGGTTCTATGGTTCTGTGATTCTAAGTCTCTCAGTCCTGTGATGGATATTCACCATCACAGCTCACCTCTGAATTCAGGCAATATTCCCTGAGTCACACTAGAAACTGGTGGGGATTAGGAATCTTTAGAGGTGTGAGCCTCAAGGTTTAGCCCAACAAGAAACATCTCTCTAGGCAAGGAATTACACCTGACCTCCAGCTAAAACCCCAATGGATAAATGTCCTTGTCCTTGGTGCTCATCCTCAAGGCAGGGGGATGCTGTCACCACTGAAGGAAGCATCAGGGAACGTCCTGGAGATGCAAAGACACCCATCGGTCTTTGCTGATGGAGGAGGAGATGGGGAGGATGGCAGTGAGAGTGGGAAGCAGTTTTGTCTTTCATGTTAAATACCGAAGCAGCTGATGACCCAGATGGTGTCTTTTGGTCCTGTACAAGCCTAAACACATAACACCCAGGCAGCTCCTGTGGCCAACTTTTGACTAGTGTCATAGGGGCATCAGCAACTCTTCCCTGACCAGTAAGTATGGACTGGGATCAGCAGGATTAACCAGGGTGAGGATTAGGGCAAGACAGAAATCAGACCACTAGACAAAGTGTCTGGACACCAGGTCCCTGGTCTCCCAGCAGAGATATACCTTCCATGTGCTTAGAAAGGGATCTGTGTGTCCCAGGCACTTTAAAAAGGGTCATATTTTTGCTTGGTGATGGGAAGAGCTTATGTGCTTAGAGGGGCAGCCCTTAATGTCATGCTGATGGTGCCTGGCCGAGAGCATCCTCACAGAATCACCTCTGGTGTCAGTTTCCTTCTCCCCATAATCCAGAGCAGCCCAAAGGAAGCATTACTCTTCAACTACCCACTGCAATGGGTTATTGCTGGACCTTTCTACATAGTCCTTTATGTCATGGTCCATCATGCGGGTATCAGGCTGTGCGACTCATTTCCACGTGTCCATCACAGCAGATTACTGCCGTGTATTTTGTAGCTGGGAAATGCAGAGAGGAATTAAACCTCCTATATACTGAAATGATAAGGGTGTGCTTTAGATACTGACAGTTCAGACTAGTTTTCATGGTCCTGGTTAATCATAGTGCTTGACCCTGACGTATCTGCTCTGGCCTGTCTGTCCGATGTCTTTGTGCGCTGTGCAATGCTATTCAGCGTTCTGAATGCAGATCAGCTGCAATGTCAGATACTTCTCTGATGATGTCATTTTTCCCAACGGAGTGGCTGGGAAGCGGCAAGTAAAGAAAACCAGGGAAGACCTAAAGAATGCACGAAGAGTCGTGAGGGAGAAGGCTCAGCCCCTTCAACCTCTCTCCAGCACAGCAAGTGAGGAGGTGACTTTGATGGGGTACAAGTGTGGTGGGTGCTGATGCAGTGCTGGACCATCTGACACAACCATCAGATGTTGTTTGCAAAGCCTGAATAAACTGAATTCCATGTACATGTTAAAAAACTGAACAGGATCTCTGGTGCCAGCAGCTCCTCTTATCACTCTGTAGCCTGCTCATGCTCCCTGGCAGATAATCACCATGACTAACACTTATCTGACACAGCCAATTTTGCTACCAAAATCTGCTTTCCGACCTTAACCGTCTATTCAGAGAGATGACAGCTCTCTCTGCAATGACATAAATGCTAACAAAGCTCTCCTAGGAAATAGGTGAATTTTGTGGATGCTTGATAAAGTCGAAACAAGATGCAATGAGTGCTCCAGAGAGCTGAATGGAAGGGCTGAGCCTGTGGCTGCCTGCCACACTCTTCATAGGATCTCAGACTGGTTTGTGTTGGAAGGGACCTTAAAGCTCATCCAGCGCCAACCTCTGCCACGGGCAGGGACACCTTCCACTAGAGAAGGTTGCTCCAAGCCCCTGTGTCCAACCTGGCCTTGAACACTGCCAGGGATGGGGCAGCCATAGGTTCTCTGGGCACCCTGTGCCAACGCCTCAGCACCCTCACAGAGAAGAGCTTCTTCCTTATGTGTTCCTAATAGTGGTCCTTATTGGAGTCATTCCTGAGGTGCATTATATCTGTGGGGATGGCTGTGCCAGGGTTCAGGCTCAAGAGCCAGGCTTCTCTTCCCATGGGGAGAGCACTGAGACCCTTGCATGGATCCCCCAAGGTAGAATAGGCAGTGACAAACCCTCCATCCACCTATGAGCATCCAAAGGAAGAAGTGAGCATTAACACACAGAAAGGGCAAAGCCTGAATGTCTTGACCAGCATCCAACCCCTTGAGAAGGGCACTGCCAAAACCCACCTCGTGCCACGCCATCATCCCCCAACACGCGTGGCCGTTCGGACATGTAATGGGGGAACAGCCGTGTTCCCACCGGGGTATGACGGCGTGCCAAAGGATTGCGAGGGGCTGGGAAAGGGGGGGAAAAATCCTGGCATAGAATTTAAAATGTGCTCTAACCTTTTCTGCAAAGTGAAAGCAAGAAAAATGCTCATAAAACTGCTCTTTGTGCGCAGAGAGAAGTGCGTTTTTATACTGTTGCTAAGTTCCTTATTGTTTTCTGGCTGTTTTTTGTGTTTCTGTGGCAGCCTTTTCTGTGGGCCTCTTTCAGTGACTTAGCTATATTGGCCTGCAGATAATTAGATCAGTGCTATCATTTTCACTGTCCTTTTTCCTCTGGGGCTATTTGCATGATAATGGCAGTTTGTGCGAGCCTCTGCCTCCGTCTCCTTCTCTCTTTTAACAAGGCACCGTTTCTAAACATGAAATAATTCAGAGAACAATTCTGTGAGCGGCTCTGCTAAGAAAGGGCTGAAAACATCGGGGTAAGACAACATTTCTGGTGGCCAAAAAGCCAACATTTTGTTATGTGTGGCTTAAAAACAAAAGCCTATAGTTTTTACAGTATTTTTAGCCCCAAAGCCTATAGTTTTCACAGTATTTTTAGCCCGTATTTGTATTTGCTGTATGCAAAGCTCCTGGCCACAGTATATTCCCACTCTGGGCATGATTTATTACGTGTTTATCTGGATAATTTATAGACAAGTAGGATACATGAAGTGGTGGAATCACTGTGAGTGGAAGTGTTCGCAATCCGTGTAGATGGGGCCCTCCGTGCCATGGGTTAGTGGTGGCCTTGGCAGTGCTGGGGTAAAGGTTGGACTTGACGATCTGAAAGGTCTTTTCCAACCTACCCAATTCTATGGCTTAAACTCAATGAATCCTATGAGCTTTTAAAAGGAAACTGGGCCTCATAAACTCGTTTTGAACCTCTCTTGCCGTGAGCAACGACTTCCGTTCAGCAAGATGCCCAAATCTAAGCATGAGGGGAAACCCATTGAAACCCAGCGGTTGACCTGGGTGGCTGACACTTGCGTTGTGCTGATTTAAGGTCTGGGGCTTTCCATGTAGGAATGTATCGTGGTCAAGGATAGGAGAAAGAAGCGCTTTGTGCAGGAGCCGGGCCTCCTGCCATCCCCAAGTCCTGCAGAGCAGTGGCCATCTCAGCCTGCAGAACCAAAAAGGCTACTTTTTGCTATGATAAAGGGGTCTTGGGACCTATTCCTGCTCCTGACAGGATTAAATTCCTTGCAGGGGAGAAAATACATGGTAAAATTAATAAAGTTAGGAAAATTGGTGCTGGTATGAGGGGATCATGGAATTTATTTGAGATTTGGCTTTCCCCACAGCAGCTCAGAAAGGCGCATTTGGTGTCCTAAACCTGATGGATTTTGACATGGATCTGTCAGATCTTCATGTCACTATGGCAAAAATATGTCCCCAGTGCATCTCCAGGTCTTGGAGGCCCCCGCAGAGCAGCCCAGTGCTGCAAGGGGTAGGAATAGCAATTCGTATTAGCCTGCTTAGTTAAGCTCATTAAAAACTGCTTGAAACTTTCTAATGGTCAATATCCAATAGGCAAATCGGGCCAAAGTTTTGATAACGGTTTTAATTACAAATAAAGCAATTTAAAGTTCCACAGTTGTCATTTTTTACGGAAAAATAAATTTGTCTAAAGAAACAGAGTTTAACCATATCAATACTGGGACTCGGTGCTGAGCAACACACCAGAAGATGACCCTGTGATGCAAATATTTCCTGACAACTGTAACACACCAGAAAAATGATCTCCTTTAGGTAAATGGCTGCAAGGATTTGGCTCTGTTGTTGTCCGCCATGGGCTCACACAGCTCCCACCATGGTGCCAGAGCAGCTTCCATAGGCAGAGGCCATTGTGCCATCATGTCACAGATCCAGAGCTGCAACTTCCCAATCCCTGGCAGTGTTCAAGGACAGGTTGGATGGGGCTTGGAGCAACCTGCGCTAGCGGAAGGTGTCCCTGCCCACAACCGGAGGTTGGAACTGGATGAGCTTTAAGGTTGCTTCCAACACAAACCATTCTGGGATTTTATGATGCAGAAGAATAAGAGTGATGATAGCATTGCTGTGGTCACAGGCACCTGAAGTCACCCCCAAGTTAGAGACTCTTCAGCACAGTTCGAACTTAAACAGGGGAAGTTCAGGTTAGATATAAGGAAGAAGTTCTTTACTGTGAGGGTGGTGAGGCACTGGAATGGGTTGCCCTAAGAAGTGATAAATGCTCCATCCTTTGTGGTGTTCAAGGCCAGGTTGGACAGAGACTTGGGTGGCATGTTTTAGTGGGAGGTGTCCCTGCCCATGGCAGGGGGGTTGGAACTGTATGATCTTAAGGTCCTTTCCAACCCTAATTATTCTATGATTCTATGATTCTATGGTTGAAGCATCATTTAAGAGCTTCCTGGAGTGGAAAAGAGGACTGAGCCCACACCATGGGAGAGCTGGAAGGACAAGCAGAGCTCATAGCTACGTGGAGTTAGGATGCCACATGTCATATGAAGATCTTGGCATGGGGTTTCCTGACTCAGAGAGCTGGCTATTCGTAAATGGAGGGCAATGAGACAGGGACTGACTCACCAGAGCCATGGGAGTCCCTGATGCTCAGCAATCCTGAAAATTAGGCCCATTAATTGGGGTTATTCATCACTGAGTGAAAGTCAGTGGAAATGGGAACTTTGCTGGGAGCTGGACCAGGTCCTTGCTTCAGAGCATAAACAATGAGTGAGAAGGCTTCCTTGTAACACTGGTGCCAAGCTGTGCATGACCACACACCAAACAGCACCCAGCCCTCTTTCATCTCCCCTGTGTTGTGGATGGTGCAAGGCTGGAGCTCAATGCCTGATCAGGTAGGATATGAGGAGCTCCTGTCCTCCCAAAGCCATGCAGCACCTCCCAGCAAAGGCTGGGTCAGGAGCCATGAGATCAAATAAACTGCTTCTTGCTGAGCAAACAGAGATGAGTGAGCAGCAAACAAGGCGTTAGTTGCTATTTGTTTGCATTTCACACTCTGTTTCCACCCAGCAAAGCTCTTCCAAGCAGCGCCCTGCACAAGTAGTGACAATAAAGGAATGGGTTTGACCTCAAAACCTTCTGCATTTACCTGCAGGAATGTCTCAGAGCGAAGAGAAAACTCTGCAAACGTCAAGGAATACACAAGGATTGAGGAAAAGATGTAACATGAAGAAGTACTTCTCAATCATATGAAAAGTGATTTCCTTTCTTGTCCCTTTCAAGTATTCGCAAATGCTTCCTCAATGCATATTTCCATCAGTAGCCAAGGGCTGGGCTATGAGCAGGACTTAGAGAAATTCAATTACAATTTTAACTCCCAAAACTCTTTCCTGAAGAAAACACAGCTAACGCTCTTCCTGAATGCTGCATGTTTCCATAGTATGATAACTCAGCACTGAAGGCAGCTTCAGTGAAGAGCTGAAACCCTGCTGCCATCGTAGGAGATCTGCACGCAAGCCGCGATAGTGTGAAGAAGATAAGTGTTTCTCCAACTAGGAAGTTTCTATAATGAAAACCAGCTACAAACTGAAACAGAGAAAGCAACACAAAGTTCTTTAAGCTGGTGCTGAGGTTTGTTCTCAGATGAGCTGCCTCAAGAATTAGATCTAGACATGGTCCCTTCCCCATTGCATGCTTCTGATCTTGTCCTTAGGCTTCCAGTCTAGCTGCCCATAGATAGATTTCCTTCACAGTGTGTCCTACCTAAAGTGCATCACACAGATGTGGGATGGTATTTATGACTCTTCAGAGGAAGGAGAATGAGATGGAAGAGCCGATTCACCACTCAGCAACCTGTTTTACACTGGAGTAACCTCACTGAAATAAGGAATTCCACTCATCTAAACCAGGAAGTGGAGTCAGGCTCGGCTGAGGACTTTCCTATTTGTCCAGATGCTTAAGTATATTCCCCCCTCACCACGTGTGGTCCATGCTCCACTTGAGTACTGCTTTCCTTGCACAGGTGAAGCAAGCACTGCCTTATGAGCAACACGATACCGGAACAGGATGCTGAAGGACTGGGCCATGAAAATGTCCGAGATTACAGAAAATGCCAGCAAGTGGGAAATAAATCTCTCCCTGATGAATGTAAGAACTCATTTTGGGTATAGGAAAGTGATGGCATGACAGCTTGAAGTGACCCACTGTTTCTTTTCCAATTCTAAACCCTATGTGGGATTTTTCCTTGCTTGTTTAAAATAAGCATACAGAAAAATTTAAGGTTAAGCATTTAAAGTCCACCTCAGATGCTTGTGTTTAGCTCAATGATACTTAGCTGAAACCCAGAAATCTCCAGTGGCATCTCAGAGCTCATCCCAGCCTGGGAAAGGACCAGGAGAGCCTTTACAGGGCTTCCCAACGGAGTGATGATCCAGACAACACAGCTTTGTGCTTTATCCTTGTGCCACTCTTTCCAATGTGACTCTGCTTGAAAACACATATCATCCACTGCCAGCAGAACCACCAAAACCTGCTGTGCCCTTCCTTCTGGAAGGAATACATCCCAGAACGTGAAACACACATCAGGATTGAAAGAGGGAAAGTGAAACAGACGATGGCTTCCAGAAGCTGCAAGAGGAAATAGGATCCCAGGGATGCAGACCTGTGTTCACTAATAGTTTCCACCAAATAGCATCTCTAAGAAGCCAAGACCAAAAAGGGACTGTGTGTATGCACATGTGTGAACGTGCATCATTTGAAGGGCTCTACAGTGATTTAAGGCAGGTGAGGACTGAAGCTACATAAGCCATGCAATCTTGCATCTACACACATATACTAAATTTAGGATAAGTGGCTTAAATTTGGCTTAAGCAGAATACGCCTTTCATCCCTCCTTTTGATTTTATTGACTGGCTCATTGTCAAATGCTCTTTCTCTATTAGTGGGGAAGCAAAGCAGTGTGTTTTAAGATTTCTCCCACTGTTGTGAGTCCAAACTTCCTCAAGATTTTAGCCTGTTTGTAAGAGATGGAGTAAAATGAAGATTTTTTCCTTTTAGGTCAACATTTTCTTCTGGCAGACTGAGCCTGAAGTGCACTTTATTTCCCTTTAATTTAACAGCTCCAGCAGCTTTTCCAGTTAAATCGACTGTTCATTATTGAGCCCATTTATGAAGGGCTGTGCAGTGCAGTTTAATGAATCCCTGGCACAAAGCTCCCTTTCAGCATAGGGAAAGAATAGCAGTCTATTTAGGTCCTGTAGGGCTGTATGTCAAAGGCTGCCTATAATACTTGTCAGGGAAGGGCAGAAATTCCCACTGATATAAGAATGTGCAAGAAATCAACTTGCACAACCAACTTGCCGATTGAGACACGATCAGGAAATGAGCCTGTAGGTTGTGAGCAGTGACACCTGTTTGGGCAGCCAGATTTTTCCCATCGATCCGTAACCATATGGACCATAGAGCAGGGCAGGGGAAGGAAAAGTCCTTCTGTCCCTGCGGTAGAGATTTTCCACCCTCCCGATGCTGTAGTGGAAGGAAAACGGGTGTTGGGATTGTGAGGGCTGGGCTCAGAGCTGGGTTTGGTAGTGAACATAGAGCCATGGAGTACTTTGGGTTGGAAGGGACATTCAAAGCTCATCTAGTCCAAATCCCTTGCGATAAACAGGGACACCTTCCACTAGAGCAGGGTGCTCCAAGCCCCATCCAACCTGGCCTTGAGCACTGCCAGGGATGGGGCAGCCACAGCTTCTCTGGGCACCCTGTGCCAGTGCCTCAGCACCCTCACAGGGAAGAACTTCTGCCTTATATCAGCCTGAATCTGCCCTCTTTTAGTGCAGAGGCACAGCACAAGATGTTTCCTTCAGGATCCTAGTGAGATCCTGTCCCTGAGTTGCAGAGGGTTTACCCCTGTGTTGGACACTAAGATGGGAGGCTCAGCAAGAATCAGGAGGGCAGATTCCTCTTCTGCAACCGGCTCCAGTGAGGAGCTGCATGAAATTGCTGGCACCATGATGCAGTCCTGAGCCACGCAAGGCTTTCTTGTTTGCATAATCTGCTCTCTGCTTTCTGGCCCGCTTGGTCTGCAGGGATAACAAATTGTTCCACTTGTGAAGGGCTTGATCGTGTGGCTGCGAGCTCAGTTTGTGTCCTGCGCAAAGCACCAGTGAGCACGGCGTGTCCCTGCTCCCTTTGATTCACAGGGCTCCCCCTAAAGACACCGAGCTTGGTGCCAAGGGCATCGTCCTTGGAAGCCCTGGTTTAATCCCTAGAGCTGGTTGAGATGCTGCTGCCGACAATGAGCAAGAAAACAAACAAAACCAGATGGATTTCCTGCACCAAAGTGGGCAAGAAAATAGTCCTGGAGCCCCTTAGTGAGCACGGAACATTGTCCTGCAGGGTGGAGGTTTGGGATGGGGAAAGCACTTCTGCAGCCACTTCACTCCCCTTGTTCTGATGGGGGGAGAGTGGAGGGACCAGGGCATCTGCCCTGAACATCTGTCCCAAACATCTGCCTGGGTTGGGGTTATTCTTTGTGTCTAATCCCATCACTTGCTGGGCATTACACCTCACCAGCAAGCTGAGGAGGGTCACTGATGGGTGTGAGAGGCACCCTGCGCATCTGGAGCATCTTTATCCTGAAACAGCACAGGAAGATTTGGCTCATCCATCCTCTGGGAAAGAGATGTTTTGCAGGGATAACCAAACTGCTCTTTCCTTGGAAAAATTAAGTGTCTTTGCAAGTTGTTGACATCATGTGGCTTAGCAAATTTCCCTCCGGGCATTGCCCAACTCGGGGTAATCAGCTCTGCTTGAGAGCACACGGAGAATAGGCATGTTTAATGCAATTATGAAGGCTTTCTGCATCTCCAGATCTGGAGGAGAATATGTAAATGTGGCTGCTTAGCCCGAATGAATGCAAACTCCCATCTGCATGCCTGGCAATTGTTTTAATACTCTGCAAGTTTTAGGAGGCAATAAAGTCTCTCACTAAAGCGTAGCTGAGCTCTCAAAGCTCTTTAACTGAATGAATTCAGCAGAGAAACCAGGGGCTTTCAGCTTCTCTAAGCCACCGGATATTTAGCCACTCCATGTGTAACACCACCCAGACTCACACACCCCCTTTAGGCTGGCTATGAAATATTGCTGCTGTATCATGGCAGCAGATACCAACGTCAGATCAACTCAGTTGCTGTATTAGAGTTACTTCATGTGAAGAAATGGTCCCAGACTGGCTGCACACCCAGTGACACGCAGTGATCCCCATTTTCTAGACCAATATGCAGTCTGAAGTGGCCTCAAAGTGGGGGCAAAGCCACCCAGTGGAGCACACAGGGATGTATATGCTCTTTATGTTTCCCCATCAGTAAGCAAGCTTGGAGCAGGCTGCAGAGCTTGACAGAGCTCAACAGCACCTGACGGTAAAAGCTTGGGTAGCTGATCTATGTCAGTTGATCCAAGCCTGCAGCATGGGCTGGGGAGCAGCTCTGGGGAAAGGGATCTGGGGATCCTGATGGACCAAAGCTCAACAGGAGTGAACAGTGTGCTGCTGCAGCAAAGAAAGCAGACAGGACGCTGGGGAACATCAACAAGAGCATCATCAGCGCAGATAAGGATGTCACTGTCCCATTCTACTCAGTGCTTGTCAGGCCACACCTGGAAAACTGTTCAGTTTTAGTACCCGCTACATAAAAAAAGATGTGGATGGGCTGGAAGGGTCCAGAGAAGGGCCATGAAGATGATCCAAGGACTGGGCATTGCATGAGGAAAGGCTGAAGGAGAGGGGACTGTTCAGCCTGGAGAAAGGAAGGCTCAGGGGTGACCTTGTCACTGTGTTCCAGTAGTTAAAGGGTGGTTACAGAGAAGATGGAGAGTCCCTTTTTGCAGGGAGTCACATGGAAGAGATGAGGGATGATGGGCACAAGTTACTCCTGGGGAGATTCTGACTGGACACAAGAGGAAAAAGTTTCCCAATGAGAACAACCAGCCATTGGAATAATCTCCCAGGGAAGTGGTGGATTCCCCAGTGTTGGACACTTCTAAGGTTCAGCTGGACAGGGAGCTGGGACATCCAATCTGGGTCATGCTTTGCCAAGAAAGGTTGAAACAGAGGATCCTTGAGGTCCCTTCCAACCTGGTATTCTGTGATTCTATGACTTACAGTCTAGCTAGTTAGTGCAAATCCGCTTCCACCCATTCTCATATGGAGAGGTGTCTGGACTTCCCATAGCCCTTGGTCTACCAGGGCTTTCTGTTCCAATGACTCAGTTGCACTCAGTATCTGCCCAGATCAGAGATCCTGGGAGGCTCCAGCTGAGCAGGTTTTGCATGGGACCCAGCCCAGATGTGCCGGTACCAGAGCCAGGGCTGTACTGGGATCGTGAGGCTCTGCCTGCGCTGGGGCCCTGCTGAGACCTGCCCAGATGCAAGTGAGGGACCAAGAAAACCAGCATGTTTTGCGGAGGATTTGTATGTTTTCCATCCCATGGAACACATGCTTCCTCTCTCTCCTCTTTGCAACACTTCCTTTGCAGTCAGGGAATGTTTGAAACCACAGTGAAGTGGGTTTGGCAGACGTTTCCATTTTACCACCACGCGCAGCCTTAGGAGCCGGTCTCCTTTTCCTTCTGCAGAGCTTTGCTTTCTGAGTTTTCCTGCCAACACAAACCTGCTGCATTTCCAAGGAATCAGTGCAGACCAAGAAAACTTTTTACTCCAGTCAAAACCAGGTACGCATCTGTACTGATATCTGGACATATCAAATCATAGAATCATCCCAGACTGGTTTGTGTTGGTATGGACCTTAAAGCTCATCCAGTTCCAAACCCTGCCATGGGCAGGGACACCTTCCACTAAAGCAGGTTGCTCCAAGCCCCTGTGTCCAACCTGGCCTTGAACACTGCCAGGGATGGGGCAGCCACAGCTTCTCTGGGCACCCTGTGCCAGCGCCTCAGCACCCTCCCAGGGAAGAGCTTCTCCCGAATGTCTCACCTACATCTACCCTCTTTCAGCTTAAAGCCATCACTGAAATCACTGAAAAGGAACTGGGGCTCAAAGGGTCGCGGTTGTGCTGCATCATCGTAAGAATTATCTAGAGGAAAATCAAACCAAATACCCTTTTCCCCCAGAAAGGACACATCAGTTCCTTCAGGAGTGGTTATTGATACTTTCAGTAGCCACTAATTTGCCTGCCTTCCATAGGGAAGATTTGTAATGCTGCTTCACTAAACCCACACAAGTAAACCTCTTCAGTTTTAACTGAATGCAACCCAGTAACTTAGGGATCACAGCACTGGATTTTCTCAGGACTTGGCCTGACCAGGAACATACAACAATGGGTAATGGGCATAGCACTGAGCTTGGGTTTATCCCAACCAACCTTTCAAATTAATGTAGGGTTGTGCATGCTGGGGGGTGTCAGAGCAAGAGCACCTCTTCATGCCGGCGCCCATGCACCTAGGGCAGTGCAGGGGATCCAGCACCCTGGCCTGAGGCAGAACTCATTTAGTGCCAGCAGTGGGGACAATGCTGGGGTGGGTGCAGAGTGGTGATGGGAACAGCACTGAGCAGGGCTGGGAGTGCTGGGGTCTGGTCCAGGGTGGCTTCATGCAGCTGATAGAGAGTGCCTGTATACAGGGTGTGTGTGTATGCATCCCAGGGTGTGTTTGCCTGTCCTGGTGTGTATCTGTCACAGGGATGTGTATATACCTGTCCTGAGGCATCTGTACGTGTCCCAGAGGGATGCACATACCCGTCTCACGGGCTCTGTACCCATCCCATGGGCTCTGTACCCTTCCCATGGGCTCTGTACCCATCCCATGGGCTCTGTACCCTTCCCATGGGCTCTGTACCCGTCCCAGGGGCTCTGTACCCGTCCCATGGGCTCTGTACCCTTCCCATGGGCTCTGTACCTGTCCCATGGGCTCTGTACCCTTCCCATGGGCTCTGTATCAGCCCCGGGGGCTCTGTACCCATCCCAGGGGCTCTGTACCCATCCCAGGGGCTCTGTATCAGTCCTGGGGGCTCTGTACCCTTCCCATGGGCTCTGTACCCTTCCCATGGGCTCTGTACCCTTCCCATGGGCTCTGTACCCGTCCCGGGGGCTCTGTACCCTTCCCATGGGCTCTGTACCCATCCCATGGGCTCTGTACCCGTCCCATGGGCTCTGTACCCGTCCCGGGGGCTCTGTACCCATCCCATGGGCTCTGTACCCTTCCCGGGCGCCCCGCTCCCCCCTCCCCTCCACCGCCCCGGCCGGGGGCTGTGCGCAGCGGTGCGCGCCCGTCCCCTGCGCTGCCGGGCGGGGAGGCGGGGAGGGCCGTGCCCGGCCCCGCTCCGAGCGCTCCTCCTCCGCCCCCTTTTCCCCTCCGCCGCCGCCCGCTCGGCTCAGCCCAGCGGAGCTCGGGGCGCCGGCGCCCCGGCCATGGCCGTGCCCGCCGCGCTGCTCAGCCCCCATCACCTCCTCTCCTTCTGCTTCCCCGCCGCCGGCGGCCTCCTGGGCTATGCCGACCTGGAGAAGGGCTACGAGGGCGGCGGCGACGCCGCCGGGGACTTTAAGGAAGCCACCAGGGACCTGCTGAGCTTCATCGACTCGGCCTCCAGCAACATCAAGCTGGCGCTGGACAAGCCGGTGAAGTCCAAGCGGAAGGTGAACCACCGCAAGTACCTGCAGAAGCAGATCAAGCGCTGCACCGGCATCATCGCCGCCTCCCCGCCGCCGCCTCCCGCTCCTCCAGCGCCCTCCGCTTCCTCCTCGCCCGCTCCATGCCCCGCTAAGCCCGCGCCGCGCCGGGAGGGCTCGCAGGGCGCCAGCAGCCTCCAGAGCAAGAGCCTGGCCGCGCTCTTCGGGTCGCTGCAGCACGGCCCCGGGCCGGCGGGCGGCGGGGAGGCGGCGGGGGGAGGCGGCGGCGGAGGGGCTGCGGGAGGCGGAGGGGCTGCGGGGGGCGGCCCGCGGAAGGTGCCGCTGCGGGACCGCAATCTGCCCCCTTCCTTCTTCACGGAGCCGGCGCTGCCCGCCGCCGCCCGCGGGCCGATACCGGGCGCTAAGGAGCCGGAGAAGGGCGGAGGGGATGCGGTTGAGTTCTTCGAGCTGCTTGGCCCCGAGTACAGCGCGCTGCTGCCCGAGCACGCCGCCCCGCAGGACGCCTTCCCCGGCGGCGCGGCCGCCCGCCTGCCCGCCGAGCTGGGCCTGGAGCACGGCCTCTACGACGCGGCGCTGCCGCTGCCCAGCGCCCATCACCCGCTGCTGGGCGGGCTGCTCTACCCCGAGCCCTGGAGCCCGCCCGGGCCGTGCAGCCCCGGCAAGAAGGCGCCGTCCGAAGCGCTGCGCCCGCTGTACCCCGGCGGTGGGGAACCGGCCCCCGGCGGCGGCAGCGAGGAGCCCGGCGGGCACCTCCCGGCGGGGTTCGCTTCGTTCTTCCCCGAGTGCCCGCTGCCCCCGCCGCAGGTGCCCTACGAGTACAGCGCCGGCTTCCACCGCGCCGCCTTCCCCGGGATGTAGGGCCGCGATGGGGGACGGGGGGGACGTGGATCCCGACCCGGATCGGCGGCTCCCGCGGGATTCATGCTGAGAGCCGCCTCCCCCTGCGGCGTGGGGCCGCTGCGAGTAAAATGTGAGATGATGGGTTCCATTCCTAGCGGCCGGTGACCGCCTCCCGTCGGGGGTCGGGGTTTGTCCGGCTGCAGGCAGACGCGGCTCGGCGTACGTGGCTTATGCGGCGTTGCAACGGGAGCAGCGGTGGTCCATAATTTCCGTCTCCCCGCTCGGCCACCTCCTGTGGCGCGTTTAGCGTTTTTCCCGGGCTCACCAGTGCGGGTGGAGGACACAAAGGCGAGGAAAAGAGATGTTCCCGTGAAGCAGTGCTGCTACCAAAACTTTAGAGTCCTGAGGTTGAACAGTGTCTTGCAAGATCTTGCAAACAGCAACTTACAGAGATGCTGAAGCGATGGTGTACGCTGGGGACAGAACTGCGCCGTACTGCGGGGATGTGATTCCTACAGACCCCTGGATTCCTTCGAGGAATGTGTCAGAGCTCGGAAGGCGCCGCGGCTCCGTCTCACTGTGTACAGGAGATTATTTGATAATCGTTTAAGTTATGTAAAAGAGTCTATGATAGGTCCTATAAAAATAAAGCTACACAATAGATCTGGGGTCTGTGGTTGTTACTGCCGCTGACACGCAGCGTTCGAGGGGCTCTGTAATGGTTTCTTGGCAGGACTTAAGACGGGCGGTGGGTTTTGTCTCCCCTGAATCGTTTGGAATGCTGCGGTTCATTCGTGGTGCCCTGTGCTTGTTTGTACCGGCTGTTTCTTTAACGTGGTAGAAAGAAAGGAACGAGGCTCAGCTCCAAAGCCAAGGGATGAAAACTGTTACAGTTATGGAAACGGATCAAAATACTCGAGGTTTCCCATTGAGCCGCAATCCCATGGCCTGGCTCCCCGCCAGTCCCAAATGGATTGTTTGTTTTTGAAACGGGATCCGCAGAGGGATCAGGCTGAGGCTTTACCCTCGGCGGTGACAAATCCTCGTGCCTCCTATCTCTTAAAACGCATTGTGAAAGGTAAAATGGTTTTCTTCATTCATCAACCCAGATTTAACCTCTCAGAGGTTTGGGGTCAGGATGATGGGGTGTGTGGAGAGGGGAAGTGAGGTTCTCGGCAATAAACCATGAAATGATTTGTATCAGGAATTGGCTTAATTTTACTTCTAAACAGCAGGAGCTGTGATTTCTGCGGCGTCTCTCCTCTCCCAAAGCTGCCCAAGGTCTCCACAAGCTGCTTGGGAAGGACCCATCATGGATGAATGTCCACAGCACTCCAGTGTCTAACAGTTAACACTGTTAAGGAAACGCACTTCTCAAGTGTAACTGTGCGGTAGTTTCTTTACCTAAGCTTCAGGAGAGCCTGTATGGGGGTCAACGGGTGGCAGGTCCAGCCGGGGTAGCCTAAAATGAAGTCAATCCTGCCCTGCTGCTGGTTTTGCTGCTCGGACAATGTCCCGTTGTCCATCACTTTGGTAAACCTACCCATGAAGAGTGCATGTGCTCACAGTCACGAGCAGCGCTCTGCTGGGTCCAAGCAGAACTTGTGTGTAACTGCATTGAGAATCAATAGACAAGACCAAACTGGGGGTTACTTCCTTTGCAGAGGTGGTGCTTTTGAGTTTAGGAACTGCTTCAAGCATGTGAATGTGTAGCACATACCGGTGGGTGCTTGGAGTACTTCCGCTCGATGGTGCTGCGCTAAAGTCATCGTTTTTTTCACTTAGGATTTCACTGAGCAAGTTATTTCTTTCACGAGCTCAATGTCTGTCGATGAGGGATTTAGTCCTGAAGGCCTTCCAGCCTATCCTGTCAGCTGTCCTGCTGGGACAGCGGGATCTTGCTCGAAAGGAAGCCTAAAATACCTGGGAATATCCAAGGCCAGGTTGGACAGGGCTTGGAGCAACCTGCTCTAGTGGAAGGTGCCCCTGCCTGTGGCAAGGAGTTAGAACTGGATAATCTTAAGGTCCCTTCCAACCCAAACCATTTTGTGATTCTATGATAAAACAGATAAAATAGATTCTCCCCTGGCCCACAGGCCTTACCTTCTTATTGCAAATAGCTGTGAAGTGCCACAGATCTGCCCTGCTGGTGGTTTTCAGCCATTTGGCACTCTGCTTCCTTGTGCTGTGGTGCTCTTCCTTACCTGGGATCTTTCTTACCTGTGGTGCTCAGAAGCTGAGCATCCTCACCCTGCTGGGGTTAGATCTTGCCTCAAACCAGCATGAGAAGCAGCTCTGAGGGTATCAGCAAGAACTGCTGTGGCAGCCAGCTCCAGATGCGGCCAGGTCGGGAGGCCCTTGGGCTTGTAAGAAGCTTGGGGCAGGCTCCAGGAGCTGCTCTGTTGGCTGAGCAGCAGCTGCAGATGTTGCTTCAGCTCTGCAATAGCTCCTGAAAAGGGGATTTTCAGTTTATAGGAGCTTACACTGAGGAAAATAAAGGAAAAGTGAATCAGCATCAGTGTTCTTGGAAGCACGGCTGCGTTTGTGCCACAGGATGCATGTGAGGAGCACCCGCAATGGGATGCTGGATAAGGCTGGGAAGGAGCTAACACCACCCGGGTTGATCCATGCTGCTTTCCCCACCACGCAGCCCACACAAAGGACTTGTGTGAGCTCCCAAGGAGTGCTTGGAGCTGCTCCCTGTGCTGCCGGGGGGCCAGGGCATCCCTACCAGACCAGGGGTTGCCATTGAGCGAGCTGCATCTGTTATCTGCTTTGTGCATGTGTGGGCTCTTTTTGTTGTGGTTGTTTCCCCCCGGGCACTGCAAATGTCAGGAGAGTGACACCCTTGGGGAACTGTTTTCAGCACTGAGGAGCATCATCTGCAAGAATAAAACCTTTTGTAATCGAGATATTTTGGTTCATCTGCTGTGTGCTTTTACAAGGGCTCTGTCCCGAACTAAGGCTTGATCCTTTTTAGCTTTTCTGTCTGAAAAGAAGCGTGTCCCTTTGAACAGAAGTGGGTTCTGTTTGGTTGGATCAAGGTCAGGCTATCAAACAACTTCGTTTTTCAAAGCATGCACTGAGTTTCCCCAGATACACTGAACTCTGCTTTGTTGCTGTTGGGTTTTACACTCATTGTCTGATTTAACAGATTTTGGTGGAAAAGCATACAAACTTAGTAGTTTTTCATATAAGGATGTGAAAAAGGGGAATGACAAGAACGCTTTATTCCCCTTTTAAGTGATGGAATCTCACCTTTCCTCAATGGTGATTTACTGATGAACAACAAAGGGTTCACCATGAATAGTTGTTCCTGTCTCAGTATTTTGTGACGTAAACAGCCTGGGTCATGTCCAAAGCTGCTTCAAGAAAGCAGATAGATTCCTTTATTTTAATGGATGGGCTTTTGAAACGGGCTCACCAACTACTGACTATTGGGGCTGTTCAGCCTGGAGAAGAGAAGGCTGCGTGGAGACCTCATAGCAGCCTTCCAGTATCTGAAGGGGGGCTGTAGGGATGCTGGGGAGGGACTCCTCATTAGGGACTGTAGTGATAGGACAAGGGGTAATGGGTTCAAACTTAAACAGGGGAAGTTTAGATTGGATATGAGGTGGAAGTTCTTTACTGTAAGGGTGGTGAGGCACTGGAATGGGTTGCTCAGGGAAGTTGTGAATGCTCCATTCCTGGCAGTGTTCAAGGCCAGGTTGGACATAGGCTTGGGTGACATGGTTTAGTGTGAAGTGTCCCTGCCCATGGCAGGGGGTTGGAACTGGATGATATTAAGGTCCTTTCCAACCCTGACTATTCTATGGTTCTATGATTCTATGACTGACCTGAGCTTGGGATTGCTCTCACAGAGCCTGACCACTGACGATGGCCCATCTTTGATGAGCTTACGTAGTTGTTCAAACACTGTCAGTAAAAAAGATGCAGAAGTTTCTTGTAACCTCCTTTTGTTTGGTCCTTTTGAACAAACTGCTTCTGGCACCAGTGCAAAACCTGAAGGCCATACTGCAGATCCTGGCAACAGGAGGGAAAAGGTGGTGGAGCGGTTCTGTAGTGATGCGCAGGCAGTGAAGTTGGAAATGTGAGCGTGCGCAAATCTGACCATACGAAATGAGAGCTGGGGATGCTTTCAGGCTAGCTTTATGTCAACAGAAGAGACTGCAGCTGCCTCCTATTTAATGAGCTCATCTTTTTTAAGATTGGTAAACACTTGTTTAAAATCCAATGAGTTTTGTTGCACATCTACATAAAAGAGTAAAGACAGAGTGTGCGATTCATAGAGAATAATATTAAAGAGTAGTGACAGAGTGTATTACATGGGGCCTGCAAGGATACTGGAGAGGGACTTTTTACAAGGTCAAGTGAGGACAGGATAAGGGGGAATGGCTTTAAACTGACAGAGGGGAGACTGAGATGAGCTCTGAGGCAGAAGCTCTTCCCTGTGAGGGTGCTGAGGCGCTGGCACAGGGTGCCCAGAGAAGCTGTGGCTGCCCCATCCCTGGCGGTGTCCAAGGCCAGGATGGATAGGGCTTGGAGCAACCTGCTCTAGCGAAAGGTGTCCCTGCCTGTGGCAGGGGTTGGAGCTGGATGAGCTTTAAGGTCTCTTCCAACACAAACCAGTCTGTGACTCTGTAGTTACAGTTTCCCCCTCTCCCCAGATCTGTGCAGGTACAGCTTGGCAGAGGATGGCTGAAAGGTGCTCTGAAAGGTGATAGGAGAGCTTCTATCTTCTGTGTTATGGTATTTTTCAGTACCTCACTGTAACCTTGATTATCCCTGCTGATTCCCCTCCCTCACTGGTAGGAAACTACTTCACTAGACCAGCCTTTTATGCTTTCTGGACCCCCTCCTTATCAAATGTTAATATACTGTCAAAGCACCATTTTCCAAGGGTATTTTGGTTGTAGTCCACAGACCCACAGTTGCCCAGGGATCACAGACTCAACATCACTGCACTGCTGTCCATGGAGAATAACTTTAATTGCTTGAATTGGCCGGTGTAGGATTGGATGACTATGCAGCATTTCTGAAATGATCCCTCATCTCTCCTCCTCTGAGATGGGGGAATCATGTCTCATTTGGGAGATCTCTGGTACTCTTCCAGAAGCATCTAAAGCTGAACACTTCACCTAGTGCTTCTTCCAGGTGTTCCCTGACAATGCTGGTCTGGTCCATAATGACAGGAGAAGGACAGGATTCAAGCTCTGCGGTAATGGGTTCTGGTGCTCCCGTTAGTGCCTGTTCTACGTGTTAGGATGTCTCCTGGTGGCATTTCAGACTGCCTCAGCCTTAGCAGCTAATTGTTATTCAGCCTGCGGGCTCTGCTGAATGAATTCTGGCTGGTGCTGCTGTGCCACATGAAGAGGTGACTGTCCCTGTTTGCTTCCATGCCTCTTTGCCTTAAGTGCCATCGCTTAGCTGTGTGTGCTGAAGCCAACTGTACCTGTGCTGCTGCTACTCCAGGCTGGGATCAGCGCCCAAGTAAGTCTTCAAGAGTGGTTTGGAGTCATACTGATTAGCTCAGGAATGGCTGGGCTTCAACTCAGCCATAGCTCAGCTGAGCAAATCTGCTTGCAGACTGGATGTGAATTAAACCCGAGGTCCTGGGTGACAAGGATACTACTTTAGTAGCTGTATCTGGGGAATACAGGCTGCTTTCTGTTTGAGTAGAAGCTGGGCAGAATTGCTACTGACTGTTTCTTGTGTTCAGCTTTATACAAGTCTCAGGCCCACTGCTTAAACCTGTGTGTGCCTCCTCAGTGCTGAAAGCTCAGTGAATGGTTTGTAATGTGAAGTTGCCAAGGCACCCCTCAGATATAAAGAATCCTGCCTGAGACAGGGGGTGGTGGCACAGGAGAGGCAGCAGCCCAGATTTGGTCTCTTACCATTTCCTTAATTGCAGATGGCGATACAAGCTCTTCTACACTAGGTAAAGAACAAGTTTAAAGCGACTGAGGTTAGATTTAGATTAGACATTAGGCAGAAGTTCTTCCCTGTGGGAGTGCTGAGGTGCACAGAGAAGCTGTGCCTGCTCCATCCCTGGCAGTGTTCAAGGCCAGGTTGGACAGTGCTTGGAGCAATGTGCTCTAGTGGAAGGTGTCCCTGCTCATGGCAGGGGTTTGGAACTGGATGAGCTTTAAGGTCCCTTCAACCCCAAACACGCTGTGATTCTATGATCCTTTACCTTTCTGCAGGCAGTCATCCAAACATCATGGCTTGAGCCTATGCTGAGTGTACTTTGGTCTCTACCATGGGTTCAGGCTGAAAAAATACTGCAGGGTGGCCTTGAGAGCTATCCTGGACCCTCTGTTAGTATGACATACATAATACTTCCTTCTTGTCCCATGTCTGTTTGATGAGTTCAGCTCTTAACCTAGCTGCAGTGCTGCTTTGGATACAGAAGATGAGGACCCAAAGGTGCTCTTTCCTTACAACAGTTAGAAATGAGGTCCCTAGTGCATTTGTGAGACCTCTGGAAATCACAACCATTTTCCAAACCAATCTGCAGGAGTTATAGATGAAAACACCGTTCATTGCTCTGCCTGCTGTCTATATGAATACAGGCTGGGTGACAGATCTCGTTTGAGCAACACCAGTGGGTGATCAAATCCCATCCCAGTTCCAGCAGTCTGTTCCCTGTTGGTGTTTTGTCAGCTTGATTCTTTAGGTCTGGAGTAAACAGCCCTTTTGCCTTCATTATAGAGAAAGCAAAGGTCAGACAGGTAAAACTGAGTGTGAATTCTAACTAAAGGGGAAATTCCATCCTTCTATCACCATTTGTCATCAGTGGGTAACTAATAAAGAATCACTTCTTGCACAGTAACACTGGGCAGTAGAGCGGGCTTTAAAGAACAGCTGTAATTGCTTCCCTGCACTCCAATAATTGAATATAAATCAATTACTACCATTCTAGGAGTTTGAACAGCCAAGCTTGCTCTGTGAAGAGAAACCCCTTTCTCTCTTGTTTAATAGCCAGACCTTTAGCAGCTTTGTTTATCCACATATCTGCGACAGATGAGTCAAACTCAGTCATTAATTAGTGATTTTACCAAGATGCTCCTTTCAGGACTGAAAGGTCAGCACAACCTTGAGGAGCTGGCAACACAGATGTCCCCATTTGCACATCAAGTCACAGCTTGTGAGGAAGAAGCCTCCAGAAAGGACTTAAAGGGTAGAGGTTTAATTCAGGGCGGCTGTTGTAAGCACATGCGTGGTGTGCTGAGCACAGACGTGATGGGCAGACAGGGTGGGTTTTAACCCACAAGTCTGAGATTGGTATTATTATGGATTAGGGGACCCTTGAGGCTGCCGACAGAAACAGCAGGCACAAGGGCTGAAGGGAGGCATGAGCGATAGGACAAGGGGTGATGGGTTTAAACTGAAACAGGGAAGTTCAGGTTAGATATAAGGAAGTTCTTTACTGTAAGGGCGGTGAGGCACTGGAATGGGTTGCCCAGGGATGTTGTGAATGCTCCATCGCTGGCGGTGTTCAAGGCCAGGCTGGACAGAGCCTTGGGTGGCATGGTTTAGTGGGAGGTGTCCCTGCCCATGGCTGGGGTTGGAACCGGATGATCTTTAGGTCCTTTCCAACCCAAACCATTCCGTGATTCTATGAGGACCACAGCTGTGACTTCAATATCGTTTAGTTTTACTGTATTGCTCAGAGACCCTTTGGTTGTCAAAGCCACAAGCTGGCTCCTGGATGCTGTTTTACTATGGGACAAATGCCACCTGACTAATGCAGACCATATGGGATTATAAATAAGATGCAGTTTTGTTAAGTAATACACGAGTGAGTAGGCAAAGAGAAGTTTTCTTGGCAGAAGTAATTCAGGTATCAGTCAACTGCTAGGCTTAGCATCACGTTAGGGTGCCATAGCGATCCTGTCTGGGCTTGAAATAGTTATTAATATTGCCATATTATTACATGTATTGATATATTTTTCTTGTATTTATGCTATTTTTATCACTGTTTTCAAATAAACTTTTTTTTTTTTTTTTTCAAAGGAAGAAAAAAAGAACAACTTGGGAATAGAAGACTTGTGCTGCCGAGAGAAAATGTTGGGGCAAAAAGGAATCCTAACTGATCTGCTACAACTGTCCTTGCTTTAAATTAGAAAACAAACCCCAGGCACCAGCTAAAAGTCCCCCGGTATTTAACTTGTGGGTTTCCTCCACTGATTCAATCTCTTTCACTAGTTAATGTGCCTCACAGAGCAGCCACACAGCAGTTTCTGGTTTCAATAAGGGCTTCCTCTGCAGATTTTCCTCCTACAAGACTGGACGAGGCAAAAGCAGTCATTGTCACTGCTTAAATCCCTGTTGAAACGGCGATGTACGACTGACAGGACCTTCTCAGCTCGGCAGGGCCACGGCTAGAAGTGCTCTACAGCCCTCAAGTGGTTCACGCGGGATCCTACACGTTGGAAACACACGGCTCCAGCCTTGGCAAAGCAGCTCCCATGGTGGGTATAGCTTCCCGTCCCAGAAAAGGCACCCAGGGAACTTGCTGTGCCCTCGCCAGCCTTCCCCCTCCAGCCTTTCCCGTCCTTCCCAGCTCCATGAGCTGCAGGGAGGACTCACTGTCTTCCAGCAGCTTTAGGATGTTCACCTGCATCTCCAGCTATGGAGCAAGCCAAAGCAGATGCACACGCATTACAAGCACATGAGCACTGGGGAGGCTGTGACTCATCTCCAAAGGGATGAGGTGCATTTCCTCGTGTTAAAACCCACTTAAAGATGCTAAATGAGGACTTTGGTACCCAGCCTCGGCCTTGCTGTGTGTGAGCGGTGTGAACCGGGAAGGGAAGAGCTGCCTGCAAGCCCCTCTGTTCTTTCCCAGTTATGGCCAGGAACACCATCATCACACCGGGGGTGATATTTGGTGGGCTATGGGGGACTTCCCTGGGAATCTATGACACGGAGAAGCTCCACTGTGGCTGGTGGCAGTGCTTCCTTAGCACTGCCCAGCAGGAGATGCAGTGATGGAGCGCGGCAGCTGTGGATGGATTTGTAGGTGCCCTGGTCTCCTGCTTGGTTTCCCTAATGCACCCCTTGGCTCCTGCTCCCTTGGAGAGCAGCCTGCCCTGCAGAGGGGAGGGAATCTGTTGTTCCCATGGGGATGGAGGTTTGGGGTTTGTTTCCAAGGGCCTGGAGCACAGGACAGCACCAGGCCCCATGGCCCATGCACATCCATGGCTGGGATGAGACTCCCCAGACACTGGGGACTTTCAAAGCAGTAAAGGGTAGCACTGCCCAAGTGTGCAACTCTCCCAGGGCAATGCACACACTTCCCATCACATCCAGAGAGCCACAGGGGAAGCGTGGCTGTGAGTGTGAGGGATGATCATGCATACATCTCCCACCATGGTAGCTGGGCTCTGAGCTTCCCATGGGCTCTCCCACTAGGAATGGGACTCTTTGCTTCTGTGGTGGCCCAGGTAGCTTCTCCTGAGGCAGCTGAGCCGGGAGACAGGCACTGTGTTAAGCAAGCAGGAATATGCAGTGCTGACTGACTGGGATGGGCTGCAGCCATAGTCCATCTCTCCTTGGATCACTGACTTGGACTCTGGTTCATTCCCTACTGATATGCCCCCAAAGAGAAAAAGCAGCAGCAAGTAAAAAACCCCGACTGAATTCATTTACTTTCATCATTCTGCAAGCCTGGAGGTGCATTTGTACCAACAATGACATGAAACATAAGAACTGATGGCAAAAACGAGAGAAGAGCTATCACAAAAGCTTAGATGTCTTGTGTCTGCATGGCTGTGGGGGGCCACCTGTAATCATCCCCCAAAAAGGAATCGTATTCAGGGCTGTACATGCGCTGTTTCACAAAGGCTTCTTTGTCTGCTGGCTCTGGGTACCAAGAAGCAAGACCATGCCTGTAGGCCCAGTTCACAATCTGCAGAGAGAGAAGCAATATGAGCTGATAAATCAGTGCTGGCATGTCATGGAGTGGAAGCCAACTGCAGTTTGGCCCTGACTGCATTTCCCCTCTTTCTACCCCTCAAAATTGTGTCTTTTTGTTGCCTTTTCCTTTGTACAATTCCCTGGGTCAGCTCCTCCCTTGGGTGAGGAAATGAAGCTGCCTGCTTCAAAATGCACACCCCTGCCCTGGCAAAGTGATTGGACTGGGCAATTAAAGGAGAGCAGCCCTTTAACCACCTCCACTCACACCCTTAAGCCCCTCACCTACACTGTGCATCCACCAGTAACTCCCAGCAGGCCAATATGATTTTCAGTGGCTGTTCCCTGAATGGGAATTACAAACTTGATGTATACAGGGCACCAATCCCACAATTAGAACAACAAGCCTGATGTAGAATAGAGCTTAGGTACTTGGGCCCCATCAAACACAGTATGAGAGGTTCCGAAGGAGCAATTTGGAACCTAAAGTCTTTTGGCAACTTGAGTCACGTTTGACTTTGAGCCTAAACCTGATTTTTTTGTGGTGCTGAGCACTCATGTCTCCAAGCAATAAAGCAGAACTCTGAGCTGTGAGGCACCCAGAGTCACAAGGCATTTTTCACATTTGGGCCTTAATGATGAGAGAAATCAAAGCAGCAATTCTGGCTGGAAGGATCCTGAGATCCATTGCTTTAGGCTGTAGAGTAAGTTGAACTAAAACCCCCACAAAGCAAAAATGACTCCAGGGCAATTCCTGCCCTCCCTACCATGGACAGTGGAAATAAAAGTGGAAATACTCACTTTCACAGCGATTTTGTGAGACACCTCTCTGATGGTGTCCAAGGGGGGATAGAGTCTTCCTTCTGCAAGATTCTGCTCTGTCACCTCAGCAGCAATAGACTGCAAAGAAGAGAAAGGCAGCTTACAAAGATGGTCTCAATCAAGTACCACATTCACTAGTCTTACATGATATGAGGGTGAAACCTCAGCAGTGGCAGACGTGGGACAAGTTCTGTGTGGGAACTGCTGAGCTATTCAAAATACACGTGTATAAGCTTCATCAGACTTAAAATCAGAGGCAGGATAGTGGAAATGCTTGCTAGAGCAGCAGTTACGGAGAATGAGGAGAACCTCCTGGCTCCTGCACCTCTGTACGTGCTATGGAAGTGTGAGGTTTTTGCTGAGCCACTTCCATTCAACACACTGCCCCAGGCCAGGCTCTTGAGAACACCTGAAGGAGGTGCCTGGGCCTCTTATCTCTTAAAAGCCATGAGTTAATGCCAGTAGGAAACCTCTGCTGTGATGAGGAAGATCTCGTCAGAGATGTGCCGGATGCCGCAGGCAGTGACTCCCAGTGCCACTCCTGGGAAGACATAGGCGTTGTTTCCTTGGCCAGGGAAGAAGGTCTGTCCATTGGGCAGGGTCACCTTGGAGAATGGACTCCCACTTGCAAATATCCCCCGTCCCTGATCAAAGAGAGAAGAAGAGGCATCCAAATTCAGAAGGGAAGTGTTACATGTCTGCTGCTCACCGTGATCTGTGCTCAGGGGACTCTGGTGACCCAGTGGACAAGTCTCCAGCCAGCCAGCGGGAGACATCTCCACCAAAGCTATCTCCAGCTGACACTTCTGGAGGGCCTGGTCCCCAGAGCCACAGCCAGGGTCATGGTCAGGGCTACTGAGCACTGAGTGTGTGTTCACACTGCCCAACCATGCGAGCTTTGAACTGGCTGAGGAGGAGTCGCTCTTCTTCATCTATGAAGTGAGAATCATCTGGGATGAAGGTCTGGAGGCTGTGTGATTGCTCAAGCCAGCAGAAAGTGGTAGGGAAGGCAAAGGGGACAAGGCATCCTCTCTCACATCAACTCAGTCCACATGACAATTCTTCAGTGACAACGGTTCCAAGTCGGGGGATGAAACCCAACTTTCATGCAGTTGCACAGGCTGGCAAAACACAGGGGACAGTAACCTAGGAGGATGGGACATCCATCCATGGGTGAAGGAGGCAAGCACTTTCTTTAGATGATCACAAAGTAATGCAGCCTGGCAGGGACTCAAACTCCTGCTCACAGCAAGGTCAGCTGTGAAATCAGACCAGGTTGCTCAGGGCTTTATCCAGCCTGGTCTTAGAAACTTGTAAAGAAAGAGTCCACACGAGCAATCTGGGCCCTGTTCCACCTCCTGACTGCCCCCACAGTGTGAAAGCTGCTCTTTAAGACTCTTATTTCACCTTATGCCCCCTGTCACTGTCTGCCCAACAGGCACCACTGTCCTGGCCACCTGCAGCATGCTGAGCTCCAGTACCTCGGTGAGGCGGTAGCACTGCTCCGCTGTGCACTCGGCTTTGCTGGTGGGGTTGCTCAGGGCAAACACAATGGGCCTCTCATTGAAGGTTGCCATGTCCTTCAGCAGCTTCTCAGTGAAGGCTCCTGCAACGGCTGCAGCACCTAGAACAACGAGAGCAGAGTGAGATGGTGCTTTCTTACCGTCTGATATTGGGCTGATCCCTCTTGAATGCCTCTGGTGGTAAATGAACTGTGGGAGGGAATAGGATCCATCCCTGGAGATGAAGGTGTGAATGTTTCTTTCTCAGATTAAAAGCCTGTCTCAAAGCTCTCTGCTCCTCTGGGCAGAGCTGGCATCAGTGTTTAAGCCAGTCGGGCTGCAGCACTTTGCCCCCAAAGACCTGCCTGAACTGCCTGTTGTCATCATTGTCCTGCCCAGCCTGCCAAGGCCATGTGTGCTGCTGAAAGCCCCAGGTCTTGCCACCCTCAGCACTTCCCTCTCCATCCCTCTACACCCTGAGAGGGCTCCTACAGCTCCAAAAGAGAGGAACCTTGTGCCCCATGGTTCAAGGGAAAGGATGTGGAGAACTCAACTGGTAAAATGGGGGCGAAAAAAGCTCATTTTATCTTGACTGGGAGAACAAAAGGAGGCCCTGGAAGAAAGACAGAAACTCTCCTAAGAACTGAATTGATGTGGAAAGGTCATGCTAAGGGAACTCCACCTATAATTGCTGTAGGCTTCACTTTCTGCACAACCTCTTCCAGTGTGTTCACACTGGGGTGGTCCTGAGCAAATATTTCTTTCTCATGGTTCAGGTGGCTCCTGCCCTGTGAGGAAAAAGGAGGAGTCAAACTTTGGTCTGCTGGCAAAAGGTGGAGACATAATGCAGTAACTCACCAGTTCATTTCATCTCTTGGCTCTCTACCTGAACCAGATCCCACAGAGCAGGACCACAGCATCAGCCAGTCAGGCACTGAGCTGCTGCTGTAATGTCACAGGGGCTGGTCTCTGCTCCTCTCACCCTCCAAACTATACTGATATTGTGCTGGAAGGATCTGGCCGCAAGGGCAGAGGAGGTGTATATACAGCACCAGTCTCCTCACATCTGAGGAAGGACAAGGGAAGAGGCCCTAAGGACCCATGGAGTGCAGAGCAGGTGAGACCACCAAAGCAGAGCACAGTGCTGCTGTTGTAATACCCTATACGACATGCAGGGCTTCCGACACTGCTTGAGACCATGGCCAGCAGTGTATCCTACCACTGCAGAGGCCCAGCCCAAAGCACTGCCTACAGAGCAGCCAGTGCTGCTGGAACACTACTGTCACCATGGGACCTGGTCCTCTTGAAAGCAGT
Source organism: Ara ararauna (assembly GCA_028858755.1). NCBI lineage: Eukaryota > Metazoa > Chordata > Aves > Psittaciformes > Psittacidae > Ara > Ara ararauna. The sequence goes on along the minus strand of CM054378.1, from coordinate 126,270,248 downwards.
GACAGCTCTGCTGACACCAATACATCTGCAGCCCTTACTCCTGGTCTGATCCTAGGTATCTGCCTGCTCTGGCCTTAGCTTGCAGGAGGTGGCAGGGGAGTGAAGCTCAGCTCTGGGGACACATTTACCTTGACAATCAGTCCCTTGGAGTCCACCATCCAGATTTTTCTGATGGCATCCTCTCGTGAAATTCCTTCCTTTTCCATGGCCATGAGCAGGAGATAAGCTATGCCCATTGCAGCCTGGAACACAGTATAAACACTTCACTGGGGTATCACCATCTCTCTTTGAGCAAGGAGTCATACAGACTACGTGATTACTGCCATGGGGGCAACATGACTGACTCCAAAAAGTGAGGTTATGTTCTTACAGTTCTTTGAGCTTACAGTCCTTTTGACTCTATTGCTCAAGAGGCTCTGGTTTACCCTAAATACCAACCCTGAGGACTCAAACCAGCCTCCTCAATGCTCCTGCAGCACGCTGCCTCATGAGGGACTTCCCTCAAAGTATCTGCCCCACTAAAAGGCAACTTCTCTGCAGCAGCTGCACAGTCCACATGTGGAGCCCACTCCTGGCCAGTGACAAACTGCTTCTGTGCTTTGTTTCCATGAAGCCTTGCAGGAAGCTTCACAGTTGACTTTTCTCTCTCTGGATTTATATCATATCTAGGAACAAACATAAGAACATTCTCCTACCTCTCCAGCTCCCTGGAAGACGAACTTATGGTCAGAGAGCTTGTTCTTTGTGATCCTTAAGGCTGCAAAGATGCCAGCAACTGCAACAGACGCAGTGCCTGAAAAGAGAGAAACACCGTGAGATGGGCATCCTGGCAAACGGGTTGTCTGCCCTACTGGTATGCTGTTAGAAACCCTGTGGTAGCATCCATTTTCTCAGATCTTGTCACTAAAAGATCAGAGTGCTATCCCTACTCTGAAATATTAAACCTCAGAAGATCCCTGCAAGGCAGGAGAACACAAACAACCCTCCACATAGAGTCAAAGGGACAATGAATTCTAGAATGCCAAAATAAGTTAACACCTAACTCCCAAGGGTTTAAGATACATGTGATGCCTAAGGATCATAGACTGGATTGACTTTGAAGGGACCTTAAAGCTCTTCCAGTTCCAACCCCTGCCACAGGCAGGGACACCTTCCACTACAGCAGGTTGCTCCAAGCCCCATTCAACCTGGCCTTGAGCACCGCCAGGGATGGGGCAGCCATAGCTTCTCTGGGCACCCTGTGCCAGCGCCTCAGCACCCTCACAGGGAAGAACTTCTGCCTAAGAGCTCATCTCAATCTCCCCTCTGGCAGGTTAAAGCCATTCCCCTTGTCCTGTCCCTACAAGCCTTTGTAAAAAGTCCCATAAGACATCTGCAGCAGGTGGTGGTGTGAACTTGGGCACCCTTGTCGCAAAACCCTCTGTGATCATGGAATTACCATCCTCTTCTCATTTACCTTCACAGCCCTGCACCACCTTCTCTTTTTTCACTGCCCTGACCCAGAGCCATCATACCTCACTGCCAAGCATCAAGGAATCATTGAGTTCATGAGTTGTTCCCAGATTAGTGAGAAAGAATCCAGTATAGGGAGAGCAGAGTCCTGATGTTACAGCCACTGTGATACATACAGCTTTCCATCCATTCAGGGAGGCAGATGTCTATGGGCTGAACAAACCTACCCTCACCCCACATCAATCACATACAATATTCATCTGATCTCTTATCCCAAGTGAATGAACATGGTGGGAAGAACCAAGTAAGGCACAGACTAACTGGGATTCAGGCACTGATGGCATCTCACATCAGCTGGGCAAGCTGGATACAAGGTTAAAGGTGAGCTAGGAATGATGGAGGCAGTTTTATCACAGAATGTCTCAAGTTGGAAGGGACCCATAAATACCATCAAGGCCACTAGTTTTATTCGTCAGCATTTTAAAGGATATCAGTCTGGATGTGCTCCAGCTCTGGTGCTGGTCTGTCCATTTTCATCTTCACAAGGCAGTCCACAGATAATAAGTCTTGTGGGTGGCCATGGGTGGGAGAGACAATGAACCCTTTTAGGCCAGTAAACCTGATTTCATCAGGTTTCCAGCATTTCCAAGTTTCCTGCCCATTTAATCAGCCAGTGCATCTGCGTTTCAACCCGCCAATGCTTCAGTGAGACCCTCTGCAGTGCCCTTAGGTCTTGGGGTGCTGCCAGGCATCAGTGAAGGGGGCCTCCAAGGATAATGGAGAGGGACTCTTCATTAGGGACTGTGGACGTAGAACAAGGGGTGATGGGTTTGAACTTAAACAGAGGAAGCTCAGGTTACATATAAAGAAGTTCTTCCCTGTGAGAGTGATGAGGCACTGGCACAGGGTGCCCAGAGAAGTGGTAAATGCTCCATCCCTGGCAGTGTTCAAGGTCAGGATGGACGGGGCTTTGGCCGACATGGTCTGGTGTGAGGTGTCGCTGCCCATGGCAGGGGGTTGGAACTGGATGATCTTAGGGTCCTTTCCAACCCAAACCAGTCTGTGATCCTGTGATTCTAACAGCCAGGTTGGCAAACAGCAGCTCATGAGCACAGCATGACCACGAGCAGTGAAACCAGCAGATGGTGCTGCCCCATCTGTCAAGGACTGAGGAAAGACATTCAGCGTTACTCGCTCCTTTTCTTCAGTGCAAAAGGCGGAACTAAAGCAGAAACCAGCTGATACATCATAGCATCAGGGCATGATTTACTCTCTCATTATTTCCGTGCAAGAAGAAAATCTAGTGGGAGCACAGTTATACTGTAAGCATATAAGAGAAGTAACTTCTACTGACATGACTTATTTGATTAGGAAACCTATATAACCGACTCAGACAAAATCTTTATTGCATCACAGAATACCAGGTTGGAAGATGACCTCAAGGATCATCATTTTTTCTTGGAAAAGCATGACCTAGACTGAATGTTCCAGCACGATGTCCAGCTGCATCTCAACAGTGTTCAATGTTGGGGAATCCACTTCTTCCCAATTATTCCCATTGGAATATTTTGGGAAATTATTTCAATAGCTGAAATGTTCTCATTGGGAAGAATTTTCCTCTTGTGTCCAGTCAGAATCTCCCCAGGAGTAACTTGTCCCCATCATCCCTCATCCCTTCCATGTGACTCCTTGTAAAAAGGGAGTCTCCATCTTTGCTGTAACCACCCTTCAACTACTGGAACATGGTGATAAGGTCTCCCTTGAGCCTTCCTTTCTCCAGGCTGAACAGTTCCAGCTCTCCCAGCCTTTCCTCACATGGCTTCCCAGTCCTTGGATCATCTCTGTGGCCTTTACAGGCCAGAGCAGAAGTGTTTATCAGTTCCATTAACTCACCAATACATTGCATTTATAACTCAGATGAGTTTATTTCTCCAAAAAATTAATAGAGAATTACACTAAAGAATGATCCTGGTGTCCATGCACAGACACATCATTGGTACAGAATGGCAGCAGCACCATGTTTTGACCATAAGGACTTCACAAACATCCGTTTCAAACACAAAATGGACTAGGCTAATGTTGGAGGCTTTGTAAGATTCTTGCTGGCAGTAAATCACTTGGGACACTTGCTTCAGCACTGAGGATGAATCATAGAATCACTGATTGGTTTGGGTTGGAAAGGGCCTGTGGTGGTTTAAGCCCAGCCGGCAACCCAGAACCATGCAGCCGCTCGCTCACTCCCCCCCCACTTTCTTCTCCCACTCCCGGAGGGATGGGGAGGAGGATGGAAAGAATGCAACTCCCATGGGTTGAGATAAGAACAGTCCAGTAACTAAGGTATAACACAAATCACTGCTGCTCCCACCAACAATAATGATAAGGGAAATAACAAGGGAAGAGAATACAACCTCTCACCACCCGCTGACCGATACCCGGCCTGACCCAGCAGTGATCTGACCCTCCCGGGTAACTACCCCCAGTTTATATACTGGGCATGATGTGCTGTGGTATGGAATACCTCTTTGGTCAGTTTGGGTCAGGTGTCCTGTCTCTGCTTCCTCCCGGCTTCCCCTCCTCCCTGGCAGAGCATGAGACTCAGAAAGCCCTTGGTCACAGTAAACATTACTGAGCAGCAACTAAAACCGTCGGTGTTATCAGCGCTGTTCCCAGGCCAAAAGTCAAAACCACAGCACTGCACCAGCTACTGAGGAGAAAAATGACTGCTGCTGCTGAACCCAGGACAGGGCCTTAAAGCTCATCCAGTTCCAACCCCCTGCCAGGCAGGGACACCTTCCACTAGGGCAGGTTGCTCCAAGCCCCGTCCAACCTGGCCTTGAAGTGAATTGAAACTGAAGTTAATGAACTGCCCTCATTAGCTCACAGAATAGTTTGTGTCATGTTACTTCCAGACCAAGATGACCTGAGTTGAGTCAGTTTAAAAGGGAGTTGATGTAGAGGGAACCAGCCATGGAGTGCTGCGCCGCTTCACTATTAACCTGCCAACTCAGACAAGTGAAGGATGCATGTGAGAGATTTCCTCTGGCTTCTCCTGCACTAAATCTCTGCCTTTTCAAGCTGTATTTAGAGTAATGTATTAAGCTGGCAAAGCGCCATGCTGTCAGACTAGGAAAATTACAGAGGAAGATAATGAATATCCAAGGAATTTAAAGAAACACCAGATAATTGCCTTGGGTTTAGATTTTGCTTTTTATGGGTGTCACATACCTAGCCCAAGCTCATTCTCTGTATTTCAGACAGTCTATAATCAGCAGGACTGCAGGCTTGCTGCTATGCCAGATGCTAACGATGGGATTCCTTTAAAGAAACATATATGATCCTGCTCATGCTAAAGCAGATGCCTGGACTAGATCACACGAAATGCACCCTAAAGGTGTCACTGCCACCATTTCTTTAAGAGAGACAGGATAATTGGAATACATGCAGACAGTTCTACTGCAGATATCTAAACTGAGGAGGAAGGGATCCCACCCTAACAGTATGAACTGCAAAGAAGTAGGGTCTCTCTGTTGTCAGCAGTGCTAAGCTTGTGACATGCAGTAGAATATGAACACCTCCACATATACTTGTGTGCTCACACGTTATCTCCCAGGCTTACTTTGCACAGAAATCCCCAAATCCCCATGTAGGTGGTAAGGGGAACTGGATCAGAGGAAAAAGTTCCCAAGTGGAATAATTACAGTGTGACAGTGCAAGTGTAGGGTCACAGCATTAGCAGTAATAGACGTCTGGAAAGTATTTACAAGAGAGAAGTGTAACTGGAGAAGTATCTTGTTTCTCTTGGTCCTGACCCAGTAAGATTGCTTTATACCCTACGAGTGTCAAGGAGTCTGACAGGACAAATGCAAACCCATTTAAATGGAAAATGCTCATGGGACATTAAGCAGAGAGACTCGAGGTCTCCTTAAAGATGTTATTATGAGGAATTTGAGAAGTGGGGTGGATGGAAAGGAAGGATGCACGGATTCATCTGCAGAGCAGCGTGCATATGCAGAGTGGGGACCAGTGGGACTGGGTGTGCCGTTACTCATCCCCTGCACTTGTACTGCAGCTCTGACTAACAGCAGGACTCTGACCCGCTCTGCCATTCCTGAGCCTCCTCCTCTCTCTTCAATGTGTTTCTAATCCCTCCACATCTCCCAAACTGCATCTCACCCCCATTACTCAAGCATCAAAATTACTGTACCTTGGCCTCAGCTCATTATTTGTCTTTGATAATTACAAATACTGAGGCTGGAACAGCAGAGCATCTCCTTGGAGGAGAGTTCACAGCTGGTTTGTGTAAGGAACTGCCTAATCATTGTGCTTCAACCACAAAATGAGCCTGGGGTGGGGAACCCTTCACCATGAGTTGTGGCAAGAAAATCCCACTACCCTTCAACACATTGGTCTATCTGTTTTCCAAAGAGACTGAATGCTGCTATTGCAGATAACTACTTCCCTAACTAATTAGCAAGAGCCAGCTTGGCTGGTCTGCATCCGAGATGAGATATGAAGGGGCACAGAGAGAAGAAAGGAAAGTGCTCACAGTATCTCATCTGTCCAAGACTCAACATAACACCACAGAATGGCAGGCAGACCTCAGGAGCCTCTCTGGGGAGTCCAGAGCAACAGGAGCAGCAAAGAAGTGGCATTTAAACCCAAGGTGCACTCAGGAAAATGGCCATGAATGAATCTCTGACACTCAGGCACAGTCGTAATACTGTAAAACGTTAAGGAAAACCCCTCTGAGGTTGATGTTCCACTTGCACCAGTGTCAGAACTATCCCCAGTAGATGTCACTGGAGCTACACTGGAGCAAAAAGAGGGGAAAGGATCTGCTCCACAGCTCCAAGAGGATGCATGGATGGGAAAGGCTGCAGCCCAGAGGCACCCATGGGGACCTCATCCTTCGTCAGAGTGGGGAGAGTGGACAGAGGGATGAGCAGCTTCACACAAGGAGTTACTGGCATGGGTGCAACAGCAGTGCTGCCCAGCGCTCATGTAAAGGGTGTACCATGTGTGACAGCACCTCATGGCTAAGCAGGGAAACCATGGTGGAAGCAGGGTGTCCCTCTATGCTGAGGGCTGGCACTGCCCTGTCACCTGGCCTAGCTGAGCAGAGCATCACCACTATGCTGTATCCTTCTGACAGCAGCAGTGATGGGAGCATGCAGCCCACACCATTGCCTCTTCCTTCACGCAGCACCTGTGCGGGTGGTTCCCCTTCCCCACACTGGTGGAAGAGGTGGCCAAATTCAGCCTGATCTTGTATTTTTTACCCTGGTCCCGTCTGCTTACACTTCGCCTCATCAAAACCATGCCAAGATGAGGGCCCAGAGAACAGCAAACACCAGTTTAACAGCTCCAGCGAAGGGCAGCCAAGAAAATACATCTAAAGTTATGGATGCAGAAGAAGCACAGGGCTTTTCCAAATTCTGGTTCACATTAACTCCCTGCAGCAGTTCCGCCTGTTACTGGAAAGCAGAGTGGAGCTTGTCCAGATCCTTTCCGAATACATAATCAAAAGTCAAACACAACAGAGCTGAAACAGAAAGCTGCTGAAGTGTTTGCAGCTCAAGGTCTTCACCTCCATCACTGTGGGACAGTGTTAGTCCTTCCCCAAAGGGCCTCTGTAAAACATGAATAAACCTAGAAATGCTGTGGAGCACGTCAAGGAGAGCAGTAGTAAAAGGCAAAGTGCTCAGGGGAGGAACTCACTTTCTACACTAACAGCTGTAGGGACAATGGTAATCCAGAAGAGGTGGTGGTATGGTGAAGAGCTGACTGACAGTGGAGATGCAGAGCTCATCTTAAAGTAGATGCCTAAGTAGGTCATCTCTAGGTGTCTGGTTTTAATCCTTTCACTGTACAGCTATACAGTGCAGTGCCTCAAGCATACACTGCGGCAGTGGCCAGCAGCCTGGACTCAGAGATCACGGACAGCTTAACACAGAGGAGATGTATGCTATTCTTTACTGCAAAAGAGGAGTTTGCAATGGCATCAGAGATGAAAGGGAAGCAAATGTTACAGTCCCCAAAATTACAGAAGATACAGGCCAGCTCCTTAGAGCCTTGCACCAATAAGCCCAAGAAACTGAGGCCGCTGTACACCCAGGAGTCTATATTCTTCTGACATGCTTAGCAGTCAACGTGTGATTTAGACACAAGTCAAGGAGCTGGCCCTTATATCACAGAATGGTTTGGGTTGGCAGGGACCTTCAAAGATCATCTACTCCAAAGCCCTGCAATAAGCAGAGACGGGATTGCCCAGAACCACATCCAGCCTGGCCTTGAATGTCTCCAACTGTATCCTGGGCTGCATCAAAAGGAGCGTGACCAGCAGGTTGAGGGAGGCGATCCTGCCTCTACTCTGCTCTCCTGAGACCTCACTTGGAGTATTGTGTGCAGTTCTGGTGTCCTCAACATCAAAAGGACATGGAACTGTTGGAACAAGTCCAGAGGAGGGCCACGAGGATGATCAGGGGACTGGAGCACCTCCCGTATGAAGATAGGCTGAGAAAGTTGGGGCTGTTCAGCCTGGAGAAGAGAAGGCTGCATGGAGACCTCAGAGCAGCCTTCCAGTATCTGAAGGGGGCCTATAGGGATGCTGGGGAGGGACTCTTCATGAGGGACTGTAGTGAGAGAACAAGGGGTAATGGGTTCAAACTTAAACAGGGGAAGTTTAGACTGGATATGAGGTGGAAGTTCTTTACTGTGAGGGTGGTGAGGCACTGGAATGGGCTGCCCAGGGAAGTTGTGAATGCTCCATCGCTGGCGGTGTTCAAGGCTGGATTGGACAGAGCCTTGGGTGACATGGTTTAGTGGGAGGTGTCCCTGCCCCTGGCAGGGGGGTTGGAACTAAATGATCTTAAGGTCCTTTCCAACCCTAACTATTCTATGATTCTATGATTCTATGATAATGCATCTATATCTAATGTAGCAGCATCAAGGGAAAATGCAGAGCACAGCACGTTGGAGAGGGCTTGGTAATTGTGAAACCCTACAGGACTGAGAACATCTCCACATCTACCTTGATGCTGGGTAACCCCCCCCCAGGGAAAGCAGGCTGCTCAGGAGCTGCCTGGCAGGACACAGCCTGCTTTGTCCTGCAGCACTGTATCGTCCAGCGCTCCCTTCCTATTGTGCTCCCCTGCTCCTTAGTTTCCTGTGACAATCACTGATGCGTTTTCCACACCAGCTGAAACAACAAAGTAAGATGCTGTACCATTTTAATCTGCTGCAATTAGTTAATGCAGAGCCAACAACTCGCTTCGCCTGCTTCTCACACCACATGGAAATGTGCCTGAAAAACAGGCCACGTTCACACATGATTGATTTCTAACTGGCCCAGATCTGCAGCGCTGGAGTCAGCCTGTTCCCAGTCTCAGCTGAGGTCTGGGAGCAGTGTCCAGTGCTTGCTGAAGTGTGCTGGGAAGGTTATGGAAGGGTTATCTGCTAGGATAATGAGGAAAGGTGGTTGGTGGGTCAAGAGATATTTTGAGGCTCATCAGCAGTCACACATCCAACAACAAAGAGGAGTCATTGCTCTGACACTGGGAAGTCTTGGAGAGGTCTGCAAAGTGATGACCCCAAGCACTGCCTGTAGTGTAGTTGTGGGAGGACTATGGAATACAAAAGGCTGAGTGTTTTAATGTGGCTAGTGATTTGACGCTTCCCACCCTGAAGTGCCTTGAAAAAGTCTCATTTGCAGTGTGGGTGTTCAGGATTTTATAAATCCTGTGTTAATAGCAACTTGGACTGGATATGGATATATCCATAACACTCCAATTGGTGGTTCCCTGAGAAGTTATCAATGTTATACTAATACAGGGTTGAGTATTGAAAGACTGCTATAGATGCCCAGAGCCAGGAGCTGGTTGGCTTTATGCTTCTGTGCACCGTTCTCTCTGCCCTGCTCATGTCTGTGAAAGGCTTTTTGACCTGATCCGATACAATTATTTAAATAGCACATTAGAGATTCCTTCATTTTTCTCTGACTACACTTGCAGAACAACTTCTGCTGTTCAGTACTGAGTAAGAAATCTATGCCTTAAGAACACTTGTTTGCATTGTGACTATGGAGGGTAACACACTGATCAACCAGCAGAATGAACATTGAAGAAATAAGGTTGGAACTGATGCCTGGACATCATCTAGTCCAGTATCTGCTCAAAGCAGGGCTAGCTTCAAAATGTGGTGAGATTGCTTAGGGCCTTCCTGAAGGATAAAAGTCCCAAAGCACCCTTGAGGTGTGCAAGTTTACAGGGTTTCTATGGACTCCTTCTTATTTAGCTGGGATTATTCAACACACAAAGTCCATGAGACCTGATGAGATGCACTTGAGGATGCAAAGGTATGTGGGCAATGGCATTACAAAGTCATTATTTGAAAGGTTTTGGTAATTGGGGAGATTCACAATTCTTGAAAAGAGACAAATTTCATACTCATCTTCAAGAAGGGACACAAGAAGGATCCAGGGAATTTTAGCTCAGTTGGTCTAACCCCTTGACCTGGAGATTACAAAGCAAATCTTCTAGAAGGTACATTTTGGAACATGATGGTGATTGAGAACAATACGGATCTTCCAAGGCAGATCACACCTGACTGTGAATATCCATCCTTAAAGATATTGGAAATCACTTGGCTGAACAAGGCTCTGAGGAATCTGATCTAATGTCCAAGTTGGATCTAAGTTTGAAATCACCTTCTATTTAAGTGAGAGCTGGGTGATGTCCAGAGGTCCCTTCCAAACTAACTCCTTCAATGATTTTATGCATTTTCTTGTATGAAGCAGGAAGTAGAGATGCCTGTCTCAGGGATGCACAAGACTTGACACCTTTGTAAGACCTTCCAGTTGTCTACATCGTACTACAGTGATATTTATCTCCAGTGATAACTGTGCACAGTGAAGTGGAGCAAAGTTACAGGAGGAAGAGAAAGCAGGATCTAAAGCATTCTCATGTCCCTCTGATTTCCTATGTGCTTCACCGCCTGCCCTGGCACTTTACTGGGAAAAAGGAAGAAGTGACAATCAGTTATTTCCCACAGAGCTGAAACTGAAGCTGTTGGCCCTTGCATGAACCCAGACGGAGCTGGTAAAAGACTGATGTCATCACCCCATGGCGGAAGGAGAAGCAGCCCTTAATGGGAAGCTCCCACGTGTGGGCACTGTGAGCCAGCTCCTGCTAGCTCCCAGGCTAATGGCTCTTAGAACCAGAGCAATCACCTTGTCCCTGTTTGTGGTACCTGGCAGGAGTCCTTCTCAGCATCAGCAGCCTGGCTGGAACTGGAAGGGGTCTGAGTCACTTGAACTCTATGGGCTTAGGGTGGATTTGGCAATACAGTAATTTGTGTGGCCCAAAAAGTTGGCATACGTAAACTGCTTTCTGTTCATGTATGCCCTGGGGCAGCAAGAGGGAGGCCTAAGGGAGATTAAGTGGAGCAATTTATACTTGCTTCCCACATTTCATCCGTGTGTGTTTAGGCTCATTGCATTCAGAGCCCCACTAACCAACCAATTAAACTGCTATAGCTCAGGCCTGATCTAACCTGTGCTGTTTGTGCCTAAGATGTGCTTTTAAATCAATATACTTAAAAAAATGCCAGCTCAGAAGCTGAGATAATTCAGTCTTCAGGAAGTCTTTTCCTGCCTGACTTGAGTAGAATGTATCAGGCCTGCTTAAACAAGGCTTTGCATAATTCTCACTAACCATTTAGAACACAATTTGCATTGAACTCTCCCACTTTTTGAAGCAGGAGAGTCATGAAACACCAGCATATTGGAAAAGAGAGAACCTGAGGCGAAACCAAAGAACAGGAGGGTGTAAGTGAGAAAATGACACTTCCTACCTTTCTTGTATCATCTGGGGATCACTCATCCCAGCTTCAACTCCATTATGTCTGACATGACCCCAAGAGAGAGTTAACTGAGGAGATTCAAGTAGTTCAGCTTCCCAAAGGTCCTCAAAACACATTCTTGATTACAACCCTAGCTTAGAATCCCTTTTCTTTCTGACAGCTACAAAAAAAGCCCCTGAAACAGCGTCTTGCTTCCCTTGACTCATCACTTGCCTGTGCAAAAGATCTGCAGCATTTCTTTCCTTATCTACTACCATGAAACCAGTGCCAGCCAGATGCCTTATCTGAGATGTAAGTGAGTTTCACCAGGAAGAGGTAAAATCCTACTGTTTTAACAGGTGGGACTGCAGAGCATTTCCAAGGGACTTGACTTCTCCCATGCACTATGACACACATCTAACGGGAGGAGGCATGGTCTGCTTTATGGTGATGCTGTTTTACAGCATCCTCCTGGATGCGGTTCATTTCCAGGAACTGTTTGAGGCATTCAGCTATGACCTACAGCCAAAAAAGAAACTATAAAAAATACAGTCTCTTGCTTCCCAAACAGAATCTTCAGTTTTGCTTTAATATCCTCTTTTTCTTCTCTCTGCCAACTGAAGAAACCATTCCAATTCACTAAGAAACCCTTCCATTCACTCTAATTCCCCCAAGAAAACCTACATCCTGGCCCACAGATCTGCTGCATCGCCTGGCCTCTTTTCCTTTTGACTGCTGAGTCCCCTTACACTTGCAGAGACAGCACCTAATCTAACATAAATCTTTAAATCATCAGCTATGGGCTTCATCTGTCCATCTCTAGAACAGCTTGAGCTCTTGCTTCTTCCATTCAAGACTTCCATACAAAAATGTATCTCCTGTGTTTTATTCTGTGCTCCTCTCCCCACTGAAAGCTTTTGTGGGTGGGAAACCCCCCCATAAGTCTTCTTGTACAGGAGTATCTATCTCACCTTCTCTGAAATGCCTTAAGCTCTGCTGCTTCTAAACCCTCTTCATGGAAGTATCTTTGAGCAGGACCATGTATCCCATTACACCAACCGCATTCCCACACACCAGGGTCTTACTCTTTCTTGTGTCATGATAGATATGAATGAGCTGTTACATGCACTGCCAAACACTGCTAGATGGGCAGCAGATGCAGAAATAGTGCTGCAAAGTCTGCTAAGAATAGAACCAGCATTGTGTGAAACAACAGTGGCATTTCTTTCAGTCTCTTTCAAGTACAAGTGAGGATGAGCCCAACTGATTGCAAATAATGAAATCAATGAACCTTGGAAATTCTGCATGCTGCAAACAGGACTAAGGAAAGATGAAGGGTCTCAGAGGAGAACTGGCTATTTAGAATCACTTGGGAAGATCTCTGTTGGATGGGCAAAGAGCCCTTCCAGTGGTTTAAAACAAAGCACCAGAGCAGGAGGCCACCAATATGCAACAGGATGCATCATCCATCCCTTTGTGCCTGCTGAGCCTCCCAAGGCCTGGGAGACAGGCTGGCTACAGCCCCACCTTGGCTGCTATCATTTCTCTTTTGCACTAGAAGGGTTATGTTAACCACTCTAGGGGAGAATAAACCTGTTCTCAGATTACTGTGGAGTTGGCATCTACGAAGAGGAAAAAAGCTGGTTTAACTTTTTAACTGTGCATGTAAAGAGGAGGATAACAATAGAGGGACAATGCCAGGGTCAGCTAATGGCCACTTGGCTCATGGAAACTGAAAGTCTTGCATAACTGTTAAACCCTCACCATTGTTTTAGCTAAATTATAGAAAATTGATGGAACTCTCTAAATTACCTTAATAATCTAAAGCACACAACCCATTTTCTCCCTTGAACAACACTTCTGCAATGAACAGCTATATTCCTATCAACAATGCAGGGTCACTTTTCAACTTGGAGTGCTGTGTTTTTGCTTGTGTTTTTAAATGCTTATGTGTAAACTCTACATTTTATCACACATCTGACTATCAGACAACAAACAGTCTTGTGATCTTAATCACAAGATAAAGGTTAAATGTGCGCTCTCCTAACAGTACTTACCCTGGATATCATCATTGAACACACAGTATCTGTTGCGGTATTTATTGAGGAGACGAAAAGCATTAGCATTGGCAAAGTCTTCAAACTGGATCAGACAGTTCATGCCGTACCTGCAAGTTAAAGGGCAATTAAAAATGGATATAAGTTTTTCCACAACACAGGATGATGGGTACATCTTTTACCAGGATATTGTAGCCAGAGGCTCTAGTGCAGAGAGAAAAGTACCAGAAGAGAAATACATCACAGTAACAGCAAACAGGATCACACCCTTCCCAAGGTCCACAAACTCAGAAATGGGGAATCACCAAGAATAAATTGTATTCACAATTCAAGGGGCTTCTGAATATGCATACCTATATACATGTATGTATGTATGTGCATCTTTGGACTATCTGAAGGGGGCCTCCAAGGATGCTGGAGAGGGACTCTTCGTTAGGGACTGCAATGATAGAACAAGGGGTGATGGGCTCAAACTAAAACAGGGGAAGTTCAGGTTAGATATAGCGAAGAAGTTCTTTACTGTGAGGGTGGTGAGGCACTGGAACAGGTTGCCCAAAGAAGTGGTAAATGCTCCATCCCTTACAGTGTCCAAGGCCAGGCTACACAGAGCCTTGGGTGACATGGTCTAGTGTGAGGTGTCCCTGCCCATGGCAGGGGGTTGGAATGGGGTGACCTTAAGGTCCTTTCCAACCCAAACTATTCTGTGATTCTATCATCAGTTAAAGGGACACCCCAAGCGCCCACTTCAACTGTAGGTGACTGAGAGATGAGAAAAAACCCTGCTTGTAGGATCCCATGGAGTGAGTGCTTCACGGTGCGATTTCATAGCCACCTTTTTGCTCTTTGGAAAGTCTCTACCGAGCTGCTTTGCAGGGAACCAGCACACAATGACAGCCAGTGACCCGTGGAGTCAAGAGGCAGGAAATAATTGCAAACTTTCCATAACTGCACATTAATTTCAGGGCAAGCGTGCAGATTCTAAAACCTGGGTAATATTCAGACCGCTCCATAGCTATACACTGTCAGCACTCTGTATGACTCTAGGCTGCATGAAAGCTTTGCAAATAAAATCTAAAAGGGCCATAGGTACTCCTTTGTCTCACATAAATGTGAGAGGGCAGTGGGAGAAGCTCAGGGAATGAGTAATGCAACCTCTGGGTAGCAGGCAGGTGAAAGGGCTCTAAATAGCTGCTCTGTTTTAGAGACCTGAGCCTCTCTGGGACTGCAAGCAGTGCAGAGGCAGCATCACCTTATGTACCTCCCATTCAGACTTTCCTCTTTTGCCACTGGAATCTGAGGGAGGGGACACCCCTGCTTTAAACTAGAAACTGATACTGGATAAAACTTGCTACATTTGAGAACCATGGCTCCTGTTATGAAAAGCTCTTTTCACAGTCAGCATCTCCTGGAAAGGCATTGAATTGCTTATTACATGATTTTCCATCTCAACTATGTCTGTCAGCAGGGAGACAACGATACGCACATGCATTGTGCTCCATTATTTGTCCATCATGAGAAACTCTCACTTCATAAACCCTCTGGTCTCAAACAAGGAAAATGGTTGTCTCTTAACGCTTGCTTCACATTCTCTGTGCTTGCTTTTAGAAAAGGACCACAATGAGACAGACTGTTTAGTAGGGCCTGTAGTGATAGGACAAGGGGTAATGGTTTTAAACAGGGGAGATTCAGACCAGATATAAGGAAGAACTGTTTTACAGTGAGGGTGCTGAGGCGCTGGCACAGGGTGCCCAGAGAAGCTGTGGCTGCCCCATCCCTGGCAGTGTTCAAGGCCAGGTTGGATGGGGCTTGGAGGAACCTGCTCTAGTGGAAGGTGTCCCTGCCTGTGGCAGCAGTTGGAACTGGAAGAGCTTTAAGGTCCCTTCCAACTCAAACCATTCTGTGATTCTATGAATGATTATGACTCTTAAATTCAAAAAGCTCAGATTCAACTCAATGCCTTGCTCCATTTAAGTTTCCCAATATCCTACTAAGCTTAATATTTGAAAAAACCCTAATAAATAATAAAATTCACAAAAAAATCAACTGAAAAATTAGGTGCTTGGAATCTTTGTTGAATCAGGGCACAGAAGCTGTGGAAACATTCCTGTGGGGTCTTCAATGTAGTTTCACATCCCCAAAGGAAAGTGTCACTGCTCCTGTCACCAGAGGGGAGCAGGTGGGTATTCCTTGAGGACTAGGAGCATCAGCACAACATTCCTATCTTGAACTATGAGTCTGAAATACTTGGTTCTTTCATTTAAAGCATCTGGTCCTAGGGTCTTGCCACGACCAATGTGTGATCTTTATTAAGTTCTCACATTCTGCAAAGACTCACATAGGCTCAAAAATGTGGTTTAAAAAGCTCAGTGAACATATTGCAGAGAGAAAGAAAATGACCTTCACAAAAACAACTCAGTGAAAGGGGTTTGCATCCAGCATTGTCCTGTCATACCGAGGGGCCAGGAAGAGAAATGAAGTGGCTCTGGGCCACCACACTTCTGCTCTGCTTAATAGAAAATGACCAAAGACAAAAATAGATCAAGTAACTGCACTGTCTCATGCTGCAGACCACAAAGAGAGGAAAGAATTCTGTGCTCCAAAGAGAGAAAAAGTGCTGTTCAGGTTAATACTCCTGCGAATTTGAGTCTGTAGTCAGGGAAACCCACCCACCCGAGTGCTCTTTGGAGAGCTGATCACACGTACATTAATGCTGGCTGAGGTCACTGGTTTTATTGAGCAAGTCAGCAATGTTACTTACTCAGTGATACATACAAATAATAACAGTAGTGTTAGAGAAATAGTTCCTATAGCAACTGAAGTTGCTTAAAGATTTGCTGTTTGCTGTGAGATGCCAGCAGATGTTCCGGATGGTGTGCCACCTCCGTGTTAGCCACGTGTTCCTTACATGTCCAAATGACGGATAAGAGGATCGTCCATTAGGAAACTGATTTGCACAGGTATGTTTTGTACTGTTTATTTGCACAAATTCCCTGGGTATCCAGAGTCTTCACTTTGACTTCCAAGACTTTACAGACAGAAGGAGACTTGGAGCTCTTCATCTGTTGCCTTTCAGAGTGCTGCTCAGCATTTCAGAAGATAACTGCCAGAACCTGCAGTGGGGAGGCTTGAAGTGCATAGGGAGCCTGTCCCTCAAAGACTTGGTGTAACCTGTAGTTAGCAGCTGCCATTCCTCTTGGGCACACTGAAGTGTGCATTTCCTGGGATCTCAGCAGTCCTACGTCTCCTTGTGGAACTGGAGCTTTCCCCTTAGCATGAGCAATTCTTACACTTGCAGGCTGTGGAAAAGGATGCTTGGACAGTTCATTTCTGTACCTCTCTGACAACTGGTTTTGAAAGAATTCAGACACGATGGACAGAAACAGGAAGAGACTATAACAGCAAAGTCTTTTATGGTCACTAGTTATTATCCAGGTTAATGTCTTAACACCCACCCCTCAACCACTACAACACATTCAGACTTCTCAGCAAAAATGAGACCTTTTGCAGTTATAAGCCAAACTCTGCTGGTTTGTTGCATGGCAAGTTAATGTCAGGTGCAAAGTTTGATACCCTCTGATGAAGGTTTTGTGTGGGATAAATTAGAGACTCTAATTTCTCTCTAAAACCAGTTCCTCACCATTGTCCTCATGTCATCACAGCTACAACAGCATTAATACTGAAACCTGTATCTGGTGACATTACAAAGTCATCATTTAATACCATCACCACGTCTCCTGGTTTACTGTTGGCTGCCAGACCACCATCTGGGGACCCTGCTCTCCAGCATCTCTGGAATTAATTTAGCCATTTTACAGAACTGGAAACAAAAAGATGTACTTTTCCAGTTCTTCCTCATCAGAACAAATCACTAGTATTTCATAGAATCACAGAATGGTTTGGGTTGGAAGGGGCCTTAAAGCTCATCCAGTTCGAACCCCTTGCCACAGGCAGTGACACCTTTCCACTACAGCAGGTTGCTCCAAGCCCTGTCCAACCTGGCCTTGAACACTGCCAGGGATGGGGCAGATTCATGCTAAAGATTACACTGCTGTCTCATTAGTTTGCACATTTTGGGGTTTGTCCCATAAATAATTATGACCCAAATTCTGGCTTTCTTTGCCATACCTTGCAAAAACCTCCCTGTATAAATAGCCTCACTGAGAAATGCTTCAGAGAACAGTCCCATGCACTGATTTTAGTCTGATCTCCAGACCTTGCCTGGCAAACTTTGCACAAGCAGTATCTTTAATGAAATAATATAATACTGATAAATATAACAGTCTAAGACTGTCACCCCAGTGAAGGACGACTCCAGGAATTAAACACACACGACATTACAGGTCTGTTGTAAAAACTACCACCTGAAAATCTTTATTAAGAAATGACCCAATTTCCTGGAAAACAAACAAGCAAAGGATTCATGCTTTATTTATCACTGTACTGCTGTTCCAGTACTGCTACTGTCAAGCTAGAGCCACATGGAATCTCCATGCTGTGCTAACAGGAAAGATGCTGTCAATAAAGCCTGTATCCCCTGTAGAGGATGATACACATCTCTCTTGGATGAGCGCTAAGTATGGAACAAAAGAGCGTGAATCCCAGAAGAGGGAGGCAGATGTTTTCTTGATGACACTGGTTTTAGCTTTATTCAAGAGACTTCTCAACTGCCTGAGCAATCTCATTATGCAACTTTGTTCTTTCATCCTCATTTGTATACACCTCTTTGAGCTCATCCACCCTCATTATAAGCCACAAGGTCAGAGAGGAAAAAATTAATGAGACAGCAGTTACCATTAGAGAGCATCTGACCAAAACTGCACAAGTCAGAACTTCAAGGGTGGCCTGAGGACCTGGGCAGCGCCTTTGCTGATCACTATCAAAAGGGGATTTTGTTTCCCCATGAGCAGGGAGCATAAAGCATTCTACATGCATGAAGGAAATTGTATTGGCAAGAAGGGTCAGTTCTGTTATGGAAAGAATCACACGAAGGAGGTTCCAGTCCTTGTCTTAAGTTAGCATTTTACAGCACTGCTTTGAGTCATTCATGATGTAAGGATTCTGCTTTGATGCACTGCAAGTCCTACTCGTAGTCTTAGATAAAACCAGGCAGAAAAGAACCCAGTTGTCCTTGCCCTTGTCTTTGAGATCTTCCAGTCTTGGTGCTTCAAACATCAGCAACCAAAGTTCTGATTTCCAAGAAAAGATACATTTTCCACAAAAAAGCCCATCATCAGAGAAAAAAATCATGCTTGGCAAGTGATCAGCATTTAGATTTCATAAAACAAAGTCCACTCTAGCACATTAAACAACTCCAGCACCCAAGCCACTGCTAGCACAGTGTCCTGAGGCCATTCTTATTGTTGAATTGTTAGCACGGTCCTTGGCAGGCTTCTGGTCAGACCAGCAGTGATCTGCCATAGAATTCCTGGCCACAGTTTAGAGGTCAGTTTGGTCAGGCATCTCCTCAAACCCCAGCTGAGAGCAACCCTGTGGGGAAGGACTTGGGGGTACCCGTGGATGAAAAACTGACTGTGATGTGACAATGTGAGCTTGCAGCCCAGAAACCAACCATGAGCAGCAGGCACAGGGAGGAGATTCTCCCTCTCTGCAGTCCTGTGTCCAGCTCTCATGAGGCCCCAACACAAAACGGACATAGAACTTTCAGAGTGAGTTGAGAGGAAGGCACAGAGATGCTGCGAGGGCTGGAGCAGATCTGCTGTGGAGCCAGGCTGAGAGAGCTGGGCTGGGACAGCCTGGAGAAGAGAAGGCTCCTTGAGGGGAGGTCTTAGAGCAGCTCCAGTGCTCAAAGAGGCTATAGGAAACCTGGAGAAGGGCTTTGGACAAGGGCCTGTAGGGACAGGACAAGAGGAATGGCTTTAAACTGAAGGAGGGGAGATTTAGATTACACATTAGGAATAAATTCTTCCCTGTGAGGGTGCTGAGGCGCTGGCACAGGGTGCCCAGAGAAGCTGTGGCTGCCCCATCCCTGGCAGTGCTCAAGGCCAGGTTGGACGGGGTTTGGAGTGACCTGCTCTAGTGGAAGGTGTCCGTGGCAGGGGTTGGAACTGGATGAGCTTCAAGGTCTCTTCCAGCCCAAACCTTTCTGTGCTTCTATGATGGTCTCTAGTTTCTACACCAGTTTAGAAGGAGAAGGAGGAAAAAAGTTTCCAGTGGCTTCCTTCGAAAGAGAGGGTGAGGACTAACACATATTGTTACTGTAGATGATGGGCTGAAGCTCTTCAGAGTGCAACGAGCATTCCCAGCATATGTCCCATGGCATTTTGATTTCAACCTTAATTTGCTCACATAGGCAAGCCCCAGAACCTCCGTGGGTCACTCTGATTATGATCCTTGAACACTTCAGCTGAATATTTATTCCAGCTTACTAAAATGCACCAGTTCAAGAGTAACACTGATTTGCCCTTTGCCATGAAACTGAGGACAGGGAAAACTGCAGCGGTGTATTGTATCATACAAAGTATATTACTCACTGTATAAAATAGCAGTTTGTCAGTCTGCTTCATTCAGTCACAGGCTAGGCTTAATGGGCCAAATTCTGCACATAGCTGCCTCCCAAGAGGAGCAAAGTGCACACCTTGGAGCTCTTGTTAAAGAGCTCAGGCATTACATGTGTTTTAGGTGAAAGAGTAATGAATGGGGGTTTAGGCAGCAGGAAAACAAAGAAACTTACCCAGCTGTTCCAGAAAGGGCTTTTCTTTCTAAAACTGCCCAGAAGTCACACTTTCTTTCAGAATACTCTTAAGTGCTAACTCTGAAGCCTCTGACATACTCCTCATTTCATTACTAGGTGGCTATTATGAGACCAGGAGCCCCTTCTGCAGACTGTAGGGGTCTCCAGCTATAGAAATTTGACATCTGTTTGACATTATTATTCCATTAGAAGAGTAAATCTTCAGTCCCTTGGCTTTCTTGTGGGCTCTGACACATTCCACTTCAGTGACAAATGTCCCTTGAGCCAGCAGTGATTTGACAGGGTGGGAGGTACTCCTGCAGAGGAACTGACAAATGCTTTCCACAAGGAGATGAACTACCCTCAGGAAGTAGGCAGAATTCCTGCATGAACATCAAGCTGAAAAGGAAACCTCCAAATTCCAAGAGATTTGTGTTCCTCCCCATACAACTGAATTTATGTGTGACATTATAGACTCTCATAAGAAATCGCAGCAGATCGAAGATCACAGCAGTTCATACCCACAGGTTTCCTCAAATGTGAAAGCAAGCTACAAGAGCTGCATGTTCTTGACCTTCTGAACAATTTCTGTTTCCTTTCCTAACAGAAGCTAGAGCTACTGGGTTGCATTCAGTCATTCCAGTGGAAATTCGAGACCAAATGAAGCTGTTTCATATAAGTTTGCCAAACCCAAGCTGATGGTAGAATTATTCACTGGTGCAGAGCTCAGAGAGGATCACACTCCATCCGCTCTTTAAAGTATGCTGGTGGTCAGGGTGATAATGTATAACAATGTCTCCTTTCGCTTAAGGATCTCTAAATACTTTACAGATGGGAATGGAGATGTGTAAAGTGGAATTTCCCAGCTCCACTTTGCAGAGAACATTTTGGGGGCTTACTATATTCAAGGAATTCATCCTGGCTAAGAGAAATAGGAAAGCTGGGAGAGGGGCCCCAGGAACTTGATTCCCAGTACTTGAATAAAAGCATCAGACATGACATCACCTCCTCACAAGATAAGAGTTCATTGTTTCATGGCTGAGTGTCTTCTCCGTCAGATGTGGAGATTAGCTCATGTAAACTAAACACAGGAAAACAACAGCCAAAATCCTTCCTCCACAGCACAGAAAAGGCAAATTGTGTTGCTCTCACTGACATCACAGGACTAGCGGGTGCAGTTTAACACCACAAGCATCTCAGAGCCACATTCATGACAGCTGAGACCATCATCTGGGTTCCCAGTCTATCATCAACACCACCACTGCAATACCCCTGTGGTGTTCCTGGCCAGAAGGAAGTGGGATAGTTTCCTTGAAGGATTAATTAGGGACTATAACCAAAACAAACAAAACCCCCACAAATCAACCCCTGACAGCTCTTAAATCTTTTCTCCTTGTCAAGCCTCTTGTGATTTCCTACGTGTTTTACCAGTTTTCTAGCCTCCAAGAATTTCCTCCCCGGAGATAAACCACAAGTATCTAATGTAATACTACACTGTAATCAACTGGCATTTCAGCCAAGCTTTCTTATCGAATAGAAAGAAGGACAAACCAGAGCACAAACACAACATTCTCTTCTCTGCAGTCACCCTCTATTTTAATTTGGTGTTTTATTTATTTCAAAATAGCATTCTTAACCCAACAGAGTTACTGTGTTCATACTCGCAGACATAGGGGCTACAGCACTGGCCGACAATAAGTATCTTTACACAGTAAGTGGGCAACTGCAACTGGGTGGGTTCATGTACTGGCTGTCTACCATATGGGACATGTCTACATCATGCTGCTGAATAGTAAGGCAGCAGCATTGCATGTGCATAGAGTGCAGCAGAACACTGCGCAGAGCAGCCACCAACATCAACAGATGCTGAAAATCCTCCATGATGCTCTCTTCCCTCTCAGACCTTGGGCTGTCAGCTGTGATGGAATGGTCCTTAGCATTTCAGCCCCTAATTCCTACATCCCTCCACCCACAGCCAGCTGGGCAGTCAGAATGTGTGTAAAGATATGCTTCTCAGGGGACAGGTAGGTGTTGTCATTAGACACTGGTGATGATGCCTCCTACCAGGGGAGACAGGATGAACTGTGAGCTGATGACACACATACCACCCACTCCCATTTATGCAGGAACACACACACACATACAGCCAGCTGGAGACACAGAAAGTGGGGAGATCAAACATAGCTCCTTCAGCTGTGAGAGAAAGACCCTACAACACACAGACAGGCAGCAGCCTATTAATCAGGCACAGACTGCAGCACTCTGCCACTTATCAATAGCATCTGCTGCTTTAGAAAAAGCAGAAAAAGCTGTTTAGGAGCTTGGGGCTTTCCAAATATTCTTCTTTTTTTCTTCAACAGTTGTTCTCACTTTCCTCCTTATGGTACAGGCATGGGGACTTTAATATACTGTGATTTCTTTCAGAAAGAGGAACTCAGTGCAGTGCACACACAGCGCTGAGGTTGTGGTTCTGCTCTTCCCATATCAAGCTCCCTGGTATATCAGAGACTTTCTATCCCAGCTAGTAAGTAAGAATGGAAATATGCACTTGGTCTGTCCCACCATTAAAATGACAGTGCTTATGATCCCTGCCTTCTTGCTCCACAGACTTAAATGCCAGGAGGGAAGCTCCTACTTTTAACAAAGCCACAGAGAGGCAGTCTGCAAACTCACACAGCCACCACCGTGCGCAGTAACGTGCCACTTCCATTTAGATGACTTCCTTCACAATGGTGAAAGCTAGAAGCTTCCTTTACAAAATGTAAACAAACCAAAGTTTAGATTGTGCCTATGCTGAATGAGGCTCATAAATGCATGATGGAGGCCAGATACAGCCCACAGGGCATATGTTTGACACCTCTGGCCTATAGGGACAGGAAATGGTTATAAATAGTCTGTCCCATTTCAGTTCTCTGAAGACAAATATTTTTGACACAGAATGCTCAAGTACAAAGAGCCATTTGTAGACCACCCAGGAGACTTGCACTGAAATGACCTTTCTTTGCTTGGACGATCAGTTATACTAATGTTTGTTTCACGAGATGCAACGTTTGCTCTTAAATGGAAGCAGCCCAGAGGAGCCATGTATATAATCCCACTTACTTGTTGGTCACTGCCTGCATAAACTCATCAATCAGTTCGTCGTACTGTTTCCCACGAACCCTCTTGTGTTTCAGTCCAATATAGAGTGGATCACTCAGGAGAGCCTAGGACACAAAGCAATTCCGTTGACATCTTCTCTTCCACGGGTGGACTGAGATTTATGTAAAAGCCTACCCAAAAAGTTTCTCTGTTGTGGTCATACGAATTTTACTTACTATGCAGTGAAGGCCACTTCATACAGCTCTTCCATAAGAAGCTATGGACAATCTTTTTGTGCAAGTAAAGTCAGAGGGATGTGATGCTTCTTGACTGCCATAGGAAATGGAGCTCTGTCTGCATCCCCATCTGCTCTACCAAAGGCTCCCGGCCAAGGTGCCTTACTCAAAGTGAATAAAACTAACCTTGTGTGAGGAGTGTTTACTGCTCATTTAGTTCTCAGTTTTGCACTGAGGTTACCAGGAAAGCTGTTGACCATAAACAGTGCTTTGAGCAACGAAGGTCACCTGAAGTAACTTGAAATCCCATGTGTCTTTTAGCCATTAGGTGACAGCACAGAACCAGTGATCAGATGCCAAAATGTTCCCGAGCTCTGCACCTACCTAGCACTCACCTCAGTTATCTGCAGCTGTCAAGGCATGGTATTTTGATACAACAGATTAGTTTAGTTTTTGGCTCCAGCTAGGAATACAAACTCAGGTTGCTCCTCCAACCAATCCAGCAGATGTTCTGTCAGGACCACTAATCCACCTAAAAAGGACTCGGTCAGCATGGAAACAGGACATATTCTGGGGAAAGTTCAAGGACAGGTGGGCCAACACATCTCTTAGTCACTGAAGTGCAACTCCCAGTTTCAGGAACTGAATCATCCACAGGAGAAGGGGATGAGCCATCTCAAACCTATTGTCCTGCAGCCATATGGCCCACAATATTGGCAGGTATGCTAAAATCAGATCTGTTTTACAGTCACAGCTGTTTTCCCTTAGAAGGAAAGTTGAAAGAGTTTTCCCCTAAGTTTGATACATTAACTGTTCAGGGACATGGAACATGCTGGAGCATCTCTCCTACGGAGACAGGCTGACAGAGCTGGGCTTGCTCAGCCAGAAGAGAAGGCTCCTTAAGGGAAGATCTTAGAGCAACTCCCAGTGCCTAAAGGGGATACAAGAAACCTGGAGAGGGGCTTTGGACAAGGCCCTGTAGGGACAGGACAAAGGGAATGGCTTTAACCTGCCAAAGGGGAGACTGAGATGAGCTCTTAGGCAGAAGTTCTTCCCTGGGAGGGTGCTGAGGTGCTGGCACAGGGTGCCCAGAGAAGCTGTGGCTGCCCCATCCCTGGCAGTGTTCAAGGCCAGGTTGGATGGGGTTTGGAGCAACCTGCTGTAGTGGAAGGTGTCCCTGCCCATGGCAGGGGTTTGGAACTGGATGAGCTTTAAGGTTCCTTCCAACCCAAACTAATCTAGCATTCTATGAAACACTTAAGCAGACCCATTTGCATCACCTCACTGATTGCTCCTATAGTGCCATGTACTCTGGGACCAGTTAATGGGAATAAACTTCTCCCATAGGAAAGCTGAGAAATGTCAAGCTCTGAAAGAAGACTGATTTGCTGAAATAATGTACAAAGTATTATGGACTGTCAGAAGGACAAGCTGGAACTGATGCTAGAAATATGACTACTATATTCAATCCATTCTATCTGAGGTTCCTGTGTTAGTAACACGGAGACAGATTGGATGCATATAAGAGGGTTCTTATTTCTGCATCGATAAGTGAGTTTACTCCTGGGGCAGGACGGTCCTAGGACATGATCAGGGTTTGGTTAACCTGGGTTTATGCACATGAGAAAGCCATTAAATAAAGATATTATTTATATTGTGAGGGAATATGTTGTTCATATTGCTGGAAAAGAGCAAGTTCTGTACCTTAATACCAGATGTGGAAATTGCCTCCACAAAGAAGTTCCTGAACACTTAAGTTACACTTGATGTTGGGCAGAACAGAAGTGCCCAAGACTGACTGTGGGAGTCACCATCTGACCCCTGGAGATGCGTAAAAGTCACTGGTGCCATTTTAGCATCCCCTGGATACTAAGATAGAAACAGATGGTCAGAAGCTTCTCATGGGAAGCACTTTCACCCAGGGCCCTCTGGAATGAAACTCCAGCTGGGAAGCTCAGAGCATCCAGCATTTGGTGGTGTCCGCACCAGCATGGAGGAGGAATAGATGAAGGAACCAAAGCCAAGTACAGTGCCCTATTGAATGGAAACTCCGAGAAGTGAGAGACTGAGCCTTAATTCCTGCTTTAGCCTCAGAGAGTCCAAATGCAGAGTTCCCAGTTTTCAGGAAAGACCATGGATCAGGTTGAGATGAGCACGCCTATATTCCGCAAGTCCATGACAGGCCAATATCCTAAAGGGATAAAATAATCCTGGGAGCAGAGACCAAAGAGGTAATTGGGATTCTCATCCCAGATGCCATCTATGACCACTGGTTTTGCTTTCTTTCATTTTTTTTTAAGTGTCTAATATGAGACACTTGGTGCTGCAGTGAAAGAGGTGCAGAAGATCACATGCGAAAACGTCGGCACTCATTTCCTCTTCATACATAAACTCAAAGCTCTTATACCCCAGATTTGTTATTTCTGTCCAGAAACACGTGCCTGGTTTACTTCAGGTCAAGTGAGGCACAAGTACATTGTACAGCAATGGACAAACCCAGCCCATCACAACTGACTATAGGATATTAATTTGAGTTTGAAAAAGACATCCCTCACAGATGTCCATTCTGGCATAGCTGAGATGTTGTGCTTCAGCCTTTCTGAGCCAGAGTCATAAGGCAAGAATCCGCAAACAGATGGAGCCCTCTTGTCTGGTTATCATGTGCAGTGTGAAGTCTGACAGAACACTGAAATTAATCATCCCCAAACCACCCACTGGGGATTCTTCACTTTCTGGAACACAGTCACTCTATGCAGACACCAGTATCTGTCCGCTTTTTCAGTTACCAGAGGAAGAATAAATTTGGGACTCCCTGTACAACATCTTTCAACTCACCTTGCCATGTTGCCACTCCAACTGGCAACACTCAGAGTCTTCTCACCAGGGGACCATGAGGCTGTTTAGTGTTCATTTCAGTTCCTCATAAGAGCAAAAGTTTCTTTAGCATCAAACAGGAGTGAAGCCTGCCCACTTCCCTGCAGTGCTGGTCTAGCCATCATCTCATCTTGGATGGCTCTGGCCTCAGTGAAGCATAAACCTCAATTCTTTCTCCCCCCTCTCCCTGTCAGATTAATGAAGAATGGTCTTACCTCATTGTCTGTGCCAACATCCAGCAGGACAGGGAGACACTGTTGTGGGTGAACTCCACCACAAGCTGTGTACAAAGCAAGCTTCCCAACCGGGATCCCCATCCCGTAACTTCCTAGGTCTCCTAAACCGAGAATCCTCTCTCCATCTGTCACCACAATAGCCTAGGAGGATCAAAAGAGACTGTTGTATGGTGTTGCCAAGGCTTCAGAAACAAACCCAGCTCCACTGTCTTCACACTGATGCCATTTTGAGTGGCATTGTGCAATGGGTATTTGCTCTTTCTACGTGACACCACATTAACTAGCTGGTAGTGATAGAAGGCTGTTCATTTTTGGGGGTAGAGATGATGCAGTTGATGGGAAGCTGCCTGCAGTATGGGAGAGCAGCAGTTCTGCTTACCAGCACATCAATCACTTGTAGCAGAACCCAACCAGCATGGGTTTTGTGCATCCTCAGCTGTATAACAAGAAACACCACAAAAGAGATCTGCCTTTGATTTTTCCTCTTTTTCTTCTGGAAAAAAAGAGCTGTTTTCAAAAGTGTTTGTGCTTACAAACTGCAACTGTTACTGTAGAAGTAAAAAGCTCCTGTTTTCACACTATTGTAGAGTAGCTGTGGGGTAGCCAAGATGAGACAATCAAAACAAAACTCACTATAAGTGGGTCCTTCTGCCTCTGATTCCCCTGACTGCAAAGTCAGGTAGTCAGAAGCCATCAGCATGGGCAGCAGCATGGACTGCAGAGAGGCTCCCACATGATGTGTTTAACATTAGACCTTTTTTCTCCAACCAGCTGGGAGTTAAACAATTGCCACTTAACTCTTTGTGCAATTGGCCTTTTGCATTTCAGCAACACTGTAATGTGCCACTTCAC
Organism: Ara ararauna; assembly: GCA_028858755.1. Classification (NCBI taxonomy): domain Eukaryota; kingdom Metazoa; phylum Chordata; class Aves; order Psittaciformes; family Psittacidae; genus Ara; species Ara ararauna. Next base: position 126,242,932 of record CM054378.1, on the reverse strand, counting down.
CAAAATCTCTGATCCATCCTTTTAGATCTTATTATTGTACCATTTCTTTGTGACACAAAGGGAAATAAAAGCCTGCTTAATGTTGTCCAGATTAGAAGCCTAACTGGGTTGAGCGATTCAACCCATACTGCACATCATTGAGACCTTAGGAGGCAAGTGACCAAGCAGATCTGACTAAACTTCCCCAGTTTTAGGTTAAATACTCCGTTTGCTAGTTTTGTCCACAGGGCCAGGCACTCTTTAGGGAAATTCGGAACTCCAGTAAGAACAGGAATACACTGGATTCCAGTCCCACTGTGGGAGACAAGCTGTAACTACAATAATAAACCTCAGCTCTCAGCACTTGAGAGAACAGAGTGCTCACATCAAATAGTTTATCAGCGTGCAGGGGACTCATGCACAGCCTAGCTTTGATTTCAAAGCAGAAGACTGCAGAGCTCTTTATTTGCTGATCTGCAAAGTTAAGGCTAAACTTAGGACATACATGTGTGTGCTTTCATGAGAAATAAGAGAATGGGAGATTAGAAGCTACAGATGTATTTCCTTGGTGGCATCAAGATGCATTGGTTTACTGCTGTGATGGAGAAGCGCTTTGTTGTTTAGGAATGGGACAGACCTCTTGTTGCACTTTCCCATTTCAGGAAGAATCACACTCATCTGCTTCAGTGTCCTTTCTTATTCAAACTATATACATATCTCAAAACTATTTTCTTTCTCAACCTAAACCATTGTTTCAGAAATAAGCCCAAGGAGAAACTAGAGATCCAGAGGACACATGCATCTATTCTGCATTTTACATCTATTTTGCTCTATAGCAAAAAAAAAACCCTCTGGTAGTTTGAGGCATGATACATATCAGGGTTGTAATGCTCATAATAATAGTCACAGTTAGTATGTAACAGGGGTTATTTTGACATGGTCCTCCTATACGCAGAATATAAAGTGGCTCTTGCCACTTTCTTTTCACTAAGAAGTGATCCTTCAATGAAGAACCTATTCAAACCAAAAGGACTACATCCTGTCCTTAGACTAGAGGCTGGACAGTCCCCAACATTCAGCCATGGCAGTAATACACTTATCCACCTCCATTTTGGAACCGTTTCCTATTTTTCCTTCCTTCCTTTGCTTTTCCTTCTGAGTCAATATGAAGTGCTAGCGACAGGAAAGCCTCTTTTTGGGCGGGCTCCATCTGTGTGTGCTCAATTCTTTACCACACCCAGAGGATGCAATTGGGACTGGAAGGCAGAGATGGGAATAGCGAAAGCAGCAAGCACATGAACTGCTCCAGGTTTATCCTGAAAACTGATGCAAACTATATGAAAAGGACCTGAAATCCTAATTATGCAGTGAATATAGATATATAATGAAGTTATAATGAACCAAAATATTTCTCTGGAGCACAGACTCCCTTCCATCCAAACAAAGAAGTGATCACATGTAAGCCTAAAAACTTCTTGATAGCACTTAGATATCCATCAGAGAGGGAAATTTTCTTCAGCCTTAGATGTGCTGCACTTTAGAGGTACCAAAGGTCCTCAAAATAACACTGAACAGAAGATACAGCATGGGAGACATTCATGACTGTCTCTGTCAGATAAAGGTTCAATTGTTCATGTGATCAGAACTCAACAAACAGGACTTTAATCTCTAGCTGAGCAGCACAGACCCTTCAAACTGAAGGGCTGGTTTAACAATCAGAACCTGTTTTCTACTTCCAGCTGTGCTACAAATTTTCCTGATGACTCCAGGGATGTCTTTGGCTAAGGGTAAAGGTTGGGTGTGCAGTTTAAGCCAGTCATCTAACTGCTTCCTAAACTTCTTTGACAGCTGATGGGGAGAGACAAGCCTCCAGAGTCCATCTCCTCCCTCCAGCAGCTGCTTTGGGAAGGGATGAAAGAGATATTTCTCTTTGAAGACGCTCAAGTCTCTCCTCATTGATCACTGCAGAAGTTCTCACAAGTCGAGATTACTGAGTCTTCTCCTATGAGGAAAAGCTGGAAGAATTGGGGTTGTTCAGCCTGGAGAAGACTCTGAGGAGACCTTATTGTGGCCTTTTAGTACTTAAATGAGGCCTATAAGAAAGATGTGGAGCGACTTTTTAGCAAGGCCTGTTGCAAGAGGATGAGGGGTGATGGTTTTAAACTAAAAGAGGGGAGATTCAGGCTGGATATGAGGAAGAAATCTTTTACAATGAAGGTGGTACAACAGGGGTGCAGGTTTCCCAGAGAGGTGATGAACGCACCATTCCTGGAGGCATTCAAGGCCAGGCTGGATGTGGTTCTGGGAAACCTGATCTAGTTGAAGATGTCCCTGTTTATTGCAGGGGGTTGGACTAGGTGACCTGTGTAGGTCCCTTCCCGCCCAAACTATTCTGTGGTTCTATGGTAACTGAGATTGCTATGGATCATAGGCCATATCCAGTAACCCGGTTTTGCAATGCCTAGGTAGGAGGTGTGTGGTCCAACAGAGTGATCCAGAGCACTACACTGATCTCCATGCTGATGAGGCAAGTACCACTGTTGGCACTCCCAGTTCTCTGTACTGACTGCATGAGGTCAGCGTTCACAGGATGAACTCATATTCTGCCTTCAGTGCACCAACAGAAAATGCTACAAGGAAGGATGAGTTTGAACAGCCCTGTACAGTGTTATCCTGATGGAGATCCAAGATGCTAAGTGTATTTCTAGGTGAGCATCTTATGGAAAGAGAAAGGGAGGGAAGAAGGGAGAGACTCATATGTTCATCATATTTGAAAAATCATGGCAGTCAGGTGAAATTCCCGATGACTGGAAAAAGGGAAATATAACCCCCATTTTCAAGAAGGGGAAAATGGATGAGCCGGGGAACTACAGACCAGTCAGCCTCACCTCTGTGCCTGGCAAAATCTACTCTGCTCTTGTGAGACCTCACTTGGAGTATTGTGTGCAGTTCTGGTGTCCTCAACATCAAAAGGACATGGAACTGTTGGAACAAGTCCAGAGGAGGGCCACGAGGATGATCAGGGGACTGAAGCACCTCCTGTATGAAGATAGGCTGAGAAAGTTGGGGCTGTTCAGCCTGGAGAAGAGAAGGCTGCGTGGAGACCCCAGAGCAGCCTTCCAGTATCTGAAGGGGGCCTACAGGGATGCTGGGGAGGAACTCTTCATGAGGGACTGTAGTGAGAGGACAAGGGGTAACGGGTTCAAACTTAAATGGGGGAAGTTCAGGTGGGATATAAGGAAGAAGTTCTTTACTGTAAGGGTGGTGAGGTGCTGGAATGGGTTGCCCAGGGAAGTTGTGAATGCTCCATCCCCGGCAGTGTTCAAGGCCAGGCTGGAGAGAGCCTTGGGTGACATGGTTTAGTGTGAGGTGTCCCTGCCCATGGCAGGGAGTTGGAACTAGATGATCTTAAGGTCCTTTCCAACTCTAACTATTTTATGATTCTAAGGGAGGAAGGAAAGGAGGGAAAGAAGGGCAGAAGGCCAGTGCAATACCTAGCATGACAGCACACTTGTGTTGGAACAGAATACATAGCTTCTAGATTATCCTACTTTGAGATGCTCAGAGGCGCCACCATGAAACCCTGTCACAATGCTATCCTGTAGGATTCTCTTGCTTGAGCACCATGCAGAAAAAGAGTATCAGATTAGGGAATCAGAGAGAAAATTAGGAATGGGAGGCACTGATGAGTCAGTCAGTCATCACTGATGATGCCTGTCGGCATTTTATCCAACGTTTCTTCATGTGAGAATTTAGAAGCCACCCTGGAGGAGACATGAAAACCCCGCGCTCCCATATGGGTATGTTCAGAAAAGGCTTCTTGCTTGTTCTGCTTCTGGCACTATGGTTCTTTCAGAGCAGCCCAGTTTCATCAGGAGGGGGAGAGGTGTGGCACACCAGATCTTGGCTGAGGCTTTGCTAAGCTAAGCAGAACACCCTTCCAGCCCTTCCAGGAAGAGGATTCAAGCCTATGACCCAGATTTCACATTTCCACAGTAGATGCTGTTGCCATGAAGTTCTGATGAGCCACAAAGCAGAATGTGAGCAACACCTCCAGGTATTTCTTCATTGTCTTCAACAGGACTTATTGCTGTTTGTGTTCAACCTTCTCAAAAACCTGGGTCCCTCGAGGGACTGATGTGCAGTGCAGGTGCCTCCCTACTTATCTCAACATCTCAAGTGTTCCAGTTCAGGCAGGGAGAAGCCTGTGTACAAAGACAGAAGAAACCCTGCAGTCCAAACCAGCGATGCTGATGAAATTAGCTGTCTTTGTAGTCTGGCATATCTGGAACACAGATAGTCTGGATCTCTTCCATGGACCACTGCCCTTCCTATGGTGTGTGTTGGGTGCCAGAGGGGGCTGTTTCAACAACAGTCTCTCATCTTTCTGTGCCAGTTTCCCCATCTGCAAAAACATATCTATTAGCTATAATGAGTTCTGCTCACAGTCCCCTGTCAGAAAGAAATGGAAATAATGAGATCTTTGGATAGAGCAAGGACAAAATATCTAGTCTGCATCTGTTCTCCATGGTTCCAAAGACAAGGTTATAGGAATATGATTACTTTTTCTGGAAACATGTCAAATTCCTCTTTTTTTTGTCCCTGAGAAATGGAAAATGCTTGCAAGGGTTTCTCAGCTGCCAACCCTTTGTTCCTGGAAGAAACAGCTGATAGGGGACCAAACCTGTCTATAGCCAGGGAAATTCCCAGCCACATGTACTTTCAGACTGATGGAAGGAGGTGGCTGGCAAGACCTGTCTTAAGTATTGACCGTATTTCATGCCAGGGACTTGCCCAGCCTGAGTTCTAGTGAAAAACACTTCACAAGATCACTTGTTGGGTGGGGTGTTCAGCTGCTGGATATCAAATAGTATTTGCAGAGTTGCCAGTGTTCTGGATGCTGCATGACTCACTGGATTGGGAAGGAGCCCTACAAGCAAGTCAGTTACAGAGATACCTTAAAGATGCATCTTTGGTACATGCGTTCTTCAACAGATATCTTATTTTTTCACTAGGACCCCTACTCTGTACAAGTTTATTATCATGCACAGTCTTTAATGGCCAAAGCCCTGTTTATTCTGATAAAGTTGTTCTTGACCATATACACACATGACAGAGTCTCTGAGGTCCAACCTGGAATGGAAATTGAACCTGAACTGAGTCCAGCCTAGAAATTTTCTGAGGAAGGAAGTAACTCTTCACTTGTCTTTTTAAATAGGCAATTCTGTAAACAACGCCAGTTCCAATCAATATCCTATTTTGCACTCAACTCCCTGTTATTTCCCAGTCCACAGAAGACATGCCACATACCTTAATGTTTTCTTCAGGCCAAGAGTCTAGCATTGTTGCAATGTGGCCTTTGTCATGGATGGTGATAAACAACCCCCTAGGAAAGGAAGAAAAAGAAAAGAAAAATAAGCCTTGTAATAAAGTTAATGACTCCAAGATCAAATAAAACAGGTGAAACCTGAAAATGTAGGGAAATGAGCTGCTGAGCACAAAAGCAGCAATTCACTGACATGAAAATGAGGCCTCAATGGACTGCTAATAACAAGTCTTATTTCAAAACCCAAAGGCTCAAGGTCCTTAATAGCATCTTCAGTCAACAGCCACCAGTGTGGCACATTTCAGCCTTGTGAAAAATCTTGATGCTGCAAGGGCTGGAGCATCTCTACTATGGAGATAGGCTGAGAGAGCTGGCCTTGTTCAGCCTGGAGAAGAGAAGACTGGAAGTGTTCAAGATCACAATGGATGGGGCTTGGAGCAACCTGCTCTTGTGGAAGGTGTCCCTGCCCATGGCAGGGGGTGGAACTGGATGAGCTTTAAGGTCCCTTCCAACCCAAACCATTCTGTGATCTTTGCTTTGGGAAGCAAACTCTGCTTTAGTGCAGAGGAACATCCTAGTTAAAATAACTCCGCTAAATGCAGGGGAGGCTGATGGTTTTACAGAAGCCTTGTTAAATGTTCTTTCCTGGGGAGTTTATTGCTGGCCATTCAAACAGTGAAAGCATGATCCTTCTCACACAGTTACCAGTGCCGTCGATGTGGATGGCTACTACAGAGCTAGACATTTTGAGTCCCTTCTCTAGCCAACAGAGCTCTGAATCAGTATTTGCCATAGCACTTGCTTTGACCCAAGCCAAACCTGCCCTTGCAACACTCTTTTCTCTTGAATATCTAACCTCAGTTTTCAACACTTGCATTCACCACAGGAAAACCACCAAAACTTACGCAAAATGAAAGAGAAAATTAAATGCTTGGATGAAACCTCAGTGTGAAGCATTTACACGAACAGTAGCATACCTGATTGCACAACACAAAAGTCTTCAGGTTTAAACAAAAATGCCTTCTTTTGCATAAAATGAGGAACTGGAAGCCAGCATACTTGAAACATGCTTTAGATTTGTGGCTTGTTTTAATCTTCTTTGCTTCTATTACCAAAACCAGTACCTTTAGCAGAGATTCTCCCAATATCCAGGACAATGTTACTCACATCGATTCATCTCTTGCTCTTTCAGGATTTTGTTTTAAGCTCTTTTTATGCAGTAATTGCCCCAAAGGAACAACCTCCTCCACATCTGTCCCAGGGGAAATCACTTGTACTGCTCACAGCTCTCTCTTATCAGCAGAAATCAAGGGCTCCTCTTGGCAAGAGAAGGCACCTATTTTCCTTGCCTTCTTATCTGCTCACCAAAGCAAGAGCTGTGCTGGTTATTTGTATCAGCTGGAACAACAGAGAAATGCATCTTTGCTGCTTACATCCCTCTACTATTGCTCAGCCCTAGGAAGTTCAGATCCAGCCATGGTTTGGGGTTCTAGTGTGAAATATTAGGTAGAAAAAGCTTGAAAACAATCTCCATTGTAAGTCCATACGAGGGATGAATAACCAAACATAACTGGGTTACTCTCTCTGGCAAGAACTTCTCTCACATGACTCTTCTAGGGGGCAGATATCTTCCCACAGTCAACTGTGGGGTCCCTAATGAAAAAGCCCTTTACTTTGAAAAGAAGAGAAATGAAAGTGCTGACTTCAACAGTGATCAAATCACAATCACACAGAAAGATCAGAAATGCAAAGAACAGAAAGTAATGGTTCATTTATGCAGCATAATTCTTTAAAACCGTGCCCAGTAACCAACAAACTAATCATATACACATGGCCTAGCTCAAAGGCAGTATTCACAGATGTCAATCTGCATAAAAAAGGGGTACTGGGCTGCTGCCATCTACATTTAGAAAGGAGCTACTAACTGGGAATTAAAAGCATAAATTAGTAACATCATTGCAGATACTTCATGTTATGAAGTTTCCATACATAACAGACCCCTATTAAAGTGTGTGTCATGCTCTCCCATCTTTTCAGTGCTGAAGCTATTTAACCTTTGAAAGACCTCCAGTGCTCACAGCAGAAGCTGAAACCCACAGGTCTGTCCACCAGTGGCCCTGGGGCTTGATGAAGTGCAAGACCTTCACTCTTCCTTCAGGCTATGCCACTGAGCAGATCCCTGGTCCTAGCTGCGTATAGCCACTGCCAGCTACCACATTCATGGAGCAGTTCAGGTGAACAACTGCTCTCTACTCCAGGCCAAATCAGATGGATTAATTTAGACTAACAGACACACTAATGGTACCACCAGCTTTGGAAGGGAAGCCTTCAGGAGCAGAAATAGTGATCCAGCTGGGGAAAGCTCCACAAGCTGAACTCAGCAAAGGTTTGCTGATGACAGAACAAGGAAGAAAATGCAGCCAGGTTTCTCTCAAAAGAACCCAGATTATAGGAGAGGTAATAAGAGAAAAAGCTTATTTGTGCCTTTGAGGACAGCAAGGTAGAACTCTGAATACTGAGAGGGACAGGTTGGTCTATGTGGACCAATAGTAAATGAGAAACATCCAGGTGGTAATAAAATGAATTAACTTGGTGTTTTTTCCTGAGGAAAAGATGCAGCCTAAGCATTCTGAAGAATGAATGCAACCTATGCAACAGATTCTGCCTTTATCATCATGCCTCCTCTGTCTCTGTTGGGATTACAGTTGATAAACTGCTTCAGAGAAGCAAAAAGACAAGGAGGCAGTTCTCCTTTAATCCCATTGAGACTCAATAAAAATGATTCAATTAAAATAAACCACTAAAAAGATAAGTCATTTTGATCAAGTCACGTAACATCGGCACTGTGTGGGGCAAGCACACGACTTGGTTTTCCACAACAGAAAGCTCACCTGTGCCCAGGGACCTGCCATTCTACATGGGTTTAGTCACTGTATAGCTTTATCCCCCCTCAGAGAAGCAGCTACACACCCAGTTATCTGGAAACCAAACACACGTGCATGGGGCAAACACACAAGCAACAGAGCTGAGTGAAAATTAACCGCCCCAGCAATGTCAAGCCAGAACATACACACTGTACCACTACTTCTGGCTAAACAGCAACCTTCAGAGAGCTGTTATCCCTCAGAGCAGGGAGTGCTCCAGCCTGCATTCATTAGGGCTGCAGGGCTGCAATCTGCTATTCAGCCCATTAACATCACAGGTTTCCCTGCAGCTGCCTTTAGTTAAGGTGGAAGTCAGCCTTGATTTTATTGTGCCACTGGGCACCCTATAAGGTTCCAGGAACTTTCAGGAAAGTTATAGCATCTTAATCTGTCACTGAGGCAGTATTTCTGTCTCCACCTTGCTGAAATCAGTGATGAATGATGTTCCTCACAGATTGGTATTGGGACTGGTGCTGTTTAATGTCTTTGTCAGCAACATGGACAGTGGGACTGATGCCCCCTTTGCTGATGGCAACAAGCTGTGGTGCGGTTGATACGCTGGAGGGAAGGGATGGGATCCAGAGGGACCCTGACACGGTTCAGAGATGGCCAGTGTCAACCTCATGAGGTTCAACAAGGCCAAGTGCAAGGTCCTACACCTGGGTTGGGGCAATCCCAAGCACATACACAGGCTGAGCAGACACTGGATTCAGAGCAGCCTTGAGGAGAAGGACTTGGGGGTATGGGTTGATAAGAAGCTCAACATGAGCCATCAGTGTGCACTTGAGCCCAGAAACCAGCCATGTTCTGGGCTGCACCAAAAGGAGCGTGACCAGCAGGTTGAGGGTAGGGATTCTCATGCCTGTATTATTTTCCCCCTCTGCTCTTAGCTTTTTCTTTCTGTTTTTGTCCCATCTGAGTTCGTAGAAGTACTCCAGGAAAGCTACATAGCATGCCATGTGAGCCATGGGAATAATCCTGCTGTGGCGCTGCTCAGTACTGGATAGATCTCGGCCATCCTGATGACACTTGAAAAACCCACAATGAAGACAATAACAGAACTGTTGGGGCTGTTCAGCCTGGAGAAGAGAAGGCTGCGTGGAGACCTCAGAGCAGCTTCCAGTGTCTGAAGGGAGACTATAAAAATGCTGGGGAGGGACTCCTCATTAGGGATTGTAGTGATAGGACAAGGGGTAACGGGTTCAAACTTAAACAGGGGAAGTTTAGATTGGGTATGAGGAAGAAATTCTTTACTGTAAGGGTGGTGAGGCACTGGAATGGGTTGCCCAGGGAAGTTGTGAATGCTCCATCGCTGGCAGTGTTCAAGGCCGGGTTGGACAGAGCCTTGGGTGGCATGGTTTAGTGTGAGGTGTCCCTGCCCATGGCAGGGGGGTTGGAACTGTATGATCTTAAGGTCCTTTCCAAACCTAACTGTTCTATGATTCTAACTGCAAGGCTCATTTTAAGAAGAGTTCAGGGACAAGGGAGACAGGGCACATGTGATGCCTGGAGGAAGCTGTGCCAGATGCAGGGGATGGGTTTTAGAATAACATTCACTTAGACATTGGGGAAGGAATACATTTTAACATGTCTCAGGTATTACAAAACAAAAATATTCTTTAATGCTTTCACTCAATGAGCTATTACTTCTTCCAAAAGGCAAAGTAGTGGTCCCCTTTATGATCTTCCTGGTTAGCAATGCTGCCTTGTGACCTGTTTCCCATTAGAAGGAACAGTGTAGGATGGAGCCAGCAGTGCTATCTCTAAAGCACTGATGTTTATTTACAGAGAATGTACAAATGCATTTCCCAAAACACAGAGGGGAGTGAAAAACACCCTGCAAGTTCTTTCCTCACAGCTCCAAATCTCTCCTCACTTCCCTTCTATCCCTAAAGTCTCTCCCTGATAGCTTTTCCTTGGGAACGACCAGTGCTTTTGTGGCTGTGTTTGCAGTCCTCCTGGTGTGCTCTTGCTCCACTTTCCCAGCCTACTGCTGCCTCTGACATGCAATCAAACAGAAATCCAATGCAATTAAATGCAACCAATCACTTTACTTTATCAAGCTCCGTGTAAAACCTCTTTGCCCGGTGCTGTGCTCCTCTTACAACCTTGGCCTGTGGTTTTGGACTTCAGTTACCTGTCTACATCTATACAATGAATGACCTCTTTACATTTACCATATATGACTAACAGTCAGCAATTATATCCACCAGCTTTACAACACTGGTCAAAAGCCATAGAAGAGCAGAACAGATGATGGTGCTGGATTACTGCTCTGTACACTAGCATGAAGCAAAAGGACACCACTCTTTGCTTCACATGAATTTCCCTTACTAGCTGAGATAGGACCATATTTGTATATCTACATCCCTACGGAGGCAAAAAGACATCATTAGGAGGATCTCAAAAACTAATCTGACCCGAGTTGAAAACCACAAAAAAACTCCACTCAACTATTGCAGCTTTATCCTTCTCCTCTTCTTTCACTCCTCCCAAAGGACTACTCTCTGAAGACAAATATACTTGCTCCATAAGGGAGGAATGTATTTGCACAGCATTATCCAATATTTACAGACACTGCAATGGTCAGGCTTGCTCAGGGTTTGGTATTGAGCACGAAGAACACAAGAAACTGAACTGCAAGTTGCATGTTGCTGAACTGCACAATGATCAGTCCATCGATCTTGTTTACTGGATCTCAGAAAAGAAACACCAGTGGTACCTTCTTTAATGTGCTACCAGTTTTTGCCCTATATAATTACTTTTTCCCGAAAAAAGAGACTGATGAAGGGATGCAGATTTAAATAGGAGATAAGGACCATGTTTATCCAGATATTTACACACTGCTTGTCATTCAACACAAGAAAGGGTACTTGCAAGAAGTCCGGCTCCTCGTGTGTGTGCTGCTGTACCAATATGTGATGAATTACAAGACTAAATCATGAATATGGCCACAAAACTGAGGCTTTGGTTTCATTTTCTTTCCACTCCTTGTGGAAAGAAACTTCTAGTCTGGGTACTAGGAGTGAAACTTGCTCCACAAGCCAGGAGAGGATAAAGACTACTGATTGAGTTAGCATTAGGGCAATGAATATGCAATATTGACATCGGACAGGCAGGCATCATGGTTCAATGCTTTCATCCGGATAGGAAAGGCTCAGTCTCAGAACAAAACCATTCAGGACAAAGGCTGAACGTCTCCACTCACAACCAGAAGGTGATGAAATCCTGCCCACATGAAAGTCCTTGAGTGTTTTGACTGGATTTCCCTCGGAAGGGGTAGGAAGTCCATGGGAAGCCAGTGCCTAAAAAAGCAACAAACAAAAGAGATAAGACAGATCTTTGCCAACATCCAAACCTGTGTGTAAACAGCCAAAATGCTGTAACACAGTGGTTAGAAACCTACACTGAGATCTGAGGAAAGGGCTCTGACAGGCACAGCACAAACTGACCTTCTGCTGCGATCACAGTCATTGCCTTACTTAAAGGCTTGATGCTCTTGGTAAGCTTTATGCAAGACTGTCTCAGACCAATGTTGAAGTTCACCTACATGCTCAGGAAAGAACAAGACAGGATGGCTGGTCACTGCAGAAGGATGCTGCTGCACGCTGCTCTGTGCTCTGGAGTTTGGCTGAATCATGCTTCAAGCTCAGATGACTGATAGGTGTTTTGGCTGTCCAACGCTGCAAGGGGGACATGCATGAAGCAGTGAGGAGCTGATGGGTTGGCTTTCACTGCATGCTAACCACAGCAAACTGTCAGTGCTGCGCCAGAAGAACAGGCTGGAGGAGCCACTCTGGATTAAAGGCCAGTCTGTGCTGGAGATGCAGTAAAATGTGGTTAGAATGAAGCCCTACATTTGGCTTTATTTATTTACACTTTCAGGACTCATACACAAAGTTGACAGTTGAGCAATGTGAGCCTCTAGAGACATCCCCACCAGCTGCACCCCTATTGTTGAGGTTTTGGGTTCAGGGCTCTGCCAGAACAGGACAAGAGGCTTCAGGATAACAAAATAAACTTTGCAGTTGCTTGGCTCTTTAAGAGAGCTCCAGATTATAGATGCCTGTGGGGGGCTACAGGCTTTGGAGAGAAAGTACGTGCTAACATGCGCTGATGTGTCTGAAGACAGTACAAGTAATCATTTAACTGGATAAAATCTCTGGGGTGATTAATCAGTTATTGCTGCAGATTTGTTTACAATAACAGCCAAGGACTTTGTGTTGCTTTGGATCATTTTCACGGCACATTGTAGGACGCCCTGAGGTACTGATGAAAAAACAATCGAAACCAAGCTCAATCAACTATGAATTAATAAATAAAGCGATACAGAGATTTACGAGGCGATACCCTACAATTTAAGTAGGCTTTTATTTCATATGATCTGCAAGATGAATGATTGCATCAATATTATAAATGTCCTTAAAGCTGTCATCACCCATTTTAGGCAGGAAAACTACAATTCACTGTGGGAGCCAGAAGATGCAGGCTCCCAGGTACAGTAATGAAAGATTCACCATCCACGTTAACCCACCAAACCCATGCAGGGAAATCTCCATGATCCTAAGGAATCAGTTCAAATTTAAACAGGGATAGTTAAGGTTAGATAAGGAAGAAATTCTTTACTGTAAGGATGGTGAGGCACTGGAATGGGTTGCCCAAGGAAGTTGTGAATGCTCCATCCCTGGCAGCGCTCAAGGCGAGGTTGAACGGAGTCTTGGGTGACATGGTTTAGTGTGAGGTGTCCCTGCCTGTGGCAGGGGGGTTGGAACTGGATAATCTTAAGGTCCTTTCCAACCCAAACCATTCTGTAATTCTATGATTCTATTCTATGATTCTATGGCAAGCAGCTAAGCTGTAGGAAACTGCCAAATATCAGGAATGGAGAGATCTGAATGAGCACAGATGAGGGATTACTCCCAAATGAAGAGAGCAGTGCACACAGGCTTCAGTGCAAGCCCAGCCCTCGCAGTTCTCAGGCATAGTCCAACCCCTGCCGCAGCAGGAAGGTCCAAATCAGAGCCCAAAGCAAAGCTTTTGGATCCAGCTTCAAGTCTGCCAAGTTATTAACACCCACCACTATTTTTAGCTGGGGTTTTTTTCCAGGAAAAGGGAGCTTTCCAATCCCTCTGTGTCCTCTCTTACCTGCTAGCTCATTTCAAGCAATTCTATCAGAAAGGCAAAGGTCTCAAAGATGTTTGTTCCTACACCCTATTGTGGAAATCACTGTTGAGATAAGGGGGAAAGATAATGGGGCTCAGGTCCCCACCACTCTGGGGAGGGGAACACAGACCTTCCTCTCACAATTATTCTGACAGTCGGCCAAAAAGATAGCTTGCAGCCAGACACAACATGTGCTGCTTCACACTGAGTTCCTGCTGAGCCCTAGCAAAGCCTTAAAGCCCTTCTGGGCTGCAGGAATAAGCAGAAGGCAGAGAAAAGGAGAGAAAAGCTGAGTGTGGAGGAAACCAAGTGAAAAAAGGGAATGGCTATGGGACAGGACCAGGAAATCATCAGGGACATCACCGCTCAAACCTGTGCCTGTTGCTCCCTAAAGAAGAGGTGAGGGAAGCAGTGTGAGTGGCTTTGGTGGAGCTCAGGTGTATATGGAGAAGGGATGAAATGGATGCGGAAGGCATCACAAATGTGAAGTGTTAGGGGACAGTGGACAGAAAACAGGAGGAATCCTGGATTCATTGGCTCTGGTAGTCAGGAAACAGCCTACAGAACAGTCCTTTCTTCCTCTCCAGGGTGGAATCGGTAGAGCAGCTCAGTAACTGCTGTTATTGGTCATTATGCAGCAATGTGAAAATGCAGAGGGTTGGTATCAGGTCCCCAATGAATCTCTGCTACCCACAGTTTAGGATTAAGGGAGGAGGCAAACAGGCCCACATTGTTCTTGGCTTGTCTTGAGATGCTTGTCCGTGCTGGATTCTCAGGATATAAGATCCCACCACCCAAGGATTGCACCAACCAGCAAGTAGGGGCACTTCCCAAATCCAGCATCCTCTGCTGCATTTAAACTCATCACACTGAAGGAGCTTGAAGCCCTCTGTTCGAGACCAACTTTAAGTGGAGGAAAACCCAACTCAGCACTGATTTTTCTCTGCTTTTTTGGAGGCTCATCCTAAACCTGCCTGGATGTTGGATAATGGCTGCATCTCAGCAATTGGAAGATTACAGGGTTGCAAAGAGAAACATCTGTGCTGAGATGGGCAATCAGTTCTGTTGCTCAGTGATGCTGACCACGGAGCCCTTATCTGTTTTCACCACTAAGCACATCAGGTATTCTGTTTTCCTTGATAGCACAGAGGTTAAGCTGGGATCAAAAATCCCTGGGAAATTGAATGAAGTCCTACCCTGATTTTATTTCCTTCCTGTGCTGAGCAAATCCTTCCAAGACCCACACCTTTACTTTTAAAGTGCACTGCAGGGAGCCCCGACAATGAACACAGACCTGGGACAAAGCTGGACGAGGAAAAGAAACATTATCTTGACAATACCAGAGCAATCAGCTTTCAGATGAATTCAGTCTAACCTGGCATTACCCTGCGTTAGCGAACCCACCTCATGGATTTTAACTTTTGCCATCAATTGCAGCAAACGGAGAAAGTATCCGCAGCTTTTACAGTCCATAATCATGTACTGAAGATACGTGTGGCTTGCTTTGTCATAACTTTGAATTGTGTTTCATCTGCACGCAGAGGTCTCTAGAAAAAAAACCCGAACCACAGCAAAACCCAAGGAAGGTAAGAATTGCAGTATCAAAGAACAGAAGGCCTCACTCTGTTCAGACCTGTTGGAGAAGTCTTTGGCAAGTGCAAAACATGTCTTATGCTGCCTCTCGACTTCTCTCCTGGATGCCCTGTTCTTAGAGAGTAAGGGAGCCAGCTTGCAAGCTCTGACACAGCAACAGGAAACTGCATCTCACACTCAGCTTGCAGCAGCACAGAAATTCAGTATAAATTATGTAAATTAAAAATATCATTTATTAATGAGGACCACGAGGATGATGAGGGGATGGAGCACATCCCATACAAAGACAGGCTGAGAACGTTGGGGCTGCTCAGCCTGGAGAAGAGAAGCTGCGTGGAGACCTCAGAGCAGCCTTCCAGTATCTGAATGGTATAAGGATGCTGGGGAGGGACTCTTCATCAGGGACTGTAGCAATACACAAGTGGTGATGGGTACAAACTGAAATGGGGGTGACTCAGAACAGATAAAAGGAAGAACTGTTTTACAATGAGGGTGTTGAGGCGCTGGCACTGAGTGCTGAGAGAAGCTGTGGCTGATCCATCCCTGGCAGTGTTCAAGGCCAGGGTGGACGGAGCTTGGAGCAACCTGCTCTAGTGGAAGGTGTCTAGTGGCAGGGGGCTGGAACTGGATGAGCTTTAATGTCCCTTCCAACCCAAACCACTCTGTGATTCTATGATTAATATAAACACTCCATAAACCAAACAGTTAAAAAAGAGGATTGCTTCACATAAAAAGTGTCCCCAGGTCAAGATGCACAGCCCATGGGAGGCTGTCCCAAAGCTCAATGGATATTGGTGTCTCCAATTTACATCCTGGTATTCATTATTCTAAATAATTCTCCTCCCTCCTCCCTGTCTTTGGCATTTTTTGTTTAAGGTGGGGTTGTTCCTTGTGGCAGCAGCACAGATTTATGCCAGATTAAAGGCCAACACATTCTGTTGGATTTCCTTGACCAGGTCAACCTCTTTCTTTTGGCCAACTCCACCTCTTCCTTTGAGCTTCTTCCTTTGAAAGTCCTCCTGGTAAATTAGGGAATTTCAACAGACTTAAAGCTAAATCACCTCTGACAGCAGAGGAAAGCCTGACCTTCATAAATTAATACGAGACTTTGCTGTTAACTTCAGCGGGCCTGAGTTTTTACTGCATGGACGTGAAAGTTCCTCCTGGTTGTTAGAGCCGCTGCACATACATTTTACTCAGGATAAGTAAGGGAAGGAGAGAAAGCAAACTGGAGATATGGAAGGAGTAGCACTGATTGTTTTCTAATGAAAAATGGATCTAAGTCCTTTTTCACTCCCATCACAATGCAATGACTGTGGAACAGCCTCACACCACCAACAGCATCCATCCTATTCCCAGTCTTCATGGTACCTGAGATCCTAGCTGATACACCAGATCTCTCTGGATGCCCAGAAGCCAGCCTCTGCTCCTCTCCCCATTTTGAGAAGCGCTTAACTGAAGTGGGAACAGAGAAGGGACAAGGATGGGGGTACAGCATGCTGAAAAGTCTTGCCTGGAAAAGGTGGGGTCAGCACAGAGGGAGCAGTGGGAACTCCTGAACTACTTTGCTACTCCTCAGCAGAGGTTTCCAGGCAAGCTGAGCTGTTCTCAGCAGCCCTGGGCTCCCCCTGCACTAACTCTTTCCCCTTCACCTACTCCAACATCGGTCTTCTCCTCCTCATTCCGTAACCTGGTCCCATACCAAACTCCTGCCAACCTCTTCAGGGCTTCCTGACTACACACTGTCTCCATGATCCTTTCCACAGATCCCTCCTTCAGTCTGTCACAGGCCTGATCTCCTTGAGGTGATCTTATCTAAACACAGATCATTAAACACATCCATCTTTTCTTACACTGCCTTCAGCTGCTTCTGGAAGAAAGCTGAACCAGGCTGGTGGCAACAAGAGACTTTAAGACAACCGATGTTTTTACAGTAAGTAGAGATTGCTTAAAGGGGTTTCAAAGCAGAGTTTTCAGGACAATAATCCAAAGCCCAATCTTCCCACTCACTTTTGGTCTCCACTGTTTTACAGAAGAGGGAGTGCAGACAACTCTGTGGTTAAGGACAAGTCTATGGGATTTACACCTCTGTTCTAATTCCCGTTTGGTTTGGGTTTAAAGTGTCTAGAAATGACACGAAACAGTCTCTCCTATGGCTCAGAATGTGCAACACCATTAATAAAAGTGCCTCAGCAGAGCCAAATCTGTTGACAAGACAATTCTGCTGTTTCATTGCTCATTTGTCATCAGAGACACAGATCTTTATCCTGTCCGGCCATTTTCGCACCATCTGCATCCTGTTAGCTTTCATCCTCCAGGTTCAGCTTCACCCCAACACGTTCCACGTTGTTTCGCAATCGTCCTCAAGGATTTTTATGCCTCTAGGAAAAGAAGAGTGAACTTAAGCAAGTGTTTTATGACCCCATAGCTTTCCTCCAACATTGACACACCAGCTCTGCTCTCTGGGCATGCCAAAGGCTTTTGAAGAGCAGCTGACAACTTTATACTTTCAAATATCAGTGGGCTCATGAATAACCCAGTGTCTCGAGAGACTGCAGTTTTATGCCACTGTAATAAACTGCCCCTCACTGTCACAGAAGAAATGAAACCCTGATTCCATGCCCTGAGAGAAAGTCCCTCTCTGCTTTTCCTTTGTGAAAAAGTTAAGTCTCTTTCCAAAGATATTGTCACAATTAAGATATTCTCCAGCTTGGAAAATACCTTTTAAATACCATTGCCCATGTGCAGTCCTGTGCTGCATAAGGACCCCTATGATGCTCATTAAGTGCAGGCAGAAGGTCCACCATAAGAGTTTGTATGTAGAGACCAGGAAAGGGAATAGAGGCGTTGAGCTCTGCAGTTATAACAGCAGCATCTGGCAAACAAAATCTGCAGCCATGTGAACACTGACAGACATATTCTGATGACAGAAGCCCTGCTGGACCTCATAGGACTATTTTCAGACGCTCTCGTACAAGAGTTGCTGTGTAAGCAAGTTACTTGTGCTTTAGTCTTTCCAGGCTCAACCTTCAAACATAAAGCCAAGCACTAATGGGGCTGAGAAAGATCTCAATGCAGGGAAAAGTGTATTGTGTCCACAGGTCACTAATTGCCGCTGCTGTGGTCACAGAAATGCTATGTATTATTCTGCATGCTTCCCTCCTCACCATAAACTATGCTGTACATGCACATCCATCCATGCTGGAGCACCACGTGGTGTTTTAGAATTGAGGTATCTCATCTCTTCTGCCTGATCAACAGCATTAAATGTGACAGCTTAGATAAGAAGGTAATTGCTGCAGCAAACCAAATCTGAGGGTAGGCTGAAATTCATCCTACATCTTTAGGGAAACAAACTCCCTGCCATAGGAAGTTCCGTGTACTAAGAGAATGATAGTTTGCCCTTTGCTACGGAAGCCAGAGGCTGGAATTCAGAACAGCTCCAAGCCCAAGTTCAGCAGCAAAACTGTCAGATCATGAGAACCGATGTTCTTACCACATTGCTAAAGTAGTGTGGGCTTAAAACATGAGATAGAAGTGCTTTACAGGAAGGGGAATTCTCCAGCAACTGCAGAGAGAGTCCAATATAAAGAACCCTGCTTTGCTGATGATAACATCAGGGATGGAAAACAAAAGAAACAAAGCTCCCAAATATTGTTTTAACTTCTTGCAAGGTAAAGGCGGACTGAAGGCAAACACACAGCGACTGTGCAGCAGGAATTGCTGCTGTGAATGTTGGTTAGCTGGGAACCAACACTGTGCTCTTCCCTGCCTGACCATGTTCATAGCTCAACAGAGTCTGGGCTCCCTTATCTCTGCTACCTTCTACTCCTGCCCAGAAATAAGTGTCTTCCCTCTGCACAAAGAGCAATTCCTTCTCTGGTTTCCTCATACACACTGAGGAGGAGGAGAGGTTATGATCAAGGCTTGACTAGGTGATCCAGAAGTTGGGTATCAGGGAACAGAATACAATTACCTGGGAGAGATAAAAGCCAAAAAGCAACCCTGAGGAGCAGCTCATATGAAGGAATGCAGTGGTTTCACTAGGAATTCTGATGAAAAACAAGATGCAAGTGTGTTTGCCAAGATAATCTTATCCATAATATGTTATTTCTTACCTGATTACACATCTCTGAGGTCTGCCTCAGGGTGCCTTGAGTCAATTAGTAAAACTTGCCTCACTTTCCCCTCCTACCATAATACTCCCAGCTGAAAATGCAGTTAAACATCATGATGCGACATGATTTTAAAATGGTATTAACCAATTACTTTACTCTGCATCTTTCTATACCAAAAGCTAAATTGTCTATCTGCCTATTGGTGCATTTCAAGGACACAATAATGAAAAGCTTGTACAGAAAAGGGAACTTTACCACTGAATTTTCTGGCTAGGACGAAAATGTATTTCACAGTGCTAATGAGGGCTTTATTTAAACATTAATCATTAAAAACAATTATGCAGAACAGGGCCTTCCAACACAGTACAGAGTGTTTAATGTTGCATGAATTTATATGGTACACAGCGAGGAAGGCACTGGTGCAGAGCATCACCTCCTGTGAAAATGGTTCTTGTGGGCTGTTTGTGGAAGGCATACAAGAGCCCAAAATCAGCCCAAACGTATCCAAAACCCGACAATTACTCCAAAACCAGCACTGCAGAAGGCACTCAGTGCTCCTGAGACAGCAGATGGGAAGAGTGCCGCCATAAGTTCAGGAAGCTGTTTGGAGCTGAGCTGCACAGATTGTACAGTACTGTTTGAGAACAAAACCACTCTGTTTGCTGTTTATAGCAAGAAAGCAGAGCTATTCTTGACTCCCCAGCTCATCATCAAATGTACACACATGGAGCTGCTTGCTGGTCCATCTTTTAATGAGGGACTGAGTTTTTGGTGTTTCAGGCCACCCATATGAAGATGGACTGTTGATAGAAAAGAAGCATTCACACAGAATTAAAAGAAAGGAGCATGAACAGTCTCTTCACTCACCGTGGTCTCCTGAAAGCCAAACCATACTGCTGACAAGCCAGGCCAACCGTTGGGGTGTAAATGATGGGCATGAATCTCTCGATGTCAGAGGTCAGCACTCGGTAAAAGAGCTTCTCATTCCTGTCTTGTAATGTCATAAGAATAATATACCTTAAAAGCAAAATAAAACAGATATGTGTTAGTATTTATGGCTGTTGGCTCACTCACTATATACTCAGTTCTCCCAAGCCCTGACACTCCACATTGTTATGTCAGGAACAGATACTTGAAGCAGAACTCCCCAGAGGACCTGACCATCTCCACCATCCTCACTGACAGCTCAATGGGGCTGGAAGTCAGACCCAAGCATGATCTCAGAACTTCTGAACTTGCATAAAAACCAAGTGCAATGGAGAAGGTCAAAAGGAGACTTCAGGGCTACCTGGGACAGAGTGGGAATTCATCTTTCTTATAAACATCTATAATGCAGTCTCGAAGATGAAATATGCACATATGCAAATGTTAACATGCACATTTCAAGGCACTGTCTTTCCTCAACTATTTCCACAAAACCTCTCTCTCCATTATCCTATATTCTCAATTATTTCATCACTAAAGGATTAAATAATTAACTGAGGAGCAGCTGAATTCCATCTCTGAAAATCAAAAACCCCCAAACCCATTAATGTAGAAAAGGAAAATGTTAAATCAACTTCGTATCCTTGGTGTAGTGCAGCCTTACATGTGCATCACCAGGTTTATATGACCACTTGGTGACATAGAATAAGTTACATTACTCTGAAGATTGTTCTTTCTTGAAAATGCTTCACTGGCTTAGATTGAATTTGTCAAATTGCAGCCAGAAAAATGAAAAACTCAGAAAAATAAAGAGATTGCAGATGTTTTCCTGTCTGAGAAACCTGTATGAACAAAATGACAAATGCCCTTTCGTGTTCAGCACTCGATCTTGCAGGGAGGCTTCGAAAAGGCATCCCTCACTGCCAAAAATGCATGATTTGCAAGATGGACACAGACCTTTGTGGTACAGAAAAGCCACTGCAACTGATCTCCTGGGGAAGAGCCCTGCTGCATCAGTCCCAGGTCTACGGCAGCTGAGACAGACGGCTGCAAACCCTACCATCCATCACAGCAGGAGTCAAACACCATCTTCCATCAGTAACCCTGACGAACAGTACTGGACACAATGGAAGCTTAGGAATAGAGAGATTAGTCACCACACATCATTGCTTCTGGCTATTCATTATTTTCCTACCATTTGGCAGGTTCTTTCTGTTCTTCCATCCAGTATTTCAGTGAATGTATTGATGAGCAAGCAGGTACATGCACTACGTGTGTTCACTCCACCTCCAGTGCTCTGGGGCAGGCACTACCTTTTTGTTGTGCACTTCTACCCAAGGTATAGCAAATTGCTGGGCTAATATCAGAGCTCTCCAGCAATGGGGTGGTAGAAAAAAGCAGTACCAGTGCTACTATGGAACTGGGATGGCACGTAACTGAAGTGAAGGCAGACAGGCCAGAATAAACACTCCTGCTGCTGGAGAGCATGAAAAAGGCGACTCCGAGGGAAACCTGCGTGTCTTGAAGCAGGATCCTCAAGTCTTCCTGGGGTCTTTAAAGAGCTGAAAATGACAGGGGGAGGAGGGAGGCAATAAGACGTTTTTGACATACTTGTCTAGATCGTTAGATTGCTTCTCGTAGTTTCTCAACACACGGAGGACTTGAACATTTTGGCTTAAGAAGCAAGGAGGAAGGAGGCCATGAATTCCCAGCTGCAGCCGCTCTTGAAGCGTAAAAGCCATTCCCTGGGAAGAAAAGAGGAAGGCGTGTTTAAATGGCATGATGTGCACTACAAGATAGCATATCCAAGAGCAAAGCAAGCAACTGCATGCAGTCCTTGAGGGCTTGGAAGCAGTCCTTCCCTGCAGAGACAATGGGACTGGGACCACCCAGACCCTACAGCTTCTGGATTAGCAGTCCAGCAGGGCTTTGATGGTTCACTGTCTTTTGATATTTGAGTTTGGTTGGTCCTTATAGTGTATACAGCTTTACAGTGTACGTATTCTTAGGGTTTCTTTCATTTGATGGTAATCTTACATTACTTAATAGCTCACTTCTACTAGTTTCAATGGCCTTCCTGAAAGCCCAGCTCCCACAGCCCTTTACAAATCACATAACAAGTTTAGAATCACAGAATCATTTAGGTTTGAAAAGATCCTTAAGATAGAGTCCAACCATAAATCTAACACTGCCAAGTCTGCCACTAAACCATGTTCCCAAGCACTACATCTACACACCTTACATACCTCCAGACCCTTCACCAGCTCTGCTGCCCTTCTCTGGCCCCGCTCCAGCACCTCAATGTCTCTCTTGCAGTGAGGGGCCCAGAACTGAACACAGGATTCGAGGTGCAGCCTCAGCAGTGCCCAGCACAGGGGGACAATCACTGCCTGGGGCCTGCTGACCATGCTATTGCTGACACAGACCAGGATGCTGTTGGCCTTCTTGGCTGCCTGGGCACAAGCTGCTCATGTTCAGCTTCGTCAGTCAGCACTCCCAGGTCCTTTTCCATTAGCAGTTTCCACCCACTCTTACCCAAGACTGGAGCGTTCCATGGGGTTGTTGTGGCCTAAAGGCAAGACCTGGCACTTTGCCTTGTTGAACCTGATACCACTGGCCACAGCCTATCGATCCAGCCTGTTCAGACCCCTCTGCAGAGTCTTCCTACCCTCCAGCAGATCACCACTCCCACCTAGCTTAGCTTGGTGTCATCCGCAAACTTACTGAGGTTGCCCTTGATGCCCTCGTCCAGGTCATTGATACAGACATTAAACAGAATTGTCCTCAGTACTGTGCCCTTGCGGATACCACTTGTGACCAGCCACCAACTGGATTTAGCTCTGTTAAACATCAGTGTTTGGGCCTGGCCATCCAGGCAGCTTTTCACTGAAGGAAGAGTGCTTTCCCTCCTCCACTAACCCGGTCATCTTGTCATAGAAGGAGATGGGGTTAGTGAAGCAGGACCTGCTTTTCATAAACCCATGCTGACTGGGCCTGCTCACCTGCTTGTCCTGTATATGCTGTGTGATGGCAACACTCAAGATACCTGCTGCATAACCTTCCCTGGCACCAAGATCAGGCTGACAGCCTTGTATGCGCCCCAGATCCCCCTCAAGGCCCTTCTTGTACACGGTTAATAAAGACTTAGATCTGGATACTGAATAGTATACCCAACACATCACTGTATACCCAACTCATCAGCTCAGTTACCTTCCAGTTTTCCACCAGACACTGTGTGTATTAACGGCATATGAGCAGACAGACATGACGTGCAGGGTGCTTTCTCAGTGCTAACCCTTTCTTTTTATTCAAGGAGAACACACAGTACCACAAGTCTTACTAAGCAGCTGACCCTGGACCACAGCTGAAGTGTGAATGCTAGATTACATGGGATAACCCTGCTCTTACAGGTCAATTTCACCCTTCCCAGGCAGAAGCCTGAGTGCGTCCCACTCCCGTGCATGCAGGATCTGATGCTCCAGATGACCAGCAATGCCCTGTGCTGGACTCAGCCCCATGAACAGCGATGGTAAATGCCTTCTGCAGTCTGGGAAGAAGATTAGAAAAGGTCTTAGTCCTTAATTAATGGGGTTTCTGCTATGCTGATAGCAGATTAGACAGCAGGATAGGAGGAAACATTTTCAGAAGCGTCTAAGGAGCTTAAATCCTAATGAAAACTTCACCCATAACTGACCAACTGAGGCTTATCTTGATGAACAGCTGGCAGTAAAAGATTCAAAATCAGGAAGTATTTGACTCCATCTACTGAAGCACACAGGCCAACACGTAAGAAATCATAATAAGCAGCTTTATGCCTATAGAGCTGTTAAGCTGCTATTTTCTTCCATGGATTTAGTGTTCCTCTGCGACAAACAACTGTTATTACTGCACAACACTGAGGACACATCTCGATGAACTTGGTTTTGGCAGCCTTCCCTCACCTCCTGGTGCTTGTTCCTGTCCCCGTGCCATCCCAATGGTTGTGCCAGCATAAGCATGTGTGCAGTCACATGGTTCATCAGCGAGAGGAAGTACCTGGATTAAAAATAACCAGGTCATTTGAGCTCAGAGCAGCTCCCCTGGCTGATGATACATCACAGATGGTCCTACAGACACTGGCACAGCCAGCTGGGGACATACAGCCATGCGGATGGACCACTGGAAGAGCTGCTCACTTGTAAGCGGTACAGATGGTGGTGGTAAAGGTTTGTCAGACTATCAGTGGTGCTAAGAAACCTGCGATGGGATAGAGGAAAGGACTGAAACTGATTCTTCTGTTTGCAAGATCCATAGTGTGACCCTTCTCTTAACAGTAAACTGAATACTAGAGCAAATAAAGGAAAAGAAACACTGCATCTATTTCAGAAAAGATATTCACCCTCCAGAGGAAAAGATCTTTATCCCACAAGCATTTTTCAGGTTTTTTTCCTGGTCTGTATTAGGATAGAACCAAGTACTTTTGAAATCTTTGATGTAAGAGAGAAATCGTTCCTCTCCCAGCCAGCCAACAAGGAGTCAGCAGTCACCCACGAGGCAGGAGGTCAAGATTTTGCTGTCAAACCCAGGAACAGCACCAAAACCTCTGCAATCACCGTTGAATGTTGTACCCAGGACACGGATGGTTCTGCTGAACCTGGTATTCCGTGATTCTATGATTCAATTTGGAGATCTATGCACATGAATGGATATTTTTTGAATGTGAGGGCAGATTAAACTGTTTAAACACAATCCAAGGGGAAGCATGGTCATGCTAACAGACAGCATCTCCCAGCTCACTGCACTTCTGCATTTATTGCATCTGAATTGCAACCACGTGTGATGAGGAAGTCACTGCCTTCACAACCAGTTAAACCTCCAGAACACCTTTAAGTGCAGAGCTGGTCCATCCTACAGTGGCTTTGTGGCAGGGCAGGGAGCAGAGCAGAAATTGCCTGCTCTAACTTTGAAGGCTGCTTTCTGAAGTGCCTTGGAAGGTCTCGGCGCAGGACCCCTGGGTGAAGCGGTTATATTCACTGAAACAGCACAGCGTGAAATGAATTTGGAAACACATTCTGCCCCGGATCAAAAGCTGGAATTCACTGAGGTATGGCTATGTTTAAGATTAAAGCTTTTAGGGGGTTTTAAGGCTGCTTGAAAGCCATATTGTACCGCTCTTTTTCTGGTCTTGAAAGGTCTAATGATTAGATGGTGAGCCACAGCCCTGCGGAGCTAAAGCCAGGTGCTCCAATTCATTCTTCAACGGGAAATGAGTTGGCATGGAGAGGGCAGATGCTATGTCACTACCCAAAAACAAAGGCAAAACCATCAGCTGCCCACAAGGCTTCACGCTACATAGGGGCTAAGCAAGGGGGGGGTTGTTCTGCAAAGAACCTCAAATGCTTCTGTTTTGTTGTCCTTGACAGCACCAAGTCTGCTATGTGGCAGCTCCCTCTTTGTAGCCCATAAAAGCCACTTATTTCAGAAACTGAAGGGTGAAGCCAATTCACAGGTAAGGATTAGTTTTATCACAGCCTGCCCTCTCCAGCAGTGAGGAGAGGGTGTTTCACTCAGGGATGAATACAAGCAGGAGGGATGCTAGCATGGCTGAGCCTTATCATTTACTCATTATAGATCATACTTCTGTAGGTGGGAGCAGAGAAACAAAAGATGTCAGAAGACTGTTATTAAGGCAATGGGGACTTAATCAAGGGCTGAATTAGCTCTTACACAGTGCAGAACATGCAGAGTCCACTGTGGTTCGGACCATCCCCAGCTGCTCAGCATCCTTTCCGAGTGAAGTCTTGGCTTACCGCATCTTTCAATATCTCTGTGCTTCAGAGTGCAACCTGCAGCCACAGCACATGGAGGGAGGGCTGTGGGGCAGCTTGGATGGCCAGACTGAGAGGTTTATGCAGTTTGTACAGCCCCAGGTTGTTGCCCTCCATGATGCTGGGCCTCAAGCTGCAGTTCTCAGGCAGCCTTTAGGACCACAGGCCCTAACCCAAGCAACTTGGCCTGGCTGTGTCTGAGCTGAGTAAATGAGGATCAGTGAACATCTTCCAACCCTTTGGAAACAGCCTCTGGAAGAAGGAAACTTCTAGTCTGATAAGAGCAGAGTGATGGAAGGGGATACAGGGGAAATACGGACAAACAGGGATCACCACTGCAGGCTGCAAGAGCAGGCACAGCTAATCTGCTTCTCCTTTATAATTCATATTTAACAGCCATGTTAAGGAAGTTCTAATAGTCAAGGACCTTATTAAGCTTATTCCATACAGATTTTCCTCGTAATGTGTTTTCCATAGATATTTGTACCTGTCCAGTACAGCCAGGATGTAATTCGACTGTCTGCAAGCAGTCAGTCTAAAGCTAAACTAATCCTCACAGAGACTGCACGCAGGGGCTGGGGAACAGAGAGCAGCAGCAGCAAACATCCATTTCTACACTGTGAAAGGTCTTTCTCACAAGGTCAGATACTGCTGTGGTCTCCTCTGCTCCAGCTGGTTTGATAACCACCTTCACGCTGCTGCTTCTCATTTACTGCTGGTGTGGATGGACTGGTACCGGCTCTGTCCTGCACATCCCACCCTGGGAAAGCTGTATTGAGAATGTTATTTGCACACAAAGAGGGAAGGAGGCACATCAGAGGGGTAATCCTTTATTTTCTCATTTTAAATGTCTTGTAGCTTCTCACCACCTTTAATTTGCATGGTTTTGTGTCCTTAAGCTGGGAAAAACGCAAACCCGTGATGCTTTGGGATAAGGGAAGACATCACCCAGTGTATCTTCTCTGAAACCTGGGAAGCAGATTCCCCACTGCGCCTTCTCAGCAGTTATGGCTGGCCAACCCTCTTGCTGACTGTGGTTTACAAGCTCCTCTCACAGTGTCTGGGCATCTCTCTGGGTTCGAAGTCACCAGCTGAACAATCCCACACTCTTGGCCATCCCCTTTGTTACAAACTGATCTAATCATGGGTTTCCAATCCTTTCATATCCTTGTTTCTGCTGCTCTCAGAGCCTGGGAACGCTAAAAAACCCCACTCCAAGACAAAGATAATGAAGCAACTCTACTTCATGTTTGTTCCGGTGTATGGGGAACCATCTTTAATGTGGCTCACTAACTCAGTTACAACGTAAGTTGTCCCTACTATTAATGAGGTTTTACCAGCAACTGCTTTGTTTTGTGCAAATAACTTCCTTCACCGGGTTAGTGGGACATATCTCCATTATTCTTCTAATTTTTACCCTGTTTTACAATAGTGGCTTTTGATTTATACAAACCTCAGAGTGAGCAGAACTGGAATAAGATGATGTCCCTGTGCCAGAACAGTTACTGAGCAGGGACCTGATCCTGTTTAGCCCAGAGCAGCAAATGCTTTCCTGATGGGGACATCATCAGGTTGCCCAAAGAAGTGGTAAATGCTCTATCCCTCGTGGTGTTCAAGGCCAGGCTGGACAGAGACTTGGGTGACATGGTCAAGCGTGAGGTGTCCCTGCTCATGGCAGGGGGTTGGATGAGCTTAAGGTCCTTTCCAACCTAAACCATTCTGTGATTCTATGATTCTATGACATCCTGATGGGTATCCGACAGGCAAGATGTGACAGGGTCACAGGCAAGAAGCACCATGCTGTTCCCACATGATACAGGAGGTTTGCCTCAATAAATAAGCCTCATAAGACAAATATCTTCAGGGTTTTATTCATTAATCCACAGGAAGAACTTCAGTGCTAAGCTCCTCCAGCCCCGCATTGTGATTCCAGACTGAGGGGTACAGATCTATACTGAATGTAGCAGAGAACTCACTGCTATTTCCCAGTTTGCCAGCCTCCAAGGCAGCAATTTTTCCTTCATAGAAAGAGAAAAGAAGAAATCCATATGCTAGAACTGTATTTGTTTTATCTGCAAGCAAAGTTCTGTTGCATTGTATGCATAAAACATATTCCGAAAGCTGAACTAGACAAGCTTCCCCAAAGAACAGCTGGTTTTGTGAAGGATCTATGGACTTCATAGATGGTTAAAACCAGCATCATTACGCTATTGATAGAAAAAGTGAACAGTGACAATGCAAAGTAAGAGATGTCAAGATAGAGTTTCTTTTTTCCTGAAGAAACTCAAATTTGGGGTCAAATTTGGCCCTTGTTTCTACCCACAAAAGAAATATTAAGATTGTCAAATAGTTCTAGCCAAGCTAATGGGAATACTTCTTTGGCTTTAGTAATAAATAGGTTAGGCTGACATTTCTCTTGATTTTGACTAGATTCACAAACATCTTTACATGCATGAAGTATCTAAATACAGGCTTCAGTGTCTTTCAGTAAAGGAGAAGAGGAAAATCACTGCATGAAGAATAGGGCTGCCATGGTACAGAAAAACTTGTCTGTGACGGGAGTAAAACAGAGAATAGGAGCCATAGAGCAGCACAGAATCCCATGTGGGACCCATGGTGCATGCATACATGCAAGCAACAGAGAAAAAGACTGTTCCTGCCTGGATGAGCCTAAAAGATGAAGCACTCCCTGGTTTCCTCTTCATGTAGAGCAAAGTACTTGGTAGAAAAGGGGGCTTGATGGAGCAAGCAGTAATGAGGACATCAGGTTTTGGGCTACAGGCGAGTGCACCGTCAGATTCCTGAGGCAAACCCCAAATTCCCAGCCTCATATACAAAATATCCCATGTGATCTTGGCACACAGATCCCACTGGATCTGCCCGCCTGACTCCCAAGTAAATGAAGACAACCCAGTGTCTCCTCTACATGATTCCCAGTCTCCCCGTGTAATTACACATCTCTTTTACAACTACCACATAGTTATTTGTTACACATTTTCATGCTGATTAGTGAGTGAAACACTAGTCCAGAGGAGGAGAGTGAGTCCTAGAGCTAACTGAGAGGCCACAAAGATGCTGAGAGGGCTGGAGCAGCCCTGCTCTGCAGCCAGGCTGAGACAGCTGGGCTGGTTCAGCCTGGAGAAGAGAAGGCTCCTTAAGGGGAGACCTTAGAGCAGCTCCAGTGCCTATAGAGCTACAGGAAACCTGGAGAAGGGCTTTGGACAAGGGCCTGTAGGGACAGGACAAGGGGGAATGGCTTTAACCTGCCAGAGGGATGACTGAGATTAGACATCAGGAAGAAACCAGCTTCTGCAGGAGGTTGGCCAAGCACAAAGCCCAATCCTCTGCCCCAGTGTGGCAGTTTGTGATGCTGCAGACACACATTTCTCCCAAATAGGATGTTGCCCCCAGACAGGAAGAATTTAGCATAAATTACAACACTTGCATTCCTAGTCCATGAAAACCAGCCCTCATCCTCAATTCAAACGAGTATGTCTGAGAAGAAAGATCAAGGCAATTTTAAGGTTTAAATGTGATCCAAAGCATTAAGAGAATGCAGTTTTTAAAGCCAGTTTTACATCTGGAAGCTTCTCCCACTGTACAGGCAGCTGGTCACGTGAACTGTGGTTGCATATAATTTGGGTTTGATGCTAAAGAGAGCATTAAGTTCCTTTTGAGGTTCCAGCAATTACATAAATGAGTCTTGAGCACTTGCTGCTCACACGCAAACTGCATCATGCTGTGGGCTGGGAGATGGGAATCTCTCTGCAGTTTGTATCTCATTTGCTATTGCCACTCCAGCAAAGGAGGCTGCTCCAAACGTAGGTTGGTGCTGGATTCCAGCTCATGGATGATTGCTGATGGCTGTATTGGGTTGAACATCATTGAAAAGCACTGCCTAAGCCACATAACTCACTGCTTCACAAGAAGATCTCTTGGAAGGAAGCTTAGTCTGAAAGGAACCAAGAGTATTGTTACTGACATTACCAGAGGTGACTTCTTCACTGCACCATTCATACGTCCTCGTATGCTTTTCCCAAAGCTCTGTAGAAAGGAACCAGCAGCAGAAGCTTCCTAAGTAGTACCAGATGCTGTCTGCTCATTCCCATCTAATCCAGAACAGGCAGGCTTGGTTTCTGAACCAGAATCTTGATAGCTTTTTAATGAGACATGGCACTACATGCCCTTCAAGATGCTTACAAACATTCGGATACCTTCTCAGATAAAAGATTCTAGAGAAAGGCAATGTTTTCCTTTAAAAATTAAGAATATGAGAAATAAAGAAGGCTCCAAATAAGAAACCTGTTACCTCAGTAAAACAAACTCACTTGAGAGAACACCACTAAGCTCTCCCTCAACCACCACTTGTGGACAACTAAGCTCTTCCCCAACCACCACTTGAAGACAACTAAACATGTAGGTAAACACAGAGCATCCTGCAGGAAATCTGTGTGAGCCTCCATTTCCCATTTGAGTAATTTGCACTGATTTTGCTTTTCCCTCACTGCTTCTGCAGTCCATACATCCTGCAAGGTCACTGATGCATCAACCCAGGCAGCTTTTGCTGGGGCTCAGCAGAGAAACCTATCATGATGCACACAGGGCCAAGATGCAGTCACCCATTGCAGTGCCCATTGGCACTACAACACACCAGCTGAGGGATGTGCAGCCCTCTCGACTGTCCAGATTCCCTTTGGAAGGCAAGAGAACTTCATGCTGTCCTCACTTGGCAGCTCACCTTAGAGTTTAAGCTGTGCTTTCACCATGGTGATATTTCCCCCCCTTATCAGCCTTCCACAGACTCAGCCCTCCCATGGTCTTAAATTACTTTGTCTCTCATGGCATTAAAGGATGTTGCTTCCCTCTCTTTCCTCCCGCATTTTGACAACTGTATTTTAAACCCTCCCTTTTTAACACTGACAGGTAGCTCAAGCTGTACGTATGCACACATATACATGCATATGTAGCACAAACATCCTTTCCAGTCCAGCCTGCAGCCAGCCCTTAGATGAAATCAGTGCAGCCGCAAGGGCTGTTGTTTTGCCAAGGATATGTTTTGCTTAAATGCTGAGATCAGCCATCTGACTGTCCAAACTACTTCTGGCACCGCCAGGACAGCAGCTAGCCTACCGTGACTACCCTCTGCCCAGGCCCCTCATCCTCCTCCTTGGCTGAGTATCTGACTTCAACCTTTTTCTTCCTTCTTAATGCAGAGAGTTAAAAGGAAGATGCACGAAGTGCTCACATACGTGCGATCTGACCTTTTGTGTCTGCACTCTCCCTGTGATCTTGGTCTATTGTCAATTTGATTTGAGCTGTCTCTAAATCATAGGCAGTTGAATGTACAGCACTCAGTGTGCCTGGCCCTGATACTGCAGCATCTGGACTGCAATTTGTACTATAACACAAATACAAAATGATACATCCTTTCTATCAAACCTCTCCCTCAGGACCTCTAAATACTCTTTCAATGATATAGTCCTTTTATTTTCCACTTTCTTTGCTCCTCAAAATCTCAGCTCTATTTTTTCCATATGGTGTGAGCAGAACTATATCCAAATTTTCCATGTGACAAAACACCACTAATTTCATACAAGTGCTTTAATTTTTATCACTTTCTTAAGATTAAGTTTAACCACTTCCAGTTTCAAAGCACCCACTGTCCTAGAAACATATTTACACTCAACTATAAATCAAATAAGCAATAAAGTCACTGAGAATCTTCCAAAAATCATTCAAAAATGAAAACTCCCATCCCCTTCCAACTGTTTTCAATCAAGGGCAGTATGAAACAAGTTATCCAAGTTCAGAATAGGGAGCGGGGGGGGGGAAAGAAAGTGCAATTACTCCGAGATGAAACTTAAAGATTAAACCCTTTTGATTCTCTCAGCTGTTTGACAAAAATGTCTGTGGAACAGGAGCTGCAGCAAGATGTTATAAAACACTGATGTTCATTCGCAACATGCGTGACTACATGTTGGTCAAGACAGCTGAGCTGTTCATTGTTACTGGGAAGCTGTAAATCGCCCTGTTGGCAAACCTCCAAATGAGGTTAGAACAAAACCTGGTTCTGTTCCTGATTCCATTAGATGCTATAACTTAAAATGCAAATAATATTGTTCTTGGCATGGCTGCTGCCTGTCCACCTCGGCACAATTACTCCAGCCTCTCCCAGCTTAGATGAGTATCATCCGAGGCCAAGGCAGAAGCTTCCTTCCTCCAACAGAACATCTATTCTTCTGTAACTGAAACAATTTGGCTGAATGATGCAAAGATGAAGCATGACTGTAATATGGGTAACAAACAGTCCAGCCTCCATGAATACACAAGTGTTATCCCAAAATAACTTGCTATACGGATGATCAGAAGGCAATGGCTAAAGCATTGATTTCACTCACGCACCTCAGTTTGTTAGGAGACACCAGCTGATGCATCAAACCTTCAAACCTGTCATTCAAAGCTGGGTTCAGCTTAATTGTACCTTGCTGAAAGAGTGTGGTGTAGTGTGGGGAGCACTGAAGGCAGAGCCAGATGGAGTCTGGGAAGGCTGAAGTGATTTTCACTTACAACCTGCTGTGAAGGACCTTCATGCAGAACACTAGGATGGCCACTGATTTTGTTTTAGAATCATAGATTCATAGATTATTAGGGTTGGAAAGGACTTAAGATCACGCAGTACCAACCCCCTGACATGGGCAGGGATGCCTCACACTAGATCATGTCACTCAAGGCTCTGTCCAACCTGGCCTTGAACACTGCCAGGGATGGAGTATTTATCACTTCTTTCTTCAAAACCAGCCGATGACACTGGGCACAGCTTTGGGAACAGACCCCTCAAACTCAGGTTTCAGCCCAGGGCTTTTATTCTCCTCTGCCTGGCACCACAGTCAAGCAGCGACATCAAAGTAAAGCAAATGCAAAATGATTTTGAACTTGATCAGTGTTTGAAATAGCTGAAGCCCTGGATATTCAGAGCTGAAAAGGCAGATGGAGACCTTACTGTGACCTTTCAAAATATAAAGGATGCTTATAAAAATGATGGGGACTTTTTAGCAGGGCCGTTGCAACAGGACAAAAGGTAAAGGTTTTAAAGTAGGGTATATATATCCTATAGGGTATACCCTATAGGGTAGGTTTAGATTGGACATAGAAAGACATTTTTTAAGATGAAGGTGGTGAGGCACCGGCACAGGTTGCCCATGAAAGCTGTGGCTGCCCTATCCCTGGCAGTGTTCAAGGCCAGTTTGGATGCGGCTTGGAGCAACCTGCTCTAGTGGAAGGTGTCCGTGGCAGGGGGTTGGAAGTGGATGAGCTTTAAGGTCACTCCCAACCCAAACCAGTCTGGGATTCCGTGATTCTATGATTCTACGAAATTCAGTGGCAAACCTGAAAACTTACGCCAGATGATCTTGTGGAGGTTGCTATTTCCAGGAGGTATCATTCAGAGCTTCCAAAAAGGTTCCTGAATGTTGTGTCCGGGCTGCTGCAGCCACACGCTGACATTGTATTTCCTTTGATGACTTCCTGAAGCTAGACTTTTGTTTTTTTCTAGCTGGTAGTAATGTGTGCGTGTCAGAATCCAAGGAAACAGACACTGTTAGTGCCAAATCAGCAGGATGAACCTGGCTGCTACATCATTGAATGGTTTTGCTGGAAAGGACCTTAAGATCATCTATTTCCAACCCCCTGCCATGGGCAGAGACGCCTCACCCTAGAAAACCTGCACTAAGATTAGGTTATTTTGACAATTATTAGTAACTTAGTTACTTTCCTGAAAACATTCTGTGTACAAATAACGTCAATGGTACATACAGAGGGTCCTGCAGACAGGCCCCACACGTTTGTTGCTCTGGGCTGCGTTAGGCAACTTGGTGCACACCAATTTGAAGATCACAGAATAACTCCAGATAGTATAGAGTGGCTGTCCACTCCCTTTGTGACAGTGGCTGTTATGCATCCATCAGCCTTAGGTTCAGGTGATACACTGGTTTCCAGACAGCGATGTTTAACCTTGGGTCTTGCTTCTTTTAAAGAAATCAATGAACTGAGCCCTTGTTTACTCAGTCTGAGTCCTGATACAGAGTTTGATCTCTGAGCCATCGCAATATCAGGTCTTCTGAGACAGGGCAGATACCACGTGCCAGGGCAAGTTCACATACAAGCTGTCAAGCATATTTAGCTGTGGAAGAAGCTTCCAGGGAAAGTCAAGCAGATCCAGGGTTTGACCTCTGGA
The DNA here is from genome assembly GCA_028858755.1 of Ara ararauna. Lineage (NCBI taxonomy): Eukaryota > Metazoa > Chordata > Aves > Psittaciformes > Psittacidae > Ara > Ara ararauna. The sequence continues at coordinate 126,208,865 of CM054378.1, read as the reverse complement.
AACAACCAAAAGCCTTTCCCTTCAGCAGCTATACTCCTCAATTCAAAACAACCTGTTATGCCTAAAGCCCTGTCAACTCAACACTTCAAAACCACGAACCACAAGGAAATTTGGACCACAGACAGCGTCTGGACTCCCCAAAGGATGGGCAGCATCTCTACAGCTGAGTCCCAGGATGACAGTCAGTGATGCGAAGTCTAAGGATGAGCAGCCAGAAGGATCTAAAGACCAAAGCACTGAGTTAATCCTTCATTCAAAAATGAAGACTTTAAGGCCACTTTCAGAAGCCTGTCTGAGAGCCACCTCTTCTGCCCAAGGCTTGCAGGTTTGTTCTTGAACTTAATGCAGGCCTTTGTTCAGCAGCAGGCTGGGGAGGAAATTGTGAAGCTGGCATTTAGGCTGTGCAAAATCATACCCTGCATGTACTGAAACAGAAAGCAAAATGGACTAAGCTTTCTCTGTTCCTTAGCTGGAGGGTTTGGCTTAGCACTCAGCCTAGCCCTTCCTTCCAGCTTAAGACAAACTGGATTCCAGTGGTAAAACCCTCGCTTCGCAGCAAAACTGGTGTTGAATGCAGAGCAGATCACGTAAGAGAAGTCTATGGCGCTTGTCTGCTAAACAAAAACATAAATGTAAATAACGGCAATTATTCCATTGTTATCAGAAAAATAAAACCCCCTTTAAGGTGAAGGGATGGCAAGATGTACCAAGGTTTAATCACGTTAATCCTGCAAGGTCCTCTGAGAAGCAGGGAGTTAAGACTCAATGATCCTTACGGGTCCCTTCCAACTTGAGATATTCTGTGATTCTATGATCTTACAGACTTAAGGTTTTTAACATAAATATGACTTCTGTAACAAAAGTTACATTCTTAAGCTAATTTTCTTGTGAGGAAAACTCACGCTTTTTAAATTACACAGAATCAAAGTCCAGTATCAGGTATTATATGTAACAAATGATGAACACTGGCATTTGTTAGGTATGTAGTACATTCTTCCAAACATAAATCCTTTTGTTTCTGCCACTCTGAAATGTCTCAAGGTAGTATCTTTGGATTTGAGTTTCAGCAGCAGATACGGTAGCTTTTATTAGTTTGGGCTAACCACAAAGCTGGAAAATCAACTGATATTATTTGATAAAGGAGAACTAATTTTCCTTCCTCATTCCTTTACCAAAACAGAATCAGATCTATTTCATAAAAATGAAAATGAAATTTTAATTTACTTAATGAAATCAAAGCCACATTTTAGGTACTTGCAGATGCAGAAAGATACCTACTGGGATTATCAAAGATAGATTAATAGGATATGTCTCTAATTTGAATTGTGCTCAGATCCCAGAGGTTTAAGTTAGCGCTGCCAAAATACCTCCATAGCTCTGAGTAGAAAGGTAACAAGAAACTACAGATTTGTTAGTATTTGATTTATTTTATACATTGGCTTTTCTCAGTAAAATAGAGCTATCCTAAGAGGGTCTGGCTGCACACACACACAAAATCCCATTAAAAATTGCCTTCACAGAGAGCTCTAATTTCTAGCCAAATAGCCCTAACATAACCATGCCAAGTGCAAGGTCCTACACCTGGGTGGGAGCAATCCCAGGCACAGCTACAGGTTGGGCAGAGAAGAGATTCAGAGCAGCCCTGCACAGAAGGACTTGGGGGTGTTGGTCAATGAAGAAATGAACATGAGCCGGCAGTGCGTGCTTGCAGCCCAGAAAGCCAACCGTATGCTGGGCTGCATCAAAAGGAGCGTGACCAGCAGGTCGAGGGAGGTGATCCTGCCCCTCTACTCTGCTCTCCTGAGACCTCACTTGGAGTACTGTGTGCAGTTCTGGTGTCCTCAACATAAAAAGGACATGGAACTGTTGGAGCAAGTCCAAAGGAGGGCCACGAGGACGATCAGGGGACTGGAGCACCTCCTGTATGAAGATAGGCTGAGAAAGTTGGGGCTGTTCAGCCTGGAGAAGAGAAGGCTGCGTGGAGACCTCAGAGCAGCCTTCCAATATCTGAAGGGGCCTATAGGGATGCTGGGGAGTGACTCTTCATGAGGAACTGTAGTGAGAGGACAAGGGGTAATGGGTTCAAACTTAAACAGGGGAAGTTTAGATTGTACACGAGGAAGAAATTCTTTACTGTAAGGATGGTGAGGCACTGGAATGGGTTGCCCAGGGAAGTTGTGAATGCTCCATCGCTGGCGGTGTTCAAGGCTGGATTGGACAGAGCCTTGGGTGGCATGGTTTAGTGGAAGGTGACCCTGCGCCTGGCAGGGGGGTTGGAACTAGATGATCTTAAGGTCCTTTCCAACCCTAACTATTCTATGATTCTATGATTCTATAAAATCAGAGTAAAAGCATCTGGAAAAGGAAAAAAGAACACCACATATGAATGGATCTAGATCTATCTGACTGCTTAAGTAAAAACAAAGTTTTGGGGCTGCCTCCTGATAACAGGAACTTGCTTACAGAGAAACACGAGCATAAGCATTGCCAGAAAAGGAGAAAGAACACTGAGGAGAACAAAGAGAAAATACAAAATGGTGTTTCTTGCTTGTTCCAGGTCTGCCCATCTCACCTCAGGGAGCCAGCACTTCCCTTCCTATCATCTACTGATGCTGTTTCTGCACCACAGTGTTGTAAGCAGTGAGCTGCTCCCACTACAGGGTTTCACTTCATTCAGAGGGTTATATGAGTTTTCTAGATGTTTTCTTGCTGGACAACCAAGTTCCTCACCTTCCAATTTTAAGCTCTCCTCTGCAATTTCCAAGGCTCTTTGCATCCCACTGTATTGAAAGGATGTACATGTGCTTGGCATTTACTGTTTTGTGAATAAGAGAGTCCAGAATCACTACTCAGGAGGTTTGTGTCCCTAGCTAAGATAAAAGGGCATTTCAGGAATGCCTCTACTAGTTGATTTCTTCTATTTGACCATGCACAACAACAAAAAGAGCAATTAAATGAAAGCAAACACACATTTTTCATACGGTGCCACGTCAACGTATTTCTTCTGTTGAGTTTTTTGGTTCATAGGAAGAGGAAATACTGATGAGCAGGTGTTAAACTGTACCATGGAGACAGACCCATTCTGTCAGCATGGTTTTGTCAGCAATGGTTTGATTACTTAGAGCTTTCTTCGTTGCCTGGAGCAGAGCCAGGTTGTGCCTAGTGACGGTACTGAAAGAAGAGAAACGCAGTGGAGGTCAGGCACCAGAAGAGACCTTTCTGCTTCCCCTTTGCCAACTTGCTTGACGAGGTGCCTGATGGAAACAGCTTGTCATCGGTCACAATGTGATCCTTTCAGGCTCATTCTCATCTTGGCCTTATTGTCAGCACCGTGCAGAGGCCAGTGCTGAGCTCTACAGTGAAGTCACCATAGAAATGACATGGTGAGCATTCACTGACCTCCCAACTGTGCTTCCTGGTCCTGAAATAAATTTGAGCTCAGTTACTATAGCGCCTCTGATTTAATAATTGGCTTTTGGGAGACACTCAAATGCTCCAAATGGAATCTTTTCTTAAGGGAGAATCCTGTCTCTATTGTAGCCTATGGGAATTTTGCCATTAGACTTTAATGAGACAACAATTTGGCCATTAATCCATGAAAATATGCTACTGTAGTTCACACTGCACTCCCATTTAGGACCCTGTTGTTCAATTCACTCCAAAACAGCTTGTTTTCACTTTCAAGATAATTACACAGACTAGAGAGTAATTCCAGCAACAAATGCAGCAATAGCAGGCACCAGCTGCATTAACTGTGTGGCTGCTGGGTGGACACTGCCGAGCCCAGGATATAGATTTTGCTCCAAAGAATTCCTACTTCTAGCCCTGGCAGTGCTCAAGGCCAGGCTGGACGGGGTCTTGGAGCAACCTGCTCTAGTGGAAGGTGCCCCGGCCCACAGCAGGGGGTTGGAACTTCATGAACTTTAAGGTCCCTTCCAACCCAAACCATTCTATGATTCGATGGTTTGCTATTTAGCAAACATGCACTTGTGTTCCCAACCACCCTTCATAGATGTGATTTCTTCCTACCTTGGATTTCATCCCTCTTGTTCACAGCTAATTCCAACTTACAGTCCTGGATTTCATTCCTACAACATTTTGCAGCATCTGGAGAAGTACCTTATAAATACAACGGCAGATTTCTCTGCGTGGAAAGGGGTTAAATAAGAGAATACCACTTTTCTGTGTCTCTGGTTAATAAAACATAACATTTCTCTCCTGCTGCCTCTCATCGACCCTGTTTAAGTGATCTGGCATGCTCTGCAAATGCACAAGGGCTCTATTATGTACACACACTAGGTACAGCAGGTTTCACTGGACTGTAACTGATTTGTTTCAGATGAAGGGATGCTGTTAACCACCACTGTGAATATAATTGCTTAGTTGATTTCCACATTCTTGTCATTGTTGGCCTGGCTACTGCAAGAACAAGCTGGTGAGGAATTCCCTAATGCTGGTTAAAAAAAGAAAAAGAGGAAAAAAAGAATGGGAAGTCTTCAGGTCAAGGCAGGAGTTCATCCAGGCATGCCCACACCAGAGGCAATGCAAATATCCCCTTTCAGCACTTCACTGCTCTGCCTTTGCTCCTTCTTTTGACTAGAACCAGCCCCAGGAGAAGGAACCCAGCAGGTGAAAATGGAAAGAGACCTTTGCAGACGGTGGAAATACCAAGGTGCCACCTCTGAGCAAGCTCTTGGATGCACAAGATCCAATTCCTTGTGGCTGGTGGCTCAGCAGGCTTTAGCACACTCTTCACTACAGGCAATCACAGCCCATCCATGCACAAAGCATGACATGTTGCCTCTGTAGCATGACCTGTGCTATTTAGTTTGGGGGAAAGCCCCCAAATTCCAACCAAAAATGGAGCTGGGAGATCCCACCCAGCAAAAAGAAACACCACAGCTAAGTCATCACACTGGGATATACAAGTGCTGGACTTGGTTCTCCACCTCTCACTGGCTTAGAGTAGGCTGTCTCCATAGCAGAGCGGCTCCAGCCCTTGGAGCATCTTCATGGCTTCCTGTGGACTCACTCCAACAGCTCCATGCCCCTCTTGTGTTGCTGCCCCCAGATACAGGACTGCAGGGATCTCAAAATAACAGAGTAGAGGGGGAGAACCTCCTCCCTCGACCTGCTGCTCATGCTCCTTTTGATGCAGGCCAGGAAACAGTTGGTTTCTGGGCTGCAAGAGCACGCTAATTCTTTTCCAAACATCCAGAATGAAAGCATCCTGATTTTATAAAGGCTTTTGGACAAGCATTTTTTTCATCATTTGATATATAATGTCAAGTGTTTATAGAATTCTTTAGAGCACCAGAGTCCTAGGCTTACTTTCTCACCTTCCAACTCATCTCCTTTGTTATTATTACCTAAATCTAGGCTGCACTATACTACTCATTTCTCAGTAAACCTCCATTCAAAGTAAGGAGGAAGCACTTATCATTTATCGCATTTTGAACATTTAACTGCTTTAAGTAACTAATCAACATAAATCCTCCTTATGAAAAAAATCAGTGGTGAGACAGCCCTTTATAGAAGCAGCCTGGCAGCACATAGTATTGACAACTACACTTAAGAGCATCGCTTAAAAGCAGCACAAACAAGCTCAGTGTGCTCCAGGTAGGAGAAGGTTGTGAGCTGCAGACCAACTGAAAGAATGGGAACATATTTCTTTTTAATAAATGCCAAAGTTTCATTCTGAACTATGAGCAAACCCTCAAAAATATTCATATTTTTTCATATTATTTCATATTTTTCATATTATTTCATATTCATAGGTCTTGTCATGCATCGCAGCCTTAGGGTTCAAAGTACACTGTAAGAAAAGGAGATCAAAACAAAGCCATATAAAAAAGACAGGCTCTATCCCAAAGAGAGAACTGGTAAAGAGAGGCTGGAGACGAGAGGAGCAACACTGATCAGCACGAGGAGCTTCGTCCCCAGCACAAGCCTTGCAGTGCTCTCAGCACGGCACAGCCAAGTCGGTAAGTCAGTTCCGAACTATTTGTTATGGTGAAGTAATCCTCCTGTGCAAGTGGCTCTGCTGCAGGATGACATCCGCCTCAGAAGTAAAGCACAGAGGATCTCTGGCTGAATTCCTATTGTAAGTGACACGGAGAAAAAAACCCCTCGCCATAGGGAGCCCATTTATTGCCCATGGCTCCACTGAAACATCCGCATGAAAAAGCAGGCTGCTCCCAATGTGCTGCATGACACCCCGCAGAGCACACCGTGTAAATTAGGAGCTCACAGCTCTGGCAGTAACTGGGCCTGCTGGGGAAAGACGTGGCTACACAGGAGAATCATGCTATAGCAGAACAGACAGCCAAGGAATGTTTCCTCGGAGAGACTACTGAACAGACATTATGGATCTGCATGGCAGAGCAGAAAAGGGAGCATGATGTTCTTTATGAAAGCAAGAAGATGCTCCAAACCTCTGCCTTGCTTCACGTAATTGGGATGCAGGACCAGCCAACAGGAGGTACGTACGCAGCGTTAAGTTACTTGATCGTTAACTACCTAATATGCAACAGTTGCCCTCAGAATGAATCGGGTGAGCCAGGAAAGGCAGAATAAAAGTAGATAATGACACCACATGAGATTTTTCCTGCTAATGGCACTCAGTTGCAGCAGCAGACTGGCCCTAAGTGCTTCTCCCAGGATTTTAACCCAACATTTTCCTAGGAACACTCAAAATGAACAGGGCTAGGAAAGCATAATGGTGTGATGCCAATGACTCTCCACTCTAAGAGCCTCAACATCTTTGTCAGTGACATGGACAGGGGGATTGAGTGCGCCCTCAGCAAGTTTGCCGATGACACCAAACTGTGTGGTTCGGTTGATACATTGGAGGGATGAATGCCATCCAGAGGGACCTTGACACGCTTGTGAGGTGGGCTGATGCCAACCTGATGAAGTTTAACCATGACAAGTGCAAGGTCCTACACCTGGGTGGGAGCAATCCCAGGCACAGCTACAGGTTGGGCAGAGAAGAGATTCAGAGCAGCCCTGCACAGAAGGACTTGGGGGTGCTGGTTGATGAAAAAATGAACATGAGCCGGCAGTGTGCGCTCGCAGCCCAGAAAGCCAACCGTATCCTGGGCTGCATCCAAAGAAGCGTGACCAGCAGGTCGAGGGAGGTGATCCTGCCCCTCTGCTCTGCTATCGTAAGACCTCACTTGGAGTACTATGTGCAGTTCTGGTGTCCTCAACATAAAAAGGACATGGAACTGTTGGAACAAGTCCAGAGGAGGGCCACGAGGATGATCAGGGGACTGGAGCACCTCCTGTATGAAGATAGGCTGAAAAAGTTGGGGCCTGTTGAGCCTGGAGAAGAGAAGGCTGCGTGGAGACCTTATAGTATCCTTCCAGTATCTGAAGGGGGCCTACAGGGATGCAGGGGAGGGACTCTTCATGAGGGACTGTAATGAGAGGACAAGGGGTAATGGGTTCAAACTTAAACGGGGGAAGTTTAGATTGGATATGAGGAAGAAATTCTTTACTGTAAGGATGGTGAGGCACTGGAATGGGTTGCCCAGGGAAGTTGTGAATGCTCCATCGCTGGCAGTGTTCAAGGCCAGGCTGGACATAGCCTTGGGTGGCATGGTTTAGTGGGAGGTGTCCCTGCCTGTGGCAGGGGGGTTGGAACTAGATGATCTTAAGGTCCTTTCTAACCCTAACTATTCTATGATTCTATTCTATGATTCTATAAAAGTAGAATTACACAATTGGTGTAAACTGCGGAAGATCTAATGGGGAAGCTGTGGGGCTCAAACAGCTCATGTTTCTTTGGTGGAGACACAACCATGAGCCTAAAAAGCAACCTCATGGTATTTACCTGGAACAGGCATATTTCCACTGAACATTGCCATGTATGTTTTTACTGACTGGACTTTGCTAGTTATAGCACTACATATGTTATAGATTATCTATTTATACTAGAAAGTAACACAGTCAAAACACTAAACCCCAAAAATCTAAACAAATGTTAAGGAATAGTTAATGCTCCAAGTAAGGTACATTGCAATGCTCAGAAATCCAGTATTTGAGTCCCTAAAGACATTGTTTTTGTAGAACATTTTGGGTTGGAAGGGACCTTAAACATCATCTAGGTTCTAACCTCTGCCGCGGGCCCCTTTAGGCATTGGAAAACTGTTATAAGGTCTCCCCTGAGCCTTCTTTTCTCCACCTTGATCTAGCTCCAATCCCCTGCCATGGGCAGGGACACCTTCCACTAGTGCAGGTTGCTGTAAGCCCCATCCAACCATTCAAAAAACACCAAAAATCAGCAGCACATGGGTTGTTATATGGTCACCCTGCTTAGAAGATCTCCAAGAAACCCAAACTCCTCCTGTCCTGTGCAATCTGTGTAAAGTTTTATACATATAAAAAGACAACTTCCATAAGGGAGAGTCTTATGGTGTCTCATGCTCAGACTGGATTAATGCCCCCCATCCCTCACACCAGGAATGTTAATGCTCATGGTCTCCCACCTCACCCGATTGCTCCTAGCAGGGCACAGGTATCTAAGCAAAGCTGAGGTTTGGGCAAAGCAATTCCATTTCTCACAGCTGCAAAAAAGACCTAAGAGAGGCAATACTGCTGTGCCTCATCTGCTGGCAGGTTTCTCAGCTCAGCTCCCTGTAGGTGCTTATTTTTCCCACTGCTTGTAAGAGAAGATCAGGGAACTACCTCTGGTGTAGATGTCAAAGCAGACCAAGGAGAACATGGATAAGGAGGCTGTAAGAAGTTTAGGGCTGGCACTGCATCAAAGGGTGTAGGTGTCCCCTAGTAATATTCCATCACCAGGGATGCTGTATATAAGTCCTATTCCATTCTTTCACATATTTTGTGAACACATCATTGATCCTATGAATCATGCAGTAAATAACAAGTTAAATATGATCTCAATTCCCCCAACGGCTCACTTCTGCTGCGAACACAAAGACACCTCGGCTTTCCAGCCCTGCTGCCATGCAAAGTTCACAAGTTGAATACCATGGTTTGCAGCTGAAGAGCACAAAATGAGTTTTCAGTTTTACTGCACCAAAGGGAAGTGTTTCCAGCCTGCAGAAGAACTGCAGCCAAATGTGGATGTTTAGTTTGTGCCTTGCAGGAAGGGCTGAGAAGCGCACGCAAAGTGTACTGCTGCCAGCACAGCCCAGCAGGGAGCAAACAGGCTAAAGGTTTACAGCACTTTCCCTAGAACCAGAAAGGGATTAATGAATTGTTTCCACACTGGACTAAAGGTTAAAGCAAGACTCAAAGGCCAGGGCTCAGAGTAAGCAGATGGAACCTAACAAATATGCTGCAGACTTCCTTCTCTTCTTGAATTACTGTGGTACCTTACAGGGGGGTCCCAGCTAGTGAGACCCAGAGCGGTTGTCCTGGTGGTGGTACTAACCAGGTACTAACTAAGCATAGGAAGGTCCAGCTGGTAAGGGCACGCAGCAGAACAAGTATGTACCTGCAAGATAAGCAATGATTTTGATGCATCAATAGCTTAATTTAGGGTAGGTCTTTTTGAAAAGCTGGGAAGTGCAGCAGCTTTGGTGGTACTCCAAGGAAGTTCTTTCTAACGAGAGACAATAGAACAAGGGAATGATGGACGCTCATGGTGCAGGCTGCTCTGAACTGGGAGGCAACATCTTGACAATAAATAGAAGAACCCACGCAGTGAATCGCTCTTATGGCGAAGACTGGTGTGACTTCACTACAGAAAAGCGCAGCAAGAACAGCAGCACAAAGAGAAGCTGAGATCAAAGCAAAAATGCTTCAGGTTAATTCAGATACAGAATTGTAAAAGCCTGGATGAAATGAGAGCTGTGTGACATTTTAGCATAAAGACCACACATTTAGAGATGTTACGCAAAAAGCACTTGGTACTATGCAGACATACTGAGTACAGTGAGTACAACCTTTAGAGAGATATAGGGTACTGGTTAAGCTTCAGGATGGAGGTCGCTGCTACTTACAGTGATCCGAAAAGAAGGCAGGGAATGAAATACCAAGTTCTCCATCCCAGATACACTGAGGTGAGCTAAGAGCTAGATACTCCTCAAGAAAAGTCAGGTAAGATTGTATCTGAATTAGGTTAAAATCATAGCTCAGAGAGAAAGGATTGTAGCTTGGAAAGAAATTTGAGTGTGGAGAAATACAATCATAAAATAGACCTGAAATGACAGTAGTTGCACTTGTAGTTATAGAATCATAGAATAGTTAGGGTTGGAAAGGACCTTAAGATCAACCAGTTCCTTATGGTTAAGGTCTGTCAAAGATCAAGGGATGAGAAGGGGACAAATAGCAGAAGTTATTCCCCCAAGAACTCCACCAGTGAGAAGAAAATGAAACCATGATGAGACATGTATGAGTAGAGAATAATAGCCACAGAGAGCAAAGGATGTCAGTACTGCAAGAAGGCTTTGATGCGGGTGGCAGGCAGTGGCATAGAAGGAAGGATGTAAAGTACTGAGTTTTTCTTAAGACAAGGTAGCTGGAAATGTTTCTCCCAGCAGGAATATTCACCATGCATCACAGTTATTTGGAGCACAGAGAAATGCTGTATTTGAACTTTTATTAAACAAGGAGAAACTCCCATAACACCTGGATCCAAACCAGCTTCCAATTCCAAATTCCAAAATGAGTGTGATGCAAAGGATTTGAGACTTTCTCAAGGCACAGCTCAGCTGTAAATAGGAGAAAGGGAGAAACCTGAATGAAAAACACAGCAAAACTCAGAAAGGGAGAAGTAGAGCCAATGGAATGATAATAATCTGGGAGTGCACAATGCTTGTCCCATGGAAACAGGTTGAACATTTTGATGTGAAAACCTTGTATCAGCCTTAAACCAGCCGTAAGGTGTGAAGTCTTGCATGGCTTAAAAATAAACTCCTAGCCTTCAAAACCTTGCTGAGGAATCAGCCCTGACCAAGAGTTCCACATCTGTGCTCCAACCTCTACATGGAGCATATGGGTGAGGCAATACCACTACCATGAGCAGCACTGGGCTACCCCAGCAGCATCCATAGCAAGGGCTGAAGCAGAGGCTGCAGCCAATGTCACCACAGAGGACAGATGTCAAGGGAGGAGATTCCTCCAAGTTCAAGGTCCCTCTCTTTATTTCTCTTGAGTCCTTCTGAATCCTGAGCAGCTCATCAGTGTGGTGCTCAGATCCAGAGCCAAACCAATTTGAACGCTCATAACGTGCAAGTTATTGAACACTTCCCCCAATAGCATGTGTCTTTGTTTACAGTCCCCTTGACTAATGTAGGCCCTGCCCAATTGTGAACCTATAGGACTGCATATTTGAACAAGGTATTCATCCTGTATTGGAAAAAGCATCCCTTAACCATAGCCAGATGTCCACTGCACTCTGGAACAAGCTTTTAGAACCAGTGCCACTTGGTTTACTCTTACATCTGGTGCATAGCTCAGGAATTAGTAGAATGTAAAACGTTTTATGAATTCCCCCTGCTCTCATTCAGTGTTAATACATTCAACATGTTCCTCTAAAGCCACATGCAGGCACACATAGGCACGCTTTTTCCCATTTCTTTCTTAATTTATTTGCATGACTTAACTCCCAAAGCTAGCCTGGAAAATACACAGACATTGGAATACAAACCCCATCCACCTATATAAAGGCTCAGCATAGTTCTAGTTCCAATCTGATCTTACTGGCGCTTGTGGCAAAACTTTGTGGGGCTCCATTAAAAGCAAGTTTGGCCTCAAAGTACCCCCAGAACCCTTTCCTCATCCCTTTTATTGATGGTTAAGACATATTATCCACTTTCTACAAACACGTTTGATTTAGTATTCAGGAGTTTAAAGCTCCTTGGGCTGTGCTTAAGCCTATACACACTCTAATGGCATCTTGTTGGAATTATTAGCATTGCAGTTGTGCTTTTTTCCAGGCATTTCTTTTTTGTCTGAGACTGAACTTTCCAACTTGCTTTTCCCCCTTCAATTCCAGGAAGCAATCACAGGTGCCAAATCTGCTCCCAAAACCCCAGATCATCTTCATCTTTTTCTTTGTTGGAGATGTGCAAGGGGAAAACGACAAACTGTAATTATATCTTATTCTCTACTGCGCAGAGCCCAAATTGCTTCATATTCTGCATAATGAGTAATCTTGTCGCTAAAGGAAATTCTGACCCCATTCCAGTTTTCTCCTTGGTTAAAGAGGTGGTTGGGTGGTGCATGATTGAGGGAGGAAGAGAGCAAGTGCCCAGAGCTGCTTATGCAGTATAGACTTAACAAGAACAGTGATTTGCAGCTTCGGACGCTGCATTCCCATCATTCAGATCTCCGCCTGTGCTATCAGTGCCAGCATAAATCCACAGGTAGCAGCAGCCTCTGCAAATCTTGTGCTTCCAGCTGGATTCGCTGCTTTAATCCAAGTGAATCCCCTTTGCACACTGTTACCCCAGCTGAATGCTTCAAGGGGCAAATCCAGCTCCTCTCTCTTTGCCAGTGCCCTGCTAGCATAGCCAACACAGTGTCACTGCACATTGGCACAGGGCAGAAAAACATCTGGAAGGGGATCTGTGCACAGTTTTGTAGCCATGAGCCAATTTTTTTTGCCTATTGGTGCTTACCCCTATTCTCCTTATATTATATCAATATGATTATTGATCTACTTGAAGAGATTACATTCCCCATCAAGTGGCTTTGGGAGAGGATTCATTTCTTCTCCACTGAGTCAAGCCTCCATGGAAATATCCTACAGACAACATACCCTTGGGGTCTAAGGTCTGCTCAGTTGTAAAGTTACTGGTCCTTCAATCTCAGAATCAGAGGGAAAAGGGAGTTGGAAGAGGCATGAAAAGTGTCATCTGATCATTCTGTAAGGCAAGATGAGCTGCATCTATGTCTCCCTTGACAGACCTTTGCTTTAGTCCTAACAATCTCACCCATGACAAGTTCCACATCACCCATTCAGTTCACTCCAGAGAGACCTTCTTGTCCAACCTCACTGCAATGAAGTTCATGACTTCACATCCTATCTCTCATAGCTACAAAAGTCAATTTATCCCTCTGTGTTACTGATGTGCTTCAGTTATTTGAAGACTGCTGCAGTGTCACCCCCACTACTTTATTGAGTGGCCACTTTCTGGTCAAGTGGGCTACATCTCTTTGGAAGCATGGTGCTCCAGATGGGGCACAACACCCAACTCAACCACACAGGCCAAAGAGAGGAGAAGGTTTACTAAACACATCCTGCAAAGGTCACTCCAGTCTATACATCATGGTACAAAGACTATTCTTTTTCACAGCAGTAAGACATTGCTGTCTTGTGCTTGGTTTGAGATCCATCATATTCCCCCCAGATCCTTTCCTGCAGGACTGCTCTCTGGCTGGGTTTCTCCCCTCGTCTTGTGTTTGCACTGGTGATCATTGCAAATCAACCTCACATGTATGTTTCTTCACATAGAATCATAGAATAGGGTTGGAAAGGACCCTAAGCTCATCCAGTTCTAACCTCCCTGCCATGGGCAGGGACACCTTGCACTAAACCATATCACCTAAGGCTCTGTCCAGCCTGGTCTTTAACGCCACCAGAGAGGGAGCATTCACAACTTCCTTGGGCCATTCCAGTGCCTCACCACCCTCACATCATTTTTGCAGCTTGGGCAAATAATTTGGAACTCTAGTTCTACCCTCAGATGCACTTGCAGGCCCTCCAAAGCTCGCTGTCATCAGCAAACACAACATAATACAGTAATTGCATTGTGTTGCTTAAATTTCCTTCAAAATCACTGTTAACTCAGGGCTGCAATATTCAGAAAGCAGTAAAAAGCTGAGAAAAAGTGGAACTTTTATATTTATATCTCTAACAGCCAGCTTAGAGTGATTTCTCAATTTCTGTCTCCTGCCATGGCAAGGCACATGGGAGCATGGTGGGAGGTTCTTCTGGTTTCAGCAAACTCAGCAAGGAGAAACCATTGCTCTCAGCACCAACAACATTCACAAGCTGCAGCAACCATCAGCATCTGATAAATACAGATTGCTTAATCCTCCCCAGTCCACAAGGACTTAGAGCAAGCAGTGAGTAGGGTGAACGGTGAGGTAACGTACCAATGGAGTCATTTTAAACTGTCATATCTACATGCTGCATCCAAAACATGCAGAGCACAGGATGTTCAGGTGAACAAGTTCTGCAGCTGCCGCTACCAGAAATGTTGTCTACACCTCACACTGCAGGAGGAAACACCTTAGACTGGACGTCTCACAGAGCAGCAGGCTCCCATCAGAATGAGTGTCCCTGCCCATGGTAGGGGGCTGGAACTGGGTGATCTTAAGGGTCTTTTCCAACCCAAACCATTCTACGATTCTACAGTTCTATCGCCAGAGGACAAGCAGAAAAAATAGGTGGAAAAATGTCTCTGCAAGCATTAAACAAAGCAAAAATGGGTTAAGGACACACAGTCTATGTACATCTTTCTGTGTCCTGTACATCTCCTCTGGCTTCTTGACGCTTCTACTCTCCCTCCCATTCCTTTACGCTGAGGAATAGCTGTTAGTACACCATAGTAATGAGCACTCTTGAATTGTCAAGGTAGGATGTGCAGGCAGGACACAGAGCAGGGGAACAGCAATGGTATTCCAGGAATCAAGCAACCTGCTTCCTGGCTCAGACAACAGTCAGCACCAGCTGCTTGAAATAGTGGGGAACAAATGGCAAGGATGACAAATGGGAATTTGCTTTGCGCCCAGCAGGTTTCCTCTTGAAGGCCTGGAGTTTATGCCTGAACAGTCCGTCTGCGCCTATGTACCAGCTGAGGGGTTCATGTGCCTTAAGCGCCTTTGGAAGTAGAAAATAAAGATCTGTGTTTTTATTGTGATTCAGCAATGCTCCAAACCTTCAAGTTCAGTCATAAATAACAGGACAATCCAGGGAACTATCGCACGTCTCTCAAATCCCGACCTTCCTGTAACCAAATCTCACTTGAAAAGAGGTGATGCTCCTCACTCCACTGCTTCTTTCCACCTTCCCTTTTATCTCAGGGCTGCTGCTGCCTCTTCAGCATCATTCTGGAGCACAGCACAGACCCATCAGCACTGGTCACAGCTCCATCCCTATAATATGTGAGCAAAGCTCTGCACTAGGCTATGACTCAAGTGGTGTATTGTACTTCTTCCTGCAGTCAAGGCTTGTAACCCAGTACCTTTACAACCTTCGGTAGCTGAAAATACTGGTTGTAACCATTGTATTAAATATTATCTTCTACAATGTGCTGGGTTTTATGGGGTTTATAAACAATGCTTTATTTTGCTTTATATGTTATATGCTATATGTTATATACGTTACGTTACATTTCATTATGTTATACTTTATATTTTATTTTAGTAGCTGCACTACTGAAACTGTCATGCTGGAATAAAAAAGAGAAATGGCAGCAACAAAAATGTTTAGAAATCTAATATTATGATGAAGCACAATGCTATTTTTCTGTCACTAAAGCAAGAGATGTGGGTTAATAGATCTGAATGCTTCAGTACCCAGTAGAGTAGGAAGAAATTAGCAAACTACTCAGGTCCCTTACTAAGGAGGGGATAGAAATGGGTCAGGGCAGGTCAAATAACTCAACCCAGCTTTTCAGGCCAAACTGATCTGAATTCAAACCAGTGATGTCCAATTCCGTAATTTACAGCTTAGTAGCATCTCCCTCTGGAATGTCAAAACAGCAACTCAATGCATAGTCCAGCGCTTTCACATTTCCCTAATGGAGCTATTCACATGCGGAACAAAGCCTGAAAGGAGCCAGGCCAGGGGGAAAAAAGTATGAATCTCACTAAATATTCAGTATTTAAAATGCAGGTCAGAGAACACAATTTAGTTTAATTAGAAAACTCAAATGGGATCCTGCATGTTAATGCACTTGCTCACTGCTTGGGTTCATTTCAAAGTGTTCCCATTCGATTGTCCTTGGAGACATTTGTGTTTGGATGGAACAAAAGAGATAAAAAAATGACAGGAAATGTTTGTTCTGGGTGTATCTGTGTAAATCTGCTTGCTGCAAAGATGTTACTGCAGCCCTCCACTACAGCACTGAGTTCATGAGACAGGAGTGGTAGGACACGAAGCACTGCGCAAACCCTCTGCCCTGGAAAAGCCCTTACTAAGCCACATCTGCTGCAAACGGTAGTTTCCAGGGCAGTGGCTTTTGACTTTTACAACGCTGGAAAACTGTGGCAAGAATTAGAGCAGTGAGACAGATCGGTGTCACAACCTGCTTGGACATGGTCGGGTTTGCAGTGCTCGGGGACCATTCCCAGCTGCGGTGCACAGGGATCCTGATGCAGCGCACAGATGCAGTGATGGTGGATTTAAAACATAAAACTTTACATGCTTTCTGATGGTTATAAGTAAATATTGCTTCTTGAAATCACTCAGTGCAATACTAAAGGTAGAAAACCCCAAGCGTGTGAAGCACAGTCCCCACTGGAGCTCATCAGCTACTCCTGTTAATGCTACACGGATATGATTAGAGTGAAACAAGTCAGAAAGCATTCCTATGAATAAATTTTTCAAGCCCTCTAGAGCTCTTCATTATCTATTTTTGGAAGTTATATCATATAAACCAGCAATTTTTATAGCTGGGTTTAATAAATTTTACATGATCAAAAATAGGTTGTGTTGTGCTTATGTTTCCTTCAGCTCATGGCTTTTGTGGAGAAAAGCATAGGGCACAAATCACAGCTGAACTAACCACTGCAAAATGTATCCAAGGAACAGTTTAGGCTACTTCAGGCCAAGACTGGATTGAAGGGAAAATACTAAGGGATTATTCCCAGTATCCATATGAAAGACTGCCCTATTTCCTTGACTACAAAGACATTATATGAAGTATATGTATGGGTACAAGGAAAAAGAAGATGCAATACTGACTGAGGCACACAATATCTGGTCTGTGTTTGCAACGGACCTGAAAAAATGGCCCAAGAGGACAGTCCAAAATGGCTCTTTTCAGACTACTCCTGCTTTCCTGTTGTGTGTGCAGGTCAAAAGCTTCAGTGCTAAACTAGTACACTGGATTTTCCACACAGAGATCTCCTTTCCTTCACGGAGTCCTCTCCTGCCTGGAAGATAGCTCCTCTGCTTGCACAGTGCAGGAAGGGACGGAAAGATGGAGTCTCACTGCTGGGGCGCGCAAGGAATTGAACTGGATTCAAACCAGATTACAAACAGCACACTGACCTGTGTAGATGCTTCTTATTTCTGCTGAGTGAAATGCAACTACAGCAACTGGCAGCAAACACACACAACCGAAGCTTGTTAGCACCAAATGCAAGATGTAAATCATACTTCTGAAGAAACATTCAAACCTATTCTAATGCATTATCCACAGATATAGACATAAAACAAACCACAGTAACACAATGGGTGAAGATCGGGACAAACATCTGCTCTTCATGCCTATCTAAGCCTCAAGAGCAAGACTGGAACATGGACGTGACATTGTCCTGTTTTGTGTAACAGACACTTGTAAGATGGCCAGTGCATAGACCATGAGAAATCTTCCTCTGTGTTGCTTCAGCCTGGAAAACGCTAGTTTTCAGCAGCTGCTTCTTGAAGTAACTGAATCTCCAGCTCAATAATGGGGGGTGGCTCATTCCCCTCAGTGTGACCCACATCCACGGGATGGTCCCACAGAGTCCATCCACGGGCCACTGCTCATCAGTGTCCTTCCCACAAACAGTACATGGTGGAACAAGCCACGGGGACCTTTCTGAGGTTTAATCTCAGAGGACAACTTGTCCTAGAGAAGGTCTGCTGCAGCTAAAGGCTGTCTCATGAGGGGCATTCCCTCCCCACACAAACTGAGTGCACTCAAGACCAGTCTCAATGTAACACCTTAATTTTACAAAGGCACAACTCTCCTTCCCATCTTCTTCTCCTCATTCTCTCTTGCAGTCATCAACAAATCCCATTTGAGGAGCTAGCTGGGACGCTACAAGGGAAATCTCAAGAGATTGTTTCCTAGGAGGGAATACAGACTGGGGCATCTCTCCAGTTAGCCTCATCTAAAGAGCACACATTGCTCTTCAGAGCAGCAGACCAAAACCTGGGAGAATCATAGAATAGTTAGGGTTGGAAAGGACCTTAAGATCATCTAATTCCAACCCCCCTGCCATGTTCAGGGGCACCTCACACTAAACCATGCCACCCAAGGCTCTGTCCAACCTGGCCTTGAACACTGCCAGCAATGGAGCATTCACAACTTCCCTGGGCAACCCATTCCAGTGCCTCACCACCCTTACAGTAAAGAATTTCTTCCTCATATCCAATCTAAACTTCCCCTGTTTAAGTTTGAACCCATTACCCCTTGTCCTCTCACTACAGTCCCTCATGAAGAGTCCATCCCCAGTATCCCTATAGGCCCCCTTCAGATACTGGAAGGCTGCTATGAGGTCTCCACGCAGCCTTCTCTTCTCCACACTGAACAGCCCCAACTTTCTCAGCCTGTCTTCATACAGGAGATGCTCCAGTCCCCTGATCATCCTCGTGGCCCTCCTCTGGACTTGTTCCAACAGTTCCATGTCCTTTTGATGTTGAGGACACCAGAACTGCACACAATACTCCAAGTGAGGTCTCACGAGAGCACAGTAGAAGTGTTAACCACCTCATTTGAATCCAAAGGTACCGGCCCAAATAAAACCAGGATCTGCTTTTAAATCCCTCAGCTCCTCATGTATGACTGAGGATATTCTTTGGCTGGCTGACACCTGAGTGCTTGGATTCTGCCTAGATGAAAGATGCTCCCCTGCCTGCCGTTAGCTATACACTGTGGCAGTTCAGGCCAGATCTCCCTCAGCAGCAGCAGAAGAGGACTCTGTGGGCTGCACTTTTCTTTCCCAAAGGGGAGACAAGAGCTCCTGAGCATTTCTGCTCCTTTGAACCTTGCAGACAAACTGACAAAAAAATCTCATTACTGGGGACATATTTTACCTCCTGCAAAGGGTGATAGAGGCCAAGTGCAGAGATGGTTAAAAACCCAAACGCAGCCACCCCCTCCATCCCTGCGAACTCACTCAAGCCTAAAGCATTACAGAGATCTCCCACTGTGGGGAGCTACAGACCACAGTGCCCTCGACTCACCCAGACAAACAGAATTAAGGGGCTTTAATAGAGCAGGTAGGGGCTGGATGTCAGCGATTCCTCCTGGAGAATGTGCAAAAACGTTGTGGTGAACAGAGAGTCACAGAGATGGGTACCCACATGCCAGAACCCTGAGAAAAGGGCTGGCAGGTCCCACATTGCTTGTCCCTCTCAAAGCAGCAGGTAGCTGATGCCTTGGAGGAATGTGAGCT
This sequence comes from Ara ararauna, assembly GCA_028858755.1. Taxonomy (NCBI): domain Eukaryota; kingdom Metazoa; phylum Chordata; class Aves; order Psittaciformes; family Psittacidae; genus Ara; species Ara ararauna. The sequence continues at coordinate 126,189,551 of CM054378.1, read as the reverse complement.
TTCTGCTCCATCAGAAATGCTCCTGCCTCTTTGTGTGCTGCTCCTGATAGAGGAATTCCCTTCCTGACCCCCAGCAGGAGATCAGTTTAGGCATGTGCACAGAGGGACATCCAGCTGTGCCAGCCAAAACAGGCTTTCCTAAATCCTTCATGTTGACACCAGGTCGTGAGCTGATGTCTAGGAAAGAAATCCATTTGTGTTAAACTACTGCCTGAGTGGAAAAGCTCGTAGCTTTAAACAGATGGCCCTGGTTCCCCTAGTAGAGAGCAACGGGGGAAAAGTAAGTAACTGTTAGAGGAACACTCGAATGAAGTGAGGCAAAGCAGCATGAGGATTTCAACATGAGCTGAATGCAGAACTGGGACCTGGAGCCAGACACGAGCTTTTGGGTCCCGACAAAACCCCTTCACAGAAACAAGTGATGCTGCAGCACAGAAAGCCACAGAGGAGTGGCAGCAAATCAGCCATAAACAGAAGAGAAGATGCTGCTCCTCAAGATAGCTCCAGGGCTGACCTGTATGGGAAGATTTAGCTCAAATACCCACTCACCTACAAGACTCTGGGGTGCACCAAGACACTGACCTCTCAAAGGTCAAATTCTCAATAAGCAGCAGGGTGAAGAGAGCACAAGAAACAGCCTGTTTCTCAAATTCCAGCAAGGATAAATCCAACCCACCAGCAGTGAAGCAGCATCCGATGGTGCCTGATTCAGCCCTGCTTGGGACTGGACCTCATCCAAGCAGTTCAAAGATGGTTGTTTTTGCTCTTCCCCAACATACCCTCAAACTGCTGTTATTCCACCTTTTAGTTTATTCATAAAACAATAAAGACTGGGTGCAAAGAACACAGACCTGACAAACAACAGTTGCTGCATGTGATATTGCTAATGAGAGAAGCCTGCCTTTTTGGCAGAGAGGTTGAATCAAGTTTACTTACAAGGCTGTTTGAGTTGGTTTGTTTAGATTTGTAGAGGCCACAAAGTATACAAAAAGCATTCAGAGATACAGCAGTGAAGGCATTATGATCCCCATAGCTTAGCAGGCTGAATAAGAAAGGACTTTTCCACAGCAGGTTATATAAAATCCTTCTTTCCTGTATTTTCACTGTATCTCCTGTATTTTCACTCACTCACACACACAGTGGGCAACTGGGAAAAACCCAATGATTTAGCAGAAGCACTGCTGATATGTAACACACAGAGAATGAACATAAATTGCTATCAGTCCTTCCCTTCAACCTGCCCTACGGCCTCTCTTGTCTATCTCCTACTCCCTCTGCTTTAAACCCTCTCCTCTCCCTACATCTGATTCTGTTAGATCATCTGGAGGTATCAACTGCTTGTACTTTTAAGAGGTTTGGTTTATACAAGTGAGAGAAAAATGGCCAAACAACAAAGCTACATTCAATGTTTGCTCATTACTTCAGAAAGGGTGAGCATTGTGGAACAAAGAGCTTTACTTTAGACACCTGCAGAGCATGGTGGACCACAGCACTGCAGCATCACACCACCAGCTCAAAGCCTCTCTCACCCACTGTGGGAACAGCTTAGAGCTTTATTGAGTACATAGAGCCTAAAATAGGATGCCTGCATTCCAGGCAATAGCTGAGGAGCTCTTAAGTAAACAGTCTTAAGGAAAAGTTGATGAAAGGAGACAACAAATACTCAGTTTAAATCTGTGTGCAGTGCTGTCCGTGTTTACGACATGCTGCAGCAATTCCTCTTTTGCTCTCTCCCTGTTACTTCTTCCACAGCTCTGTGATGAGTTTTCCTGGATCACAGATGACAGTATAGATATTTATGTGTAGGATGGCCCCAAAGTCAGAAAACTCTTGCATAGAAGCACACACTGACTTCCCATTAACTTCATCAGAACTGAATGCATGCCAACGTGAAGCCACACTTTACATCTCACTTTGGGTCTAACTAGTACTAGTAGGTTTTAATCCATAATTATATATAGGCACAGGCATAAGAGGATGTAGGTTGGAGATGCGTTAACTGTGAAATTCTTAGTTAGATAAAATGGTTGGCTGAGTCATTTTTCTCTAAATGGCAAAAGGCATTTTAGCAAGATACATACCCAGGTTTTAAATGAAAACCAGAATTAGATGATCTTTCGTTGTTAAAGGAGTCAAACTTTATGTGTTCTACGCATTTAGAAAACCCCTCTATTTTCATATCAAACGTGGCCAGAGTGGATGAAAAGTGACACCAAATCACAGGCAGGATACAGTACAGTCAGTAGAGCAACACTATGCATCTTCTGGATATTAAGCTCTCTGCAGGAACTGCCTTTCTGGAGAGTTTGAACACAACTCTAATATAAATGTAATACAGTGATCATTGGGCATACGTATTTTCATCTCTAAAAGCAAACACTGTGGAACTGCCAGAACATAATCTTATGCCTTAAGGAGAGCACACTCATGCAACAAAGCAACCCATGGATGCTGTCAAAGCAAAATCCTCCAACTAACCTGAAGTGAGAGTGGGCTGTTGGAGGGGAGTAATTTGGGACACGACTCAGTGCTGAATCTAGCATACACATTACTGTACTGTGGGTGAAGTCTGGAATGATTGCAACAAGCTCCGCATGGCAAACCCAATAAGATTGGTGTGCATTTAAACACTCTGGGTTTTCTGAAGGCTGCAAACAGGAAAAATCAGCTTAAAGCCAGAAAAGATAGTGACTGAAGAACACAGGATAGTGGAAGGTACACAAGGTCAGGAAAGCAGAGAGGAGCCCAGTCTAGGGCATCATGGGGGACCAGTGTCCTCCCAGAGCCCAGACACAAAGGGAGGAAAGGATACACATTTTAATGCAAGTCCTAATGCAGAATTCCCACTGAAAAGCCTGAAACAAGAAGCCTAAGAGGACAGCAAAGGGAGGACACATCATCCCATCCACAGAAGGCCATGTCTCACCCCAAGTGACCACAGGGCACCATGAGGAGCAGAGTCAGCTCTTTGGCAAACCTGCATGAAGCGGCTGGAAGAGGAGTCAGCGGCAGTGAACCAGGACACCACCATTGCAAAGGGAGGATGTCTGCTTCCTCTCTCAGGCTGAGCGAGTTGGGAAAGCAGCTGATTTAGGCACTGGTGGGACAACAGACTCCTGCAGGTCTCTAGTGGGTGAGAAACCATTGCCTGAAGGCAAAGAGCAGGAGTGTGAAATCAGCTGCTGACCCTGAAAACACCGTCTCATTCCATCATTCATAAACTAATATGGTTAAACTAAATGTCCTGCGAAGAAATAAGTCATTTGAAGGACACAGTGTAAACGACAGTTTTGGCATTCAGTATTTGGGTAGGTTTTTTAAGTTATTTCATGGGCATCTCGCAGAAATATCCATTTCTGTGACTGCACGTGCAGCAGCAGAAGTGCATTATTGAGTGTAAAAGTTGGTATGTGCTTCAGAGACCTAAGTCTGCTCAAGAGTCTTTACTTGCATCTTAATTACAAACGCATTGCCGTGGGACAAGACAAACATTTCTTTGCCAAGTATGACCAACCTGAACATTCTGATGACTGCAGAACTTCATGTTTTAGCAATTTTCATGGTCTTCAAGCACAAGCATTTGTAATTGTTGCATTATCTACATCAACACTTTAATCCATAAATTAAAATTAATTAGTTAAGCTCGGGATCTTGCCTAGCAGCATTTCCTGCTCAGTGATTCGGATCAGCGTGGGCTGATCCTTATTGGAATGCCTGAAACCTTTAACTGTATCGCACGTGAACACAACAGGAGTTTATGTACATGGCAGTGATTAAATGTCCGCTCCCCTTTAATGAAGTAAGTCCTTGAAGTGATTCACAGAGAAGTGAACTGCTTTAATACTTCAGACCATACACCTTACAGGAGTCCCTTCACTGATCAGCATAAACCCCAATACTTCTGCAATAACCCTCATAGCAAGTAAGTGTCAGCAGCAGTTGGGCTGGTTTGGAAATGAGCACTGTTCTTCCTCTGGCAACAGTTAAGGGAACTGTTTCCCTTGAATAGTGGGCCCAGTTCTCATTAAAAACCTGATTTTGATATCACTTATCAGCAATACCCGGAGCAACTCCACTGATGTTAATAACACAACATCAGGGTAAAATCAGGCTAGGTGAAAACAAGGACTCAGGACTGCAGGCAACGAGAGTTTGGCATCTATTTATATCGGATCCAAGCTGGGCCTGGCTGATGTAACTCTCATGTGTATTCATGGAAAACAAGTCTGTACAATGCAGGAGAGGTACCAAGGCAACTTGAAAGAGCGCCCACTGAAATATTTTTGGCTGCTTCTAATCTCATCATCCTTTATGCACTCAGGGAATGCAAATTGCTTTAAACAGTATTCCCCCCCTCAATACAGATAAACTTGAAAATGCCTTTCCTCTCTTCCTCCTATTGTGGCAGGTTCGTAGCATCTTTCAGGAGGCTATGAGCAATCTGGGAGCTGTACAGTACACCTGCATGAAAGAGTACAAATTACTGTTCCCACATTCCACTCTCAAAGGACCCAAAGCTGCTCCACTCTGCAAACAAAGCAGCAGAGCACCTGGTCAGTCACTAATGTGGCTGCGGCTTCTGAGTAGAGCTATGTTATTCCTGGGCAGTTTTCTAGCAGAAGCAAGTAAACTCAAGTCTTTTTAGACCCATTTGCTTAGATACAACGTGTGTCTTACCCAAAACACCCCTGAGCAATATTCAGGAGTTTGTAAATTGTCATTAATTTTGAGTTCTTGTGTTGAAGCACTTCGTGCCTGACTATTAGATGCCAGGAGAAGACTTGACTTCATGAAGCTCTGGAGATGGCCAGAACTTTAGAGACAAGATGAAAACAGAATCACAGAATGGTTTGGGTTGGAAGAGACCTTAAGATCATCCAGTTCCAACCCCCTGCCACGGGCAGGGACACCTTCCACTAGAGCAGGTTGCTCATACAGTGATCACACAGTGATACTACAGAATCTCTGCTCACCTTGTTGCTCTCGATATGAAGAACTTGTACTAGCTTTGAGTTCTTTAGCTCATTGTTCCTTCTTTTTGCTTTCTATTTTTATCTCTCCTCTTGTCAGAGATTAGGATCCTTTTCATTTTCCTCCTTTGGATATGCTTTCAGCTCTTTGAAGACTGCCTTCCCATCATTCCATAACCTAATTCACTTTGCTGTTCAGCCCATGCCTGATACCTTTGACCGTTTTCTAAGCCCTTATTAAAAGGTGATACACACTAGTGATTCTGGTGTGGTATTAATCAGCATCTCCATACCTCCTGTAAGTGTTTAATTCTCTTAAAAGGCCTTTCAAACCTCCTTTTATCAATGTCCCTCATACACACATACTTAATCTCATAGAAGATAAGCACAACAGCAGTGGATGATTGGCCTTTTTATCTCTGTAGGGACATTGAAGCTAAAATATCTTATAGTCACCAGTCTAAGCAGCACTTAAATTGCAACATTTTCAGCCAGATCTGGCACCTGATGCCAAATCAAGGGTTGTATTTACCTGTATGGCACATCTTCATCAGCTCCTGCAGCACAGAATCACCGACAGCATCTCCCCATTTCACCTCAGGGCAAAATTGGACAAGAAATGAAGCAACAGATATGGTGGTAATGGATTTTCCACAGACAAGAGTCTTCTCTACCCCTGTGACCTCTGTATATGCAGCTAGAGTCATGGTCCTGGTGGAAGAGCCAGTAGTAAGGATCCAATACTGTATTCTTCCTATATAGCCATGGCATTCCAATCCAGGTAGCACAGAACACCTGAGAACTCCTGCTGCCTAACCTGACCTTTAAACTATTGGGGGGGGGGGGGGGGGGTTTGAGTGAGTTCAAGTACAAATCCATGTCCAGACTTGCACCTTGTTGTGAATTAAGCCTTTCCAGATGGCAGGCAATATCTGAATGTTGGAAGTACGACTGTTCTGCTCTCTCTCATCCCAAAACCAAGCCAGTGACAGGTCTTCCTGATGGCTTTTAAAGAAACAATGAAATCATCTATATACAAATAGTTTTAAAATAATAATCCTTTAAAAGTCTGAAAAACTGTTGCAAAATACGGATTTATGTTTTGTATGGAACTGCTCTTTGGAAGGACTTTAACTCGGTGCCTGTGAGGGATGAGATGGCAGCAGCTATGTGTCTGCCTGGCTTTCACAGAAACAAAGCACAGGCAGGAGATGCGACTCTCAGAGTTATTCTTCACACCTTGTAGCACTACACAGATCGCACGGACTCTCATCTTGAGTGTGACCCAAATATTCCTGGTGGGAAACAGGTCAAACCCTGGGTTCAGGTTTGAAATGAACCAAAGACTTTTGTGCATGAAAACAAGTTGTCACAGTACTTCTTGATGCCCAACTTCTCTGTGAAGACCCAGCTAGCAAGAGCAATGTCCTTGCTCCTCACTGCTTCAGAGATGCTATATGGATATGCAGGGGAGTTGAGAGCTCTGTGCTAAGGAACAGGGAAGGAGAAATGAAACAAGAGTTCTCCTTGGCACAGATTAAAAACAAATACACCTTCTGCCAGAAGCTGTAGTTTAATTTTGGCCTCACTTTAAAAATAAACATCACAGAACATTAAAATCCAACATTTTATATCTGTTAGGCAGCAAAAAAGTATTAATGTCACGCTAAAGATAAAGAAACAAACCAAATTGTTTGTTATTAGCTAGAAATTAACAGCTAGAAATGAGTATCTTCAACCCCTTAAGCTCCTGGCTTCCACCCCAATGACAGAGTTGCTCTTGTAGCTGCCCAGGGCAGCAAAACCCCAAGCACTGTCATACAGTTCACTGAAGTAGAATCCCCCTCAGTTACATGGGCACGTCCCACAGTCACAAGTTAATTTAGAAAGGGAGCTCCAGCGATCATCTGGTGCTGCCCCTGCTCAGAGCAGCGCAGCTTGCTCAGGATTCTCCCCCTCTACTCTGCTCTCATGAAACCCCTCCTCAGATGCTGCCAGGGCTGGAGCCAGGCTGAGAGAGCTGGGCTGGGGCAGCCTGGAGAAGAGAAGGCTCCTGAAGGGGAGACCTTAGAGCAGCTCCAGTGCCTAAAGGGGCTGCAGGAAACCTGGAGAGGGGCTTTGGACAAGGGCCTGTAGGGACAGGACAAGGGAATGGCTTTAACCTGCCAGAGGAGAGACTGAGATGAGCTCTTAGGCAGAAGCTCTTCCCTGTGAGGGTGCCGAGGCGCTGGCACAGGGTGCCCAGAGAAGCTGTGGCTGCCCCATCCCTGGCAGTGTTCAGGGCCAGGTTGGATGGAGCTTGGAGCATCCTGCTCTAGTGGAACGTGTCCCTGCCCATGAGTCTATGGTTCTCCTTAGTAACTGTTTGCAAAATCCAGATGGTTTTGACAAAACAAAGAGAATAATGTGTCTCGAGCAGAACCCTGATCTCTAAATGATCACTTCTCAGAATAAAAGGGATGAAAAAAAGTAAAAAAATGAACATTTTTATATACCCAGAGTAAAATCAGCTTCGTTGTGGGCTTTTTTGACAAGTAAATGACCAGGAACAGAGACAATGCTCTGCAGGGTCACCTGAACCAGGCATGCCAGATCTCATCCTGCTCAAGCTCTGCACTGACACTCGCTGACGAGGGTGTGCATCTTTGTTCGGCTGCCTGAAGGAACCAAAGCCAAGTGCTCTTGATCTTCAGTCACTCCCTCTCCCATTCCCTGCTTCCCCTGTGTGGCAGCGGACAGCAGAATGGGTGTCTCATTATCTGAATCAATCATAACAAGCACAGTGAGAGCCCAGGTCACATATTCTATACAGCACAAAACAATATAATTACAGGAATACATTTATTTATGAATTTTTCCATTTGTATATTCCCCTTTTGCCTCACTTTTCACCAACTGGGTTACTGAACTCAGCTCGTTGTGTTCAGCGAGTTCATCTCTGCCTGCTAGGACAGAGGAGGTTGGATTTTGTTATTTAAACCTTACTTTCTCCTTTCCTATTCTGCCTTTCTAAAGGGAAATATATATATATCAGCTCCCTCCTCCTTCCACATTTTAAACTCCCTTTTCATTAGTCTGGCTTCTTAAGTTTGACCTCTTAAAATAAAAGACCCTGCAATGAGGTAATGGAAAGAAGAGCGAAAACCAGCAGGTGGCCTTTTATTGTACTTGGTGACAAAAAGTTAAACTTCTGTAAAAAGGTTAACGAAAAAACTGAGCATTTTCCTATTTCTTCTTAACCAAAAAATGGGAAAACTTTGAACAAAAGTTTTCCACTGAAGATTTTTGAAAGATGCTTTTGTAAAGGAAAAAGTTTTAAACAGCAAATAAATGAATCCCCAAAGCAAAGTCTCACCTTAGAACCTTGGGGACAGACTCGTTATAGTGACAGGACAAGGGAGGCACTGGCACAGGGTGCCCAGAGAAGCTGTGGCTGCCCCATCCTTGGCAGTGTTCAAGGCCAGGTTGGACACAGGGGCCTGGAGCAACCTGCTCTAGGAGAAGGTGTTCCTGCTCATCACAGGGAGATTGGACTAGCTGACCCAAACCATTCCATGACTCTATGAATTGAAGGGCTGTTTCTAGCCGTTCCTATTCACAAAGACACAGGGTTGACGACTTGTCCAGCACTACCAGCCCTGCAAGGGTTGACTACTAATTTCCAGCTGATTCCCAACTTCTAAGTAGGCTTCAGGACAAAACACCTCGCTTCCTTGCACTCTATCACAAATCAACAGAGACTCATAAAGAATTCCAGCTCAAATTCCCTGGATGCAAGTGAGGTGAGTTATGACAAGCATACCACAGGCACCAACCGCAGTCTGAAAGACAAACAGAACACCCAACCACAGTGATGACAAACAGCCAAGACAGATGAAACTGCACAACCCCATAGGGCTTCCTGCAGAAGAAGCTTGGATGCACATGCAAGGAGGGCTGCTTAGGCACCAGGGGTGCAACAGCTGACAGACTGAAGTTACAGATGATGCAGTCAGGAAAGAAATGTACTCCAGAGCCCAAGCTGAAGAATGATTCGCCAGAGCTGCACCTCTCCAGGCAGGAGATGAGCACCACTGGTCATAGTGCTCCTCACAGGCATCTTTATGGGCACACCATCACTCTGAGGCCAATATTGAAGGTTAAGCCCACAGACGCCCTGATGCCCTCACATCATCCTCATGTGTGATCTCCAGCACTGTAGTGGCAGAATCCCCCCCACTGTTTTGGATGAAGGGACAGGGCTTTTCTATCTCCACATTTCCCCAATCAGCAAGTTTCCCTTCGTTCTAGGCTGCAGTTTTATTTTCTTTCACATCCTCTGTAGAACCAAAGCCCAGTGTGAGATACTCATCCCAGCTCACGGACACTCCTCAGTGAAGCAGATGAGTGCCCAGTTAGATAAAGTAGATGGACTGGGAGCATAAATGGGCTTTAAGGTCTGCTCCTGCAGCTCACAGGACATCCTAGGGAGTTTCCATTGAAGCTGCAAGGATGAACCTTCTGCTTTTGCATTCATTCCCTTACCAGCTAATAACGAAACCTCAGAGCCTGCTGTGCAGCAGATGCCTTCAAGTAAGTGGAAACTTCAAGCCCTGCCTGCGGCATCACGACTGTTTATTTACTTTAAATTAAAGCTCTGAGTAGATTATTACATATAATAGGACTGCACAGCTTTTGGGTTTGTTTTCTTTAAATCCAACACATAAAACCTGCTGTAAAGACCCTTAAGGCTTATTGCTATAGCTTTAGCACCATAACCCCATGTTGTTTACTCTTTCACAACACTCTTTGTAGTGAAATTCTATCATATCAATTTATTAAATATGTTTTGAGGCTGTGGAATTTGTGCTTATGTGAATACACTTGAGGTTACAGCTTCAGTTTATGGAAGCAATTTCCATTGCAGGGCTGCATTCTCCACATTGCTTTAGGATCCTTATTTTCTAATGGAATGAGAAAATTGCCTTCATATAACTGCACGTTTCAAATTCATTTCCTAGCTGTACTCCATCACACCAGGGCTTCCCACTATCAGGTTTTCATTCCGTATTCAATTTTTCCACTCATTTCCCATAAGAATTTAGGCAACTGGCTGAGAACTAATTACTTTTATAAATTCATTGCTGTTAGATGTGTTCATTTTTGGTTATCATCTCATGGGGCTTTGGGGTAGGTGTTTGCTTGTTGAGCAATTTTTAAGCTTGGTGTGACTCAGAACTAACCTGTTCCAAAGGGAATCTGCATTTCCTGACGCTCAGTGTTAATTCTCTTCCCCATACACATGGGAAAAAACATTGTTGAGATTCAGGAGGTCATGAGCATCTGAGTGTTACCAATGTATCACATAAAGCAGGAAACCTGACAATAAAGAAGAGATATCCTCCCTATCTAGTTAGACCTAGTGATTGGTTCCTATACCTGAGAAAATTGAATTAGTATCTGTTGTCCTACTGCAGAGCCTTCATTGCCACCTCAGGCACTGAGATTCTCCAGAAGTCTCTTAAGAAGTTGCTGGAAATCATATGTCTCCTGAAGGAATCTGTGGTTTTTCACAGTCTCTTCTATGAGAAGAGCAAAAGGCATTTACAAACTACGACTGCAAAATAAACTGAGGCAATTCTTTATACAACACTCAGTCATTTTAAAGAACTCTTTGCCTTGTATGATACTTCTTTGAATATGGAGTTTACAAGCATTTAATGGGGAGGAGAAAGGGATATTTACTGTGACGGTGCTGAGGCACTGGCACAGGCTGTCCAAAGAAGTGGTAAATGCTCCATCCCTGGCAGTGTTCAAGGCCAGGCTGGACAGAGCCTTGGGTGACACAGCCTAGTGTGAGGTGTCCCTGCCCATGGCAGGGGGTTGGAACTGGATGATCTTAAGGTCCTTCTCAACCCAAACCGTTCTGTGATTCTATATTTTGAAGGCTATGAAATGCAATGATTTAAGTTAGTAAGTCCCTGAGCTGCAAACTGGTGGCAGCAGGAAGGAAGCACTGTTGTTGTTTGCTTGCCTATTCCTGTTTTTCCCTAAGCATTTGGTGTTGGTCACTGTGAGAACAGGACACTAGAATACATGGCCTGCTCTAATTAAAGGCTCATACACATACCCAAGCACTAAAATTATCAAGATACTTGAGGCATAAGAAAAGGTGGTGCACAGAGAGCCGTTTGGTTGGCAGAACACAAAGAAACTCCAAATTAGTTCCAAGTTTCTCATGTTTTTTCATACTGTTTCTTGCTGTGGGGTTCTCCACAGGCATCTTTAGCATCAGTGCTCTAAGGCCAATTCATTGCAGATCTGAGGCATGTGCCAGGGGATCTCACCACACAGTTTGTGCAGAAACCAAGAGTCTGCAACTACCAAGCAGCGGCTTGTAACAAGATCCCCTAAAAAGGCAAAAGTATGTTCTAATAGTTTAAAAAGCACTGAAATGGCATCAGGAATGACTCAAGTAGCTGCACATCATGGGATCGATTCTTTAAACCAACACAAGATTACACTTTCCCTAAGGTAAGCTTTGCACTGAGGTGGTTACTGTTCCTGGGGGAACTGGATTTCCTAATGGCACAGGACTGCGAATGAAGCAGTGGAATCTCTGAGACTTCTTCACTTCCAGATTTTTCCTTTCCAAGCTGTGGGACAGGCGAAAACAAATCAGAGGGTGGGTGGAGGGAGAACAGAATAGAGTCAGCTTGACCAGCCAAACCCTGCAGACAGAGCCAAATAACATCTAGCATCCATTTTCGGCCAAAAAGCCCTACATTGACTTGAGCATGTTCTGTAATTGAGATATGTGTAGCTCCAGCTAGGCAAAAATGCTGAAATAAGCTCAAACATGGTATAAGCAGTGCTAGGAAAACAGCACCCCTGACACAGTGAAACATGCACAAGTGGCTTTAGTCAACAGGCTGGAAAGGAATAGATGAAGGAGTGCTTTTGCAATTTGAAAGCATCTGGATGTAACACTGCTATTAAAGCAAGGCTATCCAAAAGGACATTGCAGACTATAGAAAACAAGATTAAAAAGCAGCTACATCATTCAGAGGGTTGTTTTTTCCTATATGTACTTAACACAGAGATTTCCCAAATATATCAGGGTGTCTCTTGAAACTTCTGCTTGTGGGGGATCTCTCTGGCCATGAACAGTGTTTATAGAAAAGAGGCTATGTGAACTGTCACTGGACAGACCAGGAAGGCACAGACACCTTTTGGAACAACAGCACAACAACCATTACACTCTGCTACTAACACGTTTACATGGAGCCCGCTAACAGCGGGTACAGGAGTTTTGTGGGCTTCCCTCAGATAAACAGTCAGGACAAACTGATGTCTTGCAAGTTGGTGAAGCTAGAAATGAAGATGCAGTGCTTCTTGAAAGATGCTTAATGCATTGAAGTGAATGCTTTCTGAAGTGCTGAAGCATGGCACAGAAAAGGTGTGTGCCATTCAGTTAGATCCCCATCCCCCTGTCAGATCTGCCTGAAACCCCATGCTAACACCTGGCAGGGCTTCTGAACTGAGTCTTGCTAAGCACAGAGACAGCAGGCTCTTCCTGGTGAATAACGAATGTGAGATCTGTCAGCAAAAAAAATACCCCAAAACATCTTTCCCCTTTTATACAGAAACATTATTTGTGTCATTATTTGGAAATGCTCAATAAACGCATTAACATGCTGGATTAACCACGTGTGTGGCCATTCTCAGCATCAGAATCACAAGGTCCTGGCATATGTCACTCATTCTCATTGAGATTGGCTGTGCCAATCAATGCAGTCGGGAGGGAGGGGGGAAACAGTGGACACACTTTTAGGGAAACAAATCCTTCTCCAAACACTGGAAGTTTCTGTTTGCTCTCAACCCCCTCACCAAGCTGTAACTGTGGGGTCAGTGCTGCATGATCCGCCAACGTTGAGGTAACCCACAGGAAATACAGGTTTCAAATAATTCCTTAAAAATGTGGGTGGGAAACCCGTGTGTTGCACAAGAGGTCTTCAGCTCTAACTCTGCTGAGGACTAGTGTAAATACCAGCAAGCAGCTGTCATAGAGACCACACTGGATTTACAGGCACAGAGGTCTGGGGAAGCAGAGCTGTACTGATGATCACTTCACTTGTGTATATTCTAAGCTTTTAGCCACCCCTTTGTAAGTCTTACTAAAGCAAGACACTGCCACACAGAAAAGGAAAAAACGAGGAGTTAATCTGCACATCCAAAACAACAGAAAGAGACGTAACAGCACACCTGAGGTACATCATTAGGAACAGCAAGGCAACATGAAGTGCACTTGCATATATTGTATTTTAAGAATAGACCTAAATAGAACTAAAAATAGATTGTGCTCCAAAAGAAATTCTACTTCTAGCCACGGAAGTGTTCAAAACCAGGCTACAACCTGCTCTAGTGGAAGGTGTCCTTGCCCATGGCAGGGGGTTGGAACTGGCTGAGGGTCCCTTCAACTCAAACCATTCCATGATTCTATCCAGAAGTGGTTCATATGGGGACTCATACATCAGTCTTCAAGTAGAAACTGGCCTTAGTTGCAAAGAATGGTCATGGGTACGTTTCATTTGTTAGTACAGATACTGCCTACATCTGATGTATGCCATTTGGGGCTTCTTGAGTTTTTACAGCACCAGGAATCCAGAACAACACAACAGAAAGTGCTGACCCAAGTGTTCCATGAGACAGGAACAGCCTCAAGCTGCAAAGCCCATATTAAGAGACCACAACTACATTAAGAATGCCAACATTTAATTATGTCATTGAGGCTAGCTCACGTGGCAAAGCAGCCCGTCAGCTGTGCTTTAAATGAGTGTCAGCAGGATGCAGATGTCAATTAAGAGTCCAAAGAAGGCCGCTAGGGATCACAAAACAGTTGAGATCAGGCAGATATCACACACACAGAAAGCTCCAACCACCTTCAAAAAGCTTATGCCATCATCTCCTCAAGAGCTTACATGTTATAACCTACAAGGGCTACAGACATCTCCTTAAACACCATCATACCACCAAACCCTGATGCCTGCTGAAGCAGAGTGAAGAAAAAATAGTGAAGACAAACAGATATTTCTAAGGGAAAATCCTCAATTCAAATTCAAATCACATGTTTTCCTAAAGCATTTCTAGAGGTATCAGATGGAGCCAGGCTGAGGCAGCTGGGCTGGTTCAGACTGGAGAAGGTTCCTTATGGGGAGACCTTAAAGCAGCTCCAGTGCCCAAAGGGGCTACAGGAAACCTGGATAGGGGCTTTGGAGAAGGGAGTGTAAGGATACGACAAGTGGAATGGCTTTAATCTGCCAGAGGGGAGACTGAGATGAGCTCTCAGGCAGAAGCTCTTCCCTATGAGGGTGCTGAGGCGCTGGCACAGGGTGCCCAGAGAAGCTGTGGCTGCCCCATCCCTGGCAATGCTCAAGGCCAGGCTGGACACAGGGGCTCGGAGCGACCTGCTGTAGTGGACAGGGTCCCTGCCTGTGGCAGGGGTTGGAGCTGGATGAGCTTTAAGGTCCTTTCAAACCAAACCAGGCTGTGATTCTTCCTGAAAAGGTCTACAGAAGGGTCCTTTACTTTCACAAACATATACTGGGCTGCTTACAAGGATAAACAAACAGACAGACCCAGGACTTGGGGTCCTCCAAGCCAGCCCAAGTACAATATAGACACAGGCAACACACAAAATTACTTTTGCTATCACTGTTCATTTTATTACAGAACAGAGATTTTACTTCTCATCTCCTTATCTGGAACTCCTGATGATAAAAAAACACTTACTCTTACACTAAAATCCCTTTCTGACATGTATGTCATTCAAATTAAGGTTATATTAACAACATCAAATGGTTCACACTATTCTCAAGTGTTACAAATTATACACAGAAAGCAGCTTGAAGCTGTGAATGCATTTCCCAAGCATTTCTAGTCATGATCTACATCCAACATTCAATAAATGAGAGCTCTAAAAGAGATGGCTTATGCAAATACATAGAATCATAGAATAGTTAGGGTTGGAAAGGGCCTTAAGATCATCCAGTTCCAACCCCCTGCCACTGGCAGGGACACCTCCCACTAAACCATGCCACCCAAGGCTCTGTCCCACCCTTGAACACCACCAGCGATGGAGCATTCGCAACTTCCCTGGGCAACCCATTCCAGTGCCTCACCACCCTTACAGGAAAGAATTTCTTCCTTGTATCCAATCTAAACTTCCCCTGTTTAAGTTTGAACCCATTACCCCTTGTCCTCTCACTACAGTTCCTCATGAAGAGTCCCTCCCCAGCATCCCTATAGGCCCCCTTCAGATACTGGAAGGCTGCTATGAGGTCTCCACGCAGCCTTCTCTTCTCCAGGCTGAACAGAATGTACTATTCAAACTCAGCACCTGAAAGCTGTTATTGCTTCATAGAGATGTTTTTAATTGTAAAATACAGAAGTGCACAAAATAGTCGGTTAATACAATGTAGATAAATGGCATTTGTCCAGCTCTAGAATGCAGAAGCTGAAGTATGAATTAGTGGCTGCTGAGAAACACCATACATTAACTGATGCTGACCTAACAAACTGGTTACACGTCAGTACATATTCAGTCTCTTAACTTCCGTGTTCAACATAAAGATAAGGATATGCCTTTGGACATTCTTTAGAAGTCATCATATGCTGAGAGGTCAGAGTGATTTTAGCATGATGTGGATGTTGATGTTCTGCAGATGGCAGCAGCAATGCCTCGTCCTGCAGGAGGATCAGAAGGTTTTCATTTCAGAGAACAGCAGGGGTGAATTAGGACTCGCAATAAAGGAGTGAGATTCTGCCAAAAATGTAGGTCTAGCCACATGCATGTGATTGCTTATGGGGGGGAAGGCAGTTTCAGACAAATTTCAAGCAATGTTCTACTTTGATGAGTATCCAAATCATACCAAAGTTGCTCCAATCCTACATTGTTGGGGATGTGTTTGTATCTGCAGAGATCTCACTTCAGACTAAAGCATTGTGATAAGTACAGAGGGGTGTCCCTGCAGTTGCACATTTTAACAAGCTTCCTATTACATGTAAGGTTGCAGAATCAGGTCCCTCGTTATTCCATTATGCTGGTCTCAGTCCAAATTTCTGCTTAGGAGTCGCCCTGATGCTTCCCCAAGCCTTTTCCTCCCCAGACAAAAACAAAGAGTTCTGCAAAGCTTGAGGTTACCTCAATAACTTAAAGACATTAAAAAGGAAATAAAATTAGGTTTCTCCAAAAGCCAACAACTTCTAAACTATGTTTTTGTTGGAACAGCATTGCTGAGACTCAGCATGAAGCAAACATTCGGGGTTTATTTTTGTCCTCACTGAAAAGCCATGCCCTGGAGAACTGCTCACGCAGGTCTGGTCACCCACACTCGTATCAGTCACCAATCCTTCTACCACTGAATCTTCCCACCAGATCTCAGATTTTGTGCATCATCCTGACCCTGCTGTCACGTGTCTTTCTGTATGGATCAAGAAGACAGGAAGAAATTCTTCCCTATGAGGGTGGTGAGGCACCACAGAAGCTGTGGCTGTCCCATCCCTGGCAGGGTTCAAGGCCAGGTTGGATGGGGCTTGGAGCAACCTGCCCTAGTGGAAGGTGTCCCTGCCCATGGCAAGCAATTGGAACTGGATGAGCTTCAGGGTCCCTTTCAACCCAAACCTTACACGATCCTATGATTCCACTTGCTGACTATGAGCACTACATCTAAAGACCTGTGGGATCAAACCCCAAACATTCACACAGTGCTGCTGATCTCTGTTTTCTTTTTAAGAAATACACAGACATTTTGCTTTCAAAAGTGCCTGTTATGGAGAAGGGAGCCCAAGTCTGGCATGCCTTTGGGGTTTATCCCTTTTTCTCTACCTGACGGACAACCCTCACTATGCTCTTTGTTCCTGCTACACTTTGCTTTTTATCCCCTAACTTTCCCAACCTAGGAACGAGGGAGTTGGGACAAAGGACTTGTGAACCAGAATAGCAAATGTACTGGAATATGTACTTTTGCACAAAGTGAACCAAGATTTAACATCCAACTATTTGGGAAGAAGAGGTTTGCTGCCCACAGCTTGGAGGCAGACCCTGTCTTCAAGCACCCTTAATGTGTATATTCAATCATACTGTAATCAAAATGCTCAGCGACTGCATTGTACATGGGAAAGACAGGTCAAACTCCTACACCAGCATTAAAGAATGTAGAATCTAAATCCACTACCAATAGAAGGGCCTGTCACACTGCTTCAGGACTTTCCTTTTCTTTCATCCACTACTCTTCCGCTCCTCCTTTTTTAAACTGAAGGAGGAAAGGGATTCAATGAAAAAGAAACCCTTGTGACCTCAGCAGGGTAAAGCTGAGAGCAAATTTATTCATTCAGAAGCTTTAACACCTGAAGTGACGGTGCTTAATAAAGGAAATACCAACTGGAGATATAATAAGCTGTCTGAACCTCCGCCTGCAAGTTCATTTCATTTTTGTAGTTGATTTTCTTCTATGCGATACTCAATAACACAGATACATTACTGGCTTTTATTTTTGCTTGTCCTCCCTGTGAATACAGAGCAGAAGTGTACCACAATTTGCTCACAGCCCAACTGTGCTCCTTTAAAGCCACTCCTCAGATACAGGCTTTGGCCAGAAGACATTCAGCCTTACAGCAGTGGGATACTGAATCAAAACCCTATGCCCCAGTTCAGCAAAGCACTTCACAATATGAAACTAATAAGGCTGCAAGTTTGAATACTTTACTGCAAAGGGCTGTAATTGCTCATTTGTTTCCCATCAAATTCAATCTGCTTTGGATCTAGTCCTAGACATTTGCTGGAAGGTGTCATGAAGTAAAATGAGAGGAAAGTCAGGCCAGCGATCTCAGTTTCTGAGAAATCACTGATTGAAGCATCTGTCTAATCAGATGCTGAGGCAGCAGCCACAGGGGGACCACACATCACACCTGGATCTCTGGCCCATAAGCTTTAAGCCTAAATATCTACCCTATTTCAGTTCTCTCTTTGAATTATTGCTTTCATAATGTAGACAAGGTAATTACCTCAAGATTACAGGTACTGGCATCTGTAACATATACACAGGGTGATGGGAAGGTTTGAACTGTTACACAATGACACCAGGAAATTTAAGTGATTAAGCATATTAATGGAAAAGCATTAAAAAAAAAAACAACTTTCTTGTGCACAGCTTTTGGAAGCATTTCACAACATGCTTTTCATTTTATAAAACAACACCTAATTGAAGGCATGTATAGGATACCAGAGTTTGTGCGATATAGCAGTTGATATACCGCATTTCTAACAGGCTGTGGTTGAGACCATTGCTGGAACTGATAAAGGATGCTATGGTAAGACAGTACAGCAAACAGGTATGCTGGGTGAATGGTTAGGGGATTAATTTGGAGAGACCAGTGTTCAGTCACTTGGTCAGCCATAGATGTCCCATATTACCTTGGGCAAGTTAAATTCAGCTCCCCACTGAAGTGAGAATAACTATTTCCCTGTCTCAAAAGAGCACTCCAAAACTAAATGTAGAATGCCAACATGACGCCCATGACTGCCCAGTCCTTACTTGAACGTCTGTCAGTGATTCAGAAACTGCCTTCCATAGCCCCTTGGTAAGAAACACAACAGAGCTCCAATCTGTCAGCTGTAATGTAGCAAGCGTGTAGGACAGCTTGAACTTCAATGCCCGAATGAATCTCACTAAAGAGAAACAGAAGCTGAATGATGCATGCCTTGAAAATTGTATTATATGGTGAAGGCCTCCAAGAATTAAGAATATGGAATAATAAACCACAAGTATTTCTCCCAGTCACGTTGTTTTCTTTTTTTCCCAAGTCTTGAAGTTCAAACTCAATAGTTCCTATATTTTGCCACACTCTGGCAACCACAGCCAGGGATGATGTGTCTGACCACACCATCTAACTCATTGGACTGAGAAAGTAAACTTAGTCTCCAGCTTGAGCCTGAAGTGGAGATTTTAAACCTAAGTGGTGTATTCTAGATAATAGAGATGTTTCTTATTGGTACAGCAATAAATAAGTATATCTACAACTTACAGTACCCTTTTTCTTCACCTCATATTTGCCAGGTGAACTACCAAACATATAGATGTTTCCTCTGAAGAATGAGGTTGCTCTCTCACATACCGGTATCTCAAGGCATGCTCGCTGTTTCCACCTTGATCTTTCTCTTTGGGGAAAAAGGTGAAGACTTTGGTCATTGCCCCAGGATTTCTGAAAGCCCAGAAGTTAGCTCAAAGCTACAGTCTTATGTGCAGGGCTGATCTGCAGACAGACAGAAAACCCAACGCATCCAAAAGATGAACAGTCTCTGCACACATACAGACTACATGCAAAGCAGATGCTGGATGCCGAGATACGGTCTACCTCACCCAGAACAGAGATGAGGAATATCTGCAGTGCACAGTGACACTGATGATCCCACCACTGTGCAAATCACAGATCTGGAAACTCTCATATCCCAGAGGCTCCTCAGCCCAAGAGCCTCCCCTCTCCTCACAGCACTCTTCTGCCTGGATAGGAAAAAGCAATGGTACCTCAAAGTTAAGGTTGAAGCCTCTTTTTAAGAGATAGAAAGCATTTCCCATAGTATGAAATTACTATGAACCTGAAATTACTATGAACCTGAGGTGTCCCTGCCTGTGGCAGGGGGTTGGAACTGGATGATCTTAAGGTCTTTTCCAACCCAAACCATTCTATGATTCTTCAATTCCATGAAAGGGAAGAGGCTCACAGGACTTCAAGCATATTTGGCTTGGGCCCCAAATCAGCGCTCACTGCAAGCAGCTTAGAGTTTGAGAAAACTTTTGCAACCCTAGGAAATTCAAACCAGTGGTGAACTGGCCAAGAGACCTATGAACAAGACTGAAATTCATGCCTCCTACAAGCATGCCTGCTACAGTACCACAGCTCGGAGGTTACATTATGATGATGCCAAGCAAAGACATTAAGACTTGAGAATGGTTTCAGCTGCTCCTTGCTTCCTCATAGATATGTAACCACGTTCACCACTCTTCCTCCCTTCTCCAACCCTGTGGACCACTGAAGGCCCTGGGAGCTGCTTTATTTGTTCTCCATCAAAAATTAAACATTAAAAGCATCCACTTCACTGAATTTGCTGTTCCTCAGGATATACTAATTGAAAACTTCTTGCTCGCTGTTACAAACTGCAGTGCAAATATTATGGTTCTGTGAGTCAAACAAGATTCATATCCCTCCTTCCCTGCAGGAAACCCTAATGAAGGCTACAGGGGTTTCCAGCTTCACAGGAAGTGAAACTGCTGGACTCTGACACTTTAATACTTGGCTTCAGTGGGAAACTCATCCTGCAACTCCACCACTTGCATTCCTACAAGCAAAGCAGTCCAGCTGCCCATCAACAGGACATTTGACCTTGCAGGGAAACCTGAAAGGCACTGGTACAAAACAACACGATCTGGTTACGGTTTCACTCTCGCTGCCAAATCCATTAAAGCTTATCTTTAAAATGCAATTAACTTGTTATAAGTGGCCAAAACCAAACCTATTCTCCAGCAGCAGCCAGACTCTTGCTGCTGCTTTCCAGCACATTTGCATCACTTCTATTTATGTGAGAAATTACTTCGTTATCTTATAACTTCAAATACAGTTAACATTACAGTTACAGTAAACCCCAAACAATTACTTGCCTTTAGGGAGGGCGGCCCAGTTTCAGCAAGCATCAGTCATGCATTCATTCTCGTTTCATAATCCCAGTCACCCTTGACCAGGGAACATCTGGAAGGTCACAATTCAAAGGCACTTTTGGAACTTCTATGAAGCTACAAGAACTCTCCAGAGCAGCTTCAAGCTCTCCAAGGTATCTCACTCAACGCCCCCATTTTGCCTTCAACAGCTCCTGTGCACAAGTCCAGCTCTTCTGCGTGCCAGAGGACAACTTCTGGCACGGTAAAGGCATCACTGAGCAGTCGCTCCAAAGTTCATAAGGAAGATGAATGAGCTTGGACAGATAATGCTAAAATAGACAGGACTAAAAAGCACTTTTGATTTCTGGAACACGTAACTATGGAAGCAGCTGGAGCCTTCATGCGATTCTCTATCAGTTGAAATGGATGATATTGGCATAATCCATTTTTGCTTTGAAATTTTTGGCTTAAGCAATTTTTCACACATGCTTTCATTTTAATTATTACCCATGAACAGAGTACAATGTGAAATTCCACCATCTTGCTACCTTTCATCTCATCCTTTTGTGATCAAATGATCTCGAATGGTGGAATTGCTTGTTCCCGAATCCTCAAAAGGCTGGATGCAAAGTTGACTGAAATCAGCAGAGGGCCTCCCAGTGCTTAAGCTTCTGCTGCCCCTCAGAAACCCAACAGCAATGCTCAGGGAAACCTCCGTGCTGTCACAAGCATTATTTTTTCCCCCAGACATAAGCCAGTGAAAGCTGCTGGCATCAGCACATGGAGAGAAAGGCATGTCACATGTGTCTCCTTCTAATAAACACTGCTGCACATCACAACCTGGGCAGTTTACCAAAGCTGAGAGGAATCTGTTGCATGTGGGCAATGAGAAACAAGCCCCAGTGGTACGTGCACAGAAAATCCTCCAAACTGGAGAGGGGAAAAACCCCAACTTTTTTTACCTCTGATCAACCAAGCTTGTGTTTCACAGAATCACAGAATGGTTTGGGTTGGAATGGATCTTCAGTCCACTCAGTCCAGAAACAAAAACTCACCCACTACCAACCCCCTGCCATGGGCAGGGACACTTTCCACTAGACCACATTGCTCGAAGCCCCATTCACATAGTTTGTAAGACACCAGTGTAAGCAAATTCACTGGTGGGTGTAAAGTAGCAGACACCAACCACAAGCCACTCTGTGTTACCATCAGCATTAACATCTGCTTGGAAAGCTTTCTGTAGACCCATCTTCCTGGAGCACATGGTCACATTTGTCCTTGCTTTCCATCACTCTCACCACCAAGCCAAGCCATCTGCTAGGCACTGGGGGAAGACAGGCTCTCAGTTCTTCTTGCCAGCATCCTCATCACTTCAAATACTTTGAGACCATAGAAATATAGAATGGTTTGGGTTGGAAAAAGTATTAGGGGAGAGAAGGGCCTTGTCCCTCCAATAACTGTAATCAAAAGATCTGATTTATGGGCACAGTTATTTTATCCCAGCAATTAGCTACAAACACAAATGGCAACATAAAGGCATCTAATTCCATGTGAGGTAGGCAATGGCTAACAGGGAAACATTTGGGCTTTGGGTGGTTGTTTTGTTTCTTGAACCAACTGATCTAGTCGGGGATATAAAAACACTGAGTTGCAAGAAGAAGGTCTGTGAACATTAAAGTCCCTGGGTTTACTTCTATTTCCCCTGGTCTAATAAAATACATCTCTCTCCCTCCAGCCCCTGCTCTGCTTTACATGCTTAGACCATCTTGACAAACTCTTAGTAACCTGAACACTTCGGAAAATGACAGGATTTGGCATGTATAATCCATTCTCTCATTTGCAGCTAATCACAGCTAGAATTACCTGCAGCTTTAACATCAAGCCCTTCAAATGAAGATTAAACAGAGTTCAATGGTTTCCATCATAAATTTAACCACTAGGCAAAGTGACAAATCCATGAGCCAAGCCAAAGAGTTAAAATTCAAGACATCTTGTGCAGGAGAACACAGCACTGCTGGGTTTGAAATAACTAATTCCTTCCTATGTTGAGAAACACAGTCAAGCCTTAACTACATGTTTTATGAGGCTGAACAGAGCTAATCCATATGGACGTACTACAAAACAGACATCACTTTAGAAGTTAGACACAGAAAAAACCATCCTTGAAAATGTGGAGCTGATCTTTTTTATATACAATACAGAAATACACCGAAAATCTGTTTCAGTTCCATCGTCCCATGTGTTGAAGAAGGATCTATGTGCAACAGAGCTGCAAAGTGAAGTTAAGCAGATAATGTTGATACGCAGCCGACGTCTGTGCTGGTGCTATTTTCTTTGTCAGTCTGTTCAGTTTATGTCCGAGTTTTGTGTTTGGCAGCTGCAGAAGTATAAAAGGCTCTGCCATTTAAAACATCTTTAAAAGGAAGATATTGTATTGGGCTGACAATGCAGAAGTCGTTTATCAAAATGTCATGTTGTTTGGGGAGCCAGATAGCAAGCGTCACCCCTGGGCCTCAAAGAGGAGCTTAAAAATCAAAACCACGCTCATCATCTCTACCAGAGCTCATCAGAAGCTGAAAGTAATCAAGTTTGCTGTTGTGCTAAGCCTTCTATTGAAAGAGGGAATTATAGCACAGTGTTTATTCTCCCCCAAGTGCCAAGGCCTGTGTCCTGGGTTCAGCAGTAGCAGACATTTTTCTCCTTCTTAGTAGCTGGTGCAGTGCTGTGGTTTTGACTTTCAGCCTGGGAACAGCACTGATAACACCGATGGTTTCAGCTGCTGCTCAGTAATGTTTACTCTGACCAAGGCCTTTCTGAGTCTCACGCTCTGCCAGGGAGGAGGGGAAGCCATGAGGAAGCAGAGACAGGACACCTGACCCAAACTGACCAAAGAGATATTCCATACCACAGCACGTCATGCCCACTGTATAAACTGGGGGCAGTTACCCAGAAGAGTTAGATCACTGCTGGGTCAGGCTGGGTATCGGTCGGCAGGTGGTGAGCGGTTGTATTCTCTTCCCTTGTTATTTCCCTTATCATTATTATTATTGGTGGTAGTAGTGATTTGTGCTATACCTTAGTTTCTCGACTGTTCTTATGTCAACCCGTGGGAGTTACATTCTTTCAATTCTTCCCCCCCATCCCTCCAGGAGCGGGGAGGAGGAAGGGGGGAAGTGAGAGAGCGACTGCATGGCTGACTGGGCTTAAACCACGACAGCCTGTCTGACCTTCTCACAACAGCACTGAAGCTCAGTCTGTCCCACAAGAATTTATTTGGGTAAAAGCTACAATAGGCTGTTCAAGGTTTGGTAGCAGGGAGGAAAAGATAGAAACAATAAATGACAGCCACAGGAAAAGGAAGATATAAAGGAAAACCTTTGTGTTTTCAGTCTGACTTGTCTCCTAGGCTTTGCCAGCATAAGAATATTTCTGGATCCAGAAGCCCAAGGACAATTAAAATAACCATTTGCTTCTTAGCTTCCTGATTCATTGCTAAAAACCAATCAACAACAAACCAGGACAATCTCCTGCATGGCTGTCATGGGTTCAGCTGTAGCAGTCATTTTTTCCCCTTAGTAGCTGGTGCCGCGCTGTGCACATAGATCCTTCTTCAACACATGGAACGATGGAGCTGAAACAGATTTTCGGTGTATTTCTGTATTGTATATAAAAAAGATCAGCTCCACACTTAAACCACGACAATGGCATTTAGTCAGAGATGATCCATGCAAGGCTTCTCCCATGCAAGACAGCATCCAGTGTTCAGCTGCCGCAGGCATGTGCATCAGCAGCTCCAAAATCAGATTCCAGAGCCTAACTGCATGGGCTCAGTGCTAGAAGAGCCTGGGTGCTGTTTGCACAGGGGCACACACCAGCAGTGGTACTCTTTGAAAGGAGGAATAAGTAGAACACTGATACCACAAGAGAGCTGACAAAAACAGATGTTTGCACAGTACCTCCCATCAGCCAGGGAAGTTGTGGGGGAGGAGGGTAAATCTGCATCACTTAGAGCAAGACAGAGAAAGGAAATGATCCCAAAGCCTTGGAGGAGCCTAAATATCATAACCCATCATAACTCTCCTCTTCAGCAATGGGTAGCAATAGAGTGTAGTCATTCATCAGTCCCTACCTCTCCTTTCTCAGCTCTTAAGGAATGCCAGGAAGAGTAGCTCAAGTCTTCTCCTGGAGCTGGCTGCTATAGAAGCTAAAGAGGAACTCAATTTACATTCTCTTTATCCAAAGTCAGGTCAAACAGAATTTGCTCTAAGTCCAGTTTTGTTCACCAAGTGCCAGATCTGACACACCAAAACCACAAATGCAGGGGTCAAACTCTGCCACATAGCATTACAAAGCTGCCAGACCCATCCCTCGTAGGTACCTTATGGTATGGCAAATCCACCTGATCACAAAACTGAGCAACAAGCTATTGCTCTTCATTGTGTAAATTAGCACTGCCTTTTAGCAGCTCCAGTTAAACCACCATTAATTCCGAAGAGCACCAGACTCTTCTTAACTACAGCACTACACAGCCTCAAAAATCAATGACGTGTCACAACACTCATGTGGGGCAAGGCGTGAAGCCTGCTGAGGTCAGTGGAGTGAAGACTGGGACCAGCCCCACATGTAACATGGTCACTGTTCCCACTGTCATCTACAGTGCTTCCAAAGTAATCAACTAGTTGCTTGCCACACTAGATCCAATGAATAAGAATGCTGAACAAGCTGAACGTCACATTCAGCCCTAGCTCCAGTCTAACCACAGCAATATCAGTTTTCATGCTGTTTATCAAACAATTTATGTTACTTAAGTGCAATTCAAATGCCAAAACCAACTTAGTCTACCCTATGAAACAAAAGCTACATTCAATCTTAGCTCTGCCCTACCAAAACATGCCTGGTGTAAGGATTAAGACTCCTCTAAAAGAAAGGGCATGATAAAAGAAAGCAACAAGGGCAGCTGCCAAATGGATGAACTTCCACAACTTACAGGCAATTTTAAAGGTATTGTTACAACATAAACTGCTCAGAAAACAGAAACAAGCATTTTGGTCCAAACACTATTTATTTTTATTAATATCTCACAGTGACTGCAAGCCTAAACTCAGCACTTCTAAAAGCTGCCCAACAGATACTTCCAAGGCCTCTCAGCGCATTTACAAGGACTAAAGGCAGAACACAGAACAAGGACCAATGTACTATGGGGTTATTAAAGCACAGAGACAGGGTCTGCATCAGCACCCTCTCCCTTTGGCAGCAACAGAGTCCCTTGCAATCCAGAGGAGTCCATGAGGATGCTATAAGGGCTGGAGCAGCTCTGCTCTGCAGTCAGGCTGAGAGAGCTGGGCTGGGGCAGCCTGGAGAAGAGAAGGCTCCTGAAGGGGAGACCTTAGAGCAGCTCCAGTGCATAAAGGGGCTACAGGAAACCTGGAGAGGGGCTTTGGACAAGGGATGGAGGGACAGGACAAGGGGAATGGCTTTAACCTGCCAGAGGGGAGACTGAGATGAGCTCTTAGGCAGAAGTTCTTCCCTGTGAGAGTGCTGAGGCACTGGCACAGGGTGCCCAGAGAAGCTGTGGCTGCCCCATCCCTGGCGGTGCTCAAGGCCAGGTTGGACAGGGCTCGGAGCTAACTGCTCTAGTGGAACATGTCCCTGCCCATGGCAGGGGTTGGAACTGGAAGAGCTCTAAGGTCCCTTCCAACCCAACCACTCTATGATTCCTCTGCACTTCCAAGCTTTTCCACAAGAGCTTTACACACAAAGCATCAGTGGTATCCTAAAGGGGAGACTGTGACAGTGTTGGCAAGAGATGAATCAAACAGGAAGGCAGATGGCCTCCTGGTTTGGCTATAAGGGAGAGGAACTGGAATCCGAGCTGGGGAAGGAAAAGGATCACATCATAACGAGTTGTTTGGTACCAAAACATTTGAAAATGCCATTGCCAAAAGATACCTTGGACTCAGAAAGATGTGCCTGACCAAACAGAATTCAAACTCCACATGCCAGGACAAAGGCAAAATCAAATCTGAGCAATTTTATTTCCAGAACACTATCCCCCAAAATACTCAGCCAAAGCGCATCTCCTCGGAGTTTGCTTCCACCGCAGCCCATGGTGATACACATAGGCTTGACTGATGAAATAAAGAACAAGTGAATAAAGAAACTACCTCTCTGCTCTGGACATCATTGAAGGTACATCACACTGCACAGGGCTCAAAGCCCACATTTCAACTCTTGTAGAGTTAGAGCATGGTTTGATAAGGAGCTTGCCTTCTGTCTCAAGCTGTGGTTTGGCTTGGGCCTGCAGCGGCCCATGTGCTGCAGGGTTTGCCCATAGGAGTAAGTGTCTTGTGTGAAATCCCTAGAAACTTGGGAGTCCTGTCAGGTCAGTTCATCTACACGAGCGTCCTATCTCCAGCAGCAGCCAGAAACCTTAGCATGAATAAAGAAGATGGGTAAACAGGATACTCTTTCCCTGCACACTCCCATCCCTTCAGCATTTACAGTCTGGGGACTTTCTTACCCACGTGTGGCTTTAGTGTATACACTGACCCTCAGGGGAGTTTATTCATTACCTTTCTAAGTGAACTTGTACACAAAAACTTGCTCAAATGGGCTCCTGAAAAATAAGAGGGGAACCTCCAAACTCAGCCCACCTCATACTCCTACTTTGTGAAACATAAAGGGACTGTAAGTTAAATGCTGGGAGTCACACAGCCACTTAAAGCCCCCTGCATACCTCAGTAGTCTTCTCTCTATCCAGACCTAAGGCTGGCCAACCCCAAACTTCAGCTGTAAGAATATGGATGTAGAGATTTACTAATCTGAAAACAGAATACTGCCTTGATTTGATCTTGCCAGCTGTCATTCAGACACACTGTTCTGGTGCTCTTTACTGATTTTAAATGCAATAGTTTCACAAAGGCAGCTAATTTTAGTTCTATTTCATCAGTTACTGAGGATAGCTGTGTGCAATGGTATCACTCCCAGCTGCAGTGGTAAATTACTGACACGGTGCAAAGAAACCTCAGTTAGCTCAATTCTGATCCCTTCAAAGCTAAAGGACAAACAAACTTTCTGCATTTTTTATCATGTGTACAGCAGCACGTTCCAAACCCTGTAACAATTCTTTAAAGGCTCTTTCCCATTCCAGATTGGAAATTTTGGGTTTCTTTGGGGTTGTCTATGGTGAGTTTTTTTGGAATTCATTATGACATACCCCATAGAAAGCAATGGAGACCAGGCACAGACATCAAGAGTAGAGAGTATTATCCAGATGTTCATTGAAGACCCCAAATTCTGATCCCTGCACTGAACCTTGCAGAGCAATTCAGCATGTTATCTCAACCCTGCAAATACAGCAATATCCTGCTACGTAACTATATCACACACTCTATGATTCTATGAGAACAAATTGCAACCTCCAGCTCTGCATCTGTTTGTGATGGCACATCTCCAAGGAGGCATGATTTATCCCAAAAATAAGACTTCCAACAAAAAGCTTGAAGCACGGTCAACCTTCCCACTGAACACTGCAATCAGGTGTCATGAATTAAATCACAGTCAATTTTGGACAAGATTTTTGAGTCCCTACAGGTGTGTGACCAAACTAGGAATTGTCCAGCTCAGTGTGTGATTGCTAAAACACAGAGAGGACACAAGGCATAGATTGGACAAATAGTTTAAGGACTGAATGCTGGAGAAGGACTCTTCATCAGGGACTGTAGCAATAGGACAAAGGGTGAGGGGTTCAAACTGAAACAGGGAAGATTTAGATTACATATAAAGAAGAAGTTCTTTTCTGTGAAGGTTGTGAAGCTCTGGAACAGGTTGCCCAAAGAAGTGGTAAATGCTCCAGCCCTGGAAGTGTGCAAGGCCAGGCTGGACAGAGCCTTAGGCACCAAAGAATGATAGAATGGCTCAGGTTGGAAAGAACCTTAAGATCATATAGTTCCAACCCCCTGCCATGGGTAGGGACACTTCACTCTAGACCATGTCACCTCTGGGGCATCCTTACAAGCCCCCTTCAGATACTGGAAGGCTGCTCTGAGGTCTCCACGCAGCCTTCTCTTCTCCAGGCTGAACAGCTCCAACTTTCTCATCCTATCTTCATACAGGAGGTGCTCCAGTCCCCTGATCATCCTCATGGCCTCCTCTGCACTTGTTTCATTAGTTCCATGTCCTTTTTATGTTGAGGACACCAGAACTGCACACAATAATCCAATTGAGGTCTCACAAGAGCCAGAGTAGAGGGGCAGGACCACCTCCTTTGACCTGCTGGTCATGCTCCTTTTGACGCAGCCCAGGATATGGTTGGCACATGGTCTAGTGGGAGATGTCCATGCCCATGGTAGGGTGATTGGAATTAGATGATCATGAAGTCCTTTCCAACCCAAATCATTCTTATTGGCAAAATCTCATTTATAATCCATGCTTTATGCAGTGTTGACACCCTTGATCAATATTTGGGAATTTAAATCAGAAACCCCAGCCAACTTCATATAGTAAACAATGACCAGAGGAGAGAAATAACTGCAAATCTCATACATCCATCACCAGCTTCTCATTTATTTCTTTCTGCTCAGGCAGATTTGAAAAACAGAAGAGCTTCTCAGAGGACAGCCTGCTTTTATCCATATTTAGGATATTATAGAGGACCTAGCAGCATTGTTTTCAGAGTCTGCTTACTCAAAGCATCTTCAACCTAGCAAGCAAGCAAAGACTTGGATCAATAACCTCAGACAGTGAATCTGCCTGTGGTTCTGCTGGAAGGACATAGTCATCTTCATTGAATAAATACCACACACTTCATAGCTTTAGGCTGACACTTCAGACTTCACCCACAAGCTATAAAACAGCCAGGGCATTGAATAAAGCAGCAAAACGCTTGCTGCCCAAAGCCTCACTGCTTTCAGAGGTTCTTGGAGAGATGTGAGAAATATCCCCTGCCTTCAACCAGATGAAAACTTATAGCAGGATCCACTGCAGAAAAACAGCAATGACCCCAGGACCACATTTAGCTACCAAGGGAGTAAACAGTAATTGCTATGTGATCAGAGTACAACAGCTGAAAACCTACTTAGATCCCCAATTGTGACTTAAACCACTGCAGCACAGAAGACCAAAGGACTATCAATCGTATGCTGACATATGAACTGTCTGAAACATCCCATTTCAGTTGAACACAGTTAAGTCTTTAGGTACTACAATGAACTGCTAAAAGCAACAGAGAAATAGAAGCCTGTTTACAGGAGCTTGGAAAGAGTGCCTGAGCATTTACTAGTCCCCTAGGTGCATAAAGAGCCAGTCCTTATCTCTTACCAATGATGACAGCTGTTTCTGTCCTCACTTGGATGTGCTGTAGATGCCTTTATCACTGACTGTAAGATCCACACTGACAAGGGGAACATAACAACAGTAAACACCCAAGCAAGACTAGCTGGGAGATTTCTCATGGCCAGTTAAACGTGGCACACTAGAAAACATTTTACCTCTAACAGTTTTCTTCCCTTCTCTCCACATGGACAGAAATCCATTTAGACTTAAAGAAAAACAGTTTATTTCACTGGAAGGGAAAAAAACCTTAGAAAAGCCTCAGTTCTGAAGATCATCAAATGGGACATTCAAAATCTACTTCTGTGGTAGCCAGATCAATTTAAAACACACAAGAGATTCAACTGGTTTTGTGTTATTATTGAATGACACTGAGCAAAGATCCAAGTGTTAATTTTTTCAGTTCAAATTGATACATGGAAGACTGCTAGAAACATTAGCTGTGTCACTCGTCATAACTATGAACACCCAAGAGAACAAGCCAGATGCTTAATAAAAAGCCATCAAAACCACTTAATGCTGACAAACTGTTGTTGCTTATGAGACTTGGCAAATCCTCTTCTCTTCAGTCTTGCAGACATGCACTGTATAACGATTCAAAACAGACTGCCTACATTACATGCTCAGTAACACCCTGTGTCATTGCGTGGTCTGTAGGGGTTCACCTCTGCGGATGCTGAAATGGTACCAGCAGACGCAGCCCAGCGTGTAGCTTGCTACACAAAGTGAAAGCTGTCATCCAAAGAGTCTCCAGTCCAGAAGTAGACACATAAGCACATACCAAGTAGGTGCTGAACAAATCATAGAATGGTTTGGGTTGGAAGGGACCTTAAGATCATCCAGTTCCAGCCCTCTGCCATTGGCAGGGACACCTTCCATAGACCAGGTTGCTCCAAGCCCCATCCAACCTGGCCTTGAAAACTGACAGGGATGGAGCAGCCCCATCACCTATGAATATCGTGTTTAACATTTATTTTTAAAGTAATTAGGGTATTTTTAGTGATTTCCAGCAACATGAATACAAGAAACTGGAACCCAATAATCCGGAATCCGACATATTTGATCCCAAAACTTGCATCCAGGTTATTCTTCCCTTTCAAATTATGGAAAGGAATGGAAGAGTAGCGTGGGGCTATTTTATCAAGCATACCTAAAATTACGTGTGTTCCTTCTCTGGTCTAAGAAAGGTGCTCATCCAGCTACATAAAGGATGATAATTGTTTGAATAGAATAAGTAGTATGTCATGATTCTGAGGGCATTACTGTCCCTAGATGCTATCAAAGCCCTCTTGCTTTTGGTGGTTAACAGCAGCAGTGGCACGGGGAGAGGGGTCCAGGTCTCTTTAGATAGATAGATAGAAAGAATCAGTTTACTTACGATTATCAATTCACACCATTCATCATAAAAACAAAGATCTTAAAATCAATCATGCGTTGCTCACAAACATATGTGTGATGCCTACTGATGTAAAAAGTGACCTATCTGATACTTGGCAATCGACCTTTCTCCTGCTGGGAAGCGGGCAGCCCTGTCATTCCTAGCCCTAAGCTTCAGGGTCTCACTGTAAATGGTCGAAAACCTTTCTCCTAAAACCTGCTGCTTTTCGTTTGTTTTTAAATAGCATTGATGTTTCTGCAGCATTGAGAACAAGCACATCTTCAGCCTGGCAAAACACACTGCCTTGGCTCTGCTGTAGAGGAGGAGTTAAACCAAGGACAACCACAGCAAAGTGTGAACAACCAGCTCCTAAGCTGCAATGTGCAATACAACACACATCAAAATACCCCAGGTTTTGGGTTTTTAGGAGAATCCACGCTTTCTCCTGCCCGGTTTTCCATGATTCCAGGCAAATGGCTGCATGTCCTACACAGGCTCTTCCAGTGCCACCGCCGCAGCAGCCGCAGAGGGATGCCAACCAGTCAGCTCCAAAGGAGGCCACTGGTGCTGAACCTCTGACACCCACCCCATGCCCTGCTCAGATCAACCCACAGCCACCCCGCACCGCATTTCACCCCTATCTGCGGGCTGCACACCGCGCACGGGCACGGCTGCCACGACGCTCACAGCGCAGGGTACCTGCCGCCCATCACACCAAGCCCCTTCCACCCGCCCCCAAGCACCCCCCGCAGCACCCACCTTGTTGAGGTGCGGGTTCCGGGTGATGTCGTACCCTCGCTTCCTCACGGACACGGCCTTGCCGCGGGCGGCCGCGTCCTCCCCGGCCCGGCAGCTCCAGCCCCGGGCCACGCCGAGGAGAAGCGGGCTCCGGCCGACCCCCGCCATCCGCAGCAGGCGACCGCCCGCCCCGCTGCACACCGGCACCATCGTCCTGCCAGGGCTGCCGCGCCTAAGGGCGGAGACGGCGGCGGCGGAGCCCGGCGGGGCGGGCCCGGCCGGTCCCAGCCCAGGTGCGCCCGGCCCGGCCCCTCGCGGCGCGGCGGTCCCCGCCGGAGCGAAAGGAAACCTCGGAAGCAGATCCCGGCTCGACCCCGCGGCGCCTTCGCCGTTACCTGTTAGGGCTCCGGCGGCGGCTGACGGGAGGGCAGGGGGGGTTCGTGCGGCCGCGCCTCCGCGGGGACAGTGAGCCCGTGGGGGACACAGGGAGAGGGGCGTGAGGGGAGCGGGGGTGCCCGGCCCGGGACTTGCACCGCGCCGTCGCGGGGCCCGAGGGAGGCCCTCGCCCCGCCCGGTCCCCTATGCATGAAATCTGTATGCACAGTATAGAGGCACAGAGGGGTTTGGGTTGAAGGGACCTTAAAGCTCCTCCAGCTCCAACCCCTGCCACGGGCAGGGACGCCTTCCACCAGAGCAGGATGCTCTGAGCCCCGTCCAACCTGGCCTTGAGCACTGCCAGGGATGGGGCAGCCACAGCTTCTCTGGGCACCCTGTGCCAGCGCCTCAGCACCCTCTCAGGGAAGAGGTTCTGCCTAAGAGCTCATCTCAGTCTCCCCTCTGGCAGGTTAAAGCCATTCCCCTTGTCCTGTCCCTACAGGCCCTTGTCCAGAGCCCCTCTCCAGGTTTCTTGTTGGCCCCTTTAGGTCCCAGAAGGCTGCTTTAAACTCTCCTTGGAGCCTGGCCAAAGGAACCTGCTGGAAGATGCCGTATACCGTGTATATTATCTATATACTATATATAGAGTATATATTATGTACATTACATATGTATGTTATATATTATAATCTATATATTCTATTCACTGAAGAAGGCAGGTCCCTGTATCTATTTTTTCAAAGAAATTATCTCTTTAATTCTTTAAAATGGTGACACCGTCATAGAATCATAGAATAGTTAGGGTTGGAAAGAACCTTAAGATCATCCAGTTCCAACCCCCTGCCATGGGCAGGGACACCTCACACTAAATCATGCCACCCAAGGCTATGTCCAACCTGGCCTTGAATAGAATCACAGAATAGTTAGGGTTGGAAAGGACCTTAAGGTCACTACTACCATTCTCTTATAAAAACCCAGTGGCTTTTACCCTGCAAAAGAAAGGTTCAATTCCATCTTCAGATCAACACTGTGCTCGCACACTGGAGACCCACTGTGAAGCTCCGGTCTGCTTTGGGTGAGGGATGCTATCCGGCTTCTCCTGCCATTTGTGGTGCTGTCCACAGATGTATTTTTTAATATGCTTTAATATTTTGGGGGGATAAATTATATGGTCCATGCAGAAAAGAGCAGAATGCAGAGTGAAAGATGTTGATTAGATGGATATGATTGTCCTTTCTTGCCTGGCATTTTATAGGCACCCCATACAGTAAAGTAGAGTAGAAATAATAGAATAGACAGACTAGAATAGATAGCATACAATAAATAGAATAGAAGTTTTCAGTTCAATTCTATGACCTTATGATTTCTCCCTAACCAGTGTGTGGCTTCATGCATTGTCCTCAGTGTGCCCAGTTTATTTACGCCTCTGTTGTCAGACAGTGATTATATTCAAACCTCATACCTGAGGGCTGTTGCTACTTAATATCTACTGGGACCATAGGGAAAAAAACACCCCTACGCCCTAGTCAGATATATTCTGAGAGTGATGTTGTTTGTTTGGTCTTTGTTTTTTTACCCTCTTTCCTTTCAAATACCAGAAATTGGCCAGAAATGTAGACACTCTACTGGAGAGACCCAGACAGAGGAGACCACTGGCACCCCATTATAACCAGGGAGATTCTTACTGCATGCAGCACATGAGAAGGTATTTGCTGCTATTACTGCTTTTTTACATAGCTATAAATTGGAAGAATCTCGAGACTTAGATCTTGTGAGGATCTGTGGTGGCTGTGGCCATGTGTGTAGCAAACAGGACGTCTGACACTGTTCTCCGTAGGAGAGTCCATAACACTAAATCTCCAGATCCTTGAGCCACTCCTAGAAAGCAAAGATAAAAAAGAGGAGAAACTTCCCTGACTGCTTTGTGAAAATGCACCATTAAGTTGTTTGAGGAGATTTATGAGACAGAGGAAGAAGTGCCAAGCTGAGAGCCTGCACAATGAGGTTGCTTTGCAGAGCTGAGGAGTGCCTCAGGCAGTAGCACTGGCCCTCCCAGCGATAGGCGTCCACCTTCACACTCAGAGCAAATGCATTTACAGTGCCTTGGAGAATCTAGACAAGCTTGTCCTACCCGTGGGACCTAATTCCACCATCCAGTGCTTTCCAGTAGAAAAATCCACAACTAACAAAACTCAAGAGTGAATTAGTTCACTTTGCCTGTATTATAAAATGTTGTGTGCATCTCCTTGGAAAAAGCAGCCTGTAATTTAATGTTGAAAATGCTCTAAGAGAAGGACAGAACTCAACTTCAGTATAATTTCATAGAATCCTATCATGGAATCCCAGAACGGTTTGTGTTGGAGGGACCTTAAAGCTCATCCAGTTCCAGCTCCCTGCCACGGGCCTGGACACCTTCCACTAGAGCAGGTCACTCCAAGCCCTGTCCAACCTGGCCTTGAACACTGCCAGGGATGGGGCAGCCACAGCTTCTCTGGGCACCCTATGCCAGCGCCTCAGCACCCTCACAGGGAAGAGCTTCTGCCTAATGTCTGATCTATCTTTGAGAAAACTGAAGTAAAGGGGCTTCAGAGCTTGCTTTGGAGCTTGTCAGGCAACGTGCTCCCAAAGCAGTGATCTGAAATTGAGAAAACTCCCCAAATCGTTGGTTCAGTCTCTGCCTGGGCACAGCTTCCGCTATATCCCTGGAGAGAGTTGCCATATAAATCTTGACTGTGGTCGTCTATCTTCTCCCCATCAGTGCTGGACTGAGGGTCATGACAGAACCATAAAGCTGGGTGTGAGCTGTTGGAAGTCTGTTTTCCTTTCCTGGCCCTTGAACTGACAGAATTATTATCTTGATTTCAGGAATGCTTGGAAATACATCAGGGACCTAGCAGAGTCCCCCATCAGAAGTTTAGGGTCTGTATGTGCAAGAGGGACAAGAATAGGCAGGGAAATGGGGACATCACTTGCTTGGGACTGCCCAACAAGTCAAATAGCAGAGGTGGGAATTCCTGCACACCCCTTCTACAAGCGACTGGCCAAAAGTGCAAGAAAAGGAGTGCATCTGTAGTATCTCATTCCTAAATGGACTGCAGAAATGGCTGTGTATAAGATCTCCCACTATTGACTGCTGAGGATACAGGACAGGATCATAAAAAGGGTTATTTTTAACAAGCCTACAGAATTCTGAGCATTTTTGGCTCATGCACACACTGCCACAGGAATATATATGTATATTAAAATATAGATACATGCTTTTGACCTTATTGTTACCATATGCACTCTTTGATATACTTTATTTCCTTCATTTTAAAATTCTAGCCTATATGCTGCTGGGAGCAGACATGTGTATTTATACAAGTACAAATCAGGTTTTCTCTGCAGCCATGAATTGTCTCCCTACTGCAGACACTGGATAGTGCCTTGCCAGAGGGCTTCGCCTCTTCTACCTCCTGTTGGCTGACAGCAGCCATCAAGCTGATCTTGTGCTACTTTGTGAGAAACAGATTACAAATGCTGTGGTTCTACATGTACCTGGCGCTGCAGAATAAAGCCTGAATCTGATTTAGGTTCTTTATCTCCAAGATGCAGAGGGCTTGCTGTCAGATACACATGAATGCACTTTGTCTAATACGCAAGCCCCTTGAATGCAAATTTCATGGAAGCAATGGCTGAATTCTTGATTAAAAAACTAGAAGGATTGTTACAGAAAAGCTATGAAAGCGATGAAATGCACACTTATATTCAGCATTCAGCTCTTAGGATTTTATTTAAGCTATTTTTCAGCAGCAGGAAGGAAACAATGGTTTGTGGAGCAGGATTCTATATACACATGGGGATTTGTGGGTTGCTACAGAATGCAATTGAAGTTTCAAATGATGTTATAAGAGCTAATTTATTCCTTCAGTAATTTAAGAAACCTCTTTGTGCTGTGGCCTTGCATTTAACAGTTTGGCATCTAAGAGAATGCCAACAAAATACTCTTTTAAACTTACCAGAGAATGAATCTCTGACATATAAAGGGGGACCTTATAGTGTCTATTCTTCTCTTTCTGCTCAGGAAATGAATCTTGCTGCAGTTATAAACTCACATTGGAGTGGGTTTCAAACCACATACCTTGAGAATTCTTGGCATTGTGCAGCATGTGTCTCCCGGTTTATTAGATTTTGCAGACTATAAGCTATCCATTCTTGCCGGCTGCTGATTGGAGTTCATCACAACACAAGAAGCCTTAACCTGACAGGGGCTGTGAGTTGTGATGGGGACCCCTCCGTACAACAAACAGTGGCAAAAAAATCTAAGTAAGTGCTATAGAAGAGTACCTGTGATAAGCTTCCCATGGAGAATGTTATACAACATTTTCATCTGCTGAAGCGTTTGGACTGTTTTTCTTGGTCATATTGCTGTATAGAATGTATATTTATGCATACATATGTGGAGAAAGAGTATCTGTAATGTATATACAGTAAAATATAGACTATAGCTAAATGTATGCATTAGCTCAGCTAGAAGTTATGAGCTCAATTTATATGGAATATGCAGGGTATCAGGCTGGGTCAGACCATGGGATTTAAAGGCAGCAAAGGGATCATCGTGCCAGCCTTTCCCAACTGCAAGCAATTACATACTTCATGTTTAATCCACAAGGATTCATGAAAGCCTGCTCCAGATGCAGCAGCCCCAGAACCCTTCTGTTCACCTCTCACAAATACAAGCCCTGAGGTTACAGGCAAAGCACCACAGATGATTGCACACCACCATAAAAGAGCAGATTCCTGCAAGGGGATAACAATCCTCTCTGGTCTTAAAAACCTTTATTACTGCAGCCTGTCCCTTGCAGCAAAGTTCAAAGTCTTTTGTGTTTTTTTAATATAGGCATAATTAATGCCACTGTGCTCTGTATTTTCTCATACACTTTACAGATGGAGGGACATGCAGAGGGTTCTTGTTCATGGTCACACACTCAGACAGTGATGGAGCTGGGAACAGGATCCATACATTGTGGCTGTCAGCCCCTGCTTACTTTGTCATCCATCACTAGGCTCCCTTGTCACAGTTTACTCCTTGACATATGTTCTCATGATGCTACTCTTCAGCAGCGAGAGACTTTGCTGTCATCCAGACAAAAGCCATCTGCAGTTGTGCTGTTAAGGCCTTCGTTAGACCTCTGGACCTCTTCCCTGGCGTTGGCTAGTTTGGAATTATAATGATGATGGTTTATACTTATACCTCTTCAAATGAAAAATGAGCATGGAGATAAACACACTTCAGTCAAAAAATTCTCTGTCCTTTCTAATAGAAATGGTCTTTTTCTGTTTTCCTCCCATCTTGCTACAGATGTCCTAGCAGTGCCTCAACCCTGTAGTTCACATGCATGATCCTCTGTGTCCACATTCTTAAAGAACAATGGGCAGGACAGCAAAGCTAATACACTATTTAACATCTTAATTACTACTAAACACAATCAATTTATAGTGATACACAAGCATATAATGTTGATTTATTGTAAAACTGGGATTTTTTGCATAGACAAAGGTTTTGAGCTTCCTCCTGTAGGAGGTGGCATAGTTTTACAGTTGGCTTCACTAGCACACTCCGTTACTTTCAGCCTGATAAGGGTAAGCATATAGATGGCTGCGTTAACCTGTTTCTGAATAGCTCGTTTGTCATGGCATGGAAATCAGAATCATAGAATCACAGACTGGTTTGAGTTGGAAGGGACCTTAAAGCTCATCCAGTTCCAACCCCCTGCCATGGACAAGGACACCTTCCACTAGACCACGAACATGTAAATGTACAGCTGATATGGAAGTTTAACACTTAATGGTAACCAAAGCTTTAACAGTCATCTCTAGCTTTTAATCAATAAAATATTTATCAGGCCAGAATTTGGTCAAAGAAGTTTTAAGTAATGACTTGCTGCCACAAAAGTAAGTGTAACATTTTCTGACCAATCCTTTCCCATTGTGCAAACTTGCAATTAGCAGTTGGCTTTATCAGTTCAATAGTTTCAGACTAGATATTAGGAAGAAGTTCTTTACTATGAGTGTGGTGAGGCACTGGAATGGGTTGCCCAGGGAAGTGATAAATGCTCCATCCCTGGCAGTGTTCAAGGCCATGTTGGACAGAGCCTTGGGAAACATGGTCTAGTGTGAGGTGTCCCTGCCCATGGCAGGTGGGTTGGAACTGGATGATCTTAAGGTCCTTTCCAACCCAAACCATTCTGTGATTCTATGATTCTAGGGCAGTACGAATCTATATGATGAAAGGACAAAACAGTGTGAGAGAAGCTTCGAATGAGAGATGATAACTTACACATTATCAGTGTTGTATTCATTGGCTTCTTTGCCAATTGATTTTTAATTGTTTTGCTTACACATATGAAAAGGTGAGGTTTAAAAATAGCCATTTTTAATATTGCAAAATGAGAAAATAATACCAGGTTGTGGTATAAGTGAACATTATGAAAATACCTGGATATCATGAAAGACAAATACCATGAGGAAACTTGCATGTCTGCATGTAAACATTTCTTCACCTTTCTCTCTACAACCAGGCAGTTGCCATCCCTTCATGCATCCGTAAAAGACAGGCCTTTTGAATCTTAGGTGGAGCTTTTTCCAAGTGCGGTTTTTATTTATTACCCTTTACACTCATTCCTATCCCAAAGGATATCTTCCTCAGTGGGCAATTCTCCAATAGGAACTGTAGTAAGAGTAAGGACTGGAAGAATTCTTGTGCTGAAGATTTCTCAGGCTCTTAGAGAAACTGGTGTATGGCACAAGGCCCTTTTAGAAATCCACTTTAACTCAGCTGGCCTCCCTGTAATTATATTAGCTCTGCAATTAACAATCAGTAGTGAAATATGCAAGTGAAATTGCAACCATAGCCTCCCAGTAAAATCACCTATAAGTGCTGTATCCCAAAACATGCTTCTTTTAAAGCCTTTGGCAAAGGGAGAACAATGGCACAGGGTTTCCAAGTGATAACCTGTTCACAGAGCACTGACCTTTGCTGTGCATCCAGCTCCTCATGGCAGAGCTCTTCAGAGGTGTATTGATGAGATGCAGGAGAGTAAACAGCTGGAAGTGAGAAGCAGCTTGAAAGGTAGAGATGTACTCAGCCGCTGGCACATGCTCATCCTTGGAGCAGAGCTGCCATTTAAAACCCTGTGTGTAAAGTCAGAGTAACTGTTCTGCAGAGCCCTATGCAATGATAGAAGACAAAACAAAGTGACAGGCTTCTTAAATTATGTATCGTAAAAGCCTGCTGTTTACCCAAGTGAAGCAGGGACATTTGCTGGTTTCCTCATTAAGCGCTCCTTCTTGGCAATGCAAAGGGCTGCAAAAATCTGTTCATCATGTCTTCAATCAATTCTATAACCTCTAGGATAATCTTCCAAAAAGCCTTTGGATCTGATTTTAGGAGCTGTTGAGCCTCTTCTGCCTCTGAAGAGAAATCAGGGCAAACACTTGTATCCCTGCACATGGCATTTGGTTTGGAACTGGTTGATCTTTAAAGTCACTTCCAACCCAAACCATTCTGTGATTCTATGATTTTTAAAGTCATTGGGCCTATACTTTTGACTGATATAAATCATCATAGCTTTCTCTGCCATCAGTATTCCTCTTATTTACATTAGCAGAAATTGGGCAGACCTGTATCGCTGACCCGATCACTTCACTCCCAACACCAGCATTTTTACCAAGTGCTTGTAGTTATAAATCCATATTATTATGAGACATAATTATTACTTGTTATTATTACATATAATAACTATTATCCATAGTTATTACAGAGACAAGAAAACCAGAAAAGAGGAAATTAGCACTTTGAAAAGGCCATCTGATAGAAGTGGAGGAAAGCTTGTGCTTCCAGAAGTCAATTCATCTGAATAGCGTGCTGAGAAATCTCTCTCATCCACTCTGCTGAGAAGATGTAACAGTTTCAGCAATATCCTGTAGTTCACGGAGTGTGCCTGCATGAGCCAACTGGAGAAAGGCATTTTAATCAGTGTGCCCGTTTTCTGATCAGGATTGTGCCCATCATGAAACATCCTGGCTGACAAGCTCCATCTGAAGCCAGACATTGCACTGCGGCTGCTGGGGACTGGGCAGATCATTGCTTCTGCTGACCCTGCTCTGAGAAACTCTCTTCTGGCAAAGCAGCCGGCTCTGCTGGTGCTGTGAATGGCTGCAGCACAAGCTGCCAGATCCATGTGTCAGAGAGAGGGGTTTAAAGGAGAGGGAAAACAGCAATCCTGATACTGAACCATGCAGGAATCGGTTTGGGTTGGTGGTTTCCTTTGCAAATAGACATTCTTTAGGTCATAGTGGGGAATTCTGACACTGCAAAGGGGATGAATGGATTATTCGGCAAAATCAGGAGAGTCCTTACTTGTAGCTGTGAGGTGTAAAGGCTGCTAGTACATCTGTATAGGTTTTTGAATTCGTGCAGATGTCCAAGAGGCTTCCAAAAGCCTTTTTAATCCATGGAAAATGCCACATGTGAGTTAATGCTTTATGAATTGCCATCTAGTACATGAGGAAAACATAGGTCATTGTAATGGTGAACTGTGCAAAATGCCTAATTTATGCCATTATGAATCTTAAACGATGAACTAATTTGTGTTACTCCTATTATAGGAGGGAAGGGTACAGCAAGCCAAAGGTCCATCCCTAGGGAGCCCAGACCAACTCCATTACGACCTATTGGCGTGTGCAGTGCTCATGACTAAGCTCATTCTCCAGGGCTGAGTGGAAGCAATTCATCACGGATACACAGGAATCTGCAAGCAACAAAGATTGCAGTGAGCCATTCCTAAATGAGGAATCATAGAAAGTGGCTTGATATCGAAATCACTTCGTGTCTGAAACTCATTTCAAAACTGATGTAAAACTCTCTGTCTGCATCCCAACATCCCTCCAGCCAGCAATGAAAAGAATAGGAGGGGAGAAAAGTAGACACATGCCAAGTTCAAAGCGTATCTACACATTATATATCATCTGAAGACCTTCTATAATTGAAATATTTCCACAAGATAAATCCTGCATCTCGCAGCAGTATGTGGATGGAGTATTTGTTTCTATGATGCAGTAGTGAATATGTCACTGAAATAGAGCTGTGAACGTCAACATGGTCATGTACAACTTCTACGTACCCTCCTCTCTGACATATGATTAGCAGAATATCTAAGGGCTCAGCACGGTCAGCAATCAAGTGGCAGTGGAATAAATCCTCAACCCTGAACCACCAGCACAAAACAGAGGGGAGTGATAGTGTCACTTTATCACGAGACAGATTATCACTTGCTCAAGTGTCACATTGTCAGTGTAGTGTAATAAAACTTTGTGTATCAGAAGGAAATAGACAAAGAAAGCCCCAAACCGTAGAAAATGGACCAAAGACATTAGGTGTTAAACCACTGAGAACAGGATGGCTGGTCTAAGATTGGTGAACAGAGTCTAACCTTGAGCAAACAGAAAGATATCTCCAGAGGGCACTTTCTCCTATCCTAAACCTAGAGTTCAAGGGGCTGTGAATGACCAGCTGGGAAGTGCCTGACTCCTCTCATAGAATCATATAATCACAGAATGGTTTGGGAAGGACCTTAAGATCATCCAGTTCCAAACCCCTGCCATGGGCATGGACACCTCATACTAGACCATGTTGCCCAAAAAGCATACTGAAGCATGAGGCATATCTTGGAGCTGCTGACTAATACTTAAACAGGCAAAAGTTATTAGTATTAATCCTCAGAGACCAGTTGTGGCCAGCCTGGTTTGTGTGCCAGATTTACTACAGTTTAGAAAGTGATTTACAGCAGTGATTATGTTCCTCTCACTGAAGCTGGCTGCCTCCTGCACTGCACATCCATGTCAGTATTCACTGGGTAATATACTTCAGTTCCTGGAGCAAAACTTTTCCTGCGGTGAGAGAAGGGTTTCAGCTGACTCCTGCTGAGAGGTTGCGTCTCTATCAGTGAAATGCTGGTAGCTGAAGGATTAGTCTGAATTAAGAGGGAGGTCTATGTGAGAGCTGGAAGGAGGCTGGAAGACAAAATACAGCAGCAAAATTCCTTTGGAGTACTGAATGTGCTGGGAACCTCTGGTGTGGTGTTCAGTGTACCAACAGCTGTAGCTAAAGTGCTTAGTACCCTGACAGCGTGCCAGGCTTCTCCCCTATTCCAATACGGGCAGATACAAGAGACCTTCCCATCCCACTCACATTTCCTAGAACCTGGATGCTCACTGACACACACTCAGCTGCATTTGGGAGCCTGTGTGAGTCACTGAGCTTGGGTTCATTACTCACTGCTGAGCAATACCTCAGGAATTAGGAGCTCTGGGGCTCATGTGTCGGTGGTCACTGTATACATGATGTTAAATACAGCAGGTCTGCCTGGGAACCCTCCGAGTCATCCCTCTTTGTCTCTTATTTGTTTAGCTAGTTTTCGACTGGGTTCAGGGACAGGGTGTTCCTGCTTTGGGGTTGTTTTGTTACCCTTGGGCGAACAAGCAGACAAACTGAGCAAGAAAATGGGTTTTATTCTTTGTGGGAAAGTGAGCATCTACGGGGAGAGAAAAATGTGCTCTACATTCCCTCCGCATGATGAATTTGAGATTCATGGGGAGATAAACCGAAAATACCCATGGAAAGACTTTGGTTTGTGCGTTTCATTTCCACAGGAGATTCCCAGAGTTGTTTGTTTGAAATAAACAACATAAAAGGAGACCCTCTGCCCACACTCTGATGTGAACAGCTAATGGCTGCATCAGCGTTTCCACTCTTCATCCTGCTTTTCAGATGGTTTCTTTTAAAAGCTTGCTCCAGACATGAACTTCGCATGTAATAATACTTTGATTTAGAGAAGTCTTTCATCTGAGCAGCACAAAGTGCTTTGAAAATATCAGTCAATTGGGATTCACAGCACAATGACATGGGCTTCTTTTCAAAGAGAAACTGAGGCATTTGGCATCAAACGCCCTGGTGACATTTTGATATGTGTTAAACCCCCAGATTTCTACTCAGTAATTCAGATAATCACTTGAACCCATCACTGTTTCCCTGTCCTACTTCAAGATAGCTTTTGTGGTTTTCATACTGTGAGAAATTTGGATCATTGAAGCAATTATTTCAGTAAAAATCTTTTATGTAGCTAAATGCAGCTTTATGATGTGAAATAATAACAAAAAGTAGATAATAATAAAGATCTGGTGGTATGTATAATCATCCTGAATTAATGCAACAGATCTCATTAATGAAACTTTGGGAGTTACTCACTGCAGATCTGCAGTCATCTTATGGGTGTCGAGCATCTAATATTAACGGCACATTATATCTGCACTGCAGCAGAGATTAAAACAGATAAGGCAGGTGGGAGGGGGAACTGTGAATTATACTTACCTGGGGTGGAATTGGCCCTTGGTCTCATAATTAGCTCAATGGGAGTGACCAGTGTGCTGCTGCAGCAAAAAAAGCCAACAAGGTGCTGGGGTACATCAGCAAGGGCATTATGAGCAGATAA
This sequence comes from Ara ararauna, assembly GCA_028858755.1. Lineage (NCBI taxonomy): Eukaryota > Metazoa > Chordata > Aves > Psittaciformes > Psittacidae > Ara > Ara ararauna. Next base: position 126,145,537 of record CM054378.1, on the reverse strand, counting down.
AGATGTCATTGTCCCACTGGAACACTTGGAAAACTGTGTTGAGTTTGGTCCCCACTATAGAGAAAAGATGTGCATGGACTGGAGAGGGTCCAGCGGAGGGCCACAAAGATGATCCAAGGACTGGGAAGCCATGTGAGGAAAGGCTGAGAGAGCTGGGACTGTTCAATCTGGAGAAAAGAAGGATCAGGGAAGACCTTATCACCATGTTCCAGTAGTTAAAGGGTGGCTACAAGGATAAGAACCTGCTCTAGTGGAAAGTGTCCTAGCTGGTGGCAGGGGTTGGAACTGGATGAGCTTTAAGGTCACTTCCAGCCCAAACCATTCTGTGATTCTATGATCTTATAGGAAAACACAAGATTACACAACTCTACTGAATGCACAGCCAAGCAGTTTCAAGTAATTGCAGAAGAGTGAGTTATATGAAGTAAGCATAAAATCAATGAAAGGGAGATGAGATGCCCCTCCTGCCCATTTGCCCAGGTGTAAGCAGTTGGCATTTCCCTGTAAACACTGTGGAACAGGATGGCACAGAATGCAGTGGCAGGGGTGGGAGAAGCAAACAGACACACTGGAGGGGCTGAAGCTGAACAGTTTCAAGGTCCTAATCATCTCCCGAATCCCAGAATTCACAATTTGAGCCAATATGGACAGCAGTGCTCTGATATCCTACTTGGTTTGTGACATTCACTTTGCAACCATTACCCCATTTTGGAACAAGATGATCCAATACCTTAGTTGCAAAGCAGGAGCCCTGGAAAGATCACAGCCGGCTCCATCTGGGGTATTGTAGAGAGTATCATAGAGGAAGGGTGTAAGTCCTCATTAGTTGTCTTCATCTCTATTTCTCTTTCTGAACATGTTTTTTCCCAGCCATTATAATCATCAATCAAATTTCAATAAGGGACCACCACATTTTCTTCTCCCATGGTCTGCTTTCCAGTGCAGATATTAATTACCACTGTTTCACCTTAACGACATAACTAAGAACAAAAAACACTGATTTCAGTGACTTTACCTCCAAACAAATACAATTATACTCCATATTACATTCTGTTCAACCCCTCCAAGGACCACAGTGTCACAATTTATATATAAACCAGTTCCCTGACCTTTACCAGGAGAAAATGTATCTCAGCTTTAACTCTAGGGAGGCAAGAGAAGGGAATGTGTGTGATTGATTGCTAATGAGCCACACAGCACACGCTATGCTGCAAAGACTGCAGGCTCATGCATTACTCTGATGACTTTGAGGGGGAATGACAGTCCTGCCCTACAGTATATTGATCATCAAAGCAGCTGCCAAAAAACCCAGCAGTGAAACATTAAATATGCATTGAACTTGTCCCTTTCTCACTGCATCTCTGTCCAGGATTTGTACTTGAACAACTGAAGGCATGAAGTGGTCCTGTTTGCGTTGGCTGTGTGTTTCTCCTGGGAAGCCCTCTGTAAGTATGGTGTCAAAACACTTCCCATCTACAGCCTGGTAATTCCTGCTCTAGTCTCCTGCGATTCCCATTTTTCAGTAGGGAACGTGCACCATAACTAACCAGTGACTTCTTTTTAGGATCCCATGGGAATGCTGTCTGAACAGAGGAGTTTCACCTGTCCAGCCTACTGCCCTAAGACAAGGAGCATCATTCCCATTGGGATTTTCAAGGTTCCTCTGTGTAGTTGCAGCTGCAGTAGATACAAATAGAAATAACCCTTATGGAGCTGTACAAGAACTCAGGGAAGCTGCACACGGTAACAGGAGGTGACTGAACTGATGTACAGCACAGAAAGCAATGGCAGCAAAGGGACTGATGTTGGGACTGCAGCAAGAAGGTATGTTCTGGCTGTGTGCAGAGCCTACACTTTGGTTTGTGTGGAAGCTTCTGATGTTGCATCTTCTTTTTTCCCTTTGGTTTAATCTAAAGCCATTGCTGGTGGTATAAAATCCTTTTAACAGATGGCTTAGCGTGCGGCCAGCTGCGATCAAGGGCAGCACATTCAGTCCCTGTCATTACAGAGCGCTCACTGCCTTTAATCCCCAGAGGTGAATGACGTTCTGTGTTTTACAATGTGGCAAATGCATCTGGCAATGGTCAGAGATGGGGTATGAGAAAGCATTTTTATAGGCAGGCAAACATATAAAGCTGTTCCGGGCAAGGTCAGGATAATTCCCAATACATATTTTGGCTCATCATGAAGATCATCTGCAAAACCTACATACAGAAAGCTGCAGGCGAGACTAATGAAACCTTTAATCATTGACCATCAGGAATCGTTTATTATGATTTAGTTTAATAACCCTTTCAGCCAGTAAATATGGGCCATTACCTGCCCGTGAACCTTTTTTTAGCTCCACATGAATCACACATGAGAAGAGACCCTGTATGGGAAGTGTGTGTGTGCACTCACTGGAATGGAAGGACCAAAGCCAGATCTGGTGTATAACATCCACATCCACAACAATTACATCGGAGTCACTTCTCTGTGTCAAAAGTTAGTTTCAAAGTACAGCCTTGTTTATAATGAACGATTCCTTTTTCAGGCTGATGCCGGAAGATCGGGTGCCTTTGGCTTCTTTTACCCATTATTCGAGGTTACTTTGTTTGTCTGATAAAAGTCCTACTTGAATATATGAGATTTACGCTGGGGAGCACAATAACAGGATATGGTCACATCAACAACTGACTGGGAGGTTCACAGGCAGCAAACTTGAAACACTTCAGCTGTTTTGTGGTAACAGCCCTTTGCATGCTTCATCCCCAGTCACTAGTGAAGAACTCTCTGCACCCAGGCCATGTTTCCCACGGAGAAATGGGAATGTGCTGCAGCAGTAACCAGGATGTGACCAATGCTCGGGTGAACCCACATCCCAACTAACCCCTCATGGCCTAAGCCCATGACATACACTAACAGGGACTCTTTAGCATCAGGTAGAGAATGCTCGTCATGCAAAAGATTCTGGGTGTTAACAGAGGAAGGGAGCAACAGCTTTGCCAGTGAGTGGGTTTGGAGATGAGCTTGGAAGGAAGAGAAGGGAGAGTTCTTGGAGTGCAGAACATTTGAAGTGTGAAGGGTTTCTTTTCCTTCTAAATAACAAAGCTGTGACCACAGGGTCTGCCCATCCTGAGTCTCTGGGATACTGGAGGGAGACAAGTGATTAGAAACAGATGAAATATTGCTTTAAATCTCCATTAATTAATCCTGTAGCAATCCCACTGCCTTCACAACTTCCTTTAACAGGAAGTTTTTCTTTCGCTGCCTGAATGCTAAAGACGAGTTTCTTATTATTATATGTCAAAACCTTGTTTTGACATGGGTTTGTCAGGTTGCCCTGAGCGATGCTGCACCTACCAAATTAACCTGCAAGCGTGAAGAGCCACCACAGAGCATTAAACACATCACTCCACCTATAGGAAACAGCTTGTAGTGCATAAGCATCCCCTTAGGCATGATCCCATCTGTGTTCCCAGTATCCAACTTGGCAGGACACAGACGTTTGGCTTCTGAACACAAACCTGTGACTGCAGCAGGAGGGTGTTGAGGGCACTATCACATCTTTAGCAGTATTCCAGAGCTGGGAAGCAGCCTTTGAAGAGGTGCCAAGGAGAATTGTCCTAACTACCCTAAAGGGGAAGTCTGTAGGACACCGAGAACTCTGTGTGCTGAAAACCCCAACGATTCAAAACCCTCATCTGCGAGATAAGGAGGCAGGAACACACATGAAATAGGTGTTAATCGTGTTGTTGTGCTGCACAACGCTGACTCATTCCTTCCATTTTGACAGGCTGCATCCGGAAAAACAACACTGGATGGTGCTTGTGTTTCCTACAGTCCTGGTAGAGATACAGCAAGAGAGATCACACCTCTTTTTGGAGATGTAGAAAGGCCAACAGTGAGAAACAGTCAAGGTGGAAGAAGGCACTTCTGTTTACTCCACAGAGCTGTTGGTATGTACTGTCCTGTCCTCTCCACCCTTTTGTCTGGGTTACTTTGTCCCTGGGATAGGTTCTTGTCTCACCTACCTGGAGATAGTGTAGTTGGTGTAGGTGACCTGGCCTTGCGTCTGTGCATCTTGCTTTGCTTCTGAGTGTGTTAGATGAGTTGTGTCATCTGGGAGAGGAGAAGGATTTCTTTGAGTACAGGGGTTGATGAGTGAATAGGTTAATGGTGAATACTACAATATAAGTAATAATAATATGCACAAATACAAACCAGAACAAACAGCTCTCATGCAAGAACCCCTGCTAGGCTGAAAAGCTGTTGCCTATAGGAACCAGAGGAAATTGCAACCCTTGTCAGAGTTTCAGCTAGACTGGACAGAGCACTAATATACACCCATCATGAATGTGCCTAGGAGACTGATAAACCATTATCTGCATCACATTCCCATCTTTAGATAAACATCAAACTACAGGAAATTCTTTTATAATGTATTCAATTCACACACAAATGGCCTGGTTTTGACTTGGTAAGATAACCTGTCAGAACCAGACTTCCTTATTTATTCCCTTGAGGATTTTCCTAAAGGTAGGTAAGTGTTAAGAAAAGATCTTATATCAGTGAAGAAAAAATCTTTAATAGTGATTGCCCCACTGCTTGCCAACACTGGAACTCACTGTAAAATAGGCCTGTGATTCTATGATGTCTTGGTGTATAGGTAGATACATTTGCCTGGGCCACCAACTCCTACCAGATGGAACCTGAACTCTGAGTCACACAGTCCCATGATACCAACAGCTACCAGATACCTGCCTTTATTTCAGTGTCTGCTGTCCCTGGATCAGAGCTCTGAGCCATGTGTGCATCCATGTGGTGAAATTTTAAGTAGCTGTAGTTTGAAGACAACATCTGTTCTAAGAGGTGTACTTCTAAGAGGCTTTAAGATAGAAGAACCATCAGGTGCTGAGATCACTATGTTACAGATGGTTTCCTGGGTTAGTACTCATAAGAAGTAAGGTCCATTGCATGCTTTAAGTCCTAAAATGTGATTTACAGAGTCAGCTTGGTGCAGCATTGTGGAACCATTGAAAGCCATTGGTTATTTTCCTTGCCTTTACTTTCCTCCATGCCTTGCTCCTTCCTACTGTTTCCTGACTCTGACGTGACTGTGTGAATACAGCACAAAACAAGCAGCACACCAAGTCTGAGCCTATTTCCTAGAGAAATGCTTGTGATGCCTGTTGAGAAAAGGTATACAGCAACAAGAAGATGGTGACAGATGGTGGAAGAAGGCATATGGAGAGGGGAAGGAGAAAGGTAAGTGTACAGAAAGCAAGTTCCTATGCTTTACCATCATGAATCCAATAGAAACACCTGAAAGAGGAGTAGGACATAAAAAGTACTGATACAGAGAACCAGTGTAAGCAAGTGCCCAAAGACCAGTGAATTAAGCTCTATCGAGCAGGTTCATCCTAATGCTAGGGAAAGAGAAGGGAAAGGAAGGATAGATGACAATAATGCTGAGGGCTCTGTCATATTAGCATCCTTGCACAGAGGCCAGAGTACGTGGTTTTGTGTTGTAGAACAGAACTGAGGCTGTCACATCTGCAACACGAAATGTGCTAACTGACTTTAACATGAAGGTGGATCCCTTCCAAGGCACCGTGAGAGGAATTTCTTCAAAGGCATGTTGGTTAGCTGCTCAGACATGCTTCAAATGAACCTGAGGAGCATCTTAGTGGATGGCAAAGTCACAGTAACCATATTGCTTTTATTCAGATAGTTCTATAAATCACCACAGGTTTAGTTTTGGCACTGTTAATCTACAACAGTCATTTCCCTGTATATTCCATGGACTTTCCCTATAACACACACACTGAGCAGCTTCCCAAGTCATTCATTTCCTTCTCTGGGTTCAGAAATATGGATATTGTAAAACTGCCCTGGGAACAAGGGAGAGGACTGAGTTTCATACCGACAGCCACACTCTATTTGCTTAATCCAAGCCCAGATCACAAGGTATCCCTTGTGTGTTATAAAACATGCCATGTACATAAATCATAAGCCCTTTAAGTGGAAGAGGAATTAGGGACAGTTAACCTTGCCTGTTAAGGTCTGTACTCTGCGTAGTTTAGAAACCTTCCCTCTTTTTGTGCTCCAGGCAGGTATGTGAGTTCATTCCAGCATCCATGTGTGGTACCCTCCATCCCAGCATCACCAAGCAGGTGGTAATCAGCATTGCTGATTAGCAGGGACTAGTAAAAGTGTGTGGAACTCTACTGAGCCAGGAAACCAGGTAAGTGTCACTAGGCCATTTTGGAACATGATCATTCAGATTATGATGAGGAGGTAATTTTTAACAGTCATTGCATTGTCCCTGAATTTAGGGAAGCACCAAAGGTGCAGGATCCCCATTTGCCCACCAATAAACCTTCTCATGGCTGAATGGAACCTTGTGTTTACACAGCATCAATGTGGTGTGAGAAAGGCTCTATTGTTCTGCTTCTTCCTTTTAAGAAGTTTGATCTTTACTTATTCAAAAACCAGTGGGTCCCAGTTCAAACTGGGCTGTTGGGGACAAAAGTAAATGTGGCTGAATACAATAGATGTCATGCAAATGATACATACAAAACCACACACAGTTGTGCATCAAATGTATGTATAAATAGTGCATCTGAGGCACATGTGTGCTTAAATAGTATGTTTGTGAATACTGTACACTTAAATGAACTTTCCCTCAGAGGAAGACTGTAGTTTTTCATGTGTACTCATATCTTTTCCCATAAAAAATGTTTTAATGATTTAAATCCCGTAAGCCCAAGAGCTCCAGATGCATATTTTAGTTGTTTGTCATAAGAACTATCCAACTCAAAAAAGAGCACCCTTTCAGCCAGGATGAATTTGCACAATGCTGAATGTTCAAGTGAAGTAGAAGAGTTTTTCATTGCAGTGAAATAAGTCCTTGTAAAAGTGTCATTTGTGAAGCTTAAAAAACAGCAGTGATAAATTAAGGTTTTTTTACCATCTGAAATTCTTGGAAGGGAACAAGGTCTCTAGAAGGTGAACTTCAGCTCCTATCAAAAGCAGCAATGACCTTCCAATTGACTTCAGTGGTGCTTAGGCTTTACACAGAGACAAAGCTTTTAGCTTTTTCACTTTTTGACTTTCTGGAGTCTTGAATTATTACCATTTTACTCTTTTGGGGAGAACTATGTCCCTACCACCATACATTAACCAAACTCTCCTGCAAGGGTAAGTTAATGAAACAGACAGACATGTTTTTTCTAAGTTATTCTAATACATTAATGAAACTAAGCACTGGTTTTTCCAGAGGGTCACACCACACATTGCTCACCTGCCTGTGACTGTTGCTAGATGAAGGCAAGACATGGATCTCCCTTTCTGGCTTCATATTTCATCTCCTCAGAGCATCCAGCTACTTTGCCAGGGATTGGATATGGGTGCAACAGAGGAACCCAGTGGAATTGAAGGTATAGATGGAAATATATCTGCACGTGCTTCAGAAGAAACTGGAATTGCATTGATTTCAGGAGGTAAAATTCACTGTAATCTCCACCGGAGTAGGATTCGGATGCATCTTTTAGGGCTTTTTCTTCCAAATATACCTATCTCCACCTCTTTGTGGAAGGTGCTTGCAGAAGGATCTGCCAGAGGGACCAAACTCTTTCAAGTCAGATGTGGTTAGTGGGTCATCCACTGCTCATCTTTAGATAAGAGTGTCATCAGTTATCCAGTTCTTTTCCAAACTTTGTTATCTTCCTCTCTTTGTTAAGTGTTTTCCCATAAGCAACACTCTTTGCTTCTGGAATTACTCCGATAATTCCCACTTAGTTGCCTTTTGTCCTTTTCACCTTGGGATGAACTCAGATATGAAGAGTGATTTACCTAAAAGGGAAAGTTCTTGCAGTCTTCCATTAAATATTTACTTATGCCTTTTTTGGATTTGCCTTGTCCTTGGTATTCCCAAGTCCTTTGAGACATCAGTATCAATTCCCACTGATTACAGACACTCCTCTCCTCAAGCAGGGTTACTCAATACTGGTTTGGACATGTTTCCTACTACTTGACTGCAAATATGTTCTTATTTGTGTTACAAAGGCCAGTGAGACCTTGTGGACAATTTCCTCCTGTTCTTAGAGAAGAATGTGCAAGAGTGGTTAGGATGCAGACAATCGAAGATCCCTCCCAGTTCAGTTGTAGCTGGACATGCAGGTCCACAGGAACTGATGGCTCAGTGTTTTTTGCCACAGCCTTCTCCTCCCCATAGGATTTAGAATCATAGAATAGTTAGGGTTGGAAAGGACCTTAAGATCATCTAGTTCCAACCCCCCTGCCAGGGGCAGTGACACCTCACACTAAACCATGCCACCCAAGGCTACGTCCAACCTGGCCTTGAACACCGCCAGCGATGGAGCATTCACAACTTCCCTGGGTAACCCATTCCAGTGCCTCACCACCCTTACAGTAAAGAATTTCTTCCTCATATCCAATCTAAACTTCCCCTGTTTAAGTTTGAACCCATTACCCCTTGTCCTCTCACTGCAGTCCCTAATGAAGAGTCCCTCCTCAGCATCCCTATAGGCCCCCTTCAGATACTGGAAGGATGCTATGAGGTCTCCACGCAGCCTTCTCTTCTCCAGGCTCAACAGCCCCAACTTTCTCAGCCTATCTTCATACAGGAGGTGCTCCAGTCCCCTGATCATCCTCGTGGCCCTCCTTTGGACTTGTTCCAACAGTTCCATGTCCTTTTTATGTTGAGGATTTAGCATTACCAGAACTGCTCACTGTGGAAGGTAACACCCTCTGAAGAGCAATGTGCAGCATTTCTGCTTGTCCCTTGTCTAGAGCTGACATTTACATGGCAAACGTACAATGCTGGAACATAGGAATGTTACAGAATTGTCTCTAAGACACTTAGGAACTGTCTGTGTGTATGATGATGTTTCTACCAAGCTCAGCCAAGCATGTTTTTATCTCAGTGTTTGATTTTACAAACCATAATGGTGCTAATTTGCTTTTTATTGACTGACCAGTCAATGCACTGACCCTGTAGGGATCATCCTGCTCAGTCTATACCCACAGGTTTCCAGGTTCAGTGGCCTTCAAGAGCTGATGGAGAGAATAAAGTGTCCTGGCAAGAACCAGAGTCCTTAAGCCACTGCTTTCCAGCATCCAAATTCTTTACTCAAGAGCAAAGAGAGATATCTTTGCCTCTGTGTGCTGTCAGACCGACCTGCTCAGGGTGGTGGCTGGCCCAGGCAATCCAAACCCTCCCATCTGGTTACTCATGTAAAAGCCCCTCAGGTTAGGAGGTATTAGTGTTTACCTTGAAGATAACTGATCAGATTGAAGCCAAGCTGTCTTGAACAAGCCTTGAGCGTGCCCGCAGGCATGGAAAGGTATTTGGGAGGGACAGTGTGAAGCCTTCTGTGTGCATGTTTAATCTTAGGTTGCTGATAAAGTTTGGTAAGTGTGGCAAAAACCTCCTGACACAGTCTGTGCTTTGACACAGCTCCAAGCCCTTAGTGGAAATGTTGTGTTCTTCCCCTGAAGGGGATCAGGCTACTATCTGCATATTATGGGCTTTCTTCAGTAGGTACCCAGAGATGCTTTTCACGTTCTGCTTAACTGGCCCATGGAGCTTGCTATTAAAAAGTCCCTCTGGCTACAGCTGTCCTACTAAATGCAGCAGGCCAGTGACTGTTGTGTGGCGTGAAGCCAAAGGGCATGTTATGGTTCATATCCACACAACTAAACTTCTTTCTGGCCACACCCAGCCTGCCTTTTGGGAATCGTCCCAGGAATGTGCTGTTCCTAACCATGTGCTCTAGTATTGCCTGTTAGCCGATGCTAATCCATGTCAAGGCGCCATGAAATGGTACAGACAAGCACGCACCCGTGTTAGAGCTAGTGTCATGGTCCTGTTTAATTTACTGGTCTAGACATAGCTATTAATATCAGGAGTTTAGCAGCATACTGGAAAGTGCCAATGCATTTATATGGCTAATGAGAATATCCAGAAGAACAGGAATAATGTTTCAGAAGCAAAACACAAAACCAGATCAGGTGGTTTATAGAATCATAGGATAGAATTGTAGAATAGTTAAGGTTGGAAAGAACCTTGAAATCATTGAGTTCCAACCCCCTGCCATGGGCAGGGACACCTCACAACTCAAGGCTCTGTCCATCCTGGCCTTGAACACTGCCAGGGATGGAGCATTCACAACATCCTTGGGCAGCCCATTCCAGTGCCTCACCACCCTCACAATAAAGAACTTCTTCCTTATATCTAACCTGATATAAGGTTTATCAGTTTAACTGTTTAAGTTTGAACCTGCTACCCCTTGTCCTGTTTGGAAGAGATAAAATATTAAGTTCCTCTAGGAAGAGATTACACAGAGATGCTTCCTACCAGGCTTCTGGTAACCTCCCCAGCAACCTCTGGTGCAGCAAGTTCTTGGGAAGAGGCTGCTCTGCCCACATTGCTATGGCAGTTCTGGTGCTAACTGCTGTGCAAGGATACGCTTTTGGACCTCTCATTTCCTTGCCTTGCTCCCTGACTTGAACAGGGAAAAGCTTGGATCTGGAAGCTGACAACTGGCTTTTGCCTAATGTGGGATCCAGATCAGCAAGGTTGAGCTCACTGGATGCACAGCTGCTGAATGAAGCTGTACTTGGTTTATAAGGCTGCTTTCTTGCCTGGTACCTTTATACCTGTAAGAAGTACACTGCTGAGTTGTGCCTGTCATGACTTTTGAACTGAATCCTTCAACTGACCATGAGCTTAAGCCTTCTTTTGTATTTTCTTATTTAAATCTAAATAAGCAAAGATGTTTAGTCTCTCCCATGCACACATACCATGGCTTGCCTCCTGTGTCCCTTCTTTTACCTCCAGGATCCCACTCAAGCTCTTGTTCCGAACATGCCTGTGGTGTGATGAGTTGGGGAGTTTTAAAAGCTTCCATGTGAGCTTCCTTTTGTGGAAGTCCATGAAAAGCAGCAGCAAAGAAGAGCCGAAGCAGCTCTGTAGAAACAGCCCCGCAGGCAGACTCAGCCAGCAGAGGCTCTGATTCCACCAGCAGCCAACCCACATGATTGCCCTGGCTGGAAATATCAATAGATTATGTGAAGTTCAGGAGACCACAAACAATATCTGCACCCTCTTTCCTGAGGGCAGAGTTTTGGACACCATTGTGTGGATAAATACAAGGGTGCCTTAGTGAAGAACCAGTCTTTGCAACTAAGCAGTGTCTGCAGCAGGATCCCAGGGGTCAACATGGTTGGGCCTCAGTTTGTGCTATGGTACAGGCACACTGCATTGTAACGTGGGAATGAAGGCACGGGCTGTGTAATCCCTAAGGGAGACCTGGAGACAACACGATTCACATCACACCCTTTCCTTCAGATGAGTGGCACTACCTTTGATCGATGTAACTGGTCTGTATGTGTTTTATATGCAGTGACCATTTACATCACAAAGTATTATCATGGATAATATGCCTGTATGCCCCATTCATTACAAAGGGTTTAGGTATGTAGCGAAATGTGAAGCCACATCCTATATCTTGTGCTCACTCCAAATTCCCACCAAAAAAAAGGGCTGTGGAAATACAGAATCAGCCCCAGGCAAAATCTCAATGCAATTTGTCCCTGTTTTTTCCTGTGGGTGATATTCAACCCATTACTGAGGCTTAACACAAAGTCTCGCCAGCAGGATGTTTAAGTGGTGTCTGGGCTTTGTGCTGGGTCTCTGCACTAGTGTGATTTCTTACCAGTGGGGAGAAAGGTTGCTTTGTCCATAGTGAACAGTACACAGCCAGTCTTCTCTGTAGTACGTCTCTTAATTTACTTCTGATTTAATCCTTTGCACTGAGGGGATGCTGGTTGCCCTAAAGGAATGAAAGCTTCCACTCTGAGGCATGTGCCTTTTACTCCATGGAATCCAAATAGCTACATTCAAATCAAACCAAAGCACTTCAAGAGCAAAATCTAGAGCAGGTTTTTTAATTGGCATGTAAAGTTGTAGTTTCTTTTGTTAACATTTTAAGGCAACTTTAAGCAGTATTTTAAATGCTGGGGATTAAGCACAGTAGCCTCAGTCAGGCAAATACTCCCACACCTCTTGCTTCAAATGATCTACCTGAGCTATGGCTAATTGTAGCTGCCAGTCTTTGAAGCTTAGAAGCTGCAGTAACTGTTTTACGTATATAATAGCAATATTAATATATGTAAATAGATGCCCACTTGCCATGTTAAACATACCTTTGCTTTGGACTGCGTACACAGATTTCCCATTGTTTCTATTCTGCTGCCACTAGCAGATGTTGTTATGGATGCTAGGACATCAGATGCTGGCCATGTTGCCTTTCCAGAGTGAAAGACTCAAGGATTTGGACTGCAAAATAGCTATCAAGTAAAAAGAGGATCTGAAAAATTTATATTCTGCTGGAATATAAACCCAAGGTTTTGGTTCAGTGGCTTGGAAACTATTCCAGGAACTACTCTTCTCCCTGTGGCATTCTGGGGACAATCCTCCCTCATTTTCCCTGTCTCCCTGTGGAGCTGGATGTATCTGGTACTCATTAGGGGGTGGTTGCAGCAGTGGGATCAAGAGAGCTCAGACAATAGCTGTGAGGCACTGTGGTATCCTGGTTCATGCAGGGGGCTGCGACTCAGACATCCCAACCTACGTCCCTGGGTTTGTCACACTGACTCACGGTCACATGAAGGACAAGTCCTGGGTACCCCAATTGCTTTTACCTCTGTATTCAGTATATCCACATCCAGTATTTCTATATCCGGCTGTGTGCAGGGGCTAGGGGATGCTTCAGTGAGAAGCACTAGAAGTGCTGAGATGCTGGCATGTGTCCTGGGTCTAGAAGGTCCCAAGTACAGGGCTGTGAGCAGATCACAGGCTTAATCACTGAGTTTAAATCCAGAAATAAACAGCTGCTTTCCAAGAGCACTGAGCACCACCACACTGAGGTTCTCCTGAGCTCCTCTGACATATTCAGCTTATACAGACTTGCCTCATCAACTTAGATGTTGGGCTATCCCATCTTTGTGATGAGTAGGATCATCACATGGCTACAGAATAGAAGGAGTTAACCCATCCCTCACATAGCCGTGCTGTCCTGGCACATCTCAGCAAACTTAGACACTTATCTCCTACATCTAAGGCTACGCCTCCACCAATAAATTAAACAAGCCAAGGAATGTTGCAGGGCAGGGGACTTGAACTGCTGCTCTACTGTCAGAAAGGCCCTGACATTGGTGTAGCAGAGGGTACTAACCCTGTTCAATGGGACCTGGGGGACCACCAGGGTGGTGCTGCTCCCAGCTCATGGTCTCTGCACAAACACCTAAATTAGGAGAGAAGGAAAACTTACTCATCTGGTTGGTGGCTGTGTGGTGCCATCTGGCCTCAGGGCTAGAACTTGGACTTAACTTGCTAATGCAGACCAAATCTAAGACCTGGAATGATAAAACCACTTGCAGAGTCTGAGTCAGCCCACCCAGGGCATATCTGGGTATATCTGAATCAGTCCCCAAATGTCTGTCTGTCTGTCTCTGCTCTGGGAGACTTAGGTGTACAGTCAGGGCAGAGGAATCTGGGCGAGTTAAGGGTAGCCAAGGTGTATGGGATTAGACCGGACTGGAGGAATGCATTCTCTCTTGTACCCTGCTGGATGATGAATTAATTAAATGCTTGATATTGGTTTTAATACTCCAATCCTGGTTCTCCAACCACTGTAGTAATAATATAGTGCTTTCAAAATGGGTTTGGAGTGAGAATTTAATACTTTGCATCCCCACGGGGTCACAGGATGGTTTATGAATTGTAATTCATTCGCACAGTGTTCTCAAGAGGACTCTGGGCAGTAGTGACCCTGCTTGATGAACATGTAAACCAAGGTACAGAGAGATGAAAGGACTTTTTGTCCTTCTTTCCCCCATATAGCTAGTGAGAGATGAAGCTGGAAGTGCAACCCCTGGGGCTCGGTTCTTAGTCATCCAAACCTGCCAGCCGAGAAAGTGTCTTACTTTGTTTTAATGAAGTTCTGTTTGCCTTTTCATTTCACAGACTGTTAGCCCAGAATAATGGGAAGTGGGTACCCTGATGGACGACAGGAAGCCTTTCTAATTTGTCAAAGTACAATTAATAGCTGGCAAGCTCCTGACCAGCTCTCTGTCAGTAAATACAGTTTGGGCCAGAGTCACTTACAGGTTTCTAGTCCTTCTGCCTTGAGTTGCAAGGATCAGCTGCAGCTCGGGCTGATTTGAATCCCCAGTGCAGAAGCAATCCTGATCCTTCTTAGAAAAGATATCCCAGGCCTCCAAGACCATAAGTCTTTTACATCTGGTCAGAATAAAGGCAGAGAGACAGTCAGCAAAGGGCAAGGCCTGATTTGTGTTATTTAATGGAGTTTTGTTGTCCTCAAGCTCTTCTCTGAGGTGAGTTGTCTTGCCAGACATTATCAGCTTCAGTGGTTTGGCTCAGAATTGTGCTCCAGATTCTTTTGTCCTGTTGACTTTTGGATCAACTCTGCCTTGGCTGTGTTCTGAAAGTTGTTTTATCCATATTAACGTTCAACTTAAACAAGTATTAAATCATAACTCTAACATGGAAATGTTTTAGTCTCTGGACAGTTCCTGTCCTTGCTGCTTTTGAGCTGTACATGAGTACAGCTTCACTTGGCAGGATTTCTTCTGTTCGGTGCTGGTCTCATGACGCTCTGTTATTACTGCTGCTTTAATGCAGTGGAAAACAACAGACAAAACCCCACTGTGGTATCGTAGGCAGCACTGTGGGCTCCTGTGAGTCAGAGCAGCCCAAGGTGCAGGGACAGAAGCCTGAAACTCATTTATTTGGTGGATCTAGAGGCTCTATAAGGGAGAAAAATTACTCTGATTGTTGTCATATACCTCTTTCCAACTCATCAGTCATGACCTGGGCATTAGACGCCAATAGAAGTAGAAGTGGGAGACAAAGTCAGGTATTAGGTGTATCAGGACAGTTCTCCCCATGAGCAGTAACTTAACTTTCCATGTTCCAGGAAACACTGTAATAGAATTGCTGCTGTTCCACTGCCCTGACTTGCCTTCAAGATCTCAAAGGCTTCTAAAGGCTTAATGCCCTGAATAGCATGGGCCTGCCACTTCCCTTTTCTGATGCTACTTAACCCATATTCTCCCTTTGCCTGTATCACCCTCTGCAGAAGATTAATATATGGTGGAGTTTAAAACCATCTTGTGATGGAAGCTGTGCTTCCCCTCTTAGCACTCTCCTGAGCAGTGAACGTGCTGCTCATGGCCTGACGATGCTGTCTGGGTTCACCAAGCCTCTTTCCTCGCCACTCAGGTTCTGGGTGCATATGCTCATGGTTTTCAATAAGCTTGCAATTTATAGTGTAACATTCTCAAGGTATTTTATAACTAATACTTCAAGCACTCTGCTTAGCACTGAAATGCTCTCATCTAGGTTGGTGCTCAGCAGAGCAATTACTCAAACAGCACTGGTAGAGCTGTAAAGGTCAGAGAGTGAGGGATAAGTATCCAACTGTTACTGTCAAAGCAGTGCAGATAAGTGCATTGTACTTAGATTGGAATTTGTCTAAGGCTCAGAACTGAACAGCTTTGTCTTATGAAAAGATTTCATGTCTTCAGGGAGCATGGGCAGTTTGTCTTTGGATTTGTATCTGGCAGTACATGTGCCATAATATGCAATGGGATGTTTGCCCGCTGTTTAATCAAATAAAAGTCACTTTCTGTGATGACTGGGAGGGTCTTTTAGAGCCTGTCTGCTCCCTCCTGACTTCTGCTGCTGCTGCTTCCAGGAGGGATCTCAGCCAGAGGGTAACTCTGGCATCTCTGCCCGGCTCCATAAAAAGGAGCCAGAAGCCAGCAGTATGAGTAAGACAGGATCCCATGTGGCTGTGCAACCACTGCTTTCCATGGGAAGATATTTCTCACGTTAGAAAGTCCAGCGAGTGGGAGGGAGGTGGGGAATCTATAGCAGTGGTTTGGCCTGGGACTGTGGAAAAGATATATGGCACAAGCTGAACTGCTGCCCTCTCTCACCTTCACTTGGCATGGGAAAACTGGCTATTCTTTCCAGCTCACAACTGGCCAACACTGGGCAAATGGTTCTCTGCTAGAAGGTGTTTTAGTTCTGGGTTCCTCACTGTCAGTTCTATTTCACTGGATACAAAACCTCCAAATACTTTGGCTTTGTCATGGCTATAAATAACAAGACTGGGCAGAATCATTCCTCCAACACACAGAAAACGAGGAGGAAGTTCACTCAGTGAAGCAAAGGGATGGTAAGTGAAGCTGTGCACATCATTTCTGGCTCCATCCAGCATACTGAGAGAGCTTGCCAGCCTCACTCGCCAGTGATAATGTATTCCATTTTCCTCCCCATGACATGTGAAGTTTAAATTAATGGGAGCAGCAAACAGAGACAAAATAGCTATTGACTGGTTTTGGCTGGAAGTGCATTTGTCTGATTTCCAAGCCTATTTTTCATGGAGGTTTATGACATAGCCATGTCTCCCTGCTTTTATGGGAATACAGCTGGATTCTACCAAGCAGGTGCTTAAAGTTTTAGTCTATATTAAAATAATAAAGGGAATAGATATAAGGGAAACTTTTCTGCCTTTCTGTGAAACAGATGGTATCAGATCTAGTTGAAACCTCAAGTTTCCATTCCACAAGAAATGCCAACAGTGTTTTAAGGCCGGTTCTATTACGGTAAGAACAAAGAATGCTATTCTGACTTTAGCTTTTTGGAGTATGACTATAATGTAGTATAAAAGAAAATATGTTTGGAGACAAGTTGTTGTGAAATGAATAATTAGTCAAAGAAGTCAACCCAAAACATCGTCAAAGTCAGCACTGTTGGAGAGGATGTTTAAATGTAGATGAAACAGGAAAAATATGCTGTCAGGATATTTAGAGGCACTTGTAGATGCTTTAGTTATAGTTGTAATTTGATATATGTAGACAAAGATAAAATAAATGTGTGGCTCTTTTTCTGAGACAATCCAGATACCAAATCAAAATGTCTTTTGGTTTGCTTTTATAGAGTGTCAACACAGTCTAGTGAGAGATGCGGCTAACCTATACATATACACACACACACACATATATGCATGTGTGTGCTTGGTACAATCCAGCAGACAGGTGGATGAAAGCTTTCCATAGAGATACTTTTTCAATAAGAAAGTCTCTAGCGTTGAGGAGAAGATGTCAGATCATTAATATCTGTGACAGAGGAATAAGCTGTCTTTTGGCAATGAGGGTTTAACTAGGGGTGACTGTAGAGGCACCTGCTCCCTTCTCAGCACTGCTCACAGCTTGTCCTGACCTCTGGATGAGATGAGCTGTGTATCCTCATTGCTATCAGTCCTGCAGATACCTCCATCCTTGCCTTGTGATGCAGTGGGTCTGCAGTGTATATACATAGGGCATGGAATCAGCTGAGCTGCCAGGTTTGGAATCACCTGTTCTCACCAGAGGGATATTTTTGGGCTGCCTGACCCAGAAAAGATAAAGTATCCCCAACTAAGGAGCAAGATGACATTTTAGAACTGTTGGCACAAACCGCTGCCTGGCCACTGGCTCCTTGTCCTTGAGACATTCAAGTTCACCTGTGATTTGGATCTGATTGCTGTATCCCAGCGGCTCCTTTTTGCCTCTCAGAGTGCTGGCTCCTCCCTGCACTGCACCCATACAGACTCTCAAATTGCATCCCTTAGCTGCAGGTAACTTGGTCTTATTCCCTTATGACAACATTGTGCATAGTTCCTAGTTTGTGCGGCCTTTTTTTCCATATGATGATCTGGATCCTACTGTGGGAAGACCAGAGATGGCAGAAATAAAGTATCAGCACAGTTGCCTATACATAGCTCATGTCATCATTTGCTTATTGCCATTCAGCCTACCTCTAGTGCAGAAAACCTGTTCCTTAGGTTGCCCTCTTTCCCTCTATAAATCCAACACCTGCAAGAAACAACTGACTGAGTCTACCAAAATGAGCACTGAATACTGACTGGTATTCCAGGCACCAGTGATTTTTTAGCAGAGGATGTCAGGAACTTGTCTTCTTGGCAGTGTCTTTGTAATTCCAGTTTTATCACTTTCAGTACGTGACCAAGAGGGAAAAATGTTTTCTAGAATAATGCAGGGGAATAAACTCTGACAAGGGAAAATGAGCAAATGAACAACCTAGGCTGGCCTCCTGATGAGAGACCTGTGAGGCTGAAAAAGAATCCTACAAGGAAAATGCATCATAGATAAATCTGCTTTGTAAAGTAAAAGTGTAAAGTGGCTTTAAACTGCTAGAAGGGAGATTTAGATTAGACATTGGGGAGAAATTCTTCCCTGTGAGGGTGCTGAGGTGCTGGCACAGGGTGCCCAGAGAAGCTGTGGCTTCCCCATCCCTGGCAGTGTTTAAGGCCAGGTTGGACCTTCTCTAGTGGAAGTTGTCCCTGCCTGTGGCAGGGGGTTGGAAATGGATGAGCCTTAAGGTCCCTTCCAACCCAAACCAGTATGGGATTCTATGATTCTATAATTCTATTATAAAGGACCTCTGGAAATACCTAAATATCCTGCACATTGGAGGTCTCATTGGCACTGAGCACAGCCTCCTTCCTGTCTTCTCTGTATTTCATAGAGTCTAAGGAGTGAGTATTCATGTATTACAGCTCCAACTGTGTGCATCTATGCACACCAGCCATGCAAACATCCCATCACATCTCTGTCATTGCAGTCACGGTGCAGCTCTGCAGCTGCACAGACCTCCAGTTTCTCCTATTTCTTTCCGAGCTGGTGTGTACCAGTATGCAGGAATCCCCCAGGATGTCCTCTGCCTTTGGGGAGTGTAAGGGACTCCCCCATTGCCCTGTCTCCTCTGCAATTTCATCTCCATCCACAACTGAATGTACTTTAAAGCCTTCCTCAGTGGGTTAGAAAATACAGCCAGAGGGGTGTTTTGACAGGGCCAGTGACACATGGAGCTTTCCCCTTTTGTCAGGCATTAAATCAGGCCCAAGGCAGCAGCAACCGGAGCTATTGCCAGCTGGCAGTTCGGAGATGTGGGCTTGTAATCCAAATTCAGTCTTCCAGCAGCACCACTTTTTGACATATTTATCAGCTGTCTCAGCAAAAAGGCCAGAGGCTGAGTGAGGGAGGGAGACCAGAGGGTCCTCTTGCCCCAGCATGGGGACTGCCCTGTGCTAAAGGAGCGGGGTTGCTGGTGCAGAAGAGGTCCTTCTGAAGCTGCAGAAATCACAGAGATTGTTACCTAAACTGAATCTCTTTTCAATTCCCACACTGGATGATCTCTTTCAAACTATGACATTAGGTAACAAACAGTTCCTGAGATAACTTCCTAAAAGAGGACCAGTTTAACCTCAAAGCTGCTGTTTTCCAGCTCTGCATTTCTTTTGCTTCCTCTCCCTCAATTATTTCCCAGTAAAAAAAAGGAAATCAGCTCCACAAATCTATTTTTATCTCCTCAAGCACATTAGAGACAAATTAAACATTCTGTCCTTCACCGAGTGTCACATGGGGTTCGGGATCTCTGTCAGCCTCCTGAAACTGCTATTAGGAATATGGAATATGATAGAGTAGAAATTTAAAGGTGAGTTAAGTACTAAGGGTAGGGATGTAGCTGAGAAACCTAATTAAATGAACATTGCCTACTGAACAGGGGTTCAGAGGACATTGGCTTTATTCCATGTTCTGCCAGTAAGAGTGTGCAAACGTAGGCAGATAGACCATGTAATCTGAAGAAATGCAACTAATATGTGTAGCAATATAATACATTACTGTTCTTCATCAGACAGAGCTCCCATTTATATCAGTGAGAATATTCCCTGCAGGATCAGGCTGTCAAGTCCTAATTAGGGCTCAGGCAGCTCTTGGCTTTCCTTGCAGAGTTCAGTATGGGGAACTCAAATTCACCTCACCCTCCTTCTGCTATTCACCTACCCTCACAACAGAAACTCCATATTCACATCCAGAACAAGAGCATTCACCCCACACTGATTTCATTCTGTCCAGGCCTGGCATTCCCCTGCCTTTGTTAAAGTCTGTGCTTGCCTCATGCCCTCCTTTATCATACACCTAATAAGTACATAAAGCTGAGGAATGGGGATCCAGGCAGACTCTCAGCAATGAGCTTCGAGGATCTTGTTTGCCCGGGCAGACAGACTGGGTAAACAATTAGCTCCAGCTCAAACGTTCGGGTCCTGCAGTAGAATTGGATGCTTGGCACTGGCCACTGTCCATGACATTCAAAAGTTGGCTTCTATCCAATCAAATATTTAAACATTTGCGGTGGTTTGCCCAGCCCCACAGGCTCAGTGAGGAATTTCTGCTCCATTCTATTCTTGTAAATGGAGATATGGCCATTATTTACTAAGGACTCTCAGGGAAATGTGCTTTGCTTTACAGCAAGGGTGAAAGAGAGTTTGTTCCAAAGTCATATACTGGAACAGGTCAGCAGCTACCAGAATAATACTATAAGCAATGTACACTTAGACAAAGCATAACTTGGAGCATTGCTATCACAGACCCTTCTGTGTTCATTGCCGGTAGCAAACAGCTGGCTTTTAATGAGACATAATAGAGAAATTGTTATTTTAAAGCTGCCTTTCCATTTATAATTATGCCTGTTGCAGTACAATGGAGAATTGTGTCCTTATTCCTTCATGCTGGCAATGCAGAAAATGTTTAACAAGTGCTTCTTAAGTATTTATTTTAAAACACATTAATGGTATGTATCAGTAAATAAGTTAGTATACTTTGAGTCACATATAGATGTTGTACCTTTTGTATCAGGACATCATATTTATCATGATTCATGCCTTTCAAAGTTTCAGACTGATAGAGTAAAAGATGCACAGGATTAACTAAATCCTGTATAACAAAAACTTTTATGTCTCACCCTATGTCACTTGATCCAACCCATCTCTTCAGTTAGAGGAAGGAACATGAGTAAGTTCTTAGGAAATCATCCTGCTGTATGGCTCTGGGCTGCCAACACAGCTACAACACAGTAAATAGATAAATAAATAAAACCTGGCAAACAACATGTGACAAATTGCTCTGGAAAAAAGCAAAGGTTACATGAGTATTGGAACAGGATAGATGGAATTACCCAGGTAACTTTGGGCTTTCCTGCTTGATTCCAATCTCAGATGACATGACCAGATTGATGATATACTTCACAAAGGATTAAAGTAATTAAGATTTATGGAAGCAGATTTTGTCAAAGAATAATACTGCCTTTGATGAAATTGCAAGTTTTAGGATAACAGTAGTTATACAGTATACTCAGACTTTTAAGGCCTTTGACCATAAGGTATCTTGAGAAACAGCTGAAACATAAATAGAAATAACTAGACAATGATGAACCGAAGGCTGTAATGTATACCTACACTGTGATCATTTTTAGCTTAAGGCTGACTGCTCCTTAAAATGTCCTTCTAGCTCAAACAAGACTAGTGACCAGTGGCAGAGAAGTCCACTGGGTAGTGCAAGATCTCAGGCTAGATCACTGCGCTTCCTTCCAGCTATGAAACCCTTCCTGTGGGTAACTTGACTATTAAGCGAAGGTAGACCAAAATGTTTTGCAGCACCTAAGGTACAGCAAAAGCTGGTACCTCTGGTACACTTCTCACTCCTGTCCCAGGAAGTCTTCTGCAAAGGTGACCATGGAATGATGCCATGGAGTTACATGGGATGCCTCTCAGACTGACTGCCTTAGGCTGTTGCTAAATGCAGGCAGCTAGCTATACCCTGCTTGTCTTGGTTCATATTTTCAGTGAGGGTGACAAAGTGAAATTCTAAGTATTTAGAGGTTTGATGCATCACTCAGCTCCCGGTGTGGACCTGGTCCTAGACTCGCATCTGTAGTATCTATATCTTCATCTGATTTGGCCTGTGTGAGCCTGTATACGTGTCATTAAAAATGAAATTCTTCCACTTAAATCTGTCTCCTTGCTACAGAAGGGAACCCAGCTTAACTGAAAGAGTGCAGACTAAGTACATAGATTTGACATTCAGAAATAGGTTTTTTCGCTAAGTACTTGTGGGAGAGGAAATATTTACAGACCACCAGTGAATACCTGGTATGTAGTGTGGAGCACACAGGGCTGTTTTTAGACATTCATCTTTGAGTTTCGAAATGCACTCAAAGGCACACTGTGTCGGAAATAAGTTATAAGAAATCCAGACTTGCTATTAATACTCCTCATGGGATGTGTCTCTGCAAGACATGTCATCAAATGGTTTTCTTATCTTCTAGGCTTTGAACTGTAGTTTGCAGTAATTAGTGCTGGGAAAGACATATTGGATTACTTAAATGCTACACAATATTCAGGATTGTTCCCTTTCCTAATATTTTGCCTTACACAGTTTATATATCCTTGGGGGTGGGGAAATCCCCTGGGATACTGTTTCACAACCAGTTCACACAGTCAGAAATTTTTCTGGTAACATTTAGCCCAAATATGTCTTTTCTTATCTCATTGCATTATAGCTCTTGTCATGATACTCTTTAGTGCCATGTGAAATAATTCCTCCTTAGGGCCCTATATATTCTACACTGCAAGTGTAGACTGTTAAATTCATCTGTGATAAACTATACCCATTTTCTTTATTTACCTTTAATTATTCTTGCTTTTTTGTTTTCTTAATCACCTCCAGTTTGTGTTTGTCTCACATGGAACTAGGTAGCCAGAACTAAATACAGTGCTGCAGCTGCAGTCATAGCTGAGGACCATAAAATCCCAATTATGGGCTTGCAAATGAAAGATGTCATCTGCCACGAGGGAAGGAAAGGGATCATAGGTTAGTGAAACAGGTTGCCTATTTGGGAGAAAACTCATTGCTGTTTTCATAGCTGGATACGCTAGATATGGAAAACAAGCCAAGCTCATCTTGACAAGATGTCAACAAGAGCCACCCAAGAGCAATTCTCTGATGAAGAGTACTTAACTCTGAATTGCCATCTAACTGTAAAAGCCAAAAGTCCTCTCCACATGAGCTGCTTCTATGAGACCCAAGAGAAAATAATTCCAGACTGCAGTTCATCCATAGTAACTGCATCATCTAACATGGCTGGGATGGATTGCCCCCTGGAGATGCCTCCTCTCCTCTGACTTATAGGCAGCCTTCCTTAGGCTACTGGCATAATTTGTAGCTGGTTAAAATTAGCCAAGGTTAATCTAGTTTACTTGTTCCCAAGCTAATCATAACTGACCCCCCCTGGTTTCACCATGACTCCCCTTCATGTTTCAGACCAGAGGTCCCTACCAGCCAGCCCCCTGTGCTGGCTGTGACAGCTGAACAGCCCTTCTGTGCACCCTGGACCCCTGTGTTCATTCCATCAGGAGCACTGATTCACAGGTGTTACATGGGCTCAGAAATTCTAGCAGCAAAGACTTATTTGAACAAGAAATTAAAGCAGATCCACTATGAAAACTGTCCCAATCCCTGCCTGATTTTCCTTTTTCTTTGTCTGCCTAAGCTGGGGAGATACACCTGATTTAGGTGTTTCCACAGAGCCGGCATCCATTGCAGGATGATCTTGCCAAAAAAACCACCTTCAACCCTTCCTTTCCCTGATGGAAGTTTTAACCGCATGGCTCTGTCTGTGCTGCCAGAACATAGTCTGAAATATGATGTGGTCCCTCATGATTCACACCATTAACGTCAGGGTGCCTTCAAACCAGCTGCACCATAACCACACATCAAACCAAGTCTGAGCTCAAGGATCTTACTGGAAATCCTACCAGTCATCACTGTACAACAGGACTAGGAAAGGCCTTTCCCAGCATAAGTGGAGGAACATCATTGCAAAGGCTGACAGGCAGATGGTGAAAGCTTTGACCAAACACCATGCCCAGCTCACCTGTTCTGCAGATGAAGGCTCCTACTGCACCAAGATACTTCTCCTTTGCTTTGTTCATTGGACATGGGCTTCTCTTTAAAGAAGCTGAGCATGAGGTATGATCTCCAGCAGGAGCTGAAAAGCACTCTTAATACTCTCCTTGACTTTCTAACTATACAATAACTTCTTGGTCATATACAGCACTTATAAAATGTTATAGCCTCACTATTCTTATATGGCTACATAGTGGATTCAAACCTACCAGATAGAGCACTGAAACTTATTAGCAGGAAAACAAAAACAGTAGTGATGAATGTGATCCAATTTTGCTAACACTGAAGATTCCCTTCTTCGGGAAATTCCTGAAGTTCTCAAGCACTGCAGTTGCAGTGGGTGCTTTGTTTTAAGGTGTTATTTTGGGATTACTTCATTGTATTAATATGCTGTTTACGCAAATGATGGAGATGCAACATCTTACAAGAATCTCAGTCCTGTTGGAGCAAATCCAGATGCCTGTTTTATTTCAACAAGTTTTCACTATCATGAAATGAAAAGGGCACTGTTAGCTTAAATATCACTTGTCAGAAATGTTTTCATTGATATGAACAGCAGTAATTCTCAAGATCTGTATAGTTAAGAGCATACATAACATATATAGCTGTGAATTTTGAACCAAGCTGAATTCAAAATATTCTTCCTCATTTTCTTCTTTCTATGCATTTCATAGTTTGATCAAAACTTTCTACATAATATGCTCTGTTTCAAGTGGGTATTTAGAGAATCCCATGCTGTGCCTGACAGATATAGATAAGCCCAACTGAGACTCTGGGGGGAGGAACTACAAAATTATTCCTAAAAGTACTGTATTTTCAGTCTAATCTTACTTCTTCTATTTCCCATTTAGTGGTAGATTAGTTTTACAATAATTCTACAAACTTTCTGCAAGGCCTCAGTTGTCTCAGGCAAAGCTTTAATCACACAGTTGTGTCTGCAGGTGGAAAAGTACAGTGGAAACCCTTCCCCTGTTAGGATGACTTGCAACTAGAAGCTCAAATATCCCTGTTCACCCAGAAGGAAGATGAACACAGTGAGTGGGATTCACTTCATGTGACTTTAGGCATCAAAAAATCAGATTTAACCTCTCCTAACAGACAATGGAAGGAAATAAGTGCTTTTAAGGAATGATTGTCCAGCCTATCTTATATCCTGTTTTAGGATATAAGTCGCCCTCTGAGGTAGCCCTTCAAGGCCTAAGGCAAAAGGAATCTGGAGTGGTCATGCCTAGCTTTTAGCTGTCTTTATTTGGGCAGGGGAATCCTCCCCAAGGCTGGAGCCCTCCACCCTGTTCCACCACGTCACACTCACTGATGATAAGGCTTTTACCAGCACAGGAAAGACGTTGTATACATTCAGCTGTCAGTTTTCCCACTCAGCAATCTTTCATAAACCAAACAATTCAGAATCTCAGTCCTCACATGCTTTCTTTAAGAGCTGACAGTAAAGGCATCTTGTTTCTGGGAGTTACGTGCCTCCCCCACCACCCTCATGTCCACAGCCTTGGAAAACCAGAGCAAAAGAGCTCGTTCTCCCTGGGTGGTATCAACTTATGGTGAAACATATCTGAGGCAAATATCTGGCCTTCTCCTTCCCACCATCACAGTGAAATACACCACTGTCTTTATCATCGTAATACTGCATTGAGACAAAGCATGCTCTCACACTCATTGCACAGGTTGGGAACCAGGGCAGTAGAGCCTTCCTCAAGTCCTGCAGTGAAGTAAGAGGAGAGGTGGGGACAAGACTTGCTTCTCCAAAGCCCCAGTCTGCATCATCCTTGCCTTCAAAACAGATTGTTTTCAAAGGGTGCTCCATCCCTGGCAGTGTTCAAGGCCGGGCTGGACAGAGCCTTGGGTGACATGGTCTAGTGTTAGGTGTCCCTGCCCATGGCAGGGGGCTGGAACTGGATGATCTTAAGGTCCTTTCCAACCCAAACCATGCTCTGATTCTATGATTCTCTTCACCTTTAACTTCTTCCTTCCTCAGTTAGAAAGTGTTTTGGGAAACACAGCATCTGTGAGCAGGGGTCTCATCTGAGGGAAGGCAAAGGAGCCTGCTGGAGAGCTGTCAGAGCAGGGAGAACTCCAAAGTCTTTTCTGCTGCACTGCACCAGCAGCAAGCAACAGAAGGACTCATTTGAGCCAACTGTGGGTTGTCAGTCTTCCTTGCAGACTCAGTGGCTTCTGAAATCACTCTATTGTCTGCAGTGGAATCTGGCACAGGCCCATAATGCCAGGTTACTTCACTTCCCTGCGGAATGAAAGATTTCTTCAACCGTGAGGAATCATCTCCTGACAGTGCCATTCATTAGGGCTCCCACCTGTAGACTGTTTCATTTTAGCTTAGTCACAAGGCGCTGAAAAGTCAGCATGTGTGTTATCACTTGACAATATAGTACAGCTAATACCTCTTCACTCTTACTATGTAGGTTGTCACTTATTGCCTCGACAACGGCTCACAGTAACACTCAGGTCTTGGACTTCACTCTCTGTTTATAGAAGCTTCTGCAGCCCAATTTCACCAGAGCTCTTGATTCTTATGATTTATACACATAGGAAAAAATACCTATAATAGTTTCTTTCCCCCCTCTTTTGAATTAGAAAGCTAAAACATTAGATTTTGCCTTTAGCTGCTGGAGAGAACTGGACAGGGGTTCACTGTTTTTCTTAGGCCAGGTAAACTGTCTTTTCTGAGGTTATGGCTCAATGTATATGGCTCAAAAGTAATAAAAACCTACAAGTTTTTACAGCAACCAAATGTCTTGTAACTACATTTCAAACTAAACATCCCTCTCTGCTCCTTTCGATGTGAAAAAGCTTTTGCCCAGCAATCTCTTTAAGGTTTCATTCTAGGGAGGAGTTCTGTAGACACCAAGCCTGGTGGCTGCTATTCATCTGTCCTTTGTACATAGAGGCACACAATGTTTTATAATCTGCCCATGGCAGGGGGCTGGAACTAGATGAACTTTAAGGTCCTTCCCTACCGAAACCATTCCATGATCCCATGATTATCTGTTCCCATAATCAGAAGTAGAGAGGCAGCAGTCACTCACAGGGAGACACAGATACAATAGGAATCCATAAGAAGTGTGGTAGAATGTCTTTATGGACATTTACAGCCACTTTCTTTGGATGGGGGGCCTTCATCTTTTAGCACTGACATCCAGATGGGAAAGGCCTGTGGTCCTGTATTGTATCATGGATAGCCCATGGCATCCAAACCCCCACAGTTGAGATAAATCCCACCATATGTATCTTAGCAGTGCCTTGTACCTCTGCCCCCCTGTCTGCTGTAAACATTTCTATGGGTGTCTAGGATTGTGTCTATTTGAATTTGTGTCTGGAGATCAAATAGTCCTTCTTTAGTCAGAATTTATTCACAGTCACTGCAAAGACAAGACTGGGGAAAGCATACAAAGAAGGAAACAATTATGCTGGTATTTATCTCCCACTGAGACTCTTGAAAACAGCGGTGTGGTACAGGAAGGCTGAAACATTTGAGATACAACAGGAGAGGAAGATGGAAAGAATTGTTCAGTGAAGGGTTTGAAGGGTTTCCAGTCAGATAGAAGTGACTGCTGGGCAATCTGTACGTTTTCATAAAAGTGCTTGAGGCCTTGTTTGGTGTGACGACCTGTGAAAGAAAAGCTTGAGAGGCCCTGGAGCTCCCATGGCCCTTGTGAGAGAAGAGGTCGTATGCCCATGGAAAGCAAGAGCTCACCTGAACCGTGGCCTCAGCCCTGACTCCTGCTATGTATCATAGAATCACAGAATGGTTGGGTTGGAAGGGACCTTAAAGCTCATCCAGTTCCAACCCCCTGCCATGGGCAGGGACACCTTCCACTAAAGCAGGTTGCTCCAAGCCCCATCCAGCCTGGCCTTGAACACTGCCAGGGATGGGGCAGCCACAGCTTCTCTGGGCATCCTGTGCCAGCGCCGCAGCACCAAACCTCACAACACTTTCACCTCTACCAAGCCATGAGCCAACTCCTCCATCCATGAAAAACAGTGGAGACGGACAGGGAAAAGCTTCCTTGGCAGTGGGAGACAAGAAGGCAAGAATGAGATAAGGAAGGGATCTATTAGTATGGTATTGCTGATTCTCCAGGTATCATCCTCACTGTTGCGTGATCATTTCTTGGTAACCAAGAGCAGTTGAACCGGTGTCACCAGCCCCAGTTATATTCAATACCAGTTGTATTCAATATCATTTGTATTCAATATCAGTCGTATTCAATACCAGTCATATGCAACATCAGTCGTATTCAATACCAGTTTTATGCAATACCAGCTGTATTCTCCAGCTGTGTTTCTGCTGTTTGCCTTCTACCCCGGGGACCTCTCCCTTCCATTGCAATTCTCCTCTAATCATTCATAGTTGATACAGACTTGTCTGGGTAGTTATGACTTTAATAGCATTTGCTTTTCCCTACCATTTATTAAAAATTACCTTTCCACAGACCCAAATGGAGCACTTCTAAGCCCAAATAAATGCAAATTAGAGAAATCATATCTAAAAATGTAAGAACCTGCAGCATCTCAGCTACTCACGTAGGGTCCATGAGGCAGAGCTTTGCTGTGCTTCAAGCTCTCCTGGTCCTTCCTAATGGTAGAATTGGGGTGAAGAGGTCAGTAAAAGGCAGGGAATAAGCTGATTCCTGTGAAATTCCTGTTTCCTTTCTGGGGTAATGGTGATCAGCTGGGAATTCTGGCAAAACCTTCTGTGGATTTTTCTTGTGGAGTTAAAACACATTGCAGGAGTTTTTGCCTTCTTGGCTCCCCTCGCCTCTTTTCTTGCCAGCTATCATTATAAGGATTCAAGAAGGATGAGTAATTAAAACCCTTGCAAGGAATGTGTCCGACAATAAAGCTCAAATATGAGGCAACAGAGGTGACAGACCACAAAGATCCTTATGCCCTGTAATGGCGGGAGGGGCCCCAGGGGCTCACCCGCTGAGGTGCCCGGGCCACCACTGTGGTGAGGGCATGGCGATCCCTGGGCTGCCCGCAGCGCCAGGACCCCGCGAATAAAACCGAAGAATAGCAACAAAAAAAGTATGGTTTTCCTCAGGAAATCAATGAAAACGGCATGAAAAGAGGAACACGAGGGGGTGCCGCCCTGAAGGGCGCACAGGGGGGCGGCCTGAGCCGAGGGGCGGCCTCGGCCGTAGCCCCTGCGCGGCCCCCAAGGGCGGGCTACGGGGCGGGAGCGGAGAGGAGGGAAGGGGAGCAGAGGGGAACGGGGCTCGGCAGCGGCGGGATCCACCTGCGGTAGGAGCCGCTCCGCCCCGCACCGCTCCGCCCCGCTCGGAGCGCGCCTCTGAGGGCAGGCGCCCGGCGGGAGGAATGGGACCGGCCCCGCCACCTGCCTGAGCGGCTCCGGGACACGCCGCCGCAGCGGGGAGCTGGTAGGTAGCGGGTTCCAGAGGGTGCGGGGCACCCGGGGGGACACAGGGGAGCCTGGTGCGGCGCAGCCCGGCCGCGGGAGCCGCTGTCCTTGTGCGGGACGAGACCTGCGCTTTTAACCCGCTCCCATCACCCGGAGCGCCATGGGTGGACAATGGGGATGGAGGGAGCCGCCGGTCCCCGCCCGTCCCACTTCGGGTGCTGGCCGGGGCGGCGAGCCCCGCTGCTCTCTGCTGACGGCGACCAACTTCGGAGAGGTTGATAAAACAGCCGATAAAAGATTCGCCTTTGCTGCGTTTCGCGCTCGGGAGGCGTCAGAAGGAGCTTCTGGGTTAAGCCGCTGCGGTCCGGTACTTCGGTACATCTCCGTGACCGAAAACATCGCTATTTTGGGGTTTTGCTTAAGAAACACACGATGATGTGTTCAGCGAAGCGGCTGCTGGAGCCTGCGGGGGTTGTTCGGCTCCTGCCCCGTGGCTCGGGTGGTTGGTGGCGCTGGGGGTGCGTGTCCTTGTTCACAGCTTGTATTCCAGCTGACCGTCAGCGTGCTCTTGTACCGTGAAACCGAAGCTGCTTTACGAGAGGGACAGGGGAAAGAAAGGAGGCAGTAAAATCACTCCGTAGGAATCAGACTAAGTGGTAAACACGCACCGCAATCCCTTTCCTGTGTGCGTGTCACTGACACACGTGTCAGGATACCCGTTGTGTGTGTTAACGGACACCCTTGGCCTGTCAGTACCAAAGCTGGTTTCAGGTTTTCTGAGACATCTCTTCTTACAGCGGGTAAGGCAGGGTAACTCACACCACCCCCAGCATCTCAGGCTAATAGAGATGTTGGATTTTGATGGCTGTAAGGCTTCTGTACTTCTTAAAAGCAGAACTCAATCATTGTTGCTGTGTTTTGACAAGTTCTCAGTGACTAAGAGGAGCAGCAGAGGTATTTTGGCACGGCAGTGGCAGTGCTTTAGTTCACCCTTGTAATTTGGTTCGGGGCAGGTTTTTCCCTCCTGCTGTCTTGGTTTTCCTTTCTCCGTTTGTTTTCTTTTGCCATGTTAATCATTCTGGCTTCCAGCTCCGTGGAAAAACTTTCTTCATTTCCAAAATGTAATGGAGCCTGTTGGGTTCTCAGGCTTTCCTACTGGATGTTACAAGATTTATTGTTATTTACCATCTTACTACGAGAACCACCCCTGAAGTGGTGAACTCTTCCAGAAAAATTACTTGCTTATTAGAAAATGATTCATGCCCGTCCCGAACAAGGCAGTTCTCTTTCACCACCATTTCTGTCAGGGTGTGAATGCCCATAGCAGGCAGGAAAATGTGTCTGCGAAGTGTTTCAGCAGTGCGGGGAGCCCCGGGGTAGCTGTCACTGTTTCCATTCTCTAAACCATTTTAATGCCATTAGCAAGTGTGATTATGTACAAATCGCTTTCTAGGGGGTTCCGAGGCTGGATATGAGAGCGGGGCTTTGTACTGAGTCAAAGGGTGGATTGAGTTTTTGACACAGTTTAAATAGGAACAGAAGAGCAATGCTACAGTAGAGCCGCACGTCGTAATTCATTCAGTATCGGTTTGTGATAGCTGCTGGGGAAAGTCCTCGCTTCTTACTGGTTTGTTCTATTTGAGAACATCTCTCAGGGTCACACACGAGTACGTAGCTGAACACAGAGGGTGTTAACCCTGGGGTTTTTTTTTGCTGCTTTTGGGGTTTTGTTTGAAACAGGAAGGAAAAGAAGAGCATAACTGGTAGGTCTCTCTTTAAATTTAGATTACTCTTTATATTCCTTCATTTTTCTGCTTAAGTATTTGCAAAGAGGAGGCATCTCCACAGAAAGAGGTACTATGCTCCGTTTTGGCATCTTGTTATAAATAAGGCATATTTATTCTCTTTACTGCATCCCAGAGCTGATTTATTAGCATTTCTGTCTCCAGATGCGATATAACTATGAAGACTTAAGTAAATGCCTTGATTTGTGAGCACTGTTTAGCTTCTATGGTCCGGTATATACTCAAAACTGTATTTTATTAGGTTTTAATAGCATTTGACATAACAGCAAAGTTTTGTAGCTGATGAAAAGGCTATTTGATCATCACATTTATCATCAGCGTGATCATAGCACAGAAGCAGCAGGGGAGGGGTGTGGGAAGGCTCGTTCAGAGGCACGAAGTGGAGTAAGGACCACTTTAGAGCGCGGCACAGATACCATCTCCCGAAGCGGTTTTTTGGGATCAATTTAAGTCCCAGCTGCTGTCTCACTCTTTTCATAGGGCGACTGCCCTCTACTGATTGAAACTGCCTTTCCAGTGCGGGCTTTGCTGGAGGGCTGATGGCAGGGATATTGCGGGGAGAAGTAATTTCTCAGCCCAGATGATGCTCTCGGAGGAAGCAGCAAAGTTTTTGGTCACACAGCCCCTTCATCAGGTCGCTGTGCTGACAGGCACGAGGGAATCTTGCTGCTTGTGCAAATAGCAACTGACAAGACACTTCTGATTTCCCCCTGCTAGCTAAATAAACCAGCCAAAGGCCAGCACTGGCTCTGTGAGCATGGATGATTTTTAGATCCAAGAAGCAGCATGAGTAAATGGTGCAGGTTAGATGAATATTTCTTTATCAGGAATGCTTCAAATGGAGTTTGTGGGAATGACTTTGGTATGAGGGAGATGAGAACAGACTGCTTATAAATATATTCTCTTAATGATGGGATCTGCTACCTAAGGCACAGCATAACTGGGATTTAGTCTGCTGTCGGCTTCTAAGTGGGAGACCAGTGAACATTTCTGCATGCAGCCCTCTGTTACAGGTAGGGCAGTTAACAGTTGACTTGTGCTAGTGTATATTGTCTTTGTGGGGATGGAATGGTATCATTTGTCCCTGTTACCTTCTTTTTTCTGCGTTTTCCTAATCACTGTTATTCATGAGTATGTTTGATAATATAGCAGGGCCATCCTTGCACCAACATGAGCCTATCTATCTCATTTCATAGCTTGCAGAACCCAGCCACATCCAATTTTAATCTCCGCCATGGAAGGAGCCAGAGGAGCTGATGATTTTCCTAGAATACATAAGCAAGTATTTTCCACTTTTGGGAGATCCAAAGTGATGCAATTCTGATTCATGTTTAAAATGGCCTGTATTTTCCAGCCTGACTTGCCCACCAGGTATAAAGAGGCACATTCTATAGAGTTTAACCCTTCTAGAACAACATGCATCACTTGGAAGATGTTCTGTTTTTTTTAAAGAAAAAAATACCAAGAGGATGTCTGTTCACTTCTGGAAGAATCATAGAATCAAGACCTTTAAGATCATCAAGTCCAACTCTTACCCCAGGTCTGCTAAGACCACCACTAAACCATGTCACTATGGGCCTCATCTACATGGTTTTTGGACACTTCCAGGGACAGTGACTCCAGCACTGCCCTGGGCAGCCTGTTCCAATGCCTGAGCACCCTTTTGGGGAAGAAATTGTTCCTCATCTCCAGTCTAAACCTCCCCTGGTGCAGCTTGAGGCCATTTCTTCTTGTCCTATCACTTGTTACTTGGGAAAAGAGTCAGTATCTGCCTTTGTGGGCATCAGTAGCATCAGCGCTGTTCACTGACATCTGGTTTTTGGAATGGGAATGTTTTGACATCCTGCATGAGTCAATTGATATTCTGAATACTGTGTGCTTTAATTTTAGCCCCCATTCCCAAAGAGGATGCTACCAACAACAGGTAGCAATGTTTGAGTTGAACACCTTTGGACTTTAGCAGTCTGTAGCTTGTGCAGTCTTTTTTAGTGCAGCTTAGGGACGGAGTATTCCTACAAAAAGCATTGGAAAGAAGGATTTTTCTGTTTTATTCTTGGATAGCTGAGGTTATCTCCTGCTTGATTTGCTTCGGTTTCCTGGTTAGAGGTATTTCAAGAATGATCCTGCAGTTGTGATCAGTGTAACCTCAGCAGGATTTTAAACATGTGTAAGCTCAACATAATAGTGAAGTATTGTTTGAATACTCTTTGTGTGAGGGAGATCCTGCCTGCCTTCTTGCCCAGGGCAATGCCTCCTGCAGCGATTCAGCTGTATGGCTAATTTTCAAATAAACTAAAGTTACACATTTTCTTGACACAGTCCTAGTGCACGCTGTTCTCTGCAGTCTGAGGCACTCTGCCTGTGGTTCATAAACGCATTTACAGTCCCATTTGCCTCCCTCTGCTCAGAGGTGGGTGGGTTGCATTAGTAATTAATCGAGTTTCTAAAGGAATAAGGCAGTATGTTAACTGAAGATTCTATTGAGAATTGTAAATTCACTTCATTAGCTGGCCTCGTGTACTCAAACCACCCTTTCTCATGCAAGCCTAGGGGAAAGCAAATGCTACGTGGAGCAGGAAACTTTGTCTGCTATGAGTTGCAAGGGGAAGCAAGTCTCCTGCGTGGCCATGTTCTGCAGCCCAGCTCCTGTCCAGGTTATCTTCTTTGTCCACCTTACTGTTCCTGCCATCAGATTGATGTCTCTGGCAGGAGCTATGGTTTCTCAATTCATGAATTCACAGTCTGAATTTTCTTTACTCTGTGTGAAGACAAGCATTATAACTCCTCACTGGTGTCAGCTGGAAGTTGGTGGCTCAGCACACCTAAGGGTTAAATGCCCGGTGTTTCAGTGTTAACCTGGGACACTTGTTTCGGGATACAGGTTAAGGCATTAGCTTAACTCTGAGAGAAGTACTTAATGACAGTTAGCTCCAGTCAAATCACTTACTATTTTATACCTGGTTAGCAAGCCATTACTTAGCAAGGTAGATTAATCTTGCAACATGTTTGGGTGAGTAATTGGTCTTTCTTTTGCTTTCCACAGACTGGCATTCAGAATGGCAGGCTTGTCCACTTTAATCCTCCTTTTGTGTGCTGCTGAAGATGTGATGCCCTCCAGTTCTCACTGGAAGCCAACTTGGCCATCTTACAGAGTTCCAGTTATCCTGCCACAGTCTACCCTGAACTTGGACAAACCACAGTTTGATGCTGAAGCCAGACTGGAAGTGATATCTCCCTGTGGCCCAGCATGCCACAAAAGTTCTCCTCTGCCAACTTATGAAGAAGTAAAGAACTACCTGTCCTATGAAACCTTATATGCTAATGGTAGCCTCACTGAAACAGAGGTGGGCATATATATTCTGAGCAACAGTGGTGATGGGTCTCAAGGCAAATCTCGAACTAAGAGGCAGATCTATGGCTACGACAGCAGGTTTAGCATTTTTGGGAAAGACTTCTTGTTGAACTACCCATTCTCCACGTCGGTGAAGCTATCTACAGGTTGCACGGGCACACTGGTGGCTGAAAAGCATGTTCTTACTGCAGCTCATTGCATCCATGATGGCAAGAGTTATGTCAAAGGGGCTCAGAAACTGCGGGTGGGGTTCCTGAAGCCCAAACTGAAAGATGGCAGCAAAGGAGCCAATATCACCAACTCAGCAATGCCTGAGAAAATGAAATTCCAGTGGATCCGAGTGAAACGGACGCATGTCCCCAAAGGCTGGATCAAAGGCAATGCCAATGACATTGGCATGGATTATGACTATGCCTTGCTAGAGCTGAAGAAGCCTCATAAAAGAAAGTTCATGAAGATAGGTGTGAGCCCACCAGCAAGACACTTGCCTGGAGGGAGGATTCACTTCTCTGGCTATGACAATGATCGCCCAGGAAACCTGGTTTACCGCTTCTGTGATGTCAAAGATGAAACATATGACCTGTTGTACCAGCAGTGTGATGCCCAGCCGGGTGCCAGTGGGTCTGGGGTGTACGTGAGGATGTGGAAGAGGCAGGACCACAAATGGGAGCGTAAAATTATTGGCATATTTTCAGGCCATCAGTGGGTGGACATGAATGGCACCCCACAGGATTTCAATGTAGCCGTTCGCATCACCCCCCTCAAATACGCACAGATCTGTTACTGGATCAAAGGCAACTACCTTGACTGCAGGGAAGGATAAAGACAATGAAACTCCTTGAAAGCACTTAATGACTGGTTTTAATTACTCATCTGAGGAAAGTCTAGACTTTTGCTGCAAATGTCTGTGAGATGGTCTTGTAACGTGGGGATGCGAACCTTGTTCTTAGGAGAGGGGCTGTGCGGTGCTGCCATTACAGCTCAACACTGGGGAGAAAGGGACGTTGGGTGGGGTGGGAGCAGGTGGACTTGCTGAATTTGCAGCTCAGAAACTCAAGATTAATTAGGGGCGGATCAGTAAACAGCATGAAATCAGAACCGTCTCCAAGGAATCTTATAAAAGGGACGCTGTCGACTATCTCATGTCTGCAATGTTTGTTTTAATAAATCCTAGGATTAGTAGAAATGCTTTGATCTGAACTTTAAAAGAAAATATTTCTATGCTGTTGGGGCTGAAGAGGGGCATTTAATGGTGTTTGCAACCCAAACATCACAGCTTTTTGTTCCTGCATGAGAAAGGGAGTGTGAAAAGGGCAAGGCATGCGCTGTGGGAGATGAACGCCACACAAATAGCGTGAAGGGTAAATAACTGTGTAACATTTCTAACCTTCTTTTGGCCTGAGCGATTTGAGACTTTATTAGTAACAGAGTTAAGAAAAATGCTTTTTGAGCAAACAGACCTTGGTGTTGCAAGGACTTGAATGTGAAGATGATTTTGGTCATATGAGTAGTGCCATTGCATCCTGCCTTGGGAAACACAAATTGTACATAGGATTAAATCATTATGGAGATGCGGCATAGTCTTACACCTAGCAGGGTCTCTATGGGTATACAGTTATGGAAGGCACATGGGGACAGAGTCTTGTTTTCTGTTTATGACCTACTTAGATCCTTTGAGGAAAACCTCATGTCAGCAACTCAGATTTTCAAAGGAAAGCCTGTCTATGGTCTTGATGGCGATCTGAATTGCTGCCTGCAAAGCAGGTGAAGGGGAGAGCAGGATAAGGGTTCCACTGAGTTTTCCCCCTTTTTTTTGAAGAGCTGTGCTGTTCTACCTACACCAGGTAGAGGCACCTTGGATTTGTACGTGTCTCTCTATTGTATCCCTTTGACAGTGTAATTTGTATGGCTTCTTGATTTACATTTCTCATGTTGTTTGGGGGGGAAATCCTCCTCCCCATCAAACTGTTGAGTTACAAATAATTCTTGGCAAATGCACAGTTCAGTAATACTGCAGCTGGAATGGAGCCATGTTATAGGGAGCAATCTGAGTTTGCTATGAAGTGATGCTCTGCTCTCTCTTATAGTTAACAATGACTTACATTTTTACTGTAGCAGAAGTGGAGTTTAAAACAAGAACTGTCTTTTATAGGTAAACTTCATGCAGCCAAATACCTTTAGCTCAGCAAACAGCACTGGGAAGTCAATGTGGTCTGTACAAACGGTGTTTCTCACATGGGTTGTGCCACTGTATTACAGTAACATGGTTCAATACATGCTGCCATGCCAATACTACCTTTTTGAACAGGAGGATAGACATTGGCTTCAGTTCCAGTTTCTCTTCCATCCATCTCTCACTGTCTCCTTACCAAGTTGCCCATGGGGCTTGGTGCTCTGGGGCAAATGCAAAGCCATGGTATGAAATGGCAGAGCTGGGAAGGAATGAATCTAAGGAGTGCTTCCCCGTGCTATGCGAATACAAGGAAAATGTTAAATCAGCTAAGCCTTTCTTTCACTCTACTAATTACTGTGGCATTTGTAAACATATGCCTGATGGTGCTTTATCTTTGTGATGGCTTTGGCTCTAGTTCTGAAAAACAGTTTTGCTAGAGCTGTCTGTGATTATTATTATTATAGATTCAGCGTGCAAAACAATTGGACCCTCATGTGGGCCTTTGGTGCATTCAGATACAAGCAGTTGCTAATGCTTTGAAATATGAATAATCACCATATGTATCTGATGGTCTTTTTCTGCCTTTTTATTTTAACTTCCTTTACTCTATGGCTGTTCTCTGGAGCACTTTTGTTTGAATGTATCACAGTGAATAAAGAAAAGTTATGGAATTCCAATGCAGACAGTCTTGTATTTGTGCTATACTTGGGTTACACTTTCAATCTCATTTCAGTTACTTATTTGTAAAGACAGACACAGAACAAATTTATCAATGTCCTCAATGCTGTTTATTTTCCTTCAATTTTCTTTTGTCCTCACCTGTTAGTTGTTTTTAGGTCATTTTTTTTTCAGTAGGTTTAATTATTCTGTCTTTGGCTTGTAATAAACAATCTTAGCTTGTATACAATCATTGCAGTTCCAAAGCCAGTCATGAGCTCAAATTACTCAGAGCTGAAAATAACCTATTAGACCAAAAAGTCACATTCTTTTTATTAACTTTAGGGTCAATAAACTATGGAGGAATTTGAACCAGTCATAAGGTCGTAAATCATGTCCATCTTGTTTTTGGTTTAGTTGATGCAGGAAGAAAAAAGTTCCTCTGATGCTAGAGTGAGACCCACAGTTCTTAGAGGAACACTGGAGTGCAGAAATGTTCTACTGTTTGATTTGGGAATTGCTGCTCTTATAACGTGCCCTCTCTCTGGATGTGCACTCTACGTCATGTGGGCTGGAAAACATCAGTCCTGGTTTGTTGGACATATTTCCCATCCACTGGTCCTATGTTCTCAACTGCTTCAATGGATTGTAGACTAAGATTTTTTTCATGGAATCATAGAATCATTTAGGTTGGAAGAGTCCTACAAGATCATCAGGTCCAAATGTTATTCTCACGCTGCCAAGTCTGCCACTAAAGAAACCATGTCCTCGGGCACCATGGCTACATGTCTTTTAAATTCCTTCAGGGATGGCGACTCAAACCACTGCCCTGGGCAGCCTGTTCCAATGCCTGACAACCTCTGTGGAGAAGAAATTTTTCCTAATATCCAATCTAAACTT
Source organism: Ara ararauna (assembly GCA_028858755.1). NCBI lineage: Eukaryota > Metazoa > Chordata > Aves > Psittaciformes > Psittacidae > Ara > Ara ararauna. Next base: position 126,107,351 of record CM054378.1, on the reverse strand, counting down.
CCCTTGGCACAACTTGAAGCCATTTCCTCTTGTCCTGTTGCTTGTTACTTGGGAGAAGAGACCGACCATCCTCGCTCCATCCTCCTGTCAAGTAGCTATAGAGAGTGATAAGGTCCCCCCTGAGCCTTCTCTTCTCCAGACTGAACCCCCCAGATCCCTCAGCCCTTCCCCATCACACTGTGCTCCAGGCCCTGCACCGGCTCTGTTGCCCTTCTCTGGCCCTGCTCCAGCGCCTCAATGTCTCTCTTGTAATGAGGGGCCCAGAACTGAACACAGGATTCAAGGTGCAGCCTCACCAGTGCCCAGCACAGGCGCAGAGTGCATCTGTCACGGTGACTGGCGGAGTGGAGTTGTGCAGAAGGCATATGAGCTAGAATAATGTTAGCAAGTTGTTTTAAAAATCAAATGTATGGAGCAAGTTGAGTGTAATCAGGGGTGGGAGAGTCTCTTTTTACTGTACACTCTTATGCAAACATTCCAGACTGGTTTTGGAAAGAAAAGGAAATGTCAGTTCACAAGGGCAGAATTGTGCTAAAGCGCAGCATTGTTTCACTGTGCCCACCTGAGTTGGTGTAATTTTGCCAGCGTATTCATTCAGCATGGGGTTAGGCCATTGCTTGGCAGGTTTGGAAACTGCATTCTAAGGATACTTGCTTTGGTGCTGTAAAGAGGGCTCTTTTAAAACCAAAACTTTAACCTGTGAGAAAGATAGCTGTGTAGCCAAAACAGCTCATCAAGGAACCACAAGTAACTCAACTATACAGAGGCACGACACTAGAAATTTTGTAGTCCAGCTGGTGGTGACTGCCTCTGATCTGCAGAACTGAATCGGGTGCCTCAGTGTTCTTGTATCCCAAGGCAGGGCAGCAGAGGGGTATAGAGGGGCTGTTCTGGTTGTGGATGGAAAGGATTAAAATCTCCTTCTGCGTCTTGAAGAGGCTGACATATGTAGAATTCTAGTTGATGTGACATAACTTTCTTGGAGAATGGTGTTGGGGATGGAAACTGAAGTCTCGAGAAGGCACAGACCATGCTGAGCTCTTCCAGAGCACCCAGTGAACTTAGCCTACTGCAGGCTGCAGAGTTATCATCAAGCTTGTTTCTCAGAGGAAAGGTATTTTCCTTGCATCTGTAATTGTTTTGCAGCTGAATTCCCAGGCCTGCCTGGTTAGAGGGCAGCCCTCATCTTAACGTTGCACGCTGAACTCCAAGCAAGTATAATACATGCTTGAAATTCTTGTCCATGTTTCCACTTAATCTGCCATTTGTTAGCAGATTTTGGTAGCGTGCCAAGGCAATATGCACAGGCCTTGGGAAGAGAAGCTTTCAAATAGTGGATAAAGTATGATGGGAGGGTAACAACCTCTTTGCTTCCCTGGAGCGAAAGGGAAGCGCGGACAGAGAAGAGCAGCAAAGAGCGAAAGGGCAACATGATTCGTGTCCCAGGAGCTAGATTCCTAGTGTGCTGGTTGCTGTGTATATATGGATATGTATGGGGAGGGTTTATGAATAATACTGTTCCTTTCCATTCCCTGTTCTTCTAGGTATAGAATAAAAAGTGATGGGCTGAAATAAGTTAAGCCTCTTCAAATGAGGCTTACATACCAAATCTGAAGCCGGTGTGCAGCACATATGGGAAGTTTAGACTGTGACTTGCCTATAGGTATGCAAGAAAAGCTTTAGTGTCGGTAACATCAGAATTAGGAACTTGATCTTCTCCCAGGAGATGTTTTCTCCTGTCTCACACAGTGACTATTAGGTTGCTATTAAAGGCAGTGGGGGCTTTTATGGGTAAATGATTAAACAAGAGAAGAGAAACAACTTAGCATGCCCCAAACACTGATTATACCCAGGATAAAATTAGTGGTGATGGCTTGGACTGATTTTGAATAGGTTGAGTCATGAAGCAGGCTCATAGTGTTTTTTATCTAAAGATCTCTAGCAGTAGTTAAGTGGTTGTGGCTCAAGGGGAGACAATGAATGTTCATCTGCATTTTTTTATGGATAGTGTTTAGTTTTGTACAATAAATCCCATTTAAAAGACAAGTCTGCGTCAGCAGAGATCTACAAGAAGGTAAACACTTCTATTACTTCACCAAGCGAGAGCTCATGATATAAAATACTCCTTTTCAATAGCATATATATTGAAAATATCTGATACCTGTTAACTACAATTTGCTCATTTCAGGTTTGGAACTCACTGTTCATGCTGATTTAGTGAGATGAGAGCATTTTCCTGGCAAGCCTGGCCAACTTCAATGTAAAAAACATGTTTATGAATTACTGACATGTGATGTGAAGGTTGTTCACTCTTACTGGAGTGACAGCAGTAATAAGTTATAATAATTTTTCCCAGCTTATCCTAAGCAATTTCCTGCAACTATTTTATGCCACATTATCATAGATTTGGTGCTTTCCCACAGGTTGCACACAGAAATAAGTTAATTTAATGATGCTTTAGATGTTTTTTGGTGGGGGTTCATCCTTTACCCATGAAACCAGATGTATTTACTGCCTTGGAAAGGTCAAAGAGGGCAAAAATGCTCACAATTTCAAAAGTTCGTCAAAGCCTTGTTTAACATAAAGTCCCACTTGCAAGCTGCAGTTGAACTATGTTTGCCATCATGCAGAAAACAATAGGTTTAAATGGGGTCATTTAGATGAGTTTAAACCTGAACAAACAGTTCCTTTTCAGTCTTTTCCCACTGCCTCCATCCTTCTTTTTCTGCTCCTGCACATTCTTGGAAAAGAAAACTTCCCGTGATGAAAAAGAATGGAGACCCTTAAGGAGAAGGGGATAAGGTGAGCTTCAGAAAACCTATTCAACTGGTATGTTTGCTCTTTCTTGCTGCAAAGAGGGTGCCTACCCACTGGTTTGGCTGTTCTGATCATTCTGGGACAGGCAGGTGACACTTGCTTTGATTTTGACCAGAAATTTCTACCTGGGTCAAAGGTCAAAGGAACCTTTCTGATAAAAACTTGTTTTAAATCAGGATGTTTCAAAAAAGCTTTGGTTTCTGTGAATTGCTATAAAAAGCTCTTTCTCTAATGAATTTCCAGTCAGACACTGCTTAAGTTAGCTTTTCATGGGGGGGGGGGGTGTTCTGGTCCCCATGGGAACCAGGATGGGGTCCATGCTTGAGGCAGGGGGCTGGAACTTGATGGTCTTTAAGGTCCCTTCCAACTCAAACCATTCTGTGATTCAATCAACAGCATTCAACAAATTTGTCTTGTCCAAAAGTCATGTTTTACCTGAATTTATCACAGTTTTGTTCGTTCTGAATGGAGCACGCAAGGGCTTGCTTCACTGTTGGTGGGGAAGGAGTATATGAGGATGTGCGCACCACTGCAGCGCAGGGTCAACTGACCGTGGGACCAGAGGCTTGAGAAACAGGTGAAAGGACAGGGGTTTGCTGGCCTCTGCTTCCTCACAAAAGCTTCACTCAGCAATGAAGCGTGGGGTGGAAATAAAGGTCACGCTGGGCTTCATCCCGCACCCACCAAAGTCTGCTATTGTGTTGGGTGGGAGCGGGACCCATGCTCAACGGGATCTGCCACACGGCTTAAATGTCACCAGGCGTGTGGGAGCACTTCTCTCCAGCCAGCCCTTCTGAGCGATCATTGTGGGCAATGAAAGGGCAGGAAAGACTTTTCCAGAGTGTGTGGGTGGGGGAAAAGCAGCCCTTCATGCTGGGAACGCATCAGATGTGAGGGTAACTCTGGAACGTCTTGTCCCTGGAGTAGAGGGTTAGGCTGAGTGGGCTCTGCAGGTAGATGGAGAGCAGCTTTGCCCAGCAGATTCCTCCCCATCGCTTCCAGAGATGTCTCCGGCTCCAACCAAGTGGGAGGTGGATTGCCACACTCTCACCTTTATGGATGAATCCCTTAAGACCTGCCTCCTGTGGGAAGTAATGATTTGACAACTCTTAAACAAGCGAATAACCTGAAAGAAGCTGTGAGATGTGTTCAGTTCACAGTAACAATAAAATAACTGTTTACAAACAGGTACCCACAAATATCTCTATTTTAGCAAGTACCTGTGGCTGCTTCTGTTGTTACCAGTGCTAAGAACCTTAACTACCTGGGCTGGACTCAAGCCTGTAGGTGCTGTGGAGGCAAAGAAATTCACATTTCCCAGGCTTCACTGTAAAAACAGACTTTCTGTCTCCTTGTTTCCCCTAGACCTCATTCAGGAAACACAATCCCCTTTTAAGTATGTGATCTTAAGCTTTATATAATGAAATAACTTTAGGGTATTTCCCAGTAATTGGCTCCCTGAGTTCTTCCTGTGAGACATTCTGCTGCTCTTCCCAGCTTTGTGTCATCAGCACATTTCATTAATGTGCTCCTTCTTCTTGTGTGAATGTTATTGGTGAATATCTTAGTTGAGACTGGCTGAGAGTGATGCTTGGGAAACTTCTTGTAATTTCCCTCTACCCTGACTGTTCCCCTTTCAGCACTGTTTGTTTCTGCTTCAGCCAGACCCTTTGGCTAATAATTCCCTGTACGGCACTGTTTCAATTGCTTTGCTGAAATCCAGTTAGATGAAGTCCACCAAAATCAATTATTATAAATTAAACTGCTGCTTGAGCAATGCGAAGAATCTGCAGTAAATTATGGGCAAAATGGATGGCCTATTTCATCATGCTCATTTTAATCTTAATTTTAATGCTCGCCAGCAAGAATTACATCCGTTAAGATTACAGTTTTGGGCATTGCTTTTGTTAGTGCAGCATTATCAGAATAATTGGGAGTCTTATGGGTCAAAATCTTGAATTTATCTGGATTTCAAAGTCAGGAAAATGTTGTAGATATTCATTTTTATTAAGCTCTAATCCAGACCATAAACACTGTATTGGTTCTCTTTCTTCATATAGCTGATTGTTTAGAAGTTGATAAACCACAGATAATACCTAAGGACACAACTGTGATTTCTTTACTCTCTATAGCTGCCTTATTTGCATTGCTACTAATCTGAGCAGACACAAGATCTTTATTAGCATCATCACGATGATAAAACAGCTCATTCTTTTGATGTCAGATAAAACACGATCTTGATGAGATTCTGAAGCCAAAAGCCATAAGATCTGCTGTCATAATACCTCCCTCTACACTTGAAAGGGCTGTGAGACATCTGGAAATGGAAGAATCTTTTTCTTTTGCCCCATAAAAATAATGTCACCTTCTTTTTCCTCCCAGTTTTGACTCCTGCAGTCTGGAAGGATTACAAAACCAGTCTGTGAAGTCAGCTTTAGCAGAAATCCTCTGTTTGGGATATGAAATAATTTGAGTGTTTGAATGGAAGAGTTAAATCAGGAATCAAAGTCACAAATATCATCAGCACGAGGTCACACCATCTCCTGCCATAGGAAACTATATGCCTTGCAATGCAGGCTTTCTTTTGTGAAAGATGGGTAGGCTGAAGGTAAAATAGAAACAGGCTGCAGGATTTAATGGAGTATTTCACATGATCCCTCTGAATTTAATACATATGGTGGCTTCAGAGCTCACAGCACTTCACAGAAGTGTTCACATTGCTACTATATTCTTTAATATACATGGAAATCAAAGTCTCCAACTTTTGATTTCTGCACACGTTTTTGCTGCTTAGTGTATGATATGTGCCTGTGAAATGTTCTTACCAAGGCAGAACATGGTATATTAAAGGCATGTAAAAGAGAAAGGATGGCTTACTTTGATCTTGGGGGCTCTTGTGCTACTTGCCACTGAAGGTTTCCATTTGCTCTTCATCCACTCTTTGCAATTTGTTTGGCTTTCAATAAAAATGACAGACAGAATTAATAACAGCCCTGATATCTCATCAGGAGATGCATTCCAAAAATATCTGTCTATCTACACAGTGAGTGTATGAAAGCCTATGTAGGATCCTTGTCAATAAAATCCTTCTGCTTCACTCAGAGAGACTTTCCATTAGTTTGAGAAATGCTTTCCTCATTACAATGCCTGCCCTTCAAGCATTCAGGAAGATATTGAAGGTAACTGATTGCTTCAAAGGAATAAACCATTCACACTACTACTGCCAAAGTTTGCCTTTTGTTCATTAAAGGACTGTTCCCTGTGGCAAAGGATGAGGTGATGTTGTAACTCTCTGGGACACCCTGGAGAAAGCACGTGGTAGCGTTCAATTAAGAAGTTTTATCAGTGTACATCAATCTTGAGTTGAAGCTGCATGGGCCAAAAGGATGCTCACGTTTCTGAACTTTGGAACAGCCTGGAGATTGAGAACTTCAACTCTGCTACATCTGGTACCCACTGTGGTCAGCAGCACACATGGAGCATGGTTTTACCCCATGGACACTGCATCACTTGGGCCAAATCAGATTTCTACGCCATCACTAAATGGTTGGGGTTTTCTTAAGGGTGCACCAGCTATGTAGCCAGGGATGGGAGTCATCTTTTGTCCCTATACTTCTCTTTGTCCTGACAACAAAAGAGTGGTTAAACTTAGGACTCTGAGATTCCAATCTCTGCCTTCATCAGCAGAAATTCTTCTGCATATTTTCATGCCAAGTTTTATCTTGTCTGATGCACTCTTTCTTCCTCATCACTACCATCTGGTGCTGGAGACATTCTACTTTGTGTTGTCTAAACTGGCAATCAAAGAGTTAATGAGTACCTGGATAATACAGGATGGAGACGTGCTCCATCCTTCCCACACGTCCTGTCCTGTTTAGTCAGTGGGATTTCCCCCTCTCCACAGCTTTGTTTGTGATGCAGTAAAAATAGATCAGCAGATTTCCATGAGTACTGTGAGTGTAGTATACTTTTAATCAAACTATGTGGTCTTTTTACAAAATCAGTGACAAAACTGCTATTAAATACCTTTGAAGTTCATCATAGCCTCCAACTTCAAATGCTCCAGCAAAACAGATCCATTAAAGCTTTTAGCTAAGAGATAAAGAGGGTGAGTAGTAGGAGCCTGGCAACAAAGCTGGCTGCATTTCCTTCAGAGTATTGGACAGCTCTTCAAATGCTGATGGGCATAGAATCATAGAATCACAGAATAGTTAGGGTTGGAAAGGGCCTTAAGATCATCAAGTTCCAACCCCCCTGCCATGGGCAGAGACACCTCCCACTAAACCATGCCACCCAAGGTTCTGTCCAGCCCGGTCTTGAACACTGTCAGGGATGGAGCATTCACAACTTCCCTGGGCAACCCATTCCAGTGCCTCACTAGGAGCATGAGCAAGCCCAGCCCAGGACGGAAGGAAGATAACATGTTTGGATACAACCTATTCTCAAGAAGACACAAGTGATGAGGGAGCAACCTTCTCACAAACAAAATCATAGTTTTTTGTCAATAGTGTCAAGCCAAGGACTGTTTTTATGTCAGAAATGGAAATACCCAGCCCATGCTGTGTGGTCTGGGTACCAGCAAGTTGAAAGCAAGACCCTGGTCTCTTAAACTCTGCGGAGGATGATCAGGGAACTGGAGCACCTCCCATATGAAGATAAGCTGAGAAAGTTGGGGCTGTTCAGCCTGGAGAAGAGAAGGCTGCGTGGAGACCTCAGAGCAGTCTTCCAATATCTGAAGGGGGCCTATAGGGATGTTGGGGAGGGACTCTTCATGAGGGACTGTAGTGAGAGGACAAGGGGTAATGGGTTCAAACTTAAACAGGGGAAGTTTAGATTGGATATGAGGAAGAAATTCTTTACTGTAAGGGTGGTGAGGTGCTGGAATGGGTTACCCAGGGAAGCTGTGAATGCTCCATCCCTGGTGGTGTTCAAGGCCAGGCTGGAGAGAGCCTTGGGTGACATGGTTTAGTGTGAGGTGTCCCTGCCCATGGCAGGGGGTTGGAACTAGATGATCTTAAGGTCCTTTCCAACCCTAACTATTCTATGATTCTATGATTCTATTTATGTCCTGTGGGATCCAGCTACTAGACCATGTTTATCACAAGATGATAGGTGGCATTCAGCCATTTCTCTTGAGTAGTGACTGTCCAGACACCAAGAACTGTTTCTGGTAAGTTCAAAGTTAAGAGCTATCTATGGAAGTGGTAGACCAGCAGGCTGGTAAGAGTGTGTCCCTGCCTGGAGACTGCCTGTCTACCATGGGGAGGAGCTGATCCATAAATCAGTAAAAGGTCCATCCAGCCAGAAAAAAAGCTGGAATTAGAGGTTAAAATCATGAGGTCAGGGTACACAGGTTTGTGTGAATGTGGCAAACCAGAACCTTTATCCATCCCTGGACTTTCAGTGGGAAATACTCCTCTGCCTATGTGAAACATTAAATGAAGATGCAGGTTCCTTGGAGAAGACAGTGAATGCAAGATCTTCTTTCTCCCAGGCTCACTTACCAGGTTCTCACTCTAGTCCTCATCTCCTTCCACTGCCAGTTACCTTTTTACTGGCTTTTCTTCCTCTTTTTAAGCTCACCCCTTTACCTGGGCTGGTTCTTATCATTCCTATCACCAGTGGTCTGAGCTGGCTCCTCATCTCCCCACAGAGATAGGAGAGGAGGATATCCTGGGCATGCATTTCCTTTTTTCTCTCTATATCATCTCTGCATTGACTCTAAATTTACATCTTTGACTACCTGCCCTGAACCAGATCCCCTGAGCCACAGTCTCACATGAAAATATAAATCCTTCTTAACTTCTCTGTCAAATTGTCCCAGATTTCCAGCTACCTGCTAATCTCTTCCCTGTTTCTTAAACATTTCCATGTTGAATTAAAATGCTGCTTTCTTTGTGTTCCTGGGAGTCTGGGTCACCCAGAGCAGATTCCAAGTCCCAGCCCTCCACAAGTTCCAAGTTCCAGAACTAGCTCTTCAGTGTTGGGAAAGACAATGTTTGTCCCCACTTTCTTCCACTGGAGCAGTAGTAGGGGACTGGTGGATTCAATGCATTTGTAATCAGGCCCTGGTTAGCACCACACTGGTTTGAGAATATGGGGAAAACTGAAAGGTTTGAGCATGGACTTGTTGACCTGAAAGGTCTTTTCCAACCTGGTTGATTCTATGATTCTATGGTACTGTGTGCAGTAAGACCAGGCTCTTCACAGACAGTAGCTATTTGCACAGAAGCTTCTGTAGAGCACATATAGGTTGTTTTCTGTTTGTTTGTTTGCTTTTTCTGTGTCTGAGAGCTTTGAGATTGGTTTGGGCAGACTTTAAGAAAACAGGGAGAAATACAAGTGCTGCAAACACCTGGTCAGTAAAATAGAAGCTCCTCTTCCAAATCCAGCAGCACTAGAACTGCCGTTTTTTACCAAAAATGTTCCTTTTTCTTTTATTTTTCTATGCAACAATCTATTCCATCTCCTTGTTCCAACCCAGGAATGAGAGGAGTTTCCAGGAATATCAGTAATAAATGAAGAATATCAATATAAATGAGGATGATCAGGGGCCTGCAGCACCTCCTATATGAAGATAGGCTGAGAAAGTTTGGGCTGTTCAGGCTGGAGAAGAGAAGGCTGCATGGAGACCTTATAGCAGCCTTCCAGTATCTGAAGGGGGCCTGTAAGGATGCTGGGGAGGGACTCTTCATGAGGGACTGTAGTGAGAGGACAAGGGGTAATGGGTTCAAACTTAAACAGGTGAAGTTTAGACTGGATATGAGGAAGAAATTCTTTACTGTGAGGGTGGTGAGGCACTGGAATGGGTTGCCCAGGGAAGTTATGAATGCTCCATTGCTGGCAGCGTTCAAGGCTGGATTGGACATAGCCTTGGGTGGCATGGTTTAGTGGGAGGTGTCCCTGCCCCTGGCAGGTGGGTTGGAACTGTATGATCTTAAGGTCCTTTCCAACCCTAACTATTCTATGATTCTATGAATATGTCAGCACAAAGCTGAACATCCGGAACATCATTACCAAGTTTGCCAAGATCTTAGGATCTTTACTCAGGATCTTAGGAAGGAAGTAGCAGAGAACCTCAATAACAGGCAGAGTCAGTGAACTCCAAGTCTGGTAGTTGGGGGCTGATAGGAGTTGGGGGCAGAGGATCTGAAACAAGACAGGTAAAGAGCTCAGAATGTTTTGAAGGCAATGCCAGGAAGAGCTGCCCATGTAGTTGGATGGCTGGAGAAGAAGGAGTGTTAAGGCAGCAAAAGAGATGCGAAAGATGGACTGGACATCTCCTTCTTCTTCTTTATGGGAATTGTGGTTCAGTTACAAGGTAGAACTGAATGGAAACCACCTTTGTGCCTCCCCATTGAGGGAAAAGAGTTGTTTTACTGGAAGAGGGGTAAAAATTGGCATGGAGGAAGAGGCATACATGAAGGGAAGAGGAAGGCAAGATGATTTCTTTTCCCCCTGGGAAATACAATGTTTTACTTGAGTTAGAAAATAAATTTAATGCAAAATACAGTAACTGAATTATATCACTACAAAGAAATCCTGCAAACCATGTTCACCCTATTTTAGAACTTCATCTAACCTACAGTAGAGGCTGACAGCTCAGTCTTTCTGACAAGACTCAAATGTAAATATCTGAAGCAAAACAGCCTGGGCAGGTGGGATTTTATATAGGTTGGTGTGATGTAAATTTGAGACAAATTAGAGTTAGGATTGAGTTTTAAATGATCAAACAAATCTGAGCGAGAATTCTAACACTGAGATTTGATCTTCCGGGGGTATTGAGGCTCTGTTGAACAGAAAAACTCAAACCATATTGGCCTGCTTGGAGAATTTAGTTGTAACCAAAAATGAAGCTAAACCCAAACCTTTTCTCATTTTATACTAGACCCAGAAGGAAGATAATGCCTGGAATTCAGGCCTGGATTTACTTCCCCTGTCTGTGTAACCACGCACAGATTTGGAAGACATTTAAATGTCAAACTCCAATGAAATGAAGAAAATCAGTCTGGGCTTCAGTTTGTCTGGATGCAATTTGGGCTGAGTAAATGCAGATGTCTATGATGTGATAAACACTTCTCCACAGTCAATGGAGAGGAAAGACATTTTGTAGGTTATGATTAAAGCTTCCCTGAAGCTGATGTTTAAAATAGGTCAGATGAATCACTGAATAATTGTTTCTCTCTATTGTCTCTAAAAGGAGCTGAAGGCTCTTAGCTCAGTTACAGGAGCACAGAACTTTCCTGTTTTGGAAAGGTAGCTGACAGCTAAAACTGTTAAATTTGGAAGGTCCTCGGATGCTAGTCTAGGAACATCAAAGTACTATAGATAGATTTGAAAGGTCAGCCTGGAACACACTTTATTTTCTCTTCAAATTCAAAGGGATTTGAGTCAGATGTGAGCTCCGGAGCTCATCTTTAGGCTTCTGCCCTTCCCTGAGATTTGTTCTGATGGGATCCAATGAAAGCCATTGATGTGAGGGAGGACTGGGAGGTCCTCAAAGGGAAATGCAAGACATAAGCACCAGGCAGACCTGGGATGGGCCTCAGCACAGTCAATCTTTTGCTTTTGCCACTTAAATTACTGTGCTATAGGCCAAATAAATTAAGGAAACTATAACTCAATGCAGTACAAAATAAATACATAAAGAAATTGAAGTTTATTTATTATATTTTATAAATTCACTTTTCATTCCCACTTTCAGTACCTTTTTCCCTTCCTCTTTTTGCAAGGAGTGATTGTGTTATGCTGGCTGCATCACTCTGGACACATAGCCCCGTATCACATTACATCCTCTAGAAACCACCTTGAAGTCAGGAAACTGTGCTTCATATCTCGTGTTGTTGATCCTCTGACCACATCAAATGCAAGCAGAAACCACCACATTCACCAAAAGGCTTGTCTACATCCACCAAATCCTGTTCTTCAGGAACAGGAAAATTGCTTTGACCTTCAAAAAGGTTTTCCGGGTTTTGTGGCACCATTTGTAGGTGCCTCTGTCCCAAATCCCTTTATGAGAAAGGCCTCCATCCCTTCCTGTCTACCAGGTTCCTCTTAGATGTTTTCTTAGATGCAGCATTTAGCTGCTAACCATTTTCTGCCTTTATGCGTGATCTTAACAAAGCCGTGCAAAGTATTAGAGCACAAATCTCAAAGCCACGGTATATTCTGCTTTGGCTGGGCAGTTCACAGCACTAAATTCTCCCTTTGTTGCTTCTTACCTTCCTCTTTATATGAGGCTCATGTGTTCCTCCAGAGCTAATGCCATGTGCTCTTTTAATATGCTGCAAAGGCCCCACATTAAAGATGGGGTTCAGGATAGTGCTGCAGTACTGAACAAGATTTGAAGCTGGGTTTGTGTTGTCGGTGGGGAAATTTCCCCATCACTACCTTCAAAAAACCCAAATCACATGAAAGGTTGCTCATGGCTGTCCTTCACACTATTGTAAAGCCATTTAGAGGAAACACAGAGCCATGTTTTTTGCAGCCTTCAAGATGCTTGAGGTTCCTCATGTGCAGAAAACCTACAATATATCGTGACTCTTATTGCAGGAATTTGGGCAATAGGATTCTATTCACTTCCACAGCCACCACCTTCCCATCTAATGTTTTCAAAAGTTACTTATCTGTTTTTCATTGCTTTCTTTAGGCTTGCACCTCCTGAGCTCTGAGCCCAGCTCCACTCCCTGTCTTCCACCATTTTCCCCATATGCATCCACATCTCCCTTTGCCATAACTTTGTTCATTCTCACTCCGTCAGTTTAAAGCCATTCCCCCTTGTCCTATCCTTACAGGCCCTTGTAAAAAGCCCTTTTCTAGGTTTCTTGTATCCCCTTTAGGCACTGGAGCTGCTCTGAGGTCTCCCTTTAAGGAGCCTTCTCCTCTCCAGGCTGAACCAGCCCAGCCCTCTCAACTTGGCTCCAGAGCAGGGCTGCTTCAGCCCTTGCAGCATCTCTCAGTTTCTCTGTGGATCTGCAAGACCCTATCTCTGTGCTGGGACACTCTCCTTGCCCCCTCTCTCCTCTCTTTTCCATATGGAGACACTCAGTTGCCTTCAGGCAACGAATAATTTTCCATCAACCTGCTCAGCTCACTGGACAAACCAGACATAAACCGCGGTAATAAGACCAAGGGCATCCTGTCCTGTCCTGTCCTTCGCAGGCGTGTTGGGTGATTTTGTCCTCCAGGCAGGAGATTAGTTTTCCACCACCGCAGTTGCTCCTGGTTCCCATGCTCTCTGACGGCAACGCCTGAGCCTTTTCCTTCTTTGCAGACTGCCACTTGGTGGTTCTGTTCTTTTCCCAGTGGTTTTGGGGAATTCCAAAAACTCATGGAATTGCTGCGTTGCTGAACTGTGCCATCAGGCCTGGCAATGCCCTTGGCTCTTAGAACTGCTGGGGTTTTGGCTGTGTTTTTCTCTCATAAGTCTTACAAGAGCCTTAAAAGTCTCTGCTGCTATCATGTCCTTAGTAGCACTCTAATAACTTCTGAACCAGAGACAGCAAAAGAGATTTATTTCATCATCTACTTCATCCCTCTGCTGTTGCACAATTATTCGCTGGGGAGCACTTCAGGCTCCTGTCCAAGAAGTTTTTATGTCCACCTTCAGTCTCAAAAGTAGCTCTGCAAGCATGATAGTGCAAGGCCCATTGTCTGCCTTTCAGCCATTTCAAACATTAATTTGCCCAAAGTACAAATAAAAGGTTATTTTTTCAGACCCATAAACTGTTTAAAACATCAAAGCCAAACTGCGTTTCTTCTGGCTCTAACTCCATTAGCCAGAAAGCGTCTGCAACTGGAAATGAATCTGCAGCTGTGTTGACGGTTTGCAAAGTTAAAAAGCCCTTCAGTCTCTCATAGCTCTGTTAGCACTTTAGAGCAAGCAGGAGGGGAAGAGAAAGAAATCATGTTGTAATTAATATGAGGAATGATTTTAGAAGAGTGACCTTTGTTGCATCAGTATTTCAAGGGACTCTGTTTTTCAAAAGGCTGCTTAACTCTGATAGTCACTTTAGGTAAGTTATGAATCATAATTCATTCAGATCAAGTTTAATTAGATACACTGACTTCATTAGGGGAGCAGGGACAGATGATTAACCCAGCTCTGTGAGGCAGGAGACAGATTGCTTCTCTTGAGCTACCCTGAGAGAAATCACTTGTTCTTCACTATGGCCCTTCTCTGGAGAAATAGCACGTACTGATGTGTGTCTTTTGCCATATAAATGATGCAGGCTCTAGGAGGGAGTCACAGGGGCACAGGCATCCCCTAAATCCTTGTTTTGTTGGATATGCAGTAAATGCACAGTACAGGAACCCACCCTGCCCTTGGGGTATGAGCCACTTTATGGGATATTCACCTACACTCACTGAGCTAATGTGAGGATTAGTTCATGCTGATTGAATGTGATTTCAAGAGCTCCAGACATGTGTAGAGACAAAGCTCGCATGGCCAGAAACAGTAAAAATGTCGGCAGATGCAAAGTGCTTTTCAGACCCCTAAATCAGATTAACCTAGAGATACATAAATGCCATGCAAAGGCTTTCCTGTTGCTTTGATCAAGGAACAGGTTTTCTCATTACTTAATTAAAACCCACAGGTCTGTTATTCCCCTTATTCCATCATCACACACTGTTCAGCCAAAAAAACACTGAGCGTTTCCTTCTTTCCTTCACTTTTTTTCCATTCACTTTTCCCACTTTCCATCACTTGCACCCAGAGCTGGTTACTATGGGGTTGGCTTTGCTCAGAAGGCTTTAAGTTGGGAAAGTCCCATGTTAAGACTGAGTCTGTGGAACATGGCTGGCATGGTGACGAACAGCAGGGCTTGGCATTGTACCAGGGTTGGAAGCATTACTTGATCACAGCCTCATGGTGGGATTACACAGAGAGGTTCACAATCCCGTGGTCCTTTTTGCCATTAGAGACATGATGTGGCCATTGGGAGACCTGTCGTGATCCTTGGCATACCTGTGCTGAACCTGCTGGTGATGGCACCAGTTTTACAGGGTGGCAGAGGGAGAAGAGGACTCAGATGGGGCTTGGGACTGCACCAGTGAGGGTGATGCTCAAGCTGTGGCCTGCAGGCAGCTCTCAGTGCTGCTCAGGTCCTGACGATGCAGAAGATGGGAACCTGAGACTTACAAAACAGTTCTGTTTCAAAACAGTCTGTGCCCCTTGGAATGTACTCTCTCCTTCTGGGCTGAGCATTTGCAAAGCGTTACTTAATAGAGACATAATGTGAAACCGCAGCTCCAGACACGCTTGGCTCTTAGTCCAAAACTAATCAAACTCCGAGGCTGGAACCACATGCCAGTTTTGCATCTGGCTCCGTGGCAGCAGTTGAACTATAACCACAGAATCAATCAGCCCAGCTCCCTGGGAGGTTGAAATCCAGGCCAGATTTTGAAATCTGGGACCTCTCTTTAGTAATTTACAGCATACAAAAAGAAATTCAATAATAAGCCTGGTTTAGCCTACCTGAAACCTTTGGGTCGACGAAGAAGCACTTCCACATGTTCAGATCTACTGCACCCCTCTGCTCTCTTTACAGTGAAACCCTTGCACAGCATGAAGTGAGACAAATTGGTGTTTTCCAGACTTTTTGCAGGGATTTTAAGCTATTTCCCCTTCTTTCTAAGGAGGGGTGGGGGTTTTGATGAGCAAGGGGGCAGCTCCAGACACAGACTGCATGACAGTGGAATAAACGACGTTTCCTTGCTGATCCTGAGCTGTTTAATTCTGGGTTTGCTTTTGCAGCAGTGAAATCCTCTTGCTTGGGATTTCTGAGACCTTTGTCCTGCAAAGGACCATAAAGAGCCATAAAAAGCCTGGAAAACGCGAATGACTACAGGATATTAAACGCTTGTTGCTTGGAAATGAGCAGATGGTACTTTTACCAAATGCCATCATTTTGGCCATATCTTTCTTGTGCTGTCATGGTTTTGATAGCCTATTTTTACTGTAGAGCAGGCCTGTGAAGCAGCTGCCAGCAAAGTGATGGTAACTGGATAACGTCTGTACATTTGACAATCATCTTGTTAAATGATATGAAAGTGGAGTCTATCAAAACACACCTGTCCAGAGTTCAGGTTATTTCATGCAGGGAATTGAAGCCCACATCTGCCTTTTTTATTAAAACACAGAATTAGATTATTGTTAAAAAGACTTCCCAAAGCGGGATTGGAACAAATTATCACCAGCTATCCCGAGTGATGTGGTAGCTGCACGGTGAGGCACCGACCTGCCTGTTCTGCACATCTCAGTGTGTAAAGAATGGGCTGCTTTGAAGCTGCATCCCAGCGTAAGCACTAATGAAAAGAAGTAGCAATGAGCGTTCATCTGTATGGGATAAAAGTGATGAGAAGGACTTGCTTTTAGAGGTCAAAAGAGGCTGTGTGTGGAAACACAAAGGATGCTGTGTGGAATATCTCATTTCAGATATTCTTAGCCACTACCACTTTTCAGCACACTGTTTCCTAGTCCGGAGGTAAGAGCTCGGAAGTCCCTCTGCAGCTCCCGTGAGAGGTCATAAATCTTCCTATTGAAGAGAACAGCTGCTAAGAGTTTCCCACCTGTATTTTATTGCCACTGGCCCTTCCTCAGAAAATTACAGCCTTATCAAAACTCAATTTATCATGAATAATGCTTTGATATTCAGAGACACTTTCCAGGTGATGACCTACCTGCATATCATATATAGCAAGTGAGTGTCAGTCTCTGTTGCACAAGTATTTTGTAAGCAGTAATATGCTAAGACTGAGGGTCATTACAACCTTATGTTATTGATGGATGATTTAGGCTATAAATGGCATATCCAAAGTTCCCAAATCTGAATTTAAGACTGAGTGAGAAGAGTGCTCAGGACCTTTTGTCTGAGCTGAGCTAGTTAAACCATGAAAGTGTATGGATATGTGTATATGAAGCTGGCTTTTTGTTTGTTTTAGTTGGTATGTAGCATACAATTTACCATGACATAGCATGCTATGTTTATCCTGGTCATTTCTATATATAAACCCAATCTTTCACTTAACCCCTTTCTTCAGAACTTCAAATTGGATCCAGTATTGAGTTGGCTGGCCTGGAAACCACATCCCTCTGGAGGTTGTGCGGAGAACATTCATCTGTTCTTCAAGGTCAGCTGTCTCGATTCGACTTGCAGTGAGGAGTTCTGTGCCTGGCTGCTTTGCTCATAGGAAGGCTGCACACTTCCCAAGGCTGGGAAGGTTGGTGAAGCAGAGTATGGAAAGCACTTTGGGATCTCTGCAAGAGCAACATTAGCTCCCATGGGGTCCTCATGTGTGGGCTAAGCATATGATATTTATGTGTCTGCTCAGGAGCAGTAAGAGTGGGGCTGCTCCATGAGGGAGGACAAGCTGGAATCTGAGGGTGATCCCAGCATGGGCTGTGCAGCCACAGGTGGGACAAGTGCAGTGACCATCCAGTGTCCATCGGACAAGGCAAGACCCTGGATGGGGCCCATCCAGGCAGCCTGGTCGTAAGCGGGAGGAGATGATCCAGAGGCAGGACTGGAGACAAGGCTACTTACAGCATAGGTGCAGGGAGGGCAGGTTGGTAGGTCCGTTCATTAACACTTATAATTGGGTCCTGACCCTGCTTAGCAGAAGTTCACTCATTAACAAGGCACTATCACAGGAGGCAGATCCTGGTCCTCAGGACAACTGTGCAACAGGCAACAGGGGCTACCATGTAAATCTCTCTATGTCCTTCACACCTCTGCTTCTACAACTTCCAGCCCTGTCTTCTTGGAAAAGAAATCTCAAAAGCCCTGAGCCAGCATCCTCGAAAGTAATTTGGACTCTTTCCTCTGGCTCCAGTTTTGATTGAGCCAGCCAGTTACTGGGACAGGCTCTTCCTCGTGCCCCAGCACTGCTGCGTTTTCCACCCATGAGAAAGGCAGCCATCAGCAGAGAGGTTCAGGTCGGGTGACAGCCAGGGCAGTTTGCTTGCAAATGGCTGTAGGGAGCTCAATCATTAGAAATTAAAACCACACCATAGACAGATGAAAACAATTCTTGCTGCGAGTGCAATAGGGTGTGTGAGCCAGAAGAGACTGCTCTGCTTTCGATTAATTCTTGCTCTTTAATTAATCCTTTCAAGCTCCTTTCCTTGGAGCTTTTCTGGGATAACAAAAGGACAAATCTAAACAATCAAATATGTTTTTACAGGGCCAAAACTGCATCTGATTGTGTTTTGTTTTCCCTGGCTTAAGGGAGAGCAATAGCAGCCATGCCCTGAGCCGTCATACCCTGGGCTCTGTGCCCCAAGGGAAACGTCATGCCATGGGAATAACCCGTGTTATCCTCTACAGGCTTCCCAAGGGAAGCAGGCTGACCTGTGGCTGGACTGGAGCTTCACCCTGTATTTGTAAAGGAGAGGGCTTGGGTTTCTGCAGCAGTAATTCCATTTTGCTGCTGGGGCTCACTCTGTGCAGCAACTTGGCTGAGGAAAGTCCCCTCTCTGTCCTTGAGCTCAATAAGTAGAAGGGACTCCTTTTTCTTTGACAGGAAAAAGCCACTTGGCTCTATTTGTCGTTCTTCATTACCCTTATCTCAGTCCCCCTTTATCCTCCTTTCTCCTGTGTTGCCTGGTCACTGTAGCTCTTAATACTTCCGCTCTTGATAAAGGTGTCTTGTTCAAAGTGTATTTATATCGTTAGTTTCAAGTGCCTTACTTGGCAATGCGACCCTTTGTGATTGGTGTGGTGCTTGTTTTCTCATTCTTAGTCCAAGAGGCAGGGTTATAAACATGTCCCATACATTCAGTGAGGCCACCCCTTCCCAGGAATCGTTTCCAGGCTTTAATCTGTGCCTTTGCAGATCATCCCTATAGTATCATGCAGTGTGGCTGTGCTAAGCAAGGGTGTCCCTTGCCATGGCAGGGGGTTGGAATTTGATGAGCTTTAAGGTCTCTTCCGACCCAATACATTCTGTGATTCTATATCACTTAGTGCTCTACTGTTGAGCCCTGGTTCTTAAGGAAGCTGAATCCCAGGAGTGGCAGAGCAAAACACAGAGCCCTGACTGACAGTGCCCCCCCAATCCCTTCATTTTCCTTCATTGTTCGACAATGATGTGGCCATGCTCTGTTGAATGGTCATTTTATATACTCTCTGATGTCCTTACAGTGACAGCGACACTGAGTGTTCTTGGTGCTGATGATGATCAGGACATCATTGCTTCAGCACAGTTGCAGCCTCTCCCTGGGCTGCAGGCACAGGCCTCCCCCTCATCAGCATTCCTTGCCCTTTTGGACATATAACTCTGAGGACTTGGGGCTGATTTTCCCTCTCTTCCTGTCCTTTGTTATATAGATTAGATATTGCAGGGAGCTTTAAGAACAAAAGGAGCCCTTGATTTCCAGTGTCACCCTGCAGAGATTTAATGGTCCATTTAACAAGAGCCAGTGATCAGGCTTGTGTTACAGTTTCCTATGGAAAAAAGGTTGTGAAAATGGATAAATAATAAAAAAGAAAAGAAATAAAGAAAAACAAACAAAACCTGAAGAGTTCTTAAAAATATTTGGACGCTTTGGCTGGTTCTAAGATGTGCCAGGGGAGACTGCAAGGACTGGTAGGACAGTGATTGTGTTTGGTTTCTAAGACTGACTTTCATGGAAACAGCATGCTAGAAAGAGATTTTGGTCAGGAATCTCAATACCTTTCACACCAGCATAGTGCAAAGTAGATTAACCCAGGGTGTCAGTGTTGGCTCTAATCTCCCACGGTTGGAGTTCAAACTTCACACTTGGGTTTCAAGCCTGTTACCTGTAGACACAAGGCACAGTAAAATAATTCTTGCAGCTTGAGAGTGGGTTATGTTGTGTGGACAGAGCTAGAAACTCTCCTCGTATTTTGCTTTGAGCTGGGGTGTTTGCTCTTCCCTCCTAGGGGAAGAGTGTGTTGTGCACAAAGGAGTAACTTCTCTGTGGAGTGGGTGTACCTGAGACACGACTGCTTCATAGCTTGAGACAACTTGACTACAGTTAAACAGATGGTCCACGCGTTAACATCTGATTTGGGATTCAGTTACACAATAAACCATATAAGTGTGTACATGAGGTCTGTCTATGTTCCCTTTATACTCAGTAGAGATTCAGCTAATACAGGCCATGGAGCCTTCAGCATTATTGTTGTACCTGAAGGAGTCACTTGATGATCAAGTCATATCATCGAATCATTGAATCATAGAATCATAGAATCATAGAATCATAGAATAGTTAGGGTTGGAAAGGACCTTAAGATCATCCAGTTCCCCCAGTAGCTTTATTGGAGGCACCATCCATATTTACTATAATGAGAGCATGGCAGACACCTACAAGCAGTTCCTTGAATGCCACCCCATTTTCCTTTGCAGTGCCCACCTCTGGTGCCTGTTAACTTTGGAAATGTAGGAGTCAACATTTCAACAATGCAAGTTTGCCGATGACACCAAACTGTGTGGTTCGGTTGATACGTTGGAGGGAAGGAATGCCATCCAGAGGGACCTTGACACGCTTGTGAGGTGGGCTGATGCCAGCCTGATGAAGTTTAACCATGACAAGTGCAAGGTCCTACACCTGGGTCACAGCAATCCCAGGCACAGCTACAGGTTGGGCAGAGAAGAGATTCAGAGCAGCCCTGAGCAGAAGGACTTGGGGGTGTTGGTAGATGAGAAAATGAACATGTGCCAGCAGTGTGCGTTTGCAGCCCAGAAAGCCAACCGTATCCTTGGCTGCATCAAAAGGAGCGTGACCAGCAAGTCGAAGGAGGTGATCCTGCCCCTCTACTCTGCTCTTGTGAGACCTCACTTGGAGTATTGTGTGCAGTTCTGGTGTCCTCAACATCAAAAGGACATGGAACTGTTGGAACAAGTCCAGAGGAGGGCCACGAGGATGATCAGGGGACTGGAGCACCTCCCATATGAAGATAGGCTGAGAAAGTTGGGGCTGTTCAGCCTGGAGAAGAGAAGGCTGCATGGAGACCTCATAGCATCCTTCCAGTATCTGAAGGGGGCCTATAGGGATGCTGGGGAGGGACTTTTCATGAGGAACTGTAGTGAGAGGACAAGGGGTAACGGGTTCAAACTTAAACAAGGGAAGTTCAGATTGGATATGAGGAAGAAATTCTTTACTGTAAGGGTGGTGAGGCACTGGAATGGGTTACCCAGGGAAGTTGTGAATGCTCCATCCCTGGTGGTGTTCAAGGCTGGATTGGACATAGCGTTGGGTGGCATGGTTTAGTGTGAGGTGCCCCTGTCCCTGTCAGGGGGGTTGGAACTAGATGATCTTAAGGTTCTTTCCAACCCTAACTATTTTATGATTTTATGATTATCTTTGATCAAAGCCCCCAGAGCAGCATTATCCCTTAGGCACCTGAGTTTGTAAATCTTGACCACTGTTGTGATTCTCAAATTTCACCCTCCCGAGAGTTCTGTTTGTCTGGTTCTGGATATGGAACAGAAACCTAACACCAAGATATTTCTCCAAGCTTTGCTGGCTTGTTCATGAATGCCATCATGTGTGACTCATGGATAAGTAGCTAGATTTAAAATATGGGTTTGTGCTTTTGATTTCCAAACAGAGCCTAATGGAAAAATAGTATTTATCCCTGCACTTGATGCATTAAGCAGTGAACTGACTTGATTGCAATAAAAGGCTGTTTAATTCCCTATATTAAAAAAACAAAACCAAATAACAGTATTTTTACCAAGCATCATATCTGAGAAATCTGAGCAATATTCTCATTAGTGCAACCTTTTCTGATTAGCCCTGGCAGGGGAATACTTCTCTGTTGCCCTGGTGTCCTAAAGCTAGGCTTATGCTACCTGAGACAGTGTTTGGGATGCATCTCAGTGGAGATTAGCAGGAGCTATAAAACTTCTGACCTTTCAAACACTAAAGCAAGATCTGAAATCTCTGCTTGCAAGTATTCAAAACTTTAAATCTCAGGCAGTGTCTTTAACCTTGTCTTTAATTAGACACCCAGTAATATCACAGCAGAAATAACCCAGTGTGTCAGCACCAACGTAGCCATCAGCAGGAGACACAGATGCTATTTGGCAGCCCGGCTTCCTCCAGCACTTGCATTCCTTCTGTGTGCACTCACCTTCCCCACTCGTATCCCAAACTTTACCCCAGGCTCCGGTGGTGGAGTCAGGAAAATCATAAAGAAATCAAGGAAGAAAAGCACAAACTTGGTGAAGTTGCAGTGGGCACATTCCGAGAGAGGTGATGAGTGCTTTGCCTGTACAACATGTTTTACAAACCCAGGTGAGACAGCCCTGGGTTGCTCACCCTCCTGACAAGGATGTTTTCTTGTTGCTCTTCACGACTGTGTTCTGCTGTCACCCCAGCCAGTGCCTCTGAGTGACCTTAGGAAAGTCACCTAAACGCATTCTTTCTGTCAACAGGATAATCCTTCCCCTTGCTCTTTGCTTTCTCCCCTTGGTTCCAGTAGCTAGGCAGAGGAACGCAATCTCAGCACCCTGCAATGTAGTCATGCACCCTTTGGGTCAAAGCTGGTTTATGTCTCACCTGCTTTCAGCCCTGGCAAGTGAGTTCACATCTCCCAAGGTCTCCCAGGCAGATTTATTCAGCACGACCCAGTCTGAGTACTGGAAGTCATTAGTGCGGTGCATGGTGCAGGTTCATTTACTCCCCTTCGCTGAAGGCAAATGGGGTGTGAAAAGAAGGCTTATTATCCAGATGCACTGATGGGACATTCAGCTATGAAATACGTCAATCTCTTCAACATTAATCTCCTTGCTATTTTGGGGATTGCTTGGTACTACAAGGACTTCACACAATGCTTATCTGAGGGGGATTCTTATCTGAATTGCTCTGTATAGGTGCTATTGTAAGAGTGACAATTGGAAAGAATAATAACTTAAATATCCTTCTTTTCCATGTTTAATGACATTTCCCTCATTTCCTAGTGTTTAGGGAAATTGGGGTTTTTTCCTAAGAGCTGGTTTTAGCTTGTATTTAGGAAGTTCACCTTTCTGTAAGTGACATTGTCCCAGAGGAAGGACTAGTTAGATCTGCGTAAATGAGTGTTTTGAAGGAAAATGAAATGCCTTCCTCAGTTGCCTTCAGATGGTGAACATTCATCAAAAGTAAATGGCAAATATTTTAATCCCAAGGTGACCTTGCAGTTGAGACAGAAACAGCAATTGGTCCCAGTGATGGAACCTGAGTCACATTTGACAGAGATCAGGGCAGGAAGGGTTTACCTAATTTCCTAAACGTGCTCGGGAACTGAATTTGTCTGATATTTAATAGCCACAGTCCAATGAGGAGAACAAAAAATGCTTCTTCGTTTCTTCTTGAGCTTTATCTTAGCTGTTTGTTATTCCTGAGATACAACCACTATCTCAAGGAATCAAAACGTGCTTCATCACCAGTACCAGAAGCTGCCTGGGAGCCAGTGGAGACATCTGTGTGCATGGAAACCCAAAGCAAACTGAGTTGGGTTAGTATGCACAACCAGATTCAAACAAGGAATCACAGCCAGATTCAAACAGGATGTCATGAAGGCCTGGGTCAGTGAGGTGTCATCCAGGAGGAAATAAGGGAATTTCTTAGCTTGCCAGAGGTGAAATAAGCTGCTTTTAGAGCGTGTTTTCCTGTGAGTGCTGAGGACTCCAAGTTTCTTCAGCATAGGGATAGAAAGGAGGTTTGTGCATGGGGTGATGTGAAGTCAGTGTCAAAGTGAGCTCTTTAAAGCATTTCACCTTTCTGACCAGCATCACTTTAGTCTTGCTTGGGTTCACCTGAGCCACTACTGTCTGCAAGGTAATGTGCAATGATGCTGAGAGGTGGAGTTAAGAGTCATCACTTGTTGACTAAGGCTCTGGACTTTAGTCTCAGACACTGGTGCCGCACTGGTAGGAAGGAGATGTACAACCAGTGTGAATTTAGACTAGTTCAGACCTCAGAGCAGCTTCCAGTATCTGAAGGGGGGC
The DNA here is from genome assembly GCA_028858755.1 of Ara ararauna. NCBI lineage: Eukaryota > Metazoa > Chordata > Aves > Psittaciformes > Psittacidae > Ara > Ara ararauna. The sequence goes on along the minus strand of CM054378.1, from coordinate 126,083,573 downwards.
TACAAGGATGCGGGGGAGGGATTCTTCATCAGGGACTGTAGTGGTAGGACACGGGGTGGTGGGTTCAAACTTACACAGGGGAAGTTCAGCTTAGACATAAGGAAGAAGTCCTCTACTGTGAGGGTGGTGAGGCACTGGAATGGGTTGACCAAAGAAGTGGTAAATGCTCCATCCCTTGTGGTGTTCAAGGCCAGGTTGCACAGATACTAATAGAACCTGAGCCAACCACAGAGCCAGGGCTGAGCAAGAAGTTAATGCTGCGTATCTGGAGAAATCATGTGTAGCTGCTATTCTGCTGAACCCAAGCATCAGCCAAAGCTGGGGAAGTCCTAATGGGAGCAGAATGAAGGTTAGGATCCAGGTTGGATTTTATTCTTCTGAAAGCATGCATACTTGGGGGGTTTTGTGTGTGGTGGCTATTAACTGCCTATGGAAACATGTAAACATGTCTGGCCCTTGCTTACGCAGCAGAGTGAGTTCCTGTGTATACACAGGACCTTACCAACTGACTTGATTGTCTAAAATAAACTTTAACTGCTGCTTCTCCCTGTGAGCTCTGCAGGGACAGCATGTTCACAGCGTTAAAGTGGGTTTCTGGTTTATGGATTATAAACACAGTTGTTTATGAATGTTCAAACACAGATTATTGATGATGGAAAAGTGGGAGAAAGCCAAGCCTGACCTTCAGATTCAGGTTCAGTTTGTAGATTGCAGAAGAAATGTTTGGGGTGAAATCCCGAACCCGCTAAGTTATGCTATTAGGTTCACTGGAGCCACCCTTGATTTTCTCTCTTGCTTCAAAGTTAACCAAGGCACAGATAGTCCAGGCTCCTATTCCTCCCAGTAGCTGTGCATAATGCAGCTGACTCTTCTTGTGGAAATCTGTGACATTCAGATTTGAAACAGTTAAAATTCATCAGGAATAAAAGCAAGATTCCTATGGTCTCAGCTGGTGAAATGTACAAAGACCAGATTATAACAGAAATGTGGAGAGGGCAGGCAGGAAACCCCTTCTCTTGGGGTTGGGTTTGTTTGCTTGCTTGCTTTTTTCTTTCCTTATTTTATAAGCAGCATGTATGTGCGTAACCATCTCCATATCCAGAGGGGCTGTCTGATGCCAATAGCTCCTTCTGTAAAATGACCCAAAAGGGGTGGTTATTTTCTTCAGTGTGTTGGCATTGATTATTTTTTCTGAAACTTGGTGTTATGATTCCATCTGGAATTAATAAAATTTCCCCTTTTTTACAGCGTTTTTGGGCTGTATTTTGCCTTTGATTGTATTAGAAATGACTCTTTGCAAGGACTCATCTCCATGTGACTCCTGGCCCTGCTTCCATCGCAACGTCATGGCTGTCCTGGGATGCTTCTACACAAGCTGCTTTGACTTATCCCCAGTCTGTATGGCTTTAATTCAGCCCAGTTTCACACTGTTTCGCTGCAAACATTCAATGTGCCTGGTGTCATGTGTGGCTTCATCAGGGATTTTTCCCTCGTGCCAACAAAAAAGGGGACAAGGGAGTTGGTAAGGGATAAAGGAGTGTTTACCAAGAGCTGAATGCCTTCCTGGCCTCATCTTGGCTTTTCCTCACACCCTTTGCTTTTGTTAATATTGCCCCTCCAGAAGCATGTTGCTTTTTGGAAGCTGATTTGCCTGTATAGAGCAAAACAGACTCTGGCAGAAGCACTGTGGAGCTGGGAGATATCTCCTTTTGGGGATGTTTCACATTCTTGCACCACGTGTAATTTACTGAATGAGGGTCAGGGTATGTAGAGTAAAAGGGACTCCTATAAAAACATGTATTTATTGTCAGAGTCCCACAGAGTTAAATGAAGAATGCTCTAAGCTGGGTTTAATGGCATTTTTCCCAAGTCCTGCTAATAATGACATTGTCCCAATCTTGGTGTTTCACTTTGTGCTTTTCCTCTCTTGCAGGGGGGATGAAAACTTGCCACATGAGTGAGTGCACGCAGTAGGAAGAGGAAAGCACAGTCCCTGCATTCACCACCACAACTTGAGCATCCCTTTAGCTTCAATATTGTCTGCAAAGGGGCAGGAAAGCAGAGAGGTGACTCGGATCCCTGTTGTCTCCTTGTGTCCCAGCCTACTGGTGAGCACAGCATGGCTGGCATCAAGGACTTCAATCAACCTTCACGACTGCTAACAGTAAAGCTGGTGTCTTATGTGGGGTGGATGGAGAGGCAGTGCAAATATTTAGATTTCTAATAATACCACAAGTGCTTCAAAAGGCTTGCCTTTCCCCTGGACAACAAGCGACAGAAGACTAAAGGTGGCTGGCAAGCAGCATTGAGAGCACACTTGGCATTTTCTTCTTCGTTCTTAATGTTTGACTTTCTATCAAGAAAATACTTTAAAAGTGAATACATTGGCTTTACAGAGGACATTATTGATGTGATCAAGACAGGCCTTGTAAGCCTGTCCTGCTCATCTCTTGTCACAAGACCAAGGTTACCTGCTGTCATCCCAGATGTTTTCTCCAACCCAAAAGCAAAGGATGAACCCACCAGCAGCTCCTCATTCCATGGAGCAGTGATGTGTGTACTGGGTGGCTGGAGCCCAGCTAAACTGGCTCCAGAACTGGGAGCACAGAGGGCAGAGGGCATTGCACACAAACTCATCAGCCTTACTTATGGCTTATCAGTTCAGAAATTACCTTGATGTGGATGCCATGCTTTGCCAAAGCAGTGTTCTGTGCTGCTCTGCACCTTGTGGGTGTTAAATCATGGTCTTTCTGCTGTAATTCATCCTACAAAAACCTACAGCCTTGGGTAGGACTAAGACAACCTCCACAGTGAGGGAACCACCACTGAAAATGACCTGTCAGTAGACACCCCTCTGCTATGCTTGACAGAAATGAAAAGATGAAAGGTATAAAAGAACATTAGCTTTAATATGAACAGATTGGTAGCACCCCATTTAAAAGGCTGAGTATATTTACATTCACATCATACGGGCTTCAACCAACACAAACAGCCCAGAAAATCAGGTCTGATAAAGCAAATGCACATTGAAAGTAATGTTCTGGGTTCTATGCAGAGAATATAATGTCCTATGCAGAGAATATAATGTCCTATGCAGAGAACAGTCATCTCCTGCGGTAGCTGAAGTGGTCTTCCAGGATAACCAGGGCAGGGCATTTCACGCTAATCTAATCTGCAAGCAAGGGCTGTCAGACACCGACACCCCCGTTTGCCAAATTCAGGCTGACTAATGCTTCCCTGACCTTGGCTTCTGTTCCCGTGCAGATCTGCGCTGCACAGGAGAGTTGGCAGCGTGACAGCAGCGCAGGCACTTCATCTTCAAGGCATTTTATTTAGCATTCCTGTGAAAAGTGGGGGTATTAAGATGCCTGGTTTGCAGAGGGAGGAGAGGTGACAAAAGGCTGTGCCCTGGGCTGGGGGCCGGCTGCTTTCGGGGCTGGAATTCAGGCTTAGGAATGTCCTAAGGCGAAACCTTCTCTGCATCTTTCCCCTGACAGTTCTTGCGGTCACAGAAACAGCAGCCTGCTCCTTTCCTAATGCTGCAGTGCCTTTTCCTTCTCTCTTATTGGAAAATAATCTCATCAAGGCAGGAATCACCTTCATTTAATGTCTTCTCACAGTCTCTGCTAGCCTTGAGCCAGGAGTTATGTCAAAGCACATAGCTGGGATTAACTCCTTGTGCTCCATTATTCAAATATAAAGCAGAATTGGGATGGAGCTCTGCAGCAGGGTGGAGTGTTTTTGCTCCAGTTTCTTGTAGGAATTGTTCAAGATTCAAAGACATTCAGAAGATGCATTAAAAATAAGATTAAAAAGCTCTAAAATGGTATTTTTAATCTGGGAAATTTCCACAGTGGCTTGCTGGTGCTGTGATCCTTTTCCTGCTCTCTGGGGCAGAGGGAAATAGGAATTTCACTGTTCTTTTTGCTAAAGGGATAGCACACCCTGTTCCCCTCTGCTGTAAATAGTATTATCATGAATCAAAGAGATCTCAGAGGTAGACTTCATGTTGAAACAGAGATTTGTCCTGTATTTTGGATGGAGGGGCATCATCACACCACTGTTTTTCTCTCTGGGATGCAGCAGGAGCAGTGGTTTCTGCAGCCACTGTTGCAGTGTGTCAGGGGCAGCCTCATCAAAACCTCTTCCTTAGGGGAAGCAATTGGGTTTGCTTCCAAGGCTTCCTCCCTGGGCCTCCCAGAAACGGGGCTGCCTCTGGCTTAGCTTTCTTTATGGCAAGCAGAGCAGTGAGGGCAAAATAAAAGCCGAGGTGCAAGCAGAGTCTTTTGCTGTTATGATCCTGCAAAGCTCTGAGTATTTCGACCCCAATCCAATGAAACGCTTAATGCAATGCGCAGAGCAATTCCTTAGAGCTCACTGGGTATTCACTTAAGATTACGCAGATTTGGGTCAGTACTTTGCTTAATTCAGCCCGGCAGCTGCAGGGAGCTGCCTGCCTGTCCTGGGGAGCGCACAGGCAGCTCTTCCCAGCCTGTTTATAACCACTTCTGTATCAGCATTCATGGAACTCCCTCTGGTGGATACCTTGATTCGTTTGCTGCAGAGGAAGAGTCGCGCTTTGCAAAATGGGTTTAAAGAACTAGGAATGAGGAGCTTGATTTCCCCACAAAACACTGAGCCTTTTCAGATCTGATCCCCATGTCCTTTTTGCTGACTTCCCCACCCCTTCTTCCACCCCTTCGGATGTTCAGCACTGCCATCACATGCTGTATAAACATATTAGAAGTTAATCAGGCCCGTGTTTTCCTGGCTGAATGTGCATCTGACCTGGGAGAGTAGTGGCTCCGGGCCTGCTCCCGTTTATGCCTTCTGAAGGTTAATGGCAAATACAGAAGCAAATGCCAGAGAAAGGGAGCAGTGCTCATGACTCCTGCCGCTCGCGGCAGTACCCTCACCATTAGTCTGTTTTTGTTTCTTCTTTGGTTAAGTCTGTTACTTCTTTGGTTAACAAGTATTGAATTACTGGTTCCCAGCAGAGGAAAAGATGGGGTCTGCCGCCAGAGCTGCGCCCTGGTGGCTGTGGGTGCAGTGGGAATTGCTGGTGTATCTTTCCCCAAGCTGCCTTGATGCTGGGCAGGCATGCAGAGGTCCTCGCAGATGTTAGACCTGCTCTGAGGTGTTCATGTAGAAGGACTTTGGGAGCGCAAGAAATCCAGGCCTCTCAAGTGCAGCCTATGCAGAGGGACATCCTTGCTCTAAACCAGATCTCTGGCAGAAGGCTGACTGCGTGCCAAAGCAAACCTGAGCAGAGCAATTCCTTTCTCTAGAATCAGGTACCTAGAATGGAAGTAACCAACCCAAGCAAGTCAAGGAGAACCAGTTATGCATTTGATGACTGTATTTAAGGCTATCAGTCAGATATGGTTAAGATATGAGGAAAGGTTTTAATGAAAACAAAATAAAAATACAAAATACAATATACAACATACAAAATATTGTGTTATCAATACAACTGCCAAAATATCAACAACTACCATCATACATTAACGCTACCAGCAGTACTCATGGGCTTTCTTCGGACTGTTGGGGCTTGCTGGATGGTTTTCACAAAGAGCTATCCAAGATAAAATGAAAGCCATGGAAACTTGCACAGATGAAACCCCAGAGGTCATTTTACACAAAGAGAGGTGGATTGAGATTGATTTTGCTTTCTTCACCAATATGCATAGCTGTAAAGTAGATTTGTCAAGGTCAGTCCTTCATCTGATGGAAATCAGCTCCTCAGTTCACTTACTAGTGACACAGGTACACAGAGCTACTGAAATACCTGAGATTTAAGAGGCAAAGCACAATATGACTTTGCAAGACAAACGAATCAGTTTTAAGAATAAATACTGCTGATCAATTGCAGGTAAAATCTGAATAAGAATAATGGATTTTATATGCACAGTGACAGCCAGGTCTGAATGCAGAGGGGCACTGCTTTTGTTGGCCCTTTCCCAGAATGACTGTGGTCCTGGATCTTGTATTTCGTCTTTGCTGTTGGGTTAGGAGCCCAAGGGACACAGATGAGATCCAAAACCTCCCTGGCATACACTGCTGGCAAGCCAGCTCTTCCAGAAAACATGAAATGGTTCAACCCACCCAGGCAGATTTGTAAAAATTAGGGTTTCTCTTCCAATTTTTCCTCATGGGCATTTCAAATATTCCACTCTCCATCTATTTACTGTAAAAACAAAGGCCAGAACTGTTTAGGTTTTGTTTCCAAGGGGAAGGGGAGAGGCTGACATAGAAGCAATGTCTCCTGGAGAGGTACATTTGAAAGAGGGCAAATATAGCTGTAGTTTGCCTTGGTGAATGTGTTGGTGATAAACAACACAGATTTTAAAGACTTGATGCAGGTTGGTCTCAAACAGGCCATGTCTGGATGTTTGCCTGTATTTATCTGTACCTCTTGTATTTTGGGAGCTGCACAGCAGATCCTACAACCAGATCTTCCAAAAAGCTTTTCAATTCTTCCTTGTCCAGCTTAATCCAAAATGATCCAAGAGGAGCCTTTTCACTTGCATGGCCAGAATCATGTTAGCTGAGAGTTATATTGAACAGTCGGTATAGCTGTGGTATAGAATCATAGAATCATAGAATAGTTAGGGTTGGAAAGGACCTTAAGTTCATCTAGTTCCAACTCCCCTGCCATGGGCAGGGACACCTCCCACTAAACCATGCCACCCAAGGCTCTGTCCATCCTGGCCTTGAACACCGCCAGCGATGGAGCATAGCCATGTAACCAAGCATAACAGCTTGGTTACATGGCTAAAATGAAAAGTTTCAGCAGCAAAAGAAAAAGCAACCCATGGACCTTAAAGATCAGTTAGTAACAGAAATGTACTTGTTGTGATAGAGTTGAAGATCAGTTTAAGATCAGAATTACAGATGATCACTAACTAGATCACATATTTTGACCTCTGATAATGCGATTTGCAGTGTGTTGTTCAGATTTCAGTATGTGGTGAGCAATGGCTTGTCTTTGGAGCTCCAAAAGTGTGTCCAGTTTGTTTTTACTTTTTCAAAAGATGACAAATTTAGGCAGTTCCCAAGGTATCCAGTCCTGGTCTCTTTTTCTCTCTTTCCAAGGGGGAACACTTGGTAGCAATGGCAGAAGTCTGGAACCCAAAATCCATTTCGAATGTGAAAGCAAAAAAGTGCCAAGAAAAATGCAGTAGACCCAGATGTTATCAGAGAGGATGAAAGGTATTGTCAGGGAGAGCCAAACAGCACCAGAAAGCGTGATCTGTAGTAGCATTTTGTCAGAAAACATCAGAAGATTCATTTTACCTAGGAAAAATCAATTACAGATACAAAGAGTACAATACGGCAAATCCCTGGTGTTACATAGGGGTCTGTTGGTTGTTATTACTCACTGAGTACCATGTCTCCTCTATTTCATGGTTTTTCTTCTTAGTTGCAGGTATATCCCAGCTCAGTACATACCAGGTGAGATGAGTTTAGACTTGCTCTTCAGACCTGCTAGGATCATTTCTTCTGTCTGGTGCTACTTGGGTAGCTTTGCAGCATCCGGAGCAGATGTATTTCAGGAAACACAAGTAAGCACTCCCTGATATGATGATGGTGATGATGATAATGACTGTAGCACTAAAAGCTCGTGACACCATATCCTCCAGGATGGAGCTGTGTCCTGCTGTGGAGAAGGAAGGCAGCTCTATGTTCGCGCCTGGTAATGATAGAGGAGTCACAGATTGGAAATTACATCAGGAGCTGAGAAAAAACACAACATAGATAGTATAGAAAAAGAAAAAGAATAAAAAAACCCCACAGAAATAGGGCACACTTGCATTTATCTCAGTTAAGTTTAGGCATTTTCGGTGTACATGAGAACATCTGAGTGTCTCTCAGCTTACTTGTAAGGAAAAGCAAGAAATGTGCTCTTTGAGGGCACAGTTAATTTGCCTAAATTTATCTGTCTTTAACATTAATCATAGAATCACAGGATTCCGGGCTGGAAGGGACCACAAGGATCACCTGCTCCAGACTGGATGCCCCAGCAACTTGTCCAGCCGAATCTTAAGTGTCCAGCATTGGGGAATCCATCACTTCCCTGGGGCATTTTTCCAATGGCGATGAGACAAATCTCTCCCTCTCAGTGCTTCTTTTCTGCAGAAAGACTAAAGGAAGACAGAGCGTGTTGAGCTTGGAAAGAAATGGCTTTATTTCATGGCTTTTATTTATTATCAAATTAATTCCACACCTGATGGTTTTCATTCTTGGAAAAAAGAACATATAGAACAGCTATTGAACTTGGTTCTGTGGAAATATCCTTATGGATGGCACAGGAATTAAAAAATCAATGCAGTGATATGAGGATAGACTGCTACAATACCTGAGCCACAAGGCTCTGAAAATGGTACTGGAGTAATTCTGTTCCTGAGAGGTAAGGCATTTTTTGACATACTTTGACCTTGATTTAGTTTAATCAATTCATTTGGACTATCCAAATACTTGTTACATGCAACCAAAACCCTCTAGAAGTATGGACAGCCAAGATCTGCCACTTGGCATTGCACCGCTGACATGTGGTACTATTCAGCTGGTTTCTTCTTCATGATCAATATAGGAGTTTTCCCCAGAAATGCTCCTCAAAACCAATGCACTTTTCCAGGAATACAGACTAAGTCGTTCTTGTCCACTCTAGTTGCTATTCAATATCCAAATCAATGCTGGGTACCCCCAACTTCAGAGCTTTACAGTACTGTCTCCCGTTACTGTCCTCCCGGGAGTGTGATGAGTGTGCTAAGTACATATGTGCTTACCATAAGATCCTGTGCTTGGGTTAAGAACATGACCAGATTGCTTTAAAATTGGTGCGTGAGCCTACTTTCTGTTAGCCTTCCCAGAGTCTGGCTTATTGACATTCCTGTGCAATTCACCTCTACTTTATAGACAAATCTCACACTGGCATTGTATTATAAATTATGAATCACTCAATGATCTTAAAGCTCTTTTCCTACCTAGTTGAGTCTATGATTCTATAAAGAGAGCTCATGCTTAATGCAGCATGTTTACCCCTCTGCATACGCAGTGATACATCTCATTTTTACACAGAGAGTCATATTCTCTCCGCAGAAGTGGGATGATTTTGCAGGATGTGACAGTGCAGAATCCAGCTTTCAAAGAGCAGAAACATGACATGAACTCTCTTTTTCCTGGTCATTTTTAACCCTGAGCTTGTTTCCTTTCCTTCGGCACACATGAATTTATAGATGGATAGATGGATAGATGATAGAGAGATAGATAGAGAGATAGATATAGATACACACACATACATGTATTGCATTTTGCATATCTATATCTCTGCTGACTGAGTTAGCAAAAAGAATACTAAGCTGTTATATTTTCCATGTGGAATTTCGTCCAAGTTCAAAGGACAGCACACTGTGTTTTCTAAAGGAGTTATCCTTATGTACATTTCCCAGGGGAATCAATCAAAGTGAGGAAACAGGAGCTTTAAATAGGATTTTCCTTTGAAAGCTGCACTAAAATCACTGTTTTAATCAGGGCTTTCATTTAATAGGGGCCAGATTTTTCCATTCTTCCTCTAGTGAGAAAAGCAGTGATTCTGATGGAAATTTTCTAAGTCCAAGCTATGCTGTGGCCTTATTGGAGTTTCCCATCTAAGAGTTCTTTCTCCAGTGCTCGGGCTATTTTAAACGGGAGGTCTTGAAGTGCAGCCGCTACTCCTACTGTGCTGATATCCCACTGATTTCAAGATCATACTAATTAAAAGCTCGCCTCTGTTATGATGCCAGGCAAAACACTCTGCAGCAGAGCCAGGCTGTGAGAATGCCAGTCTTGAGTCTTGCTACATTTGGTATGGTTGTAACGAGCTGAGTTTATGATCTGTTACTTTGTGCTTTTCACTTATTTTGTTTTTCCTTGCCCTTTTATCTTGCCCTGTATATGGGCTGTAAGCTCTATGATACAAGCATTCATTAAACAGGTGCCCAGTGACTCAGGGTGAGGAAGATGGGTCTGTGAATGGGACTACTTGTTGTTCCTGCAATGCAAACAAACAAGAGCATGAACATCTCACATTTAACTAGCTGAGAAAGCAAAAGGTGAAGCACCGCCAAAGAATACAGATGGTGACACAAGGGTGAGTGGCACCTGTGAATGCCACCAAGAGGTCTTCGTCACCCTTTGTTCTGTTTTCAGCTGCTCTGAGCAGAAGTTCATTTTTCACCTAACCCATCTCTTTGCTACTGCATCTCAGCGACTGTAGGAACGTATGCATGGCAACGCCTCCGAAAGAGGGAATGCAGCTGCCCTGGGATCATGTCCCTAGGAGCTGCTGCTGGCACACAAGTCCTCCCTTTCAGTGAATAAATGATATGCTAATAGGATGCTAACCCTCCCTGCACAGATGTGAGCTGCAGCCGGGTCCCTTTGCAAAGGGAGAACACAGAGGGCTCTTCAGGCTCGTTCATTCTCTGCAGTATTGACTTTTCCTATTATGTTACACTGCCTCCAATTGTAATGGCAGAGAGGTTGCTGGCTCAGATACCCACAGGGCTGGCCCTGCTGCTCTCTGTCAGCAAACTGACCCACCAAGGAAGGGAAAAGGCAAGTCGCACAGTCAGGAATGGGGAACGAAACTGCAGGAGAGGGAAAGAGGTTGACATCTCCGCACCTCAGGCTTCACGTCACATCAAGCTCCAGCTACGTGTCCTCACATCCAAAGACCCTCATAGCTCTGCTCTGTCTGGCCAGCTTTTGTCCTCATCAAGTTGCTTCAATAAAACCGCCTTTAGCCTGCATTTGCATATGTTTAGCACGATCTTATTTATAGTTTACAACTCACTCAGCCTTAAACTTGCAAACTTTGTCTCTTTGAAATTCCTCTTCAAGATCTAATTCTCCCCTCTTTTGTAAGAAATCAGCCAGCACATCCTGAATGAAGTGGAAAGCAGTTCCGCTTTGGTTACAGAGTTTAAAATTGAAGATTCCACAAATGTCCTGATTTATCCATCTCTTCCTACAGCTGAATAAAAGCAGCAAGCACCATAAACAATGTTCGTTTATCTTCCTAATCAAAGAGATGGGTTTTGCAGCCCCCTGTTTCTCCTCAACCTGGGAGAGGGAGAAGAAAGGAAGCCCTGGGAGTTGGTAAATGCCTGCAAGATCTTGCTGTAGCGCAAGACTGAAGTGGCAGATTTTCATGTCCAAAGGAATGGGATGCGTGTCAAGTGGAATCTGACAACCACATTTTACTAGAAACCATATAAATTTTCATTACTGGGACATGAGCTTCAGATTTCTAAGAACACACAAAGTCCTTCCAAAATTCCTCTAGTACTAAGCAGAAACACACAGGTTACAGAATGTTCTCTACTCAGACTTGACAATACAAAGATCAGGAATTGTGTCCCTTTGAAAGAACCAAAGGTATATCATCCTGGAGGGCCAATACTGAGATTGTATGGCATCTTGCAAACAACGCTGCGTGCCTCCTAGCCCTTTTCTCACTCAGAGGGCCGGCCTACAGTTCTCCCATGTCCTTGCACAAGGTGGATTTGATGCTTAGCTATTTCTGACCAGTAATCAGACACTGTAGCTCCTGTCACAAAGCCATATGTCAAGAACATCTCACTAGATCAGGCAATTACCAATGAAGTCTCCAGCTGTTCTGTAAGGTCTCTGTCTGCAATTTTCCCTGTCCAGCTCTGCAATTCACACTGCAGGTTGTCAGAGCCAGACACAGCCATCTGTTCATCAACTCCTGCACAGCAGCATGAAACCACATCTTGGCCTGTGGAGATGACTGTCCTCAGCCATCAGTGATTTTACAATGCCTGTGATCGGCAAGAATGTACAAGAGGAGCAAAATGCAGTAACTTCAGGTAGGAGATCGCCCGGAACTTCTTCATCCCATCTGGCCAGCAGAAGGCAGCTCTCTGCCTGTCTCCGTTGGGTACAAGGTGTTCTGCAAACACAGAGGCCAAAAAATAAAGGTTTGCGTCCCAGATGTGAATCAGATGGATCTGGGAGAATGAGCACAGCAAGATGGAAATCAGGAGATGTCATCAAGCGAGGGTGAAAACAAAGAAGGGAAGAAAAGTCTGGAGATATTTGAGGAAGAAGTACCAAGAACTGTTTGTGAAACAGAGATGGAAGCTTAGGCCCCGTGTACCATCAGGCGGGTGGTACTAAATATACGTAAATACAAAGGGATTTAGCTGCACTATGATGCAATCAGTGAATTGCATCCAAGCACATTACTGCAGTATTAGCAGTAATTATTTTTAATTATTAAATAATTTATAAATATTAAATATTAATTATAATTCAGATTAGCACTGAAATGCACGTGTAGACCCCTCACCCTGACCTGTCTATAAATCTTTTGCCTTCTACTCAAGAGAGTAAAATCCAAAGCCTTCATGAACATTAAACATCTTATCCCCACCGCTTATTTCTCTTAGTGCTTGTATTGTGCTAAGAGATCTATGAAGCATTTTTATGCTGGAGCCCAATACCATGTTGGTTTGGGGATGATATCGTATAAGTCTGAGACTCCATAACTGTTAAAGAAATAACAGGAAAAATAGAAGCTCCTCCACATATTTAACCAGAGTGGAATTTAACCATAACTCTGAATAAGTTGCCACAGCTTTATACTCATGAAAAGCATTACTGTATTGTAATGGCTGATAAGCAAACAGCAAAGTTGCCAGGACAAACACTGGGTACAACAGTGATTTTCCGGCCCTTTCTCTGCAGCCATCTGTGACACAGGAGCACTCATTCCCATGGAGCTATTCAGAAACCCAGAAATGTAGCCTAATACTTGATTTTTCAAGTCTGAACCAAGAAGAATGTGAAAATCTCAGGAATTGTCTGTGCTTTTGGATAAAACTCTGTAGATTTCCTGTCAGAAGTGATGGCCTTCAGCAACAAAGAAAATAAGCTGACATGTCTTCAAAGCAACACTAACTCCCATGAAATATCTGTCTAAACTCCATATTAGCAACTGGAGGAATGAATCTGCCTTCTTTCAGGCCATAAAAAAAAAAAAAATCTCTTTCCATAGGAAATCTGGAGAAAAAAGAAATACATGGTCCAAATGTGTTATTTACTTGGGATGTCTGTCTAATGATTCAAAAGAGAATATGGGTTTCAGTGAATGAAATGAGAGTGCGATGTACAGGGTTCTTGGAGCAGAGCAGTTGTCTTTGAAGAGTGCGATTTGGCTGGGTTTTCCTTTTGGCTTTGTCTTCAGCTTTAAGGCCAAATTTTAGTTGAAATAGGATTACTTAAGTTCAGACAGACTGCAATTACAGAGTAATCATTTAGAGACCTAAATACCAGGTAAATTTGCCAGCTTCAAAAGACCAAACAGAGCCAGAAAAGGCTAAGCTCTACAGGGTCATTCTTGGGCCTGTGGATAAACAGAAATGTCCAGCCATGGAAAGTCAGGACCAGTTTTCCTGCTTTCATGAGCCCATACTTCAACTAACAGTAGTGAAGAGAAACAGGAATCTTCATTCATGCCTCCAGCATCAGCTTGCTTCATCCTGGAGTAAGAGAGAAATGGAAGGGCTGCATAGGTGAGAAGAAATACTCGATCATCAGATTATTTTATGGTAGTCTGCTGCTAGTGCAGTTTAAACAACAAATTTGTTGGTCGATGAGAAAATGAACATGATCCGGCAGTGTGCGCTTGCAGCCCAGAAAGCCAACAGTATCCTGGGCTGCATCAAAAGCAGTGTGACCAGCAGGTCGAGGGAGGTGATCCTGCCCCTCTACTCTGCTCTCCTGAGACCTCACTTGGAGTATGGTGTGCAGTTCTGGTGTCCTCAACATAAAAAGGACATGGAATTGCTGGAACAAGTCCACAGGAGGGCCACAAGGATGATCAGGGGACTGGAGCCATTGAGCACAACTCTTTGCGTGCGGCCATCCAGCCAGTTCTTTATCCACTGAGTGGTCCACCTATCAAATTGATGTCTCTCCAGCTTAGAGACAAGGATGTCATGTGAGGCAGTCTCAAATGCTTTGCACAAGTCCAGGTAGATGACATCAACTGCTCTACCCCTGTCAATCAGTTCTTTGTACTATCAAAACCTGCAGGTCACATTTCCTGACTGCTTTGCTAAGCAGGGCTATAGGGCTGTTCTTCTGCACGCTTCTGTTGGCTGTTCCCAGACCTCATGGTCATTTTCACAGCTTTAGGTGTAAGTTGGTGCTCATACTGCCTCTGAAAAAGGCCTTGGAAATGTGAAGTGAGACAAGAAAAAGGTGCCAAAACCAGGAGGCAAGTATAGGGATGTAGCAGTTTATCTTTAATAAAAGGTGTCATGATTTCATGATTCTTTTAAGCACTTGCCTGAATGCTGCAAGTGTGAGGCAGGCGATGTGGTAGCCTTGTTCCGCAGCATACAGCATGGCCTCTGTACCATCTCCTCCTTTAGCACATATGCTAACGTAGCACTGCAGTCCCACCAAGTGAGTGGCAAAATCTGCTTCTTGCTGACTGTGATCCTTATGGAAAGTCTTGAAACTTATTGAAGAAGAAGATAGAGCAGTGGCTTCCATCTCCCATCATTGCAGAGATGTCACCTGCTGGGCAAGATACTTGGAGTTGGGGAGGTGAGAGGGAAGAAAATGCTGTACTCTAGCTGTGGGAGTTTAATGGCTCTGAAAGAGGCACACGGATTAGCCCTGCTATAAGGCACCAGGTGTGCCAGCCACATGCAAAATAAACTTGTGAAATTATTCCCAAGTCAAATGTAACTCTCCCACTTTTCCACCAGTCTCTTCTGCAGGATTACTGAGGGCACTTGCTTCCTGCATATTATCACCTTATCCAAAAAGGATGCTCTGTTCTCTCTGTGTCACTCAATACCAAAATAGAGGGTTTTAAGCGCTGATAGATGTTTTCTGCTATTTTTCCATTTTACTTTCAAATGTAAAACCCCTGCAGAGCCTATTCATTCCATTCCAATGAAGACTCTGCTTCTACTTCACTTTTAATACAGTTGCAAAGGAAAGAAATGCCATGCCAAAGGAAGGGTAATGACCTCATACTAGAACCCTCAAACAGATGGAGTCTAGGAAGGGCTATAGGTTGATTTGCCCCCTTTAAGCACAATATAGACCAACTCTGTGTTTGTTTAGAACTGCATGGGCTTATATTACAGCTTTGTTGCAGCACTGTGAGCAGTCCAGGTTAATACACTCTTCAGGTGAATGGCAACTGAGCAACACAAAGGCATTCATGAGCTAGCAGAGATTTAGAGTAAAGCAGCAATTAATTAAACATTAATGACACAATAATGATTATGCTAAAAAAATATTAAAAATCTGGCCAAGTATAATGTAATCTAATAACACTGGAAAGTAGCCATGTATGTATTGCATACATAGCATATAGAATCATAGAATCATGGAATCATAGAATAGTTAGGGTTGGAAAGGACCTAAAGATCATCTAGTTCCAACCCACCTGCCAGGGGCAGGGACACTTCACACTAAACCATTTCACCCAAGGCTCTTTCCAGCCTGGCCTTGAACACTGCCAGGGATGGAGCATTCACAGCTTCCCTGGGCAACCCATTCCAGTGCCTCACCACCCTTGCAGTAAAGATTTTCTTCCTCATATCCAATCTAAACCTCCCCTGATTAAGTTTGAACCCATTACCCCTTGTCCTCTCACTACAGTCCCTCATGAAGAGTCCCTCCCCAGCATCCTTATAGCCCCCCTTCAGATACTGGAAGGCTGCTATGAGGTCTCCATGCAGCCTTCTCTTCTCCAGGATGAACAGCCCCAACTTTCTCAGCCTATCTTCATATGGGAGGTGCTCCAGTCCCCTGATCATCCTCGTGGCCCTCCTCTGGACTTGTTCCAACAGTTCCATGTCCTTTTGATGTTGAGGACACCAGAACTGCACACAATACTCCAAGTGAGGTCTCAGGAGAGCAGAGTAGAGGGGCAGGATCACCTCCCTCGACCTGCTGGTCACGCTCCTTTTGATGCAGCCCAGGATACGGTTGGCTTTCTGAGCTGCAAGCACACACTGCCGGCACATGTTCATTTTCTCATCAACCAGCACCCCCAAGTCCTTCTGTGCAGGGCTGCTCTGAATCTCTTCTCTGCCCAACCTGTAGCTGTGCCTGAGATTGCTCCCACCCAGGTGTAGGACCTTGCACTTGTCATGGTTAAACTTCATCAGGCTGGCATCAGCCCACCTCACAAGCGTGTCAAGGTCCCTCTGGATGGCATTCCTTCCCTCCAACGTATCAACCGACCCACACAGCTAGAGGGACCGTGGGCTATGAGGTAAGACTATGAGTAACAGGATGAAGTTATGCAAAGGAAACTTTAGGATGAATTGCAGGAAAAAATAATTAACTCCACAGATGTAGTTTAGACTCATAGGTTCCCAAAGGAAGCAGGAAAATCCTAACATATTTGTCACCTAAAAACAATGTATTATATGTTCTAGCCAGTTGATGTTGAAGACCAGGCCCTTACTGGTCTCTGTGGATTGCAGTAGGCGTCTAACAGCAGGTTTTCATCAACTCAGCTTTCCATGAGCCTGTTTGTCTAAAGGGTCAGACAGATCTGCATGCCTAAAGAAACACGGAGCTGCCTAGTGGCATTTTTAAGAGCACCTTATAAGAAACATCACACATCCTATCTGCCCTCTTAACCTCCCACATCTCTTTGGAGTGTAATCTCTGCTGCAAAGATGAAGAGTGTGTGTGTGTCATTAAACTAGACTTCCAAGAAATAAAATTATCCAGGGGCAAACAAATCATCAGGGAAATCACAAACAAGACACTACACTTCATATTGTGAATGCCTCATCCCTGACAGTGTTCAAGGCCAGGCTGGATGGAGTCTTGGGTGGCATGGTTTAGTGGGAGGTGCCTCTGCCCATGGCAGGGGGCTGGAACTGGATGATCTTAAGGTCCTTTCCAACCCTAACTATTCTATGATTCTATATATGACTTTGGAATTTCTGGTAATGTTAGGTGCGATACATCATTACTATCCTATACAATAGTAAACAAAGCATTTCAAGTATTCTATTCTATTCTAAGTTGAAAAGTCTGTTTTCCAGTTTTTCATCTCAGGTATGTAAGATGAAGAAGTGACCAGTTATTGCTTTGGAGGTATTTCTGGGGATCATCTGCTCAATGAGTGATGGAACAGATAGCATTTTCCACTGAGTAGGATGAAAAAACAGCTCTGTCATCAATCAGAAAGTTCTTTTTGCAGAATCAATTGAAAAATTACTTTGAATCTAAAATATTCAGCAAGAAGAAACCAGCTCCAGTAACTGCCAGCAGATTAGAGAGGGACTTTCTTTCTTCCCTAGGCTCTCTGCAGAAACCATCTCTAAATGACAGCACCTACCGAGAGGGCACTGAAGGTAATGAAGGAACTATTGAGACAGCCCTTCCTTTCCCACTCCAATATCAGGAGAAGTTGCAGGAACATCTCCCAGTTGCATTGCAGCCTTCTCAGTGATACACAGTGCAATCTTTTCTTCTTCTTATAACAACTCATTTCTGCCTCCTGCTTTCCCAGCAGCTGATTTCCAACACCAGGGAGATAGAAACAATTGCTTCTTATTCCCATTTGAGGTAATATCTATTTCTGCTGCTGTCCCATCACCTTTGGCATGGCTCAGAGAGCCTTTTCTGCCAGGAGCTCAGATTGCAGCAGGCTTTGTAAATTCTGATGGCATGTAAGTTTCTGAATGTCCAGCTCACTTCAAAATCATTGCCTTGGAAGTGTGTCCATGGAAGTCAATGTATGGCCATGCAAGTTATTGTCTCTCCAGGGGTTTAAGTCACTGCTCAAGCAACTGGTCAAGTGCATGGGGGCTTTCTGGGCCCTGCTCAGATGTGGTAGATCCTTAAACTTTACCAGCTTCTGTCTATTTTAGGTTCTGAGATACACAACCACTTCTGACAGTAGAATTTGGAAGATGAAATCACTCAAAGGCTTTGAGAATTTGTCTTTGTCTCTCTATATTTCATGGACAGCTTTGAAAGTCCCAAGCACTTCTGAAACTACTCTTGAATCATTTGCAAGTCACATAAATTCACAAGACTGCTAAGGTATGCTAACAGATTTCAAAGGGACTAGATTTGATTTAGAAACTTAGAATTATTTTTAGGTCATTTCTAACTATTTAATGGTTTGGGGTTTGTTTTTTTTCCGCAGACCAGAGAAGGCTATTACAGTGCTGATCCTATCAAACCTACTTCAAGATGTATCTTGGCTTATTTTGACTGAGAGTCATTTAAGCTATTAATAATTGATTTTAATTCCAAAAGGACTAAGAATAAACCTTACAAATTGAGACTCTCAAGAATAAGTCCTCCTCCCATCAGACTTTATGTAGTTAGACGCTAGATTTCTGTTTAGGATATGATGGTTGTGGTATTTCTTTCTACTAACAATTAAAACATGGAATAACTCCTAGAGGAGTGCTGAACAGTGCTTATGTTCTGATCTCACTTCTAGTTAGGAAAACAAACTAAATACAGGGGTAGGTATGATATCCTTAGCTGGTATAAATCAACATAATTGCACTGAGTCCAGTGGAATTACATCATTTTACATCAGCTGAGGATGTGACCCAGGCTTGCAGGAAGATTGATCTTCCTCACATACTCCAAAGTATATGCAAATAACGTTTTTATGTACAACTCCTCCCTTCAGCACCTGCCAGAAAGGTTGACAAATAGAGTCACTGGGCTAGACCCCTGATGCTTCCTTTTCCTTACATACATAAACCATCTGGTGCGATTCATCATTCTTGTCACCCGTATTTACTAAATGCTAAACAAAGATATGCTTTTTTTCCAATAAACTCTATTTCTAACTATTTCTTTTCCCATGTTTCTTCTAAACTATTCCTTCTGGGTCCAATTCCAGACAGAAAACTACAACTTGCCAAACAGGATTAAAGCTATGGCATGTCTAGTATAACCTCAGATGCACCCATACCAATGAAGGATGAAAAAAGTAAAGCAAAGGATCCCTTTGCTCCTACATGAAATCAATGAAAGCAAATGTCTGAACAGCATTAGTATCACAAGGTACACTTCTAGAAACATCAAATGCTTTGGTGCTCATGTTATGATCATTCTCCACTGGAGTTTGTGTGAGCCTGTGTGTCTCTCTCATTGTCTTGGTTTTGGCTGGGATAGAGTTCATTTTCCTCCCAGTAGCTGGAACATTGCTGGGGTTTGGATTTAGGAGGACAATAATGTTGATAATTCAGGGATGTTTTAGCTATTGCTGAGCAGAGCTTACACAGAGCCAAGCTCTTTTCAGTGAGTGGGCTGGGGTGCACAAGGAGCTGGGGGGGGACACAGCCAGGACAGCTGATCCCAACTGACCAAATGGATATTCTAAACCATATGGTGTCATCTCAGTGTATAAACTGGGGGCAATCTAGCTGGGAGCCACTGCTTGGAAACTGGCTGGGCATCAGTCAGTAGGTGCTGAGCAATTGCATTGTGCATCACTTGGCTTGTGTATTCTAATTCTTTCATCATTATTATTGCTATTGTTGTTCCTGTTTCATTATTATTATTACTATTATTATTGTTATTATTATTATTTTCCCTTCATTTTCTGGTTTTATCTCAACTAATGAATTTTACTGGGGCTTTTTCCAATTCTGCCCCCTATCCCACTGGGGGAGAAGTGGGGAGTGGGCTGTGTGATGTTAACTGCCTGCTAGGGTAAACTATGACACTAACCTCTTTATATAGGGATGGAAAGGCTCGTGGAAGGGTTTCTATGGCAGGAGAAGCACCGTAGAATCCACACCATGCAAAATGCTTGGAGCAAAGCTCAAATTCATGGATATAGGATAATCCAAACAGGAGATAAAAGGTCATGGGAAACCAGGCACCATCACTTCTGCTACTTGTGGAACTACTTGTTTATATTTAATTTCTGGATGAGTCAGGAAATACTGAAATATCTCCAAACTGGTTCTTCCTTTGGTGTTTTAATGTAGAAGTCAGAAAAGAAATAGCAGGAGTCCTCCATTCTGATTTCACAGATGCCATAGAGGTATATCCCACCTTAGATGAAGTGGGAAATGAAACAGGGAGAGATAGGGCCAGCAAAGAGCAGAGTGGAGTTATGCAGTGACTCTAATCCCTTAACCTTGCTCACATAACCTGAGACCTGTCTGCATTACCGTGCCTTCCATTTAAGATCTAGATTTCAGTCTAGAGCAACACACACAAGAGGAAATTACCTCTTGTACATGTCTTATGTCTTGCACACAGGTCAACAAAGGGCACTGAAAGTCCTGCACACAGAGAGGAGCAGCCCCAGGCACTCGTATGCGCTGGGGTCTGACCAGTTGAAAAGAAGCTTGGCAAAAAAAGGCTTGGGGGTCCTACTGGGCACCAAGGTGAACATGAGCCAGCAATGGGCCCTTGCCGCAAAGAAGGCAAATGATACCTGGGCTGCACTAGAAGTGCTGCCAGAAGATCAAGGAAGGTGAATCTTCTATACTCAGCACTGGTGAGGGCACACTTGGAGTACTGGATCCAGTTCTGGGCTTATCAGTACATAAGAGAAGAAGATGCACTGGAGAGAGCTCAACTAAGGGCCATGAAGATGATGGAGGCACCAGAGCATCTCACTTATGAGGAAAGGCTGAGAGAGCTGGGATTGTTCGACCTCGAGAAGTGGAGGCTCCAGGGGGTGTCATCAATGTATATAAATGCATGAAAGGAAGGTGCAAAGAAGGTGGAGCCAGGCTCTTAGTGCTGCCCACTGCCAGGACTAGAGGCCATGGGCAGAAACTGAAAGACAGGAGGTGCCCTCTGCAAACAAACTGAAGAAGATTGTACATCTGGGGCTGTGTCTGAGGGATTTTTTTACTTCAAAGCCATAAGGAACATAGACAACTCCACTTCATTCACTTTCAACGTTTTATGAAACTTTCAGTCACATTTTGAAAGGTTATAATAGTGCCATAGTTTTAGAAAGTACTGAATTTACTTCTGAATCTACAGTGATCCTCAAAATAAACATCAAAAGTATCTCTGTGGTGAAATCACGATGTCCTGCTGCAATGTTTTTTTATAGTAAATGGCAGCTTAGGAGGTGTCGTGGCTTAACCCCAGCTGTAAATCAGCCACAGTTTGCTCACTCACTCCCCCCTCTTTCTTCCCCCCTGCCTCCTGGGGAGATAGGGAGGAGAGTTGAAAGAATGTAACTCCCACGGGTTGAGATAGGAACAGTCCAGTAACTAAGGTATAATACAAACCACTGCTGCTACCACCAATAATAATAATGACAAGGGAAACAACAAGGGAAGAGAATACAACCGCTCACCACCCGCCAACCGATACCCAGCCCGACCCAGCAGTGAACCCACTCTTCCGGGTCCCTGCCTTTAGTTTTTCCATCCTGGGCATGACATGTTGTGGTATGGAATACCTCTTTGGTCAGTTTGGGTCGGGTGTCCTGCTTCTCCTTCCTCCTGGCTTTCCCTCCTCCGTGACAGAGCATGAGACTCAGAAAGTCCTTGGTCAGAGTAAACATTACTGTGCAGTAACTGAAAACACTGGTGCTGTCAGCACTGTTCCCAGGCTGAAAGTCAAAACCACAGCACTGCACCAGCTACTAAGAAGGAGAAAAATGACTGCTACTGCTGAACCCAGGACAAGGTATCCTTGAAAAGCAAAGACAAGCCAGGGATGGAGCTACCAGCTGAGCAATGTGGCTGACCAAGTGCCCAAGTGCTTGAGCTTGGATCCTAGTCCTCTTTTATTTGGCAGTGTTGGTGTACCCTAACACTGCACGAACTGCTAATAAGACCTCAGACATACCACTGAGGATGCTGAGGTACCAAGACTCTCACACGACAGCATTCCCTTCATGGGAAGCAGAGTTGTGGGTACAAATCACACATTAAAAGTTGTGACAACTGAAATGGGTTACACATGGCAATAGAAGATGGATACACTATAGGCTTACATATGTAAGATAGAGCTCTGCTTATCGCAACTGATTTGCAAGAGTCCGACCAACTAAGAATAGATTCAAGGTGCTCTATAAAATACATTGGAACAGTAAAATACGGTTAAAATAGGGTTAAAAAGAAATGAGAGACCAGGATGCTCCAAGCCCCATCCAACCTGGTCTTGGGCACTATGGTGCAGCCACAGCTTCTCTGGGCAACCCATTCCAGTGCCTCACCACCCTCACAGGGAAGAATTCCTTCCAAATATCTAATCTAAATAGGCAGACATATATAATAGAGAACTCTCCTCTCCTCTCCTCTCCTCTCCTCTCCTCTCCTCTCCTCTCCTCTCCTCTCCTCTCCTCTCCTCTCCTCTCCTCTCCTCTCCTCTCTCTTCCCGCCCCTTTCCCCCGCTCCCGGAGGGATGCGGTTCCCCGCGCACTCACCCGCCTGTCCCGGTCCGGCCACCAGCACCAGCGGCAGCAGCAGCAGCAGCGGCAGCGGCGGTAGCTGCACGGAGCCGCCGGGCTCCGCTGTCGTCGTCTTGACCCAGTCCGGTGCGGAGGGAGCCCGGCGCGGGCTGCGGAAGTGGGGTTGAGCCCCCCCCGGGAAGGCGGGAGCGTGGCTGGGTGGGATGCGGGAGGGGGGGGGGGTGGGCGGTGGGGGGTGGTGTTCTCCCCTGTCCTCATATATTCCCCAGGCACTGCCCTGGGAGCTGATAACTCCCGTGCCCCACAGCCCGGGGGAAGGGGGTGTCACCTCTGCTGTTACAGAGGGGGTGGAGGGGTGTCCCCATCACTGCTGCCAAGCAGGGGCGATGGGTGAGTTGTAATCTCCAGCCCGCGGGGTGAGGGCAGGGTCCTCGCCATCATCCTGCCCCCAGGGAGGAGTGGGTGGGCTTCATTCCATCTCTTCCCCACAGTGGCTGGAAAGTGGGGAGGGGATTATAAGGGTAGTCACATCCCTGTTCTTCCATCCCTGCTCCCCAGTGCTGGGAGGTCTCTTAGAGCTGGGCTCTTAGAGCCCTAGAGATGGAGAGCAGGGAGGAAGGTGGGAGGCCTTTGCAGAGACACGGTGTCCAGGGAAAGTGAGACAAGCTGTAATAAATAACACAGGAAGGACCAGAGTGCTACAGCTTCCTGGAGGATTTTGCAAGAGAGGTATGTCTCCACTGGGAGGTCTGTGAAGGGGATGGGGAATGACGACCCTGTGTCAGCCCATGGCACCAGCACTGTTGGTTTTCAGAGAGTATCCGGAAGACAGCAGGACACCCAAGCTCTAGGCGCAGGTAGCAGGTGAAGGATTTATCTGGTTGCATGTAAAGACAAGGAGCTTAACTGCTTGAGTAATTAAATAAGAGAAAGCATATCTTGTAGGGATGGAAGAAGTCAGTAGGCAACTGGATCTGAGACCTGATGGCCACCACCAAGTGGAAAACAACCAGACAGGTCTGTATGCATGTGAGTTTAACAAAGTGAACCTTGGGGGATCTTAATGTCTCTCATGTTCCAACTTTCTTTTCCCCTTTTATCCTCTCCTGTTTGATAGTGTGTAAGGTGCTGGAATATTATGATTTTTTGACATCTATGATCACATCTTAAGAAGTTCATCGCTCTTTTGCTCATGGATACATTTTTCTTTTGAGAAAACATTGCAAGCAGTAATAAGCCACTGTTAGCCAAAGTGAAGAAAAAAGTCTGAAATGCCACAGCAAAAGAACCTGACATTTCCTAAGAGTTCTGCAGGCGCCTTCAGTACAAGCCAAGAAATTACTGGGGCTAAAGAGTCACAACCAGCTATCTCTGCTGCTGATTCAAGTATTGATGAGCAAAAGCTAACAGCTCCACGCCAGCACAAAGAGTGTCTCCATGCTCACGAACGGCCTCATCTGAATCCCTGCCACCTTCTACTGAAGAGCCAGGGCTATGTGGGTTTTGGGAAGACTTTGTGTTTGCCTCACCTCAATGGGTGCTCCGTACCCGCCGGGACCCCAGCCCCAGCAGCCCCACGCCGCGGGCGCTGGCCAGGGTGCTGAAACTCACCACGCTCGGGAGCCCTACCGACCTTCCTGCCCTCCCGATGTGTTATCGGGTGTTCGCAGGATAGAATGAGTTCAGCTACCCCACCATTTCCATAGCCCCTCCATTTCCATTCTCCCCTCGCTGCTCCTGTGCTTTCTACTTCAAAATTTTCTGTCAGCCCAGAGCATGGCCTGTTCATAGAACAAGGGGGAATGGCTTTAACCTGGAAGAGGATAGATTTAGACTGGATATAAGGATGATGTTCTTCCCTTGGAGGGTGCTGAGGCGCTGGCACAGGTTTCCCCGAGAAGCTGTGTCTGCCCCATCCCTGGCAGTGTTCAAGGTCAGGCTGGACGAGGCTTGGAGCAACCTGGGCTACTGGAAGGTGTCCATGCTTGTGACAGGGGGTTGGAAATAGATGGTCTTTAAGGCCCCTTTCAACCCAAACCATTCTATGATTCTATGGTAATTATATTATTGAGCCCTCTTCTCCATTGGTGAAGGCATAGTTCGAGCGGCGAGGCCATAACAGAATAGTGGAGTGAAAGGAAATCTGAGTGCTGCTCTATGTCTTGAGGAAATAGAAAGTTTTCCAGTAAGCAGCATATCTATATTGAGAGTCCTGTCCCAGGCCCCTGTTTTTCATTTCTGAAAAAATAAGAATCTTCAACAACTCATTTATAGCAGATTTATATCTATGCTTAACTGAAGCAGCAAAAAACTTCCTATGGTGTAAAGGACAGGAGTGGTTTTACAGGAGTTTTGACAACTTGGGAAATCTCACAGAAGTGTCAAATTGTCATTGTCCTCCGGATAGCAGGATCATTTCAAACCTTTTACTTTGCCAGGCTGGGGGTTCTGCGCAAAACTGCAGCCAATCCTAACTTCACCCCACCCCACACGCATTGTGTTTGAAGCTATTGATTGGTTTCTGCTGAGCGCTCAAGTTAATTTTCCAGGAGTCTAGAAACAAATTCCCAGGACACAGTTGGAATTTCTGGTGAGTTTTTGGTGCTATTGTTTTTTTATTGTACCCCGGAGGTTTGACTGTGCAGAGTACTCAGCATTCTGGCCCTAGTTCGGGAAAGCACAGACGTGCATGTTTAACTTTAACCTTAGACTTCAGAGCTTGGCTGGATCAGGACCACAGAGGCTACTGAAAATCCATCCCAAAGGCATGTTTTCTATGTAGGTAATAAAAAACCAAGGCAGACTTTTCAGTGGTTCTCCTCATCTCCCATTTCAACAGCACTGTTTAATAAATAAGTAAATAAATAAAATAAGCCATTTTTCTCCATATAGCAAAGGCATGAGAAGCTTTCTCTGTGCAGACTTCATGTAAGTGTGCAGTATCACATGGAGTGCCTAATCACAGGATACATACGCATGAGATAGTCTGTTCCTGGGAATGAGACTCCTGAATTTTCACAGCAGTGTCTTATCCCAAGAGGTAACACCATGTTATGTGAAGTTAGCAGCTATTTGTTTTGGTTCAGGCTTTTTCTGATATACTTCAGCAATGTATTTTTGTAAGTAAAAACTCTAAGGGATCTTTCCCACACAACTGAATAACTTAGTTCATAGCTTCTCTAAAAGACAAGCTTGTAGTAGATTTCCTCCTCCATATACGTATGTGTATAAATTACAACTGTGCTTCTAGCCTGTGCACGTAAATACCTCATTTCTTTGTAATGAAGATATGTGTTGCTGAGCTGCAAAGAGCAGGGGTATAAATGATTCCTGAAGGCATACAGCTGCTCTTGCAGCACTTGAACACAACAACTTTTCCCCGGGAGCCAGCATTGTCAGTGGAATAATGCAGAGACTCCTGTTTATCATATAATTTACGGCTAAACACCACTAGATGTCCTCTGCTGCCAACCCTGCTCTTGTATATGCAGCTAAAGGGTTTTTACCACACCCCTTCTTCACAGTTAAACCACTTTCACTGGAAAGCACATTACTGCTGCTAGATTATTACTGCCTGGAGAGGAGAAGGCTCTGGGAAGACCTTATTGCGGTCTTTCAGTACTTAAAGGGGTCTTATGGGAAACAGGGTGACAGATATTTTAATAGGGCCTGTAATGACAGGACAAGCGGTAGTGGTTTAAAGCTGAAAGAGGAGAGATTCACACGAGATATAAGGAAGATATTTTTGACAATGAGGGTGGTGAAACACTGGCACAAGTTGCACAGATAGGTGGTGAAAGCCCCATATCTGGTAGTATCCAAGGTCAGGCTCTGAGCAACCTGTTCTAGTTGGAGAAGTTCCTGCTCATTGCAGAGGGGGTTGAACAAGATGGCTTCTAAAAGTCCCTTGCAACCCAAACTATTCCATGATTCTAAGATTATTTTGCTTAGGTGTCAAATGCTATATTACAAGTGTTAGAAAAGGTGTGATTGCCGTTATGTCCTGAGCACCTGTAAGGAGCAATTGGAGGTCTTTGACTTTCCTTTCATTCTTCTACTTCACCTTCCTACTCACTCTGTTGCCACCACTTTTTCAGGGACGTAAGAAATTAGCAGATGAAAGGTCTGAGGTTTGGCTCTACACCAGCAAAAGACTGGCCAAGCTTCAGTCACTGGAGAGCTTGCTCCTCCTCAACATGATGTTTCCATACTGATTGTCATGTCTTGTCTTTATACTTCTAAAATTGTTTGGTTTCTTTTGCAAACAATTCAGGGACAACTTGTGTCTTATACCACTTGCTGTGTATTACATCAATTTCTGAGGGCATTGATTGAGGCCTTTACTGAAGAATGGAGTTTGAGTTTCATGATTGTTTTAATTGCTGCTACTCTGGGCCCAGAGCACTATTAAAGAAGAATTGATTTGTAATATCACTTGTAAGCATGCAATTTCAGGTGGGAGAAGGAAAAAGCTTTTGACAAAGGGAAACATCTCTTGCTAGATCATTCAGGCATTAAATTACTTTTACATAAACTGGTTGATTATGAATCACCGTGCTTTTAGTTTGGCAAGAATAGCCTAATTTTGATGAAGCAAATCATATCTTATTATATAAAATCATTTCCCACCCACATGTTTATATTATCTCAGTGAAAGGATTTCAAAATGTGAGGTCTTATTGTGTACTGCTTTATGTCTTGAATGCTCATTTATTCTTTACGTTATACTTATTATTTGTACTATGCTTGTGCCTAAATAATCTAAATGTATTGTGTTAGACATTGCAAAGTACCAAATTAAAAGGTACCATTTCTGGCCTGAATAATTTGCCTCCTGGCCATGAACTCAGAAGCAATTAGGGGGTGACAATTAACTTGTCCCAATTCAAGACAGTTTAAAATGTCTTCTGTGAGCCAAAATAAAAGCAGCTTTGCCCCAGGATGGCAAATTTACTACATTACAATGGATGGGCCATTTTCTCCCTTTTTGTTGTAGCTCTTTAAGTGCCTCCGGAGCTACCAGTACATGATACAGACTAGGTTTATGCCTTAAGCTTCAATGTCGTATGTAAATATCCGTGGATGAGAGACCATCCATGGGTAATTAAAGCAAACTGGGAAGCTTGAGTTAACCAAGTAACAGTTATAGGTTAAAAGATCAACCATGGCATTTTATTGTCATTTGCCTTTGCATAAGGTGTAAATGAGCTGCAAAAATGCATAGCTCTGAGGAACAAAGGCAGGAATTTCTTGATCCTCCTTTCCATCTAATACAAATGTTGGTAGATTCCCATGATGTTGTGCTATTTTTTCTCTTATTCCAACATTGACCATAGGGTTCTGATATTGGCAATGACCTCTTTTTTGCTGATGCTTCACTTCATATCTATCTGTGAAGTCTCACTTTACATCTAACTTTTTCAGGTCAGCCTTTTCATCTTTGTCTTCAATAAATCATATTATTTCTCTAAAATCAGTGATGTTACATCCCCTCTTATTTATACCACTCCAACCTTCATTGCCACCAGTTAAAGCAGTAGAAGGCTCTCCTCACTATGTGCGTGTTCCTCCAGGCACAGAATGGATGTGCAAACTGCAGTGGTTAGTTAAGCATTTGGGTTTGGGACCTGGTTTCAGCCACTCCACATTTAGTACTTTCCTCCATGAAGCTGCTTGATCTGGCAGTCCAGTAAAGTTCTCATTGACTAGAAAAGGTGAAACATAATCCCCATTCTTATAAAGGGTAAAAAGGAAGACCTAGGGAATGACAAACCAGCCAGACTCACATCAGTGCAAGGCAAAGATCATAGAGCAGATCCTCCTGGAAACTGTGCTAGGGCACATTAAAAATAAGAAGGTGATTGCTGGCAGCCATCACTGCTTCACTGAGGGCAAATCATGCCTGACCAACTTGGTAGCCTTCCATGATGGCTTTCCAACACAAACCATTCTGTGATTCTATGATTCTATTAACCTTTCAGACACAATCCAGTTTGGGAGTTTGCATGTCCATCAGGAACTAATAAAATCAGCAGTACCATCTGATTGATGCCTGCCTGTGGCAGGGGGGCTGGAACTAGGTGATCTTAAGGTCCTTTCCAACCCTAACTATTATATGATTCTGTGATATTGTATAGCTCAAAGAGAGACAGAAAGAAGGGATGTGTACAGCGACATTGAGACTAGGTACATAAGAGAAAAGTCCCCTGGAACAGTGTTCTCTGGTATGACCCTTGAGAAGTTTATGGTATGAGTGGCTGCCACATGGAGTGTAGGGGTAGAGGTTTCTTACTGGTCTTCATCATATAGGCTAAGTCTTGTTCTGTAAATATCTGACTTTAAGACATACCAATCTAATGCTAAGATATCACAAAGATAATTTCTTATTGATTTTGGCTGAATGTTTTAAGAGGAAAGGAAGCACTCATGGGTCCTCCAGGGACTTGTGTAAATTTGCAATCAGCTACATCACTAATGCAATGCCTAATACAGAGCAGAACTTAGATTAAATGCCTCATAAGAAAGCAAAATGTGTCCTGGCAGCATGTCTTGTTTCAGAGTTCCAAAGAGACCAATTCTGGTCATGACCGTTCACATTAGTATCATCCATCCCCATCTAGCATGCCTTCTGCAGGAAGCTAAATGCAAGATTGCCCTCAGAAAAAAAAATGCAAAGCCTGGTGGTGATCTAAATTCTTATCATAAGAGCTATCAGCGTCAGCGTGAGCAGCCATCACTTGTCATTAAATATGGGATCACAAATGAAGTAGGCTCACACAGCTTTATGTGCAAACACACTGAACAGAACTGCAGACCTGGTATAGAGTTTTTAACTCTATCCTTCCCCTCTCAAAAACTCAACCCTACAACATTGCCATCAACTTGCCTGCTGATCTCTGGGTCAATTGCTTCTTGGTTATCCAACTACCTGAGGCGAACTCCTCAGTCTAGGTATCCTTTTCTCAAAGAGCTCAATGTCTTCAGGTACGTTCAGGCACAATCCACCTTAGCAAGTCACATCAGCTCATTTATCTCTTTCCCAGTGCTGGTGGGGCAGAAGATCTCAGGCAAACACGGTTCTTCTGGCACAACTACTGACTTCAGAATTTCTCTGTCCTTTTTTGCCTTTTAATTAAAACCATAATGGTATAGAAAGCACTCATAGTCCTGAACAACCTCATATGGAATTCAGTTTTATTCTTTCCACAGATTTTAGTGAAGGCCACATCAGGTCCTGACAACAGAAGTATTCAACTTTCCAGGCTGTTTCTAGCTCTCATGATACTGGGTTATTTTTCTTTACCACTTCAAAACCTAATCTGCTCCAGTACATCTGAAACATAAATGTTGCCAAGTACAAATGAAACCATGAATGTTAGGCTAGTAACTGCTCTGGGGGCACTAGTCTGTGTGATACACAAATTGCAATTATATGCTTCCACCAGATGCCTTTTTGACTTAAAAAACTGAATTAGGAGAAAAGTTTCTTTGTAGTTTGGCTAAGCTGTCACTTACATTCCCTTTTCTCTAATCAGTGATTGCATATTAGATAAAGGTTGTCACAGTGCCAACCCACTTACAAAGGTCTTGGACAGGAAATACAGCCAGTGAGAGACAGAAGTTCATGAGAAAGAGTTTCCAACATTCTTCCAGCTGACAGGAAACTACAGTTACCGCAAAGGAGTTCTTGACATTTTCACTCCAAAACATGGGTCAATAGTCAGCCATTGAGCTTGTGACTCAGGCATGAAAAATGTAAAACATCTGGCTCAAATCTATGCTATGAACATGCTACGGAGACATTAATGACCTTAGCCTAAAGGTTCACTTTTAAAGATGAGATTGATTTGAAGAACAACCATGTAGAGAGATTCTGCAGTGTTCCAGTCACTAGGACTGAAGCAGTGAAATGCCTTCCTTAGATCAAATGGAGGAATAGTAGGATACAGCACTATTCGGCATTATTCAGAACCAGAAAAACAGTCTTTATTTTTCCATTCCATTCCATTAGGGCTCATTTTGTTC
Source organism: Ara ararauna (assembly GCA_028858755.1). NCBI lineage: Eukaryota > Metazoa > Chordata > Aves > Psittaciformes > Psittacidae > Ara > Ara ararauna. The sequence goes on along the minus strand of CM054378.1, from coordinate 126,053,122 downwards.
ATTTTCTTGAAGTTTGGAGTAATGACAACAATAACTGTATAGAAGCTGAAGCTAGTAGGAGGTCTTACCACTTGCATGGTAGATGCTTAATTTACCCCCAATCATAGTAATAACAACCCAGTTCAAAACCACATTTCACATGACAGATACTTTTTATAAACTCTACTTCAAGTGATGAAATATATATCTTTATTTAGCAATAGAAGAGTAAGCAGCATGTCTGAAAGCAAAAGCAATATTAGGTGTGCCAGGGAACGGACCCAATTCTCTCCAGAGCTAGTCCATCATCTGTGTAAGAATAAATTCATACTTTCATGAACTGAGGATTTATCCCTCAACACACTGTGACTCTTGAAAAACCTTTTAAGTAGTGAATAGTCTGAAATGCAGAAATGATCATGCAGCCTCAGACAAAATAGTGGCAACATCAGAACACATCAGAACATCAAAAGACAATCACAGAAGTCCATAGAGAGGGATCCAGATCCCAGTAAAACCACATCCATCTTGTTGCTATTTGGCTGGCTGAGAACATAGCAAGACAAGCTCACATCTGCCTCTATGTGTCTGCACAGACATATCTATAAATTCCAGCCTTATGCCTAATTCTCTCACTCACGCTGCTTCATCAGGAGTGATGCAGGGCAAGTTACTGCTACTGTTCCTCACTATCCCTCAGATACCAAGCAGAGGAACACAATAGAGCAGTTTTGGTTTGCTCCCTATGCTCAAGGTTGATTCACGGCTACAGAATTGGGATTCTGAGGCATGTGGACCTTGAAAAAGTGCCTGTAAAACCTGCCTGCTAATGGTCAGTCCGTATCATTACTTCTTTCTGTGTCCATACAGCTGTAGGGGGCACTGGGATCCAGTGGCTGTGTGATTTTTAACTACTGATGTATTGTTTCATGCATAATCAACTAGCTTTTTGTTGTGGTTTAAGCTGTAAATCACGCAGCCCATTCACTCACTCCCCCTTCTTTCTTCCCCCCCACGCCGGGGGGGGGGAGAAATAGGGAAAAGAATGGAAAGAATGTAACTCCCACAGGTTGAGATAAGAACAGTTTAGTAACTAACGTATGACACAAACCACTACTGCTACCACCAATAATAACAATGACCAGGGAAATACAAGGGAAGAGAATACAACTGCTCACCACCCAATGACCGAGCCATGAACTGAACTCTTCCGGGTTCCTGCCCCCAGTTTTTACATCCTGGGCATGACGTGCTGTGGTATGGAATAGCTCTTTGGTCAGTTTGGGTCAGGTGTCCTGTCTCTGCTTCCTTCCGGCTTCCCCTCCTCCCTGGCAGAGCATGAGACTCAGAAAGTCCTTGGTCAGACCAAAACGTTCTAAGCCATAACTATAAACATGGGTGTTATCAGTGCTGTTCCCAGGCCGAAAGTCGAAAACGCAGCACTGCACCAGCTACTACGAAGGAGAAAAATGACTGCTACTGCTGAGCCCATGACACTTTTTAATAACGGATTCTCAATTACTGGAAGAAATACGCATGGAATATCTCCAGGTAGCACATTTTAGGCCATTACTGTAGCCAGCCTGTGAGTCTTTCTTTACATGGCATGGCTTTCTTTCGAGTTTCATGGTCTTTAGCACTTCTCTTCAAGCAATTTCATTTCTTTCTCATTGTGCCAGCTTCCAGTAAATCCCTTTTCACAGGTGGGCTTTTCAATGGCTTTCCCAGTCCTGGTGAACAGGACTTTCTTACATTAGTTACCCTTAATACCCTTAAAAATCAGAGCAGAGCTGAAGTCTTGGCAGGGGGAGAAGCACTCACTCAGCACCAGGCTCTGTGCTGGTTAGAGGACAGCACTTAATGCAAACATAATCGTAAACAGGACAAACTCAGGAAGTGGTCTGAAATGTGAATATTGCTCGAGATAAAAATATTCCCATGGGAACCAACGCATCAGCTGCTTCCACCCTGACAGAGAAACATAATTTGGATGGGAACAGGTGGAATTCTTCCCAGTGTGTGAGTCATTTTTTCTCTGGCTCTCCTTACAGACTTTGGTACAGATCCTAATGCAACACACACTATTCTTTTGAGTTCTTTGTTTTGCTCGAAACCCAATCAGACGGGCAGCATGCAGGGTGACTAAGCCGGTGGACAGGAGCGTATTTTTCAAGGTTGTTGATTTTGGCTGAAAATGGATTATCTCGGGTTTGTCTCTCTGCTTCAATAAAACACAGATGGAAAATGTGGGCTGCAGATAACCTTTTTTCTCCCAGAAAAAAGAAAAGGATTATTTCATAGCTCTATCCATCACAAGTGCTGTTCCTACAGACTGGGAGAAGGACCAAGGAAGCATGAAGCAGAAACAATATTATTCCCAAGTAGCCAAAATTTAAAAAACTTGAAAATCATATTAGGATCCGAGTTCACTGAACACCAGGAGTGTCTGCACGTGATTTTTCAATTCAGGTGAATTACACATCCTGCAGAGGCAAGCAAATCCTGCATGGAGAAGTGTATTAATAAAGTGAAGTGCACCATGCTCCTTTGTTGTCTCCAACACTGTTCCCGTAATACTGTTTCTGGAACTAAATGATCTTAAGATTCTTTCCAACCCTAACTATTCTATGATTCTACGATTCCTACACTGGATCTGGGAACAGTATAGATGTTATAGTGCAGTACAGATGAGAGTTAATGAACCATATCCAATACACCAAGCCAGCCTGATGGCTAGAGCCAGCAGTCTCTCTTCTGTTAGCTTGCTTGAGTTTAGACCTGTAAGAAGCTGGTTTCTTTATTGATTTTTCATATGTGGATTTTAATCCCAAGCAAGAGAAACAAGGATCATCATCTACTCAAATGCTTTTGAGATACAAAGAATGGGAAGAGATGCACCGCGAAGGTCCTCATAGAAGCTTATGGCTTCTATGGCCTTGCTCCTGCTCCCTCCCTCCCTGTACCTGAAATATGATAGAGCAAAAGTCCCAAGTCTTCCTGTGGGATGAACATTCTCCAGGGTATGAAGGGAAGTGGCATACGAATGGTGGAAGCTCAGGGTGCTTATAATGCGAAGTTCCTTCATCCTGTTCTGGCACAGAGGAGCAGGCAGCACTGGAAACAAGCACAGCTCTTACTGCATTCTCCAAGAGCCAAGCCAGTGCTTTTAAAGAGTCTCCCTTGAGTGATGTCTATCACAGAAATGCTCTTCCCATGAAGAGTATCCTTCATGGGAATGAAGAATGCTCTTATGGGAATGAAGGAGATTTCATCTGTCTTCTGTGTCATCTGCAGCACAGCGCCTTGAGCCTGTTGTTGCAGTCAAGGTTCCCCTCTGCTTCCAAAGGTGTTTGTTTTGCCTGGGAGAGAGACTGGGAACATTTGTGAACCATGTGTTTTTTCACATAGGGCAGGAAAAGCATTTCCTGGACAGCCTTAAATATAGCCCGTGGTTAGAGATGAACTTTGACTAGTTCATCTCTAGTCTGCAAACATCAGAATGGAAAAAACAACCCATTTTGTCCTCATTTTACAGTGACACAGGTGCAGACTTGGAAAACCTTACCTGAGATGATGCATCAATGCTGGGGACTTCTGAAGGTTGTCACAGATTCACACATAGAATAGCCAGGGCAGGCTCCAGCTGTTATGTAGCAGTAGATACCTGTCAGTGGTTCATCCCATATGGGTAGCAGATAGGGAAAGTGCTGGTGCATTGTGCTAGCAACTGTTCTCATACCTGTCCATGAGGTGCAGCTTGGATGCTCCAGTGACAGAATATGAACCTAAATCTCACTCCAGCATATTCCCATACAAACATCATTCACATGGCTATGGATAGCATGACTATGTGTATGGGTCAAGAGGTATATTTAAACTTGGGTGGAATAGATAGGTAGTTAATATAACCGAATTACTAAAACCATAGTTATAATGGAAGGAAGATACAAACCCTGTCAAAAGCTGTGATTTTACATCTCTACTTCAGCCAGTTGTCTAGGACCACTGCCTGAAATACCTGGAAATGAAGTTTCTGTCCAGCCTCATCTTTGGTCATGGTTGCCACATGACAATTGAGACCTTCGGGTAATGAAAAGATTACCCACAAGTGTTTGGGTCTGATGTAATATCTCTGCTGTGCCTTGTCTTCTTTCTTAGCCCACTCCATCCTTCACTTCTGGATATCTCATAGGTCTTCTTTCTTGAGAAGCTCCCAAGAAGTACGCCCATGTCAAGCCTTGAGTTCTTACTCCCTTGGCAAGGCTGGTCCCTACCAGAGCATCTTGAGCACGTTGCTTTTCTCTCACAAGCAGTAGATGTTCAAATACTAATTCTAACTCTCATGCTCAAAGGGGGTAAGGTCAATCCATGCTACATTACGCTGTGAGGCAAACTCTTCAGATGTTTACACCCTTGTGCAAAGAGATTGTAGCCAAACACTATATGGTTTCAGCTTTGAAAAGATGCTTTTAGACTTCAATTTCCAGGCAATTTTGCTTTTCATACATTCTGGGGATGATTTATTTGGACTGCATTTTAGTGTTTCTGCTTTTAAAATTGCGGGTGGATGTTAGTTATGACAATTTGTGTCTGGCATTCTGGTATTCTGGTGTGTTTGCTTTCATGGTACATGGATGGGAACTCATTGCATTTTACAGAGCTATTTGTTGTAAAATTGTGGGATATAAATAGGATTGATGGAAATGGTATGCCAGCCCCTGGTGCTTAAATTGACACATTGTACATCAATGCCATGGACTGAAACTTTGTGTTTTATAATCCCTACTGAATCATGGTCATTACAATCATAATTAATCTGTGATGGATTGGGTTGGTTCTTCAGAGTCACCTTTGAAGCTTGCTTGTATTCTCAAAAGCAACTTCAGTGTTACCTGTCTAATTCCAATGGTATTTCCATCTGAAGAGATAGATTGAAATTTCTTAGTTGATGAAACACTGGCAAGGATTAGCAGATGTCTGCTATGGGCATGAAACAGTATTCTGATTGGCTTGCAGTATGAATGGGAGCTATGGAAGCTTGTATTTTGCAGGATGCATCGCCAGCAAATATATTCTGTAGCAAATATTTCAACATTTGAACTCAGTAATAAAAAATTCAGAGTCAGTGTCTCAATTATATTCCCATCTTACAAATTTTGATGAACTATAACATCCCATGTTTTCCATTGGGGATAAAATGAACATCTTCTGGAGTCTGTAGTGAAAAACATGAGAGAGACCATCAGAATAACCAATCACCTTGGGACTGTGGCACTGTCCTCAGACTGGAAGGAGAAACCTAAACTCAAGCTCTTGGTCTGACTTTGGCAGAGATGGAACTGTCAAGATGCTCTTCATGTCCCAGATCAATTATATGATCAGTCTGTGGTTCTGGGTCAAAAGTCGCTCAGTTTTGACCAGCAGCCCCATGCTGAAGTTGAGAACAAGTTTATTGAACATTTTGAGAGGCTTTCTGGAGTTGATGCCAAACATGCAATAGAAGTTCCTACAAGCAGCTTTTTCCAGTCCTCAGATTAAAAGCCACTGGGTAACCATTGACTTGAGTTCTGTCCCTGGGTGCTGTCCATAAAAACCCTTTGTTTTGCTCACCTCATGTCCTCAGCTTCATAAATAGAATCTGATTTTCTAAACCATCTGTTAAAGCAGTTAAACTTTAGCAGCAGAAACATAGAGCTGACTTCCAGGAAGAGCAGAGGCTATTATCTAATTGTATTCTTTGTGCTGAACTGGGGTGCTCCTGAGCCTTTAAGCAAGTTGTTTTGCTTGTTCTTACTGATACTTGGCACTGAATTTGACACATAGTTTTTTGCAGGCTGTAAATAGCAAGGGACTTGAGACCAGTAATGCTAAAAGTTCATGAGAGGACTGCCTGCACACACAGGAGTACAGTGCCCTGCAGAGTGCTCGAGCATTATTTGTGCATTGCATTTTCCATTGTGTTTGCAAGGCTCTGCTCTTTGAGTTACAGTGTCATAAAATGAGGAAGAGGCAAAAAATCATTCCTTCCCAAACACATTTTCGTAGAATCACAGAATGGTTTGGGTTGGAAGGCACCTTAAAGCTCATCCAGTTCCAGCCCCCTGCTGCAGGCAGGGACACCTTCCACTTGAGCAGGTTGCTCCAAACCCCATCCAACCTGGCCTTGAACACTGCCAGGGATGGGGCAGCCACAGCTTCTCTGGGCACCCTGTGCCAGCGCCTCAGCACCCCCACAGGGGAGAGCTTCTGCCTAAGAGCTCATCTCAGTCTCCCCTCTGGCACGTTAAAGCCATTCCCCTGTCCCTACATGTCCTTGTAAAAAGCCCTTGCCCAACTTCTTGTTGGCCCCTTTAGGCACTGGAGCTGCTCTAAGGTCTCCCCTTAAGGAGCCTTCTCTTCTCCAGGCTGAACCAGCCCAGCCCTCTCAGCTTGGCTCCAGAGCAGAGGTGCTGCAGCCCTCTGATCATCTTTGTTGCCTCCTCTGGACTTGCTCCAACAGGTCCATGTCCTTCTCATGTTGGGATCCCAGAGCTGAAGGCCATACTCTAGGTTCTTACTGAGTGCTTTTGCAGACAGGTATGTTTAGAATCATCAGTGACCGCACGTCTTTTCTTAAAGCTGCGTCCCACATAAGTAAGTAAAATGGACCCCTATGACTCATAAATGCAAAGAAACACAGGTACCTCTCTGTAGGTTAAGGTCAACAGACTTCAGCTCTAACTGTCAAGCACTCTATATAGTAACTCTATCCCAGACAACTCCCTGTCTTCAAAATCCTGCCAATTTATTCCCTGAGTGCAGCAACTTCTGCCCTGTTCTCACACCCCTTTGATGCTGACTTCTGTGCACTTCCCATGTGAATTTGTCCAAATAGATTTGAAAACTCTCAATTTCACACAAAGATACTGCCCCGGGACCCTGGCACCTACATGGGACAAACACCCACCAGTGATTTGGAATCAGAGGAGCTTGCTATGGCCTCTGTCAGGTTGCTGACGCACTTGGTGGCCTCAGTGGAGAGGCTGTCCTACTGTCCAACTCTCCTACTCCACCAGGCACCATAGAAGCAGAAAGAAAAGGACAGATTGTCAGATAAAACCGTGGTGGATGCTCAGAGGCGCAGAGAGAACAAATGCCTGGTCTGGGGTCAGCCCTTAACAGGAGCGTGCATCACACCCAAACCTGTGTTCAGTTCTGTGGTAGAGGCACCAGACCTCTGCTCACTGCCTACAAAACCTCTTGACAAAATGCCATCAATGAAAGCACGGATGACTGAAGCTGAATGTAGTCTGTGCTTGCAGGATGACACGACAGCTTCCCCTCCCATTTTGTTCCATACTTCTTGCTCTTGTATCCCTGTTGTTGTATGCCAGGTCATGAGGAACCACAGCCACAAGTCCATTGAGTGACTCTTGGAGTGAAAATAGAAGTTCTGTTTTATTTCCTGAAGTTGTCACCAGAAATGATGTATGCAATTAGAAGAAGGCAAAGCTGTTAGGGTGCCTGAACGCTTACACTGGGAGGCATCCCACTTGTGCTGACTCGCTTTTTCTGAACTCACCTGATAACCAAATAGGCTCTGGAACTCCTTCTGGAATGACAGGAGGATGGGGATGAGTGATACTCAGGCATGCCAGTGTCATCTGCTATTATTGTTACTCCTCTGGTGCCAAGTTTGCTTGATGTTAGGCGATGGAGCTAGATTCACCCATGATGTAACTCTATCAAAACCAGTAGGGCTACGACACCGGAGGGATTAGTCCCTCCTTAATCTTTTTCAGAGGGCTGGATGTGCTACAGTTGATGTGTTAGTGGCTCCTAATGTGCTGCAGGACCATCTTCGCAGAGCAGCCCACAGGGCATCTCATATAGCTCCATCAGGATCAATCGACACCACTGAGAGGTGGTGTGTGTTTCCAACGTGCCATCTTAAAAAGAGAGCCAAGAAAAGCTTTAATAATGAAGCAGACCACAGTGGGGAGTGGTTGCTGCAGACCAGCCTCCCTGTGAGGGTATTCCCAGCTCCAGCAGTGGAAAAGCGAATGGAGGGGCTGGCTGGATGCAGGCATGTGGATGGTGCTAAGAGAGAGCAGGAGACCTGCAGGGTATGGTACTGCAAGGAAGAGGATGTTTCAGGGATAGAGTAAAGGTTTGAGCTGCCTCCTTTCTCACAGACGCAGCCTGGCTGTATGAGATCGCCAGCATAAACCTGGCTAAACACCTGGGGATAAACACAGGAGAAAACAGGATGAGACAAACCTCACATAGCAATGCTTTTAAGGACAGTTTCTCTGAAATGCTGGATTGGAAATGACAGTATGTAAAGTATTTGCCACTTCTCCTTTTGGGGAGAAGCAGAGTACCATGGTTTAACCCCAGCCAGCAGCTCGGCCCCACGCAGCCACTTGCTCACTGCTCCCTGGTGAGACCGGGGAGAGAATCACAAGGGTAAAAGTGAGAAAACTCATGAGCTGAGATGAAGGCAGTTTAATAGGCAAAGCAAAAGCTCCACACACAGCGACGCAAAACAAGCATATCATCCACCACTTCCCATGTCAGGCAGGCGCTCATCCCCCTCCAGGACAGCAGGGCTCCATTGCACATAATGATGACATGAGGAGACACACCCCCTCACTCCCAACATCCCCCCCCTTCCTTCTTCTTCCCCCAGCTTTATGCGCTGAGCATGACGCCATATAGCCTTGAATATCCCTTTGGTCAGTTGGGATCAGCTGTCCCAGCTGCGTCCCCTCCCGGCTCCTTTTGCACCCCCACCCTGGGCAATACAGACCCCGTTTCATGAGGCGTTTTTCCTCATGAATACAGCAGTGCGAGCCAACCTGGGAAATCAGCCCTGCTCCTCCAATTCCCCGCCCCTGCTGCGCTGCACTGGTTACAGACCCTGGCTCTGGGGGCACCCTGGGGAGTCCCCCGGCTCTGTTCCACCCTAAAGAGGCGGGGTAGCGCCAGGCGCAGGGGGTTTCACCAGGACCGCGCGTTCATGGCAGCGGACAGCAGCCCGGGACCCCCTTGCTGGCCCGAGGGCTGGGACAAGGTGGCTTCCGTGGGACAGCCGTGACACCTAGTGGCCACACACGCGATGTCCCCAGATGCTCCCAGGGCCCTTGGGGACCCTCGCAGGTCTTCAGACCCCACCAGGGCCAGGAAAAGGTCATCAGATTCTGCAGGAGCACCAGTGTGAGTGTCAGAACACGTTTTCATAGCATCATGGACTCATGGAATGGTTTGGTTGGAAGGGACCTTAAAGCTCATCCAGTTCCAAACCCCTGCCACAGACAGGGACACCTTCCACTAGAGCAGGTTGCTCCAAGCCCCGTCCAGTCTGGCCTTGAACACTGACACGGATGGGGCAGCCACAGCTTCTCTGGGCACCCTGTGCCAGCGCCTCAGCACCCTCACAGGGAAGAACTTTCCTATATCTAATCTAAATCTCAGCTTTGTCAGTTTAAAGACATTCCCCCCTGTCCCATCCCTACAGACCCTTGGCCAAAGCCTCTCTCCAGAAGGCTCCTGCTCCTTCAGGCACTGGAGCTGCTCTATGGTCTCCCCTTAAGGAGCCTTCTCTTCCCCAGGCTGAACCAGCCCAGCTCTCTCAGCTGGAGCAGAGCTGCTCCAGCCCTCGCAACATCTCCGTGGCCTCCTCTGGACTTGCTTAAGCAGGTCCACTTCCCTCTTGTGTTTCAAAGGATCTCCACCTATTTAAGCAGGATTTTGCTGTGTTCAGGCTCCCCAACAGCCTTTTGAGGACCCCACTTTCCCAGTGTCACCCTCCTGGTCCACACTGGTGGATTTTGCTTCTCTCCAATGGCCAGCTCCACTACAGAGGGCATGTGACAACCACATAGGAACTCATTTGCCCACCTCAAACCGGTTTAGACGGTAGTTGCTGGATTTTTGTTCTGAAATCTATGCTGTGCAACGACCAGTGGCCTTCATCTTACTTACAATGGGGTCAAAAAAACTTGAGCTCAAGCTTGGTCCATGCAAGTTTGGGATATTCTGCCTAGCTCCTGGCTCTGGTGTCCGTGACCAGGCAAAGTTTATCCCAGTGGATGGTTCACTTTCCAGAGGCTTATCCCTAATGAACTAATTCTTCCAGCAATGAGATGAGCTGCTAGTTTTGATTAGCCTCCTAAAATACAGACTTCAATGTACCAAACTCCACTAGGGAGTGCGGTAGTAGGCATTCCTGTTGTCAACCTCATCCAAGCATTCAAAAACAAGGGAAAAAAAGACTGGGGTCTAACCTCCTGCTTTAGGTGCAGGGGTTGTGGGGATCCTCCCTGTGCCCTGTTGATGATGGCTGGGTGAACAACGGCATGTGGGCCATCTACAAAGACTGGACGTTCTCTCCAGGGCTAGCTGCATTTCTTACTATAGGTTTATTTCAGACATTTAGTTACTTAAATTCACTTTCCTTATACACATTTTAGTTTCAGATAAAATTTAATCTTTCATTTTAATTTTTAATTCAATTTTGTATTTATTAAATTCACTTCAAAGACTGTTTGGACCCTTAAAGAATGTCCTGACAAAACATGAAGGATGGGAGAGAGAGCTGAGTGTCCCTAAATTACTGACACTGGACTTTGTATGCAGAATACACCCAGGTACTAATACACCATGTCAGTGATCTGTGTTCCTATATCCACATGAGCTACTGCCCACTTTGCATGTATATGTACCCCGGTTCATGTCCAGAGCCTTTCTAACATGGCCAGCTACCTGCTGTACTGAAGATGAGGAGCAAGGGCTGATGTAAGGGAGAGCATGGAGATTTGAATGATATGCCAGAAAATCCAGGGATCTAAACCAGAGCAGGACTGCCTTTGAGCTGTGAGTGCCTCACAGGATACAGTCGGTGCTCTGCAAGCTCTAGATAAATCATTTACAGGCAACGTCAGTGTGTCGGAGGTGCTGGGGGGAGGAAGAGAAATTAGAGCATGGGAAATGATTGACTACTGTTAAAGGTCACAAACCTTTGTAAATACATGGTAGAAACTGAGTTAATGGGGTGAAAGATTTACAGGGCCTGAGGAGGCATTGGAAGAGGGCTGAGGGTGGCAAATGCTGGACCAGTACAGAAGTTCAGCTGTGTCTTGGCAGGTGAGTAAGCATGGGTGTTTCTCAGCAGCAAGGAACAAGATCTCAGCCTCCAGTTTCAATAGAGACTGACACCTTTGGAAGTCCCAGCTGGGATGATCGGTGGAAGTCTGCATGTCACAGTCTTGAATAACCTTTGAAGCATCTCCTTCTGGCTCTCTGTGTAGGATGGTAAATCAGAACCTTCTCCTGGAAGGCCCAGAAATGGTGTAAAGTAAATTAAAACCATGAGGGCGATAGGAAGGAGGAACAGCCTGCTTGGGTACAGACATTCACAGGGGCTTTGTGAAAGCACCAGCAAAGAACTGCCTGAGGCATAATTCACACCACCGAGAGCACAATGAAATGAGTCATACGTGAGCATGGCAGCTGTAGTACTCCATGTGCAGTTGACACGACAGACCCCTTACCAGAGCTGCTCTACCAAAGCCAAGGCAGCGGGTGCATTTGTGCTGCTGGAACAGAACAGATGATAGACAGAAACACGTCATCTCACCAAGCAGTTGGTCCCAGTTAAGTCAATGGAGTGAACATGGGGCTTAAAGTCGGGCACGACTTTGCCTTTGAGCGATCAGTAACTAGGTGAGCTTCTGTGTGCCTTGGGCAGGGCATTAGCAGCACAGAACTACAAAATGTTCACCCTTAGACTTAAAACAGGAGAAAACAGTTCCAAATCTACCCCGAATCAAGTGATGCCAGGGACTCTTATTCTTTAAATCCCATTTTCTTTTAGTTGCGTCAGGAGGAATAAGAACTTCACAACGTTTGTGATCACTTTTAAGACTTAAAAGTGCCCTTTCCATGCCAAAACTTACATCCAGACATTTTTACTTCTAAGTAGCGTAAATTGCCTTTGCCATTTCAAGTGTCAAGAGAAAGGACCCAAAGAGTGGCTGGAAGTGAATGCCACCAAGCTAGGAATAGAGAAAGCAAGGAGGTAGCCAGGGTGGCATCTCTGAGCAGCCCCTCTCTGCTTGCAGACTCCACTTGCATAGCCTGAAACCAGGTGAAATTCCAGACATTCTTACCTTATGTTGACAAATTATTTCCTCCTTCCAAGGGGTCAGGCATGTGCCTTGGGATAAGGCTGTTCTTTCACTCCTGAGGGGCAATCTCTTTAGTTGTTTCAACAGAAAAGCTTTCTACACAATCCATCAAACCGAACATTTGCAGCATTTAACAGAAGTCTGCAAGTCCTAACACTTGGAGAAATGCACCTATTGTTTTCTTCTGTAGAAGCAATAGGATAAGGATGATGTGTGCGTGCCTGTAGAACAACACTGCTTACGCATAGCTAAACTGACAGCATTCATCAATCCTCATTCCCGGGTTAATGTGAGGACAAAAGGATCATGAAGGATGCTAACTGGACCACAGGATTTAACCTGCTTTCAGCTTGCAGATCTCTCTGAATTGTCAAGACATGATGTAGGATGCTGCCGACAGCAGACTTGCTTTCCTAGATGTGCCCTTACAGGCTTGGTGGAGGTTACACATGGGAAAGCATCACCCTATGGCCACTGAAGGAAAGGGGATACTCAGACATTAGAAGCTCCTCTTGAATTTGAAGCTATCGCACTTGATTTGGTGTGTGTGCCTCCTGTCAGCAGGGTGGAAGAAAGATTGACTTCGGGATAGGGGGAAAGTCCTGTGTTCGTGACTGGGAAATTCAGCTTCCAGGGTGCAAACAGAAGATTTCTTGCACTGTCAGAGCTGCAGGCTTGTCTTTGGCAGGAGTCACAGACTCACACAATGATTGAGTTTGGAGGGGTCTCCGGAAATCACCTCATCCAATCTCCCTGCTCAAGCAGAGACATATCAAGCTGGTTGCCCAGGACCATGTCCAGCAAGGCTCAGGAGCCCAGAGCACCTACAGGCAATCTGTGCCAGTGCTTGGTCACCACTGCAGTAAAACCAAGTGTTTCGTGATGTCCTGGTGGCATCTCCTGTGTTTCAGTCTCTGCACATGGCCTCTGATCATGGCATTGGGCAGCACTGAACAGATCCTGGCTCAATCTTCTTTGCACTGTCCCTTCATTCATTTATATACGTTGATGACACCCCCCTGGAGCCTCCAATTCTCCAGGCCGAACAGTCCCAGCTCTCTCAGCCTTTCCTTGTGAAAGAGATGCTCTGGTGTCTCCATCATCCCACTGCAGGTGGGACATACTGGAGATAGCCCAGTGCTGGTTGGTGGCACGGGGCTGACCTGCCTCCACTGCTCAGTGCAGACTCCGAGGGGTTGTTTTTTCCAGGCTGGTGTTCCCAGAGGGAAAAATAAAGACTATTTTCCCTCTCACTGCAATGCCTGGATGAATGAGCGATGGTGGCATCCTGGGCAGTGTGGTCTGTTGAGAGCACATGCCGGCTTTCACAAGGGACTTTGAGCCTGGGGATGTGAGAAGAACCACCTGCTAAACCCACCAGGGATGTTTTCCAGTCCATTTGTCAAAGGCAGAGCTTTAATCTATCTTTGTGGAAAAAGGACCCCTGAAATCATTGACCCAACCCCTTACTGAGGGGCTTAACATGTGGCAAAAGTTACAGGAGCAGTCAGGAACATGTGGTGTTTTATTAATGAGTGCTTGCAGCAGTCCACTGAGGTTGGAGGCATTTTTCACCTCTTACTTGAAGGGAGCAACATTCTGGGTTATAGAGAGATAAAGCTTTCCCTGGCTCTGTGACATGTTTGGTAAGAAGGTCCATCCCACACTAACAGACTGATGTTATTTAGCTGTATATGGTACAATACCTGGACAATACAGGCTGGAAAGCTTTTCCTTCGGCTTTTGCTGCCTTGGGACACCCTTCTCCATTCACAGGTAGCTCAGCAGGCAGGAACCAGGGGTGATGTGCCCGTGCATGGGCTGTGCCCAGCAAGACCATGCAGTAGCATGGACAGAGAACCATGGTGTCGCAGCAGGAATGTCATAGAATCACAGAATCATAGAATAGTTAGGGTTGGAAAGGACCTTCCTCAGCCCCTGGACACCCCAGCAGAGCCACACTGGACTGAGCAGCCCATTCACATCACACTTAGACCAGGCTGTGGGTCAGACTCTCCTGGTGTGTGATGGGCCAAAGTCCTGCTCCCCAAAGCAGCTCAGAGCCTCCTACCTAATTCAGTGGCAGAAGCAAGACTGTCCTGCTTGTTCTCAATAGAAGTGCGGAGAATGGGAAGTGGCTGAGCTCCACGTAGGGTCTCTAGAAGATCCACAGTCACATCCTGAGCCTAGGAAGCACCCAGCTGGCTCTCAACATCTAAAAATGAGGGTTTGGGAGCTCTTTTCTGAAGCAATTAAGAGCCCAGCTCTGAAACTGGTGGGATATCAGTGGGGTTTCAGGACTCAACCAGTCCTTCATGGTGGTGACATGACATCCCCATGGATAGCAGGCCTCAGGCAGAGTTGCTCAGCCAAGCAGCAGTACCCCACAGTGCAAATGCAAGTGGGTCTGTGACCTTGCAGAGTGATGCTCCACTGGAGCTTTGGCAGGTAAAGGTTTTGCTGAAGCTGGTTTTGATGATATTATGGCAATTCTACACAACGTTATCATTAGCAGGACTTTCAAATTAGAAATTCAAATACACATGTGTGTATATGTACCTTGTACTTGCTGCTTACCAACCTACTGTGTCTGCCCTCAAAAAGAGAGGTTTCCATACTATTTCCATTCTATTTCTCATGATAGTTTAAGAAGGTCTGTCCTACACCATCTTAATCACATAATCACTATGTTAAACAACAAACTACAGGGAAAATTTTGTGGCATAGGTAGAGATAACACTAACCAGCACACACTGAGGTGCCAGATGCTGGACATTTGGATCATTCTGCTTATTTAAACAGATAAAAATGGTATTTCATTGCTTACCTGCTCTAGTGGAAGGTGTTCCTGCCCATGGCAGGAGGTTGGAACTGGATGATCTTAAGGTCCTTTCCAACCCAATCCATTCTATGAGTCTATGATTACTTCAGTGCATGTCACCTTCTATCTTTTTATCAACCCCAAAATGCGTTACGGAACTTCAATGTATATTTGCTAATTCAAACAGTTGTTAGAACAAAGAAAGTGCATTTTCCTTCATCCCAGCCTGGCCCATTGGCTTGGCCTGGAAATGCCAATGAGGAACCTCTGTTTGCAGTAGCAGCCTCAAAAAGACAGTGGTGTGAGTTCTGTCCTGCAGTGTTTGCACAAGCACCGGCGGCAGAACTAACACAAACACTCATGGGAATTGGTTTCTGCAAGGTTAATGTCAGAGATGATTTATTGAAGCCTTCCTCCTGCTCACCGGTCTGGCATCCATCAAGTGAGTAAACATGATTTCAGAAGGCTCTGGGGCTGGTCCCTGAGCAAACACTCCAGATCACAGTCAATGTTTTGGGTGCAATCAATCAAGTGGTATTTATTCCCACAATATTTAGGTTGAAGAACTTTAAACCAAAAGTAAAAAACAATGGTTTTGAAGATCAATCTATTTTTTCCTCTTGATGCATTATTGTTCAGCGATGTTGGTGAAATAGCTGATCCAACTGAAGCTATACTCACATTATGTGGAATAATTAACCCCCCTCCAGCTTTTTAGTGTAATGACAAAAATGAATATGTCTGTCCTAATGTGTTCCCATTTCAAGAAGAAATAGGATTTGCATGGTGTTGTCACACACTTGTGCCATGGCAATACCCTCTCCAATCCTGTCTCCATCACTCCCTGCTCCCCAGTTTGGTACTACTTCAAAAGGGCTTCTTTCCTTCTAATCGCCATTTGCTTTATGAAATGCACACTGAAATGAGTTCTTCTTTTTCCATCATGAGTGACAACTATAGAAATCTGGATTCACAGTGCTGAACTGCAGGAAGAGCTCCCAGAACCAATTCTAGCCCTCAGGGAATTCGATTTATATAGCAATCAGATTGTAACCTTTCTTGTGGTTATAAGAAGGATGGTACTTACTTTTTCTGTTTATTTACCAGACAAATAGCTCTTACCTTCACAGATATAACATGCTATATTCTACTCACAGCCAAAACCACTTCCCCACACCTTCACCACATGTTAGGTGGTTTAAAGTATCGAACGAGAACCCGAGATACCGACTTGAAGCTGGCAAGTACCTCCAAGCTGGTATCAGATTGAGCTGAAATGCTAGTTTGGTCCTGTTCAAGCGCCAGTTTAAAGTGTTCCTGTTAATGTGAGGACATGATTAAAGCATATTAAACCATAAATGAAAAAGGGCTAAAGGGTGTTAGGTGCATTGTTGGACTCAATGATCTTAAGGATCTTTTCTGGTCTCAAGGGTTCTATGGTTCTATGATCAGCTACACACAGACATGCACTGTGCAAATGGCTGCATGTATTGACAGCCTTTCAGCAAGGAGTTTTTGCCTCTGCTGGCAGGTACTGACCCTTCAGCTCTGCCAAGAGCTGCCTCATCGGCTTTGGCAGTGATGCACAGATGAAGTCAAACACCCCACTCCTTTGAGGTGTTCTGCACTATCCCTTTGCCAGCAGCCCCATGGGAGTGCTGAGCAGCCATAGCTGCGCTGGGAACAGACGCCTGCCCATGCTCTGGGGCACCTTGGCGCTATCTTTCTATGCTGTTTGAGTTTGTATCTCTCTGGTGTCTTCCTTCCACCTTCCTCTGCTCTATGGGGCTCAAGTCCAGCTTGTTTTCCAGCCTCTTTTTCCTTCTGCATCCAAGGGAATCACTGTGGTAGCATAAGAACATGGTGCGGCTCAGGAGATCCTTGGTTCTCCTTTGCAGTCTTTAAGGCAGATTCTCCAGCCTGAAGAAAAGAAAGCTCAGGGAAGACCTCATCACCATGTTCCAGTAGTTAAAGGGTGGTTACAAAGAAGATGGAGACTACCTTTCTAGAAGGAGTCACATGGAAAAGATAAGGGATGATGGGCACAAGTTACTCCTGGGGAGATTCTGACTGGACACAAGAGGAAAATGTTTCCCAATGAGAACAACCAGCCATTGGAATAATCTTCCAGGAAAGTAGAGGATTCCCCAATGCTGGGCATTGTTAAGGTTCAGCTGGACAGGGAGCTAAAACATCTAATCTAGATCATGCTTTGCCTAGAAAGGATGGACCAGCTGATCCTTGAGGTCCCTTTCAACCTGGTATTCTGTGATTCCATGATTCTTCCCTCCCCCTCTGGAATAAATCTCTTGAATTCCTGAAATGAGCAGTGATGAACCAAGAGGTGCAGTAGGGAATAGAATGTGAAGTGCCAGGTTTTATTTTTGCTGTGAGTCTATTCCTATTGAGATTCTTCTCCTGCTCTCCCCACCCTGTGCCTCTTAAGGCCAACAGATCCTCAAACCTCTTGGTGCTTTTCTGTCTCTTGTAGGTTAGTTCGGTCCTTCTGGGCTTGTAGGGAAAGGCTTTCAGAACCTGTACCTCTTCTACGTCAATTGCTTTAGCAAAGCTGGGGAGGTGTGGATGCCTGGGGCACTCCCCGTGCACCCATACGCTGCCTTCCTCTGCATGGCCTGGTACTGAAGGAGTATCATAGAATCACAGAATCATTCCGGTTGGAAAAGAACTTCAAAATACAACCACTAACCCAGCATTGCCAAGTCCACCACTAAACCATGTCCCCAAGCACCACCCAAGTCACCAAGGGAAGGATGGTGACTCAACCACTGCCCTGAGCAGCCTGTTCCAATGCTTGACAACGCTTCAAGTGAAGAAGTTGTTCCTAACATCCAATCTAAACCTCCCCAAGCCCAACCTGAGGCCATTCTCTCTCATCCTATCATCACTCCTGTCCCAACAGCTATGGCAGCTCCTGGATCCTGCTCTCTCTTAGTCCACCGTGGCCAGGCCATCCCCTCTGTGACAGCTCAGTAGCAGATTTAGGAATGGACTGCAGACTCTTTATGGGAGCCCAGACTGTGGGAGGGAGCCACGGGGCTGCAGAGCACACTACTGGAAAGGCCACCCACTGAGGAGGACTGGGCTGGTGGCCACATGTCCCAGACTTGACTTTTCACAGCCAAAACCAGAGTAAGTGCCTGATATCCTGAGGAGAGGGGAAGGGATGCGAACCCCTGCAGTGTCCTGGTGAATCCTAGGCTGGCAGATGTTGCTCTGGGGCATTCTGGAGAGGGAGGGACCTCGTGAGCTCACAGCAGTGAAACCCAGCTCACCCCACAGCAAACCAGGGCTGGCTTTGCCTACGTTGTCAGGATGAGTTATTGGTGTTTCAGGATGAGAACTGCCCCTTTCCCTGCTTCAGTTATAAAACGGTTCTCCAGGGATGCAGGGATGGCTCCTCACTTCTTTTGGCTCTGCTCAGGCCACAGCTGTAGAAACATGATTGTTTTATGAGAGGAATAGTGTTATTGTTTGTCATAACCTTCATACTCTGGGGCCTCTGCAGCTGACGTTTTCAGCATTATACATATATTCCCTCCTCCTCTGGGAGCCCCTCTTCCCATTGCCAGGCCTCTCCCTACCTGTCAAAAAGGTGCTATGGTTTTATCGTGGTTCCCTTGCAAATGCTTTTGCTTTCTGCCTGGGGTCTTCCAGCTCTTTCCCACCACTGCCAAGTGGCAGCAGAAAGAAGAGGGGAGCTATCACCTCCAGCTTGAAGCTTTCCTTCCTGCTGTGCTCTCCCACACCTATTTCTTTTAAACATAGCCAGCATGAGGTGAAGGAAGAGACTGTGTTAAGCGTTTTGAATGACCCTTTGGAGTGTACACGCTGCTGACTTCTGCTCCCGACAGCTTCCCTGGCCACAGCAGGGTCATAGAATCATAAAATGTGTTAGAATCATAGTGTTGGAAGGGACCTTCAAAGCTCATCCAGTCCAACCCCCCCTGCAACGAGCAGGGACACGTTCCTTTGGCCCTTTTGCCATGCTACAACACTATTGGATCTTCTTCAATGTCAGCAACCTGCTGTAGCTACACCAGCCCCAAGTCCAGGAATGAGCAAGAAAGAGAGATTAATATCAAACAGAGGGTGACCTAGTGATTTCCTTAGGTACAAAACCTCATGTACTGCCGAGAGCTAGCAGATGTGCTGCTGGGCAAAGCCTTCACTCTCAGCAGCTGAGCAACATGCCCTACTTTTCCCTCACCTTCCCATATGCTGGTTTGGAGCCTTCATGGAGATGGGGGATAGACGGTCCTCCTGTCCCTGCACACCATTGTCTCTGAACACACATGTAATGGGCTTGATGTTAGGAGCCAGGAAGAAAGCCAGGGTGGTGAAACACTGGCACAGGTTGCCCAGAGAGGCAGTAAATGCCCCATACCCGGAGACATTCAGGGTCAGGTTAGATGGGGCTTTGAGCAGCCTGGTCTGGTTGAAGATGTCCCTGCTCACTGCAGGGCAAGATGGACAAGGTGACCTTTAAAAGTCCCTTCCAACCCAAACTGTTTCATGATGCTATCTATGAAGGTCTACAGCGGCGTTGGTGTTACCTAAGAGATACCAACCCTCCCTGGAGCAATAGGGTGCAGGGCTGGAGAGCGGGCAGGGGTGAGGAGCTCCATTCCAGCAGCAGCTCCTCCCTCTGCATCCCAGCCCCGTACTGCCATGTAAAGGAATTCTGTCTCCTGGGAATGTCCTGGGCACGCTGGCAGAAGGGATGGTGATGGTCTGGGACGAGGGATGCAGCTGCCGCTAGATGTCAGCCGCTCCTTGCCTCACAGCTAAAGACCCCAAAATGCAAGGAAAATCCCTGAAAAGACTCAATTCCTGCTTTTCCGTGGCCCTCAGTGCATCATCCCTCACCACGTGATTGAGTGAGAGCATCTCCGAGCTGCTTCCGAAGAAAACACTTCATCCATAAAAAGATTTAATGCGAGGCTGTTCCTCTGCACAATAATGTTTTAAGCCTTAACGCTGCAGAAGCAGATTGTTAAATGGTTTGCATCCATTGTGCAGGAAGGATGTTTTTCCCTTCCTCAGAGTAAGCTCAGGAAATGAGAGAACCGGGCAGGAAACAGGCTAAACGCTGATGGAAATACAGAATGAAGATATTTTTCTCGCCTGTGTATCAACAAGCTATGGGTGATTGTTTGAGGTTTAGGTTTGAAACCATTGATTTAAGCACGGGCAACATGAAAGTTAAGTCTGAAGTGGATCTAATTATCAGCACTTTTGTCTCTGGCAAGCAAACACAGCAACAAAATCAACAGTTACAGATTACAGTAAACTTGGAGATGTGCAATATTTGTGTTTGGAGTTTAACCTGTTTCTGCCGGTGTTGCACCCAACATCTGGCACATGTTGAGGTCCCTGCCCCAAAACCCAGGAAAACAGTTCTTCAGTGATACCTTAGTATGTGAGTCCTCATCTGCTGCTGCTACCCTCTAAGGCACCTTTGTGTCTTCCAGCCATGTGGTGACTGGTTGGTAGGCTGTTCCCAGAGCATAAAACAAAACATCTGGTTGTTAACAGCACAAAGCTGTTGCAACAGCTGGAGCCTGCCAGGATGTGCAGGACTCCTGGCCAGAAATCATTTCCCAGCTGCAGGAAATACAAGTGATAGAGGATCTAACACACAAGCTCATCACTGTCTGGGAGCTGCTTGGTCTGCATACGTCCTCTTGTCCATTCTCCCGAGTGAGGTGCAGCAGGAGGATGGCACAATGCAGCTCCAGCCTGGACCATGCTCTGCCTCATCACTGTCACAGCCAGCACTGGCTTGGAGAGCATGAAGAGAAGCTCCACTTTGTACTCACACTACATTCATATTTGGGAGTCTGGTTGAACCATCCTAGGTTGAGATAGAGGCTGCAAACTCCTGGCGTGTGTTATGAGCCAATTAGCCCAAGTGTGATGGAAAGGTTGCGTTATAGAGCACCAGCTGCTATAGGGCTCTGCAATGGGGCTTTCACTTACAGGCGAGCAGTTCAAAGCTGGACTTGATTGTCCCAATGGAAGCATCACACCTGGGGAGTCACCAGCAGCTCTGCTGAAGGCTTTGCTATTTCAGCCCAGGCTGGGCAAGCTGGAAGCAGTTGGGTAGTTGCTCCTTGTCTCTCATCCATCCCTACATCCCCTCAGGTAGACACAGCTCTGGCCTCGTGGGGATGATGGTGCAAGAGGGCTTGTGCAGGATGATGCCTGCAGGAGCCAAGGCAATGCTAGCCAGACCCCTGCTCCCCTTTAAAATAAACCCCCAGCATAAAACAAAGCGAAAACTCTGATGGTTGTTTTAAACCTGGGTATTTTGCTGATCTGCTTTGCAAATAGCTGTACTGGCAAAGTGAAGGAGGAGCTGAAATGAGTCGCAGTTATGGGAATAAGTAGCTGAGGACAGAGGGGGTGTGGTGGAAACTCTACTGCCAAAGCCAGGGTCTCATGATACCACATTTTCATATTGCTGGAGCTTAGGATGCTCCTGATTTCTGGCAGCAGAACTCCGGTCTCTTTTGCTGCAAGCTCCTTAGCATTTGCTCTCTTTAAAGACAGCTTTAAAAAAACACAAGCAAAACCAACCAAGCAAGCAAAAAACCTCAAGCCTAAATAGCAAACCAACCACAAATGGTCCTCATAAAGGCTATTTTTTTGGCGAGTTTTGTATACAGAACACACACCCCTCTGTCCTGGGTTCAGCAGCAGCAGTCATTTTTCTCCTTCTTAGTAGCTGGTGCAGTGCTGCGTTTTCGACTTTCGGCCTGGGAACAGCTCTGATAACACCCATGTTTATAGTTATGGCTTAGGGATGCTTTGGTCTGACCAAGGACTTTCTGAGTCTCATGCTCTGCCAGGGAGGAGGGGAAGCCGGGAAGAAGCAGAAACAGGACACCTGACCCAAACTGACCAAAGAGGTATTCCATACCACAGCACGTCATGCCCACTACATAAACTGGGGGCAGTTACCCGGAAGGGTTAGATCACTGCTGGGTCAGGCTGGGTATCGGTCAGTGGGTGGTGAGCGGTTGTATTCTCTTCCCTTGTTATTTCCCCTATCATTATTATTATTGGTGGTAGCAGCAGTGGTTTGTGTTATACCTTAGTTTCTGGACTGTTCTTATCTCAGCCCGTGGGAGCTACATTCTTTCCATTCTCCTCCCCATCCCTCTGGGAGCGGGGGGAAGAAGGAAGGGGGTGAGCTAACGGCATCGTGGCAGATTTATGGCTGGGCTTAAACCACGACACCCTCCATAGGCAAACCTGGGCTGATTTGTCCCCCATTGGAAGCCACTCCAGCAATCCACTGTCACTTCCTGGGTGGTGATGATGTGATGGCTGATGTGGGGGATATCCCTAAAGGCAAGCAGCCATCAGAAAGACCTAGAGCAGCCAATACCATCTCCAGTGCTATGCCTGAGGTGGTGTGAACAGCCCCAGCAGCTCTTTTATGTTTGTTACATTTAACTGTAGCTACATTAAAGACTCATAATTACAAGTTTCAGAGACCTCATTAATCACCAGCCTGAGAACATTACAGTGATGAGTAGCCAAAGGCATGAGCAAATCACTCTTTTTACCAGTTTTAGATACTGCTCTTCAGAACTCGATTAGCTACAGATACACAGGTGATAATTCCTAGTGTCTTCTTTATAGAACACCCTCACAATTACCCACTCCAGTCAGATTTAGGTTCTTATTAGAATAACATTATGCTAATTAAGCAATCCCACACACAGAATGCCGTGTGATGGAGATGGTTAAGAGGATTTAGATGATGACTAATGTCACGAACTCTACTATCAGTGTCATGGAAACTGGTAAGTGATGTACGCAAGAATACACAAGCATGTACATGCCGTACATGCTAACAGTGAACAGAAATGACGAAAAGGAATGATAAAATAAGTGAAGCATTAATAAGCTTAATTTTATAGAGTCACAGAATGGTTTGGGTTGGGAGGGACCTTAAAGCTCATCCAGTTCCAACCTTCCACTAGAGCAGGTTGCTCCAAGCCCTGTCCAGCCTGGCCTTGAACACTACCAAGGATGGGGCAGCCACAGCTTCTCTGGGCAACTTGTGCCAGTGCCTCACCACCCTCAGAGGGAAGAGCTTCTTTCTAATATCTAATCTAAATCTCTCCTCTGAAAGTTTACAAGCATTAAATAATGATAATAATAAAAATATACACTGGAAAAAAATGTTGACATTCTACTGAATGTGTTCTCTGAAGGGCTGAAACTACCGCTAGGAGCAAACTCATTTCAAGCATGTTACTAAGAGCAAAACTTGCCGCTTTCCAAAAGCCCCTGATATAGTTCTCATATACTCAACAGGCAGGTGGTGATGCTGCCCTCCCTCCTCCACCAAAGACCCTGGCTGGGACCAGTCAGCGCATCTTTGGTTGCACGTGTTCCATAACACGTGAAATACAAAGGAGCCTTACAGGAGGCTCTGCTCTCCCCAGGAGCCACGCTATGGCGGCCCACAGCAGCAGATGGTTATGTGTCCGTTTTGCATTCCCACTCAGTTTTGGGGACACACTCAAACAAGCCCAATGCTCCAGGTGCATCCCCAGAACCTGAGACCTGTGCACTGTCGTTGGAAGGGTTTCTGTCCACTCTGCCCACAAGCCCTGAAGCATGGACATACTTTCAGTTATCCCAATGGTGTCTTGTTCTCAGTTGTTTCTTGCAATCCACATTTATCGAATCATAGAATAGTCTGGGTTGGAAGGGACCTTCAAAGGTCATCCAGTCCAACTACCCTGCAATGAGCAAATTAGATCCAGCCCATGCTGGATGAACCCATTCAGACCATCTTTTCAGTGCAGCATTAGCGCTTCAGTCCTTCCTTCAGGGGAAAAAAGCGCTTCCAACAATCATGAAGCCAATTTAAGACACAAACTCACCAAGCACTTGAGGGCTGCCAGGAATACCTTAGTTCTCCACAGAGGTTAAAGTTTTATTTTGATATAAAAATTAAATAGCAAAGTTGTTTGGTTTTGGGTTTGTATTTTTTACAGTGATAAATTAGAAATTTACAGTACATACATTGAAGAAGATACATTTTCTGTACACCCCAAAATAATCAGTGTCTATCTCCTTAAAATTCAGAAAAGGAGCTAATTTGTCTGTTTAACACAAGAGCTATGCTTGCACCTCTCCAGCAGATGCTTCCAGACCTGCAGTGAGAAGCCACACACTGAGGAGGGAGATGGGAGCAGGACCCATGCAAAGAAGATAACTGTAAAGTTTCTACTTGTACAATCACAGCATCTGCACTTCCAAGACAGGATCAGTCACACAGTTTTTGGCTTTATATTCATAACAACGTTGAAACAAGAGAAGATAGGAGTTGCAGATACCCATTCTTCACAACCACTGCGACTTCCCACTCATACAGCCCCAAAACAGAGCAAGGTAAATGCACATGGATGAATACACTTATGGAGTGGTTTCATCACTGCAACAGCTAAATTTGCTTTGGGTTAGCAATGTGTTTCCCATTCTGCTTTGGAAAGGTGTTCCTTCAGGAACAGCAGATAGTGTCTCTCTCCAGTCCACGCCCACCCCATAGTATTTGAGACCCTCACACTCTTTAACAGAACAACCCCCAGCTCCCTCATAGTGCTGTCCTCATCCAACTCACTTCCAATGTCTCATCACCAAGGACATCTGTCAGTCCACAGGGTCACAGGCAGAGGTGCAGGGATCTGATAACGAGGCACTACTTAACAGTCACTCCTGTGTACATAGCATGGTTAAAACACTGTTTATTGAATCAGTCAGGTTAAACATGGGTTGTATCGACCAGGAGAGTATCCAAACCATTTCAGAGTGAAGGACACTTGAGTGAACACGACACCTTGGCACAGCCCAATGCCAGCTTACAAGAAAAGGCTCGTACTGCATTCTCACCCCTGGAAAGCCAACATACAGCTGCTGACTACATCCCAGGAGAAAGACTGCATGATGGAGAAGCACAGCCATCTGAAGACCTCCTACTTGCAGAACTCCTTGTCCACAGAGGAATAACGAGACCCAAACACAACACTAATAGTAAGAGACTTTATGGAAAGGATGAAAAGGCTCGGCTGGTATGTGGGGTTGGCCAAGACAGTGCTTGTGTGTCTCGAGCAGAATGTGTCAAGTTGTCACTTGTTGTGCTGGAGAGGGAGCCCAACCGCAAAGACTGCAATTAGGGTTTGTTTGGGGTTTGTTTAAAGAGAGGAGAGAGGAAGTGCTGTAGCACATGTTTCAACATTAACACTGAAACAATACACACTTCTGGGACACGTTAGTGCTCACGGCCAGAGCTGGAATGAATTGTGGCTTGGGAAGCACATGGGGCACCTGCGTGACAAGCGAGGAGGGCAATAAAGCACTGCCTGTTCTCGGCTGCCCTTGAAGGGTGAGTTGGGGCACTGGCTGGATGCTCCACAGCTGACTATGGTCCACACAGATAAATGAAGCAAAAGTCTAAGGCACACAGATAAAACCAAAGGCCCTTCAAAGGGATATAGCATCAGAACAGTGTTCTCTTAAGTGGTTATGGGTATTTCCATTTGCATCACCTTTCTTATTAGTCAAACAAGCCCCCAGCACAAGGTTCAAGCTCCCCACAAGCACAAGATGATGCCTCCTCAAATGAAAGAATAAGAAAATTCAACAGTTGCTGTGAAACAACATTATTCACCAAGAAGCTGGATCTCATCTCTTGGGATCCCTTTGCAAAAACTGGAAACGTCTCTTGTCCTTCCTGAGGACGGAATGCCTGCTTGCATTCTGCATGCAAATATACATTAACCCCCCCCTTGCATAGCTGTCAGGGAGCAATTGGAGCATTGTTGTGAGGCAGTCAGCTGCTCTGCGATGTCATGGGCTGAGAATGTTCTTTTAATTGTAACTGACACACATAATTATACAACTGATCTGTGCGAACATGAGGTTGCCGGGGAACTTAACATTTCGTTTCTCCCCAGACTGGCGTCTGCAGAGATACCATCGCACTGAATGAAATGTATTAAGACTTAATTGCTTCATGCAATGGGTCTCCAGAGAGAGGCAGATAAGTTTACTCGGAGAAAACCAGCATTGTTTGAAGAGACCCTCAACTCATTTTTCTCTTTCTTGGAGGAATGAGCACTATAATGTAAGACTTTATTTAAAGCTATTAAATGCAGCAGAATAAAGTGGCCCACTGGAAATAGCAGGAGCACCTGACAGGATGGGAACTGAGGCAGACTGATAACAGAAATCAGTGCAGAAGACCATAGTTTCCCAGCTCGCACTGACTCCTCTACTCTGACAATGACCTTGAGTAAAGCTTTTAAAAAGTGAGGAATATTGATAGAACCACAGGCTAGTTCAGGTGGGACGGGATCTGAGGAGGTCCCAATCCCTGCAAGGCAGAGCCAGCTCTCAACTCAGACCAGGTTACAGATGGTAAAAAGAATGAGTCAGAATTATTATCAGACCATCAGGTGACAAGAATCACCCTCACTAATACCTCTCTAAATCCTACCCATCATGGGTAACAACTCTCACACCTGGAAAGTGCACTTGGTATTTGCTGGAGGACCTGATCCTTGGCTGACTTGTGCAGCACATGGGAGCAACGGAATTCCACTACAAAAGGCATAAAGACACAGCTCTGCAAGAGCTTCCTTCACAATGCTGAACTCGGAAAGGAGACATCTAACTGAGGTGCTGGCTGATAACTGGACCCTAAATCAGCCCATAAATTTTCCCCAGACCACCTTCCCTCCATCAGCTATAAGACAGTGAAAAGAAAACAACATCCCACAGCTGTCGGCTATGGTCCCTCAGCTTCTAAACACTTCAGTATACTGCATCCTGCTTAGAAAAGAGAAAGATAACACATTTGGGTATTTCACAGCTTTTAAAGCCTCCCTGGGCTTTCCTATTTTGGGCAGCATGGTTTATGGCTATTGTATCTGCAGCATGACCTTTTTGCTGTTTATTCTTTAAGGCTTTTTTTTCCTCCCATTCCCCAGAGGCAGGTTGTGTAACCATCTCCCTACACTACTCCAACCTTTACACGGCAATGCTCGCACACCATCAGTCCTTCACAGGAGGGCAATGAGACCCTCGTGGTGCCGTCCTTGTCTCACACCACAGTCTCATTCCCTTTCCCAGGTTTCACCCAACCATCTGCTCTCTTCTCCCTCTTCACCTTCCCTGAGTTCACCAGTCTGTTCGAGCACTTCTGCCACGTGTGCAGAGTTTTGGCTGACCAGATCCACATACCCGATGTGATACCCACCAGGAGGGACATGAAGATCTTGAGCATCTCCACTGCCATGTTGGAATCATCCGCGGAATAGCGGAACACAGCCCAGTTGGAGATTTCATAGAAGTAACAGGCGATGACGCACGTTGCCGGCACGGTGTACAGCACTGAGAAGACACCGATTTTCACCATCAGCCTTTCCAGTTTGTCAGTTTTAGTTCCATCTTTCTGGAGATTAGACCTGATTTTAAACAAGGCCACGAGTCCCGCTGCAATGAATAAAGTCCCAATGACCAGGTAGGTAAAAAGCGGAGCGACGACAAAGCCTGTCAGCGCATCAAGGTTCTGGTTCCCAACGTAGCACAGACCGGTGAGTTCATCTGCATCTACAAGTCTCATAATCAAAATGACGATGGTCTTCACCGCGGGGATAGCCCAGGCTGCAATATGGAAATAGGAGCTGTGCATTTCTATAGCTTCATGGCCCCACTTGAGTCCTGCAGCCAGAAACCACGTCAATGTGAGAATAACCCACCAGATGGAGCTAGCCATCCCGAAAAAATACATCAGCAAGAAAATTATAGCACATCCTGTGTTCTTAAGACCTTCTTGGATAAGAACAGGTTCTGCTGCCTCTTCAAAATCACAGGATATCCTTTCCCGGCCCACAGTTAGCCTCACAATATAAGCAATGCTATAAATATTGTAGCACATGCTCAGAAATATGATTGGGCGCTCCGGGTAGGAAAATCTGGACGAATCAATCAGGAAGGTCAGGACTGTAAAGGCAGTTGAGATGAAGCAAAGACTGGCCCATACGGCCATCCAGATATCTGTGAATTCCTTAGCCGACCTGCTGTAGAGACCAGCATCGTAGCCGCACTTGAGAACACAGTTCAAGCTTCTCTTCACCCAGATGTATTGATCCGAGTTAGATCCCATGCTGTGGCACTCTTCTCCAGGCTGCAAGGAGGTCTTGCTGTGAAGGGGAACCTCCTCATCTCCCGGGCCCTCCATGCACATGTGGTTGTGGTCATTCTGCGGTGGGAATTTGCTGCAGTTCAGGCTGTCTGGCCAGGCGAACCCGAACTCCTTCAGAACAGGTTCACATCGTCTTTTGACAGAGAGGCACATGCCTCCACAGGGACCTATGGGGATGTTAATCTTCTCCGTGCACATCGGGACATAGACCGAACAAAGGAAGAACTGGAAGGGAGAAACAGAAAGCACAAGTGCGTCAGGAGAAAATGAAACAGGTCGAAATACAACAAGATTTCTTTTTATTGCCTTTTTAGCAGTAATATTTGGTCCTATGCCTTAAAAAACAGGAAGCAGCATAAAACAAATAAACCAAGAACAATAAAAACAAAGGGGGGGGGAACCCTAACAATGTTGTCTTCTTTCAGTTCAAATGTGGTCCCAAGCCAAAGCCTGAACATTTTACTCCCTAGATCAGCTCCATGCAAATTTAGCCCATCAGTTTCAATACAGCGAGTGGGATTCAGCCAGAACTAAACCCCAAGGGTGTGATTTAGGAAAGCAAAAGAACAGATTAAAGCGGTTTAAACAAATGCATATATTTGTTCTAGCACTGCCTGGGTATTACAGCTAACAGACAAAACAGAAGAAAAGGCACTTATTGAATGATCCTCCTAAAAGAATGTCTTTTTCTTCTCCCATAAGGTCACATACGTACAAGGATAATAAAATACTGTTGTTTTCTCGGGGCTTTGAATAACCTCAGTTCTGTGACGCGACAACGTAAGAGGGATCGCGTGCTAATTCGGGAGCTCTGCCCCAAGAAACAAGCTGGGGTTTGTTTGATGAAACCCATGCCCGTCGGGAGGACGGGGATCTTGCCTTTCGCCTGGGAAAGCAGCGGCTCCAGAGGTGGGACCCTCGGAAAGCAAAGCTCCAGGAGCCGCGACGGGACGGGACATGGGGATGAGGATTGGGGATAAGGATGGGGGGATATCAGCCAGTCCGGGCACCGCACACATACACATTTCTCCCCCCTCCCCCCGGCAACCACACACAAAGGGCCCCCTCCAGTCCCTCCGACCCACCTGGAGCTGGCTGGAGCATCCGTACTGGATGAGCGGGGTGAAGGTGGTGAGCTGCAGCTCGGCGTCCGCCTGCAGCTCGTGTCCCACCAGGTTGGGCATCTTGGTGACATTGTAGCCCAGGTTCTGGCACATGGCGATGCGGATGCCGTCGCAGCGCCGCTCCTCCTCGTCGCCGAAGCCCCGCGCCCCGCCGAGCAGCCCGGCCAGCAGCACGGCCAGCAGCCGGCCCCCCGCCATGGCCGAGCAGCGACCCCCGGCCCCGGCCCCGGCCGCGCCGCACGGGCCGGCTACAACGGGGAGGGGCCGGGGGCGGCTCCGCTGTTAAAGCTCCGAGCGGAGAAACGGCCCAAGGGGAGGGACGAGCGGCCCCGCGCCCGCCCCGCGCCGCAGCCCCCGCCCCGCCGGGGTCACACCGCGCCGCATCGCACCCTCCCGCTGCAGCCCGATGCTATTCGTGAGGGTCCCCCCTCCATCTTCTCCTTCTGGGTCCTCAGCACCCTCACCCCTCATCCTTGTCCCTCAGTGTCACCCCTAGTCCTTGTGGCTGCCCCGTCCCTGGCACTGTCCAAGGACAGGTTGGATGGGGCTTAGAGCAAACTGCTCTAGTGGAAGGTGTCCCTGCCCGTGGCAGGGGGTTGGAACTGGGTGAGCTTTGAGGTCCCTTCCAACCCAAACCAGTCTGTGATCGCATGTTCCTATACATGCCCCCTCTGCGCACAACAAGAAGCCCCTTCCCCCCTTTCCGCATGCTTGTGCCCCATCATCACTCTCCCCAGCATCCCCACCATGCCTCTCCAGCATGGGTGCTGGGCCCAGGGACCCCCCCAAATCCAGCTCCCCACACACAGCC
The DNA here is from genome assembly GCA_028858755.1 of Ara ararauna. Lineage (NCBI taxonomy): Eukaryota > Metazoa > Chordata > Aves > Psittaciformes > Psittacidae > Ara > Ara ararauna. The sequence goes on along the minus strand of CM054378.1, from coordinate 126,022,965 downwards.
CCAGCCCTACCCTCACTAGTGCCTGTCTTTCATCAGCCAAAGGCACTCAGCTTCTTTGCTGCCGGGTTAAAACTGTCTGGGGTGGCTTTGTGAACTGCTGCCTTCTCTTTCTAAGGAGTTAAATTGCACCACAGGGTTACATCTGGGGTTTAGTGCTGTTTGTTTTTTCACTGGGGCCACGAAACCTGGAGGGCACTGCTAGGTACCTCCTGGCATCCGTATAAATCTCTGTAAAACAAATACGTGTGGATGGAGCGTTGGTGAATTTGGGGAGGGAAAGGGCTGGATGATTAAACAGACCTTTAACGAGTCAGCGGGAGGAGGGATTAAGAGCAGAGAAATGAGGCTCGCGCTTAAATTCCCTGGGTATTATTTACACCTGTAATAAAATCTGGTTGAGCTGGTTGTGCCTTCAGCAAAAATATGTCATCTATTAGAGAGCTGTTTGTAAAGCACTTTGGAAATGTTTGTAAAGCCCCGGTGAAGTGACCTCTTCCTGTGCGCGTACAGTGTGTGGCATGTGCATGTGCTCCTGAGCATGTCCAGCGGGAGCAGCTACGCCTCCCTGTGCACCTCGGGGCCTCCCCTTCTCCCTGATGTTCCCAGGCTGCATCTGTGGGCTACAACTAAGACTAAGACTAACAGACTAAGATAGCCCTTAGCTATGTGTCCTTTCCAGGCCCGGGATTGTAAATCACAGCAAACCCCATGCTATGAAGTGCTCTGCGCTCAGTCATAGCATTGTAGGATCAACTAGGTTGGAAAAGACCTTTAAGACCAAGTCCAACCCTCACTTTCCCCCTCTGTGGCTCCATCACTAGTATTTTTCTCCCCTGAGACACGTGAGCTGTACCATGGTGTTGTAGGGATCTATGGGCTTTAAATGTGCTTTCCTCAAGCAGGATGGTGTTTTATTTGAGGTTTCATGAGCATAGATATTTACACAGCTCTCATCAACCATAACACTTTACAGCTAGCTCCAATAAAGAGTGCCTTTAACCTCGCAAAATCCTTGTGAGGCAGACAAGCAATATTATCTTAACTTTCCAAACACAGACAGTGCTACAGTCCCAAGGTCAGGCAAGGAGTCTACGATGGAGTCAGCAGCTCAACCATATCTTGCAGGGCCCTTATTTACTCACAAGCCGTAACCAGCCACGCTCAGCTGCTAATGTGGGTGGGTGATAACGCTGTGAATACAGTTCCCAGCCCCACTGCATTTATCACCTACATCAGGCAAGCATGGGGAATGGGTGATGGACACCCTCTGTACAGCCAAATACCAAAAGCTGGAGGCTGAGACTCTCATGGGAGAAGTTTTGGTTGGGTTCTCTTTGCTTTGTCCTAATTATGCAGGAAGAAAGACTAGAGGGAGGATCATGGTGACCTTAAAAACTATGCATCTTTGTCTTTGTATATGAAAACCCTTTTCATTTGCAGTGTAGTTAGGCACTGAAGAAGAGTTTGCTGCTACCAGAGCAGGGCTTTTGCCTAATTCCCATGGAAAAATCCATCTACTGCCTCTTCTACAGCAAAATCCTTGGTCTGTGGACCTGGTCCTTGGACTCAGTAAAGGGGCGGGGGGACATTGTAAAGCTACAAGGACCTTTTTAGAAGAACACTTATCCCCCCAAAACACCCCCTACTGCTACTGTCTTGTCTTTGACAGCATGGAATAAATATTAGAAAGTGCTAAACTCCTGTGTTTGCTTTGCAAAGCCTTTCAGATAACGTGAATTAGTTTTCAAAACAAGGGCGATGAGAGAAAATCATACGAGAGGTCAGAGTTGGGAAAATGGCAATTATTAATCATAGAATCATAGAATAGTTAGGGTTGGAAAGGACCTTAGGATCATCTAGGTCCAATCCACCTGCCATGGGCAGGGACACCTTCCACTAACCCATGCCACCCAAGGCTATGTCAAATCCAGCCTTGAACACCGCCAGCGATGGAGCATTCACAACTTCCCTGGGTAACCCATTCCAGTGCCTCACCATCCTTACAGTAAAGAATTTCTTCCTCATACCCAATCTAAACTTCTCCTGTTTAAGTTTGAACCCATTACCCCTTGTCCTCTCATTACAGTTCCTCAGGAAGAGTCCCTCCCCAGCATCCCTATAGGCCCCCTTCAGATATTGGAAGGCTGCTATGAGGTCTCCATGCAGCCTTCTCTTCTCCAGGATGAACAGCCCCAACTTTCTCATCCTGTCTTCATACAGGAGGTGCTCCAGTCCCCTGATCATCCTCGTGGCCCTCCTCTGGACTTGTTCCAAGAGTTCCGTGTCCTTTTTATGTTGAGGATACCAGAACTGCACACAGTACTCCAAGTGAGGTCTCAGGAGAGCAGAGTAGAGGGGCAGGATCACCTTCCTCGGCCGGCTGGTCACGCTCCTTTTTATGCAGCCCAGGATACTGTTGGCTTTCTGGGCTGCAAGCGCACACTGCCGGCTCATGTTCATTTTTTCATCAACCAGCACCCCCAAGTCCTTCTCTGCAGGACTGCTCTGAATCTCTTCTCTGCTTTGAACCTTACTCATGTATTAACAGTGAGTAAATGTCACCATGATAAACATGGATGTAATAGGTTCTTTAAGAAACCTCCCAGATAGTGGGTTTATAGGTTCTTAGATTAGCGGGCAGTGAGAGATGCTGGCCTGAATCCTGCACATCACAAGCCGTGTTCTTTCCTCAGTTAGTGCCTGATTTACAGCGTGTTTTCCTTTAATAAGTCTGATTTTGCTTCTGAGGTTGTTTTTGCTACAGGATCAAGCACCCACCCTGATAATTACTATTTACTGTGGCCGCCAATAATTATATTTGGGTTCTAGTCTGAGTTATCTTCAGCTTCCAGCCACTGACTTTTGTTCTCCCTTTGCTGGCCAGGTTGAGGAGTCATTACTGAGATTATCCTTATAGGTAATGTCAGGCTGTGATTAAGCCACCCTTTGACCTTTCTGTAGCAAACAAAACAGACTGAACTTCCTGAGTTCCTTACTGTAAAGTGTCTTTTCCAATTCTTTAATCATATTTTTCATTTTAAAGGAGCAAGATTTGACCCTGCTGTTTGACAACCACCTTCAGCCCAAACCATCCATTACAGTCTTAATGGGTATGTCTGAATTAGGAGCCTAAGCACCCCTGGTCAGAGGCAGACACTTGCAGAAGGCAACTCACATAATAGGAATTACATGAACATAAAATCCTACTTGTAATTTGTTATTATCTTGTTCTTATTATTTCCCTTCCCTCTTAAGTTTTTATGTGGTTTTCTGTATATCTATTAAAGCTATGGGCATATTTTTGCATTACAAAATAACTAATGCTTATCAGCATCTCTGAGAGTCTTCCATCTTCTTCAGGGTATCTGAGAAGGTTCATAACTCTGATCATTTTCAACTCATCAACATTTGCCTAAGTTGTAGTGTTAGAGCACAGCTCAGCTTTCCGTAGGAGTGACACTCATGTCAAATGTGCAGGTAGAATACCCTCTGCAGTCCCACACAAGATCACTCTGCTTAGACCTTCAAGGACATGACCTACCCCGTAGCATCACACCAAGTGCCAGGACCGATGCCTTGGGGGAAGACTGGAGAAACCTTGAGCACCCTGTTGATGAGCTTTAGAAAGCGGATACCACATTAGGATGTGATTATTTAAACCAAATGTCATCTTTTTGTCAGATGAATTTAATTCTAAGAGCGCCTCTACCTCTCAGGGTGAAAACTCACAAAGGGGTGTCTGATACTGGATGAGAGCAGTCTCTGATTTCCCACCGGTAGAGAAGACTGATACTTACCATCCCTGAAAGTTCTTTTACAGGTCTTGGATATAAATAATCTAAACATGCAGGGCATTTAAAACGTGTAACTTCTAGAGCTGTTTTAGCACATTGAACTTGTGAGAATGCGTTAATTATTGCTATTAGTTACCTCTATCATGCAACTCATATGTATTTTCCAGTATACAAGAAAAATGAGGGGTGATTCCTTCTGTCACCTGTTTTGTTTGCTGACAATTGCACAACTTCCATGGAGTAATGGACTGGCACCATTAATGACTTGCTCTTGGTCTCAGTTTACATAAGATATTATTGTCTTGGACTGTCTGTCCATTCACGTTTTGTTTTGTTTATTTTATCACATTCTTGTCATTCCTTTTGGTTTTATATTCATTCAAATCAATGCCTCCTTTCTGCTGTCTGATATTTGTGCTTTTGTTAAATAACTTTATCTTCTTTAAAATTTTACTGAAGATTCGTTCTTTAATTTTTCCCTCCATAAAGTTACCTGGATTTTTTAATTGAGACAGATCGATTTCTTTATTCAGTGATGGCTTTTCAAGCATCCAGTAATATATTTAAAATGGGTTCTTAGTTACTATTCACGTACTTACTATAAATTCCCTCCCCTACTTACCTCTGCACTTGGAGAGGCTGACCCTGATTTGCAATTATCCTTCTGTATTTATTGATTATAATCAGCATTTCAATTGTCCAGTAACAATCAGAAAATAAATGGTTTGTTTTGTCATGACACTTGCGGTGAACATGGCTCTTCTTGACCCCAGGAGAAAGAACACTGCATTGAGCTGCGCATATATTTATGTATATATATACAGATACGTATACACATATGCAAATACATGCACACACATATATGGGGGGTTTATATCTAAAATATTCACATATAAGACCAATGCACAGGGTGGTTCGGAGAGGCACTCTGATTCAGTGAGGCTGAATCAATGAACGTCGATCTCAGTGGGGCAGAATGCATCCCAGACCTTAAATTAAACCGTATAATATGTGCAGATTGGCCTGCCATGGTGCACTGCAGCATCCTTCTGGGTCTGATCCAGTGGAATTTGGCTCCTGAGGCTCTCAGGATACTTTGTTTAGGTTTCTACCTTTGGTGTGTTCATGTGAGCCAGCTCGCTCTGCAAAGGGAGACCCAGAGAGTGCCAGCAATGGAGTGTGGAGGGCAGGTCTCCAACCATGCTGTTAATCTGTGTTTTCATGCAGATATGACTGTAGCTTACTTTAATGCACCTTGGTGCAGCTAAACTGCGACACGCAGACCCCGTATCTGGTTCACATGCGTAATTCCTCACATGCCAACATGGGTCAATAGATGTTCCATGACCCCTGAAAGTCATTATTTTGGTCTGCACAGAAACCACAGAATTTGGGTTTATAGCTTTGTAAACAGGAAATTTCAGTGCTGCTTAATATGCATCGTTTTAAGAAGCCCTTTGCATTTAGATAGCATTGAATTGTTTGACAACGCAAGAGGACTTCTCAGATCATGTATGTAGTGAGGAATCCAGCAGGCACAGATGTCTCACACACACTGTTCCAAGGGGCACCGAGAGCAAAGCTGGCCATACCTTCCATAAGATAAAAGGTGCCAATGTAAAGATCACTTTACCTATGTGTTAGTATGTTTCTTATAGAGTTATTTCTCTTTTTAGGTTTAGGAATAACTTTATTTCTGTTTATATCCATTTTCCCTTATGATTTGCTCTCCCAAAACCCCTTTTCTCAGATAATTCAGAGACTGATACACCTCTCCATCCAGATTCGCAGAACAAACAAGCAGTTGCGAAGCAAAGCCGCTCTTAGGATCCACTGACACAAAAACATCCATACAATCATATTTTCAGTGTAGCTACGTCTATAAAATATCATACAAAAATACAAACCCATCCAAAGCAACCAGCCCGCATCCTTTGCCTGATATGACCACGCTTCCCAGGAAAGCTGTGCTCCAGAGATCCAGCATGCCCAATTGCAAGACAATCAGTTCTTTTGGGGACAATTAGTAGCCTGTTTTGAAAATCAGACCCATGGTGTAGGCAAAATTCAGCCTGGACATTGGAGTCACTGCTTCTGCCTCCCAGAATGACTTTCAGCTCAAACTGCTGCTTATTATGGCTTCTATAATGCTCAGAGATTTGCATTTTGGCGTCAGATTTCCCACACTTGACCTTAGCCCAAGGGATTTTCATTTTTTTTCCTGGAAAATGATGAACATTTTTTCTCAGAAAATCGTTCCGAGGCCCATTTATTTTTAATGCTCAGATAACTCCTAAACAGCCTGGTTTTATGACTTCAAATTTGGCATGCGTGGAGCGCAGTCGTGAAGGAGGAATGCGCTTTCTGTCTCATTTGAAGAAACTTCATTTCGCAACAGCGAATTAGCCCAAAAGTCTTGGAAATAATAAGCCGATCACTCACAAGGCGTGATTTAACTGTGGCAGAAAATGACAGGCTGGGCTCTCTTTCTCTGCGAGGTCACGAGTCTTGCTTTATAAATAAGGCTTAGTTTCCTTTCTGCAGAGTCATCGTTCCCACTAAATCTTTCTGCGTCCTGTTTTGCTTTAACTCTATGGCAGCATCAGGGGTTATTTCCCGTGTATTTGCTCTCTATAAGCAACGTTGTACTTGGCTCTCAGTGGCATTTTGCACTTTCTGTGAAGCAGATTTCACCAGATGTGATTGAAGAAGGGCTCTCTCTGCCTCGCACAGTACGTTGAGTTACATTACTACTTCGCACTCACCCAGATTGCCCCAGTCCTGGTCCTCACATACATTTGTCACCCACATCACACAACCCTGATTATGGACACAGGGGAGAGATGTTTCTGAAAGCATATTACAGTGCTTTCTCCTGAAATGTATTATCCAAGAAGTAAATCATAGAATCACAGACTGGTTTGTGTTGGTATGGACCTTAAAGCTCAGCGAGTTCCAACCCCCTGCTATGGGCAGGGACACCTTCCACTAGAGCAGGTTGCTCAAAGCCCCCTCCAACCTGGCCTTGAACACTGCCAGAGATGGGGCAGCCACAGCTTCTCTGGGCACCCTGTGCCAGTGCCTCAGCACCCTCACAGGGAAGAACTTCTGCCTAAGAGCTCATCTCAGTCTCCCCCTTGGCAGGTTAAAGCCATTCCCCTTGTCCTGTCCCTACAGGCCCTTGTCCAAAGCCCCTCTCCAGGTTTCCTGTAGCCCATTTATGCACTGGAGCTGCTCTAAGGTCTCCCCTTAAGGAGCCTTCTGTTCTCCAGGCTGAACCAGCCCAGCTCTCTCAGCCTGGCTGCAGAGCAGAGCTGCTCCAGCCCTGGCAGCATCTTTGTGACCTCCTTTGGACTCCCACTAACAGCTCCATATCCCTCTTGTGTTGTTGCCTCCAGAGCTGGATGCAGGACTGAAGGAGGGGGAGGTTCTCACCAGAGCACAGTAAAGGGGCAGAATCACCTCCTTTCACCTGCTACTCATGATTCTTGTGATTTAGCCCAGCACAGAGTTGGCTTTCTGGGCTGCAAGCATACACTGTTGGCTCATGGTGAGCTTTTAAGCTCCTAAATCTTTAAATTGATTAATTTATTACTTTTAAACATTAAGATTATTTAAATTAATTAATTAATTTTTAAACCTTGGAAATTAAGTTAGGCTGAGACAAAAACCCCTTAGAATAAGAGCTGAGAAGTGGGATTTGCTCACACGCTTCATCTCATTTGCCCTGCTCCAGCAATACCGCAACAAACTCGTTGAATCAATCCATTATTGCAGGCCTGAAGTTGTCCTGTGTCATTGGAGCAGCCCAGAGCTGTCAAGCGTGCTGAAGAATCTGGCCACAGATCTTGAAATGCACTATTTTTCCCCACTAAAAAGCCCATGTGAGCCGATACGCTGTGTTTAATCACATAACAGACAGCGTTGACTTGGAGGGCACGGCTGGAAAAAACCCTTCTTTGTATTGTGTTAGGCAGGCGGTGTGCTGTTCTCCTGGGAAAGAAATTCCACATCGGCCAGGAGGTGAAGTGTGCTGCACTCACACAGCTTCAGTAGTGCCTGTGAATACACAAAGGGGTATAGATAAAACAGGGAGACCTGCTCCCTTGCTGATAGGGATTGCTGGCATGACTCTCATGAGGAGCTGCTCCATGTGCCAGAAAGAGGCTTTAAGTTATACACACAACTGTTTTCAGGCCCCTATAGAACCACAGAGAAGTTTAAAGAGGCAGCAATACTTGACTCTTCCAGTTCTAGTTGGACAGCCCAGTTTACAGTGGCACTGCTCTTCACTTTGTGGGCCATTTAAAATATAGCCACTGCATGCTCTTTATGTCCAAATTCCAGTCTCATCTGCAATTCTTTTTTGCTATTATCATTATTATTATTAATGGTTGTTTCCATAGAATCAGGGAATTATTTGTGTTGGAAGGGAACTTAAGGCTCATCCAGTTCCAACCCCCTGCCACGGGCAGGGACACCTTCCACTAGAGCAGGGTGCTCCAAGCCCCATCCAAGCTGGCCTCAAACACTGCCAGGGATGGGGCACCCACAGCTTCTCTGGGCACCCTGTGCCAGCGCCTCAGCACCCTCACAGGGAAGAGCTTCTGCCTAAGAGCTCATCTGAGTCTCCCCTCTGTCAGTTTAAAGCCATTCCCCCTTGTCCTATCAGTACATGCCCTTAAGAAAAGTCCCTCTAGAGATTTCTTGTAGGCCTCCTTTAGTTATTGGAAGCTGCTCCCCTGAGCTTCATGCTCAGCCCTTGGACCATCTTTGTGGCCTCTTCTGGAATTGCTCAATTAGGTCTACATCCCTCTTGTGTTGTGTTCTCTTTAAATGACCATAGAATGCACTCAGTTTGGGAGCTGGTATAAGTATTTCATCAAAGGATATGAGATTCCGCTAATGTATTTATACTTATAGCATGGATACAATTGCAAAATATATCTGCTTTATTTTGCTTTAGTTTACTCCCCTTTCTCACATAGACAGAGCTGCTCTTCCATAAACCATTTGTATATGACATTCATAGTTTACATTTTTTTTACCACTTCCTATAAACAGCGCTACATTCATATGAAGACAAACACATAAACTTCATACCAGACAGTGAGAAAGACTGGTTTGGCAAGTTTTTGGCATACAGGTTCCTTAATTTCTATCCAAGCTGGTAAAGGAATCATACGGATTAGTGTTACACAGACTAAAGGACATTCAAAATTAAGCTGAGCATAAATAATGTCATTCATTCTTGTCCAAAAGCCCTTGCTGTCATTTACATTACCCCTGTGCTCCTTCCACGCATCCAGGTGATTACATGAGTGCAAGCCACCTTTCCCTATGTGCATATATGCTCTTCCTTAGACTCCCTGGCAGGGTACGTCCAGTTACTAATGGTTAGAAAACTAATAAGATAAAATAAATAGTCCTGTGATGAGGAGGAGGGGTGGTGTGACCAAGAATGCAAACAGATCAGCTTAGATTGGCTTCAACTGTCAAGGAACCGCACCCTTGTGCTTTTCTGCAGTGATGGTATTTTAGCACTGTACCAAGGTTTTGTTATCAATGGAACAAATGCAGAGTTTTATTTCTATTATTGCTGGATCAAGCTTTTGAGTATGTACTGATCTTTCATTCTTGAGCAGTGTAATTTATATTTGGAGGCTGGCAATTCATCCAGTTCCCCACAGACATTGAGATGAACTTAGAAAATAAAGAGACTTCATGTGAATTCCATTTTTCTCAGGCATTTTTATTCCTCAGAGAGACTTCCATGCGGCCAAATTACCATAAAAACTGGATTATCATGATATTTCAGCTCCTTATGGTAAAAGCTCCTGCCATTCATTACTGTTGACACTATACACACATCCTTGGGGAACTATGGAAAATATAAACAGAAAACTCACAACAATGTGCAGAAAAAGCATAAGAAAGCTGCTGTTTAACCCAAATATTCCCTGAGCAAAACTAAAGTCAATTATTTATAATCACAGAATGGTTTGGCTTGGAAGGGACACCTTCCAACAAGACCAGGCTGCTCCAAGCCCCGTCCAACCTGGCCTTGAACACTGCCAGGGATTGGGCAGCCACAGCTTCTCTGGGCAGCCTGGGCCAGCGCCTCAGCACCCTCACAGGGAAGAATTTCTTCCTAATAATGTTTCTCATATTTCCTAATAATATTAGGAATTGCATATGTCATAATGGCTCAATGTTGTGCTCAATGGCTCAATGTCCAGATGGAGACCAGTAACGAGTGGTGTCCCTCACGGATCGGTGTTGGGACCGGTCTTGTTCAACATCTTTGTCAGTGACATGGACAGTGGGATTGAGTGCGCCCTCAGCAAGTTTGCCAATGACACCAAGCTGTGGGGTTCGGTTGATACGTTGGAGGGAAGGAATGCCATCCAGAGGGACCTTGACACGCTTGTGAGGTGGGCTGATGCCAACCTGATGAAGTTTAACCATGACAAGTGCAAGGTCCTCCACCCGGGTCTGAGCAATCCTAGGCACAGCTGCAGGTTGGGCAGAGAAGAGATTCAGAGCAGTCCTGCAGAGAAGGACTTGGGGGTTTTGGTTGATGAGAAAATGAACATGAGCCAGCAGTGTGCGCTTGCAGCCCAGAAAGCCAACCATATCCTGGGCTGCATCAAAAGGAGCGTGACCAGCAGGTCGAGGGAGGTGATCCTGCCCCTCTACTCTGCTCTCCTGAGACCTCACTTGGAGTATTGTGTGCAGTTCTGGTGTCCTCAACATCAAAAGGACATGGAACTGTTGGAACACGTCCAAAGGAGGGCCACGAGGATGATCAGGGGACTGGAGCACCTCCCATATGAAGATAGGCTGAAAAAGCTGGGTCTTTTCAGCCTGGAGAAGAGAAGGCTGCGTGGAGACCTCAGAGCAGCCTTCCAGTATCTGAAGGGGGCCTATAGGGATGCTGGGGAGGGACTCTTCCTGAGGAACTGTAGTGAGAGGACAAGGGGTAATGGGCTCAAACTTAAACAGGGGAAGTTTAGACTGGATATGAGGAAGAAATTCTTTACTGTAAGGGTGGTGAGGCACTGGAATGGGTTCCCCAGGGAAGCTGTGAATGCTCCATCGCTGGCGGTGTTCAGGGCTGGATTGGACATAGCCTTGGGTGGCATGGTTTAGTGTGAGGTGTCCCTGCCCCTGGCAGGGGGGTTGGAAGTAGATGATCATTAGGTCCTTTCCAACCCTAACTATTCTGTGATTCTATATATTATATAGTATTATTCCTAATAATAATTCTGATGGGCTTTGCCATTGCTAGGTTAGTCTCTCATCGAACCTCATGTAATCAGGGCAGACTGTGACAGTACTCAAGAGTCCAGATCAGATCTAATGCGGCTGCACTGGAGATCCTCCACTCTCCCTTGACTATCAAAGAAGCTTAGGATTTCTACCTCATTCCTTAGCTGCTCCATGTAGCTGGGTAAAGTTAAGAGGAACTCAGATAGTCTCAAGCGTAATAAGAGGGTGGGGATTAAGGAATAATTTATGCAAGAGCCCTTGGGCAACAACGCATAACTATAGGATAAATATTCTTGATTAGAGGATCATTTTAACACCTTTATTGTGAGACATGCACACAAACCACAATGCTATTCCACTTCAGCCTCTGAATTACAAAAGGATGAACTGGGTCCCAAAAACATGATTCCAGTAAGTAAAAAGCTGGCATTTCTGGAGATCATTTGTTAAGTAGACACATGGGAAAAGAGGATTTTCAAAAGGCCTTCTAGAAAGTGGCGCTAGTAAGAGATGGCCTGGGGATTATTTTCTTCAGCTAAAACAAACTGACATGCTGGGTGTTAAATGACACTTGTTTTGAGACAAGCTTCTGGTAAACTGTACTGTAAACCTCTTCTCTCTTTAGATCATCAATAATTATAGGTCCCTCATACAGCGAGTGGTAAAAGCTGTATACTCTATTTAGTTCATGTAAAATTTTGCTTCATCATCTGAAAATATGCTTTTCTGCACGATTTTTACAGAAAAACTTTCTCCCTAGAGATGGATGCAGTTCAGTGGGGGTGGAATGCTGGGAGGAGGTGTAGTTTCTTACACACACTGCAATATCCTATGTGAAGTTTACTGAAGTTCTTGTATAAGAGAACTTATTTGAAATGTATCATTTGGGTTAATGCTGCTTTGTGGTGTTGAGCTGTAAATGGCACATCCATGGACACCAAATCATCAACCATCCTCAGTGCCTTGTTTTTATGAGCATCACACTATCCCAGCCAACAATGCATCAGTTCCCCCATGGCTTTTGACCACAGAGATCTGTATGCAACATTACCATTACACCTCCTATTAAATACAGCAAAAATAAGCAAAATTCTTTTATTTTCTATAAATAGGATGCAAAAGTAAGGTGCTTTCCTGGTGTGGGAGGGGAATGCAGAATGATGCCAAGTGTGATCAGTTACCTCATTTCCATGCACAGGCACATGCATACTGAACAATTAGCCAACGCAGTAAGCTTTCTGCTCCCTATCTTCAGAATCTTCCAATGCTAAAAACCACTATAAAAATACCAAGAGAAGCCTCCTGACAGTGACATACATCAGGCTGCAAAATGACCTCTCCCAGGGAGTGGTGAAAGCCCTATCATTTATGTTATAAACAATAGCAACTCTTAACACACTATGTGCACAAAGCTGGGCAAATATTAAATGATCTGCAAAACTTACAGCTAGACAAAACATGGGAAACTATTCTCTGGAAGACAATATTGGGAAAGCCAAAGAAATAACCTAGTACTTTATGAAGGGGATTTCTTTAGAGACACAAAGTTAGGTGTCCAACCTGCACTGAAATCCAACGAGACCTAAACATCCAACTCCCACTGGGTTCTCTGGAAATACTGACCTCAAGATGTCAGATTTTTCTCTTGGCCACGCTAGAGTTAGGATGAAGGAAGTCTCTGCAGGGGACGTCTGTAAATGAGATCAGAACTCAACCATAAAATGCTAACAAAGCCATCTTGAGCGTGCAGAGCTGCACTCAGTGACGAGTATACCACTGCATTATTTCTGCGTTCATTACGGGCTTTTTTCCATGTGTTGGTTTTGGTTTATCGGCAGTTTTTACTTTGATTTGTATTTTATGATAATTTATTTTCATTTGCTGGTTCTCGGTCTATTTACAGAGAACAAAGGAATGCATGCTGTAGAACAGTAGAATAATAGTGTTTATTTTCACAAGTTTGGACTGATCAAATAACCCACAAGTCCCAAAGTGGAACCATGCCTGAGGTAGGTTAGGTCATCTCCAGCATGGGGAAACAAACAGAAATATCCCATTCTTCACTATTGTTTATTATATTTACGCCACTTGAGAGTTTTAACAATACCACATATATAAAACATTTGTTCTTGCTTTCTGTGCTATTCAGAGTTTTCTCAAGGCTCTTTGGTGCTTTTTTTTCTCCTAGGGACACGGCAACATTGCTACGCTTTAGTGACTTTCTCAACTGATTTAGCAGAAATGTAAGAAATGGCCCCGAGGAATGAGCCAGGGGTGCTGAAAAGGAGGTTTTGTTCTCTGAATGCTTCTATGTTTAAGAACAGTTCTTTTGAGAGGGCTGCGTGGAGACCTCAGAGCAGCCTTCCAGTATCTGAAGGGGGCCTATAGGGATGCTGGGGAGGGACTCTTCCTGAGGAACTGTAGTGAGAGGACAAGGGGTAATGGGTTCAAACTTAAACAGGGGAAGTTATAACTGGATATGAGGAAGAAATTCTTTACTGTAAGGGTGGTGAGGCACTGGCATGGGTTACCCAGGGAAGTTGTGAATGCTCCATCGCTGGCGGTGTTCAGGGCTGGATTGGACATAGTCTTGGGTGGCATGGTTTAGTGGGAGGTGTCCCTGCCCCTGGCAGGGGGGTTGGAACTAGATGATCTTAAGGTCCTTTCCAACCCTAACTATTCTATGGTTCTATGATTCTTTTTCATGCACATTCCAAGCTCAGTCCAGCAGTGAGAAACCAAACCCAGAACTCGTTGTTACTATCTTTGAAGTCCCATCAAATCCACAACTGAGTTTTATACCTCCTTGATTTTTGACAGGAGGTCCAAACATGGATGCCTAAAGCTACATCTGTCCACCCAAATCCAGTATTTCAAAAGCTAAGTGATCATGGGTGTGTTGTGTTTCATTTGCAATTTGAAGCGCTTTCAACCTTGCAGCAAAGTGTGGCTGAGCTGAATATAAAGGCCAAGGGAGCAGCTTGCCTCAAAGAGCCTCCTCCAAGCTATCTATCCTGCTCACAGCTTTGGACATCCATAGTCCTGCTGAAGGACAATGTAGTTTATCAACCCATTACTGCGTGATAACCTAAAATCACTGCCAGTTTGCTTGAAAATACAAACCTGCAAGAGGCAGTGATTCAGCAGCCACCGCTTAGGCTGTTGAATTCTACTGCTGTGATGTCCAAGGGCTGGCAGCAGGAGTGATCAGAGTCCTGAGGCTATTTCAACATGAGCATTGGAAAACTAAGTCACTGAAATTTACTGGTCATTATTCCTCTGGAAAAAAGATCAGGCTCAGATTGAAAAGCTTTTCTAAAGTGCTGAGTTCCTAGAAACTATCATGACTTTTCAAAGGAGCTGTTGGGTGTTTGGTTGCTTTAGAATAACTGCGTTTCTATGTGGGGCCTTAGCAGCCCAACAGTTAGACTGACAGCTTTATTACAGAAACTTCAAGCATGCCAGAAACTTCAAACACACCAAAAATGGCTCCTTCTGTGTCTTTTCTCAAGTCTATGAAGCTGTTCATGACTTTGGAAAAACGCAAGTGTTTGAAGCATAAATGCTGCCATCATGACCTCAAATAAGATGGAAATGGGTAATGAGGAGGGACAAACATTTTTTTTACTTGAGGATTTCATTGTTCCTTCCTGACTCCTTTTTCTCTCCTATTTTCTGACAGATCCTTTGCATCAACACTGCTGAAGAACAGCCACCACCAACTGCTGCTCCTGTGGGCAAACAGTAATGACTGGCTGGTATCTGCCCCATTTAGAGCCAGACCTCTCCATAGCATATTGATCTCAGATCTCATTCCAAAGGCCCCAGAAAAGAACCAGACAGTGAATTAGCAATCAGGTGGCATAGACAATAGGGGTTCAGAGCTCTGCTTCACTTCTTAGACCTCTTAAGGAGTACAGACCCATGTAAGGCTGCCTCAGAGCCCCGTGTGTACAGCAACATGTGCGCCCAGCCTGCTCTCATCCTTCCCACCCACAGTCATGGAAAGGTGAATATCACCTGCAGGTTTGAAGGCTGCTGCCCCCACCTGGTAGCCAGAAATGAAGGATGTGGCCAGGTTGGACAGAGCCTTGGGTGACATGGTTTAGTGTGAGGTGTCCCTGCCTATGGCAGGGGGGTTGGAACTTGATGATCTTAAGGCCCTTTCCAACCCTAACTGTTCTATGATTCTATGTGGAAGCTGTGCGGGATAAGTCTTCTCTGACTGCTGAATTCCATAAATATCAAGACAGGAGGATGGCAGATAAGGACACGAGATCCAGACATAGCACCGTGCCTGCAGAGCATGGGCAGACATACCTTTCAATAGCTTCCACCAGGAATGATGTTATTCCACCTGAACGGGGGTTGCAGTGATTTCAGCAGGTAGGGAACTAGCCTTTATTATCTGGGTAAGGGACCTTCAAGAACAGGAATACACTGAGGTACTTGGATGATGCAAGATGTGGTCTTGCACTCTTTCCAGAACTACAGAAAGCATTTTTCTGGAGAGCAGGAAAGCAGCAGCAGGATCACAGTTGCTGTTCTGGGGTGCTCTCGGGATGATGTTCACGTGCCCTGACTCTCACTTCTTCTGTAGAGAACCCAATGTCTTAATTTAGCCTTTAATGACCAATCCTGTCACCTGAATTAGAAAGAAGAAATCACTGTCTCCAGAAACAGAAGCACCACAGGCTAAATACAGTTGAGGTACAATTCCAGTGATGCCAGTAGCATGAATATGGCTCAGAATGTCATCTCCTGGTTTGGCCTGAGGAATCAGCGTGGAGAACATCATGATTGTGCTTTCTTGATGTGATCCTCTGTGAGGAGGACTGTGACATGTATGCCTGGAAAAAATCCAGATGTGTATAAACTGGAGGATATTATTGTGTGTATTAAAATGTTCACAGGGTATTATCCCACAGCCCATCCCATATTTATTTTGGAAATGAGTACATCTGGAAAATGGGAAAACTTCCAGATTCCTTCACCTTGAAATATCAGCAAACACAAGGGTATTTTGAGATTATTCCCCACTAAAAAATGAACAAGCAGCACTCATGGCTGTAAGCCAGAGGAGAATCCCTCTTCAAATAATGCAAAATGGGTTAAGGTTAAAGTGCAAGTAGCCTTGGAGACAAGGGTGAAAAGTAGTTCTTAAAGGTTCCTTCTTTCCTTGGGGGAAAGTAAACCCAGCTCAATTAGTGGCCATTCACTGACATTCAATGCAGACACTTCATTTATTACTGATACATGTTACAAGCCATTTCTACCAACCTAATTTTATACAGTACCTACGATTTATCCTGGATTTTGTGAAGAAATGGAGATTGGAGCAACATCTCCAAGTTCCAGTGCAGTTCCCTGGAGGAAGCAGATGCCTGTTGAGCACACATTGCCTCCACCGCCTGAGCAGAAGGATGAATTTAATTCCTAGCTTTTTTAGCAGCAGAGTATTTTTCAGTCTGGACTACACAGACTTCATGATAGAAGCATGAGACAATCACAGAGACGGCAGGAGAACAAGCTGGAGGACAAAACCAATAAAAGCGTAAGAATGGGAAAAGAACGGAAATAAGAGACTGCAAAGTACCCCATCAGATGGAATGAGTAGTTCTTATCAGAGAAGAGAAGCAACTTCTAGAAGTGAAGTTCAGGCACCAAAAGTAGCAAGGAAAAGCTGGATCACCTGTCCCAAGGGAGAAAACAAATACATGGCAAAAAAAAGCACACAAGTTGGAAAGCAGCATGAAGGAATGGAGAGGGCAAAACATTACATTTCTTCCAAGTTAAAATGTTTCCAGATTGTTCTGATATTTCAAACTGTTTAGAAGGAAGATTTCCCAGATCCCAATGCATTTGGAAGGCAAAGCCTCCAACTTCCCTGTTTGGCTTTTTTCTTCATTTTCTTTCTTTCTGCCTTTGTTCCAATTCGTTCAATGCTCTGCTTTGATTCCCAGCTAGATCGCCTAGTAAAGCAGATACTTGCTCCCTGCAAAGGCAAGAGATCTTCACACCTTCAGCTATGCTCATGGGTTGACAGATGTAATTTACTTGCAGATACCAGATTTAGCAGATGCTGAAGATCTCAGCAGAGAATGTTCTCAGACTGTGAGACCCACCAAAACCTGGAAAAACAAGCACTGTGTTTCTTCATTCAGCAATTGCTACCCAAGCTATCTGACTCCCTGACATAATCAGTTATCATCAGCGTAGGATCACTGCTGTTCATCAGTTAATGTCTCTTTGCTAGAGACTGTGTCTGGCTCCAAACTTGCGCTGAGAGCTGTGTTTTGTTAACTCAGTACCTGCGAACTGGAGCAGGGAGTCTGTATGAGGTAAGATGCTGCCAAATTGCCTACACCCTTCTGTGGCACAAGGCATGGAGACCAGGCTATCGCAGCTGTCCTGGTCTGGCGAGGCTCACAGGTTTACCTGACGTTTTTGGCAGCCTCAACTTCTATTCAGAGACCGTGGTGTATCTGATACTGCTGCATTAATAAGGATGACGGAGTAAGCGGAGCACTGTCAGCTCTGCCACCACTCACGCTGCTCAGCAATTAGCTCACTCCCTGGCTTTGTATTTGGGATTACTCTTAGTAACTCCCTCCAAGGCACCTGGATATTACCAGGCGAGCTCTGAACAGTGTGTGCCACGTCACCTGGCTTTGTGCCACAGGATTCATCTCTGTGTTTGCTTAAGCAACGTTATAGACACCGCCTGCTATTCCCAATGTAGAATGTTGTTCCTGCAACAAGGAGCGCTCCCAAAACCCCCAGGTACTTATGAGGACTTTACTTACAGTAAAGGTCCTCAATGCTTTTTTAATTCATGTCCTCCATGCTTTCGCAAGACTATTTTGTCCTAGTTCCAATCAAGGGTAAGTTTCTCCCAGGACAGAGTAGCCTGGGCTGGCATTCAATGCCAATTGGGCTATCAGCCGTATTCCCATGCTGCTTTACCCCTCAGGCTTCTTCCCAGAATAGAATAGTGCAACACCATGGAAAAGGGCCTGGAGCAAGATCAGAGATGTGCCACTTTCTTTATTAGTGCATCACTGGAGTCTTCCTCAGCAGACCTGACAGAAGAGATGCAAAAGCCTCCAGTTCTGGCAGCTATTGAGGGTTGCTGCACAAGTGGACAAGGTACCTTGTTGGGTCCTTTTTTACCACTTTCCCTTAGCTAGAGCAGGGAAAATCCTCCAGAATTAGAACTGCCTGCCAAAACGTATGTCAGAAGAGAAATGATCAGCTTGTGCAATTGTGAGTATTGTACATGCCCGCAAATACAAAGCAGCAAGCAAGCCTTAAGCCCAGAGTAGTATCAAAGCCAAAACATGCAAGCAGTGGAGCCAGAATCGATATCTGAGGCAATAAATGCCTTTTTTGCCCACAAGCAGTTCTTAAACAGTAATAGAAAAACAGCAAGCAAGGCACTTGAGTCCAAGCCGAAGTCCAGACAACACTGCAGCAGGTTATCGTGCCAACACTGCTTCTGTACAAGGGTCAGCACATAGAGATATTTACTCCTTTTGTCAGCCACGCAGCTGCAGGGGAGCTGTAACTCATAACCATCCTAGAATGGTTTGGGTTGGGACCTTAAAGCTCATCCAGTTCAAACTCCCTGCCATGGTCAGGGACACCTTCCACTAGAGCAGGTTGCTCCAAGCCCCGTTCAACCTGGCCCTGAACACTGCCAAGGATGGAGCATGAATCTAAAGCTGAATTTAAAGTTGTCTTCAGTTAATCTACTAGATGTTAAATACAGATTGTCATAAACAAGAGCTCTGCCTAGCAGAGGGTTGGCTGGTTGGTCAGGCACGCTTGACTGAAATAGGATAATTGAACTATTTAGGCCAAAAATCTCCCAGTGCTGATTTGCGGGGAGGCTGCAGCTAGTTTCTCCATGGCTCCAAGTTCCGTGAACCATCCAATTTATCCATCTATAATGGATAAATTAGAATAAATTATAACAAATGCTAAATCTGAAATGCAGGTATGCTGTTGATTTTGCAAAATTAACACTGAATTTGCTCTGTCTTGTTGGAAGTGGTACAGATTGGTTTCGAAGAGCAAAACTCTGCAGGAGAATTTGGAGGCAGGCTGTAAGGGGGAGTTTTCCTGCTGCAGACATGTTCCAAGCCTGTGTTTGACTGCAGGTTAGTTTGCTGATGCTCCTTCCTACTTGTCTTGGGATGGACCCACCTTGTAGGTCTGGATATAACCTCTCCTGGCTTTACTGCTGTGCGGGAGGTACATGCTGTCCTCTGTCGGGACAGTGTTCACAAACTGTCACTTCACAAAGGCCCGAGTGAAAAGCCCAGCTCCTGACCCAGGCGGCCCAATTTGTCCCAAAATGATCAGAATTCCAAGCTGGAACCCGGTGCCTGTTTTGCACTTGTGCCTCCTGTCACTGCTCTCATGGGTTTGGATAAATAGAATGGTTTGGGTTGGAAAGGACCTCAAGATCATACAATTTCAACCCTCTGCCATGGGCAGGGACACCTCCCACTAAACCATGCCACCCAAGGCTCTGTCCAACCTGGCCTTGAACACTGCCAGCGATGGAGCATTCACAACTTCCCTGGGCAACCCATTCCAGTGCCTCACCACCCTTACAGTATAGAATTTCTTCCTCATACCCAATCTAAACTTCCCCTGTTTAAGTTTGAACCCATTACCCCTTGTCCTATCGCTGCAGCTCCCGAAGAGGATTCCCCGTGTCCATCATTCCCAAGGTAAAAAACCACCCACTCCTCCGCTCCTCCTCCCTCCCGCAGGCACCGGGGGGGAGGGGTGCGCGCGTGTGGGAACGCGAAGAGCCCCCTGGGGGGGGTGTGTGTGGGGGGGGGGGGGGAGCGGGAGGTGGACGCACGCCGCCTCGCGCCACCCCTCCCGCGCGCGCTCCCCGCCCCGCGGCGGGCGCGGATTGGCTGCGGGCCTCACGCGAGCAGCGCGGGAAGGGAAGGGGAGGGGGGAGGGAAGGGGAGGGGGGAGGGGAGGGGGGGGGGAGGAGGGAGCGAGCGCGTCTGCCCGCGAGTAACCCCGGCAGCGCCCCGTGCGACCTCCCGGCGGCGGCGGCGAAGATGGCGGCGCTGAGCAAGTCCATCCCCCACAACTGCTACGAGATCGGGCACACCTGGCACCCGCGCTGCGCCATGGCCGTCGTGCATGTCAGCCGCAGCGCGCTGGCGGAGTCCCTCCGCATCTACGGCACGCTGTACCTGGTGGGTGCGCGGCGCCACGCGCGGGCACCTTCCCCGGAGGGGAGGGGCTGGGCTGAGGGGGCGCGGGCCTGAGGGGGTGGCCTGTGGGAGGGCACAGGGAGAGGGGAAGGGCGTGAGGGGTGTTTGGGCGCTGGGGGTGTCAGAACGGGGGAGCTTGGCCTGGGGGGGAAGGGTACAGGCGTTGTGGGGGAGCGTGGCCTGAGGGGAGGGGAAAGGCCATGACGGTGTCTGGGGATGGCGGAGTGGGGGGAGCCTGGCATACTGGGGAGGGTATGGGGGATGTGGGGGGAGCCTGGCCTGAGGTGAGGGGGAAAGGCATGAGGGGTGTTTGGGGTGGGCCTAAGGGATGTAAGAGTGTGGGAGCCTGGCCTGCGGGCAAGGGTATAAGGTATATGGGGGGAATCTGGTTTGAGACGATGTGGAAGGCCGTGAGGGGTGCTTGGGGAAGGCACAGGGATATACAAGTGGGGGGAGTCTGGACTGGAGTGGGGAATGAGGCATATCGAGGGAGGGAGGCTGGTCTGGAGTGGGGGGAGAAGGGTATGCTGGGAGAGGGAGGGCAGGAGGATGTCAAGGGGCAGCCTGACCTTGGAGCAAGAAAAGCAAACAGGATATTCTGGGGGGAAGTCTGGTGTTGGGGAGGAGTGGGGTGGGGGAGAGCTTGGTTTGAGGGCTGGAGGGTATAATGGTTATCTGGGGGGGGGAGAGCCTGATGCTTGAAGAGAGAGGTAGTGTGTTAAATCTAGGCCTAGGAGGGGAAAAGAAAGGCATAGGGGATGATGGGGGCTGGTGACACAACATGCTGTGAGAGGGGTGAAGATGGTGAGGTAGGAGGGCATGGGCACAGCCTGAGCGTTGTGTTTCTGTTATTTTCTAGTCCCTATGGCACCTAAATAAAGAGTTAGTATTTACCTGGAGGGCACTGTTGTAGCTTTGGCAGTAGCAGGTGTAATGCACGTGTATATTGCTGTTGGGGACACCTTGGTAATCAGTGCCTTAGGCTCATGGAGATTCCACTGTATGAAAAAGCAAGGCTAAACAAATACATTAAGGTTAAAGGAGTCTAAGTATTAAAAGAGTATTCTATGGTGAGGTGTCTTAGCTTGAATGTGCAGTTACTCTTGGTTATGTCACCTCAGTTGCAGCTTCCAGCAAGTGAGGATGTAGGTAGAGGAGGCGGGATCTGTTTGCAACCATCTCTAAACATACCCTGAAAGCTCACCTGAGCTGGAATTGCTGTAGGTGAGCGCTTCCTTCTGTCCCCACCTCCGTGTTTCTCCTGTAGTGGTGCTTAGGGGATTGAGTAGTGAGCTGGCTGCTGAGCTGGCCCCAGGCTAAGTCCTACAGGAAGAAAAACAAGTCATTGAGTCTGTACTTTTGAGCTTGTACTTTCAACTCTGTACCAGTGCTGGAGCAACAAATCTATCGAGCTATGCAGTAGAGAGAAGGGAAGGAGTGGGACTGCAGCAGTCCTGGCATAGTTTAAGCTCCCATTGAAGTGTACTTTGAGTGAAAGTTGTGACATCCAGTTGCATGATTAAGGAAGTTAACTGGTAGCAGTGTGAACCAAAGGAGTTGTCATGTCTGACAGTGAACGTTTTCACTCTGTATTGACACAAACAGAAGGGGCGGCTGTTTTTATGAGCGTATGGTGAGCTGGATCAGGAAACTAATACAGAGAAGGTGTCTTCTCTTCCTTCCCCCTCCCCAGTAACATTTTCTTTGTATCTGTCTTCAGATCCAGTTTGCTGTGTGGGAGCATGAATACTTGTACCAGCAGAGAATGGGCCTCAAATGAGCCATGAGAGGTCTAGTGGTGATCTGTCAGGTCTGACTAAAGATAAAGCAGCTTAAACAGCTGTGTAATTAAATCAGAGTTCTCCAGCATCCAGGCCTCGTAAAGAGATTCCTGCTCATAGGCATGTTACAGTTAACTTGGCTGTGCAGTGAGGGTTTAGGGGGAAAGCTTCCTCGTTTTATTTCTTGGAGAAGAAAAACAAACCTAAAAATCCAGTGTGTTTTCCTGATCTGTCTTATGCTGTGGGCCCATAAACAGTTGCACGTTGTCACAAATCCAGAATGGGGTGGGAACCTTCTTGACTAATGCCATGCTGTAATGCAAAAGGTCTGCATCAGTTTTTACACTGCCTTCTTTGCAGATTGAAAGTTTTCCTATATTTTTGTTGACAGTGTTAAGCTTGTTTTACCAGAGTAATCTAAAGCTGAGATGCTCTAAAAATCTTGCTGCCACATAAAGAGGGGGAAGCACTTGCTTTCCTTTGCCTCCAGACATGTAACTGTGCTCCCTTCTTTGCGTATTGGACCTCATCTCTCCTTGAGCAGGATTGATTCATTCACTAAGCCAGAAGAAATTACTACCCTGCTTTTAGCTGGGGTAATTTTCAGCTGCATTAATGAATGGAATTGATTTATTAAGCAGGGTTTGACGAGCACCAGGGCCAGTGTAAGGTAAAGAGTGAAAGGGTGCAGTGGGGACTGCAAAGGAGGAAGCAGAAGCCTTGCACATTAAATAGCTTGGCAGGGAAAGAACAGTCCTGAATTAAGAGAGTCATCACTAAATTCATTCTTTGCTGGACTTAAAGCTGTGCTTGAAAGCCTTGTATTTGTAAAAGAAATATCACAGTTGGACAGCACAATTTTTCAGTCATTTTCTCTATTATGCAGTTCACATGAGGGGATGAACTTAAATTATCTTTATAGTTATATCAGTGTATGTTCAGAATATTTCTGCTACTATTTAGTCCCAGTCCTTTGTAGAGCTCAGCAACAGCAAATTGCACTTCATTTTTCTGTGTCAGACCTGTAAGATCTTTTCTGCTTGTTTGTGCCTCCTGTTGCCACAAGCTAATAACTAAGGCAAGTAGGTGAAAGAGTTTCCTTTCACAGAAGCTTGTGTGGAGATGAATGGGAGAAAATAGATGAGAATAAATTACTAGAGGTCATCTGTGAGAGAATGTGGTTAGAGACAGTTATAATCCAGAGTCCAAACTCCTAACAGTTACACCCTATATATCTTAAGCATTTTGCTACTCTTCAGTAAGTGGGAGACTGATGGAGCCAGATTAAGTGGTGCTAGTATTTGGTGAGTAAAATACCTGTTTTCAGTAAATGGCTGTAAAAAAAATCTTTGAAGTAGTGGCTGTGCTTGATTATTTTTTGAGGTGGAAAAAAATACAATCTTCAGACATTACACTGCCACTGTCTTTACTTTTGCTTCTGTACAAACTGATTGCTTTAGCAAAAGTAGGTTTTATATCTAAATTGAATTGTCCTTCCCTGTGCAGAGCAGCCAAAAGGAATGCCTATTTCATAATTGAGAATGTTTGTGTTATACAAACTGAGTGTCCAAATGTGGAAGTCTTTGAGACCCACTTAAAAAAACAAATTGAAACAAATCCTGAAGTTAAAAATTGTTTAACATCTCTACCCCCAAAACAACCTGCAGATCGTCTCCCATAAACCTTATAATCCCACTTCTCCCAAACTGCCTGCCGTGCTATCTTAAGGAAACTTTACTGAGTTTTCAAAGTACATCAGTTTGTTGTACTTTGTTCTATCTGTACTTCTTTAGATCAGCCAAAGCTAAAGAAAATGTGGAGGTGTAATCTTGTATTTTCAAAGTTGAATTTAGACTTACAGAAATTCACAGAGGTGGGGATAAGAATGTTTTCATGGGGAGACTGCATGAAGCTGGGGAAAGGGGAAGGAGAGACTGGAATAGTGGCTTTGAGTTGTCTTGGCTTCTGTTTCACAGGATTTGTTAATTTCACACAGCAGATCTGCCATTCATCAGACGTTAGAGCAAGATCTTCTGTTTCCTGAGGGTCTGCAGGTTTTAGGCACTTTTTTGATGATGGTGCATGTTTTGCAGTAGATGAATATACTTATTCATTAGTATGAAGTGTTTGTAGTCTGTCAGAGGTATTTGGATCTGGTGGTAACATTACCTCTTAATCTAAGTAAGGTAAAATCATCTGTTTGCAGTGAAGGTAATTCTTCTACCTTTTTGTCCATGGAATGACAAGAACCATTCGTGTCATTCATCTTTTCTTTCTTCTAGTCTGGTCATCTGTTTTTTTTCACCTAATTTAAAAGCCAGGCTCCCTCCCTGCCTCTCCAACAGAGCTTCTGTCCTGCCGTTCTCCTCTCGAGGCCTTTCCTTCTTCACCAACAGCCATGGAACAGTGTGAGCACTAGCCCCTTCCTGGGTCACCCTGACTGTTATTTTACTCCTCACTCTGCCTCCAGACTCCTCTCTTCCAGATGGATCTGCTGGCATAGAGGAACAACAGGCCTAAGGAAGCAGGGATGCCAGTGAGTCTGTTCCATGTGTCCTCTGCACTGGGGCATAGGTCAGCCAATTATTTAGCAGAATGGGTCTAACCTGAGCCTGCTGTTCCAGCACATATTTTTGTGGTCCTTGGGGCTTGCTGTATTTTATTTATTTCATTCACTTAGTTTCTTCTTGTACCCTTTTCATATTCATATTAGCTTCACTTTGGACACTACAAATGCTGGGAACTCACTGTTGATGTGAGAAGGCTGTATGGGCCAAATACTTCAGAAGTGCTGGGTATATGAAAATGTGGGTTTTGTTTGTCCTGCACACCATTGTGTATTTGGAAGGAGGGTGGAGAGACCAGGAAAGGATGTTAGTCTTGCCCTTGAATATGCTACTATATGCCAGCTTGGATCTCTGCGATAGGCTGTCAAGAAGCTCCCTTCTGTCAGGACTTTGTACCTGAAGTTGTGGTGATGGTGGTGTGTGATTGCATTGAATTGGGATATGTGATCATCTTAAGTACTGTGTAGAGTCCTCTATCTCTGTGCTGTGTTACGAATGACATGTAGGTCGGTGTGTTCCTGTCTTTAGGTTCTTCTGGAAGCTGGGTTAAATGTGACTAAAATTAGCTTAAGTGTTCCTAAAGTAAGAACCAGGCTGTGACATTTTCATTCCAGGCTGTGGTCATTCTGCTCTGTTCAGGTGGCTTTTGGTCCAGACCAGTAAAATTCTTTCATAAATTAAAAGTAAACGAAAATAGCTTTTTGCTGAGATACTGAGAATTTCGAAAGGAGGAGTTAATGAGTTCAGATGAAGAATTTATTCTCAAAGATGCAAGGAATAACCTGGAGCCTGCAACACGGTAATGGTAGAAATCGGGGGAAGCCCAAGCCTTGACTGACAGTGCAGAGATCTTGATATAAAGGCACTACAAATACTGGGAGCCAGCACAAATTGTTGAGGTGGCTGTTCAGCAGGGAGACATAAATCTGTTCTGTTGAGTTTGTTCTTCTGTTGAGTGCAAGAATTTCGGGGTAGGGGGAAAATCATAGAATTATTGAGTAGTTTGGGGTGAAAGGGACCTTAAAGCTCATCCAGTTCCAACCCCCTGCCCTGGGCAGGGACACCTTCCACTAGAACAGGTTGCTCCAAGCCCCATCCAGCCTGGCCTCAAACACTGCCAGGGATGGGGCAGCCACAGCTTCTCTGGGCAGCCTGTGCCATTGTTTCACTGCCCTAATGATACTGAGTAGACATTTCAAAGGGAATGAAAAATAGCATTCTACTAATGTAAATACAAGGGAAACAAGTGGTGAAGATAGGTCATCATGGAATGAGAGTAATGCCAGGATTAAAGGTAGTTTAGGTGTCATTCAAAGAGTGCCTGAGTACTGTTCATTTCTATTTTTTAGTTGTGTGCCTGATACGGAAAACTTAAAAAGCGAAACCACGACGACCCAACTCCCTGACAGTGATCCTCATGTAACATCTCACAAGGGATGGAGGAAGTCAGAGAGCAGGGGGAGGCACATGCTCTTCCTCACAGCATTGCAGGGACTGATTTATGAAACCAAAAAATCTGGAAGCCAGATTTCGTAATCTGTGAAATCAAGGAAGGAGCAACTAACTGAGGAACAATGAATCTGGATGTTTAGGAGGAGGCAGGAGAAACAATTTGCTGACTTGAACAAGTGTCTTTCATAACCCAGGTGTTTCCTGAAGGCCTTTTGAGATTTGGTTACTCCAAAGGGCATGAAAATGGTTTTTATAAAGCAACGGAATAATGTTCTTGTAAAATTCATGTAAAATTGCGAATGGTTATAAAAGAACATAAAAATTATTGGATATAATTATGAAAGAAATCTGACATCAGTCTGTAGTTCTGCCTGCTGCCAAGTTATCCGAGACATTTTCTTAACTGGCTTAAATACTGGGGATTGCTTCACTTTTCATATACAAATGGAACTTAAGTTATCAAAACTAAAGTTATAAAATGTTCCTTGGCTTTTTAGTGACTTGCAGAGTGTGTATTATACAAACCGTCTACACAGCATTATTGATTGTCTCTAAATATGCGTTTTAAAGGTGCCTAAATGTGCCAGGTAGTCACCCTTATAAATGTCACTGAACTTTGCCTTCCTGGAGATCTGACCAGGTGTCTGAATGCTTCTGTAACTTTTTTTTTTTTTTTCCCCTTTCCTTTCCTTTCTTTTTTTTTCTCTTTTTCTTCTGTTTTATTTAATAAAAGTTTATTGTGATGGGCTTGGAGTGTTGTGTTGCCCAACATAAGAAGGACATGGACCTGTTGGATGTTGGAGTGAGTCCAGAGGATGCCACAGAGATGCTCTGAGGGCTGAAGCACCTGTGCTCCAGAGACAGGCTGGGAGAGCTGGTCTTTTTCAGCCCGGAGAAGAGAAGGCTGTGAAGAGACCTTAGAGCAGCTCCTGTTGCCTAAAGGGGCTACAAGAAATCTGGAGAGGGGCTTTTTATAAAGGCATGTAGTGATAGGACAAGGGGGAAATGGCTTTCAACCGAAAGAGGGGAGATTTAGATTAGACAATAGAAATAAATTCTTCCCTGTGGGGGTGGTGAAGCACTGGCAGAGGTTGCCCAGAGAAGCTGTGGCTGCCCCTTGCCCATCAGTGTTCCAGGCCAGGTTGGATGGGGCTTGGAGCAGCCTGATCTAATGGAAAGCGACCGCGCGTGTGGCAGGGGTTGGAACTGAATGAGCTTTAAAGTGTCTTCCGACCCGAACCATTCTGTGATTCTGTGATTTTAGCTGGCTGTTGCGAAGGAATGGGAGAGAAATGATTGTGTGGTTTTTTATTTGTTGTTTTTTTTTTTTTTTTTTCAGTTCCTAGCAATCAGTGCTGTATGTGTTGGCTAATTTCACCAGTTTGATGGAGGGGTGGTGTTCTTAAAGGCATATGCTAAGTGCAAACTTAGGAAATGGTAGTTTGATGGAGGAGGGAGAAGAAAAATGCCATACACACAATGGCAGTTAGTACAAGGTCGGTGGTTTTTAGCCTGCCACATAACCTGTCTGTGTGCATTTGTCAGGCAATTAGTATGTTCATTAAGTGGAACCATCCTTTGTGCGCGATGCCGCCTCTGGAATCTCTGGTTCTGGGATGTGGGTGAAGACTGAGGATCCTGGAGGTGAAGCTCAGGTTGTTGCAGTTGGATGATGAGTTACTTGTAGGCATTACATGACACGTGATGAAGTAATCAGGCCTGACTGGTGCCTCTGGTCATGGGAAAGGTTGGCTTTGGATTGTGTTCCTTTTCTGCTGGAACACAGATAGCCTAGCTCGAGGTCTTGCATTAGACTGTGTAGCTGTGCTTTATGGATGGGTTTGGAAACATGTACATTCATTCTGTGTTTAGGACAGAATAAATTAATTGTGAGTTCTTAGTTTTACAGGGCTGAAAATTTGTATATGAATGCTAAATTAAAAAAAAAAAAGGACTTCAGTAATGTTCTTCTGCAGCCTGATGGTGTCCTCAATCTGATGAGCTGATTTTTTGTAGTTACGTTTTCATAGTGGAGAGTCTAAATGCAGTTGTGTGAATTCTGTAGGTAATGCTAGAAAATATTTTCTCTTTGTATTTCTCTCCGTAGTTTTTCTGAGTAGGCTTTTTTAAATATTGCAGACATAAAATACAGCAGGCCTTAGAGCTCAAACCATGAGCAGAATGTGTTCTCGGAGTGACTCGTGTGTAACTTCAGGAGTGGTTGCATTTGATTGAGGGGTGATCTCCTCGTTCCAGCTCCCCTCCGTATAAAAGTCTAAACTCCAAGTTTCTTCCTTCCGCCCTCATTTCTATTCACATGAAACCAGCCTTAGAGATGTAGTAGCCTCTTTCTCATGGGTTTTCCACCTATGATAAATACAATTTCATAGCAATTTTTTTTTCTTAATTGGTTTTTAATATATATGAATATTCTGCCTCTGTATTTCAAGATGCCCCATCCCTGGAAGTACTCAAAGTCAGGATAGATGGGGCTTGGAGTGGAAGGTGTCCCTGCCCATGGCAGGGCGGTTTGGAACTAGATGGTCTTTGAGGTCCCTTCCAACCCATTCTGTGATTCTATGGTAATGGCCAAAGTGTTCTAGGGAAAATTAAATCAGAGCTTGTTTTAAGCTGTCAGATAAATGATGCGATTACCGCTGGAGAGTAAATCTGTGGTCAGTTTACATTGGGTTGATGAACAGGAGAAGGAAAAATCTTCCAATCTGGGCTAAGAGCATAAAAGATAATCGGTTGTTTAGGAACTGGTGCTTGTATATTACAGGATTTTGGAGGACAGGTTTGTGGTCATGCCTTTTGCTGTGATATGTGCCAGGTGTCAGTCCTGCTGTTGGTTCCCTTTGTTTGTAAGTAACAAGGGGCTGGGATTGCCTTCAGAAGCTGCTTAGCACTGCCAGGCCTTCATAAAGGGCTAATGGAGTTTGGGGTTTCAGATTTTAAACACTGAGTGCAGAAGTGAGGAAAGGAGTTCTTTGTCTTAAAAATAAGTCAGAGTCTTTCTGTTTGCAGTTTTCCCACAGTGGTAATGGGACACTGGGCAGTGCTGGATCACTCCTCAGGTGTGGAAAGCAAAGCTTCTTTCCCCATGCATGACTTACCTTATTCAGGAGGTTTTACCTGACCACATTCTTAGAGCCAAATTAATCGTGTTTGGGGTCAGAAATATTTCTCTGGAAGTCAGGCTGGCAGGTAGTTACCCCCCCCCCCCTTCTTCCTGTGTGTGTGTAGGGCACAGATGTCACCCAAGGACAGACGGCTATATTTCATCGCATCTATTTCTCACTTGGAGATGTTATTAAAGAGTCATGTATTTGTCTTGTCTGACTGCAGCATGTAAAAGTTTGGTTGTCTGAGGACTGTGTTGTGACCTGTCTAATTTAATCCAGATGCCCGTATAATTAACCCTCATAAGTATAATATCCAGTGATGCTACGCCTGGTTTAGAGATGCTTTTTGTGCAGTCTTCCCCTGTTTGTGAAGGGTAACGGGCAGAACAAGCGCTACAGACTCGGAAACAGAGGGAGAGGCAGCCCAGGAAGTGGATTGTGCCTTTCTCTGCCATGAATTCATGTTCTTAGAGTGGTGTGGGAAGTGTGTCACTCCTGTCCCTGGATTTCAGTTTCATATGGTAGCACTGTCTCGCACAGCAGCCCTCCACTTTTGTTGTGTACGTGCTGCACTGTCATACTAGAACTGAAAATCTACAGCAACTGGTAAGCACCAAATAATTTTACTTTGTAAGATTGTTGTCACTTTAAGATAAAGTGAAACGAAGATATGGAGAAAGGAGACAAGAATAATGGGAGGTATGTAGCTGATTTTGGCCAGTCTTGGGTACATCATCATCAAGTGTTTGGATCAGTGAGCTGCATCAGGATAGCATTCCTGTCCTTTCCAACCTACCAGTTCTATGATTCTTGTAGTGAATAGCGCCCCAAACTATTACAGTTATCCTGATACAAACCACTCTGAGGTGCCGAAGTAGACATGTCTCCTAGGGTTTGCGTGTTCCTTTTACCTGAAGAGCTGAGACCTTGATGTCAGTGAGACGTTCCTTTCTGTCTGACTCTACAGGGAGTCTCAAGTAATTTTCAGACCTTCTGCTACATCTGTTAGCATCTTTGTAGAGAGCAGTATTTTGCCAAGAAAGTATCTACTAGATGTCCTGATGCCCTCTCCTTCCATGTTGCTCTCTGCTAGCAACATCTGCTGCCAAACCTTGAGTAGTGCATTTACTGTTAGAATTTGGCATTCATCACAGTGTCCTCCTGGCTCACTTGAGTGAGGTGTATCCAAGTTGGTAACATCTGAAACTTGGGGAAGAAGCTAAAGAAGTAAATTTTTGACTTAGATTTGACATTAATGTTTTCCTGTTACACTTGGGATGCTTTGTCTGAGGAAGAAGGCTTCAGGTGTAAGGTCTCTGTTTTTAAAACAAAATGTTTTGTTCCAGATGTTCAGGACCTTTGTGCAATAGGCAGGATATAGCTGTGGAGATAGCAACTGGTGTTCTGGTGTTTAGACTGTGAGAAGAGCCTGCTTCAACAGAAAGCTGCTCTGGATTGCTGTGTTGCCTACTCCATATGGTTTAAGCAGCCTTGACACTTGATTCAGTAATGTGTAATCTGGTTTGGGAAATTTGTTCATGTGTGTACATGAATCTGTAGCTCAAGCTTCATTTTGAAAATAGGTTTTGGCAGAACTTCCCTGGGGTGGGTTTTAGTAGAATCCTCGGCCCGTCTCCGAGTGTAGAACATCTACTTGCTATTCTGTCCGAGTGGACAGTGTTTCAGAACAGGTCCCTCTCCCATATTTTTAAATTGAGGAACCAGGACTCTGAGAGGTGTTGCCGGTACCAATTTGACAGGATGTCTTTTGCTCTTCTCATCAGCACCAGTAGCATGAAGCTTGCTCTGTTTGGAGCCTCTCTAGTTCTAAGCATTGACTGACAGCTCCTGCCAGCCCCTCCTTGGGACATCAGTGCAGATAAATATAATAATGCTTTTAAAAAGAATTAAAAAACCTAGTAAGATTATTTCATGATGAAACCAAAGTATACTTTCGTGGAGTCACAGGAGCACACAGGTCAGAGAGATCTTGGGAGCCTGTGTGGTCCACCAGCCTCCCGCTCACAGCTGGATGAGGTAGGTCACTTGCAGCCTTTTCTAGCTGGGTTTTGAGGATCTCCAGTGATGGAGAGTCCACGGTAGCTTTGGGTGACCTGCTCCAATATTCAGCCACCCTCAAGTGAAAAATTTTTCTTCTGTAGGTCTAATCTGAGTTTCTCATACTTGAACTTGTTTGTTGCCTTTTGTCTTACCCCTGGGTACCTCTGAGAAGAGCCTGGTTCTCTACACCTTCCCATTAGACAGTTGCAGACAAGAGTTTGAGAGCCTTCAGTGTTTGAGTCATTGACTGTTCTTCGTAGAATATGGGCCATACATTAAACTGACCAAAGAGAGCATTTATTTTTTCAGACCCAGCCCATTTTCTGCTATAGGCAGTTTTTTAGGGATAACGTATAATTTCTATTAAAGTTGTCAGGAATGTGTTGTTCTTCCAGCGAATGGTTAATGGTTTTTTTTTGGAGGATTTGCAGTTGGTTAATTGAAATAGAAAACCTTTAGAAACGCATCTTCACTTCATAGACGCTGTGTAGGGCCTGTGTTTGGATTGCTTTAGTGGTACTCTGACCTTAATTACATGATAGTCCAGTTGTTTGGAGGACAAAACTCAGTGTCAATTTATGACATCTTAAAGGTTCTGGTATCTGGCAGACAGCGTTTCTGACTGTTATGGCCAATGGTAACAAGGTAATAAAATTCCTCCAATACTTCCCATTTAGAATCACTCAATGTATTTCCTGGTAGAAATATTAGAATAGCTGGACCAAGTTCAAAGGAAATCTTTGTGGTGGTGCTCATAAACCCAGCAAACTTAAGAGGCTTTGATTTACTACTTCTGTGGGCGATGTGTCCTGGGTTCTTGTTTTCCTTTTGTATTTCTCTTTATGATGTGCAAAAAAAGAGCCGAACTGCATTAAAGTTTGTCCCCCCCTTCTTGTTTTTTTTCTTCTTCCCTCCTCCCTCAGATTGCAGCTATTCTCAGGAAACGAAAACTTGACTATTATTTGTACAAACTGCTACCTGAGATCTTGCAATCAACTTCCTTTCTGACAGCAAATGGGACCTTGTATATTGCTTGCTTTTGCATTCTAAGGTTGGTATACTGTCCTAAAAATGTAATAGGAAAGCTATTTTTAATGTAACTTTTCAATTTATGTAATAATTTGTCTTTGCTTATATAATAGGCTTGTTTGTAATGGGTAGGAGTAAGAAAAGCACCAGCAATGCCATCCACTTTATTTCTGGTCTTACCAATTGAACTGAGAAGGCCTAATCTTTCTCTCCTAGAAAGAACTGATGTAATTTGATGCTTGTTTCTATTTTCCTGATGCAGGGGCTGTGATAACTTTTAATTATCCTGAACTTGATCCAGCCATCCAAGTCTGTGGTCATATATGAAGGAAATCCCAGCACAGCTTCTGGGGTTCTACAAGATACAGTCTTGCTCTGAAAAATGAGTATAAGTGGCACTTCTGTATTCTGAGTTCTTTCCGGTATATTTCAAGCAACTATTAAGATAGTTAAAAATTATACTTTCCTATTTATGAATATAATGATGCCCTAGATCGAAATACATTTATTGTAGGAGATGTTTTACATAGACCTGTAAAATCTACTGTAGGTATCAATTTTTGAAAGTTATTTGTTGGTGCACTCAGCAGCCCCTCTGAAAGTTAATGAAAGTCTTTATGCCATACTTCTATATCTGTTTAGGGGTCTCTGAACTTTGTTTCAAAGCTGAGGGGGAAGGCTGAGGATCCGTGGAATGCTTTTTGAGTCAGTCATTTGCAAAATTCAAAGTGATTCTTTAAATAACAAGGTCTAAAGGATATGAATTTTTCTAGCAATCTGAGTTGTGTTAATACTGATTTTTCTTTACTCCTCTGAGCTATACAGCAGTCTTCCTTATTCTGCCATGTACTTGCCTTTAAACCTGCAGTGCCTTACTTCAGTGCTGTACTTGGATGTTACTCTCTAAATTAAGCTGGTGTGGTGGGTGTAAGTTTTATTGCATTCAGTGGTTCCTCTAACTGAGGTATTGGCCATCTAGGAGATCCGAGTACGCCTGTACTAGTAAATGAAGCCAGTAAGGTATTAGTGTCTTGCTCTGAAGCCAGCTAGTATGGCATGGCTTTCACCTATGTGGAGCATTGCTGTCTAAAGCTGTTCAGACCTCCAAACTGGCGTGGGGATGCAGGCTGGGTGATGGAAATGGTACCTAGTCCATAGAATCATAGAGTGGTCTGGGTTGGAAGAGACCTTAAAGCTCATCTAGTTCCTGTCCCCTGCCACAGGCAGGGACTCTTTCCACTAGATCAGGTTGCTCAAAGCTCTATCCAACCATGTGCCCTCCAGGTCTCCCCGAAACACTGTTCCGGTTGACCCATGCCAAAACCCTGCAAAGGATGGTTCTGACAATTTAACGTGACAAGGGGTGTAGGTACATGCTTACCCTGCTGTTGTTACAGCTGTGCAGCGGAGTAACCCCCAACATCCTGGGAAGTGTACATGCTTTATCTGTTACAAAGAGATACCCATGAAGAGCTGTCACCTGCAGCAGAACCTGTGCTGGTGGGATCTCTGCAGACTGCCCACCACCTGCAAGTGCAGGACTTGAAAATAAAACCTGTCAGCCTGTGGTTAGAGTGCTGATTGGAGCTGAGGAACTGAGATCACTACTAGAGGCGAAAGAAGAAAGTGTTTAGACAGCCTTATGCATTGTATCTATTGAAGTGTATAAATGTCCAGTTATAAGGGGTATTTTGCAGCTTTTCTGACCAGAATAAAGTTTGTAGCCTCAGCAGTTATGTGAGTAGGGTATTTAAGAGCTGTTAAATGCCTTTTCAGAAAACGATGGGTAACGTGATTATCAGAAGTCATACTTTCTAAATTTACTGGTGTCCTTTAAAGGATAAATATATATCTGATGAGAATCCAGTTGGTGCATTATACATGAATTCCTAAATCACTTTGACAGGATTGCTTGCCAGGACTCTTCAAGAAAAAGGATCCTCTGTCTTCCAAGAATTAGTAAATGATTAGCAAGTAGTTAATGTATATGAAATAAAACAAGGGATAAATAATCCATTTTCATAATAGGAAGAGGTTGCCAGTGGTGTTCTTGCTGTGTCCTTCGTTTTGGATATACCTCAAGAATCTGGAAAGGGGGTGAAGTGTAGTGTGGAGGTTGTATGAGATAATTTAGGTTGCACAGAAATCTAAACCTGACTCTCTTAACTTTCAGAAAGATCTGTTGATAAAAAAACCCATGAAATTTGAGAAAGGAAAGTGCAGAGCAATGCACTGAGAGGAAAAAAGCAGCCTTGTCCTTACACAGGGATGGGCTTTAAACTGGCTGCTGTTGGTCAGGAAGTGTTTGAGAGTTGTCATGGACAGGTTCATTGAACGAGTCAGTTCAGTACTTGAATATAGTCAAGGAGCTGAGTAAGTGTTATTTGGAGAGAAAAAGGGAACAAGCCAGGAAGCTGTATAAATACATGACATCTTTACAGGTGCTGTATGCCTTTTTTTGTTCTTTTTTAAGAGCTTCTCTTTAGATCATAATGTTGACAAGTCCTTCACTTGGAATGCAGTTAATACCAACATTTTCTTGCAGCTTGAGCTGTATGAGTTTGCTTCTATCATCTACTTTTGTGTCCATCATGGAGGATAGAAATAGGAGATTTCACTCCTCTTTTTAACCATTCTGTGTGGGATTTTTTACGGTTATTTATTTAATGCTTTGTATGAACTTGTATGATTCCTTTAACTTGTTGCTGTGTGATATACACAGGCTTCCTTCTGTAGCCCCAGAGAGCAAATGTAATTGTATGTCATTTTCCAGTCTGGAATGTGATTTGATGTTGTACGTTTTAATCCATTAAAGGAATACCAGTACCTCTGTGGTGTTCTGCATAACTGTAGCCTGGGTATTCTGAACTTGATTTGCAGCAATGCAAAGAGATTGGCTAAGGCTGTGGAGACTTAGATGCTCTAAGTCTCATTCTACATAGTGGTAATAGATTGGATGTGATATATTTGTATAATAGGATATACGCTGCGTTTTTTGCATCTTTTTTGCTTGGAAGATATGTTACAGAGGGAGCAGCAGTTACTCAAAAGCAGCTCTGTCCCGTGCAGTTTACTGGTCTTATCCTCCTGCAGTCCTACACCAGAGCAACATATTAAAGGCTTTGTAACTGGACATGTTAACTCACATTTACCTGCACAATTCCTGGTTTGAGAAGGATTGCCTGTTTCCTTCTTCTGCAGCAACAAGCAGGAGATGTATTGGCAGGCATACAGGGTGTCCTGGGTAAAGTGACCTCTTCATCTCTTTGTACCTTTACCAAAGTCCCAGTGAATCTTCAGTCACTGTGTGTACTGAAAATACATCTTAGTCATCCAGTAGCAATTAAAAGATCTCAAGATGAAATATAATTGTCAATGAGAAGTCTGGCTTGTGCTAATATGTCATTTCGATGCTCTTGTAGTATTTCAGCTAGAGAAAACCACCAAAATTGAAATTGCCGCAAAGATTTTCAAGGATGTAAAACTTAAAGCAATAAAGCACAATTGTTTGATATGCTTACCATTTCATAGGTAGGCAAAATGTCAAAACCATCTAAATCCAATAGCAGCAGTGACTTAGGCTGTGGATAGATGTTCTCAGTCTAAAAGGGTTTACCAAACTCACTTAGAATCATAGAAAAGTTAGGGTTGAAAAAGACCTTAAGATCATCCAGTTCCAACCCCCCTGCCATGGGCAGGGACACCTCACATTAAACCATATCATCCAGGGCTCTGTCCAACCTGGGCTTGAATGACCCCAGGGATGGAGCATGCACAAGTTCCCTGGGCAGCTCATTCCAGTGCCTCACCACCCTTACAGTAAAGAACTTCCTCCTTATATCCAATCCAAACTGCCTGTTTATGTTGGAACCCATTACCCATTGTCGTATCACTACAGTCGCTAATGAAGAGTCTCTCCCCAGCATCCTTATAGGCTGACCTCTTTGGGTTTTACCCCCTCCTTATTATTTATTGGAAAGAACTGGGGTCTCTACAGACTGCTCTGTTGGCAGAGCACTGGGGTGTTGATCTCTGGTAGGGATGTGTGATAGGCCAGCTGGGGGTTGTAATCTCTTCAGCTGGTGAGATCCAGAAGACTACATCTGTCTGGGCTTCAGACGGAAGCACAAGGCTCCAGTGCTGACAAGCATTACATTTGTTACATGAGAGGTGGGTTTGTTAGGTTTTGGGGTTGTTAAATGCAAAACCTCATGAAGATGTGGTTCTCTTGAACTACAGTAATTAAGTTTGTCTGTGTACAGCTTTTGATTAGCCTACTTAATTAGATTCAGCCTTATGTATCAACCAGCTTTTGAGTTTTGGGTACAGTTATACATTGAGGAATTAGGTGCATAACCTGAAAGAACTCATACTTCTCATTCTAATTTCTGACCATAGACCATGTGAAAATAACCATGTAAATAAGGACAAAAGCCCCCTTGTTTTCATTTACTTTAGCAGAAGCTTAAATCCTTCACTTAGCTGATTGGACATTTTAATTTCCACTAGGTTTTACTATGCAAAATGTTCCAGTTGTTTTCAAAATCTTATCAAACCATACATGGAAGCATTCTTAGAGAGATTCTAAACCATGCCAAAAGAACAAATTCCTGTTTCTTTCCCACAGAAAAAGACATTTGTTCTGTTACTTAACAGGTGTGTCTGGGAAGATGTGTTCATACTTATTTCAAATGGCTTCTCTGAAACTTCATACAGTAATTGCTTTCTGAGAGAGTCCTAATAATGAACTTTAGCTCCTGCAGCATTTGGCATTGTCATCCTGAGAAATTCTCCTCCTGCAGCCGTGGGAATGAGCAGTGTGTGTAATTGCCATTACATCACTTGCTGCTGATACACTGGCTCTCTTTTCAGTTATGAACATGAGCTGGCATTGCTCACGGGTAATACTGTTTGTGCAGAAGTATGGAATGAGGCTGATCAGGCCTCTTACAGCAAGGTTAAAAATGGGCTAATCAGATGGTATTGATTATCCTTGTTCTTTTGTTTTGTCAGTATGAAATTTTACCTGAGGACATTTCCTTTTTTTTGTACCCTGTATTTATGTATGTATCTATATGTGTTTGCTACTTTTGCTTGCTGTGTTTTGGGAAGGGTGGAAGACTCCATGTTTTCCTGCATTAATAGTGCTTATCAACTGAGCAGTGTTGGTGTAATTGAAGTGTGCTTATTATCATGCTACCAAATCTCATGACTCCCGGACCATTGTTTGCTTCTGTGATCACCCTGAGTTAGTTGGATGGTACAGGTGTCCTGAACAGACCCAGTGTGGTCAGTGACATTCTCTGACATGCATTTTGGTTTTCTTCCTTTAACAGTGACCAATTTAGAGAAATATTTTCTTAGATGTTATTTGTCTAACTGTTGTTTTCAACTGATTGTTGGATTAATTTTGCTGATTGAATTTTGTGGGCTCTCTGAGTGAAATCCAGATCTTGTTGCAGAAAATGAGAGCTTTCCCACCTTAATAGGACTGGCATGTCACTGTCGCTTCCAGTTGTAATACACAGATTGATTCCTTGGCTTGCTGTAAATGAGTGGTTTACTGCTTTTAGCATCAGTTGACTATCTCATGAGCATGATGTATATCATACCCATCCCTGGTAGTGTTTAAGGCCAGGTTAGACAGAGCTTTGGGCAACATGGTCTAGGGTGAAGCATACCTACCCATGGCAGGGCGTTGGAACTGGATGAACTTCAAGGTACTTTCCAGTCTGAACCATTCTATGATATTAATTTGATTTGATTTCTGGCTCACCTGATTGTATCCCTACATTCCATAAGGCACGTCATCTTGAAAATATACTTGAAAAATTTGCAGGGAGAGGAGTAACTAAGAGTTCTTTTAGGATGTTTTTCTGTGATTAGTATGTGTAGCTTTTCAGAACCATCTCTTGAAAGCACTGCTTTCTTTGGAGCAAAGGAATCCTTCAAATGAAATGGATATGTTAATGCAGTACTTCAGGTGTATCATGGTTATGAAGCTCTTCCAGAACCCCTCTGAGAACTGTCCAACTCTAAAAAGAGCATAATTAGTATTTATTTGTAAGCGCTGATTAATAAAGGGACAAAATGGATCTTAAGTGTGTGTGATTTTATAATAAAGGTAAACTATGCTGTTGTATGTGAATGTTTCAGTTGCTTTGCATGTAATATATGTACAAATTACATTTGCAGGAAGATACTTGGAAAATTCTACATCTGGTCTCCTGGCTTTGGTGCTGCATTACCTGCATCCTACATGGCTATTCTCATCGAAAGGAAAAGCAGGTACAGTTTGTGTTTATGGATTTGCAGTTTCACATAATGCTGGAAGTGGAGTTCATTTGAAATAATGTCTTTTGCAACCTTAGATTTAATCATAGAAAGCCACTGTGAAATAAACACTAACATTCAGTTTCTTGGTTGTGGTTTGTTTTCCTTGTTTAATGGGTAATTGGGTTGCTTGATTGTGTGGGATTTCTTAAACTGGGGTTTTTGTGTGTTTTTAAAGATTATTTAATGCTTGTGATTAGTCAGAGTAGGAGCATCCTAATGAAAGTTGCTGTTGACTTAACAATGTCACGTTAGTTAAGGCACAGCAGTAATAGGGTGTTGTGGATAGAAATGACTGGAAGAGCTGAAGTCATCCAAATTGGATGAAATGTAAGGATACAAAAGGCAAAGGTTTCACTGAAGAGAAGGTGCTGAAGTTCAGCTACCAATGGGAAGTTTATGAAAATATGAAGAAGGGGGAAGCAAGACCTGAGTTATCCAAGGATAGGCAAAAGCCATGAAAGGTGGTGGGTGAAATCCTCGCTTGTAAGATTGTGGTGTTTTGGCATTCACCTTCTATTGGTAGTTTGGATCAATAATGAAAGTTATAATGCTTAATATGGTGTGAGATGCCTTAGTCATCTAGTTAGTAAGCTTTATTCGAAGTAGAGAAGGTGACAAAAGGATAATGCAAGAGATTACTCTTTAAAAGGTGAGGTGGGGGGGTTAGTACTAAATGTGATGCAATGTATTTTTGGTTGCTGTGAATATCTGAAACTTCCTTAAGCAGTCATTCCAAATAACTGCAGATACATATACATCAGGTTGTTGACTGGCTCCGTTCCTGAAGAGTCATGGGGTAAGCAAAACCTAAGCCAGGTTTTGGATAAGATGTCAAAGTTCTGCCCTTTTGAAAGAATGCATTATCCATTGGTTTTGAAGATTGAGGATGTATAAGAACTTCTGGAGAGGTGGGAGCACTTCTAAATCACTTTATTTAATGTCACTATAGAGAAAAAATCATAATAAAATTACTAAATAAGTTAATTATTTTTTTAATGTCCTTCCTAGCTGTTTGATTTTCAGTTACTTCCTAAGAGGGTGGACATATTTTAGTAGAACTTTGTCTAGTTCCTTAGGCTCCAGCACTGCCACGGGCATCCGAGTTTCATTTTGCAGTGAGATCAAATGCATTTTCTCCCTTTGAACAGCGACCGCTTAACTTTTCCTGCATGCCTGTTACAATGTGAGGATTTTGTGTGTCAGTCTTATAATATTTCTAGATAATGTTAAAAGGGTAGAAATGAGGCTGGTTGTCCATCTGTGAGCTTCCTGTAGCTTTCAGAGTATTTGGGAATCAAGAGTTGAAACTGCTTGTGAGCCCAAACCTGTACGAGGTTTTTGTGTCACAGTAAACGACTTTGAAATTCAAACTTAAAAGCTAAGTGTAGCAAGAAGAGTAGGCAAACAAATTTTATGTCAGATAGGGATTTCTGTAAGTCCTAGTGTCAATGTATGAAAAAGCTTTGTTATGTTAACAAGCTCCTATTTAGTACCTACAATTTGAAATAGAATTGAAATAGAGGTGTCTGAAAATGACAGAAAGAGGTTGGTATAGCATAGATGTAATTAATAGTGCTGAAATACTCAATTCCTGGAAGGTTATTCTTTTTTCTGACAGAGTGCAAAATGTGTGACCAAAGGTATCTGGCCTAAAAAGTTCACATTCATAGAATCATAGAATGGTTTGGATTGGAAAGGTCCTGAAGCTCATCAAGTTCCAACTCTCTGCCATGGGCAGGGGCACCTCACACTAAACTATGCCACCCAAGGCTCTGTCCAACCTGGGCTTGAATGAACACTGCAAGGGATGGAGCATTCGCAACTTCCCTGGGCAACCCATTCCAGTGCCTCACCACTCTTACAGTAAAGAACTTCCTGATATCCAATCTAAACTTCCCCTGTTTAAGTTTGAACCTGTTACCTCTTGTCCTATCACTACAGTCCCTCATGAAGAGTCCATCCCCAGCATCCCTATAGGCCCCCTTCAGATACTGGAAGCTGCTGTGCGGTCTCCACACAGCTTCTGTTCTCCAGGCTGAAGAGCCCCCACTTTCTTGTATTGCATCAGATAAAATGTGAAAAGGCAGCGTTTGTATCACAGTGTTTGTATCACAGTGTAACACATGCAGCTGAGAGCATGGGGTCATTGTTAGTAACGGAAAACAATGTTAAATGGCATCAAAAGGTAGTTGAAAATTTAGGTTTTTTTTTTTTTTTTAAATACCAAGTTGTTTGGTGTGTTACCAGATGCCAACAGTGTGTATAATGTGTGAAATGCTGCTGCTGCCAGGCTTAGTGACATACGACTTTCTGATTTCACATCTGTTTGCTTGTTAGCTTCTGTTACAGGCAAAATCAAATTTTCATAGCCTTGTAGTCTCTTAGGAGATGGTCGTTTGGCACAGAGACACAGTGGCATTCTCACTTGTCTTCCTGAGTAGCTTTAACAAATCATAGTAGAAGAAACAGGAAGGTGGGAAAAAGTCCTGATTGCAGTTCATAAACATATCTCCAGCCCTTCTCATTGCTGCTAGCAGCTGGCAGCAACATTGAGTTTAATCACTTAATCTCTTCCCAAGTGGATACCCTATTTTAAGTACCTCACTGGCATTTGCTTGCACAGCATCTCTGTCAGTCCTGTACTTGGGAACAGCAGGCTTGTAAATCAGATTTCCTTCCAAGTGCTCCTGCTCATGTGTGCCTGCCTTGTACATTTTATAACCCTTAGGGAAGAACAGGGAAAAGAGATGGGATAGCGTGTCTAGAAGCATTAGAATCCTGAAGAGGAGCGTGTTTTCTAGTGTGTTACAGAACTGGTGTGATTAGAGTTTGATCTGTGTAATATGTGATTGCAAACTTGCGTGGCACTGGCAATGAGAAAGGGAGGTGACATTGCAGAGGAACTTCAGACAGAGTCAGGAAATGATCTGCATTTTATTGTGCTGCTGCAGTTCTATAAAGATATACTTTGCCCGTTAATATATCCATGTGTATTCTATTTGGTGGTGATAAAACATGGTTATCCTGTCTGTGAAAACTAATTTATTAGGATCTGTGGAAAGGCCCAAGGAATAAATACCCTTGTAAACCTGTTCTGTGTATGTATACAGGAATGTTGGGACTAGATGATCTTAAGGTCCTTTCCAACCCTAACATTCTATAATTCTGTGTTCTGTGAGGTTACCAGAGAAGAGCTAGTCATGTTATGATTCTGTAATATTTTGATAAGAGTTATTTCTTAGCTAATGATTGAATGTAAATAGATAAGCATGGAGATGATGTGTTTCTAATGTTCTATACCTTCAGTCCCTTACTCTGGTAGGAGTAACTCTGGGTTTTTGCATCCTTACTGGCCAATGCAGGATTTATAAATGGCAGTTTGACATCTCTTAGCTGCGGAGCTGGTGCATGTTGGATGCTCTGAAAAGTGCGAAGAGGGCACAGAGTTAAATTTCAGCTGATTTTGACTGTACGTTATCTCATACACTAGAGATTTTAATCCTTTTTAATGTTAGTCCTGCTGTGCTATTTCTTTTTGCTGTATTTATGGCTCTGGCAGAGGTGTTGAAAAATGAGAAGTGAAACAATGTTGTAGGTGGTACGTGTTTTCACATGCACAGAAAGCATTCTTGCAAATAAGGAAAGTGCTCCCTTTTCCTGCGGAAATCTGCACAATTTATTACAATGTACATTTTTCTAATTCCTTTTGATCATTTGATGGTGACTTCA
Organism: Ara ararauna; assembly: GCA_028858755.1. Lineage (NCBI taxonomy): Eukaryota > Metazoa > Chordata > Aves > Psittaciformes > Psittacidae > Ara > Ara ararauna. The sequence continues at coordinate 125,980,571 of CM054378.1, read as the reverse complement.
ACATTTTAATTATTCTTGATGTATATATTGTCATAACTATGGCTCTATTATACTAAGTAAGCTTCTAACTGGTGCAATTGCACAAGTGTATATAGAATATAAGTTTCCTTACACTTTCACCTTTTATGTCTTCTAATAAAGAAAAATGGTGCAATGCTTTTGTGACAGAATTTAGTTCTGTAGTGTTAGGCATTAAAAATTGTGTTAATGCCTCTTCAAAGGTGGAAATATGACTCAATTACTCTAATTTTTTTCAGCTTCCTTCGGAAATCATTACATACTTTTGATTACCCTTTGTATGGTGTTGTTTTACCAGTCCAGTACTTGTTTACTCATAGGTGTGTTTTCAAATCGTCGATGATAAGCAATTTTAGTTGTTAGCAATTTTAAAAAATGAGTATTTTGGTTTCTGCTTGTAAGTCAAAGTAACAGACTCCAGTAATTTTTCAACATCTATGGACTGTTAACAACAGGGATTGAGCATGTAGTAGAGGAGGTGGTGCGTGGCTTAGACTGGAAGACGTGGTACTACCTTGTTCTAGAAGCACTGAGACTGTTAGAAGGAAAGGAAGTAACCGAATATACTTGTTAAAATGGTTGTGAATGAAGCTGTTGAAATGGGATTTGAGGCTTGGCTGAGGCCAGCCTTTTACTGGAAATCTGATTAGATTGGTGGTGCCTTCCTGATTCCTAGCACAAGGAAATCTATCTGATAGCTATGTGAAGAGCCCGTATTTAAAACCTATGTGATTTCTCTCAAGGAAAAGAATCATAGAATCACAGAATGGTTTGAGTTGCAGGGGACCTTAGAGCTCATCCAGTTCCAACCCACCTTCCACTAGACCAAGTTGCTCCAAGCCCTGTCCAGCCTGGCCTTGAACACTGCTAGGAATGGAGCATCTATAACTTCCCTGGGCAACCTGAATGATGTTATGTGTTTTGTAAATGTGCTGATGTTTTAAAACCATTTAAGTTGTGTTTTGCTAGTAATTAAATAGCAAACTTCAGTTTGTTGGACTCTTGTTCAAAATAATAATGTATTAGTGAGTTTTGAGAACTAGAAAGCTTTAAGAAGGGACACAGTTATAGTGAAATTAATTGTCTTAGTGTCTGTCTAACTTATTTCTTCCTTTGTAAGTAATTAAGCCAGAGAAAGTTTAACTCCAGCCACCTTCAAGTTATGTGGGAGCTCTGAAGGGACCCTTCTGGGATAGCCCCTGACCCCCTTAGGCTGCATTACTGTTTACATACTGGCTGTTAACCTTATAGCGGCGCCTGTCTCGTCGCTACAATCAAGACTGTGTCACTGATGGTCTTATGAAACTGGAGATTTAGGGGGTTTGTAATTTGGTTGTAAAATCTTGCTCTGGGCAACTATGGGCAACATGGTTTTAGTTGTAAACTTTAGGTGTTTTCATCAAGAAAACCAATGTACTGGATTCTCAAGAACCGTTAAAGCATGTACATTTGGAAAGTGATCAGTGCATGTAATAGAGAACATCTATGTATTTACATTTTTTTAGTGCCTTGGAAGCAAAAGTATTACTTTGTATTGCTTAAAAAAAGTGACAGAAACGTTTGTGTAAGAGCAATGTGGAATTCTTAGACTGTATACTTGCTCTCCTGATGAAACGGTTCCTGTCAGTGTTATTTGCTTGCCCTAAATGCCATTAGTCTAAATACATTCTAAGGAAGAATATGGCAGCATAGGAATGGTAAAAAGTGTACAGTGTAAATAAATACGGCCTTTTCATAGGCTTGTCCCTTCAAATACATATCTGTTGCTATATATTTCTGTATAGCACTATAGTGTATTTAGACTTGAGGTGACAATTGCCCTTCTCAAAGTGCTTTACAGTTACCTGGTTTAATGTTGTATTTTAGGGGAACCTATAAATCACCAGTATGGTGGTCAAAACAGACTTCTACCACAGTGAATGTTTGTGCAAGCTTCAGGCTTACTTGGTAGAGGTAAAGATTGAGTGAGGCAGCTACACTGAGGGATGAGCTTTTGCATCTTTGTGTTGTGGAAAACCCTCAAGTTTGGATCACTCACATGAGTATTTTTTGGTGTAATCTGGTAGGGCAAGAAAACAAGTTTCGGAGTTGTATTCCTCTGAAGTGATTATTACTGTGAAATATGGAGCCAAGCTGTAGAAGTTAACAGAATGCTTTTTGTTTCTAAACCAAAAGATATTAAATCCATTGCCCTTCAGCAACTGCCTCCGTGAGAGCCACTGTTTGAGAGGTCCGTGTTTTTGTAGTAACAGCATGTAAACATTTGAACGTGTTTTGCTGCATGGTTTGAGGGCGGCTACTGCCGTAGTTGCAGAATCGTAGAAGCCCAGACTGGTTTGGGTGGAAAGGGACTTAAAGCTCATCCAGTCCCAGCCCTGTGTCAGGGACACCTTCCACTGGAGCAGGTTGCTCTTACAGTTGTCAGAGGGAGGGAAGTCACTGATTTTTCAAGGTTGCCTGGAAAGGTGGGAGTCAGGCTGGAAGATGTGGTTATTGTGGGAACACTGTGAATGGATGGGCAGTTCTCAGGAGTGGTTTTCATTGAAAGGAGCATTTCCTGCTGACTTTGGCTCTTTGTGGGAGCTCGTGCCCAGCACAGGGCTCAAGTGTTTCTAATCAATGGTTTACAGTAATTTGTCTGAGAAATGGGATCACCTGCTTTATGTTATGTTTGTCCTGACACAGTCAGCATCCAGTCTGGAAAAGAACCCCAATAGCTGCGTGTTCAACACTAGAAAGATTAATGATCTCTGCAGGTTATGTCCCGTTGTTGATATTTTCAGAGACATTTCTATTTTTCACGTATTGTTATAGCATTAAATGTTAATTCTAGAAAAAGTTCCAGTTAATATTAGTGAAATCAGTTTTTAAGAACCATGTTTCATAGGACACACTAGAGCTGCCTGCTCCTGTGCTTAAGTCAAGCAAGTGGGGCAAAGACCAGCTGGCTGAACAGAGAATTCTTCCTGGAGCTCAAGAGGAAAAAGAAGTTTTAGGATCTTTGGAAGCAAGGTCAGGCTTCTCAGGAGGAGTACAGAGCTGTGGTTTGCATGCAAGGAAGAAGACATGATGGGCTAAAAGCTCCATTAGAGTTGAAACTGGCCAGTGTTGTATCTGACAACAGGAAAGGGGTTTTAAGTGCATCGACAACAAAAGAAGATCTAAAGAGACCATTGGATTCATATTGTTGAAGATGTGTCTTAGTTACAAAGGGAGACTAAATAATTGTCTTAAGCTAGATTTTACCCACTTCAGATGGCAAAAATTTGGCCAGATGAATCCTACAGTTGTGCACAGAGCAAGAAGGATCCTTGGGGATCAATGATCCCAGTCCCATGGATTTATTCCATGGGTATAAAAAGGCATCAGGCTTCTGGAAAACTGCAGCCATGTCTGCAGAAGTGTTCAGCCGCCAAGTTTCAGAAGTTTTCAGCTTGCAGCATTCAAGTGTTGGAAACATTTACTTGCTTAAGTGGTCCTTGAAGTCTTGCACAAAGTGGAAGAGCAGGAGAGCAGCTACAGCTTTACAGTCAACAGTTCATTTTCTGGGTTAACACAGGCAGACAGAGTAAGTACCCTGGAATACCCCATGTAAAATATATACCTGTCATTCTGGAGATGCTGGAGAATGTCTTGCAGACGTCTGGATGGGTCTCTTAGTATTGATACGGTCAGAACTGAGCTGGATCATGTGGGACTGTTTGGTTGCATTTGCTCAATGGTCTCCAGTTCCTGAGCTTGAGGAGGATTTACCAGCTTGGGCGCAGCACCAGCCAGGAGGTTACTTCATGAATAATAGCGGTAAGTCATCCAGGCAGCACCCGTTAAGCTCTCTGCGCTCCCTCTGTCAGCTGACATGAGACCAGCGTGGATGGACAAATGGCAGTGCTAAGGTCAGGCTGCAAGCTCTGACAGATCCCAGGTGACTCTGTAGCTCACTCTTCATGCGCTGCTCCTGGAGGAAGTGAGACTTGAATATAATTAAAGCTTATTTTAATTTTTCTAAGGCCCACTTTTAGCAAATCTTTTACTTTATGGTCTGAAAATTAAGTAAATGCGATTTATTCATCTAAGTGGTGAGGGAATTTTGTATTCTGCTTTTCATCATTACCTCCCCCCCCCGAAAAAAACCCAAACCTTACAGCGCTGTGGAAATGCATAAAGCTAAAATGTTAAAATTCAGCCTGCTGCTGAACATCGGACTGTTCTGACTTGGATTCCAATGGCACAAACAGGATTAATTGCTCTGTTCTGTCTGCTCAGTGCTAGCATCCAGGAGACGCTCATTTGGACTTCCTTGGCTTGGGCAAACACTGAATACATCTTCTGTGTCTGAATGCTTGTGTATAGTATGCGGTTCCCAGAGGGGCAATGATAAATACTGTGCTAGGATAGAATAAACTTCAGCTGCTGCCCAGGTGAGCTGGCTGCTGTAGCAATGAGAAGTTTGACATTTGCCCGGCCAGGCAGCATCTCTGCCCACCATGGTGCAGTGCCTGAAAGACTTGGAAGGAATTTTTCTGCTATATGTTCCTCAGGTCTGCTTGGAGGATGTGGTTTTTACATAGCAGAGATGAGAGGAGCTTGAATCTTTGTTTCCACATGAGCCATACCTAAAACCCTCTGTAAATGAGCTGACTCTTTCCTGTAGTCTCATTGCTTCTAAGGAATTAATGTCGTTGTTAGCTCCTGCAGCAGGAAAAGCATGGAGGTGGGAACCTAGAATGGAAGTGATTTTCTATATTTAACCACAGGAAGGTTTTCTGTGGTGAAGATTAGAGCAGCGTGCTGTGGTTAAACATCTTGCTTCCCCTTCTTGCCCTCTCCCCTCCAGATCCCGGGACAGAAAATGACACGTTTTAATTTCCTTTAGCAAGTCCTATGGTTTTCGTAGTGTTTCTTGTAATCAGATAACTTCCCTTCCAGATTGAGCCTTTCTGATAAAGTAAGCATATTCCTCTAAAGATGGTCTGTCTGAAAAGCAGGAACAACAGGTTACATGATGTCAAATGCAAGCATAAAACAGGTCTCATGAATTCAGGCCAGTACCTCTCATCATAATCCAGAGTGCTCCGGCTTTAGTGAAAGACTGAAGCAATATGGACTATCTGATAGTACAACATAATTTTGTCTACTGGAAGGAGTTTGTGTATGCTCAATCTTGCTTCATCAATCATAATGATTTTTCCTTTTCAGCTCTTCTTCAGTGTCTCTTATTCCTTGTGAGCAATGCACTGAGGAACTAGCAAAAACGTTCTAACATCAACCATTGGCATTTTGGATCTTGGAGCCTAAAGTTAGAAAATAATAGGTTCAGACTGTACTTGGCAATAGCTTCTTTCAGTCTTTGGTGGGTGAAATGTCATACCAAGGTCTGTCTGTAGTATCTGGCACAGCTCTTCATCAAATGTTGATGTGTTGCCAGAAATTGACTTCTCAGTCAGTATGGATCTGTTGAAGTTCTTCAGTTCCTAAAAGGGGCCTGAAAAAAAGATGGGGAGAGACTTTTTAGCAGGGCTTCTTGTGATAGGATGAGGGGTGGTGGTTTTAAACTTAGAGAGGTTCAGGCAGCATGTGAGGAAAAAATTCTTTACAATGAGGGTGGTAAAACACTGGCGCAGGTTGCCCAGAGAGGTGGTGGATGCACCATCCCTGGAGGCATTCAAGGCCAGGCTGGATGTAGTTCTGGGCAACCTGGTCTAGTTGAAGGTGTCCCTGCTCACTGCAGGGGGATTTGGCTAGATGACCTTTGAAGGTCCTTTCCAACCCAAGCTGTCCTGTGAAAGGACTCTCAGTCAGAACTTCTGGTACGGCTTTACCTGCATTTCTAGAGAAGGATTCCATTGGCTTCTGACACTGCTGTTCCTTGGGACCTCTTGTGTTCCAGGCCTTACAGATAACAGTGTTAATCCATCTTCTGCATGCCTAATTCAGAGTTCCAGCTGGATTTGAAGCTGGTTTTTAATAGAACGTGATAGGCTGTTATTGGGGTCCTAAAGGGGGAAAAATGCAAGTGTCTCTGAGGCTGGTAAGTCTGACTCCATACGCTACTTGTGTTGGCATAGCTGCTCTGCTGTTTATAAGGACATTTAGAAGTTGGTCACACCCTGTGAAAAACTGAGTTGAATTGATTTGTCACATTAGCTTTTTTTTACATATTGCTTGAGGTATTTTAGAATGTGTAAATCCATAACAAATGTAATCATTAAACCATGATGAGGCTAAAGATAAAATTAGCTCTAAACATGCAAACAAAACAATAGCTACTAGTTTGACACACAAAAAAAAGAACATCTGGCTGCTTAAGTCTTTTGAAATAGATGAACAGATGACTTTTTGAGTAGCTTATCAAAACCCTGTTACTGTGGAGTGAACAGTCCCAAACTGGGCGGAGAATATGACTTGGGGAGGGGGAGGCAGCTATGTGCTGTGGGCTGGATTTGGGGTGAACGGGTGGGGTATGGTGAATGGCTCTAAACCTGAGAAGGGCTGGAGGGTAGAAGTAGAGAAGAATGGGTCAAATACTGGGTGAATTTCCAGTGGTGTTGGGACAGCCCCAAGCTGTCTGCTAGAGTACTAGCATTATATGAGATTTCTTTTTTATCTCTTTCTTCCTGTCCATCTCACTCCCACAATATTCTGAGTGGATGTCCAAGGCCAGAGAATATTGCATATCACAGAATGGTTTGGGTTGGAAGGGACCTTAAAGCTCATCCAGTTCCAGCCCCCTGCCATGGGCAGGGACACCTTCCGCTAGAGCAGGTTGCTCCAAGCCCCGTCCAGCCTGGGCTTGAACACTGCCAGGGATGGGGCAGCCACAGCTTCTCTGGGCAACCTGTGCCAGAGGGCCTCACATCTCTGCAGCTCTGAAATTTCTGTGCCCTGTCCTGTTCTTCCTAGTTTTTATTAATAGTTCCATCCATTATGTCTTCTTTTTGCTATGAAACAGCTGTGATTGCCAGCAAAATACGTAGAAGCAATGACCTGGTGCTTCTAAGGATCCCCAGGGCAGTTTTGCTCAGAAAGAATTTGCTTTTGTGCCCCAATCACTTACCTTCCAGAATGCAGTCAAGCAGCACATGCTGTATCCCACTTGAGAAGGTGCTCAGAAGAGAATGGAGTGTTTACTTTTTGATTGACTGAGCCAGTTAAACCCACTTCTGTGTTTATCAGCACTATCAGCACTCCAAAGAAACTTATTTGGGGCTGTACCTGACAAGATCTAGTCCTTCTGTACCAATAATGTTAATAAAGAATCACCGGAAATCCTTCATTTCTTTTCCTGAGGTTTGATTAATTTCTTATTCTGTTATCTACTAGTCAGTCCTTCTATGAAACTGACAAGCTGTTTGGAATCTGATTTTTATCTCTTCATGGAATCTTGGGAGGTTGAACCACACTTTAATGAAGAGGGTTTTTTCCCCTCTGTAGGGCAGCCTTTGTTTTGAGTCTGGCTTTGTAGGCACCACAGAGAAACTGGGAGAGGAGGAAGAGGGAGGGAATGTTGAAGAAAAGTGTATAAAATACAGTGTAAAGCAGTTAAAAAATTAAACTCCAGATGTTATCTTGTGTTGCACGAGCTGAAAACTCTGCAAGAATTATTGGTCCTAAATTAACTGGAATGTATTGCTGCAGATATATTTTCTTTTTGGCTTCTCTCTGTTCCCTGTTTTCTCAGACCCTCTCTTTGGCATGTGTTCAAATCATAGAGCATGTTGAGTTTATTTTCTACCCTTTTAAGAACAACAAATTGTGAGTATTTGCAAGAAACCATGTAGTGTGCTCAAAGCAAATATCCCTGATTTGCAGTTCCCTCAACCTGTGCAGTGTCCATTGCCTACTTTAAACAAATCCATGTTTTGAAATAGAAAATTCCTTTAAAAAACAGTGTGTTCCTTAAACTGTATATTTTTGACATGGAGTTACATGCCTGAACACTATCTTCGTGTGAAAGACTTGGGACTGGTATTTACTAATCCCAAAAAATATTCATTTTCTGTTGGAGACTCACTGCTTTGCTCTGTTTTCCTGATTTTCAGCGTTATTTGGGAAGTTTATCTGTTCCTGCTGATTTGAAGTGAACTTTTGCACCAGGATTTCACTGCTGGCCTCCAGCTGTCAGTAGGAAATTGGTGGGTGTGAGAGATTAACAATACCCTAAACATAATTTGCGATACTTGTGTTATTACAGGGATGCAATCGCAATGCCAGATCTAGACTTGGTCTGCTTGTGGTGTCAAGCTGCTGTAGAGCAGAGGCCCCCCCCCCCTTCATTTTGACCTCTTTCTTTTGAGGGGAAACCTGTGATTTGTGTGTGTGATTTAATTCTACAGGTTATAAAGTGGTGTGTTTTACAGAGTATGGGGGGCAAGCTGGGAGGAGGAATTCTTCCTGTTTTTGCAGACCACAAATCCTGTCTGGGGAGCCATTACAAACTATTATGTTGGCTTCTTAGTTTGTGTTCAGAAATCCAAGCCAGAGTTAACTCTTTCTTTTAGCTTTTCAAGGACAAACATACTCAAATGTTACTATAACAAGTCAGTACAGCGTAAGTTATGTGCTCCTTACCTTTCTTTTTGTATTCTACCCCATCTATACTTTTGAATCCACTAATTCCTTTGTAAGTCATTTTATTAGTGAGTTCTGAGATTTGTAGAGAATCCAGGAAAGGATCATGGGCTAAAATAAGGTGATAACTTTCAGAACCTGCAGCCTGCACAGTGATCAGTGGTGTTTGTATAAAATCCAAATGTGAATTTGTAGGAAACATTGTAAAAAATGTGTTTTTTCATAAATTCGCTGTCTTAAAGCCATGCGTAGTTCAGATTGCGTCATATAGGTCACAAGGAAATGTAAATTTGACTTGTTTCATTGTGGTACCTGTTCTCAGGTCAGGTTTGCTGGTTTCACAAAGCTAAAAGTTTTTGTAACAGCAAAGAGAAAAACTAAACCTATTTAGAAAAAACCTATAAACTAAACCTATATATAAAAACTAAACTTATTCTTGTCTTAGCAGTGAGTTGCATATTTTTTTGGTGGGTTTTTGCCCCCCAAGTGTTTAAATCCATTATATAATTAGAGAAACATAACCCATTGGTGAGGCTGTTAAATCTAAGAAATGTTGTCTTAAATTGATGCATGAAGATTTTTAACATAGAATCATAGAATCATAAGATTGGAAAGGTTGGAAAGGACCTTAAGATCATCTGTTCCAATCCCCTGCCATGGGCAGGGACTACTCACACTAAACAGTATCACCCAAGGCTCTGTCCAACCTGGCCTTGAACACCGCTAGGGATGGAGCATTTACCACTTCTTTGGGCAGCCCATTCCTGTGCCACAGCATCCTCACAGTGAAGAACTTCTTCCTTGTATCTAACATGAACTTCCCCTGTTTCAGTTTGAACCTATCACCTCTTGTCCTCTCACTACAGTCCCTAATGAAGAGTCCCTCTCCAGCATCCTTGTAGCCCCCTTCAGACACTGGAAGGTGCTGTGAGGTCTCCACACAACTTCTCTTCTCCAGACTGAACAGCCCCAACTTTCTCAACCTGTTTTCATGTCTTCAGCATGCTGCTTTATCCATCTTCAGGCTCCTCTGAGCCATTTCTGCCACTAGCAGCTGCTTTACGCTGGGTTGCGAGAGCTGTAGCAGGTATGGGGCCTGGGTGAGTGCCTTTCCCCTGTCTCACTGCTCCAGCTCACACCTAGAGCTGTTCTCCCTGAAGGACGTGCCTGTTGAGTCCGTTTATGTGGATTTTGTATGTAGCAGTATTCATTTGCTGTAGTTATTTCCTGTTATTTCTGACTTGGTTACTTCCCTTTTAGTTTTGAGCAAGAAACAAAATGTGACCATAAAAGCCACAAGACCGGTTAAAAAAATGCTGTTGGAGTAGTTCAGATATGTTTAATTAATTGCAGTGAATGTTTGGATTTCAGGATGTGTACTCGGAAAGGTTTGTGGTTTAAGTGAAATAAGGCAATAGAGAAAACTGCTTTAAACTTTGTAGTGCCAAAAAAAGCACTTGATGAGAAAACCGCAGGGACTGGAGTGCTGCATGTTTGACATATCAGATGGACAGGGCCAGGCACAACATGGGAAAGAATGAAATATTCCAAAGGAGGAATGAATAATGAGAGAGAAATAGCTTAAAAATAAGTGCCTACCAATCTTCTGTTGCTGCTTAGAGAAAGAGGAGGTGTTTGCTGCCTATTGGAAATCTTTGAGTGCTGTTGTGGTTGCAATAATTAATTGGTGGTAGAATTGCCATGAGCATAAGCATAGAAACATAGAAAGGTTTGGGTTGAAAAGGACCTTAAGATCATCCAGTTCCAACCCCCTGCCAGGGGCTGGAATGCCTCACCTTAGGACATGTCGCCCAAGGCTTTGTCCAGCCTGGCCTTGATCACTGCCAGGGATGGAGCATTTACCACTATGTTCAAAGGATTCATCCCACTGTCAGGCAAGTTAGGGTTTTTTTTTGCCTTCTTTTTTAGCTTAGCAACAGCTCTGTATTTAAGGAAAGCCATAAATATATTGAAGGAAAACCATAAATAAAAAGAACTGGCAGCGAGTTCCGTAGGAACAAAACATCTTGTTTGCATTTTAAAAGTGGATATTTTGTATGATTTGCTGTTGTATGGAGCAAAAGCTCATGTTAGTTGTGAAGGTGAAGTTATTCTTTGAATTTTATAATGTGTCAAGCTAAGCAAGAAAACATTCTTTAGGAAACTGTTCTTCAAACAGTGTGTTGGCATGCAGGTTTGGGCAGTTGTCATTGCATTTGTTGGCATGAGTAGGATTTTAAACTCACGTGTAAGGAGATTTGGACTTGAGCCTCAGTCAGATGTAAATTTTCCAGAATGTACAGGACTTACATGAACCTTGCTCACAGGCAGATGCATGCACAGTCTCACAGTGACACTTAGTGATTTCTTTGACTTTCAAATCATTGAATGGTTTGTGTTGGAAAGGACCTTAAAGCTCATCCAGTTCCAACCCCCTGCCACAGGCAGGGACACCTTCCACTAGAGCAGGTTGCTCCAAACCCTGTCCAACTTGGCCTTGAACACTGCCGGGGATGGGGTAGCCACAGCTTCTCTGGGCAAAATACTATTGATTAAACAAAGGATATGAACTTTCATATCTGGTTTTTATTTCCTGCATTTTAATTTTAAGAGCTTGAAAATGAATTCTGAAAAATTGGTTCACTTTCAGTAAAGAGCCGTGACAAAATCTTAGGGAACACTGTGGAAAAAATGAAGTTGCTCAGTTCTTCTTTAAGAAGTGGTGTGCGGTTGAGGTTGGACTCTATAGTGTTGCAGTGGAGGTAAAGATGTTAACTGGCTTCAGTGACCAGACAGATCCTTGTCTAAAGGAGGGTACAAAGTGCAAGGGTAGGCAGCCTTAGAATAAACTGTCAGTGGTTGTGTGGACTTCACTGGAAATACTTGAAGACAAATTTGATCTTTTTAGTAAAGTGGCTGATTTACTGAAGAAGATGTTTGTGGTTTGTATTAGTTACGAAGCCAGGTTATTTATCACTTCTGCTGTTATAATGTGTGGAAAAAAAAATAATACAATAATTTGAAGTTGCTTTTTTCCATAGAATGATAGAATCGTTCAGATGCGCCTTGGGAAGCCAGCTAGTGCAGCTTCCTGCTCAGCAGAACCAGCACTGTGTTCAGACCAGCTTCCTTAGGGATTTGTCTGCTCAGCCTTGCAAACCTCTGGGGACAGAGGTCTGACAGCCCCTTGGAGTCCCTGTTCCAGTGCTTGGCTGTCTTGATGCAGAAAACACTGTTTCCTCAGGTCAAATCAAGACCTCCCAGCCATGCTCATGGTACTCCCCATTGGCTGATCAATGCCTGTGTCGTACTGGGGACAAAACAAGGGTGCAGCACTCTGGTATAGTGAGTGCCAAGTATAGGGGATTAATCATTTCCCTTGACCTCCTACCTACACTTCTGGTACTAAAGCCCAGTTCACTGTTAGGCTTCCTTGCTATTTTTGTCCTATAGCTTTTGATATTTTTAGCAGTTATTTTAGACCCTTTCCTCTGGGCTGTACAATTGCAAAAATATGTGATTCTCTGCTGAGGCTTATAGGCCATAGTTGAAGAGCTGTTGCTGTTAAGAGTTTGGTCTGAACGTTACCACGTTGTTTGAAAAGCGTGTTTTATCAAGTGAAACTTTTCTTTGTGGAGGGTATAAATGAAAAAGAGAATTGTCTGTTTAACATCTGTTCAGCATCTTTGTTGGTGACAAGGACAGTGGGATTGATGCACCCTTGAAGTTTGTTGATGACGCTAAACTGTGCGGTTCAGTTGATACGCTGGAGGGAAGGGATGGGATCCAGAGGGATATGGACATGCTTAAGAGGTGGCCAATGCCAACCTCATGAAGTTCAACAAAGCCAAGTGCAAAGTCTTGCTCCTGGGTTAGGGCAGTCTCAAACACATGTATAGGCTGGGCAGAGACTGGATTGAGAGCAGCCCCAAGGAGAAAGACTTGTGTATGTTCATTAGCAAGAAGCTCAACATGAAAGTGTGAATTGGGGGAACAAAGGAGAAACAAAATGAAAAGTATAGTGAACACTACAGCTCTTTGGTACTTGGATTAAAGGATAATTTAATTCACCAATCCTGTTAGGACTTCTTCAGACTGTCGCTGATGTAACGACCTGCTGATGTTGGTGCTCCTGAGATTAACATTCCACAGTGGGTCATAGACTTCAGGGGTGAAATATTAGCCATGTATTAGCATCTTTGAACCTCCCCAAAACAGGTGGTCAGACATGGCTGACTAATTATTTTTGTTGTTTAATTATTCCCTGCTCTTCTTTTACCATTTCCCAATTACATTCTTCCCTTACTTAACCAGCAATACAGTCCTTGGGTTGTACCAGCGACCCTTTGCTTGGCCTTTCTCCATCTTTCTGTCCTGTTTTCCATCAGCTGTCGTTGCTACAAAGTAGTGCAAGGTTTTCTGAACTTCCACCCACTTTTAGCAGTTGGGTTCAGGGTTGGGTTAGGCATCACATTGCATTTGCACAGGGCATGGGGCTGTTTGTATTGAAAACAGTCACAGAATGAACTTGGAGGAAGAAACCTTTCTGCTTGCAGTTAGCCCAGGCCATTTGCAGCAGTGGATGGAGCTGTGCTTGCTGCAGGCACTTGCACATGATGTCATCCATCAACCTGCTGTATTTTCAGCTCAGGAAGTGACTTCCGTGCACCAAGTTGTTGTCTGCACGTTTTTCCTCCTGAGCCCTGACTTCTCAGCATCACTCTCGCTGCAGCTGCACTGCAGCCACTGATTTCTTTCCTTCCTCTGCTCTAGTCTCTTTTCCTTTCTTTGTCTTTGGAGTTGGCGGGTTGCATTTTACTTAGCCAGAAGGGACCCAATAGAAGATAAAAGTTATTTAGATCCAATTCTTAGTTTTTTAGTACTTAAAATACATTTCAGTGGGAGGCTGGAAGACCCTCTGTGCCCCCCCCATTGCCTGCCTGACATAGAGGCTGCAGGAGGGAATCCAATTAGTAAATGCTGTGCAGAAACAATAGTCATGCTGTTTGGTGCATACTGGGTATAATACAACTGTGAATGCACAGACTGTACTCCTAAAGCTGCCTCTGAAACCAGGACAGTCACTCAATAGCTGGTTGCTTCTCATAGGTCAGTGTGTTACTACAGAACTTACTGAAGTTCTGATGTTCTCAAGATTACTCAAAGTGTGTTTTATTACCAGGTTAGCTTGCATGGGTGAATTTAATTGTGTTTCCAAACAGCTGAGTGGTTTTGTATTTAACCTAAACTTTTAATATGATTACAGGATAAAAAAAAAGAAAAAAATAAGTAAACCAAGAAAGATGATATATGTGGTATTTTTCCCTATGACACTCTTTGCTGCTACCTGTCAGAATCATAGAAGAGTTAGGGTTGGAAAGGACCTTAAGATCATCTAGTTCCATTCCCCCTGCCATGGGCAGGGACACCTCACACTAAACCATTTCACCCAAGACTCTGTCCAACCTGGCCTTGAACACCGCCAGCGATGGAGCATTCACAGCTTCCCTGGGGAACCCATTCCAGTGCCTCACCACCCTTACAGTAAAGAATTTCTTCCTCATATCCAGTCTAAACTTCCCCTGTTTAAGTCATGTTGTTTTCCTTGCTCCTTCAACTGAAGTGCTAGTAGGATATGTTCTGTTAACATACTGTTCTCTCAAGCGCTCTATGAATGCTTGAAAACGTTAAACGTCATGACAAAGTGGAACATCCAAGCGTGCCTGGCTTGACCTTCTGTTACTCACGTGGTAGCAATATAAAAAAGTCCTCAGTGATGTGAGGACAAATGAGTTCAGGTTTATAAACTCAGTTCCATATTGAGAAACTTTAATGGTTCAACATTTGTGTTATTTTCAAGTGTTGCGTGTAATAGCTATGGGGACAGTGATAGAAATCCCAAATACTACAAGTCTGACCACAAACTCCAGAACAACACTGGTCCAGTGGGAAATACTGGAACTTGAGTTTTCCAGCCTTTGCTCAAGCGCCTGGAGTTCCATAGCACTGATCACAAGCTTATGCATGGTGTTTTACTGTAAATTCACAATTATACTTGGGCTTTGGCCTCACTATGCTTATGTTACCATATGTGCTGTGTAATTCAAGGTGCCTTGTCTCTTCATGCTGGCTTCAGGGCCCCTGTGTGTGTGAGCAGGTTGCTATATATAGCTGGATTTGTGTAATTCATCACCACTTTGGCTACTGTGCTTAACAAGTTGCTATTTTTGGTTTCATACTTATTTTTCTATAGGGTGGTAATGATTCATCCTCTGTCAATAATCTGCTTTTTAAACTCTCTTCTTTAATAAAACATTCAGAATTCTTGAAGTGTTTTTCTTTAGTGTGCAAACAGTTTAATTCACTCACTAATTCTTTTATTTGTATTTGTAGGAGAGGTCTCCTCACAATCTACATGGCCAATCAGGTAAGTAGTCCTTTATTTCAAGAATAAAGATACGTAAGATCCGTTGAAAATGTGTGGTGTTCAAACCTGATGCTGAGATACATTTCATTTAAAATCATTTGTCCTGGATTCAGATTTATTTCTTATTAGGTAACTAAAATGATGTTAAGAGCAAATTGCAGCTATGGGGCTTTCGACTATTGTGTGTGCAAATGTTTTTGCTGCATGGTTGTATCAATTTAAATTGCGTGTCATATTCCTTACAATCTCATTCAAGTAAGTATCAGTAGTAAATTTAGCTAAATGCTGCTTTATGCGTTAACTTCTTGTATGAATATAATAGAATCATAGAATAGTTAAGGTTGGAAAGGACCAGATCATCCAGTTCCAACCCCACTGCCAGGGGCAGGGACACCTCACACTAAACCATGCCACCCAAGGCTCTGTCCAACCTGGCCTTGAACACCGCCAGTGATGGAGCATTCACAGCTTCCCTGGGGAACCCATTCCAGTGCCTCACCACCCTTACAGTAAAGAATTTCTTCCTCATATCCAATCTAAACTTCCCCTGTTTAAGTTTGAACCCATTACCCCTTGTCCTCTCATTACAGTCCCTCATGAAGAGTCCCTCCCCAGCATCCCTATAGGCCCCCTTCAGATATTGGAAGGCTGCTCTGAGGTCTCCATGCAGCCTTCTCTTCTCCAGCCTGAACAGCCCCAACTTTCTCAGCCTCTCTTCATACGGGAGGTGCTCCAGTTCCCTGATCATCCTCGTGGCCCTCCTCTGGGCTTGTTCCAACAGTTCCATGTCCTTTTTATGTTGAGGACACCAGAACTGCACACAGTACTCCAAGTGAGGTCTCAGGAGAGCAGAGTAGAGGGGCAGGATCACCTCCTTCAACCTGCTGGTCATGCTCCTTTTGATGCAGCCCAGGATACTGTTGGCTTTCTGGGCTGCAAGCGCACACTGCCGGCTCATGTTCATTTCTTCATTGACCAACACCCCTAAGTCCTTCTGCACAGGGCTGCTCTGTATCTCTTCTCTGCCCAACCTGTAGCTATGCGTGGATTGCTCAGACCCGGGTGGAGGACCTTGCACTTGTCATGGTTAAACTTCATCAGGTTGGCATGAGCCCACCTCACAAGCGTGTCAAGGTCCCTCTGCATGGCATTCCTTCCCTCCAGTGTATCAACCGAACCCCACAGCTTGGTGTCATCGGCAAACGTGCTGAGGGTGCACTCAATCCCACTGTCCGTGTCACCGACAGAGATGTTGAACAAGACCGGTCCCAACACGGATCCCTGAGGGACAGCACTCGTTACTGGTCTCCAGCTGGACATTGAGCCATTGAGCACAACTCTTTGCGTGCGGCCATCCAGCCAGTTCTCTATCCACCGAGTGGTCCACCTATCAAATTGATGTCTCTCCAACTTAGAGACAAGGATACCGTGTGGGACGGTGTCAAATGCTTTGCACAAGTCCAGGTAGATGACATCAGCTGTTCTACCCCTGTCCGTCAGTTCCGTAGCCCCATCCTAGAAGGCCACCAGATTGGTCAGGCAGGATTTCCCCTTAGTGAAGCCATGCTGGCTGTCACCAAGCACCTTGTTGTTTTTTGTGTGCCTCAGCATGCCTTCGAGGAGAATCTGCTCCAAGATTTTGCCAGGCACAGAGGCGAGACTGACTGCTCTGTAGTTCCCCAACTCATCCATTTTCCCCTTCTTGAAAATGGGGGTTATATTTCTCTTTTCCCAGTCGTTGGGATCTTCACCTGACTGTCACGATTTTTCAAATATGATGGACAGTGGCTCAGCAACTTCATTTGCCAGCTCCTTCAGGACCTGTGGATGGATTTCATCCGGTCCCACAGACTTGTATACGTTTAGGTTCCCAAGATGGTCTCGAACCAGATCCTCTCCTACAGTGGGCCCAGGGTCTTCATTCTCACTGTCCCTGCGTCTGTCTTCCAAAACTTGGGTATGTTACTTGATCATACTTCTTCAGGAAGTATTTTACTATGCCAAAAGAGTTATCTGAAGTTTTTGTGTAGTTTAAATTGCATAAAGAGTCGCAGAAACTGCAGAAAAGGAAACTAAAGAGCTGTGTTCTGGGCTACTGGGACAATTTGCTGTGGCCTCAGGAGAATGGGGCAAGAGCAGAACTCTGATGAATAGTGACTAGAAGAGATGAGACAAAATGTATCGTAGGGTGATAAAATTGATACCTTCTCTTCCATCCTTGCACAGTCACTGTTGATGGTTGTTTTAATTCTGAGGATCGGGGGGGGAGCATTTGCTTTTGGCAGGAGCTGACATCATGTGTTTACTGGCAGGTAAATATACTGGAAACGCTCTATATGCATTTGCCAAATGGGTTACACAGTTCTCTCTCAAATTCTGGTGTTTGATAATTTCTTTGAGGCACAAGTGGTTTTGTGGGTTATTCTGTATTGATAGATTGCCTTTCATTACAGACTGACTCCTGAGTGGAGCTTACAGACTCCCAAAGGGAAGAAATCAGTTTTTACCACAACATTTCTATTGTCAAGTACTGTTTGAGCTTTTATAGCTGCTTGACTTGGATGGCTTATACCCCATCCTCTAGGATTCCTTTTGTTTGTAATTTTTTTGGCTTAATTTCAAAAAATGATAAATCATTTTCTTGAAATTTAGTAAATGAGATGTTCACAATTGCAGTAACTCATGGGAACAAGGTTTGATTCCTGCTGGGAAATCTGAAGCTTGAAAATCAAGGTATCACAGACTGGTTTGGGTTAGAAGGGGCCTTAAAGCTCAGCCAGTTCCACTCCACTGCCATGAGCAGGGACACCTTCCACTAGAGCAGGTTGCTCCAAGCCCCGTCCAGCCTGGCCTTGAACACTGCCAGGGATGAGGCAGCCGCAGTCTCTCTGGGCACCCTGTGCCAGTGCCTCAGCACCCTCATAGTGAAGAATTTCTTCCTAATAAAAGTTTTAAGTTTTCCTTGAATTCAAAAGAGCAACTGTGTAGAAGCTCCTTGTTCAGAAAACAGGTTATGAGGATGGTGGTAATCAGTTGGAGATGCCATCATTCATTTCAGACAGACTTCTCAAGAGAAGGGTGAACCTTGGGTTGGATGATCCGTGGAGGTCCCTTCCGTCCTGGCATTCTGTGTTATGATTCTAAGAAATAAATGCACTGAAATAACAGCACCTCTGAGTATCCCAATTCTGAGAAAGCTGTCATCGCTTTCAGAGCCCTTAAGCTGTGATGCCACGCAGCTCATGTGATGTTGGATGGTGTTATACTGGATGCAGTTTCATTCAATGGACACCATTTGATGCAGTGGATATACTTCTCTTCAGCAGAATGGCTTATTTTAGTCACGAATCTTTGTGGTGAGCTCAGGGTTACCAGGGTTTGCTTTGTAAACTGCCCTTGATCACGAGATATTTACCTTGTTAGCAAGCTGTGTAATCATGGTAAATGTTTCCCTATTTGTGTAGCTTGTCTTTGGCATAGAAGGTTATATGCTTTGATAAGATTCACATAGAAATTTACTAAGCTTTTAAACCCCTTATTTCTGTCATCATTATATTGTGCCATGCTCCATTCCGAGAGCTGGCAAATTGGAATCATTAGGTTGTGAAATTACACTGCATTTCTTGTATTGTGTAGAACTCGTGTCAGGACCTATTAAGATGCTCATTGAGCTAAATGTATTCCTTTGGTTTGCTTCATGTTTTGCTAAATCTTTTGTGGCCTGAGCAATAATAATTGAGCTTTTTGTGTGACTCCTCATGTGTGCCTTTGCCCAGTTAGACATTATGTGATTGTAATTAGGTTTATTGGCTGTTACAAGGAATTATCATGATTGCTGCTGCAGTGAATCTTTAGGGCTTTTAAGTCAGTAAGTTGTATTTCTCTTGTCCTGTTGGTACTGTGTGACAATTCGTCCTCAGAGCTGAGTTTACTTAGTAGGAAGGGGAAAGGTGTGTTAAAGTCTTTATGCACGACTGCTGTTTCTCAGCTCTGAGTGAAACAGCGGGTCTAAGGACTCATGTTATAAAGGTAACATTTTGATTCTTTAATCTGAAGCTATTAGAAACGAGTGAGTAAGTGTCCTGGCCAGTTTCAAATAAGTCTATGAAAATAGATTCATGTGAACCTGAACTCCCCAGTTGTGTTTTTTTACTGCTTGCGCAATAAAATGACAGGTTAAAAATAAGCTGTTTGGGCTGTATATACTCTATGGAAATACCGAATAGAAGTGCTTTCTTAGACTAACTTTTCTGCTAAATTGAAGCTGTGCAACAATGCATTCAGGGCTTGGATTTTCGTATCTTCTTAAAGGTAAGACTAGAAATAAGGATAGGAGTGAAAGGTCTGTAGTTTTGTAGTTTCAGTTTTGATATGCAGAGTCTAAAATCAACTTCTGAGCTTCTCGCTAGAAGTCAGTCAAAGTTTTCCAAAGGAAAACAATGCTTGAGCCTTAACATTGTTGAACATGTGGGTTTGGAAGTGTTTAACTAGTTACAGTGTGAGACCTGATGCTTTGGTAAGAACGTGTAACAGAGGAGCAGTATGGTCATTGCTGTGGGCCGCACAGAAGCATGGAGCCTTTCAAGTTCTATTTTAGATTGCATATGTTAAAGTCAAGAAATTTCTAGCATGGAAAGAGATGCGTTAGTAGGGAACATATAAGATGATCCTTTGTGGATAATGTGAGATCAAAAAGAACCCCAAGATTCCAACAAAAGGTGGAAAGTGAAATGTAATCTCTGCAGTTATTTTTATCTGGAAAAGTAGATGATATCAATGTCTGTCCATGAGTAAGACTTGGAGCTCTTACATTTCCAAACAGTTAAGGCATACTTGAATGTGAGCAGCTCAACGGTTGAGTTGTTGCTTTTAAGTTGAAGAAACAGTGTGTTTGGATTAGGGTGGTTTTTTTGTGTTCAATATGCAAGATAGGAAGAGACGAATCTAGAGCAGGACCCATTTCATATAAAACCTGAGAAGCAAAAGTTTGGAATTGCTATGTTGGCATTCAAATGCAACACCAAAGAGGCAGTTATCCTGGCGTGTGCTGAATTACAACATGTGGTTTTTGCCTTTATCAGAAAAATACAGAAGTTTCTTTACGTGCTACGTTTGAGATTTAAACTGTGCATCACTATCTCAAAGGCTTTCTTTGTTTGGCTTACTATGTATTGTATTTCTGAAACTGGAAATGCTTAAGCAGTAAGATAAGGCAGCTGGATGCAAAAGGCAGAGCCATGCTGTTGAGGACTGGTATACAACCTACATTACACAAAGGCTAAAATTCAGAGAGAAAAACTACAGATTTTTGCCCAGCAGTAAGACTTGCTTAACAAATCAGTGAGAGGCCTTACTCCAAAAGTTATCAAAATAGGAATATCTTCAACCTCTGGTACGTTCGGATTCAGAAGACCTGGTTGGATGAGGCTTTGAGCAACCTGATCTAGTGGAAGGTGTGCCTGCCTGTGGCAGGGGGTTGGAACTGGATGAGCTTTAAGGTCCATTCCAACCCAGACCATTCTGTGAATCTGGCCAGCCATAGGGGGAGCATCAGGAGCAGAAACATATAGGTATGAAAAATAAGACAAAAAAGATTGAGAGAAGAGGAGGCTGAGAAGTATGATTTGGAGATGAGAAATGAGAATTTACTGTCGCAAGAGTTATGAAGGGGCTGGAGCTGGGCTGTTGTAATGGAAATTGGTTTGTGGGAATGTTCCAGCTATAACAAGTGGAAGAAAGATGTGAAAATGTAGAATCTGTTCTAGTTAAAGTAGTGAGCAGATGATAAAGAAAATTATGGGGTTGTGGGCAAAGGAAAGGATGAGTTTTGTTGCCTTTGTTATGAAGAGAAATAGCAAGAGCCCAGAAAGACAGGCAGAGAGAGGGGATTATTGAAATCCTGGGTGTGGGAGTTGGAAAAATGGTGTCAGCAATTGCACCTGGATAAAGTTTATACAGAAATATGGAGATTGTGTTTAATTTATTGTTGTGTTGATATTGTCTGCCATTTATGAAGTATTGCATATAAGTACTTCTATGCAGAGGCAAGATACTGTTATAATGTAAGGAATACACAGCCATGCTTGTCATCAGTGGTATGAAAGCAAAGTAGGGGAGGAAGGGTGCATCTTCCCAGGGAAGTGTAACACAGAGATCGTAGGTTAAAGACCAGTGACAATGAAGAGAAGTGCTGAGAGGACAGTCAAGAGGAGTGCAGTGCGGAGGGACCTTCAGGATGTTGTCCATCCAGTTTTTGGGAAACCCCTGGGAGCTGCTGTGTTCACTCTGACAGCCTGCTCGTGAAGCTGAGAGCCTGCTCCCCTCATCGCTGTTCATTTCAGAGCTATCACCGCCTTCCCTTCCCTAGAGCTGCTATTGCAGAAATACTTCTTTCATTTGCATTTCAAGTCTAGTTAAGAAATAAAGCTAATAAGAAATACTGTTCACATTAAACATCTATTGAACTGAACACGTTGATCAAAGGCATTCCAGTGGGTGATGCTCTGCTTCTGTATATGATAGAGAACATGTAATACGGCTGAGCACAAAGTTTCTTGCAGTTCTAAAGTAGTTTAAGTAGTTTCATGCTTGAATTGTTTTTCAGTTGCATAAATAGATGAAATCTGGGTTCATTTTGTCTGTATCTTTGTTTACTCCAACCAGTCAGTGTGAGGGCTGCGTGTAAGTTGTGCTCTTAAAGCTTGAAATATTTGGTCTAGGAGCATGCAAAAATGCTGAAGCACAGACTTCAAAAGAAATCCCCAAGGATGTGATGGAGAAATGAGTATCCAGAGCTCTTCAGTTGGCTTTAACTCTAGATATTTGTATGGGATTTTTACAGGTTGGAAGTCCAAATAATGCACAATATCACTAAATCTTCATGCTTTGTAGTAGTTTGAAGAAATTAAAGCCATTAGCCTAATTTAAGATATATGGCGCACACAGGCAGTGAAACTTGACAGAGATATGGCACAATATAAAACAGGATTCAGATGTTTGAGGCCAAGGGCCCTTCAATGTCTCTTTCCACATACACTAAATTTGTTATGGTTTCATCCTTTGAGGGGGGTGATATGTGGAAGGGTGGAAGAAAGAGGGGTGAGACTTGTGATGGCAAGAGGCAAAGCAACAACAGAAACCCACTTCTAAGCTGTGCTTTTTGCTGATCCTGTAGTTCTGTGTTTTTGCTAAAGGCAAACTGGTAATACTGTAAAGGAGCAAGAAATGCCCTGACTGAGCATTCCTGAGTGATTTTCTCACCAGCTTATCAAATGCTTTCTGTACAATGTGTCTGAGTTGTTACGGATGTTTCAAGGAATACCTTGTGCCAGTTGCAGTCGCATGAGGGAGGATTCTAGGTTGAAGGGGTTGTTTTGTTGTTTGGGTTTTCTTTTTTTGAGTAATGTGCTGTTGGACTATAAAGTCGTGTTTTTCATTTGTGTAACTTGCAGCTCTGAACTGCTGGTGCTGTTCAATGCTGGGGAGCATTGCATGCCAGCTCAGAAATAGCCTTTAAAAGACAAAAAGTTCATGATTGTCACTTCATCATTGATAATTCTGTGAAGTAATTGGTATTTAACATATCTCGTATGTTTTGGCAAACCATCGTCATAGAGTCACAGACTGGTTTGGGTTGGAAGGGACCTTTAAGCTCATCCAGTTCCAGCCCCATGCTACGGGCAGGGACACCTTCCACTAGAGCAGGTTGCTCCAACCCCTGTGTCCAACCTGGCCTTGAGCACTGCCAGGGATGGGGCAGCCACAGCTTCTTTGGGCACCCTGTGCCAGTGCCTCAGCACCCTCACAGAGAAGAATTTGTTCCTAGTATTTAATCTAAGTCTCCCCTCTTTCAGCTTGAAGCCATTCCCCTTGCCCTGTCACTACGGGTCCTTTTAGTTCTTTCTTGCTGGCCAAAAAAACCCCTAAGTACCAGGCAAGCTCTGTTGTTAGAATAGTAGATTGTCCTATCTTCTCAGTCTTGTAAGTTATTGCGAGGACAGCACAAGTACTTTGATACTTGGTTTAGATTGGATATTAGGAGAAATTTCTTCACCAAAAAGGTTGTCAAGCACTGGAACAGGCTGCCCAGGGAAATGGTGGAGTCACCATCCCTGGAGGTGTAGATGTGTCACTTTGGGATGTGGGTTAGTGGTGGACTTGGCAGGGCGAAGTTAATGGTTGGACTCAATCTTAAAGGCTTTTTCTAACCTAAATGATTCTGTGTTTCTATGGTATTCTGCTTCTGACCTCCCAGTTAACTTAGAGGGGGAAAAAAAATCCTGTTTGAAAGCTCACAGGGAACTCCTTGGATTTTCCTTAGTGAAAACCACACTGAGCTGGAACTTGGGATCATAGAGTAATTCCTGCCTTGTTGCCCTCTGTTGGGATGTGTTGTGAAGCGATGTACTGATCTCCATAGGGAAACATCTTTCATTTGCTGCCTGGGTTAGGGAAGATCAAAAAGGCCAGAACTTGGTACTGACCATAAAGAAGTCTCAAGTGCTCACTGAGGGCAGATTTTCTGCTGCTGCACGAACAAACCGCCTCAGGTGGTGACTTGATGCTGGCTGTGGTCGATCATTTCTGAACTTCTGTCACAAGTTAAGCCTTTAATTTTAGTGCTAACAAGAGGCAAGTCTTCTCTGCTATAAATTTAGGCATTGATACCAACTCACCAGTGTTTTCCCTGAGGCTAC
This sequence comes from Ara ararauna, assembly GCA_028858755.1. Lineage (NCBI taxonomy): Eukaryota > Metazoa > Chordata > Aves > Psittaciformes > Psittacidae > Ara > Ara ararauna. The sequence goes on along the minus strand of CM054378.1, from coordinate 125,956,862 downwards.
AGTTTTAATATAACATCTCAAGCTGGAAAGTCAGCTGAGAGTCCTGAATCCCAGCCTCTAATGGAGGCATTTTTGCCTCTCTTTTGGACCACTTTGTAACCTGAGGTTTTGTGTAGGGTTGGTTCCTTCTGCTTCTGTTGGTTCCTTTGCTTCCAGGAGATGTTCCTTCATCAGTCCTGCCTTTTGTTGCAGGATGGTGTTTTTCTGCTATTTGTCATCTGGATTTAGGAGGAGAGCTCTTCTGTAGCTTCTGCTTCTTCATTGCCTGGATCTTAATGGAGTAAAAGGATAGAACACAAAGAGCTCACATCATTACTGTTTCATAGAAGGCATACTCAACTGGAGCTCATCTGGCATTTGTTCTATGGCCTTCATATCATTTACTCTTCTCATGGTTTAAAGCCAGGCAGTGTCAGCCCCCTGTTCTCAGAATGACAGTTGGTATGGCTGGTGTCACAGCATGGACAATCAGGCATCATAAATGCACTTTTTGGCAGTGGCAGAGGACTTGAATATAACCTGGTTTATGAAACTCAGCAAAAAAGAACCAAGATTGGTCCTTTAGATTTCTTCAGAATCCTTTAGATTTTAAAGAACAAATAGGATAGAAGAAAGCTAATGACATTAGTTTACACTTGAAGGCAGTGTGCTTGAGTGAAAAACGTGGCTTGGTTTCTTTAGTAGAATTTCAACAGACAGTCTTTAATAATCTATAATGAAATGGTAATAGAGCATTCTTAGGCACTAATGGCACTGAAATTCCATTGCAAAATAAACCCTCAATATATAAAGTTGTCCTTCAGAAGCATCTCAAAGGAAATAATCATAATGAAACAAGAAGGACTGAAAGATCTGCGTAACTAGAATGTACTCCTTACTCGTTCTGGTCTCTTTCTCCTTTGCTTTTGTCATGGTTTAAGCCCAGCCGTAAATCTGCCACGATGTCATTGGCTCACTCCTCCCTTCCTCCCCCTGCTCCCTTAGGGATGGGGAGGAGAATGGAAAGAATGTAACTCCCATGGGCTGAGATAAGAACAGTCCAGTAACTAAGGTATAACACAAACCACTGCTGCTGCCACCAATAATAATAATGATAAGGGAAATAACAAGGGAATAGAATACAGCCGCTCACTACCCACCGACTGATACGCAGCCCGACCGAGCAGTGATCTAACCCTTCTGGGTCCTTGCCCCCACGTGCTGTGGTATGGAATACCTCTTTGGTCAGTTTGGGTCAGGTGTCCTGTCTCTGCTTCCTCCCGGCTTTCCCTCCTCCCTGGCAGAGCATGAGACTCAGAAATTCCTTGGTCAGAGTAAACATTACTGAGCAGCAACTGAAAACATCAGTGCTAGCAGTGCTGTTCCCAGGCCAAAAGTTAAAACCACAGCACTGCACCAGCTACTAAGAAAGAAAAATGACTGCTGCTGCTGAACCCAGGACAGCTTTGCACTCTGATGGGTCAAGTCAGTAATTGTGAGCCAGCATTTATTAATGTTAAGGTCTTGTAATCATTCTTATTTGTTGTAATACCTGGGCATGCATAGGCATGTGTTTGCAGAAATAACTAAAACCCTCCCAACTTAGAAATAACTAAAAGCAACTAAACCCAGTTTTGAGTAAGAATATGATAAAGAAAACCTATTTTCTCTTCTCAGAAGACTTGTAGGTGTTCTTAACCTTGTTGTGCCTCTGATTTTGTCTCATTCTCTCAGCATCCCCAAGGTACAGAACAGTTCAGGAAATGTTGTTAATACCATGTGCTGGTTGTGTACTGGAGCAGCAAAGGAAAGGAAAGGGTATATGTAGTAGTAGCAAAAAGCCAAGATGTTTTCTGTTAAGATCTTAATAATGTTAATGTAGGCTACTTGAAAAGGAGCAAATTTTTCCAAGTGGTTTGGAGGAATATGGAAGTTATTCCAAAGAAATGGGCTTTTTTCAGTGTCTGACAGTAATGTTCAGATCTATTCCACAGGCACCTAAGCAGAAAGAAAGATTTTACCCTTTCATGGACTCACTGAGTTTCTTGTGGTGACTGTGTAGGGCAGTGTATTGTGTGATCTACGTTTCCAACCTCCTTGCTTAGAAATGAAATGCAGATGGTTTCAAATAATCCAAGGCTTGGATTTGTTTTATTCCAGTCGACGAATGCTCAAGACACTCTCCAAAAATTGTATTTTGGAATTCAGAAGGAGATGCCATAAGTGGGAGAGCTATATACTTTACACATATCATGTTCTGTGGGGAAGGCAGTTTGGCAACCGAAACAGGCAATATTGAAATAAATTGCTACTTTTAAATATAAACATTACATAAAACTCAGATGAGGAGGGAAATAAGCAGGAGTCTTGCTTTCTTCTCAGTAGAACATAACATAGACTAATTCGATTAACAGAATACTTTTCATAATCAAATTATGGGTAATTCATGGCATTCTGTGATGATGTTAAAAGGTTGAAACATAAGGTCATTGTCACTACCCCCACCCTCAATCTAAAAAAGGCAGGTCTTAAAATTAGGAGTCATGTGAACTTAAACACTGCTGATGGCTTCACTTTTAAGTAGTACAGTAATAAATTTAGACCCTGGCAGCTGGCATTCTTGTGGATTGACATGGCTAATTGGCTTTGGCATCTTAGCCTCAGGAAACCTCATCCATCACTTCAGAGGAGGACATTTGGCAAGAGTCAGAGAAAACATTTCATACTTTGTCTCTTGCCTTCTATGCAAAGTTGCTTTGCATTTTTGAACGTTCCAGTGTATCTGTTGGAAGATCGATGTAGTACTTATCTTTATGCTCCTTTAATATGGTCTCTTATAGTGAGTAACCACCCTAAAATTAGCAAAAGCGTCAATACTGCGAATCAGTTTTGAGGCTTCCCTCTCAGCTAAAGCTTATGGCTTATGCAGAATTACGTATCAGAAATATATGAAGTGCTAAAGAAAGCTAGTTGACTTTTACAGTTAACTCTTTGCTAGTTGTTGAGATGAAAATAATGCTTGACTCCAGGGTCTGGATTGCTCTCAGACACCCATCTGTAGTGCATGTGGCATTTCTGATGATGACAATTGCTGTGGGCAGTGCTCTGATAGATCAGGTGGGTCAAGAGAGAATTGAAGGCTTCTCAGAAGGTGAAATCCCAGTAGTGTTTTGAGAAAATCAAGGGCTTTCTTGGTGGAAGAGAAGGGTGAAGCTTCTCAGAGCAAGATCCTCCTGCTCTTCCAACTTCACATCAATCTTAGCAGTCTTCTTCCTTTCTCTTGGATCTTTACATTGTCAGACAATTATATTTTCCTCCTCAAACCTTCAGGAAATGCAGGTATTATCCTCCTTTCTCTGCAGCAGTCCCTGCTGCCTGGCAGTTTTTACTGCCCACTTGTGCTTCTGAGTTCATGAGGTTTGGGAGTAAAGGGAAAATGGCTCTGCTCTGGGAGAAGTGGAGGAAAATGCAATCTGAGGGCCGAGGAAATTGATGTGGGACTGCAAGGAAAAGTAATGTGTGTGATAGTATTTAGGTGTAGAAATGGGAACTTCTTTGGAAGGGAGGGTTTTTTCTTCCATTTCCAGCAATATTTGCTGTTTGCATCAGAACAGTGTTCAGGGTCCACTTGCTGCTGGCAGGAGGGAGATGCCTCTGGTGCTTAGTGAAGTGGGTAAAATGCTGCTGCAGGCTTGTCACTCCTCTCAGTTTCCCCCAACCCTGAAGTCTTCCACTGGAGCTTGTAGTAGATGTCCTGCTGTCAGTGGGAATGGTGTATAACATGAGGTTACAACGGTGTATAACATTTGAGGCACTGGTCTATTAGTTATAGAATGGTTTGGGTTAGAAGGGACCTTAAGGCTCATTTATTTCCACTCCCCTGCTACAGGCAGGGACACCTTCCACTAGAGCAGGTTGCTCCAAGCCCCTTCCAACCTGGCCTTGAATGCTGCCAGGGATGGGGCAGCCACAGCTTCTCTGGGCACCCTGTGCCAGCACCTCAGCACCCTCACAGGGAAGAACTTCTGCCTAAGAGCTCGTCTCAATCTCCCCTCTTTCAGTTTAAAGCTATTCCCTTTTTGTCCTGTCACTACGTGCCTTTAACAAGTCCCTTTCCAGGTTTCCTGTAGCCCCTTTAGGTATTGGAGGACTGCTCTAAGGACTGTGTCAAATGGAGAGCTGCGTTGTGAAAAATGAAGGAAAGTTGTTCTTGAGCTGGGTTCTCTGCAAACTCCTGATGTTTGGCGAACAGTTGTTATGGACTGTTGTCAGGTACCAGATTTACCAGGAACACGCAGAATTTAATCCTTGTTGGAGCACAAAGGAAATTGACGAAGGTGTTTGTGTGGAGGTTGGTGAATCAGCAAAACTGCTGAGTGCTTTGGCTAAAATCTGTAAATACCCACTTTTAACTGTGCTCCTGTACTGCCTTTTAACAAAAGTGGCAAATTCTAATGTGCAGGATTTTGGGATCTTTATTTTCTGCACTTTTGGCAGCCCTACTTAATATCTTCCAGTTATTGTGTTGACAGTAGTTGTCCCAATGTTTCTGTACGGTTTCTGGCATCAGTGAAGTATTATGAAAACTTGTCTTGGAGTTCTGATTTCATTTCACAGAAGAAGAAAGCTTCAAATCTGTGTTCAAAATACGCAGAGTGAAAGTATTTCGAAGATGAGTATCGTTTACAAAGTGTAAGTTCATGCTGCTGGCTTATGATTTGATTTTTGTAATGGTGCTCTTGCCATAGGACCGACTGGTGGAATGGTCGTGCTTTGTTCTGATTAATTACATATTGCTTTTAATTATTATTTTCTGTGCTCCTAATGTTTCAGTTGAAATGAAATCCTTCATGCTTTGAATTACCTTTAGAAAGACTTTAAAGTCTGTTATGTTTTCCTGACGTCACTTATAGGATAGCGATAATTAAACAGAGCAGCAGTTGCAGCCCAGAAGTCATTTTGCTCCTTTTGAAACTCGTAGCTGTCAAAATGGAAGTTGTGTGTTTGAAATACTTAAATACCAGTTCCACAGAGAGTTTTGGAGCAGAAAAAGTGTGGTCTAAAAATTATAAACAGCTTTTTCTATAGAAAAGCAAGGGTTTCTTTTGAAAGTGCTACAGTTAGCTTCTCCTTTTTCACAGTTTGTGATGCAAACCAAAAGCTTTATTCTCTGCACATACGGTCTGAAATAAGAATTCTTTTTCTGCTTGCACTTCTACATTTTGAAGTATTTTCTGTGTTTAAAAAGTGTCTCGTGGCTCTGTGTAAAAATGAATTCAGAAGTCTTGCTGTGAATAAATAATCTTACTTAGGTTTATAATCAGATACAAAGGAGGTGCTGGTGTGTGGCTGTAGCCTTGTGTAAACTGGGAAACGTTAACATGCGGCCACTTAAGTTCTTTATGTGATGCTGTTACAGGATATGTGTCTTTTTGCACAGTGCTGAGACTAAGTTTTTAATTGTGTAAACAGTCACTGCTTTGGCATTCAGGGGGAGGTGGTTCATTTAAAATCTTGTCTCGGTGATATGCTCCTTATGCCTCTAATAAGGTTAGAAAAGCGGAGGAGGACAACTTCTAGCACAGCTTGTAAATGTCAGTCTGGATGGAAGACAGGTCAGCCTGAAAACAGTATTGGTGTTGGAAAAGTGAAAGGAAAAAGAATCCTTTCTTGAAGTTGAGCTCTAGTGAGGAAACATTGTTGAAGAAAATGTGGAATTACCATCATTTTTGGTCAAGCAGAAGGAAGTAATTCTGCAGTATCAAACTACATCTAGTGAACGTGGGGAAAGCTGAAGACAGAGCAAGATTTATTTTAGTTACATCTAAAGCTGGCTGGTTTTCCTGAGGCAGTTTTTTATGTTAGTTTTAGTCCCGTTCACTTGTGAAACTTTCCAATTAGTGTCTTGTCTTTAAGTCTGTTCTGTGTTCGTCAGGCAAACTGACTTTAATGGCATGACAGATCTTTCCTGAATCTCTTCTTTTCTACCCTTTCCACATAATAGAGCAGCGATCAAATAGAGCAAATGAGGCCATTAGTCACTATGGAAATTCCAGTAGTGCCTCAGTTGTCTATCTTACTGCAATATTCTGTTTACCAGGGTTATTTCAGAGGAGCTGCATCACTTGAGGTTGGTCTCATATGGTCACTTCCATGTGAATCTGGAATGTTTTTGTAGCATGAGTTGTCTGATTCTTTGAGGAGTTTCTTTAGGGTTCAGTGATCTTCTGCTCAGAAGCTTCAATAGCTGCTGCTCTTCTCAAGTCTTTGTTACAGTAAGTCTGGAAATGGAAATTCCATGTTCAGTGTTTCTAGGGAGAAGAATGATCTGAAGTGGGAATTGGGGGGGGGGGGGGGGGGGGGCTGAATGCTGTCTAAGAACATACTTTTATTGACTTTAATACCTGGTTTATGATGACAGAACATGTTCTCCCAGTGAACTGGCACATATGTAATGCTTCTGAATCTTAAGGGTGTTCACCATAGCTTAGTTAGAAAAATACAAGCATTCAGTCAGTATAATGTTAGATTGAATTTCCATACATTTTAAACATCTTCATTAAAATTTAGAATTTTAAATTAGAATTTGCTTAACCCTCCTCCAAAATCAAACTGAATAAATTGTCACCTTTGAATATTTTAAAACGTTAATGATTACTCTTTTTCAGTTGCAGATCTCTTCATCTGGAAAAGTTACGCTTTCATTTACATAAAGTAATTCGTTGTCAGTAGCCCAGAGTAATCGATGGCTTCAGTCTCTTTCATTCAAGTTTGCTGGTACAATTCCTGAGGCAGAATTCTATTTGTAGCATTTAATTTGCATAATTTCATGTTTTGCAGATCAAATGTTGATTAAAAGTTCTTTAAATATCAGTCGTGTTGCAGAAGATTTCATAGGCTGCTTGTACAGTTGGATTGGAAACCTGTACTCCGTGTGTGTTTAAACTCACGTCCCCCCAGCTGCTTACACATCCTTTACAACCAATTGTATTTGCTTCAAGTATGTGAAAATTTAAATATTTCAGATGCTTGTATAAGAATTGTTTTTTTAAAGAACCAGACCCCTTCCCTGCCTCCTGACACACACATGTGCGTGCACACACACACACGTACTGTCTTTGTCTCTATTTTTCTCTCTTTGTTGATGTCTTTATTAACCCGCAAGAGCTTTACAAAGGGTGGTCATCCTCCCATATAAAAATAAGCAGTTGTCCTTGGTGACAACAGTTCTTTTAACACACTGAAATTCTCTGCTGTCCCAGAAATGACATCTTGAATAACCCTTTTTCTTCATATTTAAACCTTGATGTTCACCATGTCTCTTACCCACAGCAGCCTAATTAAGGCTGCCAGGAAGTGAACCCGGTTCCTGAGCATGTTAAGCTGTGCAAACTGGCCCCTTGAGTCCTGAGCCATGACTCTGGTGTACAATATCAGCCATTTTTTGTTGAAATGGATACACTGAACTTGAATATGGGCATTGTTTGCTAATGCTTGCAAATCACAGTAACTTAGTGGCCTTAGGCAAAGCGAATGGTAATGGGAATGCAGTGGTGTAAGTAACCTTGCTGGAGAACTTTGCCATGCTCATAAATAACAAAGCTCTTGGACACCTCCCCCCTCTCGCCAAAAGAAAATCTGTCTAGGGTTTTTACTGCACTGCCTGACTGCTTGCTTATACTCCATTTATCATAGAATGGTTTGGGCTGGAAGGAACTTTAAAACTCATCTAGTCCCAAGCCCCCAACACCTTCCACTAGACCAGGTTGCTCAAAGCCCTGTCCGTCTGGGTCTTTGGAATATGAATGTACGAGAGGTTGAAGGTATTCCTATTTTGATAACTTTTGGCGTAAGGCCTCTCACTGGTTTGTTAAGCAAGTCTTAACTGCTGGGCAAAAATCTGTAGTTTTTCTCTTTGAATTTTAGCCCTTGTGTAATGTAGGTTGTATATTGTGCACGTGAAGACTCAAAGAACGTGTGCCAAGCTAGAAAGATTGTTGGAACTTTACTGGAGTTAGTTTGTAGTTTGAACAGCAACTTAAAGTCAAACTGATTTGTGTGAACCAGAATCCTCTCATGTAGAAGGGAGCCTTAAACACAGGTCTGGGGTGTGGAAAACCTTCAGTCTGTGCAGCCAAGGTTTTCCAAAAGAGCTGTGAACTGTAAACAGAAGGGTGTTAGGAGCAGCATTAGGAAAGTGTGGCTACAGGAATTTTGCCACTGGGTTAAGAGGAAAGGCTGGCATAGCAGTCTGTTGGCAAGCATCATGACCAAAGTAGATGATGTATTACTTGAGATTTATTGAAATCCTTAGATCGAAGAAACTGTTGGCATTAAAATGAAGAAAAGAAAGTCGGTGTTTCGCAGTACCCTAAGAAACAAAACCTGTAGTTTACATTCACTTCTAACATCCTATTTTCAGTTCATGGGTCATCTTGTATGCAAAATCACCATCAGATGGTACATGTGGGTCCCACACCATGGGCATATCTAAATTAAGCCATAGCGCCATAGCACCTTTGGGGGCTGTCATACAGACATGGTTCTCTTCACTCCCTTCAACCCATCAAGTCTTTTTCACTGGTTGAACTTTATTTAAGTGCAGTAAATATTTGCTGACGTAGTTCTACACTGATCCGTGGTTACTGCTGTTTTGTACTCCGTGATGTATTTATCTTCCAGCAGTGTTCAAAATGTTGCTTTAAATTCTGACCTGTAACTTTAATGCGGAGAATTCATTAATCTGTTACTTGAATGATATTTACCTGCTGGTTAGAAAAATAAGAGGAAGTCTCCCTGATTACGGGTCTGTTTTGTTAATGAAAATAAGTTGGCAGAGTGTATTTGTGTTAAACTGTAATGAACGAGAAAACTTTCTTTATGTTTTCAAGGAGAATGGGTGGGAACAAATGGAGCAAGCATTTACAGGTAGCTTGAACAGGTGATTCGGAGACAAATACCTCACAGGTTTGGTAATAATGCTAACACTGACTTTTGAGAACAAAATAACCCCATAGGGATCTTTTGGAATATATTAAAAGAATCATTTAATATCTATTAGATTGATAAAATGAATTATGAGAGGAAATATAGCTCATTAAAGCACAATAACGTATGGTGATCTTCCAGGTCTGCTTTTGCATCTTAAATAGCAGCTTTATTGGGTAAAAACATCCCTTGACTCCCAGAAAGGTGCAGCTTAGTGCAATTGTAGTCTGAAATGGCGGACGCTGCTGGAAATGGTAAAACTACAATTTGTGAGGGTGGCACCACTGGAGCAAAGCTGGCAGCTGCCCCCCTTTTGCCCAACTATAGTTTGGGTTAGTAAGCAATTAGTAGGTGATAAAGCTGCAAAAATGAGTGGAAAGGGAAGGTCGTGAATTTCTTCATGTGTTACGTGAATGCTGAGGAAGAAAAGAGAAGGTGAGAACGTGGAAGAAGGGTGAAGATATTGTGCTTTGTGTTCTTGACTCGAAAACTTTTTTTAATTTAAAAACCAGGATTTAGGAATTTAAAATATGGATAGGTTTTCCTTTTCCATAGTAACCTGGAAAGCTTAAAGACTAAGATGTGTCTTCAGAAGAAAACTGGAAAAATAGATCGGTCAGAAGAAGGCGAATAATTGTTCACAAAGAGAATACCAAGAATGGCTGATAGGAATAGATAAAACATTCCTATTCTGCAGGTAAAAAAGTAAATACAGAGAAGTTACATACACATCTTTATGCTGGATTTAGGAGCACAGAAACTGTTTTTCCTTTTCCTTTGTTCATATTGCTAAGTCCATTTTTAGTTCTTCCAGTTCAGCCACAGAATTTCAGTGTAGCATTGCAAAAACGAGGGTCACGCAGAGCAAAATACCAGGCAGTGGGCAAAAGCACCGATAAATGCTCTGGAAGAGAGGAAGGTGAGAAGACAAAGTTGAACTACTTAAGAGTTTTATAATCTAGGGCTGTGAAAAGGACAGCTGGTTGTGGAGACTTGCAGAAGACTCTCAGGGTACTGTTCTGTTGCCCAAGTGGCAGAGATGCAGTGTATGTGGGGAAGAAAGTCCTTTTTTATATACACAATGTTGGAATATGAATTACTGCTCAGAGCGACAGGAAGTTGGAATTATGAGGAAAATGTCAGCTCAACACTTTGTAGTTATTAAACTCCCTCCACCCCCCTCAGCTTAGTATTAAGGATGATTGGGAAATAGAGGATAAAACACAAAAATCGTTATCGTGCCACTCTATGAATCATGGGTGTGCTGACAGCTTTACTGCTGTCTGCAGTTCTGGTCCTCTTTAAAGTGTAATAGAAGTAGAGAAAGTACCTTGTGGAAAAATAAAGATGCAAAGGTGTTGAAGAACACGTGTAAGCGGAGGAGCTAAAGTAAGTAAACTTAGCCTGGGGGAGGATGGCTGGGGAGGAGTAGCAGACAAGTATGTAAAATCATGTTTGTACAGAGAGGGAGAATGGGGGTGAGCTATTTACTCGTAATACAAGAATGAAGAGATGCCAGAGTTAGCTGTTCAAAACAAACTGATGTACACACACAGAGGCTGTACTGAGGTGCTCACTGGTGCAGGGCATTGGATGCTAGAAGCTTTCTTGTGGGCAACAAGAGAAATCATGGGGAAAAGAATTCCCTAAGGCAAGGAATGTGAAGATCCTGTATCTTGTTCTTGCAGCATTGCCCTGTAGTTTGCTGAAGTGTATAGCAGGGAAGGTATTTTTCAGGCCACCGTCACTACTGTTAGAGACCAACTACAGAGTAAGGTGGGCCATGGACCTCTTATGCTGTGGAGCCTCTGGACAGACAGTGCATGTTTGTTGTTAGCATGCAGGTATGAGAGATGATGCATGCCGAGGGGTGATGTAGCTTACCTTACTAAATCCTTTGTTAGTGTATGCGGGTAGTGGAAGGCACTCTGTTCAGCTGAAGTTACTTGTCTCTGACAGATACAGAAGTCTCTGTTCCAGTGGATGGAGATGAGGAGCTTTTTGGCAATGTGAAACTTATCCTTTAATGTGTATTTTAGTGCATCACTGGACTTCCATCCGCCTTGCTGGCACAGCATGCCCTTCTGTATGCAGCCAGGAAAGGGTGGGATTGCTGCATTCAGTGTGAAACTTAATTGCTCCTTGTGTACAATACCTAAGCAGAAACCATTAGTAAAGGGAAGGAGTCTTTTCCTTGGCTGTTGCCATACTGCTAATAAAATAATTAAGTAGAAGAGGTGTGAGGTAAATGCGTCACTCCTTCCAACAAATCTGATGTGACTGCAGGGTGCCCAGAGAAGCTGTGGCTGCCCCATCCCTGGCAGTGTTCAAGACCAGGTTGGACGGGGCTTGGAGCAGCGTGCTCTAGTGGAAGGAGTCCTTGCCTGTGGCAGGGGGTTGGAACTGGAAGAGCTTTAAGGTCTCTTCCAACCCAAACCATTCTGTGACTCTGATTAGTAAGACCTTCTTAACACTGATTCTGTAGTTTTGCTTTGCCTTGCTGTCAGACAAAGCAGATCTCTTCCCTTTCGCTCCTCACTAGCTTTAAAGCTCTTGGCCTGGTTAATTGTCCTAGAAAATATAGGCAGAAATAATAATTTTTGAAAAAGGAATTTAAAGAAACAGTGGATGGTTTCAAAGAAGTGTAAATGCCATTGGTAGCTCTGCCTGTAACTGGTTATTCTGTTACCAGTCTTCAGGAGAGGTATTCCTTTCTTTTCAGGCTGGAAGGATGGAAAAGAGAATGCCTTTGTGACAGAGGAGGAGACTCTGAAAGGGCTTTGTGGTCTCAACAGTTTCCTCAGTGTACTTTAAGGGGGAAGGTACATGTGTTGTATATGGAATCTGTGATGTAAATACCTGAAAGTGTAGACCATTATTTAGTCATAATAATGTGTATTTCCTAAATAATTATAACAGGAAATGAAATCAGTTATGACTGTTACATGATTCAAAGGGTTAAACGGTATTTTTGCTAGAGACTTTTAATTTAAATAGATTAACATTTCTCTGAGGTAATAGATATGTCCTCCCATTACATAGCTAATTCTTTCAGTAATAGTAGTAAAAATGTCCTTATTTCAGTTAAGAATGGTCAACATGTTAAACTGTGCTCTGTAGAAGTTAAAACTAAGGGGAGTTCTTTTGATTTTGATGGCTTCGAGCATCTTTTCCATATGGATTCAATTCCCATTTTAATCGGAATGTGGAAGTCATTACTCTGACATCTGAAACTGAGGTAGCAATAAAAAAAATTATCACAAACAAGACAGCAGACACAAATTATTTTGTGTTTATTACTGGGTGGCCCTTCAGAAACTTTCCCGAAGTTAATTGGTTCCAGAGATTGGAGGATTGAAATTGTATTATGACAGATTTATTTCTGGTCATATTTAACACGAGTCTCTTCAGCAAGGCTGGCTTAAACAAACAGCAGAGTTGTCAACCCACTCATGTCTTGTCTCCAGTTTTTGTTGCAGTAGCTTTAATCCTAGTGATTCGGTTTAATAAAGACCACTGAGAAAACAAACACTGGTAGTGACTGCGCTGCTCTTGTAAATTATTTATCATATCTCTCAGTTTTTACTGTGCTGCTGTGTTAGCTTAAATTGTTCACAAAGATGTCATGTCAGATTAAATATCTGTGCAGTTTATATATGCCTGGGAGCAGCCCTTTGTGCTGTCTGAGATAGGGATGTGTGTGCTGCAGGCTGTGGACGTGCAGATCTGTCCCTGCTGTCACAGTGAGTGAGTGACCAGTGACAGGTTCAGACACAAACCCAGCATTGCATCCTCTGCTTCCAGCCCTATATGAAGCTGCCTCACACGGGGCAGCCTTTGTGAGTTGTTCTGTGGTAGTAGGTGCTCAGTGAGAACGTGTGTATAGGTTAATGATGGGTTATTTATGCTGCTCACCTTAGGTTGTGTGTGTGGGGAGCCTGAGGTCTTTGTGTAAAGGAAGCAGGGGAGCCCAGAGCAGCATGTGCACAGCACCTTGTGTTGCTCTGACCCATTGGGACCATGTTTTTCTGTACAAAACATAGCAGATTTTAATATATTTGCAAAATAGGAAAGAAGTATGGCTACATGGCATGTTAAGTGCCTAAGTGCTCCAGGGAGACCTTAGAGCAGCTTCCAGTGCCTAAAGCGGCCAGCAAGGAGGCTGAAGAGGGGCTTTTTACAGGGCCATGTAGGGATAGGACAAGGGGGAATGGCTTTAAACTGAAAGAGCGGAGACTGAGATGAGCTCTTAGGCAGAAGTTCTTCCCTGTGAGGGTGCTGAGGCACTGGCACAGGGTGCCCAGAGAAGCTGTGGCTGCCCCGTCCCTGGCAGTGCTCAAGGCCAGGTTGGATGGGGCTTGAAGCGACCTGCTCTAGTGGAAGGTGTCACTACCTGTGGCAGGGGTTGGAGCTGGATGAGTTTTAAGGTCCCTTTGAACACAAACCAGTCCATGATTCTATGATTACATTAATTGTCATATATGTCTCATATATATATATTCCTATATTGCTGTGTAGTGTACTGGTATTGCTGTATTTATTCACTATATTCATATGCCACAATTGTATAACAGTAGCTTTAGTCTTCCCTTTTAAAACTAAACTTAGGTGTGAAAAACATTAGAAAACCAGAATTACCTTAATATTTACTGTACCTCTCTATCCACATGTACCTCAGCGTCGTTACTTGTAGGAAACAAGCCCTTTTTCAAATTTCCTGAACTTCTCTTGCAGGTGTCAAGTTTTACTCCTTAGAGGCTTTTAACATCAAGAGTTAGAAATAGTAAAGCTGTTTCTAACAGCTAAGTTAAGTAATGTAAGTCTTTTAGTGGTAAAGTCAAAAGTGGAAATTGCTCAGAATCAATTAAGCTTCTCTTAATGAAAGGGTCTAATTTGTAGCTCAGTATGCCGTGTCCTTGGAAGGCAGTTCAGTACAGATTGTGTATTATCAGCTGTGGCATGCTGGTAATAGGATACACAAAAATACACATTTATATGTATAGATGAAGTTTAAAACCACACCTGGTGACAGGGAAGAGAAAAGCCTTTGTCCATCTATGCTTTCCAGAATTAGCAGTAAGTAAAAACGCTAAAGGAAATGTTAGATTTGTGTAGGCATGGCTTGAATTAATCCGAGTCCATGTTCTTGAAGTGTTGTGTTTGTAAAATTTATGAAAGAGCACTAAACTGCGTGAGGGTAATTTATGGACCAAATAAATGTCAGTTGCTAAGGTAAACTGATGTAGGAAACAGTGTAACTAGGATAAAGAAGTGAAGAACTAGAGTAAATAGTAAATGTTGTAAGAACAGTGATGCAATTGTTTCTTTACATCCACCCAAGCAAGTATAGTTCGTTTACAATATATTTATTAACAGTCTCAGGCTAATAAAACAACACTTACAGAGCCTGTTTGGACACTTTCCAGCTCTCTGTTTTGTGTAGCGACAAGTTAGCCAGTCTTTAATAAGGAAAAAAAAGGAATCTGTATTTGTGGCTGTTTTATAAGGTTGTTAAAGTCACCGTTTGGCGTTTCAGAGCCGCGTTTGGCATGGTGCTCAATTAGTGCAGGCGGAATGGAAGCGCCAGGTTCAGAAAGAGACCTAATTACTGGAAACCACTGAGGGATCCATTCATCCTGCCTTGCTGGCTCCGGGGGTGCCAGCCACAGAGACTCCATCAGCTTCTGAAGCCTAATCCCGGTTCACTTCTCCACTTGCCTTCTGGAAGCTGTAATGGGGTCTGGCTGTTTACACTCTGTTGCTGCACTTCCATCTGTAGTATATTGTAGAAGCGAAAGCTTGGTGCCCAGGAAGAAGCTGATCAAGACACTCTGTGGTAGGAGTCAGAATAATTAAGGATAACACATACCATGTTCCCTGTAGTTTTTTCGGAGGCAGGAGGGGCTGAAGGGCCTTTTCCAGTTATCAGGATGAATTTTTGGATTTGGATTTCCTTGCAGCTTGTACTCACCAGTATAATTTAATGGCCAGTTTGATGACAGACCTCTCCCAGCTTGATGACAAACCTTTCCCGTTAGCCTTTATTTTTGGAGGCTTCTGGTTGATAACTTAGTTTTTAAACATTTACTGGACCTTTAAAAGCCTTAACACAGATGACCTGCTGTTTCCTTTGATAAGACCCTTGTTTGAAATAGCAAAACCACACCTCGAAGCTGTTTTATTCGGAGACTTTTGTACAACAGTAATTAATCCTTCCCTCTGTCTACTGAGGGGAGGAGCTGACTGCTAGCAGGGCACATTCCTCCATGGATACTTCTGTTAGTGTAAAGCCTGGGACACAGCTGCAGCATCTTACTGCTGACAATTCCTGCTAACCATTTTTCCTGTGTTTTGATTATGCAACTCCTTTAAATGCCAACAAAAGCGATCAGTTTTAGCACTTTTTCTTTTTTTGCCTGTACATTATGTCAATGAAGAAATCTGGAGAGGCACCTTTTACAAAGGCATGTAGTCATAGGACAATGGGAATGGCTTCAAGCTGAAAGAGGGGAGATATAGATAACATACTAAGAAGTTCTTCCCTGTGAGGGTGCTGAGGCGCTGGCACAGGGTGCCCAAAGAAGCTGTGGCTGCCCCATCCCTGGCAGTGTTCAAGGCCAGGTTGGACCAGGGCTTGGAGCAACCTGCTCTAGTGGAAGGTGTCCCTGCCCATGGCAGGGAGTTGGAACTGTATGAGCTTTAAGGTCCCTTTCAACACAAACTGTTTTGGGATCCTATGAAGAGGTGAGACTTTGAACATCTGACAGACTAGAGGGCAAAGCTTGTAATGGAAGACCTCTCCTGGTACATGATAGTTTAACCTGGTGGTAGATATTCTGAGTGTTTGCAAAACAGACGTATCCTTTCTTCAGCCAGGTTTGAAAGCTTTCTAAAGTGCAAGCCTGGCCAAGACATCAGATTTATGAGCCCAGTTGATGTTTCTGCACTTACCAGGATTAATTTGCTCATTTGATGGGGAACACAGTATGGTTTAGACTTGGTTGATTTTCTGCCCCAGTCTCTAAATTGTTTTCAGTATTTCTACATTCCTTATACAGTTCCTTCTTTTGTAAATGTGATTTATGTACTTTCCTCAAGAGGCATGAGCTGTTCCTTGGCTGTGCTGACCTACAGGATGTTCAAATGAACATGCTTATCCATGCAACCCAGTGCAGTTTATGTAACAGACTTACTACATGTATTTTGGTACCCTTAAATTTTGCCAGGAATAACTGTGCATTTTGTTCCTGGTCAGAAAAATCTCTCACTTGTTATTTTGTCCTTGGTTGAGGTGTTTGGTGTAGGTCTTAAAATCCGTAAGTGTTTTTTTACTTCCTTACATGTTTAACATGAAGAGACTAGGTAAATGTAGGATTAATGCAGTGGTCTGGTGAAGGGGTTCTGTGGTATGTCTGCCCTTGGGGTAGACAGCAAGATCTTGAGCTTACATTGAAATTGAAGTTTAAGCTATCTCTTCATTGCCTTCCCAACGTTCCCAGTATTGTGTTACAGCCGTACATCACTAGCAGTACCTTAGGACCATACTGCACTTTCTGGGTTTGCTAAATTTGGGAAGTGATTTACTGGTGATGCTGCCTTTGTTACCCTGAGAAATGTGCACATTCAACTGAGAATTAAAAACCTTGTTGCCTTTCCTCAGTGTGAATGTTGTGCATTGGGATATGCAGATTTTATGTTCTCATAAATAATACATTATAGTTACACCTATATTTGATGTACCACCGCACATTCATCTGCTAATTCTTGTAACAATTCAATTAGTTGTTGTCTTGTGGAGCAGAAATGAAATGTGGATGGACAGTTTTCCAAAGGAGTTTTTTAAAGGAAAATAGAGCGGTGGTGTCCTCGTGTACAGGAATTATGTATTGGACAGTGTAACAAATTTAGATTAGTAGTGCATACTCATCATGAATAAAATACTAATTCCAGAGAAGTGCTGTATTCCAGAATAATTTGGTTAGTATGGTATGTTTGAGATTGGTTACTGTGATATGGATGAGATTAGCCCCATTTTTTGGGCTAACGTTTCTTCTATTTAAGAACTTCGTAAGACTTCTGTGAACTTTAATGTGCAAAAAACCAGGTTCTTAAACAGGCTTTGTTTTTTTTTTTTTTTGTAACAATGTTTTGCTCTTTGATGGATATATTGTTTTGTATCAGAGGAAACTGAATCTTTGCTGTCATTGTCACTGAAAAGAAGAAGGCAATTTAAGATTAAAAGTTGCTTTAATGACCCTGATCATCCTTGTGGCCTCCTCTGGACTTGCTCCAGCAGCTCCATGTCCTTCTTATGTTGAGGACACCAGTACTGCCTGATACCAGAAGAACAAAAGCTAGAATGCACCCCTCTTGTGTGAACTTTACTTGTTTTACCAATGATCTCGTTGTGGTTCTTCCTGCTTTGCTCATGATTTGCCTTCCAAATTTCAGAGAAAGTGAAGCAGGGGTTTTACAGGCCTGGCATTGATCACTATATAGCTTTGTTTCCTTCTCTTACCATTGCCCATAGCAACCATCCAAACCTTGATGGAAGGCTAATAACCAGTGAGACCACTGGTATGTGATAGTAGAAATCAAGTCTCTTATTTCTTGTGTTAGGGATGGCTGAACTCTCTTTGTATTAAAACCATGCCCAGTTATTGTTAGGATTGGCAATAGTTACCAGGTCATTATACACCAAGCAAGGATATTTCATAGTGTTGAAATCAATTCATGGCAGTAATTTGGCTGTTATAATATGGTCGAGCAGGCCTGACTGAAAGCCGTTTTGGTTCAAATTTGTTTCAGGACATGGAGATTGTAGCCAGCTTCATCTCAGGGGGTTTGGGTCTGAGTCCAGTGGATACCTTGGTTTTTAGGGGTATTTTACTAGTTCATCTTGCTAGAGGTGTTTTCTTCTGCGCTGACACTTGGTGTTTGTCCTCCAGGCCTGCTGCTGGGCTGGCTGCAGTAATTCATCCCTTGGCAGGGTCACTCCAGTTAGCTTCCCCTCATGGAAAACATTCAAGAGCAGGAGGGAGGAGAATCCAGCTCCTGGCATGGCAGAGAGACCAAGTGTTTAAGCTTAGTTATTATACATGGATAAATTCTGCATGTTTGGAAATTGAGTTCTTTAGCCACTAAATTAGGGGTGGTGAGTTCTGATACTTTTTGTTTGAGCTGATTTGACAGGCATTACTTCTCCCTGTTGCATGTTTGTAACGTTTCAGTGATTGTGAGTAGGTGGTAGGTAAAAACCTTGATTATCAAAAAGCAAAGCTGCTCGAGCACAACTGCACTGTGGCTTCTGTCAACAGTCTTAGTGTTCAGAATAGTCACGGTCCTTCTCATAGTGTGTGTGTAAAGGAGAAGTGTGGCTTCCTTCTGAGATTGGCCTTGTGATAAAAGCTTCCTGCCTTTCTTGGAAAGAGAAAGCAAGTGAGCAAGTGTGCTTTGCCATGGGCCCTGTGCTGCTTGGCAGAGGAGGCTCATCTCAGCCCCTGGCAGGGCTGTGCTCATATCAGTATTGAAGAGAGATGCTAGGGAAGAAGAAATCTTACTCATTCAGTTTATCTGAGATGGCTCCTCTAGCAAGCTGAGCATCATGCAGCCTGTGAATGGAGATTTCTATTAGTTACGCATGGTCAAAATGCGAGCAGCTTTCTCAGAGCAGGGAGCGGTTGAGCAGAGCCTCTGCCAGCTCTCCCAGTGTTCTAAGCCGTGAAACTTTCAGCTCTCCTACAAAAAAAGTTGATTTCTAAAAATAATTCTTGCTACTCCATCATGTTGGTGGTTAATTCCCATTCCCCATATAGCTTGTGACTTCCTGAAATTTCTTGCTGATTATTTAGTATTAAGTGGTTTTAACCAATTACAGTCAGCATTTGATGTGTTTGTTATGGAGAACAAATGTGATAAATGAAATCACAACAATTCATTTCTTGCTGAGTAGAATATACGTACCCCTCATCGAACAAGGCTTAGCTGTTGTCCAACATCAGTGAAACTTTTCCAGACAGGGGAGGGAGGCATTTTTCTTAGCATTAATAGCATTAACCTGTGTGTTCTGTTTCTAATTAGTTCAGACATACACATGTTTAAACAGTAAGGTTGGGAAGTGAGTTGAGGGTCTCATTCAGAGTAGACTTAGTCCATAATACTTCTAGTTTAAATCATGGGGAGGATAAATCACTAGCTTGGAAGTGTTTTTTAGAAGAGGTTTGCATTGGTTTAACTCATAGCTCTGTGGGTAAATTACAATACGTGGAAACAAACCAATTGAGACAAAGGAATTTTTGTTCCATTTGCAAATACTGAGAGCTGCTACTTCAAATTGCTACCAGTGGGAAATGTAAAAGATGAGGTAATCCCCTAAAGAAAAAGGACCATGGTTGTGAAACACATAAAACATGAATCTTGTAAAGCTTGTAGGGAATGCACTGAATTGAACCCGCTCACAGTTCATGCTAGCAAGAAAGTCTGGTCAATGAAGGCAGATAAAGGAATCGTAAATGACTATATTTAAATGAGTCTGGAATTCCAGAACACATGCTTGGATGATATGAAATGAAGCTGTCTAACTATGCAGCTCATTAATTTAGTGATTATAGTGAAACTTGAAAATGTCTATGTTACAAGACCCAAGGCTGCTGCAATAGATTGTCATTGAGTGTTTAAATCTCTGCCATTTTCCAGGGGTTTGAGTGGAGAATAGGAATCAGGGTCTGTGGATTTTGCTCTCAGTTGTCCTAATAACTCACTAGGGAGCTGTGGGAGGACTCCTTCCAACAAATCGATGATGTGACTGCTGGTTGCCCAGAGAAGCTGTGGCTGCCCCATCCCTGGCAGTGTTCAAGGCCAGGTTGGATGGGGCTTGGAGCAATGTGCTGTAGTGGAAGGTGCCCCTGCCCATAGCAGGGGATTGGAACTGATGAGTTCCAACTCATAGCAAGCTGCTCTATGATTCTATGTAGTGTTGGAGGTCAGGACAGCGGTGGGCTCAGGGCAGTATTCTCTGGCATCCCAACACTTGGTGGCTGCACCAAGCCTGGGCAGACCTGTTGTTTTTGCTTCTTGTTCCGTGCAGCAGAAACATCTCCCGTGGATCGATTCCAAATGGAATGGAGGGAGGTTGGAAGTCTTTCCAGTACAGGGATGGTGCCCAGTGAATGGATGGGTGCATATGTTCCTTCTCACCATTTTGAAGCTGGAAATTCAGTGTTCTCTGCCCCTGAGACCTGGGGGAGCCCTGGCTATGTGCAAATGTGCTTGTATGTTCTGGGCTGGCCAGAGTGGTCTTTCATTCTTATCTTGGATTCGGTCGGCAGCATTACTAATCAAAACCATTTTTGACCGTGCTGATGTGCTTCCTGCAGGCTGGCTGGCAGCTGTTCTTCATCATGCTGCAGGGTGAGTGGAAGGTAGGGAGGAAGGTTTGAGCTGGCTTCAGTGCATCGTTTCTCAGATGCTCAGTGCTGGTGGCGAGGCAGCCTTGCGTGGACCTCCTCTGTGTGGCATTTCTGTTAGGGCAGAGATTAAATGGCCTATTTCTCCAGTTTCCATGCTGGCTGCTGGCCTGGTCTGTGGTAATTCAGTTCATGAGCATTATACTGATGGAGTTTTACTTTTTTTTCCTGGCTTCCTGGTATTTAGTTAATTGCAGCGTTGAGTTTTTCAGTCTTTTGTACAGAGAAAAGTAGAGAGAGGTGAAAGTCAGTTACGGGCTGGGATCAGTAATGCTAGTGTAAATACCAGGCACTTTCTGGGAGTGGGGCAGGAGGAAGGAAAGGGAGAAGAACAGGCAGAGAAGTCAGGAGAAGGAAAACACCTATCATTGTCTTTAAAATGCAAACACTGCCAGGGATGGGGCATCCACAACTTCTCTGGGCAGCCTATGCCAGTGTCTCACCACCCTCACAGTGGAGGATTTTGTCTCCCTGTCTCATCAGGTCCCATGGATTTGTGCACGTTCAGGTTCTTAAGATGATCTTGAACCTGACCCTCTCCTGCGGTGAGCCTAAGGAATATAAAGTATTGCTGCACCCATTGTACAAGATGGTTCAGTGGTGCATGCGGGGACATTCAGACTCTTCTAAAAAAGTAAAAGACAGAGGTACATGGAATTCACATCTGTGAAATGGGGTGAATGAAGTTTTTTGTGGGTAAAAAAAAATGAAATTTAAATATGTATCTTTAATAGCATCAGTTCAGCTTCAGTGTTGTATTTTAATATATTTTAAATATATTCAAAAGTCATAAAATATATGTATTGGCAGTAAATTCTGTATCAGTATTGCAGTGATTTATCAAAAGCTGTTATAACAAATAAGCTCATCAGTTCAGTGTAATTTGTCCTCTAGAGTGCAGTTCAGATGGAGAGGCTTAGAATCATAGAATCATAAAATGGTTTTGGGTTAGAAAGGACCTTAAGGTCATCCAGTTCCAACCCCCTGCCGTGGGCAGGGATGCCTTGCACTAAAGCCAAGGCTCTGTCCAACCTGGCCTTTAACATTGCCAGGGGTGGAGCATTTACCACTTCTTTGGGCATCCTGTTCCAGTGCCTTATACTTGAACTTTTGTGGACAGAAATTAGGTTAAAAGATTGTTTTCAGACACTTGCTGTACATTTTCCTGTTCCTTAGTGCTTCTGGGTCTCACCAGATGTGTTTGATAGCATTGTGCTTGTATTCAAGAGCCGTGTGCTGGTGAGCTGATGTAACTCTAGTTCATTTGCAGTGCGTAATCAAGTTGAAAAATGCTGTTGATGATTTTGGATAGACTGTCAAGAGCCCTCTTTTTTAATGTAATTTACTTTTTGTGAAGGAACACACATTTTACAGGCCAGAGCTGTCAGCCAGCTCAGATAGCCAAGATCAGCAAACTCAATAGGAGTGAAGAAAAGCCTTTTGTGCTGTTCCATATATTTCTATTCTTATAACAGTTTGCACTGTTTTAATTCTAATGAAACGTGGAAGTTGCTGCGAGTGACTTCCAGAGGTCTGTGCCTTTCAGCCCACAGCTTTAAATAGGTTTTTAATTGTGATTCTACATGCATGGTTAGAAGTTGGTGCCAAAATCTGTCTGGTGATTAAACACCTGTGATTCTGAATCAGTTAATTTGCATTAGCAGTCCCTTCCTCTGCTTGTGTTTGCAGGTTCAACTCTGGTAAAACACTATTTTGATGAAGTGTTATAAGACCAGTTTATTTTTTGTGAATACCTTGAAAATTCAAAACATCTGGAGCCTAAAGTTCTGTTTTTTCTACAAGCTCCATCAATAATGCACAGCTATTTTTCACTTTAGTTCTGGTTCATACAAGTGGTTTCACTCTTTCTTTTTTCCCTCCTTTTCCCTCCTCTTCTTTTCCCTCCTCTTCTTTTCCCTCCTCTTCTTTTCCCTCCTCTTCTTTTCCCTCCTCTTCTTTTCCCTCCTCTTCTTTTCCCTCCTCTTCTTCTCTTTTAACCCCAGCAAGGAATTTGAACAGGAACAGCTGCTTTCTTGGAAGGGGAATAATTGGTCATCTCTGGAGATGACATTAGAGCTTCGTGATGTTCCAGAGTGGTGAGATACAGGAGGTTGCTATTTCACCTCACGTATCATGTAAGACAGTGCACATTCCTTACAATGAAGCACAGTGATAGCATTCAGTGACTATCAGCTTAGCAACACATTTATTTCACACTGAGATCACTAAACCCATCTGTTGATAATTTGCTTTCCTGTGGACCTCTGCCTCCCATCTCTGAATAGACATATCGAAAGTCATCCCCTCAGCCTGTAGCAAGTTGTATTTAAGGCTTATTTACAGTGAATTGTAAATGAATGTAAAAATTAAATTTTTACAGCTTCTTCAAAATCTGGTTATAATGAAACATTTCATGCAAACAGAGGCAGAAGCAGTGGTAAATGATCTGAATTCCTACTTGGTGTTTTCTTAGGGAACACTGATTATTAAATGGGCATTTTCACCTTTTTAATCAGTTATCCTGACATGATAAATGAGTTGTATTTCATACTCACAGTTACACATCCTAACATAAACCACAAGATTATTTTAATATTTTCCGCATTTAAAAAATGGCTGTATTTATGCTGTGTTTTTAAATTAGGGAGCAATAAATATAATTCTGTATAAAAGCTTGGTATTCAGTGAACAAGTGTCTATTATAAATATGTATGCAAGGATTTTCATAGCATCATAGAATGGTTTTGGTTGGAAGGGACCCTAAAGGTTACCCAGTTCCAATCCCCTGCCACAGGCAGGGACACCTTCCACTAGAGCAGGTTGCTGCAAGCCCCGTCCAACCTGGCCTTGAGCACTTGTGTTCAGTGGATTTGAACTTAATCAATATTGAAATAAGTTGTATGAGAATAGCATGCACCATGAATATTGGCTATTATTATAGTAGTAACTTTCGTAGATTCAGAATTAAACCCCAAGAACAGAAGAGGCAAGATGTGTTCAATAAAATGGAGTAGATTTGGTGTCTTGTAGGGATCCTTTTACCATGAGGATAATTTGAGAAGGTATGAAAGGTGTGTGAGCACGTTGCCCTTTTTTGCATTGCTGATGTGGGATTCCTCATTCATGCAGCTTTTTTTCCCTCTATTCTTTATGGAGCATTAAATATGATGGGGTTTGGGTACATTTATATTTTAAGTATCTCCACCTCAGTGCTTATTCCTCCATATCCAACCTGTACAGCTGGAATGCCAGGAGGATGTTTCATGGGTCAGGACACAACTAGAAACTACAGAGGGAATATGGCACGGGTGGCCTTCACTTGGCTGGCACAAAGCCCTTCCACCTCTTGTGGAGAATTTGGGGAATTTGGCTGTACTTCTTTGGGAAGCACAGGGAATTTACAGGTCATCTGTAAATTGCATTGTTTCCTGGACTTATCACTTAAAGCATTGTGTGAAATACTGTGATGGTGAAAATGTGTCTGAACAAGGCCTGGGCGACCTGTTCCAGGGTCCCTGAGTAGGACCTGATGACCTGGTGGTCTCTGCCAAATGATTCTCTGTGTGCCTGCATTTGTGGGATGGAAAGGGAAAAGATGGGAATTGAAGATAGTACAGGGTAGTGTCCAAACCAGCAGTGCCACCATTTAATTCAGATTTTAAGCCTGGCCAAATTTTCCTATCCTGATAGCTTTTATCATTAGATGTTGTAGTTCTCTGAAGGTGTTAAAGACCTTTCTGAACAGTTTCATCTTCTTAATGCCATGTAAGGCTGTGCCTCATTCGAATCTCAGCACGTTTTCTTTGTAGAAAGGATACAAGGATTAGTTTTCTACTAATGCCTCCTTCACCACAAACATCACACCAGCAGTAAGCTTTGGGCTGATTACTGTTTGAAAGATGAACTTCTTTAAGCAAAAATCCTCTTGAATTTTGCATACCTAAAACCCCAATAGGTCTTTTCTCCAGTGTTGTCATTGTCAGAGAGTGAATGGCTGTAGGTGGCCTCATCCCCCCATGCTGTTTGGGTGGGAAGCTGTGATTGCAGCTTGATTGATCTTCTTAGTGATGCTCAGCACATCAAGAGTGGCCCATAGGAGGATATCTGTGGTGCTAGATCCTCTGTGATTCCTTGTTTCTGAATGGTTTTGACATCTGGCATTAATGGTGTGAGTACAAGTGTATTAAGAGAGATCTTCTACTAGTAGATGTGAAAAGAAAGTCACACACCCGAGTGCTTTTCAAAAGAAACAATAGCAGTTCAGCTGTATTGACAGAATGCTCAATTCAGTTGAAACATCCTTAAAAATGTTAGTGCAAGAAACCAATTTTGGGTAACACAAAAAGTTGTGTGAGGTTCACTTCATCTCTCAAAGAAGAAGGGTTTGAGAAGAAGAATCACACTTGGGTAGTGCCCTGCATCGTCCTGGGATTGTAAATGAAGTAATACATTTTGCAGTGCAATGCTTTGAAGCTCACACATTCATTTACAGATAGGGGGAAGCATAAGGTAATTAAAAGCTCTTTTATCAGATTCGTTTCTGCAGGCAATTATTTAGATAAGAGTAAACCCCACTTAATCTGTTCCTGGGAATCCTGAAGAATTCTTCTCAAGAGATGTCTTTGAAATGGTACTTGTTGAAATAGAGCTTAAGGTGGTGTAGCATGAACCCAGCAAGTCATGCAGGCATTGAGCTGCTTAGCTTCTAAATCACCATTTAGATCAACTATTGCAACTGCTTTTATTTATAAACCATATAAACGTGTTTTTTTTTAACAGCGTGTGAGTTAGTTTTGAACATAGATTCTGAAATGTTAGAATAGGTTTTTTAATTGGAACCAGATATTAAAAGCGTGTTTTGTGACACTTGAAACTGGAACTTGCTTCACTACTTGCTATGGAAACAAACCTCTAAAACAAATCTGTTCTTGTGTACACTGATGTGCTGATCCATGATTTTATGTAACCAGTGGATTTTTTTCATGACTTTTTGCAGCCAGCTTGTAGAAAGAAATGTGATACAGAGCCTACAGTTCTTTTTCTATTATAGCTTGCATTAAGAGGCAGTAATCTATGTTTAAGTGCTAATTAACCCCCTAGATTAAAGAAAGGATGGGACAACTAGCACAGAAAAGTATGCAACCTAATGAAAGGCTACCTAAATCAAGATTCCCTCAAAGTTGTGTTCCCTGTCATTTGCACATGACGTTGTGTTTGGTAATGCCAC
Organism: Ara ararauna; assembly: GCA_028858755.1. Classification (NCBI taxonomy): domain Eukaryota; kingdom Metazoa; phylum Chordata; class Aves; order Psittaciformes; family Psittacidae; genus Ara; species Ara ararauna. Next base: position 125,931,203 of record CM054378.1, on the reverse strand, counting down.
TGTTATTAAGAGCTAAGAGGGGCTCAGGTGCTTTTAGGAGCGGAGTCACATCATAGTCTTGTGTTTACTAATTTAAGTGTATAATATTAAACAGCAATTTAAAAATGGATTAATTTCATGAGTGGTAAAATTCCATTTAGCTGTTTTCCCTCTTGGTATCCTGCTTTTCCCTGGCAGCCTATGGACGATCATTAAATGGGGCTGATCATCGCTCACCTGAGTGAAGAGCCTTGTGTAAAATGCCAGTGTTGCAGGAGGGACGAAAATCCTCCATAGACCTCTTGCCCTGCAATAAACCTTCACCCAACCTCTGCAGACACTTCTAAATAACTTACTGAAGTGATTTGAGTGTAAAATGGGTGCTAAATGCAGCTGACACTTTAAAACAAACCTTCATGATCTGGGTTGTCTGTTCTTTAAATAATGAATCTCTGTGTGTGTTTGCTGCAGGCCACAGAAACCTTGTTCCGAATGGCAGTAGCACGAGGGACGATCACACCGTTAAGACACGGAGAAGTAAGGCTCAATATATCTGTATATCTTTTCTTCTTGCACATGTGGTATAATGTTTTATTAATATAATGCTTTATAAATTCGTGGGAGATGAATTGTCTTCAGGTAAGTAAAGAAGGCAGGACCCTATATAACTTGCATACCTGTGTTGCAGGGTTTTCTTAAAGGAAAGCAAGGATTTAAATCCTGCCCAGTGGGAGATGAAGTACCTTTCAACACACACTTTGTTTTTCTCTTTGCCTGTATCCCAATTTTAGCTGTATAATAGAAGTGACTCACAAGAATGTTCTTCTAGTGAGATGGTTGTTTACTGCATTTTGCGTATTAAAAATTGCAGAATATATAGGAATTTACATGAGTATAGAGAAATGCATCCTTTGTGTCTTTCAAGAAATAGCAATGTAGGTAGTATATGAAGTATTAATACATCAACTGTTCTGAAGAAGATAAATATGTTTGAATATTGCGTTGCTCACATATGCTTCTGTTGACAGTGAACATTTGTTTCCTTCTTTGTGTGGTTTTATGTCAGGTAAACATTGTTCTAAGCATTGCTGGTTAAATGCCTCCAGTATTAGGTGGTGTAATTAATGCTTAGGTTGAATTTCACTTAAGAAAATCACATTAGTCAGTCATGACGCTGGAAATGAAAACTGATCTGGGCATTGCTGCAACTGAGAGTATGCAGGGTTTTAAATGTTAGAAACCTCAGTGGTTTTTCATCATAACCTGATTTTGATCAAATTCTTGGGTAATTGTGTGAGAATTCATGTAGTAGGCACAGCATTCAGCTTGGAATCTACATCTGGACTTACCCGTAATCCCGGCTGTGCTGTTAAACATTCCTTACGCTGATGAAGTTGCCTTAATTTCTCTTTTGAAATGAAGTAATTCATGTTTGCATCAGTATCTGAAGATGAGGGTCCAGAGGAGCCACAGAAATGGTCAGAGGGCTGGAGCGCCTTTCCTATGAGGAAAGGCTTGATTCTGTGATTCCCTGTGGCTGGGATTTCCTGTCATGCCGTTGTCCATCGTTTTAGCTTTTCTAAATATATGGATGATTTATACTTTTCATATACTCTTCTTCATTCCTTACTACAGCAGAGTGTAATGCAATTTCCAGAAGTGTTAGTGATGTGTGCATCCCTTCCAGATTGTTTAGGTTTTTTGCAGTGAAGGGTACTAGATTTTCCATGTTTTAATGACCAGGTTGTCCAAAGAGTTTGTGGGATCTCCATCCTTACAGTTACCCAGTGAATGGTGTGAACTGTGGCAAAGTCAAATGATAACTTTTCCTAAAGTGTAATGAATTGCACCATGCAATGCAAAGTACAGGAGTGATTACAGGCAATAAAGATCTCTGTTATGAAGGGTATTAGGGATTTCTGTGTCTGATTCATCTCATGTTGAGCCCGTTCAGCTCAGTGATGTAGAAGAAGTTGTTTTAATTTCTTCTTCAGATATTCCCTCTGATCTTATCAATTAAACAACCTCAAGGGCTGGAGAGAAGCCGCAAGTTAAGTGCTGAGAGGATGTGGCCATGGTTAGGGTGAAAGTCCATCTCTGTGATGATGGTGGACTTTATGCTGGTGTACTGTGTCCCGTGACATTATTTACGAGGTATTGCTTGGGCTTCAGTAGAAATGCAGTTAATGCTGAGCCAGATAATGTACGGATAAAGCATGGAAGAGTTGCCCAGAGTTCGCTTTTTGTGTAAGAGGGCAGTGGGCGCGGTGAAAAGACCTTTTTTCTCTCTTCCATATTTGTCATGTATCTCATGCAGAGGAGAAAAACATTTTCACTCAAGGCAGATATTTCCATTAAATTCCATTGTGGAATTATAATTTATTTCCTCTAAAAATAAGGAATGCCATTAATCAAATGAAACTGACTTTTCCAGGAGAAACATATAATTATCAAGAGTCATATAAAATACTTTTATAGCTCTTCCAAGAAATTTGCTGCATGTTTGCACAGTGCGTAAATAGAAAGGGAGCCAGAAGTAGAGTTGAATCTGAACTAAAGTTGACTCTATTCTGTTTGAGAAGTGTGAACTTGGCAGTGAAAATCAAAGCACAGCAACTTGTTTATTGGAGATTGCAAACTAGGGAGGCAGCAATCCAAATGGGCAAAAGTACTGTTCAGCTTTCACAGTGGTGCTTAAATGTGTAACCCTGTTTAACATACAAGAGGGGGTAAAACTGCTCAGTATAAAAAGGCATTCTTGTTTCTTTTACATTCGTAAATTAAAACCTGACAATTTCCTATCTACACTTCTGAACCCATTAATGTGCAAACATTTCTGCTATACAGCAGAAGAGGGTGCGAGAAGGGCTATCCATTATAACCCAGTTGTCATCACCAGGTGGATTTGTAATTTATAATATTGGATGTCGATGGGAAACCTCTTTTCTCCTCCTTCCAGCATTTCCTTATTCATTGGGACTCACCAAGCCTTCACGCATATAGATTTTTTAGGGTTTTCCTTTATTAATTATAAATAAACTGGAAAATGAAGATGTGCTGGTTTTCTGACTTTTGAATATGGCTTGTGAGATGACTGTTGAGAGTTTTGAAGATCATGCTGCCAAAGGTAGGCATCAAAATTGGGTCTATAGTGCTAAATACTACTGAACTGTGGGATACAGATCATAGAGGTCCCTAAAGAATCCTCCTAGCAGTTCCCTTGCTCCTGGTTGGGTTGAAGTTGTGTACCATTCTTTGGAGGGCATCAAGCCTAAAATCCTAATTAATTTTCAGGATTAACTGTGTTGTTTTTCATGGTCATTAGTTATTCCTGCCAGTTGTTTTGTTTTGGGGGTGGAGCATGAGGCTGAGCCTTGTAGAGTTTATTATGATCTGATTCAGGACCTGTAAGGATGCTGGAGAGGTACTCTTCATTAGGGACTGTAGTGACAGGACAAGGGGTAATAACGGGTTCAAACTTAAACAGGGGAAGTTTAGATTGGATATGAGGAAGAAATTCTTTACTATAAGGGTGGTGAGGCACTGGAATGGGTTGCCCAAGGAAGTGGTGAATGCTCCATCCCCGGTGGTGTTCAAGGCCAGGTTGGACAAAGCCTTAGGTGACATAGTTTAGTGGGAGGTGTTCCTGCCCCTGGCAGGGGGGTCGGAACTTGATGATCTTAAGGTCCTTTCCATCCCTAACTATTCTGTGAGTCTATGATCCGGTAGTTGCTGGATGTGCTTCTGAGCAATGTGATCTAATTGGAGATGTCCCCGCTCATTGCAGAGGGTTGGACTAGATGACTTTTGAAGGTCCCTTTCAACCTAAACTATTCTGATGCTATGAGCAGATGGGATCACATCAGATCTATGGCTTTAATTGTGTTCAGAAGTCTTTGGGTGTGAAATCTTATCCTGTGTTGACTTTACGAAAGAATGTCAACCTTGAAAATGAGGAGACCATGTTAAAGAACACTGCTGCTAGCTCAGTGTTCTTACCCTCTTTCTTTTTCCCTACCCACCATGTCATGGCAGAGTGCTCTGTCAAGTCCTGGAAACTCAGCTCTGGAATTAAGCATGTAGAGAAGAACGGTTTTTATTAATAACAGTAACTGTAATTAATCACTTTCTTCAGGAGAAGAGGCTTTCTAATTTTGCTTGTTGTTAGAGCAATTCGAAAGAGACCTTGGGACACTTCAGTCATTATAGTTAGTTATGTACTGTAAAGATGACATGGAACAGAGTATTCATTTAAATGGTGATCTCTTTTTCCACATAAAGGGGGTTGTTCTTGAAGTTACCAAATATTACTCTTGATTTTTAAATGGTGGGGTTTGTCACAGTGGTGTTTCTGTTTGCGTTTTTAGCCAGTTTCATTTGTAATACTTGAAACGCAGGAAGGCTTCATCAGTGGTAACATTTGAGGTTCAGAAGTACCATAAATCACTTTGAGATTAATTTTCATTTAAATCAAATGGCTTTGGGTACACTGATTCATGTGATGTTAGCTCAGGGGCATTCCAGGTCTCATCACTTACAGGCACATCAGAAGCCAAATGGCAGTGGGATAGCAGGCATTCAATCCACTTGCCCTCGTGCCTTGCCATCACAAAGATGTCTTTATTATCCGGGATTCAAAAGTTGTGCTCTAACTGACTACCCATTGTCTCTGCTTTCCATGCTTTTTGCTTGAATACTTGGTTACTGTCATGTTAACATGTGAGGAAAGATGTTTTCTCAGATTTACATAAGTCTTGCAGCAGTAGAGACACTGTATGTATGGTCCTGAATGCTCTCCACTCTTTAAGCCTTCAGCCAAGGACAAGTTTCAAAGGCAGTGCTATTGGTTAGATGGGTCTGGTTTGTTCTCCCTGAAAGGGTGATGCTTCCTAGCAAACAGTGCTTAACGTTACAAAAGAAATCTGGTTTGGTACAATGTAACTTAAATTTTTGTAAGGCCAAGTCATAACATTCTGAGGCTCTTTCTGCCTTCAAAATAGGATTGTCAGTCTCTTGGATCTTATCCTGAGGTTTTTTCCCCTCCTGGTTAAGGCTTGCTAATACACATAAAAATGTGTATTTTTTTTTAATTTAATATGTTTCAAAACAGCATCAATTTAATTGAACCAAACCATGTTTTCTGAATATGTGTAGTAAGATACGAAGTGCCAGCAGGTTTTAGTATTGCCTACAAGAAATCTGGAGAGGGACTTTCTACAAAGGAATGTGGTGATGGGAAAAGGGGAATGGCTTTAAGCTGTAAAAGGGTAGATTTAGGTTAGATCTTAGGCAGAAGTTCTTCCCTGTGAGGGTGGTGAGGCCCTGGCACAGGGTACCCAGAGAAACTGTGGCTGCCCCATCCCTGGCAATGTTCAAGGCCAGGCTGGATGAGGAAGTAGTATTGAGCCTGTCTTTTAGAACCTTTTGTAAAGGAGCAGTAAATGGGGAAAACTGTAAGAACAGAACTGATTTATAGTCTCTCTACTTCAGGTTTGGGTTTGGGGGATATGTGTCAGAAGTGTTTAAAAGTGGTATCAGTATCTGGGAAATCCTTCTGGCAGGTCACACTGGGGAACAACTCAAAGATAATATAATTGCTGAGGGCTGGCATCCCTTATCTATATTGTCTGGAAGTAAGTTAAAGTAAGCAATTGCTGTGATTAAATGCAGTGGTAGCTAAGGCTTGACTGGAGAGTTTGAGAGAGAGAATGCCATTGAACCATGCAGAGGAAGACCACCAGATTGCCTGTGAGGTGTTCCAGTGTACTGTGGTCGAGTGATGGTTTTGCCATGTTACCAGTTGTGTGAAGGTGTCATTTGTGTAGCTTGCCCTAGGTCATGCATTTCCTGTGGTTTTTAAGTTTTTCATTCACTTCTAATCATGGAGAGGAAAGCAGATTTGTCTCAAAACTGTAGTTGAGTTTGAAGAACTTTTCTGCTCTTCTGACATGGAATTTGCCTGAGGATATTCTGTTCCTTAATAAGTTACCATGAGCCTTGAAAAACTTGGCCGGCTCCAAGTAATTTTAAAGCGAAGTGGTGGGAATGGGAAAAATTAGTACACTTCATGTAGGAATCATATCTGGTATAAGGTATAAGTACATATCTGGTATAAGGTATAAGTACATGAAAATAGGACAGTGGCTATGTGTTCCAGCAGATAGTGAGTTACCTATGAGAAAAGGTAATACACAGGTTTGGAAATTAGAGAGCTTATGATTACTCTTCTGTTTTGAAAGTTATCTTGGTGATCCAGGCTTTGTATTTTTCTTTTAAATGTATGGGAAGTATAGTCTGTTTTTCAGGGTGAAACAATGGGATTTAGTACTTCAGCATTTGACATACCGTGTTACGCATTTTTATTATAAATAATTGTTTTTAAAGCAGGCTGATGTATTTATCTTATGATAATCATAACTACCCCTTTGTGAAGTGAAGCACATTGAAGTAAATTGAGTTATGCTCAGAAGTATTTGCCAGGTATCTTCCACCAAAAGGTTTTTGACAAGGAGTGAAGTCAGGAGGAAATTACCTATATTTTAAAGACTTTTTTCTTTCTTAATGCATTGCCTGTATATTCTCTATTTCGTACTCTTTTTCATGAGCAATATAGTGAGTGCATGGCAAATGCAGACAATATAGACTTATGGCAAACAAACTACATACAAGGAGGTGTAGTTACTTCCCAGTCTAGTTTTTGGTTTGACAGGACTTCTGGGGATCAAGAAATACGGTAATGGGAAGAATATGAAATTGTTTTCTTAAGATACTGTTGTTCTTAATTTCTTTCTCATTAAAGCATGTAGTTGGTGATTGTAATTTCAAATACAGACATTTCTGTAACCTGACAGCATTTGTTTAATAACTGTTCAAATTGTAGACTTGTACGTCATGGTCTTGGAATGAAGCTGTTATCTTGCTTTATACTTAAAACCTGTCCCCAAAGACAGGCTCTGGCTACTGCATTGTTCTGCCAGAGCAGAGATAATCTGGAGGGAGAGGTTCACCTCTATACGTAAGGGAGGTCAGAGTAGGTATTTGTTACAGCAGGTTTGTACTTGAATAATGCTTCTAACTCACTTTGGAGGTGGTGATGCAAATGTTACGTTAAGACATTCATCTAGTTGAAGAAATAGGCAGCTCTAAAAAGCTATTTAAACTGATAAAGAGAATAATTTGCTCACATTCCTGTGTGTGAGAATGCTAAACACATGCTAAAGATGTATTTAAAACATACACTCAACTGATCTTCAGTTTCCCTGCAAGTTGTTTGTCTCAAGCTGTTGGAATCGTAGTCTTGTCAACATAGAATCATAGAATAGTTAGGGTTGGAAAGGACCTTAAGATCATCCAGTTCCAACCCCCCTGCCAGGGGCAGGGACACCTCACACTAAACCATTTCACCCAAGGCTATGTCCAACTTGGCCTTGAACACCGCCAGCGATGGAGCATTCACAACTTCCCTGGGCAACCCATTCCAGTGCCTCACCACCCTTACAGTAAAGAATTTCTTCCTCATATCCAATCTAAACTTCCCCTGTTTAAGTTTGAACCCATTACCCCTTGTCCTGTCACTACAGTCCCTAATGAAGAGTCCCTCCCCAGCATCCCTATAGGGCCCCTTCAGATACTGGAAGGCTGCTGTGAGGTCTCCATGCAGCCTTCTCTTCTCCAGGCTCAACAGGCCCAACTTTTTCAGCCTATCTTCATACGGGAGGTGCTCCAGTCCCCTGATCATCCTCGTGGCCCTCCTCTGGACTTGTTCCAACAGTTCCATGTCCTTTTGATGTTGAGGACACCAGAACTGCACACAATCCTCCAAGTGAGGTCTCAGGAGAGCAGAGTAGAGGGGCAGGATCACCTCCCTCGACCTGCTGGTCACGCTCCTTTTGATGCAGCCCAGGATACGGTTGGCTTTCTGGGCTGCAAGCGCACACTGCCGGCTCATGTTCATTTCTTCATCGACCAACACCCCCAAGTCCTTCTGCACAGGGCTGCTCTGGATCTCTTCTCTGCCCAACCTGTAGCTGTGCCTGGGTTTGCTCAGACTCAGGTGTAGGACCTTGCACTTGTCATGGTTAAACTTCATCAGGTTGGCATGAGCCCACCTCACAAGCATGTCAAGGTCCCTCTGGATGGCATTCCTTCCCTCCAACATATCAACCGAACCACACAGCTTGGTGTCATCGGCAAACTTGCTGAGGGTGCACTCAATCCCACTGTCCGTGTCACTGACAAAGATGTTGAACAAGACCGGTCCCAACACCGATCCCTGAGGGACACCACTCGTTACTGGTCTCCAGCTGGACATGGAGCCTTTGAGCACAACTCTTTGCGTGCGGCCATCCAGCCAGTTCTTTATCCACCGAGTGGTCCACCTACCAAATTGATGTCTCTCCAACTTAGAGACAAGGATGTCATGTGAGACAGTGTTGAACGCTTTGCACAAGTCCAGGTAGATGACATCAACTGCTCTACCCCTGTCCATCAGTTCCGTAGCCCCATCATAGAAGGCCACCAGATTGGTCAGGCAGGATTTCCCCTTAGTGAAGCCATGCTGGCTGTCACCAAGCACCTTGTTGTTTTTCATGTACCTCAGCATGCCTTCCAGGAGAATCTGCTCCAAGATTTTGCCAGGCACAGAGGCGAGACTGACTGCTCTGTAGTTCCCCAACTCATCCATTTTCCCCTTCTTGAAAATGGGGTTATATTTCCCTTTTTCCAGTCGTTGGGATCTTCACCTGACTGTCACGATTTTTCAAATATGATGGACAGTGGCTTAGCAACTTCATTTGCCAGCTCCTTCAGGACCCGCAGATGGATTTTACCAGGTCCCACAGACTTGTATACGTTCAGGTTCCTAAGATGGTCCCGAACCAGATCCTCTCCTACAGTGGGTCCAGAGTCTTCATTCTCACAGTGCCTGCGTCTGCCTTCCAAGGCTTGGGTGGTGTGGTCAGAGCATTTGCCAGTGAAGACTGAGGCAAAGAAGTCATTAAGAACCTCAGCCTTCTCCAAATCCAGGGTAGCCAGTTCTCCTGATAGTTTCTGGAGAGGGCCCACGTTGTTCCTAGCCTGCCTTTTATTTGCAGTGTACCTATAGAATCCCTTCCTGTTATCCTTAACATCCCTAGCCATGTTTAATTCTAAGTGGGCCTTAGCTTTCCTAACCTGGTCCCTAGCTTCCCGGACAACATCCCTGTGTTCTTCCCAGGCCGCCTGCCCTTGCTTCTGCCTTTTATAAGCCTCTTTTTTCCTTTGAATTTTCCTCAGCAGCTCCTTATCCATCCAAAGAGGTCTCCTGGCCCTCCTGCTGCACTTTCTTCTAGTAGGGATGCATCACTCCTGAGCTTGTAGCAGGTGATCCTTGAATATCAACCAACAGTCTTGGGCCCCCCTGCCCTCTAGGGCTATATCCCATGGAATCTTCCTGAGCAGGTTCCTGAAGAGGCCAAAGTCTGCTCTCTTGAAGTCCAGGGCAGTGAGCTTGTTGCATGCTCTTCTCACTGTCCCGAGGATCTCAAACTCGACCATCTCATGATCACTACAACCAAGGCTGCCCTGGAGTGTCACATTTCCAACCAGCCCTTCCCTGTTGGTGAGGACGAGGTCAAGCATGGCACCTCTCCTTGTTGGCTCCTCTATTACTTGCAGAAGGAAGTTGTCTTCCACACAATCGAGGAACCTCCTGGATTGCTTGTGCCGGGCCACACCATTCCTCCAACAGATATCAGGGTGGTTGAAGTCCCCCGTGAGAACAAGGGCCTGCGAGCGTGAGGCTGTTCCTATCTGTCTATAGAGCACTTCATCCCCAGAGTCCTCTTGGTCAGGCCGTCTGTAACAGATCCCCACAATAATGTCTCCCATTGCTGTTCTCCCTTTAATCCTGACCCACAAAGTCTCTATTGACTGCTCACCTGTCCCCAGACAGAGTTCCATACTCTCCAGGCTATCCCTAACATAAATAGCAACTCCCCCTCCCTGCTTACCAAACCTGTCTTTCCTAAAGAGCCTGTAACCTTCCATTCCCACACACCAGTCATAGGAGCCATCCCACCATGTTTCTATGATGCCTATGATATCATACCCTTCTAGATGTGCACACATCTCTGATTCCTCCTGTTTGTTTCCCATGCTACGGGCGTTTGTATAGAGGCATCTGAGCTGAGCTCCTGTTGAAGCCGGCTTATTGGCTGGAGCGGCTAGAATATCTCTACATTGCTCTGAGCATTTATTAGAGGTGTTGGCAACTGCCTGGGACAGAGCATATTCATTTTCTGTAACGCTTTACAGTAAAAATATGTGCTTGTCAGGTAACTCACTGCTTATGCTGTTTGCTCAGTCACTTTGAAGAAGGGATGTCTTGAGATTACTGGAAATATTAGTTGCAGTCAGTGATTTCCAGTGAATGAAATCTAGTGTTCATTTAGGCAAACAATGTTTTCATTGATTCTGCAGCCCCAATTCAAGTTATTTTATGCTAATTATCCTTTTTAGGCTTCTTAAAATACATTGATCACACCGAAACAGAGAAAGTCATCTTTATTTTAATTGCCCTGTATTTTATATACAAATCAAAATGCAATTTGAAATGCTTTTTTGTTTTTTGTGTTTTCTGATAAGAGGAGAAATATGCTCCAGTCAGAGAGAAAACTCTCTCTGTTTTTTGTTCCGTGTTCAAGCTCTGGTAAAAATCATACAAATACTAGTTTCTGTTTCCTTATTAATGACAAAGTTTAGCTTGTACCTGATGAACTGATAAAAAGGGAGAATGGTGAAAAATAAGAAAGGGAAAGATGTGAACAGAATGAATGCAATAACTAGTAATAACAAATATTTCTCTTCTGACACTGTGTATCATAAGATCCTCCTAGACCAGCGGTTGAGCTATGGGCTGTATGAGCAGTGTGGTAGGTTGAAAACTGGTAGGTTGAAAACTGGCTGGGCCCAGAACGTGGTGATCAATGGCACAGTGTAGTTGGAAGCCAGTAACTGGCATTATACCCTAGGTGTCAGTATTGGGCCCAATCCTATTCAGATCTGGGTGATGGGGCAGAAGGTACCCTCTGCAAGTTTGCTGGTGACGCCACATGGGAGGAGTGGCTGATGCACCAGACAGTTGGTCATGCTGTCATCCAGAAGAACCTTGAGAGGCTGGAGAAATGGGCTTATGGGAGCCTCATGAGGCTCAACAAAGAGAAGTGCAAAGTCCTGCAGCTTTGGGAGGAACAGCCTGAGGCACCAGTATACACTGGGGGCCACCTGTAGAGAAGGACCCGCATGTCCTGGTGGACACCAAGTTGGACATGAGCCAGCAATGGTCCTTGCTGCAACCGTAGCTAGTGGTATCCTGGGCTGCATTAGACAAGGCATTGCCAGTAGGTTGAGGGAGGTGATCCTTCCCCTCTCTTCAGCACTGGTGAGGTCACATCTGGAGTCCTGTGTCCAGTTCTGGACTCCTCAGTACAAAAAAGACATGGACATCCTGGAGGAAGCCCAACAAAGGGCCACAAAAATAGTGAAGGTAGTGGAGCATCTCTTCTGTGAAGAGGGGCTGAGAGAGCTGGGAGCTGTTCAGCCTGGAGAAGAGAAGGTTCAGGGACATCTTTTCAGTACATATGAATACCTGAAAGGAGGGTACAAAGAGGAGCTCTGGCTCAGAGCTCAGAGCCAGGCTGTGTTCCGTGATGCCCAGTGCCAGGACCAGATGCCATGGCAGAGACTGAAACACAGAAGGTGGTGCCTGAACATCATGAAATGCATATTTCCTGTGAGGGTGACCAAGCGCTAGCATATGTTGCCCAGGAAGGTTGTGTGGTCTCCATCCTTGGAGGCATTCAGAAGCCATCTGTACATGGTCGTAGGCAACTGGTTTCAGGTGGCTCTACTGGAGCTGGGGAGTCAGACAAGATGATCTCCATAGGTCCCTTCCAACCTCAACCATTCTGTTGTGATTCTTTCTACTTCTGTTTGTGTTTAAAGGGCTAAAATTTCAAACTTTGCAGTGTATTTTTCTGTATGTGTAAAACTAAGATAATGACACTTTTGTTGAGCATATATTTGGTTGATATGATACAGCATTAAAAATTAAACCCTTACCTAAAATGCTCTTTAAGTTGTGGAAAAAATCAAAGAACAGTACGTAACATAGGCGGTTGCAGCTTATAAAGGCTAGAACTGGGATATGGTACTCAAAACACAGTGTAGTATTTCTGATGTAGTATTTTTTGGTGTCAGGAAGGAAGAGAATGGAGCATCCTCATCCTGTAACAGATTGTAATCATCATTGAGTGAGCACAGCTGGCTTTTATGGATGCCATAAGTCTGGTACTACACTCCAGTGATCTGAAATCATTTCATACTTAAAAACCTTTGTCTTCTTCCGTCTTGTAAAGAACTCCTGTGAGTTTGCTCTGGGAGGCCAACCCTGTACCCACATAACAGCATGTTCTGGGGAACAGTCTGCCCTTAGACATTTAAGTACCTCTACAGATGTAAAACAAGTCTTTGGTATGGAACAGATCTAATGAGGGTGCCTTGAGAATCAGTAATAATGGGCATTGGTTGAACTTTGTATTGTTAATGCTCTGTAGTAAGTGCGTACATTGGTTTATTATAATAATTTGTTGTCATATTTTTACAATATTAAATCACTTCTCAGAATTCCACTGTTTTTCTCGATTGGTCTCTTAATGTAGGATGGCTGCAATAGGTGAAGATGTGGTCTGCCAGCAGCAGGATTATTAGTGTGCATGTTCCAACAGTTCTCCCTCTCTGAGCCATGAAACCAATCTGTTCCTGTCTGTTACAATTTTATGGAAACTAATTCTTTGTTGATGGAATCAGGTGAAAAATATGTGGTTCTGATTAGCAAACAGTATTCAGAGTTTCTTAAGGTCATGGAGAACATTCCTCATATATGTGCATGTGTTCACTATGTTTGACTACGCATATATATGTTATATATGCATCTTCCTATATTAAAATGATGGACAGTAGCTTTCTTTTCATATGTATTTAATTATATTTGACATATTATTATTAATATTTATATGTTTAAATAGAATAAATACTCAGTTTTGTTGTTTCTGAGTTTTAGAAACTTGCATTTTTAAACTCATCAACCCTCAAAATGTTATTAGTATAACTTTGTAACAGAAACCCTGAGCCTTTTTTGAAGTAGCAGTGTTTTCTGTAGGAAATATGTGTTATACAAGTGACTGCCTCAATGAAATAATGACCTTTCATTTTGCAGTATCCTGCAGAGCTGCAAAAACTAAGCTGGTATCTGCAGCCTGCCTAATGGACTGCTCACCACATCACCGCATGCAATTAAGCGTCAGTGATTTTTCTGCTCAAGACAGGTTCAAGACTGATTTAGCAATGAAACTTAATTACTTGTAGCCCTTGGAGAAAATGGCCCAGCAAGGTTGAGGTTGTTGGCAGGGCAGTGTGGGAAGGCAATTGCTGAGCTGTCTTCCCCAGTTCTGATTTTCTGTAGCAGGACTTAGCACTGGTAACCTGCGGTTAAGCAAATAATCTTGCAAAACTTGTGCGTTGTTATTGCTTTCTTTGTTAGAGGCTAAAGAGGAAGATAATGAAACTTTGGAGCTTCCTAAAAGCAAGTATTCTGATCAAATCCAGCTCTTTCACTATGGGTGAAGCTATTCAGTGCTAATGGAAAGGGAAAGATACGTAAGTGTAAGGTCACCATTCGGGCCAGAGCAACCTGAGGCTAACAGCACAGCAAAGTGCATTTGTACTTCTTTAATATGTTATAGGCAAGTTGTTTCTTTATTTTGTACTCAGGTTATAGGCAAAATGGTGAAGGAATGGAATATTACAGAATAAATTAATCATATTAACACACTGTACTCAAAATATCTTCATCTGAGTTTTGTGGAATGTGTTATTTAAAGGAAACAGGAACTTCAATTCTTTGACTCCAAGGAATACATCTGGAATAACAATTCAGAGAGACATATGGCATCAATTGGCTTATATTTTCCTACATAGGAGTTCTGATTGCAGTAAAAGGGAAAACTGTTCATTAATTACACAGAATTAGAAATACAAATACTGGGTTGTTGATTGCTATATCTGGCTGGAGTACAGGGATTCTGGGAAAAAATGTAGACGTTGGGCAAAAAGTTGGACTTTTTCTGTTTGTCAGCTGTGACAGTAATTTACTTCTGTAGTATATTTTTTGTCTTAAAGTTTTTTGACTCCCTTATTCTATATCTTCCTATAGAGAAACCTCTCATGCGCCTCTATGGGATTTTCATTTGCAAAGAGAAGTAATATTGCAATTGTAATTGGTGTTTGCTTTTGCCTTCTCAGTAGTGCTCAAAGTCTTGCTCCTGCTAACAACTCTGGACATATTTATCAGTGGAAATATTCATGGTAACAAAACTACCCATGTGCCTAAATATTTGTAAGAGTGTGCAGCTTGAGACACTAATTCCCAAAGGCACATTTAGCACATGCTCTAGTGCTTTACTTGATAGGGAGTGAATTTAAGTATGTGTATATGTCCCCTTGACTTCAACAGTGTTTAACCAGATGAGTGACTTAAAATTTTTACTAGACAGGAAATAATCATTTAAGCATGTACTTCAATTAAGTTTTATTTTCAAGCAGAGCATTGGAAGACTCATTGGAGCAAGCACTGTTTTAGCATTACGTGTACAGTCAATGGAATATTTACCAACCTGGCTTATATTTACCATCTTTGTTGTATCTGGGGTATTTGTCATTGTAGTGGAGTAGGTTTTTTTGGGTAGTTACCAGCGATTTTAAAAATGATGCTAAGATGTCTCCTTAAATAAAGAAGTACAGCTTTCAATCATCTGTTTTGCAGATGCAGCACCATCAGTCAGCAGAACTTACCAGTCTATCCCTTTCTGTGCCTGTTTTCAATAGCAGATACCTTTACTTCAAACTGCTCAGGCTGAAATACACTAAAGCAAATGGGATGGTGCCCCTGAGGAGGGTCCTTTGCTATGCAGTCCTCATTCACCTCTTTTCATGCAGGAGGCCAAGGGATTTTGCAAAACCCACCATGTGATGGAGTAATGAAAGACGCATGCACTCAGAGACCTGAATTACAGTTGCACCAGCAGTATCGGGTCATAGAACCACAGACTGGTTTGGGTTGGAAAGGACCTTAAAGCTCATGCAGTTCTAAACCCCTGCCATGGGCAGGGACTCCTCACACTAGACCATGTTGTCCAAGGCTCTGTCCAACCTTGAACACTGCCAGGGATGGAGCATTTACCGCCTCTTTGGGCAACCTGTTCCAGTGCCTCACCACCCTCACAGGGAAGAACTTCCTTATCTCTAACCTGAACTTCCCCTGTTTAAGTTTGAACCCATCACCCCTTGTCCTGTCACTACAGTCCTTGATGAAGAGTCCCTCTCCAGCATCTTTGTAGGCCCCCTTCAGATACTGGCTGGTGGCTATGGGTCTTCACGCATGTGTCAAGAACCACCTGAACTTAATATGGGATGTTTCATGCTCTGAACAGTTAACTGTGAAAATAATCTTGGGAAAAGACTGGGAAAAAATGTAGCATTAACATCTCCACATGAGGCTTGGATAGATAAGTGTCTAACTTGGAGTCATAAAGTAAAAGCGAGAAATAAACTTTTTATCTCATCATATATAAGGACAGTATTCCACCAGCCATGCAATAACTGCAGTTAATTCCTATCCTCGCTAATTACCAAGGTTGCCTGCAGTGAAAGACCATGGGTCTTGGTAGCCCAAGTGGTCTCCTGCAGTTTTAGGTTGCAGTGGAGCTGGTCCCAATGCTTTAGCAATCTCTGTTCTTTGCAGGCATCAGTGATAAGGTGGTACTCTTGTCAACTTCGTGCTGCAAATTCAGTGACTAATAATATTATTGTTGGGATGCAAGATGAGTCATGCTGCTCTGCCTACTTGAATTTCACTGAAGTTTGTAAGCTTGGAAGGAAAAGCTGGTGCTTTTTTGCAGTAACATTAACAGCATTGCTGCCTCCTTTTGTATATTATGGAAATGTTTGTAATACAGGTGGAGATGAATGGCGTTCTTTCCAAAACTGCTTCTAATACTTGCTTTGACTCCCATGCGTATGTTGTATTGAAGATGTTGCTTAACTTGTTTATAAGGAGAGTTCAACAGTCATTTTTCATTTATTCTCTGAATTTTCTTTGCTCTGAGCTGTGTCTTTTAGAGCCTGTGCAGAATGGAACTGAGCAGAGGCAGCTGTGGAAGTGTTTCTTTTTAATAACCGCGTTGTATGCAGTGCTCTCCTCTTCTGTGCCATTCCTTATAAAGCTCGTTGGACTTTGTGTAAAGTCAGGAGGAAAATGCGGACAAGTTAATTTCTGTGTGTCATCTGCATGCCCTTGAACTCAGTTTCACTTTGCAACAACTATGTGCAGCAGATCAGGAGCGTGTAGAATTTTCCACTCATGAGAAAAGTGCTTGGATTTCCAGGCAATTGGTAGCGTGCACATATATTTAATGAAAGGTGGGGTTTTTTTAAAGGAAAAGCTATTTAAGTTCTTGAAACTCAGAACTTTATGTAATCAAATCTGCCCCTGGAACTGTTTATCACACTTAAAAGGAAGTGTCCTTCTTGGATGGTAGCGGTGATGTGTAAAGGATAGGTTGATTGGTATCTCTTCCCATGTTCTTGGTAACCACAGAACATCTCAAAGTTCATTCTCTAGTTGCATTTTGGATACAAAATAGCTATTTAAAAGCAGCAGATGATGGACAATACATCCTGGTAGAGGTGAACAAGAAACAATTTCAGGGTGAGACAGTAACTGTCTATTTGACAAAGCATGTCCTGCCGTAAGTTAACTGCACTTGTGGAACTGCCTTCATATTTTTTCATAACTTAATCTCCCAATATAAATTCTTTCAGTTCAAGTCCGTGCAATCTCTGCATCGAGTATTTAGCATTGGGGTTCACAAAATTATTATTATTTCAATATGGGAAATACTGTTCTGATTGATGGAACTGTAACACAAAAACCAGAAATACACCATTATAGTTAATTGTATTCATTAGCTTGGTGGAACTGTATTAAATGCAGTTTCATATAAGATTAACTGCATGATACTTTAAAATACCACTTGCTGCCGTTGCACAAATGGTTTATATGCCAATTCATCAGTTAATGCAGGAAAAAAAAAAGATAATTTATTCTAAAATACCCTGTAGAGAGATTTATTTTCATTGACTCTAATAGATGCTTTGGGATAAGTTTTGCTCTAGCATATATTAAAGTATCAGTACAGGATTGCATTACAACAGTTATTAAAAGTGCTGCTCAACGGTGGACATGGTGCCAAATAACTGGCTTAAGAAAAGGTTCCTCCACATCATTTACCCTGAGGTGTTTTCATGCAAACAGATGATCACCAAAGATCATGCTCTGGGTTTGGAGTGGACATTCATCCACACTGCTGCCTGCAACCAACCCTGTGCGCGCTACCTAATACTATGTGTAATCCCTGCTTTGATACACATTTAGCAAGTTTTAGTACCTTCTTAGCTCAAGGCCTCACTCTGCTCACGCTGTGCCAGCCCTTTTCACTGCCAAGATGCCACGTTACTGCCCTTCCTTACCTTGTGGGCCATAGAAGTGCCCTAAAATAGGACATTTCTGAGTTTTGTCTTAGCATGTATTTGTCTTTCCAGGTGATTGTGCAACAACATGTGCTCATACCCCTTGGTGTGAAGGAGTCCTGCCTCATCTCTGTGAAGTGGCCAAGCAGAGAACTGTAGCCAAAGCAATCCCTGTCCCAAAAGCTCAGTGCGCGTTGCTCCAGGCACTTGGGTGTCCTTGCTGCTTCTCCCATCCCCACTTTTCTTCAGTATTTCAACAGTTGTTTATTTTTTCTAAGGTGCCTTCTCTAAAAAGCACAAGAAACAGCCCTCAGGATCTGTGCTTCTGTAGCTTTATCCCCAAAGTGAGAGCTGCGTGCAGAGAGATGTGGTTAGATGGTGCGAGCCTTGCTGGAGTGGTATTGGAAAGACCAAGCCAGCCTGTTGAAGGGGACTCTTTGGACTAATGAAACCATCCTATCAGGAGAAGATTCTGGGAAAGGTTGTCTGTAAGTTACAACATAATTTCTGTGCTGCTTGCTATTAAGATGTCTCCGGTCCCGCAGCGCTGAGTGTGAGAGTTTCCCTAAAGAGGGATTTTAGGAGAGGTAAAATTAGATATGCTGCTGGAATAGCTAATTCAGTCATTTTCCCAGGATAGATGTGAGTTCATATTTGCCTCTGTTAATTCCCCCAGAGTATCTTGAGGAATTTTATTCAAGATCTATTAAAAAAAGCATTTCTGCTGCTGAAGTTCTTATCTGGCATTATATTAAGCATATGAAAATACAGGTATTAAACATTTGAAGATACATTAATGAACCAGGGTTGCTCGAATATTTCCTCTGACCTATTCCTGTTTCGTAGGCAGATTATGGTATCAAAATACTGTCGTAAATCACTTCGTAATTAAATTCTTTGTTGGTATCTCAGGGGTTTGAAATTCCTTTGGGTTTTCCCACTACCACCTTTGAAGATAAGACCTGATTTGTTGTGTTTTGCATGATTCTAAAGTAGTTTCTGCTCAGGTGACCTAAGAAGCAGATAAAAATGGTGCAATATTTGGGGGAGAGGAAATGCTTCAGAGTTTTACTTTATGTATCCATTTAGTCTTTTTTCTATAGAATTGGCCAAGTTACAGCCTGTCAGAGTATCCATGGATTTATGAACAGTTGTGTCAGGCTGCCTTTTTGTTGATCAAAACTTTTTTAGTGCAAATATTTACTTAGAAGGAAGAAGTCTTTGCTAGAGATTCAGTACTTCCTGGAGGTAAGACCTGAGAAAGCTCCTGATTTTGCTGCCAAAGCTTTCCAATAGAAGATTCATTTTTGAAACAAGCCAGAAGATAACAGAATTAAGTTCTGAAGTATTTCATCTCTGTTTTTAAGTTACTTAATCTTGACCGTTTCATGCCATGAATTTATTTCTGTTTAAAAGCAGAAAGACCTCAGGTCAGATTCACGTAGGCTTCTTGTATTAAATCTGCCAGTATTAAGTCCTCGTTCTGTTTTAATTTGGTTTGTCTGTGTTGTGAGTTTGGTTTTATCTTTAAGAAGCCAAATGGTAAGAATGGGCTGTGATTTTCCCCAAAACAACATTTCTATATGTGCTTCTCCCTTGGCCCTATGCCACAATATTGGTCGGTGTGTGGAGAAGCATTTCTTTGCCCCAGCAATGAAGTAGGTGTTCCTCAAATAGTATGAAACGCTGCCAGAAGTTCTGGAAACAATCTGAGAGTCACTTTGATGTTACAATATTTGTACATGGGTACCAAGTTAAGGACCTTGTACAGGGCTCACTTCAGTTTCTTATTCTTGCGATTTAAACTAAAGCTCTTGAACACAAAGGAAGCAACAGAAGACCTCTAACACATGTTATTTTTTCTTGACAAAAGCAAGGCAGCTTGTAATTAGGGTTGAAAAGGGCTTTTAATGGTGTACTAATTTATTCCCCTTCCTTGTCCTGACAGGTTTAATTAGTCCTAAATATCAGTGAGTAGACTGATGACTAGCCCAGCATTGCCGAGCTCCACTGATGATGGGACAGTTGTAAAGCTGTTCTTGCCATTTTGTTTCATTTTCTGAGAGTTGTACTAGTGAGTTATTCTTCCTCAGGTAACCTGCGTTTTACTCCGTAGTAAATAAGCCATTCAGAAGGGTGGGTTTGTTTCTGACGGGTCTTTTTTCAATTCCCCTGTGATCATCCTGGCTGCAATTTAGAGGGTTTAAATCAGTTTTACTGGGTGCAGTATTGCTCCTTAAAGTTGTGCTCTGTCTCTCTAAAACATTTAAAAAATTAAACTAAATTTGCCTCCCTCTTGTAATATTTCTTCTTTCCTGCATTCCTGGCGTTTTTTCTTCACTTAAAATAACTCAAAAACCCTACTTGAACTCTTCCATATCGTCCCTATCAGTGTCTTCATTGTTATTTCCTTTTTCCCTTTTGATTCAGGAAATGCATCTTTCGTGGCGCTCTCAGGGTAGGGTAGGGAGTAGTCAAATTACACAGTGACGAAACCCCACCAAACCCACCCTGTTTTATAACTCCCAGAAGAACTGAACTCCTTTCCTGCTTCCCTGTCAACCTTTTGATGTTTCCTCCTTCAGGGTTCTATCTGTTATGTTTTATAAGGGTTGTTGTTGGCCTATTTCTGTGTGATCCATCTCAACTGATAAACAGCTTCTGGTTGTGTGCTACTCTGTTCAGTTTTGAAAGGAATGTAGATACTCAGTTTCACGTTTTCTAGGGGTTCAATAGCATAACTGTGCAATAACGTTTGATTCATGGCAAGTGATAAGGAGTTAGGGCATAGAAATTGGGGAGGTGATACTCCTGTCTAAAAAGAAGAGTCCTGGGTGAGTAGATGTGGAGAAAACCTCTGTATTACAGGAGAGCAGAATGGACTGTCCATGGCAGGGGGTTGGAACTAGGTTATGCTTAAGGTGCCTTCCAACCCAAACCGTTCTGTGATTACTCCGAATCAGAATAGTTGATGTATTTTACTGAATTTTTATGAACTCTCTTACAGTGAACAGACTTCTGTCCAAGTTGTGTTGTCCCTGCAACAGAAGCAGCTGAGTTACACAGGAACAAAACAGCACCAGTGAGTGTGGCAAAGGCAGTAAGTAAGTGCAGAGCGATGACCTTAAGTGTGTTCTGCACTCACCTGGAGCTCTGGACACTGTGGAACAGGCTGTCACCTACTTGAAAGCATTGTAGTTAACTACAGTTAAAATGGAAAATTGCAGTGGTTGGTCTGAAGATAACAGTTTGCTCAAAGAAGTGGCGTTCTGATGTTCAGAAAAAACCCATCAACCCAACGTAGCATGTGGGTGCATGTCAAGTTTGAGAGAACACCTCAAAGACTCGAGCTTATGAGCTAAGATAAGAGCATATTGTTTTCCCCTTGGTTTAGATTTGAAACATCTTTGTAGCAGTAAAGACTGCATGTTTTTCTTTGAAGTATTCAAGGCCTGGTCAGTGCAGAAGTTGGATGCACTCATCAGTTGAGTGCTTCCCACTGCTGGGAAGGGAGTAGTTTTCTAACCCCCCACTGGAAGTTTATGGCTGATGTTTTCCTTTACTTGATGCCTCCTTTTGGCATGAATCTCTTAATGTATCCACTGTCAGTATCTTTTCACCAAAGAGAATACATCCAAGTCTTATGTGCTTCTCTTACCAGTGTTTTGAGTTTCTTTCACTATTCCTTGTGTTCTCAAAGGGGGCTGTAGGTGATGCCGAGTAAGTAACTTGAAGTGTTAAAAACATTAATGCCACTAATGCAGATCGTTTTATCTGTTATTACACGATAGGATCATTTGATTGTATGAACAAAGTATCTTTTTAGTAAACATCATTGCAAGATGTTTGTTAAAAAGAGATTTATGTGAGAACAATAGTTCACTTCTGTTCACCAAAACTGTTAGATTTATTTTCAAACTTCCAGCCAAATGTCTGTAACATGACTAATGTATCAGAGCATTGTCCAAGTTCTGTATAATGGCATTGTATTTCTACGAGGGGTTTTCTGCTGTAATTTGATAGCTGAAACTATCAGTCTGTGTTTTACACTGGTGTATACTGTAACCGGATCTGCCCGTCTGTATTCTCGCTGCAGTGGGGTATGTACTGCCTGCTCTGCTCTGCTGGACTCTGCTTTTGTCTCCCGCTTCTATAATGATTCCCTGCAGTCCAGGAGCACCGAGGACCACGTGAGGTCAACCGTACCTTGCAGATAGTGACAGTAGTGCAAATCATGACAAATTCAGGGGGGGTCACGCAGTGTTTCCTGTTTCCTGTGTTTAATTTAGAGGCCGATGATTTGTGAGCAGCGTACAAGAATGCTGTGCATAGTTTGGTTTGGGTTTAGGTTCAGATTTGAATCCCTGAAAATTCTCCTGCTCCCAACCTCTTTTTGTTTAAATAATTCCTCGAAAAGGAGTGTGTTTGGGGATCTTCTGTCTCAGATTCTCTCTTTTTCATGTTTGGCACATAGTTTATTTCACTGCTTTTAATGGGTGTGGGTTAAAAAGCTGTTTCTGTTTAACCACCGCCTGAACTTGGGTGGTGTGAAAAAGAAGTTGGTCCAGCTATGGAACAGTTTTAGCCATTAATGGCTGAGAGCCTGTGGAGGGAACACCACATATTTCTTCTGGTTTCCAAAAAGAAGAGGTGACTCTAGTCTGGTAATACCTTTGGAAAGTAAGAAGTGATGTATAGATAAAGGGGGCTGTAAGCTCAAAGGATTTCTGTTTCCATCAGCGGATGCCAAGAATCATATAGAATCACAGAATGACTTGGGCTGGAGGCGACCTTAAAGTTCATCCAGTTCCACCCCCCTGCCACGGTCAGGGATACCTTCCACTAGAGCAGGTTGCTGAGGTAATTTAATAAGGGCATTTTTATAAGGAGTAATCTAATAATACTTGTAACAGTGGTAGAAGGCTGTGAGGCAGGCAATATATTCTGAAAAGAAAATGAAAAACAACTGCAACAACAAAACCTTCTTTTTCTAGGCTTTTTAATAAGCCTGCTCTAAATTGTAAGCTTGTAGACTCCTGCTCACGCTCTGATGAACAGCTCTTGTTGGCTGGTGGAAAATGAGCATCTCTTGGCCTCGCTGTGCAAACATGAGTGCAAGTGGTTGTGGTGCTGAGTGGTGGTGGGTTGTTGTGGTTGCTATTAAGGAAACAAAGTAAAGATAAAATCCTTTTGTTACTTCCTCGGATTTCAGAGAAATGACTAAAATCCCTGAAATCCCTGGAAATGGTGATATGAGAGGTTACTGGAAGATTTCAGGAGTATTTGTGAAAACATTCCCTTATTTATGGGCTAATGAAATTCAGTGAGATAACCTGAACTGTCGTCTTCTTCTCAGGTGCCTTTGTTATTAAAGTGGCAGAAAAAAGTTAATGTTCCAGGATACTTTCACTAAGATTTGCTGGTTAATTTGGTTGATTGATTTATTCTTAAGTCTCCTATTGGGAAAGAAAAAAAAATCACATCTTCTGCATGGGATGGATCCCATGATAATACGCAGTCATATTCCAGAGTAGGATGTGCAATTAAGCTGTTTGACAAGAAAGTCTACTGAGGCTGGTGAGGAAACAGGCCAGAAATATAATTGTGCTCAGACTGCTGGCTTTCTACAAAGAGTTTTTAGTGATAACAGGCTTTAAACTAAATGCAGTTTGATTTCAACTACATTGCTGCAATTTGCAGGAAAGACATTGCACTTTGGGTTTAGGTTTTTCTTAGTTCTCTTAGCCCATTTTTTATATATATCATAGCACAGTGAGATGTGATATCTTGTTCACCTTTTGGTTTCAGTGTTAATGGTCTAAAAGTGCTAAATTAGTGGTAGAAAGAGAGGATTCTAGTGTTACTGCATTGCAGTTAGATGGTCTCATAGTTCATTTATGCTACTGAGTACAGCTAGCATCAAGATAACATATTTTGGTGGAGTAGGGGACTGGCCCCACAGTTTGCTCCTAGTAGTGTTTTTGTAGAGTCTATCTAGGATTAGCTGAGAGATGAAAAGGCGTTTACAACTGATCATCGCTGTATATGAGGATGTTTGGTTGGTTTCATTTGTATTATAGTCATCCATCATCTTTGAAGTTTAAGTAGTGTTTTCTCAGGATAATCCCATTTTGAATGCCATTTTGCTTCCTTAGTTGGCAGCTCATCTGTTCACACACCTCACTGTGGGAAATTCAGTTTCTCAATGGCTATTTGAGGGGAAAACTTGATTCAGTTTAGTGGAACAAATATTTCACAACCAGCTATGGGTGCATTTCCCCTTTTGCTGTTCAGGGTGGCTGTCCTGTAATCAAAAAAGCCTGTAACTACTGGGACATAACCAAATCATTTGGTCTTCTGCACTGTTTGTGGGCTGTAGATGCAGGAGATACAGAATTACTTTTCCTGAAGAGTGTTGTGTGGAGCCTGTAATCTTCACACAGTGTCTTTGTGCTTCAGAGCAACACTTAACGAGATGGTTCAAAAAGACAGGAGATGTGTTCTGGAAAGCATAAAGAAATGGATTGTGCTCTTTGGTGTTGTATTTGAAGATGTTCATGTTAAGTCATTTTACACAGTTCAGTGTATTGAATGATTTCTTGATGTGCTTTCCTTCAGTTTTTCTCCTTATCAGGAAAAGTCATTGTAGAGTTACTACACTTGACTAGAGGTTGTTCATCCTTTGCTGGCAACCAAATCAAACAGGTCTTTCAAATGCGAGTACTTGTATTGTGGCCCACCAGGCAAGTTGAGGAGTTCAGTGACACTTAGGACTGATTCAGTGCTGAGAATTATGTGAATGTTAAGGGGGAAGAAAATACAACATGAAAGTGTGAATTTTTTTGAAGAGTCAAATCTATAGCATTAATTTTAAAAGACACAATATAACCATTGATGTCTTTTAGAGGAGTAATCAACTGTGTTAAATACAGCTGTTTCATTAATGAAGGTGTTTAAATAATCTCTATTTTTCTCCTGTGGTTAAAAATCATACCTCAGTAAGCCTTTATCTGATGGTATAGACCTGGTACTTCTGTTCAGTTTTAGCTTCGGTTCTGCAGCAAAATTAAGTGTGAGATACGGATCAAACATTCATTAGTAGCAGCAGTTTGAGATATTGTTAAAACATCTTGTTTGTGGTGTAGTTTCCTTAATACTAAATCCGATCATGAGTTTAATGTATTTATGAACATTTGAGTGATGCAGTACTTGATGGCTGTGTGGTTTAGCCTGGAAAAGATGTGAGAGGGAGAGGTGCTGCACCAAGATTCTTACTGAGCTTTAGCTGCTTGAAGCTCTTCTCGTCTACATAATCTTATATTAACCTTATCTATGTTACTTTTGTTGTTTTGATATTCTTTTTTTTCTGTGTTATTGTAGGAGTAACTGGCAGAGGGGCTGAAAACTAATCTGGCTTCTCTGCTGGAGCCAAAGCTCTTCTCTGAACTGATAACTTCTGTGTTAAAAAGTAGGTGACAGATCATCTAATGTTTACATGATTGTTGGTAAAACAAACCAGACAATTTTAAAACACTGGGAAGAAAGAGGAGTGTAATATAATACAGAATCATAGAGTGGTTAGGGTTGGAAAGGACCTTAAGATCATCTCGTTCCAACCCCCCTGCCATGGGCAGGGACACCTCACACTAAACCATGCCACCCAAGGCTCTGTCCAACCTGACCTTGAACACCGCCAACGATGGAGCATTCACAACTTCCCTGGGCAACCCATTCCAGTGCCTCACCACCCTTACAGTAAAGAATTTCTTCCTCATATCCAATCTAAACTTTCCCTGTTTAAGTTTGAACCCGTTACCCCTTGTCCTATCACTACAGTCCCTCCCCAGCATCCTTATAGGCCCCCTACGTATATATATACACACATATATAAACAGTTTACTCTAATCAAGATGTAATGGAAGCAAAAAGGTTGTTTCCTGATGTGTGAGCCTTTGCTGTGTAATATTTTAAAAAGAAATATGGTAATAAGTATTTTGGTAAAAGGCCATTATTTTATCACTGATTTCTGTATCAGTTTTAAGCTTTTCTTTATTATGTCCAAGAATCTTCAGGGGGTTGAAACCAGATGATCTTTAAGATCCCTTCCCAACCCAATCTAACCCAAGCCATTATGTGGTCCTATGATTCTCTTAGCTTCTGCTTAGCATCTCACCTCTCCACTTATCATGTAGGAAGTGGTTAAAGGACCAACCAAAGGGCTAGTAGAAGCAAAGTGAGTTACACTGTGTTGTACATCCGTGGCCAGCAGCACTTGTACAGGCAGCTTTGGTGCTGCAAGGCAAAGCTGAAGCAAAGGTCAGCTCTGGCTTTGTGATGGAGTAGACAACTGTGGTGAGAACTTTTCCAGCGTGCAACATCCTTCCTTCCCTGTGACGCAGAAGCATCTGTGCCTTCTCAGGAAGCTTCACTGGAAAGTAATTCCATTGCAGCATGAACTTCTTCATTCAACAGATAACATCATCTCTGCTTTCACCCCTTTCTAAACAATTGTGATTATATCCCTGTCCTAGCATGTTAATTGTTCAGAGCCCTCGTTACCCTGAGGAATTAACTACCTTACGGTGGCAGCTAGTGTCAGCTCTCTGTTGTGGAGGCTCCTGCATTTCAGCTTACCTTGTGATTTCTCCCTCCTCACATTCTCAGGAAAGGGGGCTTTTACTTGCAAATGTTAGTTCACAGCATTGTTGAAAACTGATGAAGTAGTGGAGACACACAGAACTAGATGACATCATATGCAAGGTGCCAGGATTTGTGCATAAACATACAGAATTGTAATCAATTTAA
The DNA here is from genome assembly GCA_028858755.1 of Ara ararauna. Lineage (NCBI taxonomy): Eukaryota > Metazoa > Chordata > Aves > Psittaciformes > Psittacidae > Ara > Ara ararauna. The sequence continues at coordinate 125,904,794 of CM054378.1, read as the reverse complement.
AGTATTTTTCTAGATGCTGATATGTATAAAAATGTATATTTATACATACACTATGTATAATTCTACTGTTTAGAATTTCCACCAGTCCAAAGCACTACTGGGTAAAGTGCTTTCTTGACGTGGCCTTGCACAGAATATTATGGCTGGACTATTACTTTAATACATGTGTTTTGCAGCAATGAAATAATTTCAACACGTGTAAGCTTTTAAAGACTACTATCTCTTGCATTTCCTTTTCGGATATTAAGGTAATATCAAACCTTGTAATTCTTCAGTGATTATGAGCTCTGGAAGAAAGAGACAGGCAGAAATCCTCATGGTGGAGATGAAATCTTGGATGATATCCGTAACATGAGCTAAGGAGTTATGTTCAGAAGCCTAATCTGAGACATCTGCACAGACTACTCAGAAAATCTATTGTTAGTTTAGTATTTACTACATTTGTAATGCTCTTGTAGGATAAGTAACCAGATTTAAATTTCAGCTTACATATGGCTTTAATATTTAGAGATATTAGCAATCTTGTAGCTTCCATTTGCAAGGTTCTGTTTCAAGTCTATTCCTAATTCTGCATTTTCAAAGTATCCCTATATGAACCATTCATAACTACTTCACACTTATTCATCAGTTATAAAACTGGGAGATTCAGACCGTGCTGGTGGAATTGGCTGCGTTGTTGGGTGTTTGCAGTGTTTGCAGTCTGGGATTTGATCTCACTGTGCCTTAAGCTGATTTAGGCAGGCACAGACCCCAGCTGCCTGCTCCTGCTCCTGTTCAGTCCTTGGGACTATGTGACAATAGTTACCTACAGATGGATCAGGTCTGTGATCTGCTTTTCTGTGCATCTCAGTGCCAGCAGAAGACACATGGCAGTAATCAGCAAAAAAAGGTGCCAGGGAGATGGAGTGGTGACTGTGTAAACTGGTGTTGTCTGAAAGTAATTCGTGGAGCTTCAGCCTGAATTGAGAGCACGGCCCCGCCATGAGCAGACCTGCGCTGCAGGATGTGTAGCTGTCAAGAAGATCACTGCTACAGCTTATAGTAGTATTGCGCTGAGTCAATGTTAGACAATCTTAGACTGTAAATCCATCCCTGGGTCTTCTGCAGACTAAACCACCGCAGTTATCTCACCCTCTCCTTCAGGCTCTTCATCCTTTGTGGTCCTTTGCTGGGCTGTATCTGGGATGTTGTTATATATATATATATATATATATATATATATATGTATATATATATATGTATGAATTTTAGGTCTGACAAAACCTATTCTTCTCAAGGATTTTGCCTATTAAAATATTAGCTGTATTAATTCTCTTTGTTCACAGTATTTTTGATGAGGTATTGGTCAAGAACATCACTCTGGTAATTGTTGCTTCACTGTCTAGTTTCAGAACACCCTTTTCTGGGAAGGGGAAGGAGTTTTGTTTTGCTAGGAGATCTCTGAAGTATTTAATGAAATGCCAGAGGTTCCTGCACTGGTCTTTACCACAATTAGCCTTGCACAAGTTAGGGACTGTTTATGTCTGAAAGGCAGAGGAACTTGAACTATTCCACTTTCTAAGTGCCTGAGCACTGTGAAGAATTCCAGGTGGTGCTGTGGCTACACTTTGTGTTTAATTGCCCTCACAAATGGGAAATGGGGAGGTATTGAGTTGTTCTGGTGTCCCGCCTTAATACTTCCTCTTACTCTTGGATCTCAGACGGAGACAGCCTGGCTGTCTGTGTACTGAGCAATTGAGTCCATAGTGTTCTCTGACCAGATAAGCAGGGAAGAAAATAAATTTGCTTAATTTAAACGCACCTTACAGTGTGGAAAAATCAGAGACTTGATTTTTGAAAGTCATTCTCTTTAGATTATTTGGTTTTTGTTTCAGGAAGGTAGTTTCTCATTTGAGTGATATGTTGCTTTGAGTTTCCTCTTGCTCTTTTCTTGCTCTTGTAATTATTCCTAAGCCAGATCATTTTTTCTTTCTTAAATTCAGGAAAGAACAATTTTCACAAATAATTTGGTGTCTCTGTAGCAATAAGGTACTGTGCTTATTTTCCATGTATATGGGTGTGTGTGAGCATGCACACTATTTTTCCCTAGTTAGAGACTACTGGAAATGAGAAGGCAGCTGTGTAGCAGCCAAGCAGTGATGTTTTTACAAGAGATAATTGAGGGTTTATATTTTATAGCATGGGGTATGACTTGGAGACCTTGAGTACCAGAAAATGCAGAATAGGATAAGAGGAGTGTTCCCACTGCTCAGCTTTAGAGCTGCCTTTGAGTTACGTGTCAAAAGATGGATTAGTCTTAAAAATGGGCATGGACCAGCTATTCTATGATGTACTGTAAAATAGAATCATAGAATAGTTAGGGTTGGAAAGGACCTTAAGATCATCTAGTTCCAACCCCTCTGGCATGGGCAGGGACACCTCCCACTTAACCATGCCACCCAAGGCTCTGTCCAGCCTGGCCTTGAACACCGCCAGTGATGGATCATTCACAACTTCCCTGGGCAACCCATTCCAGTGCCTCACCACCGTTACAGTAAAGAATTTCTTCCTCATATACAATCTAAACTTCCCCCATTTAAGTTTGAACCCATTACCCCTTGTCCTCTCACTACAGTTCCTCATGAAGAGTCCCTCCCCAGCATCCCTATAGGCCCCTTTCAGATACTGGAAGGCTGCTATGAGGTCTCCACGCAGCCTTCTCTTCTCCAGGCTGAACAGCCCCAACTTCCTCAGCCTGTCTTCATACGGGAGGTGCTCCAGTCCCCTGATCATCCTCGTGGCCTCCTTTGGACTTGTTCCAACAGTTCCATGTCCTTTTTATGTTGAGGACACCAGAACTGCACACAATACTTCAAGTGAGGTCTCAGGAGAGCAGAGTAGAGGGGCAGGATCACCTCCCTCGACCTGCTGGTCACGCTCCTTTTGATGCAGCCCAGGATACGGTTGGCTTCCTGAGCTGCAAGTGCACACTGCTGGCTCATGTTCATTTTCTCATCAACCAATACCCCCAAGTCCTTCTGTGCAGGGCTGCTCTGAATCTCTTCTCTGCCCAACCTGTAGCTCTTTTCCTTTTCAGTGAGGTGCAGTAGTGAGGAAATGCTGTTTTGTTTGACGATTATGTTTTTGTACTTCAGTCTCTCAGGCCTTCTTGAAAGCAGTGGACACTCATCCAGAGCCTTAAGAGGCTGTTCTGTGGCAGTTCGAGGCTCCATTACAGTATGTTGTAGCTTTGTTTGCTGGGGCTAAGAGAACACAGAAAACAGGGAAACGCACTTCACAAGTGTTTTCTGAGAAAAGAAATGAAGGGTGCTGCAATGCTCAACTGTACATTTCTATGTGGAATTTTTGAACTAGAAAACCAAGGGTTTAATCTTCTCTTCTATTCTTTCATGCTGTTCTGAGACTGGCAGGTGCTCCCCCGTCTTGGCTCAGTTACTGTCTACATTTGCCAGTCGTAATCGTGATCAAACAACAGTGCTTTAAGACGAATCTATATAATCTCTTGTTTAATAACACATACTAGTGTTTCTTTTGATCTTATCTAGAGATTGCTTGTGCCTTGCTGGCAATAAAAAATTGGGAGCCTCTAAGCTCAAGTGGTGTCGGTGTAGCTGAATTGGCCCAGTGCCCGATAAAGGTCAGACAAATTGTTTTCTACATTTTCATAAAGCCCATCAATTATAAAGCAGCAGCAGTGCTGCACTACATCAGAACTTACTTAATCTCAACTACGAAGAGAATCATTATGTGAATGACCGAGGTTATGACTAGAGTTTTCACCAGTACTTTTGATAGCTCATGAAATGTTCTCCAAATACGGTGAGTTTCCAGTAGAGGAGGATGTCAAGTGTTATAAAGGTTTTGATTTGGCAGGATTTACTACGGAAAGAAGGTAAAACATTGGATAACCTGAAGTGTCCAGAGAGAGATAATTCTGTTTAGGATTTTCAGTTGGCGTGTCTCTTGGGATCACTAGGAATTTGAGCTTGGTCAAGGACAGCCACGATTTTTCATACGCTGTTACGCTTTTGTACAGAAACAGATTACCTGAAACAAGTAAGTTTAGATGAGATCTTAGGAAGAAGATGTGGGAGTGCTGAGGCGCTGGCACAGGGTGCCCAGAGAAGCTGTGGCTGTCCCATCTCTGGCAGTGTTCAGGGCCAGGTTGAACGGGGCTTGGAGCACCCTGGTCTAGTGGAAGGTGTCCCTGCCTGTGGCAGGGGGTTGGAACTGAATGGTCTTTCAGGTATCTTTTGTATGACTTCTGATATCTTTCTGTAATTACTCAGATTCTGTGATTTCCATCGCCTTTAGCTACTAGAATATTATAGAAAATGTGACACTTTTTAACCAGCTGTTTTGTTATTTCAGTAGAATAATATAAATTTTATGAAGACAGTTCATTGATTAGGATGCTGCAGGTTATATTATGTAATGTGCAGGTAGAAAAGAGATATTCAATTCGCAGCTATTTCCTTGATCATTAATCTGCATGTCTAGTTACTTTATTTACTTTTTATTTTGTTAGAAGTGAACTTGCTTAAGGAATAATCTTAATTATAAGCACTGTAGAAAGCATTTTTATTGAAGCAATAACATGTCTTCAAATAACATTTAGGAGCTACAAGCAACAGTAGACAGATTTCTATGACTACACCAATATTTAACTCTGTGGGTTTATGGTTAAAGCTAAGATTATTTTTATTAGACCCAACAGAATGGCGTTGGGGTACAAAAACCCCTTCCTCATGCCTGAAGAATGGGCTGTGTGCTCAGAATTCTTATGGAGCATCTTCCTTCATCCCTCGTGATGTTAACTGATATAATAAAAGACACTGCAACTACTGTACTACTATTCAATTAGGTGTATAAAGGTAAAAGCAGGCTTATAGCTTCTATCAGCAGAGACAGCAGTAAGCTCTTCTGTGGATAAATAGCTTGTTTTAAGGATTTTAAAATACACAAAATAGTTCTTTTTTCTGGATCATGTATTTTAAGAGTAAAAGTCTATAATTGACCACTGTACAAAGCTCCCATGTATATGTCTGCAAAGCACAAAATGCTTGTAATAGTGAAAATCTCTATTAAAAGCAGTCATTTGGAAAAGCAAACATATTTATATTAAACCCTTTTTCCTGTGGCCATACTACTAGAAATACTAATTGGTGATTGATTAAAAATGTACAGTAGTAAGTCTTACTTTCCCTTATTTGTAACTTCGGGAAAAATTAGGCTCAAGTAATAATTATTGGACAGTTTTTAACTGGGTTGTTAATTTTCCATGATTTTTACCAATAGAAGTTTCCCCAGACAGACTTTAGCTCTTTTCTGTAGCACACAGCCTTCAGGAACTAGGAGTAGGAACTAGACTTTTTTCACTCTCAGGTGTAGATACAGCTCTCGCATACATCGCAAAGTGACTGATCAACAAAGTGATGGTTTTCAGGCTTCGTGGATGTGCTGGAAGTCAAGTGTTGATGTGGCAGTGGTTGAAACAGGTCTCCTGCAAACTGTGTTTAACACTATTCAGTGTTGAACTGTGGCTCTGACACACTTCTTCCAGCTGATATCATTGATTACTTTTCCCTCCTCCTGCATTCATTTACATAGGTTATGTGTATCTTCAAGGCTTTTCCTTTTAATTACAAGGTGTAGTTACGAGGTTTAATTACAAGACTTCAGTCCTACTCTTTATTCTGGCTGAATAGGAGAAGCGGCAGCCTCTGGTTAGAGGCTTTTCTTTTACCCCAGGAAATCTGACTGTAGTGGAAATACTTAAGGAAAATATACATAACCTTAGCATTAGGTAATATGCACGAAAGTCTGAACACACAAGACCCAAGGGTGGGTTTATAGTTTTGTCTGTTATTTTTCCTTTCTCTGGTCCAAGATTTCTATCCGGCTGCAAGGGCAAGTCATTGGTGAGCTGAGGCTGCTGGTGTTACTGGGGCTGCTTTCAGCCAAAGCTTTTTGGTTTGTGCTCAGCACTGCTGAATGTCGCTTTGTGATGCTGTTTATATGAGGGCTGAGCTTTCTTCAAAGGAAAAGTCTTTGTCAGCCAGCAGAGATTAGAAAAAACAAGAACCTCTTAAATTTTGTCAGCAACTCTTTTTTTTTTTTTATTGAGGTTTATTAGAATCCAATAAAGTACAATACAATCAGTTAAATTCCAGTGCTTATGTTACACACCAAATACGCTGACCGGCCCTGGAGCATAGAAATTTTTCAGTGTAACCTATGTTCATCCCTTTAAAATCATCCAGATATTTAGGGTGTATCATTCTCATTTGAAAGATGTACTATGTCTGCTTGTTGTCTCTGGTTCTGCAGCTGGAAAGTTTCAAGGTCTGTGTGTTGCCAAGCACAATTTGTTGACCTTGTAAATCAAATAGTGATGGACTCTGCAGGAAAAACCCCAAACAAGGCTTTCTGCTCCCTGCATAATGAGGCTTAAATTCACTCAGTATTTAGTTATATTTCTGTGGGCCTGAGTATTATTTTACCTTTTTTTAGTATAGTTGTTTTTAAATCTAGAAGAGGCATTGTATATTGCACTGAGGGTGCTACGAAAAATTCTGTAGGTGACCATTTGCCTTCTGTGTCCTTGGGATCGTTCAAGGCAAGGTTGGACATGGCTTGGGACAACCTGGGCTAGTGGAAGGTGTCCCTGCCTATGGCAGGGGTTTAGAACTGGATGATCTTTCCAACCCAAATCATTCTGTGGTTCTTGGTGCTATGGTGAGAAGATAGTCACTGGTCTTTCCACATTGGGCAGTGCATTTCATGGAAACGAGTCAGGTTTATCTGCACATCTTGCTGTCCTTCAGTTCTGCCAGTGCTGGGAGAGACAGTATCAAACATGCCCAGCACATTTTTAGGAGGTGCTTGCCTCTGTTGATCTCGAACACCTCTGGTAAAGGAGATTTCATAATCTCACAGGCACCTGGTTCTGATGTATACCCATAGGGAGAGCTCTTTATGTGACCCGCCTTGTCTTTGCTGTACATTTAGCTCTGTCTTCCTCCTTCTGTACTCGATGAAACAGATTTGTCATTTTAAGGTAATTATATGAAAATAAAATCATAGAATCATAGAATAGTTAGGGTTGGAAAGGACCTTAAGATCATCGAGTTCCAACCCCTCTGCCAGGGGCAGGGACACGTCCCACTAAACCATACCACCCAGGGCTATGTCCAGCCTGGCCTTGAACACTGCCAGGGATGGAACATTCACAGCTTCCCTGTGTAACCCATTCCAGTGCCTCACCACCCTTTCAGTAAAGAACTTCCTCCTCATATCCAATTATAACTTCCCCTGTTTAAGTTTGAACCCATTACCCCTTGTCCTATCACTACAGTCCCTAATGAAGAGTCCCTCCCCAGCATCCCTATAGGCCCCTTTCAGATACTGGAAGGCTGCTCTGAGGTCTCCACGCAGCCTTCTCTTCTCCAGGCTGAACAGCTCCAACTTCCTCAGCCTATCTTCATATGGGAGGTGCTCCAGTCCCCTGATCATCCTTGTGGCCCTCCTCTGGGCTTGTTCCAACAGTTCCATGTCCTTTTTATGTTGAGGACCCCAGAACTGCACACAATAGTTGTCATGTTTGTCACTTGCTACCTCTTTTTTAGTTTAATCCATTTCCCAACACTCATACAGTACATGCCTGTTGTTTTCATTGTGCTCTTCTGGACTGTTTTGCTTTGTCTATGTTTTCTTTAGCAGTAGCGCCCAACACTGTAGTTGGAGGTGTTGCTCCCACCAGGTCATTAAAAAGTCTGTGTAATATTTTACCGCACTTTCCACAGTGTCGTATTGCTGGTGCCTATTTGTTTGTGATCTGTGAGATTTGTTATACTCTTGTACTGCCTACACAGTTGTTTCTTGTCATGGTTTTTATGGATGTGATTTCTCCTGCCAACTACTTCGTGTTTGTTTTTATTGAATTTCATCTTGTTGACTTTGGGCAATTCAATTACTTTGCATGAAAACCTGGTTTCTTAGGGATTTTGTGAATTTATGACATAATCTCTGTTGCATCATTCAGATCCTTACTGAAGAGGGAAGCAAAACCTCTTTGGTGACCGCAGTTAAAATGCCTTTTAGTTTGATAATGGTCTTCTATCTTGTAGAGTTTTTCTCCTCTAGTTTTCTTGAGCAGCTCTGTACTCACTGAATTATGTCAATACTCACTGTGCCCAAATGATTTCATATAAAATTATTTCAGATGTGCACATTTTTGATGCAGAATAATACAATATGATAGTTACTGGTGAAGGAAAAGGGACAATTAAAACCCAACAGGGTAGTTTACACAGTAAACGTTATAATGTCTTGCGTGACCTAATTGTAAGTCACATGCCAGGGAACTTGGAAAAGGGAAATGGTCTCATTGTAGGATTTTTTTTCTCTAAAATTTATTGTAAACTTTTCCTATTCAAATTTTTATCATGCTTTCTGTATCAACACGCAGCAGCCTCCTGTTGTGTGTGTTTATAAGCTTTAGATATGCTCTGCTGCCAGTGTTTCCATTCTTCTCACTGAAGCCGTCTGTATCCTGTCATGATCAAAACTGGTTGAGAGTGAGTGAGAACAGGTGATTTTTCTCCAGGGTTTTTGCCTCCTGAATGAAGGTGTGAATATGGGCCAGTGTATCTCGAACAAAACAGCATTTTCTCGCTCTGGATCTGTATCTGGCAAAGATGGAGTGGATTAAGGCAGATTTGTGGGTTTAAAGCACGGTGTAGTTGTTCCTGATGCAGCTCTCTGTACAACTGGTTCTCACAGTCAGGGCACAGCACCTTCTTGGTATTGCAGGGAGGATGGCTTCACCCTTTCTGCCCTTCTCTGCTCCTGGCACAGAGGTCCCCTCCATCCCTTTTGCCTGGGCCTGCTCTGGTGCTTTTATACCCTTCCAGTGATCTCCTTATCTCACCAAACTGGAGAAAGCTCTCCAAAGTTTGGAGTTGCTTTTCTTTACCTCCTTGAGCTCATTTTCCTCAGCATTTGTGAGTCACTGTGCAGGTGGAGAGGAGGAAGTAGGAGCATGGAGCCCCAACAGAGAGGAAAAAGTAGGATATTCACCTCTCAGTGCTGGAGTGCTGCTAAATTGGCTTAATGAGTCCTGTATGATTACCCTGATAATCTAGAGGAGGATGGGATTATTCCAAGTGAGATTAACAGTGAGGTAAACTGGAAACGATACTCTTGTTTGGGAATGGAATGAAGCAGAAGCAGCTTTCTGTACACGCATCTTAACTGTCCTGCCTTTTGAACTGAAACTAGCACTATGATATTTGAATAAATCACAAAAGCAAAGTCAGACAACACATCACATTTAAATTGCTGTTCTAGTGCTGTATTATTTTTATTATATTGTTTTATTTTGTTATTTATTATCTTATTCCAGACTATTTTAATTGGGATCATTTGTCCCACTACACTGGTATGGATTTCATAGGGTTTTTAACCTTCTACAGGAACAGCTCGAAGTCCACTAAGAACAAGAGATTCATTTTTGGTGGGTTCAGACAAGCTTTCATCCTGGTCTATCAAGTGTATAAATAATGTGTAACTTTTATAGCAGTTGTAAAATCTTCATGATCCAGAACACACAGCAGTAGTTTTATGTAATAACACTCTTTCTCCTTCTTGTAGGTCGTTTTGTTCTGCATCACAGCTGCTCTGTTCATGTTCTTTTTCAGGTATGTTGCCAGTTTATGTATTTATGTTTGTAAGGATTATTTTAAACAGCATTTCTAAAAGCTTACTTGATTTTGGGTATTTATCTGAAAACTTGTATATTCTTGACTCATGCTTTCTGAATTAATGCTTCCGTGGCATCAAATCCCCAATGCTGTGAACATGATTGGGCAAAAAGGGGAAATGCTGGGTTAAATGTTTTAAATCTTCTGGAGATTACACTGGTTACTTAAGGAGCCTCCTCTCAGCTCGTAATGAAGACTCTGGCGATCTAACATTACATAATATGAAACAGCTGAAATAGCGCTGTTCATGTATGTTCTTAAGCAGTTTGTGGCAAGGGAGATAATATATTTTCTTCTGGTGAAAATGGAGGAGAGCAGGAAAATGAGATTTTACACTTGCTGATAATACCCAATATCTCACATGGGTGCAGGTACAACTACCTTCTGTTAATTGTAGAGTAAATTAGTTTCACATACTTTTTCACAAGGTATCAGTTGCATTCCTTCTTTAAAAACATACAGTATCGGGATCAGATGAGACACTCAATAATGTTTTTCTCTCTTGGTTTGCAAGATATATGTAATTTACCTTGTCACTGCTTGCTTTTTGAATGCCAGGCCTCAAATTTTCCTTATCATATCTCAAGCTGGAAAGTTGCTTGTTAAAATAACCTTTGACTACAACCCTCTGACTTAGAATTTCTGTGGCATGCAGCCATCTGTGGTTCTCCAAGCCCTGTGATCCCCTGGTAATTGCAAAACTCTGAAAGCTGCAGCTTTTTCTTTTCATAATTCCATTACTTACAGGTTATTTATGGGTATTGGGCAAGAACAGTCTGTGGATAGGGGAAAGCTGTCAGTTTATTCGAAGAAGCATTCCCCCTCTCATCTATCACCCATTGAGACCTTTGCATTGGTAGTCTTCTCCATGCTTTATTGGTAGTCTTCTCTGTGCTTTGTTTTCTTCTGCTTCCCATTTCTTCTGTTTTCCATGCAGAGTCATGGCATAGCAGCTTTGGAGAATTTGAGTTACAGGGCTGAAGTTTGTTGCTTGTCTATATGTATACTGATTAAACCATCTCAAAACACTAAAAAGCTGGTCAAAGCTGTAAATGTTGCATGATCTTGGAGGAAATTAGTTGTCTCCTGTCTATGTCTATATGTAATAAACCAGGGGTTTAGGGACAACCTGGATGTTAAATGAGAACTGACCAGAGTCCAGAGAGGTATTTGGTAAATTCTTCCTGACTCGACACAGCAACGCTCTCAGTTGGATGGGCTCCAGACAACTTTCTCTCTTAAAATTGCCATCACAGAATCACAGGTTTGGGTTGGAAGGGACCTTAAAGCTCATCTGTTTCCAACCACCCTGCCATGGGCAGGGACACCTTCCTCTAGAGCAGGTTGCTCCAAGCCCCATCCAGCCTGGCTTTTGACTGTGCCAGGGATGAGGCAGCCACAGCTTCTTTGGGCACCCAGTGCCAGCGCCTCAGCACCCTCACAGGGAATTTCTTCTCTTTGTATCCTTTTTTATTGTTATGTGCTAAGAACAGGGAAGAGTCAGAGAAACCTTAGGAAGTGATTTGGAGTTTGGAAAACTTTGCTTGTTTAAAAAGATGGATTGTGTTTGCTTCATTTAAAAATAAAAACTTACTCCATGGGATGGGATGAGTCTTCAGGTACAAGAGTGCTGAAAAGAGAAGAGAATCAATAGTCTGTTCTTGCTGACTGTGACAGAAAGGATTAGGCATGACAGAGCAAGACAATTTCTTCTTACAGTAAATTGCAGCAGGGATGAATTCACTTAGATACTGAGGAAGGAAAGAGTAAGAAGGAAGCAATGGAAAGTTTCCCTGGTGAGGCTGCAGGTTGTGCTTTCAGATCCATAGGAACCGATTTTGGGTTAACATGGATGTTACTGCACTAAGGAGTGAGTTTCTTCCATTCTTTTTGATGCACATCGGTGGCTGTCATAGCATGAAACGTTTAATGTAATCTGTCGAAGACAGTGGTCAGTAAAGTCTTTGGAGGGAGGAAAGCTTTGTTGTGCTTCACTGAATGGAACTTGAAAGCTGTTAACCTGGAAAAAGTCCCAAATTCCAGCTCTATGCTGTTGAAAGCACCACGTCTTGTGGAAAGTATGGAGTGGAGACAGGAGGGTGAAGGTATGAACAGGTTAGTGGTCCAGGCAGGCAGAGGCATCGCTAAAAATCAGTAGAGGAATCAATGGAACTCTTCTACTACACCAAATGAAAGTGGTTTTCTACGATTTCTAGTTATACTATAGGAGAAGACCAACTGCTTAGGGAGCAGAGGCACAAAAAGGGAGGTCACTGAAACGGTAGAAGAGAAATCAGGAGTAATTACTGCAGAATGCATGAAGCGAGAAGGGAGTCAGAATGAAAGGTCAATTCAAAAGAGCAATATAGAAAGGGAGACAGTAGGGAGAGAGGGTAGGATAGTGTGACTGAAGAGGAAAAGAATAAGATCATGTCAGCAGACAGGACAGAAAATAGAAGACTATACTAGGAAGAAGGCAGCTGAAATGCAGATGATAGGTTTGCAGGCAACAAAGTTGTATTTAGAGACAGAGGAAGCATATTTTAGTGTAGTATTTTTTTCTTTCTTGTCCTTTTCTGGTACTTTTCTCCTAAATTAAACTTCTGCTTTTTCTCCAGATGCTTCTGCTCAGCTCCACTGGGGGTGATGAAATGATGCATCACTCATTCGTGGATAGTTGTAGTGTACAGTAATGTGCATAGTGGAATCAGTCATATGTGTAATGCACACATACAGATCATCACAGTTGAAACAGGATTCTTTCCTCTTCCACCCATTTTCTCCTAAAAACTCACATACAGAAGTGTGTGTAGGGAGAGGAACATTCCCATATCTTAAGGAGTGAATTTTCAGGTGACGTTGAACTCAACCAGGACTTAATACTCACCACTTAAAGAATCGTTCGTGATGTTATATGATGTCATGTGTGATTTGTTTTAAAAAGCACCATTTTTAAAGTGTCTTGTAACAAAAGGACACTTTAATGCTTCTATTTAAGAAAAATAATAAATTACAGTTTGCATGGAGTTATGGGTGGAAAGGTTTTGATTATACCATGGTTTCATGTCATCTTATTTCAGTTTGAGTAGTGCATGGTGCTGGCTGTCCAGAACACCAGTCTAGAATAACTGAATAGAATAAAACAAGCAGGAGGAATCCTGTAATGTGTAAAATAAATACTTGTAAAATACAATTGAATTGATATTATTGTAGTGACAGTTTGATTTTGAATATTACACTGGGATTTTTCGGAAGGGTGATGCAATGACTCTGCTTTTGTACCCAACTGAAGAAATCCATGTAATAGAACACTTGCAGTCTCTGCGCAATAAACGAACACCTCCATATAAATCCTATCCACATAAACTAAGAAAATCCAGCAATTTGGGTGAATATGTGTTGGCGGACTGCAATACTGGTTGCTATAGTAGTTAATCCTCAGACTCTATACCACCAGTATATAATAGGCATATGTTAATTCTTCTCTGAACCCCGGAAAGGAAAGCCTTTGCAGGCTGAAAGCAGCTATTGTGGGAAGTTGGATGGTTCTGGTGATTGATGGGCCATAAGTTGAGGGTGAAGTCTGCCTTCTGTAGTGATAGGTGTTAAACTGTTACTTTCTGAAGCAATAATTTCAAACAATCAGAAGTTGCTGCTGGGATTTCATGAAGCAGGACGTGGTGGTTTTCATAACTAGGGGTTTGCATCACTCACAGCGGAAAGCTCTTGGACTTGTAATGTCATTCATATATTATCTATCGATTGAAAATGGCTAATGAGAAATATAATGAACAGTGAAATGGGGATGCACTGCCATATACTGCCATTAAGGTGGAGTAATGAAACTTGTGTAAAGTTTGAAAACCTTTAAGAAAGGTCCTTTTGTTCACAGAGCCCTTTATTCTATCTCATTAATGAAATTCTAACCTCCCAAATTACAGCTATTTACTTTTCTTTCCCCATGAAACACATATCCTATAATTTATTCCGTATTTCGACATGATATTTCAAAGCGCCTTTAGTTTCTTTATTTTATCTTTCTTTCCGTGGTACCAGTCCCGTGTTTAATCACCTCAGCTCCCTTTTGTACAGAAACAACTACTTGAAACATATACTTGCCTTTTAATTCTGATCTCTTTTGTACTGTAGAATAGGCAAGCTGTTGGTTGGAGTTGCTATTTTATGGGTTTAATACAAAATAATTTCCCCTTTCTTATAAAGACTATTTTGAAGCCTTTTACATTCACTGTAGGATTAAAGGAGTACATTAAAAGTCATTTGCTATTAAATTATTAGCTAATAATTCTGAAGAAAAAACAACAGAGGAGGATTTTTTCCGTGTTTATATATATATTTTTACTATCCTTATATAAACATCTCAGAGTTAGTGGTTCGGAGCATTGTTTTGGTAAACTGTCATGAAACATGATTTCTGAGGTATTTTGGATGACCCGGTGAGTAGATGAAAACATTCAGTCTCCTAAGAAACGCTATAAATATCAGCTCGTTTTATTTAGTGTGAGCAAAAGTAAAACATGCTATCACAGGAGGGGGGTTGCAGATGAAGAGATAACCTTATAGGTTAACTATGACTGTTCTCCGGCAGAGCCCTGCTTTGGGGTTGTGTAGCCTTAGTTCAACTGCAAATACGGGTAGAACGGTGAGATAATCTGAGTTCTGTTTATCTACCCCTAGAATAAAAGATGAGAAAGTATTTTTACTTTTCTGTTTTCATGAAGCACCTTTTGTTTTCTTCTCTTTCATACTCTTTTACCAGATTTCTACTGCATTTCAAGGGGTTTTTTTGTCCTTTTAAACATGCAGTACCCTATAGCATTGTTTCAGTTCTGGTTTGAAGGGAGGTTGCTATGGAGTTTTGCAGAGCTTGGTCCTCGCTCTCTGCTGTGCTCACAGAAGAGGGAAGATGCTCTCCCCAGGCTAATGTTGTGTGCCGACCTCTATGTTAAAAATGATATAGTAGAGTTAAAGGTAAATCTGAAGCATGTTTAAGTGCAAGAATTTGGTATTACTTGATTTTCATACAGGTAAGAGGAATATCTAGACTTAGAGATGCAAAATGACCCATTCCTGGCAGTTTTCAAGGCTGGCTTGGAGCAACCTGCACTAGTGGAAGGTGCCCCTGCCCGTGGCAGAGGTCTATAACTGGGTGAGCTTTAAGGTCCCTTCAATCCAAACCATTCCATGATTCTATGAAAATTGTAGTGCCCAGCAGGATTGTGGTGGGCATCTTTTGCAGCTTGTGATGATGTTCTTGTACCTTCAGTCATCTGCAGTGGCTGCTGTAGGATGTCCATGAGCAAATCCCATTTCTGTCTTCTTGAAATACACATCACTGTTTTTCACGTGTTCATTTGGGTAGTGTGGGAGGAATGGGGCAATACTGATATCCATAAGATTACAAGAAACCAAATCTGATCCCTAATGTAGCATTAAAGAGAGCCTTACAGCAATTGGATCTGTGTATCTGTGGGGCCTTTGTGCAAGACTCTATTTCTATTTTAGGTACCTATCTGAGATATTCAAGTTAGGAAATAGGAGGAAAAGATGGACAAATCAGTGTTGCAGAGCTGTCTCTTGTTATCTGATGATAATGAGGCTTGGCATGGTATCTGTGCCAATTAAAAGGTCCTGCACCTGGGTCAGAACAGTCCCAGGCACAGCTACAGGTTGGGCAGAGAAGAGATTCAGAGCAGCCCTGAGCAGAAGGACTTGGGGGTGTTAGTCAATGAGAAAATGAACATGAGCCGGCAGTGTGCGCTTGCAGCCCAGAAAGCCAACCGTATCCTGGGCTGCATCAAAAGGAGCGTGACCAGCAGGTCGAGGGAGGTGATCCTGCCCCTCTGCTCTTGTGAGACCTCACTTGGAGTACTGTGTGCAGTTCTGGTGTCCTCAACATGAAAAGGACATGGAACTGTTGGAACAAGTCCAGAGGAGGCCACGAGGATGATCAGGGGACTGGAGCACCTCCCGTATGAAGAGAGGTTGAGAAAGTTGGGGCTGTTCATCCTGGAGAAGAGAAGGCTGCGTGGAGACCTCATAGCAGCCTTCCAGTATCTGAAAGGGGCCTATAGGGATGCTGGGAAGGGACTCTTCATTAGGGACTGTAGTGATAGGACAAGGGGTAATGGGTTCAAACTTAAACAGGGGAAGTTTAGATTGGATATGAGGAAGAAATTCTTCACTGTAAGGGTGGTGAGGCACTGGAATGGGTTGCCCAGGGAAGTTGTGAATGCTCCATCGCTGGCGGTGTTCAAGGCTGGATTGGACATAGCCTTGGGTTGCATGGTTTAGTGTGAGGTGTCCCTGCCCCTGGCAGGGGGGTTGGAACTAGATGATCTTAAGGTCCTTTCCAATCCTAACTATTCTATGATTCTATGATATGGGTGATTGTGCACCAAAACTTACTTGCATGGTTCTTTAGGGAATAAATCTGGGCTAATATCTTTCCTTAAAGTTGCCTAGAAACCATGTTAAAATTATTCTAATATGGCATTTATCATTATTTATGTGTGTTTATCATTAATGAAATGCTGATATATTAAGAAAGGTTTTTCTGTCTTTCTCTGCATACATTGCCTGTATTATCGTATTTCCGGGGTCCATTTTTGGCTTTAATATAAAAAAAAAATCAGCTTATCTTCTGCTAATAAGAGCAAAAGAGGAAGAGGCCATATATATTAAAGTATATGTTTGTGTATTGATTTGTCTGGGTTATTACCAAAGTCTGTAGGTGGAAGTTACAGGAAAAAGACATTGTAGACAAAACACTTTCCTACATGGAAAAAATGTGTGAAATAATTGAAAACCCTCTGAATTCTAACTAAACTTATTTAAATTTGTACAGCAATATAAAGTACAAGACTGCAGGAAACTGCATGGTCTCTATAGATCCTTGTCAAGAGTAAAAGGAGAAAGCATTTTTACCTCTGATGCTTCCTAGAGATGCATCTTAAGAACTGTGAAGCAATTTAAATTTGCTGTTGTTTTTTTCTGTCCTTCAAACATGCCCCTGTTATCATTGACTTGTTCCTGAATCTCACATAGAACCGTAGAATAGTTAGGGTTGGAAAGGACCTTAAGATCATATTTAGTAATAATCTCCTGCTGTCTGTCTTAAATTTTGCCCGTTCGGTAATAGCATTTAAAGCATTCCTTTAAATTAGGCATCTGTCAAATCATGTTCAGTTTGCTGAGAGCTTTTTCCTGGTGCCTTATAAAATGCTCTTGAGAAAGTATGTGATAACAATACAGGAAGTTTAGGGATTAGAATGTAACATTTAATATTCATGTTTACCTCCCGAAGATGTGTATATGTGATATTGAAACATGACTAGAAAAGGCTTACTTTGGTCTTAAGACACCAGGAGTCATTGGACTACATTCCTGACAATATCCCCAGAGAAAAGTTTGGACGTTTTGATGATGATTGTTAATCCCTTGATGCCTGTGGTATTTATGGTTTCTTCCTAGGAACTGCACACCACATCGCCCTTATTCCTTGTGCTCATTATTTTACTGTCAGCCATGGTATGGCTGTCATGCCAAGCCAAGCAATGGCAAGAAGTCCATGTCTGTCTCCTGACAGAGGTTACAGAGCGCACGTCTGTGTGCATCAGAGGGAGCAAAACCAAACCTGAGAGCCTGTGTTTTAAAATCTAGGTGTTCAGAGGGGTAAGCGTAAATATCATAGAATCACAGAATGGTTTGGGTTGGAAGGGACCTTAAGGCTCACCCAGTTCCAACACCCTGCCATGGGCAGGGACACCTTCCACTAGAGCAGGTTGCTCCAAGCCCCATCCAGCCTGGCCTTGAGCACTGCCAGGGATGGGACAGCCACAGCTTCTCTGGGCAGCCTGTGCCAGCGCCTCACCACCTTTATAGGGAAGAACTTCTGCCTAATACGTAATTTAAGTGTCCCTCTGTCAGTTTAAAGCCATTCCCTCTTGTCCTGTAGGTACATGCCCTTGCAAAATGTCCCTCTCCAGATTTCTTGTGAGCCCCCTTAGGAGCTGGAAGATTATTACAAGGTCTCCCCTGAGCTTTCTCTTTTCCAGGCTGAACAAGCCCAAGTCTCTCAGCCTAAGTATCTTTACAGTACCTCAAACACTCCTTTTGATAGTAAGTATTAGGAGGAGAGAATCATCTCTTGGAAATCAGAGCAGCTGTTACCTGGTGCCGTGCTGGTGCCCATGCCGGTCTCTGCCTCCCGCATCCCAGCCGTCAGCTCCGCAGTCTCTTCTGAAAAGCGGATGAAAGGATAGGAAGGGTGAGATAGAGCCTACAGCAGCAGCAGTGTTGTTAGCAGCTGGGACAGATGATTTGTGTCACTGCCCCACATCACGGTCAGTTGTTGGCAGTGGTGGTGGGAGCTGAGGGGAGGGAAGGGGCTGGGGGAGGCTCTGGCTGGAAGCTGCCTGTGTTATGCTCCTCTCGAGTGCCTCTTTCTAAATGTTTTCTTCTTTGAATCCCTCTCACTCCTTTGACTGTATACACTTGGGGATGACTGATGGGCTATGCTGAGTGCCAAAGCTGGCTGCTGCCACTTTACCTGCTCTGGCTATCAGATGCACTGCTTGACCAGAGAAGAAAAAGAGAAACATGAGGAGGGGAGAGAGCGCAGTATTCGCAGTGAAGGAGTAAGAGGCCAAACAGAACAAGGCTTCCACCAGCAAGGATCCAGCTGTAACTAAAGGAGTGGGAGAACACGGGCTATTGCATTAGTAGGGCTTTACATGCAGCTTTGTGTCTTCAGTTTTCCTAAAGCTCTTCAGAGAGAGTACGTACTTAAAAGCACATTGAATCATCCAAGTACCTAATCTACAGGTCACAAGGTCATCCTTTTTCCTTTTTTGAGTGCCTCTTCATCTAATAGAGAAACGTTATATGCTTTTGCGCTACTCTGTGTCTTCAACTCTTTTATATACCTGAGCATTACCTAAACCTTTACTATGCTCAGATGATACCCCACAATAAAGGTGATCATTGTCCTTTTGGCTTTGTATGCCTTGAACCACCTTTCTTGCTATAGTAGGTTTTCCATTCCCGGTTCCCGCTGTTTTTCACTCTGTCTTTCAAGCTGAAAAGGTGTCAGTGGATTGAAATGAGTAGGCAGGTATTTTATTGTGTTATACTCTTGCCTTCAAACTAGCTCTGTTCTTGAAGGTATAAGCTACGGTTCGATTAGGTCTAAATGAGAAATATTAACTGTATGGGCTGAAGTCAGGCTGGGTTTTGATTTTCCTGTGGTTAAATCATGCTGCTCCTTATTCTCCACTATGCAGAACTGCTTTGTCAGCTGTCAGTGAGTGAAGAAAATGTGGTTCAGTCGAATTCCCATCTCTCCTAACATTTTTTGTGGTTGCAACTTTTCATACTGAGATAGGCTGATGCATCTGTTCCTTAGTAATACACATGTCCAAAGTCAAGAAGATACTTGTAAAGTGGATGACTTCTTTTTAGTTGGGCTTCACTGCCTTTAAACAGAAACAAACCCACTTTTACACTGAACTCTGATGGCTTGCTTCATGTTTCCTGTGGATTAAGTACTGCCAAGGATTTTACATTTTCATAGAAGTATGTTTTCCATTGCCACTTTGCATGGTACCCATGCCAGTTTGCATGCTTTAAAACAACTGAAATAGGGATTTTAGTACCATGTGTACACCATTAAAAATGTAACTAAATAGTCTATAGAAATAATTAGAGTTTTTAGGAGTTACTGCAAACACTTCATTGCCTTTGCTAAATCAATAAGTTTACTCTTTTATAGAAAATACCAGCTTTTGAATATAATATAAAGAGATTAATTTTCCATGTATGGTCACTTTGATACATATGGTACATAGGCTGCTGGGATTTATTTAAACCTCTTTCCAACAGTAAATCTTATCCTCGTTTTAACAGACTGCTTTGCATGTAGTTGGATGCAGTTGCACAGCCTCCTCAGGAGAGGAAACGCATTGCCTGCAGACAAGTGGTTCAAGAATTATGCCTGTACAATAAGGAGTATTTTTCCACCATTATCACTTTTCAGTGGAGATGAGATTCTTTTTCAGATACGTAACAGTGACTCAATGAACCAGGAAGGTGTTTACCTGCAAGGTGATCTGCTGGTAAAGGGAGAAGCTTTTGAGGGCTAAAATTTCAGGCGTCTCTGTGGAGACCCATCCCCAAAGGGAGAGAAAGAGGGTCTCCTCACCTTCTTCGGGTTTCATCCGTCAATCACAAAGGGGTTTTGTCCTGCTAACATATTGATGTGTCTGTGCTTTGGCTGTTTATCATCTTCCTGTCATCCTTAAATACGAAATAGAAGAGAGGAAATAGCTTCTGGTTCTCAGGCTCTGAGAATAAACTGCTTGTAGCTGCCCTGGCATGCCTTCTGCAGGGATGCGATCGCTGGTGATGCCACACTTCACCCGTATGGCTCCAGCTCCAAGCTCCCAAGGCACTGGTCAGAGCAAGGCTGGTATTAGAAGTCAGATGATGAGAAAGCAATTGAGCTTCGCAGATTCAATTTCTGTCTTTGATCCTGGCATTAAAGTGTCAAGGTCTGTGAGTGGAAGGGGAGTGCAGATGACATTTCCGGCTGCTTTAATCCTGGAGCTAAAAAGATCTATTCACAGAGTGTAGGGATTGAATTGTATTTTTGCAGGATTTCGGAACTGTTAAGATGCATTTTGCATATGTTTATCCCCAAACATTACAGAAAGTTAGTATTTCCTTCCTTATTTAAAGTTACTCTTCCATGAGTTTATTCTGTGTACACTGTATAGTAAAGATTTGGCAGTTAGTTGACTCACATACATTTGAGACACTTTACATTTTACAGATGGAGTACTAAGGGAGAAGATTTAAGTAGCCTGCAGAAAGTCAGATACAGAATTTGTGAGCCTTTGAGCCATAGAGTTCCAGTCCAGTTCTTAAATCACGAGCCTATCTCTCCTGCATTCCTGTTCCAAGACGTAACTTAACTTTAAAAAGTGGGGCATGGTACAGAATTGCTGTCAGACAAATAAGGTAGGAAGCAGGATATAAGCAGCTGTATAACAAAACAAAGTTTGAAGCCAAATGAGCACTAACTCAATAGAGAGGTATTCGTCATTTTCTTTTCCAGCAGAATTGGATACTTTTATTATGTTTTGGCTTTCTGAGCGAGTGGGAACATGAACTTCAGCTTCCTAATACTCTCTTTAACTAATTTTCAAAGGAGAATGGAAAAAGAAGCTGAACAACAAAAAGACTCTACAATTGTTAGTTTCTTTATTAGTTTTTGTTGTTACCTTATGCAGTGTTTTCCTGGGGAGCTTTACATGTCAATTAGGATATGAGAAACATACTTCTGTCCTGTGGTGGAAGTGAAGTTGATTTAATGCTTTTAGAATAATAATTCCCCCTTGTCCTGTCCCTACTTGCCCTTATAAAAAGTCCTTCTTCAGATTTCTTAGAGGCCTCCTTTAGGCACTGGAAGCTGCTCTAAGGTCTCCCTGGAGTCTTCTCCAGGCAAACCAGCCTGTTTCCATAGGAGAGGTGCTCCAGATGGTCTTTGTGACCCTCCTCTGGAGTTGTTCTAACAGCTCCCCATCCTTATGTTGTTGCCCCAGAGCTGGATGCAGGGCTGCAGGTGGGATCTCACACTGCTGGGTTTGCAGCCCAGGACATGGTTGGTTTCTGGGCTGGAGGTGCACACTCATGGGTCATGTTGAGCTTCTCTGCAGTCAACAGCCCCAGGTCATTTGCCTCAGGGCTGCTCTCAATCCATTCTCCACCTGTACTTGTGTGCAGGACCTTGCACTTCGCTTTGTTGTTGGCATTGGTCACTTCTCAAGTGTGTCAAGGTCTCTCTGGATCCCATTCCTTCCCTCCAGTGTGTCGACCGCCCCACACAGCTTGGTGGTGTTGGCAAGCTTGCTGAGGGTGCACTGGATCCCACTGTCCATGTTGACGACAAAGGTATTAAACACTGCCAATCTGGATTGTCCTAGCAGGGCTTTAGTCTCGTAAGTGGATCCCTGGCTGCTCAATCTATCTGTGTTCCTCCCAGGCTGCCTGTTCTTGCTTCCACCATCTGTAGGCTTCCTATGTTGGAGTTTGTCCAGGAGCTCCTTGTTCATCCATGCAGGCCTCCTGGTACTTTTACCTGACTTTGTTTTTGTTGGGATGCATTGCTCCTATCTCCTGGAATATTAGCCAGCTTTCCTGGGCCCCTCTTCCTTCCAGGGATTTACTCTGTGGTGCTCTATCAGTCAGATCCCTGAAGAGGCCAACATCTACTCTCCTAAGTCCAGGGCAGTGAGTTTGCTGTGCATGCTCTACGCTGCCCTAAGTATCTGGAGCTCTGCAATTTCCTGGTCCCTGCAGCCAAGGCTGCCCTGGAGCTTAACATTCCCCTCCTTCTTGGTGAGACCAAGGTCCATCACAGCCCCTCTCCTTGTTGGCTCCTCTGTCACCTGGAGAAGTTATCCTCAACCCATTTTGTACTCTTATTTGTCTTGTTCTCTTTATTCTTTCAGCTCTTTGGCTTCATTTCTTTTTCCCAACTGTTTCCGGTCAGTTCTTCCTGATTTTACTGCTGCTCTACTAAAAATAGTTACCTAGTTTTGCTGAGCTGAGGGGTATGTCTGTGTAGTTGCTTGTTTAATTCAGAAAATCAGAATCCTCCTGACATTAGAGATAGAAGAGTTCACTTTGAGCAGCAATTCTGCAGCTTGTAAGAACAATCTATTTATTTGCAAAATACATCGAGGAAAGGGATGTACACAAAAGAAATAAATCACATTTCTTAGAGGGTAGGTTCGATTGCAGAAATCTCTGCTTGTCATTGGAATGATACCTGTGTTTGTTTGACTGCTGCAGTCCTTTGTGGAGACATTGATCTGTGGTTCTTGCAGACACCATTGTGGTCATGAAATGTAAGTCCTAAACTGGTAACTCGCGCTCATCACGTTTCTGATTTGATAACAGGCAGGGCAGAAAATCTCCACTGCATGAAAAGCAGAAGGCAATTTCATTACATTAGACACTGTGTTTTGGTATTTATAAAATATATAGTCTTTATGTAAGTGTTGCACACAAATATTTAATTACTGCACAACTTGAATATATATTTGTTGTCTAAAAACTGAAGTCCCAAATAAAGCTTTTAATACGTGACATTTCTATTTTATTTTAGAAGCAGGCATATTTTTTACTACAGGTACTGGGAATACTTGGGATTCTGTTCCTGTGAGCTAGTTGCTGACTAGAATAGGAAAATAAGAGCTACTCTGTGGTTAGATACTTGTGGTCTTCCTTTTGGCTTTTGGCCCTAAGATAAAATGTCAGGGAAAGCACTAAGGGATAATGGTATCAATCAGTGTATCCTGGACATAATTTGAAGCCTGTCAAATGTCTGCTACTTTATAAACATTGAATTACATAATTTTTCTTCATTCTACCCTGTGCTTATACGTCCTTTGGTTAGAAGAGTATAAATTATGTCATAGATGATTTTCACAGACATGCTTCGGTTCATAAAGTCTCAATTTCACAGTAAAACAAGCTGCTGTGAAAACCCAGCTTCTTCTGTGAAACTGAGACTTTATGGGCCATTTCAGATATTGTGAAGAATGAGACATTCTTTATTCTCTTTCACGTGTTTGACGTATTGACTGGAAACCATACTGAGGAAAGGTTTCTAGTCTGATATTTTTAGCCTGAATAATCTTTGCCCCAAACGAACCAGATCTGATTAATGTAATAGCAAACTGTAATTCAGGATCTCGATCTGCTCTTACTAACATTTATATCAAACCATGGGTTTAATCACCAGGTGGAACTGAGATTCAAAAATTCAATGGCAGGTTTTCAGTGGATTTTTAAGAAGCTTGAATTTCACTTTTGGTATGAGTAAGAGAATTGCGTAAGTGAATAGTGAGTGAGGGAAAACCTGAAGAAACTAAGCTAAAGCAGTCATATTCCTTGGTGAGACTTTGCTCCAAAGAGTAAGAATGAATGCATTTTAGCTTAAAATTTGTGTTTTTTAAAGTAGGAAGAATACCTTAGGTATTTTAAACAGCAGTTTTTTGCTAAGTCAAGATACTGAGAGACTTTTTTACTGTATGTATTTGAATGAAAACATATTTAACTTTTTTCAATGAAACATTTAAGTAATGTTTAGCCCAGGATCATGCAAATGCCAAAAATTCAGGATCATTCCTCAAATACACTCTTTGTGAAGGCACTTGGAAGAAAGAAGGAGTTGAATAGCAGTGTGCATAGTTATTGGTCAAGAATGAATTGTGTCAAGTCAATCTGGCTTCCCGCCGTGAAGATAAGAGGCTTTGTTGATTCAGAAGTAACAAGGATATCATATCTCTTCTTAAGTCTTTAGACGGACTCTCATGTGACGTTCTCATAAGCAAGGCCTCAAAGTACGCAGTAAAAACAACTCCTAGTTAAACTCCTCGGTACTGAGTTTACTGTCGGAGTAGAAGTATCATCCAGGGATAATTGATTCCATTTATAATCAATTATCAACCCTAAGTCATCATCCTGGTAATTTCTAAACTTGTTGCGCTCAGACCAGTCAGTCTTCTGAGATGTCTGGTTTTATCCACAGGTTTAATAAATACCTCCTGCAGAACAGTTTGCCAAACTGGAGAAATATTTCCCAAATACAGGATGCAATTAGATGGAAGGTTCTGCACTTTGGGAGAAAGAATTAACTGTACAAATGGAGAATTTGGAACCTCTTTGCAGGTGACATCTCTTCATAGCAGGGCCTGTGAGTTCCATCAGGGACCGTAGCGATAGGACAAGGGGGGGAATAGCTTTAAACAGGGAAAGTTCAGGTTAGATATAAGGAAGAAGTTCTTTACTGTGAGAGTGATGAGGCGCTGGTGCAGATTGCCCAGAGAAGTGATAAATGCTCCATCCCTGGCAGTGTTCAAGGCTGGGTTGGACAGAGCCTTGGGTGGCGTGGTCTAGTGTGAGGTGTCCCTGCTCATGGTAAGGGATTGGGAACTGAATGATCTTAAGGTTCTTTCCAACCCAAACTGTTCTATGAATGTGAGTCAAAGTATCAGGATGTGGAGAAAGACAATTGTAATTGTGTATATAAATCAAAGTACAGCATGCAAAGCACATCAAGTTACCACCGACCTCTCTTTAGTTGATAGTGTCAACTGGAGTAACAAAATTCAGTCTATATATGGGCAAATTGTTCAGAGCCCAGAGCAGAATGAAAATGATCATTTGAATGATCATGATGAGAATTTGTGGACATGGAACTGTTGGAACGAGTCTAAAGGAGGGCCACAAGGATGATCAGGGGACTGGAGCACCTCCCGTATGAAGATAGGCTGAAAAAGTTGGGGCTGTTCAGGCTGGAGAAGAGAAGGCTGCGTGGAGATCTCAGAGCATCCTTCCAGTATCTGAAGGGGGCCTATAGGGATGCTGGGGAGGGACTCTTCATGAGGGACTGTAGTGAGAGGACAAGGGGTACTGGGTTCAAACTTAAACAGGTGAAGTTTAGATTGGATATGAGGAAGAAATTCTTTACTGTAAGGGTGGTGAGGCACTGAAATGGGTTCCCCAGGGAAGTTGTGAATGCTGCATCACTGGCGGTGTTCAAGGCTGGATTGGACATAGGCTTGGGTGGCATGGTTTAGTGTGAGGTGTCCCTGGCCATGTCAGAGGGGTTGGAACTAGATGATCTTAAGGTCCTTTCGAACCCTAACTATCCTATAATTCTATGATCTTCTGTGAGGAACTTGAAATTGCTTGCAGTGTTTTGTTCAGTATGGAGAAATTCTAGGCAAATAATAGCCTTCTTATGTGTGCAAGACTTCTCTAATGAGGAAAATAATAATGAATTCTCTTGGGTAAAAAGAAATAATAGACTAAAACTGAAACATATTGAAGCAGGTTGGAAATAATTATATTGGAGAAACTTTCTAATATTAAAGCTTCACTAACAGTGGGATAGATATACCATCATTCCATCATGGAAGACCACGTTAGACACAAATGGACACAGCTGCAGTACTTGTTTTTGATGGGAGAATGGACTATATGAAATTTCTTCTGTTATTCCCTTTGTCATTTTATGTGGTTATTCTGTGTAACTTGGGGTCCAAGCAGAAGTGTAATTCTGATTCTCTGGGGCTGCATGTTGACTACTCAAATGGACAGGTATTTGTAAGTGGAGGCTAAAAGGGTGGCATCAAACTGACATAAATTTTGGTATTTGTATTAGATTTTTTTTAAAACAATCAAATTTCTGTTGCCTGCAGGAATTGTTCCTTCATAATCCTTCTCTCCTTAAAGAGAATCCATCAGGAATGTTAAGTTCTGTGTGTCACCTAGGTGCCAGTAGTAGAATCATAGAATAGTTAGGATTGGAAAGGACCTTAAGATAATAGTATTACTGGTAGAATTTATGAGGATGGACTGCTGGCAATATAAATAATACACCACTAAGCAACAAAGATTGGTTATGAGAGGGATATGACATGCTGAGGAGTAAGTGAAACACCTGTGATTTAATTCAACATAAACATGCCTGGCAGTCATGTACTGGGTTTTTTTTACTGCTGTAAATGGTTGTTTGAGATCTTGTCAATCTTGGAATCTCATCAGTTGTACAATGGAAATACCAAGTACCTTTTACAATTATTAATTTCCTGGTTTAGGATTTTTCAATTTTTCTCTAAAAAGAGCTAAATAAATACATAACTGCCTATAGCAATTGAGGGGAAACTGAAGTACTAAAGTGTTAGAAACCAGAATGTGGAAATAAACGGATCAGCTTCATTTTGGAATTCTGTTTTAAGTTTATTCTTCTAATTTTGTAAAGAATAGCTGATAAAACAAGGCAGAAAACTCCCCAGTGATCTGATTTGTCCAGGTAAAGGAGCCAGTGTCGGGTTTTCTGCACTTGTCACCTTCCAAAGCTGACTTAATGAAGTTGGAATTTAACTCATCCTCTGTTGTCACTCTGTAGTACAGACTGACAGGTTACTGATAGTATCTTGCTGATACAGCTTTTCTCACGGGTGCAAACAGAGGGTAAGCCTTATGTTGAAAGCTAAATTCTCAGCTCTGTTAAGATGTTTGGAGCGTTATTTATGGCTTCTGGTAAGAGTGTGAAAGTTTCCACTATACTCTGTGTGCTGTGAGTTGGTGACAAGGCAGTGTCAGTGTCAGTCAGATCACCACAACCCCCCCCAAGGTGTATTAGTCTAATATAAATTAAGATTTTTATAGGCTAACGTCCCACTTTGTATCCATTGTCTTCTTTAGACCATTCTCAAAATCATTTAGCGTGTTAGTAAGTGCTCAAGTTTGTTTTAATAACTGATGAATATAAAGGGAAAGTGCAGGAATACATTATTCTGGGGGTTTTACCCAATAGCTGTGCTTTTCTCTTTGGCTGCATAAGAAACTTCTGCTTACATTACATGATTGACAAGCTGAAGTTGCAGGTGTGAACATTTACAGTGGGTTTGCTGTCTGTATTATATGGTATAGATTGTCTTTGGGAAGCATATAGTGAGTTACCCAGAAGTTGTTATTGCGAGTCGCCAAAGCAGCCTGGAGATTTATTGTTGCTTTCTCAGGCTCTCGGTACATCCTTATTTCACACATTTGATTTGCAGACAGCTGATATTGATTTTGAAATATAAATTAATAGTTTCTAAAATCACCCTGAAATCATATCCTGTGCATAACCCCACATATTGCCGTCTTCGTAAAGCGCCCTCGCAATCAAGTCACATAGCAGTGATTATTAAAATATGCTGAACACGCCACTGGGTACTCAGAGTTGCAGATAACACCGTGACTGGTATGCCCATTCGCAAGCGCATGCACCCGTTGAAAAGCAGTTATCTAGGTGTCAGTGAAAGGCATTACAGAAAAATGCAGCATTTCTCAGGAAGGAAAAAATGAGTATAAAACTAAATTCCTTTTGAGTATTCTCATATGCAGTCTTGTTAAACAACATACTCAAACTTGAAAAGAGCTGACCTTTGAGATCGCTTTTGACAAAGTCATCTGTCAGTAGATGATAGAATCAGAATTGTTTGGGTTGGAAAGGACCTTAAGCACATCCAGTTCTAACATGCATGTTAAGGATTTAACTTATACTACTGTATTAATTTAATATAAAATACACAAGACTTTGGAAAACAACCAAAGCTGTGATTGTATGTTTTGAGTTCCTGGAACAATTTTATAGTCAATTTTCTCCTTAATTATATTAAAAATATGCATTTCTGTTATTTGCCCTGAATTGGTACTTCTCTTTTCCTCCTCCTGAAGAACTATTGCTCAAATTCAAAGAATAGTTTGAGCTAAAATAATTTGTGTATAAATACCAGATGTTGTGTCTATATGTGTATATATACACAGAGTCCCTCTATTACTTGAAATAACTGAAGATTCTGCATTAGAAAACAGCATAGAATGGTTTCGGTTGGAAGGGACCTTAAAGCTCATCCAGTTCCAACCTCCTGCCATGAGCAGGGACACCTTCCACTAGAGCAGGTTGCTCCAAGCCCCATCCAACCTGCTCTGGAACACTGCTAGGGATATATACAGGGAAAAATGTATTTGCATTGCATAAAATATATCAGCCTTGCAGCACCGGCCTGCGAAGACGAGGTCAGGCCACCGAGGGGTGGCCACCGAGGGGTGGCCAGAGCCTGGACCTCCTGGTGCTCAGAAGCTTTTGCAGGTTACATCTTCAGAAAACCATCTGTAAAGCTCATTAAGGAGACACTCTGCTGGTCCTGATCCTGCAGAATGCCGATGGTCCCTGCTATACATGAAGGACATGGGATGGGGTTTTTTTCTTGTGCAGAATAACAGGAAATCTCTTTAGCTCATTTTGATTTTCTTTTGCTTTTTCCTTTGTTTTAAAAAGTGATGCCAGTGCGCTCCTGGCTCTGCAGTGCTGGGGGGTTACTTGAGCTCTCCGAGCCTTGACAGTTGGACTTATTTCCATTTGGATACGAGTTCTCTTCCTGTTTACATCTGACCTGCATAAGCTTGGTTGAGGCAGAAAAACTGCTCCAGGGCTGGCTGTCTCTCTTGCTACGTTTATTTTATCCAGCAATTCAATGAAGCTTTCCTTTGGTTAAGGATTTTTAAGAGCAACGTTGTTACAGTTAATTTATGGACTATTCATCTCTCAAAAAGTTTAAATGAAGACCTAAATTAATACTTAGGAGGTGATTATTTTTCTTCCCCCAAATCCATTTTGTGTTAAACAAATGCAGCACCAATATAAGTGCACATGAATAAAATTGAGCATTTAAAGTGCTGTGCAGACTAAGTGAGTGTTCACATTCTGTATAGATTCTTCCAAGGTTATGAACATACATCGGAATTACTGTACTGGAACAGATCAATGATTCATCTAGTCCTGCTGAGAAGAGCTGGTGGAGCGTGCCAAAACATAAATCAGGGACTTGATCAGGGCTGCAAGTCTGTCACGCAATGCTTAACCCAGCTGGAGCCCTGGCAATGGAGTATAGGTCATGGGTGACTAACCTCACCCCATCTCCATCTTCCTCCACTGCTTGATCCATGCTTGCAGAATGAGTTTGTTTAGCCAGAGGTGCCCATCAGAGCCAGGTCTGCACCACAAGTCTTCTGGGCCTGACCTGCCCTCCCCAGGGGCAGAGGAGCTAGCTCCTCATTCTCATACCTGTGGAAAGTCCTGGAAGAGCAGGAATCTTATATGTAAGATGGAAAAATGATGGACTGTATAGCTGGGGGGAGGTGGCAAACGTGTCAAACTACGTTTTCATTGAATAAGGTCATGTGTATTTTAGATCTTCCAATTAACAAGCGGTTGCCCTGTTCCTTGGAGGAAGATGCTTAAGTAGCAATCTCAGAACAGCGAAGTACTGTCCTTGCAGGGTGTAGCTTGTCTTGCGAACGGGCAAACCAAAGCCTATAGATCTGTTGTAGCCGCAGGAAATAGGAACAGTCTTCAGATGTGTAGCCAAGTCTGCCTGCAGTGAGGCCGCATAATATGTAGACAGGTCTAAGTCTGGTTGGATGTATTGGTCATGAATTTAGGACATGTATAAGTGACCCTCTCTTCCTGAAAAACCATAAGGGATCTTCAGTTAAAGCACCTGTTAAAATGTGACAGGGAGCAGGTTGCTGAGTAGTCCATGGTGTGTCGGTCGTGAATCTTACGCTGGGGGATTGGAGAGAAGGAATTTCCTTCTTAGGCTTGATCGGAGTCCTACTTGGCAATAGCGCGTTTCCTGATGTGGTCTTGGGAAATGGTGTGTGTTGGTGGGCATCTAGAAGGCCTATTGCTGGATATATGTTATTAGAGATCTCATGTATTAGCAAGTGATGTTCTGGTCCTTTAAACTGAAGTTGTTTTGGTTTCAAAGCTGCTTGGAAACTTGGGTGAGATAACCTTTTAATGAATGTTTGGTGGTGGAAAGCTGCAGCACAGATAGCATGTATAATTATGCCAGACTTGCAGAAGAAATTGGGTTTTAGATTCATTCTCTCCCCATTCCTCTACCAATTTATTATTTTAAACCAGGTGACTGACAGTGTTTCTTTAAAGTGTTTGACGAGTGTGTGTTAGGTGGCACGATGTTATAATGGTTTAATATGGATGCTTACTACAACGTTAAAACTGATATACTGTGGGTTTTAGACTCAAAATTAAATATACTGTATTTAGCACATTTACTGTTGAAATATATTCGTATCAGGAATACAGGAAAAAAAAGTACTGTCTTGTAGTTACTAGTATTTAAGTGTTTTCGTGTAAAAATCAGATTCAATTGGGAACCAGGAGATGTAGAATAAACCTGGGGGTGCTACGAGGATGTTTGAAGCACTGTACAGACATTTCTATTATTGTCGATCTGGTTTTGTCAAAGAAAACATCTTACAGAAGGTAGTTGCTTGATGCAGTGATTCCTTCAGCAGTTTATGGCAGGGCTCAGTTTTACAGCTCTTTCTGCATTGTCAGATTTCTTCCGGCTTCAGCAGAGCTCTGGCTAAAAAATATGATCTACACATCTCCCATAGCTCTAATTTTACAGAGGGAGAATTGAGTTTGGGTTTTTTTCTTAGGGCATGATTAAAATCAGGGTTTTGATCTGTTCATAAAGTTGTATAAAAGCAGAACCTTCCAACCTTTTATGCACTCATCCAGCCGTAGTAATAGCTTTACTTAAGTGATCCCACTACTTTGAATTGAAGAGACACGTGGATATCAGTGATGCACCCAGCAGTGTATGGAGAAGAATGGTGTTGTCAGACACTGCCCCGTGATTTTACTGCAGAAGTGGATGGGATTTATTAGTTGAGGAAAAGAAATCAGAAAAATATTATCCTGAAGGTGAGCCAGTTCATATATTCCTGGACATTGCACAGACCACCCAGATCTGAAGTCATGTTTTACGTCTCTCCAAATCTAAATAGATTCAACTGAGTCTTGAACTGCCTGAATGCACCATGCTTAGAAAAGGAAAATCCACCTTTTCTTTTCCCTTTCATTCTGTATCCTCCTTAGTTCACAGTGAGTAAGCCTGATGAATTTCTGGAATAAGGGCACAGCAGATTTGCGTATCAGAAATGTACATTCCTTGCTGAGAATTACACGTACTTACTCTTGGGATAATTACACTTAATCACTCAAGAAGAAGAATGGGCATGATCCTGCAGTACGGTCTGTTTCCAACCTGCTTCCTGTTGCCACAGGATGGGATGGCACCTAACAGAAATTTTAACCCTGCTAGAGGAGAAGCCAGAAAAATGTGTGTGTGTATGTGTGTATGTTATCATGGATGACTGTGATTCATAAAGGAATTTGGCAAAATTCAGTAAGACCTCACACCTTTCTGACATGCCATGTTGGGTGGTAGAATGGACCACCATATATTCTTCATTTTCGAAAACGTCAACAGGAGAACAAAGTATGATTCTGTCATTTTGGGAACCTCATTTAATGATGAGGAAAATATAGATAGCCCAAATCTTAATGCTTTCCTGTTTCACCTGGATTCCCATTTTATTCTGCATTTGTCTGCAAATGGAAATGTTCTTTATAATGTTTGCTTTCATGTTGTGACTGTGTGAGTTATGCTGCAGTAATTAACAGGCTCTTTCCCAGTGATCTAACCTTGAGAAAAAGCATTTCCAAACATTACAAACAAAACCCAGCATCAAGCAGCAAATTTTCCCTTCTGTTGTAGTTTCTGAAGTTTCATTGGAACCCCTCTTGGAGAAGTAAGTACATTTTTGCCAGTACCATTCTGTTTGCTTGCAAATATGTATGAATTTATACGCATAGACATCGATGTGCAAACTGGTGTAATGTTTTCAACTAACACTGGGAACTGAGAAGGGTAAGGACTGAGTCGTAATTCTTAATTCATTTTATAATGTAGTTTATATACACGTCTACTGTTAAGAGTTTTGCATAGATGTGTTTATGGAGTATGGGGTTTTTGGTGACATACTCACAGCTCAAGTTATCATACACATTAAAGCAGTGATTTAGGCAAACAAGCTATGGCTCTGGATCATTTTCCATTAGTTTCCTTGAACGTTTTGCACCTTGTTACGAGACTATAGTCATGGTGTATCTGTGTAGAAAAATGTCTCATTGAAGTTTTAAAACTACTCATTTCATGAGTTTTTAAGACATAAATAATATGATTTTCAAATTGAGTGTGGATTCAAAATTGAGCTGCCTTGTGCCTGTGGGATGAAGCAGTCTGAGGAAAAAAGGGGATAGAAAAATGATTTATAAGAGTCTCTATTTCCAAATATAATGGATTGAAGTTGATACACAACTTCTGAAAACCATCTTTTGAACACATGTTAATAGAAACTCCCCACAAAAAAACATGACGAGATGTGAAAAAGATAAGATTCAGGGTGAGTTTGTTTTTCTTAACTGTATCTTTTTCACATTAGCCTTTTAGCAGTCATAATTTGTGTCAGGGGAGATAACTGCAAAACCTTCATGTGTCTTTGTCAAGTGAAATCCTGACCTTGCAGCCGCGTTTTGCCTTGTTTCCGAAGGAGGAGGGATGTTTGCAACAGCACTGTCTTGTGTCTCTGCCAGTCTCCTTCTTGGGAACCTTTGAACCCCAGAGCCACTTTTGGTCATATTTACAAAGCGTAAGGGTCCCAAAGACAGAGAGAATTCTGCTGTTTTCATCACAAGAAGCAGCTGTATAGACAAGACAAATGTACTGGTGATCACAGGCTCCCAGGTGAACCCATCCTTTGTAGATCCCAGAGAACACATGAGGGTGTTGCACTTGTGGAATATGCTTTGTTTGCTCCCATAATCATAGAATGGTTATGGTTGGAAAGGACCTTAAGATCATCTAGTTCCAACTCCATGCCATGAGCAGGGACACCTCACACTAGACCATGTCACCCAAAGCTCTGTCCAACCTTGTTGGTTTAAATACTGATAAAAAAAAACCAAACATATTTAACCTAGCTGTTCTTAAACACTTTGCTGCTTTCCTGTTCTTTATCCGTAGCTAGAGAAGTTGAATGCGGATGATCAAAATGCATTAAAACCTGTATGGGAAGAATGTATTTAAAAGTCTTGGTATTCTTCCTGTTTCTAAAAAGGTGTAACTGTTTATATGCACCCTTCTCAATATAGCTTACTTAAAAACCCCCAAAACTATTAATAGATAAAGAAGATAAATTTCTTTATATAACAAAAGATAGCTTGAAGGGGGAGGAGAAGTTAACCATGATGTGCTGTGATGTGCTGGCAAGTGAGGTAAATAGCAACAAAATGCTATCTATATGCAAATACTCAAAATCTGCGCTGTACAGGACATGAGAACATACAGCTGACTTAGGATACCAGATTCATTCAAGAATTGACTCACCTCAAAAAAATAATTCAACTCAATTAAAAACATGCAGAAAATATTACATTATTGATGAATAAAATAATTCTGTCTCTGATTGAATTTCTCTGATTGAAATTCAACTCAGTGCTGAAAGCGCACATAAGGTCCTTTTTCCCTCTTAAACCCTGCTTCTAATCAGGGGGCTATAAAAGACAGAGTTTACAGAAGCAGAATACACTCTCCCCTATGTTGATCCAGGGGAGGGAAAACAGGAAGCAGTCTTGTTTGTTGTCTTCTGTGATGGAGTGTGATTTTCTTTAAAAGAATAATCTTTAAAAGAATATAATTCCCCTGTATTTAAATGTAAGGTAAAATTTCTGTGGATATGTTTAGTGGTGGGAGGTATCCTTTATTGAACTCACAAAATGCTTAGTTCAGGTTTTGATCATTGAATGGATAAATAATTGTATTTTGCATGCAAATATCTGGTTTCAAAACTTTGAAGTATCAGAGGAACAAGTTAATGAATATTGTTAATTCTTAAATTAATTTAGAACATCATTGCAATATCAGTTTTAAAGTTAAGTTACTGTTTGCATCCATGCAAATTCCACATTGATGGGACAACAGGAATACCTTGTGTACAAACCTCAACAGACAGGCTGGGCAATGTTTATGTCCAATGTTTATGGAGAATCTGTATCCTCCAGGAGTGCAGCATGAATCTAAGAAGATAGAAGATACCTTTTCTCCATGGTCTGTCTGTACAGCTTCATTATACAAAGCACCAGCAACTCCAGTGTGTGTAGATGCACTTCTCCTCATGGTTTCTTAACACATGGAAACCTGTCCTGGCGAGCCAGTAGGTTTAATGCAGAGGTACAGGGTTACTCAGTTCTCTTAGTTGATGCCAACACTGGAGAGCCTCTTATGTCTTAATGTGGCTTCTACATGAGGAAAGGTGTTCTGCAACCTGTGCATTACCCATTTGCAAAGTGTGGGAAGGCCTGAGGTGCATTGTAGATAAAATAAAAAGATAGAGTTCATCAAGAGGGAGCTAAAATGACCCAAGAAAAATGGAGAGGCCCTGTGGAGCCTCTGTGTCTTGACCACACAAATAGTCTGAAGCTTAAGGCATGTGCTGCTTTGTCAAGGTTGTACTTACTGAGTTCTTGACCCTGCTAGCCATTAGCACTGCTTGAAGAAGTCTCCTGACTCTGGAATACTTGCACTGAAAATAGCATACACAACATTTTGGAGGATTGCCTTCCAGAGAAGATCTTTTAAATAGTGTAATTGTGTCCACATTATATAAACACACAAAAAAAGCTCCACGGGGAACGTTTTCTCCAGCAGCTCAGAAAGCACTGGAGCTATTCATGGTGCAAATCGCTTGTAATGAACTTTCCTCTGCTCCTTATATGTTAAACTTTCTTGTACATATTTACTGCTGGCCCATGGGATGGAGCATACATCTGAAAACGAGGAAAGAATTAATGAACTACTCTGGTAGGATTTGGCATGAGTAGGATAGACATTGGCTATTTTGTCCTTTCAGACTGATAGTCTACATCTGGCTGTGCTGCAAGACATGGCCCTTGACGAGGACATGTCTCTAGGGTGGGTTAGACCTCACCATTAGTACTAGAATTAGAAATACAGCTAAAGCGTACTCCCTGATGTCCAGAACTCTGATATTCCAGACTGGATGTGAGACTGTTTTCCACCCCCAAACTCACTTGGCTGCATCCCATGAGCCAATTTCTTGCAAGTACGTCATGAAACACATTCATCACTGATTGCCATATAATGTTGTTTTGCAAGATAAAAATGTGCATATTTTAATGCATTTTGAAATGAATTTATAAAAGCAATAGTTAAGACTCAAAATACTGAACAAATAAAAGAATACAGAAAAAGGAAACATCCCAAGTCCCCAGACTCCACCCTTGCTCCATCACAGATAAATCAACAATGTAAAATGGTTGTTTTTCTCTAGAACAAAAGTTTCACAGCTGTATTTAAAAGTATGTTGATGAAAAGTGATTCATAAGGTGAAGTAATCACTTATACAGTGCACTTGGCAGATTTCAGCCAAATTACACAATAAAAGAAATATTATATTTGACAGCAAACTGTTAGTGATGTGAAATTTGAGAATGAAAACTGACTACCCAAGGACTTATTTATGACTGTGCTGCTCTCTGATGGTGCCCTGGCTTTCATACCCAGTATGTGTTTTTCCCATCTTTGTTGTAGATTTAAACTTCAGATATATTTCTAATGTCCTTTCATTGTGAAATAATTCACATTTGTTTGGTTTAGACTTCATTGGAAGCTATTATGTATCATTTGTCTACTGTAATTTGTCTACTGCATGGAGTTCTTAGGAGATAAATATGAAAGTAATTAAACTTACAAAGTTTGGGCTATCTTAAAGGTTTTTAAATTGCAACCATTTTGTCTATTGTATTTTCATTTGAAAAGGGTATGTGTGATTCACCAAATTACTGTGTGTATAGTGCTAGATGACTTAAAACCGTAACAAATACTTACAAGGATTTAATAGACTGGGATAAACCTCTTTATCCCCCTTTGCATGAGTGACTTGGGAGCAAAAGGTTGTGACCTACAGGGTCAAGAACACTGTGTGGAGTGTTTGAGGGTAGTAGATTTATCAGACAATCCTATTGAGTCTCTCCCTTCCCATTGAAGCTATCCTGATGCTCTGCAATTAGTAGACACCAGTTACCAGGGATGTTAATGTTCCTTCTGGGGTTTGTTTGTTTTGTTGGTTGTATAGAGTACTGATTAGAGCTTTTCAGTGTGGAATTCACTTGCAAGTGATTTATTTTGTATCTTCAGGATGGGTTCCAGCTGTTTGAGGATTATTTTTCGTTTCCCTGGGAAATTTTGGTTTCAGATAGCAGCCAGAGTGGCAAACTTTGAGGAGTTACCACCAGTTCTTGATAAGTTTCTCTGCAGAATGAGAGTATTTAATTTCCTACCTATCATGAACTTTATTTCTTTTATTCTCCTCAAAATTAATTCCAATATTTTTCTCTTTTAAGCATTAAATGAAATGTTCATCACAGATTTATAAGAACTTATTGAGTAAAATCAGAACTGAGGATGTTACCAAGTCTGTGTCTTCTAGGAAACCCGTGGGATGTTTTACAAAAGAATGTGCCCTTGCTTAAGCTTCTCATTCAGAAATTAAACCCCTATTGATACATGGAAACAGACTCCTATTCATATGTTCCATATGATTTGTAGCATCCTAATCCTTACCCTGAATCCTTTCCTTATTCTCAGTATTGTAGACTGAAACACATCATTTCAAGACATGGCTTCCTCACTTTTTTTTTTTGACAGTGTCGGCTCTTGGTTCATTACAGTTCTAATTGTCCCTTTCACAAGTGCCCTGGGTTTCCTAAATCCTGTTGGAGAACAGTTTATTTAAAGACATGTCTTCTATGGGTATATATTTAAAGTTTACCATTAATCTGCACATTCATACGGTAGCCTAATTTCATGCAACATTAACTTCTTCTCTTTTTACCAATTTTATCTCCAACTATTAATATATTTGGGGTGAAACACACATACTACTACTGTTCTTAAGCAATGTTGTATGCCAGTAGCTAGTGGAAAATAATAAATGCAATTAAACTTCAGTAAGTAATTGGTGTGCGGAATGACCATGCAGCTGCTGTCTACTGCCTGGTTCACATACTTTGCAATAACTTGCCTGACTGAAGTGGAACGTTGTTGACTTGTGGTTGCTGTACTAATGTAAAGCTATTGCTGTAGTTACTCACTGGATCACAAGTGAAATTTGGAAACCATAATATTTTTTGTCTGCACTTGGCTTTTGTATGAATTATATTGTGTAACTTTATTATAAACACTTGAAATGGTGCAGGTCCAAGAATTGCCATCTGCTATATGAAGTTTGTAAAACTGTTTATGTAACAGTGATGAGTGTATTAAAGCAGTAACAGAACACCAAGAATATGCCACTAGAACTTGGATTCGTCTCCATCTAATTACTGCAAATTAGAAATTAAGCAGCCTTGTCTAATCTGCTTTCATGGCTTTACAGCATCCAGAGCAGTCTGTGAGTGAGTCAGCATCAGGTGCACTTAGAAAACAGACACGTTCTGGCTTGGGGAGAGCAAGATGGAGAGATGTAATCCCCTGACAAAAACAGTCCAAACATCCTGGATATTATTGTAAACTGGACGTTTTCACTGGAAAGCTGTTAGAGTTGAAGGAATAGTTCATGGTGCAAATCCTTTGTCCGCTGATTTTCCTCCTTTCCTGTTAAAATGTATGGTATTAGCAGGACCAAAAGTTTCCATCATATCTTAAAGTATTCCTTTAGTTTGCTACATCTTGGTGCTTCTGATGGCCTTAAAGGGACATGTCACTGGAGAATCCTTGGGGTTTTATTTATTCTTACTGAAGCGTTATCTCGGGAATGACATTGAGACATAAAGTATCTCCTGAAGCACTCCGTACAGGAAAACTTTTAGGAAAAGGAGAGAAAGAGTGGCCTGTCTAACCTGGATGGCTACATACAGAGGCCGCATGTGCATGCTCAAGAGTCCTTGGTCTGTCAGTCGCAGTTGACGTCGTTTCATATGGAATGTTGACTTTTGAAAAAGGGCCTGGCGCAAGCAATAGAACAGTTAATTCCTGTTGGCTGCACGCTTTTATCAATCACACAAGTAGTGGCAGATGTGCTTTCTGGCCCTTCTGCGGGTGGCCCTCATTTGTGTCACTTCTCCAAGTGTGTATGATTGCCTCTTGGATTTATTTACCTGGTTGTACCTCTTCTGTTGGGCCATAACAGAGAGGCACTGGGCACCACCTGTGCTTTTTCCTCATGTGGTTAAGCTCCAAAACTGATCTTTACTTTTGCGTAATAAACACAATCCAGCACCTTCTGACCTGTTGGGATTGCAGCCATATGAATGTGTATTTGCCACACCGTTTTTATTTGACTTCATATTTTCAGGGACAATGAAGTACATTGAGCTTGTTGTCTGTATTTAAGATGAGAACAACACGAATTTTACATTAGGAGGCTAAATGATTACATTTGTGATTTCAACATTACAAAAAAGAAAATTCTAACAAGAAACAGGTGGTTTTGAAGTCAAAACTCTTATTTTTTTCTTCTTATTTCATATTCTTTTGAGGCTTTTCTCAGCTGAAGAAACCAAGGGTTAACTTGGCTAGAAGAGTGCTTTCAGAGAAGGAGTCCCTTCTGGGTCCTCATTCACTGCGCTGATACTTCTCCATTATTAGGACAAAGAAACCAAAGAACAGCTCTTGAGGATCTCCACTTTCCCCCTTTATAGGGTTCTGTAGTTGATTTAAGCTTTGGATAGAGTCAGAGTCATAGAATGACTTGGGTTGGAAGGCACCTTAAAGCTCCTCCAGTTCCACCCCCCTGCCACGAGCAGGGACACCTTCCACTAGGGCAGGTTGCTCCAGGCCCCATCCAACGTGGCCTTGAACACTGCCAGGGATGGGGCAGCCACAGCTTCTCGGGGCACCCTGTGCCGGCGCCTCAGCACCCTCACAGGGAAGAATTTTTTTCCCTTCCAACCCAAACCATTCTGTGATTCTATGAGTCTATAAGTATTTCGCATTGCTCAATTCTGGTTTCCCTGAAATGAGTCTACCTTGAAGTGTGATGTGTAAGGCAGTTCATTTCAGCTCATAAACCTGATAAGGCAAGAGAATTAATTTAGTGTTTTCTACATTGTAGCCTTTCTTCTACATCCCAGAGCAGCTTTTGCTTTTTGACCCTCCACAGTTCTTGTCCTGTATTTGTGTAGTTGATTGTCTCTCTATATATAAAATGCACATGCAATAGCGTCCTATTTTTTTCTGAACCAGTCTCTTCACTTGTTTCCCTTTTCTGCTTGGTATTATCTGCTGATGTAACAGGCATACACTTTTTGCTCTGTCACCTCTCTCACTTCTGAAATTACAGAGTAGCAGACACGCAGGAGAGGTCCTTATGGAGTACCACTTAGTACGTCCTTCCAGTTTGTCAGAAGCCATTGATAACTGCTCTCTTGCTACTCATGTCTAACCGTGTGTTCTGTGCTCATTCTAGATATCTTTCATTAGGTTATGTTTCCTGGATTGTTTTTAAAAGAAAATGTCACATGCTTCAGGGTCCAAAGTCTAAATCGTGTCGATAGTGCATGACACATCCTGCTTTTCATCACTAGTTGCAAAATGCTACCCAGTGTTAAAAAGGAGTTGGGGTTTTGTTGGGGGTGTTTCTTTGGTGAGATGATTGTTAGACATGCCTTCACGATTGACTTTCAGGTGATTGCAGTGTTTGTTTCTGTATGCTGGTTCTCACAGCAGGCACCTTCCTCCTTAGGAAGCCAGTTGAATTGCAGTTTTGTGTTAATTCCTCCTTTCCCAGACAGTACAGTATTTATTGTTTAACTTTGTCTTTACTAGAAATAACATGACTAAAGCATCCAAAAGTCACGTTCGCTTTTTCACTGCTGCAGTCACATTGGTGGCTCATAATTAAGTCTGTAACTGTCCTTCTCCAGAATCATAGAATCATAGAATAGTTAGGGTTGGAAAGGACCTTAAGATCATCGAGTTCCAACCCCCCTGCCAGGAGCAGGGACACCTCCCACTAAACCATGCCACCCAAGGCTATGTCCAATCCAGCCTTGAACACAGCCAGGGATGGAGCATTCACAACTTCCCTGGGTACTAAGATGACTTGCTAGAAGATGAAGATTGTGCTATATATTTAGTAGTTGACAAAAGTAGATGTGAATACATCACAAGTATGCTATTAGTTATGCTGGGTACCCATGGTTATCCTGAATTTAAGGCTGAATAGGATCTTTTTTCCCCCCAAAATAGCAATGGTTAGGCATTATCTGTTATAAAAGACCAATTTTCTGTGATTTTCTGAAGGCATGTTAATCTTGTGTGAGGGAGATCTTTGCTGGAGACACACGACTTCATAGCCATTGACTTGTTAGGTTTTCATGGCACAGCAGTGCCATGCAGTGCTAGCCCAGTTTCCAGGATCAGTGTAATCATTGCCTTTTTGGTAAGACCAACTCATCTGAGTGAAGTATGACAGTGACATGGACAGGAGTGCTTCAGCACATGTTCCAAGCTAACTTGGTAGATAGATAGATAGATAGATAGATAGATAGATAGATAGATAGATAGATAGAGAGATAGATAGATAGATAGATCGATCGATCCACAAGAGAGTGCTTTGACCATGTGAATGTGCCCCTGTGCGTTCAGAAGGACTGGTTCTGGGGGACTGAAGTCAGGATGTGTTCAGTATCAAGACACCCCAGTGCCATACTCATAGGGCATCTGACAGCCTTCCTTGATAACAGTAAAGAGAAGATCCTGTCATTGCCACTAATAACTTCCCCTAGAAATGGACCCCATACTTGATACACTGAATGAAAACAAGAAAAAGTATGGAAAGAAAAGGTTCTCATATTTGTGCTTTTTATTATATGTATTACTTGGGAACTTGAATGTATTTCTTGTCGTCTGTTACTGGAGCAGTGGCAACCACAAAGATGCAGAGTTTGATGATGGCTGTGCTTTATCAAGCGGGGAAGCTGTTTATTGACTAAAAATGAGTCAAGTCATCATGGATTTTCTGATATTATTACTCTGTGACTTTGGTAATATGTTTGCACATGCAAATGGTTTGGATTCAAGCTTTGACTTGTATACCTGAAACAACTTTTGGCTCTACCTTAGGGCTTCTGGCATGTATTCATTTAGAAAATGTTCACCAGTATTTATGGATGGGTTGTTTCTATTTTGTCAGTGTCTTATTTACCTTGCCATATAATTTAACATTTTGAACATGTAAATTCTGGCTTCCAAGTGTAGTGTCATGTGTTTTCTATCTCAGCTATCTATCTCTGACCTCAAAACCCCACAACAGTGCCCTCCTCCCCCTCCACACCACACCCCCCCCCCCCCGAAGTTCTTTATGTATTCACAGAATCACTAGGGTTCCTAGCGTATATGCATTGGACTTTTCTGATTTCCTTGATTCAAATACACGTGTCCATGCTTTGCATTTTGGACATGCTAGAAGTTACCCTCTGAAAATTAGATAAAGTTGATAATTTGATTAAACTCAGTCAACACAAGAGCTTGGACACTGTGATGGAGACACATGATGGTGCACTCACTGTAGCAGTAAGAGTTGGTTGGGCTTTGGCACTGTCTCTACACAGTAGTTGTGAATGCCCTGGTATATTTGCAGAGTGAAATAGTTGTGGGAGGTTTTATTAGTCTCATAAACAACGATATCAGTCGTGGTTAACTCCCCAGCAATCATTTTTGGAAGGTTATTTTTCATAAATACCATGTTCTTTCACTGGGTTAAATTAATAAATTGCAGAAACTATTCCATGTTACTGTCCTGATGTTACGTATTTATTTCTTCTTCACATTTTTTGGGAGGTTTTCTGTTTTATCTGAGTGATTGCACATGTTCAGGGTATGGAGTATACCATTTTTGTTGTAAGTTGTATTAAAAACCAATATTGGAAGCATTATAGACGTTCAGAGACCACATTTATGTGGTAATTGGAATAAGAAAGAACCAGAAGTCCATTGCAGCGGTGATACTTCCCCCTTCAACCTATAGGCTTGGGCTTTGTGTTGTGTCACTTCAAGTTTCATGACCAGTCTGAACTCGTTTTCAGTGATACAGCTTTCTGTTTCAAATACTACACCTGGATGTGAAGCACTAAAACTATGGTCTGTTTTAACAGCACTTAAAGTAGCGATTTGAAATAAAACTGTGTCAGAGTACAGTTTGGTCCCTTGCTACAGCGTGAGCCAGCAAGGGAATTGCTCAGGAATGAATTACTGTGGTAGCACAGGAATTTAGTTCTCAAAATAGTGTTTTCAGAGGCTGTGCAAAAATACTTTATTCACTCTGTGGTTCTTAAGCACAGCTTTGAGATTTGAATGTAATTTCAGGATCTCCTATGATATTTACAAACCTCAGTGGCATGTCTGCACACCGCAGCATCATGCTGGAGATCTGTGTGTAAACTCCAGGTAAGCAGGTAAATCTGCATGGGGCAGTCATCATAAAGAAATGCTATATAGCCAAAAGTAAAAGTTCAAGTTTCAACAAACATTGCAACGTGGTCATTTAGCTTGAGTGTAGCAACCAGCTAATGCTGTTCTAGTGCTTATGGCTCAATACCTAGTTGCAAGACTCTCCGTGATTTCAGCAATGTCTGCACTATAGACAATTAGGAGTATTTTTAGTAAAATAGTGAAGATTGCACCTCAAGTCAGTGAATTACACTGATATAAATGGCGCATATCATCTTCAATCTGTAACCTAACTCAGCAAAAGCCTGGTCATATTGAGAATGATTGCTGATGTCTTTAA
Organism: Ara ararauna; assembly: GCA_028858755.1. Lineage (NCBI taxonomy): Eukaryota > Metazoa > Chordata > Aves > Psittaciformes > Psittacidae > Ara > Ara ararauna. The sequence goes on along the minus strand of CM054378.1, from coordinate 125,861,694 downwards.
AGTCTTTTTATAGCTTTCCATTTCATTATAAGTTTATTCTAATTATAGATGTCATTTTATTAAATGTCAGAGATACAAGTAATATAAAAATATAAATGATTTATCTCCTCGTAATCATATTTTCCCCAAATTGAAGCAAAGCAAACAGCCAAACATTTCCCTCAAACCCAATTATGGGAAAGCAAATGCTGTTCCCATTTCTCTTACATGTTTTAATCAATCAGTCAATCTCTATGAGAGAGGTTTAGCTCACTGAAATTTTGAATCACCTGCAAATAGCATGAGGTATGTTTACAGAAATAGTTCCAACAATCTCTCCCTCTTTTTTCCCCTTTTTCCCCCCCTTTTTATTTCCTTTGTTTTATTTCCCCAATTGCAGAGAGCCAGTAGAACAAGCTAGAGGATTTGGCATAGGTCTCTGTGTAAGACAGAATTGCTGCAGAAGCCACCATTGATAAAACTCATGCGAGAAAAAGGTTAAAATTGGGTATTGGAAAAATGACATCACTTTCCAAACTTCAACAAACCAATTGAACTAAGCAGATAGAGCCTTAATTCCATTGTTCAGTCAGCTCTTTTAATTGATGTTGGCTTTTTCTATTAGCTGTGTGAGGCAGGAGCTTTGATGAAGGGTTTTGAGAAGGGAATGTGGCCATCTGAATGACTCAGTTGCTGCTCCTAAGCGTGCAGCACTGTGTTGTTGCTACACAAAGACATGGAAGGGCTGCATCCAGCTAAAAAGTTAAGAAATAATTATTTCTCCATTTTTAAGATCTTTTAAGAACTCGCACTTAGAAATGCACATTTCAGGAAGCACTTCTTTCTGAAGAAACGAGGGCGTTGTAAGTAGCAGCATACTTAACATCACTAGAAAACTGATTTCATATTTGGCAGTGACGCACAGAACTTGATTACCAGTCAGGTGCTGATTGAGAACAGCTTTGGTTTACAGCTCTGAATCCAGTACTGTGATTTAACCTCAGTACAGCTTTCTTTGCAATTGCAGTGTCACATTCTTGCCAGAATTGCAGGATTTTTCTTCAAAAATGTAATTCCCTGGATTTACATAAAAGCTCAATGGGACCATAGCTTGCTGTTGACTACACTGTTTGTCATCTCCATTCACCGTTTCTTTCCAAGTATTGTAAACGATGTATTCAGTATAGGTCTAGAAACAAATAATGTACATCCTCTACTGTGCTTCTTTCACCCTTCTCCTTAAATGTGGTCCCTACTTGCTCTTTCTGTGTTCATTTGCTATTTCTTAAAATACAGATTTATATTTCCTGTACATAATAGTTACAAAAAAGGGAGCCTTTTCAAAAGATCATTTTATACTTCACACACAGTTAAAAGGAATGTCATGGATACTTCCTCCACTTCTTATTTAAAGACACAAAAGCTAAACTATCAGTCTGATTTGGAAACACAAGCAAGGAGACTTTTTTCATTGCATTTTGATCCCAGCTGCATTGCATGTTTAATTGTTTGAAGTATGATTTTTGTTAGAGTTTCCACTGCAACTCTTCTGACTTCAGTTATTTTCAGCCCGATTTCTGTCATGTCTTCTAAACACTACTCATTGTCTGTAGGGTACAAGATCGGATTTTGTTCTTATAATTGCTCCCTGTATGTTTTCCATAGTCCTGGGTTGAATAGGTGAGACCTATGAGTAAAGATAAAAATAAATAAATGCTTAATCCAGAAAAAGGGAAATTCAGGGCAGAGAGAAACTGGCTGTAAATCCTGTTTTCTCTTAAATTTGGCTCTGGATTTCCTCTGAACAAGTCACAAGTTGTGCCTCATAATCCTATTGAGTCTTGGAAGAAGTGGCTGCTGTGTGGTGGAGGCAGTTCTCTGCCTGTAGCTGTTGCTGGTTCTCCTGGGGTTTTGTGGTCCGACATGGTGAGGCCTCCTTCCTGGCCCTTGGTGAGAGGAGGGCAAGAAAAGGTTTATCATCAGTTTTTCCATTCCAGTCCTGGCAAAGTGGAAGGCCAAGGAAAACAGGTGTTTATTCCAACTGGGAAAAGCTGGGATATGGAGACATCACAAAGGAAGGGCTTAAGTTTGGTACTGGGGGAAATGTTAAACTTAATTGCAGCTGGTGCATGAGCGTTTTCTTTCTGCTCTGTGCATTTCCAGGTGTCTTGATATAATGATTGGTTGGTGTCTCTTAAGAGCTACATTTGCATGTGGATGGGTGGACAAAAATGTTTGCATGTCTATACAGGATACCATAACTTAGTTTGAAAGATGGATATTCCTTTTGGGTTGAGTTATCTTGGTGAGATATGCAAGTTTTAATGTCTTTAATAAGATACCAAACCAAGGTAATTAGTTGACATGGCCGTAATTAAAGTGTATTTATATTAACCCATGAATTTTATCATTTTTTTTGTGTTTAGATAGTTGAAAACTTAGAACCGAGCTTGAGCTGATTCTTCCATTTCTGTGATTCAGAATGATTAAGTGTGTGCCCCTGAGTCTTGAAGTTCTTTATAATCCTGGTTTTCAGTGGTGATTATTCTGTACTTTAAATCTTATAGTCACAACCCACTTGATTAACACAGTGGAATGTGTCAGACCATGAGGAGGTTTGGAAAAGATGTCTATTACATATTGTTATGAAAAGAAATGAGCTTTTGAGAATAACATTTACAGGACAGGTGGAGGGGAAACACAAAATAGGAGTTCATTGTGCAGGAAGAAAGAGCAAAAAGAGGAGATGGAAAACAAGAGAGATGAATACAGAAGACAGCTTAGAAAAAGGATAGTTGCTGTTGACTTTTACGACTGGGGAGAAGAACCTAGTGTCTGAAGGCAGACTGGTGTTCCTGCCCATGGCAGGGGGTTGGAACTAGATGATCTTTAAGGTCCCTTCCAACTCAAACCATTCTATGATTCTAAGGCAAGGAATGAAGGACAGAAAAACAGGAGGAGGAAGGTGTAGTAACCTCCCTGCGTAGCTTAAAACAGAAAGTGGATTAACCTCTGGAGTACGGCGCAGCTCACAAAGGAGCTTAGATAGCCCTTAATTCCTAATAACAAGGGATTTAATAGCAAGGGATGTAGCTGGCGTGTTCAGACACGGTCACATTTCATCACTCTGATCCTCCCTTCTCCGTTAAACTAGACACCAGGACTTGGAAACGTGGTTCCCCCCAGCCAGTCTTTACGGGCAGATGTGCTGCAGTAATATGCCAACACATGCCCTGTGCTTGCAGTGTTCCTTTCCCACGTGGCCGTAATGAGAGCTCTGCATATGGGAGTTTCTAATTTACTCTTACCCTGAAGGATAACATAAGCAATATGGGATGTTGTTAAACATGGCACATGTTGCTGGGAGCTGCTTTCTTACCAGTTCCATGGGTGAAAAGTGTTTTCTTTCTTCAGAAGGCTTCTTGTGAAGGGCATAGGAGTTGTTCATGGAGAAAATCTTTACAAGAGTTATGACAAGACATAACAATAAGAAAATCCAAAACATAATTGCTGACACCCAGCCGTAGAGTTCAGTGTGGGGACTTCGCCTTCCCACGGGATGGAGGGAGAGTGTAAGCTCACGTACAGTACCTCTTTACATATGCAAACATAAATAATTAGAGTTCATTTGTGTCTTGTTGTATAGTTAGTTATCAAGCCTTGGCTTTATTCCACTTTTGCTGTTTTCTGTATGAAAAAATAAATGTGTGTGGGCCAAAGTTATAAATATATGCGATTAAAATCAACCCTATTTGCTCATGAGCCAAAATTGTCCCAGCAGGGGAGTTTGGAGAACCCAAATTTATTGCTATGGCTCCTTGATTCTTCTGCTTTACCAGCTCCAGCCATGGCTCTGGCCAAAACCAAGCTGGAGCAGAGCATTTCTGCTGTGGCATCAGGTACATGATGTCTAGTGGGGACAACTGACAGAGTCGCTGGTGCCATTGGCTTTGTACCAGGAACAAATTCCTCTGTGATGGGAAAATGGAACCAGATTATGTGCCACTTAAATTATTGCTCTCTGGGCAGATAAACCAAACTCCAAGCTGCCCTCTTGCAGTTTGGGATTTGGTCCCTGGGCTGTTCAGGATTTTGGGAATGGTGGCAAAGGTGAGCTACACTGAGCACCCCTAACGACATACAACTCACCATTTATCTCAGACTTTCTGGGTTAAATAAACCCCTAAATAACCCAAAAACCAAGCTTATTACAGTGTTGAGATTTCTTTGTCTCAGGGGAATCTGCAGCGCTGGGCACATGTAATGCATTTTACTGTGCTCATTTGCAGCTTGAATAGCTCGCGGGGCTCAGCAGCAGAGTGCAGACTTTTTCACCCCTTGAGCAATGAAGCATTGAGTAAAAGTTATTATTACCAATTAGTGGTGGCATTATTATTACCAATTAGTGGCTGCATGAAGCAAATCATTAGTCTTAGTTCAGTTATTAGCAGCCAGGTGTTCATGAAACATGCCATGTGTAGCTTGCATTGTGCCTCAGCGCTCACTGGTGTGGCCAGTCACTGAGTATGTGGCTGGCATCTCTATGCTGTCCCTGTGCGGGGCTCTGTGTTGTCCCCCCAAAAGAAGCGTGTTTGGAGTCATTGTGGAGGGGGTTTTTGTGTACCCACTGAGTGAATAAATAAGGCAATTTCAATCTCTAGACAAGTATTTTGAAACCTTTATACTGTATTGATGATGTAAAGCCAAAACTTCAATTTCTAGTTTCGTTCTTGTTCTGCTGCTTCATTCGTAAGAGCAAAACTGCCAAGTCAGAGAAAGGAAAGTTACAGTGCAAATTGCTCTTGATCCAAAGTGTTGTTCCTCAAGGATTCCTATTTTTGTGAAACCCTTAATACTCCCTATTTCCACATGCCCATTAGTTTTGCAAAATAGCTTTACACAAGACATTGTAGACAGCAAGCAGCATGAATTGAGCTCTATTGAAGAACTTAAATTGCACTTTCGTACTGTGTTATAATTAAAAAAATTAGGAAGTTGATGGGGAAAAAACAATGGTGTATTTGGCCTTATTTACATATTGAACTGTTTGTTTAACCTCAGTGCATTTTGCAGGAGATTCATAGCTGTAGCCCTATAACTATATAGAATAATAAATAAAATAAGTAAGAAAAACTGATAAAATCCCAATACACTCAGTACTTACTGTGTAGAATTGACTTTAATCATGTAATTAGAAGAGGCATTAGAAATCTTTTTCATGGTTTTGGGAGTAAAGAGCAGGAGTTTAGAGTGCTGTTTGCTCTCTTGGCCATTCAGATGTCTTCTTATTTTCATTGGTAGTGAAGAAAAGCCTTGAATGATGATTTGAGGACAGTTTAAAGCAAAGGAATTGTAGGAGAGCATCAGTCAGGTCAGGTCAATTCCAGCACTAGTTGGGGAGGGACATCTGGTGGTGTGATAAAGGAATAATTGAACACTTGCAACTAGAAGTGCAGTTGCATTGGAGTGATTAAGGCAAAACCATCATTAAGCTGATACTGTAATTACTTTTCTGTTTCAGTATTGTTCTAGAAACACTCTTGTGTGCATTTACATTTCAGTTTGTGTATGGTTTTAATTTACTGAAAAGAAAAGGGCCTATTGAGCTGTAAGCTTGCAGACATAATGTGTTGAACTCCTTGAACTCAAAGGGCATTAACTTACAGTCAGTTGTGAGTTTAATATCAAACTCCTGATACTGGACAGTGGTTCTGTGGATAGAGTGGGTGTGTGTGCCAGTGTTTTGCTGTGATCTAGGGACAAAGCTGATTTCATTTGTTCCGATCCATCACTCACCAGTTGTTTCAATCCATCTTTCAGTCCATCTTCCTGTAAAAATATTAGGATAATTTTCAGCTTCTGAATTCCATAGGGAAAGAATCATAAAAAGTAAAATGCTTGCATACCTGTGGTTAAAAACTTCTATGTTAATTAAAGATACAGTGAACAATTTTATGTGCATGTGTTTACCCAGAACCCCATGTACATCATATACATGAGCAACATTTCAGATGTGGTCATTTTAAAAGAGAAACTCTTTAGGATGAATTATCTAGTGCTGTGTGAAACTGTCTGATACTCATTTAGCACTGTGCAATGGTGATAAAACCAGGTCCTTGGAAACACACATGTGGAAGGCCATACCTTTGGGAAGACCTTCCCAGGAGCTTTGAAAGCTGTCACATCTTACCAGCGCTTGCCTGCCAGGAGAAATCACGACTTTCTAGACCTGTGACCATCTCTGATCTCATTGTGTGCTTTCTGCTGTTTGTGTGTATCCAGCCATCGTTAGCGCTTGTTGACCACACTTGGTGCCTTGCGGGACATGATGTCATGGGCTCTCAGGAGGGTATGGGCACGAGCTCTCCAGGGACCACTTGGTTTCAGCAGGCAGAAGACAGAGGGTTATGTTCATCCACTCCCACTTAAGAAGCCTTTGCAACCTCTGTCCTGTCTTGTCTCAGAATAGATGTGTTCATGAGAACACACAAGTTGAAAAGTTACTAGTTTGTGCTTTATGGAATTCATCAAGATCTATGGATTTATGCTATCTCTATGTGCTTTATGGATTCTTATCAGGAATTCATTTTTACCATGATGTATTTGCCAAGTCTATAAAGAAGAAAAGGGGTAAGACCCCAAGCATCTGCTCTTTGCTTTGCTACACGGCACTAAGAAGTCTACCAGGAAGAGTCAAGCTTCAGCTCCTTTCAGTGTACCCAGGGCAGAAAAATGTCAATAACTTAAATCTTTTTCACAGCCAGTTTTTGACTCTTTACCATGGTCATTATTCACACAAGGAACCCTATAGTCTGTAAGGAAGTATATATAGTCATGCTCTGAATCAGCATAACCACTATGTAATTGAAAAACTGGGACTTGGAGTTTGAGAGTCTTCTTAAAGTAACGAGCTGTAGAGATCAGCACTGTGCTGATCTGTGCAAGTTATGTCACAGTCAGGATAACTGTTGCTTGCAGCTCTCTGCAGGAGGGTGGGTATTTTATCAAGGTCCAACCCTCCTTTCTCTCCTTGCATTAACATTTCTGTTTCGTAAAACTCATCGTGACTTCTTTTCCATAAAGCAGCGATTCTTTGTCCGATGAAATCTTCCACTGTCACCCCAGTGGTTCTGTCACCATCCTTTAAAAATGTCTTCGCGCTTGGTTTGGCTAGAAGAGAGAAGCACTGACATTTGTATGCTGTGCCCTTTGTTTCTGAGATGTCCCAAGGCTGTGGTTACAACTGTGGACTCAGGGATAGCCACAGAGTTGTTACAGACGTGGTGTTTTCTGTTAATAAGAGCTAGCGTTCATCCACAGCCCTTCTATGCAATGTTTAATCTAGAACGCTTTATATTGCAAGCACCCCCTTATAGAAAAACCTGTTATTTTTATCTTTCAGATGCAAAGATGGCTTGAAAGGATTTACATACTCTGCACTGAAGTAAGTAAAGATTGTGTGAGTACATAGTTTAAAGTGAAGATTTGGAGGAGTCATGCATGGTGGCAGCTGTGTGAGAAGAGTATTCCTAAGAAATAGGAAAGAGAGGAATCTCTTCCAGAGGATTTCTCTCTGGCAATAGAAGAATATATTTGGGATCATCATTAAAGGAAATGCAGACAGGGTGGTTGCTTGGTTTTGAAGGAGCATTAATATTTCTAAGACTGAGATTCCCGATACTCTCCTGGAAGCAAATGGCTGCTGTGTTTTGACCTGGAGTTTATTTGCTGCATTTACAAAATGTTTAATGAATACAAAGGTAGTTCTGTAATCAGCATCCAAATAAAGCATGGGTTCCTACCATATTTGTTTGAGATATCCTCAGTGTGTGACTAAACCTTGTGTCTATTGTCCTGGTCCAGGCTCTCCTAGAATTTACTTTGTGATGTGATTCTCTGGTGTTACTCTGTTGTAGTTATGCGAAGTTCTCCCATCTTTGTGTCTTGAGTGAAAAGTACAAAGACACGTTATTCTTCCCTTTCCCTTACATACTCTGCCACCTCTCTGCCACTCAGATCACAGAATGGTTTAGGCTGGAAAGGACCTTAAAGCTCATGCAGTTCCAGCCCCCTGCCGTGGGCAGGGACACCTTCCTCTAGACCAGGTTGCTCCAAGCCCCATTCAACCTGGACTTGAGCACTGACAGGGATAGGGCAGCCGCAGGTTCTCTGGGCACCCTGTGCCAGCACCTCAGCACCCTCACAGGAAAGAATTTAATCCTTGTATCTAATCTCAGTCTCCCCTTTGTCAGTTTAAAGCATTTCATAGAAGGTGCCGATGGTTAAATAATACAGTCTGTAGCCCAGAAATGAGAACAGTCCTATAGCAACATGCAGAAACTGTGCTTTCTGAAATCACCAGTTCAGTCACCTACTGAATGACAAAGGTTTTATACCTTCATCACCCTCAACCAGACTTAACACAGTGTAACTTGGATTATAGTGCAGAGTGTTTGGAAACATCTTGCTATGGTGTCCTCTGCTGCCCTTGATACACAGTAATTCTACACCTAAGGTGAGCTGGTACATTGACAATATCAACTTCTGGGTGAAGAAGGAGGGCTGAAGATGAAGCCAAACAAAACAAAGCTGATGCTCTTGGTGGGAGCAAAAACATTTTGAAGATTTAAAAAAAGAGATATTTTATGAAAATATTGCAGCAGTTATCAGGCTTTATGTAACCCCATTTTGCTGCACAGAAGGGGGATATTTCGTGTGCCCTTTTAATTTTCTTATTTAGTGTTCTTCCTTTGTATGTGAGATGTATTTCCCCAGTAATATTTTTGTTCCTTGCTTTAAAACATTCCTGGCACCAATTGTGACCATTATTTGAAGTTTAAATATGTGTCAGTGGAGTGATCTTTGCAAAGAGATACAACATTTGGCAGCTGTATAGGGTGCAGACCTGTGGGCAGCTTCAAGCTTGTCTTAAACACTTAGAGGCTTAACAGGACTTTACGTATTTCTTTGAGTTATTTATATAATGGTTGTTTTGTTTTTTTCTTTCAGGTTCATTGTAGGGAAAGAAGAAATCCCCACTCATTCGTTTTCACCTGAAGCAGCATTTTCAAAAACAGATAGAAAGATAAAGCCCTGTGAAGAAGTATCGCAGCCAGTAAACATACTGACTCTGACAAAAAAGCTCATGGACAAAGTGTGAGTCAAAGAAAACAGCAAACAGAACAAAATGAATCATTCTTTACTTAGGTCACTTTAATGTTTTGTTACATTCTCTTTGACAATGTTTTATAATGCTTTTGCTTTGCATTTCAGTGTTTTGCATTTCATTATTACTGGGTAGTTGGCAGTGACAAATGATGAACTCTAATAAAAGCAAAATTTCAGACATTTATGTCATAGCAGTGACTTGCAGCATGCACTTGTCTAATGAGGGAGAGTAAATTCAGTCAGTTCTGAGTTGCAGAGTGGTGGTTGCTTTTTCTGCAGTTTTCAGCAAAACCAGCTCATGGGGTGGTTCTGCTGGTGCTAGTAGTGATATTAAGGAGGGGAAATTGCACAGCAGCAGACCTGAGGTCACCATAAGTGACTGTAACATCATCTTTTTGGGGAGCTACATTCCTGTATTGCCTAGCAGGAACTGCCTGAGAACAGGATTGGTAGCATGTGGCCTGCGTGCCTCCACTGTCAGCAATTGCAAAGCAAAAGAGTGAGTCTGAAACTGTTTTGCACAAGTTCAGAGCTAGACAGCTGACATTAGGCAGGTTAGGTTCACTCCTGGTCTTCAGGATCCAGGTTATTGCTTTTTAGTATGAGCTTGAAGAAATTATATCAGATAGCTTTTCAGTTCAGGTGATGTACTTCTGCTGTGCTTGATTTGTCAGCTTCAAGCATGTTGGATTCCACAAGGAGACATTCATTTACAGGGAAGATGGAAAAAAACATGGGTTCTATTCATACCACAGCTAAATCTTCACTTTCATTGACTTCCATGAGCACTCTTATGACCAGATCTTTACCTGCTGATATGCAGGGGAGAAACAACTCTTCCAAGTGCCTTGTGTTCTCAAAGTCATCAGTGGCTTTTCAGGCACAACTGTTTCGGATAACAAAAGACCTCCAAGGAGAAGGCAGCTCCAGCCTTATGCAAATCCTTTTAGCTGAGTTGCTTATACCCATTTTGTCTTAAATACCTCTTACTCAGTTTGCTAGAGATAGTTTGTAGCTCCTCCACTGTTCATTAAATACAAGGATCTGTGGGTGAACAAGAGCATTTTTGCTTTAAGTTTTTCAATTCCCAACTCAGACATTGAGAAAACTTTCAGATTTCAGTCCTACTGCTCTCCCAGGTTTCTCCTCCATATGGTTCTTTTCAGTATAATTGAGTCTAAATGCCTGTAACCTGATCACATTCTCATTACAATTTTTGCTGCATAAACTGACCTCACAGATGATTTATGGCCAGTACACTTTATAGTACACGATTCAGAACTTCCAAGATATTTGACACAGTATATAAATTATGTCATTTATTTTGCATTAAAACTTAAATACTTGGCTATAGGAAAATATAATGTTCAGACCTGGTATGACATTACTTCTTGTAATTCTACATAATGCAGGGCTAACAACTGTACAATCCATGTGTCCCACCATCCCAAGCCAGGCTCTTTTAAATGCTCAAGGTCAAATTCTCAGTCTGAAGTCAGGGCTACATAAAAATCTACATAGTAGGAGCAATAGTGTAAAAGTGGAAGGCTTGTAATTGAGAGAAGTCTCACAGGGCATCTCTGCATTTGTATGTTCTGCATTGCCCTCCAGTGAACCTTACAATGGTATGAAAGATATAAGGATGCAGATATCAAGTATCCTTCCAGAGCCACAGAGCAGAGACAGACTGGGAAGGGTCACATCACTTCTCCATATTCACTACAGCAGAAAATTTGTTCTTTAATTTTGCATTTAATGTGTAGCATGGCAAGAGGCTGGCTCCAAGTAAGTGTGCAGACACTTCTTGCTGTACAGCTCAAGTATTGTTAGTTTTTATTATCCTTTTATAGCATCATAAAAGTTCACAGTGCCCTTCAGTGGATAATGGGGAGAATGAGTGGTGGGAAAATAGCACTTTATGTATTTTTAGGCAAGAAAAAATTATGAAGTCTCCTGTTGATGATGCTGAAAACAGCTACGGGTTAATATGTGTTTCATTGTGCTCTTTGCAGGTGCAAACATGGCCCAAGGCACAGATGCTGTAAACACTATGGAGATAATTGCATCTCGTATTGTATTAAAGTAAGTGCAGAAAAAGTTAGATTGACAAACCCTGGCAAAGTCTTTAGTTGGAAAAAGCATATACATATAGCAAGAAAGGAGCCTGTTACTCATTTTCCTTCTATTGAAAATGCGACAAGCCTGAAAACAGGTTTTCTCAATTTAGGACGGGGTGGTGATGGGGTTAAAGTTCCTGGTCTCTCAGATTAGCTGTAGTGAATGAATAATGTACAAATAACAAGCAAGGAACTTGTTTAACTATGTGATGCACTTGAGGGCTAAGCCCACTTGTGGCTCCACCCGAAATCAGTCACTGGGAATGTGCTGCTCTGGCACGCTGCTGCCCAGCCCTGCTTCCACTCCTCCATTATGTTATTTTGAGGGCTTAGGGTAATGAGAGATTGGTCACAGTTGCTGCTTCCTGGACAAACTGTTCATGTTCAGTGGCATAATTAACCCTCCATCATTAATGTGATCAGTGCATGTTACTGGATGGTAACATGAATACTTTATGAATACAGTAGCATGAGTACTGGATAGAGATTTAGTTTGGCTGGCATTGGGTTGCCACAAGTGGTACCAACTGCTAATGCCTCTTTTAGGGGTTGGTAAGACTCCAGAAGATCTCCATCACTTAAACATTTTCCCATTTTTATATATGGAGCAGCAAAAATGGATTTGAGGATCTTCAGATGCTTTTGATATCTATTACTTTCAAAAATAACTTCTAAAAATAAAAATTCTCCGTACAATTAATGTTATCTCAGAAGCACCATGCTTAACTTTAGCATCAGAAGAGACTTAGCCCAACATTCATTCATGTATGTTTATTAAAAACATAATGTTGTGTTGTATTAACACTCTTTTTACACTGCAGTATATTAACATACCACTGTGTAACATGGATATCAGCTATGCTGGAGCTGGTGGGATTTGAGATGGTGCTTAAGTGTTCTGCTGAATTACAATGAGAATATGCAGTAGAGCATTCATGAAAAGTTCGGGGTAGTTACGTCACTTTCCTGTTGTAGCGGTGACATATTTAACAGAGCCCAGATTAAGGTTATAGTTTTACAACCTCTCACCACTATCTCAATCCACTTAATGTTTCATTCCTGAGCTCTTTTATTCAAGGTGTAGCATCTCTGGGGACACAGACATTCCCTTTGCTTTGTGCTTGTGCAGTGCCTTGCCCAGTAAGTTTGCTGCTCAGTGCCTCCTGGCCTGTGTTTCTGTCATTCCCTTGAATGCTTATGTTTAATCAGCATCCTCTGGGGAGCAAACATTCCCTGTGCCTTCATTTGCAGAGTACTCTTGTGTTTTACCCAGAGACATCAGTGTCTGGCCTTCACAATCAGTGTGCAAGACTGGAATGAATATTATATTCAAAACAAAGAAGTGATTTCATGGGTTGGCATGCTGCATTTCTAGATCTCTGCTGATAGTATCTCCTAGCATGCACCTTTTTCCATGGGTGCCTTGCTATAACTTCAGTCTGTTGCACTGTTACATAAAGTGCTGTCTTTCATTACTTAGGCATATTTTACAGTAATTAGCTTTTAACTTCTGTTAGTCCAGATTTGCTTTCTGAGATTCTTATTACACTCACACAAAACCCTTATGCATTGTGCTGCATACTCAGCAGTCAAATCTCCGAGTACTCTTGTAACACTGTGTTATTTTACAAGTGCAGCTGGAATAAACAAGTAAGGATTTTTGTTCACCTGCTCATGGAACTGATGCCCCTTCTCCGTGGAAGACTGTCATGATCTGCTGGAAGAATAGTTGTGCATATGAGTAAAGAGAGAGGTGATCTGACCAGTATGGAATATAATGAATTTGAAATGCCTATAAAACAGAAGGGTGACTGAGAAATAAGAGTTAGTCTTGTTAAATTACTCTAGTTGAGGGGCACAAATCTGATTTCAGGTTGTGAGTTCTTCAAATTATAGTAGACCAGCCCCACACTATTCTGTGTCCTTTCTTAACTGAGTGGGGAGATGTCAGCAATGAAAAGGAGGGGGAAAAAGGGGGGATATTCAGGAGTCCCTGTCTTCTTTGGTTGTTTATTCAGCATCATTTTTACAACGTTTCTTATACCCTTGGAAGGGGAGAAGGGGAAAAGAAAACCCAGAAGATGATAGAGCTGAACTAAGTCTAAAAAAAGACATTTTTATAAGGCTGTTCTCTCTTTAGGTAAATCAGTTGTGCTTTTAAACTATACTTCATTCTTGTCTCAGTCTAGTATAGCATTTGAGTATAAATTATTATTGACTACAGTAACATAATCAGAGAAATATCACTGAAGTGGCAGCCAGCTCTTTGAATTTCCTGACATTTTGGGGCCTTGTTTTTGAATTATAAGAGGAAACAAATTATTTTGATGTTTTTGGATTCTTAAAGATCCAAAATCCTTAAAGCATTTTCAGTTCTCCCTATGGCCGTTCCTGGAGTTGATCAGTAGTAACTGTCAGCTGACATGGCTGGAGCATGTTTTTGTAATTCCATATCTGTAAGGGAACTTTCCAATCTAATAATGATCTGATGAGCTGCTCACTGCCAAAATTTCCCCTTCATGCTATATATTCCTGTACCCTTGAGCATCTCATCTTCTCATTATCACATCTGAGCTTTAATTGCCATTTCTTACCCTTTTCCTCCTGCTTCACATTTAAATGCACATTAGGTAGTTGACAGAATTCATTATAGGTATTAAGTAACATTTAGTAATGTTGCCACCTGATTTTATAGACTTCCTTTCACATTTTAAATACCTAAAGTGCTTTAGGTTTGTAAATGTCTGAAAAGGGCTACCAGAATCAGTCAGAAGATGTTTTTCCTCTTTTGGATTCCACTTGATTACAATAAGGAGACATTAGCCAGCAGTGGTAGCCCAGTTGCCCATTTGTTCTGCTGATGCTGCAGATGACACCATATAACCCCTCGGAGCCTACCTAGTGACCAAGATGATAAAAAATAAATGAGATTATTTTCTGATTATTGTAGTCTCTGCATTCTGTCTCTTGAAGAAACATGGGCTCGTGTACAGCCTGAACACATTTTAAGTATCTTAACTAATTCCTAACACATTACAACAGGTTGACTGAGGTTTGATACGTTACTGAGCTCTGTTCATGCGCACACATGTGCTTTTCTGAATTCGAGTTGTTGACAATTTCTTGACTGTACTATTAACTTTCTCAAAACCCGAGAAGGTTTGTTTAATGAGTTTTGCAGATGTGTAGTTTCACCAGGCTGCTACTTCTGCCTGAGCTGAGTCCCACCTCAAAAGTCTCTGTGGTAAAAGAGCTCTTAGCAGAGTTTTCTTCCCTCGCTTATGTTTATTAGTGTCCTGTGTGTACCCTGCTCTTTTCTACCTCCATTATTACTTGAAATCTTCTTATGGAAGATGAAAGTTACAATATTTGGTGCTAATTATAAGATGTAATACTTTCTGTGGCTCTGAAACAAGCACCTATGTGATACGGATTCACCTGTTTGATGTAATGAGCTGCGTAGAAAGATGTTGTGCGCTATTTCTTGCTGTCACAAGTGTGTCTTGGTGCACATCAAAACTAAACCTCAGTCTTTCAGTTCAGCTCTTCTAAGAAGTGGAACTTCTTTATTCATAGCTACTGGGTCATTGGATGACACAATATATTTTCTTCCATTTGATTCTCGTAAACCATTTCTTGACTAGCAGGGAGAGTAACTGCTTCAGGAAGATGTTATTACAGGATGTTTAACCACAGTAGAGTTTTATGAACTCCATGGTGCATTATAAAGTTCTGCAGGATACAAAAATACTTTGAGTTTCTGAGTTTGAAAGGTTGCTTGATCAAACCCTTTGCCAGCTGTATCCGGAATTGTCTCAGTGTCCCTGAGTATCTTCCAGAAAATCATGAGCTTGGGGTGCCTGCTTTACTTCCTAATGGTGAGTGTACATAGTTTTCACATAAGACATCCTCCAAAGAACAGATTTAATTCAGAATGATTTGAGAAGTTCAGCCATGGGGTAAGAATAATGATAGGAAGCTTTGGAGGAAGTTGTAAGAAACTGGGGAGAAGAATTTGGAAAGAAAAAGTCAGTGTGGTTTTGTGACACGGTGTAAAAAAGCAGATCTGTATCCAAGGTGCAACAGTAAGAAAAATTCATTGGAACCACATTATTCTTTCTCAGTAGCTCTGCACGTAATCTCCCTTCCAGTTTCACTCTTTCTCTTGCTACAGGCATCACTCAGCCTCCAGTTTGGTTGAGGGAAAGTCCATGAACATGTGCCAAGCCACCAGGGTCACTTTCTAGTTCTCACACTTTCTGAAAGTTATTTTTGTGGACTTTTCCCTCCTTTGGTGCTTTCTGCAGACATCTGAGTGTAGAAGTGCTCTTTTTTTCCACCTCATTACTTTCCTCTGTATACCCATTGCGGTTAAAAGCTGGTCAGTAATCTGGAAATGAAGTCATCAGGATTGTTTTAAAGGACAGAATTTTAGAGGCAGAAGAGAAACAGAATTTGTCTTTTGAGGCCTTTCAGATATTCATAGAAATTAAGGGAGAGTCAATTGACTGTCATTTTATTGCCGTTGCTATTTTACAGGGGAATCGGGGGAAAAAACCCTAATCTTGAGTTTGAAGATGGGGCTGCATTTTACACAGTGTCTACAGAGTTGGGTTTTAAACTTCTCAAAGTCAAAAATAAGTACTTCTGTAGATGTTTCTGCTTTTCCTGAATTTGTGGTTTCTTAACACAAAAATCTTTCTTTCTTTTCTCTAGGGCTTCATTAGGATGTTTAGCATTGGTTACCTGATCCAGTGTTGCCTTCGGATTCCATCCACCTTCCGGCATCTGTTTACACAACCATCCCGGCTACTTTCCCTCTTCTACAACAAGGAAAACTTCCAGCTTGGAGCTTTTCTGGGATCTTTCGTCAGTATATACAAAGTAAGCTTAAAACATGCAGAAATGACAAATGCCATGGGTTTTATTTCACTTTTCAGAATGTCACAATGAGCTAAGTGTAGCCACTAAATATTACTGGTAGTATTTGCTCTACAGCAACAAATTCTGTAGTATTGCAGTAATCAGATCATAAATAGAAAACGAGTCTTCCTTTCTGTATGCTCTTGCTATCATTTCTGAATAAACCAGATGGATTGTGCAGCGTGGTATCAAGATCAGGAGTTAGGGTGTACTTCAGAGACAGTGAATTGAGCAGTAGCAGCAGTGTTGCCACAGAGAAGCCATTTGCAGATTGTTTTGGGCTCAAATATCTGGAATTCTTACTTGACGCTAAATAGTAGGAGATTGCAGAACATATATCACATGAGCTGAGGAGACATTGCGCTTACCACTCGAAAATGTACCCTTCTACACCATTATAAAATGACAGATTGCAAACTGATGGGCTTTCACACAGCATTGTTGGGATTAATTAGGTGATGTTTATTTATGCCAAAAGAGAATATGACGAAGCACACACCCTGAGGGAGAATATATAAAATAGTGCTGTGCTGAAGTGGCTTTTGCACTTTTATAGTCTCAATCACGTATGTTGTTTTTCAACTGCCACTTTACTGGCTCTGCAAAGTTAGATAATTCTGTATTATTGTGGAAGCTGAAATAATTTTGACATCTTTTAAAAGCTTCAGTTGCAAAGTGTAATTTAGCTCTATAGATACTCCTTTTACAAGGGTGATGTGCTCTGACCTTTATTTACTGTAAGTAAAGGAGAGTATAGGAGATGAAATACAGGAGATTGCAAAGAAATACAAGAAAATACATTTTCATGTGAGGGTGGCCAAGTATTAGAACAGGTTGCCCAGTGAGGCTGTGTAGTCTCTAGACTTGGGGGTGCTCAGAACTCAACTGAACAGGTTCCTGAGCTACCTACTCTAATTAGATCTGCTTCAGGCTGGAGCAGATGAACTCCAGAGGTCCCTTCCAACATAAATCATCCTTTGATTCCATGAAGAGCACACATTAGATGGCTTAAGAGGCTGACACAAAGTATCGAAGTATCTCAGAGTAGACATCATTACTATAGTTTTACGTACTATCTCAAAGTAGACATCATTGGACTGTCATACTGAACTATATAATGTTCTGTTGGTGCCGTCAGCGCTGGATTCAGCTTTACTAAGCAGATCTTGAACTATTAACAGAAATTTACCAGGGGTAAAATTTGGAGACAAAGTATGTCTTTCCAAAACAGTTGAACAAAACAATGGAGAGGATAAAGCAGATGTGGAATGATCCAGATCATTTGGTGACCTGCAGTCATCCGAATTAATATAGACTAAGTCACAGTTACATCTGTTCTGGCCTGAACAACTGTGTATTGTTGTCTGTGTCAACAAACAGGTTATTATGAGTATCATGGTGTCTTTTAACCATATGCAGGTCTAACTTTTTAGATTAATATGTTTTCCTAGTTCTAGAATATATTAGATGCATGGAAAAACCTAGAGATGTTTGGTGTGTAGTTGAAATCAGTCTTCATCATGGGAAAGTCTAGACAACTACAGCAAATAAAGATGACATGAATTCAAGATTAGCATTGGAATTTGATTGGTATTCAAATTGGATTGATCTACTGTCTGAAAGAAATAGTAGTGGTAAACAGGTTTCAGGTACTGTGGATTATGGATATTCTCACATTGCACAATACATACTGTGAGTTATATTACTAGCCTATAGAGGAGTGTCTGTAGTCTGTGCCTTATGAAAGAGAAATAACTAGGACTAATCCTGCTCTCTGTTCACCTACAGGGTACTAGTTGCTTCCTGCGTTGGATGCGAAACCTAGATGATGAGCTTCATGCACTTGTAGCTGGTGAGTCCATGAAAAGAAGTTTATATTGCCTCTGTCGGGACTTTGCCTTGTCTGTTGTCCCATTCCCTTTTCTGACTCCAATGATGAAAATAGGACTGTGCACATCAAGGTTGTGTCATGTTTCAGATAGCTTCAAATAGTTAAAATTAAAATTATAAGGCAAATTCAACCAAATGGTGTGATTTTCATGGTCAGCTTCAAGGACTTTATACAAATGTAAACTTGTCCTTTATTTTCCAACTGTAGAGATGTGAGTTTCAAATACTGACTCCTCCATACGTGACAGAAAACCCATTTGAAAGGATGGGCTCCACCAGATCCAAAGAAGGACCCTTTGCCATGAAATCTGTGTGTGGTGCAGGCCCTTCCTTGCTGTTTGTGCATCTGTCACATACTGGAACCTCAGGGGTCTCTCTGTGTGGGATGAGAGAGGAAATCTAAGCCCTGAACTACAGCTTTGTTTCAGGGTTTCAAAACTTCTCTTTTTAATGACAAAGTCCACATTTTGTTGGGCAGCACAGGGACATGACTGAACTTTGTTGTAGCAGCAGAAAACAATCTTGTGCGGTGTCTCCTGAGCTGACATACTGCAACATAAATCACAATCTTAACAATCCTTTTGTTTTCTAATTGTTACAGGGTGTCTAGCAGGAATTTCCATGATGTTTTACAAAAGTACTACTATCTCTATGTATCTGGCGTCCAAATTAGTAGAGGTAAGATAGTGCCCTTGTAACAGAGCTCTTTATTTCATCTATCTTTTCAAGGCAGAAAAAGAAAATGACCTGCACAGGCTTTGTTGGACAATTCCATTATATTCCGAAGCTGTGTGGCAGTGGTGTGTTTCAATACATGTGTGCCAAGAGGCAGTGCCTTTCTGTGGTCTCATTTCTTTCTTATTTTCTTTTCTGTGACTCATTTTTAAAGTCCTTTTTCCACTGGTCTCCATGTATGTTCTCCATGAATTCTTTTAGTCTCCTGATAGCCCTTTGCTTTGTAGCTCTTGCAGACTTTTTAAATCTGGAAGTTCCAAGAATTCTGCCAGAAACATAAATCAGACCTAGTCCTTAATTGCAGATTTATTGCCAAAAGCTACAGCTTCACTTCCTGCCTTTGTTCCCTAATTTTGGCATTCAACAATCTGAGATAACTCAAAATAGCTTAGGTTTTAGTCTATAGCTGGAGCTGTTTGTTGGTGTACTTCAACTGATTGAATTCCCAGCTTTGCAATGAATTTTGTTCTAATTGCTGTTTTTCAGGCTTGAATTCTGACTATGAACTTGTTAAAATGAGAAGCCCAGGGAAGAGTAAAGTTTGTAGAGTTTGGATTTGCTGATGAAACTTTGCAACCAGTTTCTGATGTCTTACTGTGCTTTTTCCATAAAATCAGGACTTAGTCATGGTTATTTCCCCAACAGCACCACTGGAATAAGTTGGGAGCCTCTCCTATTATGCACCATCCCAGAATGACAAAGCAGACCTCAAGGGCCTCGTGTCCTAGTGTTATTTATCCACCTCCACTACCAGAGCAGAATTCATTTCAAAGAATATAAAGAAGGAACCTTTATTCTTGTGAAGCATAAAATTAAGCATAAAAAGGGAAGATATCCTCTGTTTAGTCTTGCTTCTTGTAATCCTCGATCAACCTCTGAAGGTAGTTCACGTGTTGTTACATAAAGCAAATCTGAGTTATCCATATTGATTTTTAGAACACCAGTTGTAAAAAAAAACCAATATTATCTTATATTGCTGATGGTTTTCTCTGGACTTTGAGACATTGTGGCTGCAGTGAAATAAGAAAAGTGCTATGTGTTCTTTCTTTCTTTTGTCATCTTACGCAAGCCAAGGGTAACTGACCGAAGAGGCGTATGCTGCTTTGGAAGGTCAAGCTGTGCTCAGGAAAATAAACTTTACATGTTTTCTCAGAAAGTAAAGTATGTGATTTCAAGCTGTTTAAGAACAGTGAATAGTCACTTTGTTGGGATAGTTATTGCATTGTTCTTTTGGTTGTTTAAAATGAAGAATTCCACACAGCAAACTCCCTTTTTTATCTCTAAGATCTGCACTACCTTTTTTAACACCCAAAGCTGTTGCTAGGTCCTGTTCTATGCATTAACAGCCTCTCACTTTGTTGATCTTGGTTGACTTCTATAAGCCGTCTCCATCAATGTCACATTTCTGGACATATGCAAAAATATCGGAGCGTAGGTTAATAATGTTGACATGGTTTTTTGAAAAGGTAAAATAAATAAGAACTAAAAAAGCTACTTTTACTTTATTTTGCTTCATTCAGCATTTTTTTTTGTTTATTTTTATAGACTATATACTTCAAAGGCATTGAAGCAGGGAAGGTTCCCTATTTTCCTCATGCAGATAGCATCATCTATGCCATTTCCACATCGATATGCTTTCAGGCAGTAAGTATGATGTTTTTTGTGTCAAATGCTGAATAAAATGAGGACTGCAGGGTTACAGTGATTCCGGCAAGATGCTGTGAATCAGGGCTCCTGCTTTTGAGTGTTATTGTGGGAAGATCATTTCTAGGACTCATATTTCTAATATGCTTGTAGCCGAATACATTATAGAAAGTACTGAATTCTTTGGAAAGGATCTTCAAATGCATTGACCTAGAGGATGCATGTAAATGCATGGACTTTCATAAGCATGTGAAAGGACAGTTTGTCAAGGAGACAAATAGTATGTTGTAATATTTTAATATCCATAAAATTTTCAAGACCCATAAAAGTTTTTAATCAACTGGAAGTTTTTACTTCAAGCCAACTTGAAGTTGCCTAATTGAAAAAATCTGCCAAAGTTAGTAAGAAAATTTGAAGTTTTATGTTCAAACAAGCTGTAGTTATCGTAGTTTGCGCTTCCCAAGTCAGTTGCATGCCTTCAGCTTCAGTCCAGTTATCAGCTGCATCAGCTGGAAAGCTCCTTTTCAGTGGTACCCAAATTACTCTTCTCTTCTACTGCATCTCCATTTCTAGACCTGCTGCTGAAACGTCCCACTGCATGTTTTCTGAACCTCCGTAACTAAATGTATTTTTTGTACCCCTCAATAAAGATAGTATAAAAAGATCCTAAAACAGTCTTTTGTGCTTAACTGCATAGTGCCACTCCTCCTCACTGCTCCCAAATGGAATATCTCTCATTCTAGTATCAAAGAGAACTGATATTTTAATGCTTGGGATGTGCCTAAAGGTCTGCAGCATTGAGATCTCCAAA
This sequence comes from Ara ararauna, assembly GCA_028858755.1. Lineage (NCBI taxonomy): Eukaryota > Metazoa > Chordata > Aves > Psittaciformes > Psittacidae > Ara > Ara ararauna. The sequence continues at coordinate 125,840,427 of CM054378.1, read as the reverse complement.
ATAACTGTTGGCAAGGACTGTCATATCAGGCTAACAGAAATAATGTTTGTATGAGAAAAGAGGAAAGGATTTTTCATTACTTAATAACTGATTGGAAAAAGACTCCAAGAATAGAAGTAAATTGCTAGGTTTAGGAGGGAGGAAGGAAGGAAGGGGAAATTAGCAAGGGGATCTGCGCTGTGACATTTGTTACTCACTATATTCATAAGTGACCTGGAAAAGTAATGAAATAGAATAGAATCATAGAATAGTTAGGGTTGGAAAGGATCTTAAGGTCATCCAGTTCCAACCCCACTGCCAGGGGCAGGGACACCTCCCACTAAACCATGCCACCCAAGGCTCTGTCCAACCTGGCCTTGAACACAGCCAGCGATAGAGCGTTCAGAACTTCCCTGGGTAACCCATTCCAGTGCCTCACCACCCTTACAGTAAAGAATTTCTTCCTCAATCCAATATATCCAATATAAACTTCCCCTTTTTAAGTTTGAACCTGTTACCCCTTGTGCTATCACTACATTACCTCATGAAGAGTACCTCCCCGACATCCCTGTAACGCCCCTTCAGATACTGGAAGGCTGCTCTGAGGTCTCCACGCAGCCTTCTCTTCTGCAGGCTGAACAGCCCCAACTTTCTTATCCTATCTTCATATGGGAGGTGCTCCAGTCCCCTGATCATCCTCATGGCCCTCCTCTGGGCTTGTTCCAACAGTTCCATGTCCTTTTTATGTTGAGGACATAAGAACTGCACACAGTACTCCAAGTGAGGTCTCAGGAGAGCAGAGTAGAGGGGCAGGATCACCTCCTTTGACCTGCTGGTCACTCTCCTTTTGATGCAGAAGATAAGGATTTTGGTTATATATCATTATTTAAGATATATAACATGAAATATAAAGAAATGGAAGATCACAAAATGCAGAGTGGCATAAAATAGTAGGTAAATTTGGCATCCACAAGTGCAAAATCATGTGTGCAGGAATAATAAGGATTATTGCTGCTTTCTCTGCAATGAGATCTAAGTTACCTGCCAGCACTTTTGAAAGGCAGTCTTGTGGGAATATTGGTATGCTGGTGGTGGGCATAGAGAGTGTTGCATTCAGCTGTGAGCTGCTTGTCTGGTGGTAATTCTGGTCATTGGCAGGTGATAACAGCTGCTTTCAGACCATGAATTAGGAGATGATGTTTTAAAAATTAAATACATATTTATATTTCATGTAATACATATCCATATATATCCATAACTATCCTTTCACTGGGTTTGGCAATGTTCTGTAGCAGCTGAAGCTTTTCCCTGACGCTCAGCAGGCTCTGACGCAGTTCTCTCCTTGCAGGCTGTCATGGAAGTTCAGAGCCTGAGACCTTCATACTGGAAGTTTCTTCTACGACTAACAAAGGGCAGGTATGCAGTCAGGGGTATGTTAAGGCTTGTCCAAGCACATTATTGATCACACTTAGCTTTCTGTGTCATTCGCTGTCAACAGCAGAGCTGTAGTAGTACATATGGGCTAATTTCCTGGGTATTTACTTTGCTTTTCAACTGGTTTCCAGTCCGATGGAAGTTCTTTGCTGATGAAGTGATGTTGCTGAGTTCAGTCTAATGGCAGGAGCAAAGACTTAAATCTAGTTAAGACTATTTAGCAGACGAAGGTTTTACTTGAAGCTTTTTTCATCTTTTAGTTCACTTGGAGGGTGGAATGCTTTCAGATTTCAGTGGAATAAAAAGAATTCAGTAAACAAGTATACAGGCTAAAGAAATCACTTAGTATGTGCAGTGATTGCCAACATGGTATTAGTAGTAATGTTTAAAAGCATTACTAGAAATGTCAGAGTATTTCCTAAGAATACTTTGAAGATTCATTAGGGCTTTTTTATAGGCCATTTGTTTAAATTCAGAAAGGTATCTTTTTTCCTTGGAAAGCTAATGAAAAATTTCCACTTATTATAACCATAAATTTACACTTTAATGTCTTACTGGATATTTTTCCTCTTATTTGCTGCAGGGATCTAAAATGCTGACTCTTTAAAATAGGTTTTGCTGGAACTGATTTCTAAAAATACAATTTGGTGAAGTATATACTATTACTCTGATGTGTAAGGCATCAGTGCAGACATCAGGAACAAGGCATCCAAATCTCAGTGTAGATCAGGTTAGGAATGGGATTATACAAGATAACGTCTGTCATGACAGTGGGCTCTCCAGACAGTAAAAACAGAAGTGAAATCAGAGCCCAGTCCCTGGAACATGTTGAACCCACACTCCCTGTGTCACAGCACACTCTTAGCTGGACAGGAGGTGACTGAGTACACTGCTAGACATCGTAGGCACCTTTTGGGATCCTTGGAGGCAGCCTGCAGGCAACCTCTGAGGCCATACAGACATGGTACAAGGGTGACATCAGTGCAGATATCCAATTTTGGTTGCATTTTTCCCCTTTTCATAATCCTAAGATTGCTTTAATTGAAACGGAGGAGGGAAAAGAAATTCTGTTCTGCTTATTTCTTTTATCTGAGGCAAATTTCTATAATAGTAATTTTGACACTCCATAGAGGTGATTTCTTTTGACATTCCATAGGTCTTTAACTGTACAGTTCTGAAAGTGAAATGAAATAGGTTGTAACACCCATGAATTGTTACCCAGAAATGGGCAAGCACAGCCAGAGTCTGCTCTGCTGGCACGATGACGAGCAGTAGTGTTTTGTTTGACCTTTTTTTGTGGAGTTAAAAGTAGAATAGGACTCTCCCCTCTGTCACAAGTATGTTCTATAAAGTACATCTGCACAAAGCACTACTAAACAGATGTGTCAGATGTGATTTCTTTTTAATCTTTATTGCGTGAGAGGAAAAACTTGTAATCTCTAAACGTTGCAGGCCTGTTTATAAATATTTGGGTAGCGTTTCATAAAATGAAATAATTTCAACAATAATTCTGCTTTTTTCATAATTAAATGAATAATCCATTCCTGCCTTCATGCCTCTTCTTTTCCAGGTTTGCTCTCATGAACAGGAAAGCTTTAGATGTATTTGGTACCGAAGCATCTAAGTACTTCAAGGATTTCACACCTAAGCTTGACCCCAGATACACTGTTGTACCACCAGAGCTACCGCTGGAGTTGTCTTGAACACGACAGTATATCTTGTCATTGAATGTGATCAGCTTTTGTCCTGAGAAGTTAATTAACTTAACAGTCGTATATATGGAGAAGAGCTTGGGCTCCGCTTCAGTATTATTTCAATGAGAAATGCTTTTTACCAATCAAAAGTACTGAAGCTTTGCAGGAAAGTGTGGCTTAATGATTAAGCCCCTTCCATAAGCAGAAACTATATTTGGATGACTGTAGTTGGATGGCAGTCTGGTAGATTCCTGAATGAATTAAACAAATGAGTAATATATTTAGAGAAGTAAAATATAAATTATCCATCACAACTTCCAGAAAATGCTGTAGTTCACAGTAGTGAAACTAAATGTAATTCTTAATTTAGAAAGGAAGACAAGTGGCATAGCTTAGGTCCAGAGTTTTGCCTGATCTTGCAGCTATTGCAGTCAAGTAGAAATGCCTCCCTGGATTTCTCAATTGTGTCACTGCCCACTGGTTATTTAAAACAGCAGTATTTTAACACAGCTATAGCTGCAAAATAAGGGATTCCTTTGGAAAAGAAAATACGTGTTAATACAGAAACCACATTCCAGGGCTGTGAATCCCACTGGCGATGCGGATAACAGAGAAGGCAAGTGGGAAGGAGGTACCATTGGCTGCTGCGTGGCAAGGAGCAGGGGGTGTGGTGGTCAGGATCTGCCAAGTGGAAAAGGACAGAAGCAGTGGAGGAAGGAATGAAACGTTCCAGGCTCCGAGATGGTGCTGGGAAGAGCCTGCAGTTCCAGACCTAAAAAAAGCCAAGAACAAAACAAAGCTCCCCCAAAATACACTGAAATGAAATGTTTGTTTTTAAAGGGCTTGACACTGTCGCTTTCGATGGTGCATGGGCTTGTTTGTCAAGCTGCAGCGCCAGCCAGCATTTCAAGTGTTTCTTTTAAAGAGAGCTGACCCCCTGAGGTGAGACTCAGAGAATGTTTTTGCTGGTCGTTTTAATAGTGTTTTTATCTTGTACTTGGTGAAAAGTGGTTTTCCATCGAGCCATCAGACAGCCACAACTGGGACAGTTACATTCAGCTTAATGGGGTACTCAGTGCAAATAACTACCTACACAAATTCCATCTCAATTTTACCCTCAGTATTCCTGCAAGTAAGAGCTTGTGTTCTAAAGCAAGACCTTGACGTGCTAATTGCTGCTTAGTTTTGCTTTTTGGGGCTCTTCGTATGTTAGAATCCATTCAGGTGATGCTGAATGGTGTTCATTACCTAGAGCTTAATGAAAAGATGAACTATATTCACATTCAAGTGAAGAGAGACCAGGTAAGCCAGGGAATGGAAATTGCAGTAGGTTGCATGTGTTTTAAAAAGAAAAAAGAACAAGAAATCAGTATTTTATTGGGAGTCTTTGTCTGATTATATGAATTGAATTAATGAATAGAAACTCTATCTTGTAATACAGCTCTAAGCGTATTTTAATTCCCACTAGTTTTCTTATTACTGAATTGACAGTAATTTTTATCAGATTTGTAGGAATGTCATTAAAATCATACCAGTCTGTGCGCAAAACCTGCTTCTTCATCTGCAACAGTGATGCTTTATCGCTGGTACTAAAGGTGCTTCATCCTTTCAAATAGCAGTTGTCCAAGTTAGTGTGAATAAAGTTCTGCAAGCTAGTTTGTATGCAGTATTTTATTGCTTGAAATCTTATCTTAAAATTCCTCAAAAGGAAATAAAGAGTTAATTCAGCAAGAACGTCTAAAGGATCATAATAGGTTTGTAGCGTTTTTCCACTGGAATACGGTCTGAAATATTTGACCTTGTAAAGTCTGAGAAGTTATATATTTTAGGTAATACATTAGAACTCACATACTATATTATGAATACTTTGTAGTGTAACTATGTACCATTCCCAAACGTAAAGATATTTTATAGATGGATTCATTTTCTTCACTGGAATGACACTTGTGATTGTTTCTCTATTTGAGGTCAGAAAAATCTGAAGTACTACATCTCAGCAGCTAAACAACAGTCCTGTCTATGTTTCCCTGCTTCCAAAATCCGCAGTCCTTGTAGCAAGTTATTTTTGTGTAATGTAAAAAGAAATTAAAAAGTTATAAATTATTTTTATTCAGATCAAGTATATGTAAGAGGGAAAAAAATAAAGTCCCAATAATAAACAGTTGCTGCTTGAAAAAGTGACTTTTTGTCTAGGTTGTTGTTAATAAGCCATCTGGAGTCGTAAATGAAGTCATATTGATCGTAAAGGAATGCCAGGAAGATGATTGAGCATTTAAATCATACGGGTGCATTACAGAATATAGTCCTAATGCAGTGTAAGTGAAGAGGTAGTGCCAAAAGGGGTAACTTCAGCTCCATGCTTCCACAGGTAACCGTGCACTGTGGGTAGAGGTTATGTCATGTTTCCTTGTTGAGCAGAGGAGCCCCAAGTTGATGGTGAAGACCATGGAAGGCTGCATGGCTCCGGCTCTGCCCATGACTTGAAATAGCGTGATTCCTCCCCCCGGTGTGGCACAGCTCTCTGGGGGTTTGATCATATGATGTGTGTCTGTTTGAAAACATCATATTTCTTGCAAGTAGAAGCTGATTTTGTGAAGAGGAATACAGAGGGACACTGGGGAAATGGTGGGTCAACCTGGAGAAGTTCAATATAGGTTGCCTATAAGGAAGAAATTCTTCACTGTCATGGTGGTGAGACACTGGCACAGGGTGCCCAGGGAAGCTGCGGCTGCCCCATCCCTGTTAGTGGTCACAGCCAGGTTGGACGGGGCTTGGAGCAACCTGGTCTTGTGGGAGGTGTCCCTGCCCGTGGCAGGGGGTTGGAACTGGATGATCTTCAGCTCTTTTCCAAGCCAAACAGTTCTATGATTCTAAATGCTGGTCTGGAGGCTTCCATTTCCATGTTCGTGTTTCTAAGCAGTATGCCCTTCGCCAAAGACACTGTAATTTCCTTCACTTCAGCCCTTGCTCTGCACCTGGATGAATCCAGCAGCGGAAGTACTTGCAGGTGACTCTGTTTGGGGGTCTCACTTTCACAAGTCAATTCCTTTTGCAAAACACGTTTTCTCCCACTCCTTTGAGGATGCAGTGGAATAATTTGATACTTTCTGTTAAGCTGCTTAGAATTCAGTTTCATGTGCTTATAATTCAGTAGAAGATCCTGAATGTTCTGTTTATCCTATAGGTGATTTTACAGGAAGATCTGAGGAAAGGATATATTTTGTAAGGAGCCTAAAATTGCCAGTGTGGATGTACTGGCAAAGTCATGCCTCTCTCTCACTTGCCATTATCCATGTTAAAATGGGATTGCTTCACTCAGGACACAGCACTCACCTTTTGCAGGTGATGGATTACATCCTTCCATCCCCTTCAAACACAACACTCATTTTACCAACAGGCTTCTTTGAGGACACAGAAATGTGAATTAGAGCATGCTTTCATCTTAAGGACTTCTTTTTCCTGGCACAGCCCCACGAGTTTTCCACTTGCTAATTAAGACAGAGGGTGGTCAGAGGAATTCCAGCTATTAATGCCAAGGCTTTAGCCAGGCTGGAAGAGGCTGGTTGGAAATCCAGGAGGACGATTAATCTCACACTGGAGGAATCCAGTCGATGCTTTTTCCCCTCAGCTGCTGCAGCGGAGACGTAAAGAACTGCCATGGCTGTTGGAGCAGGAGCTGAAGGGGCTGCTCTCAAGGCTGCTTGAAGGTGACAGAAGACCTGATCACACAGGGTCTGATCACACAGGGTCAGGGACAAAACAAAGGCTTTTTTCTGTGTTTTCCTATTATTTAAAGGGTGAAGTCCTGCTTTCCCATTGCAGACAGTAACAGCTTATGAGAAGGGGCAGATGGGGCTGGGGTGAGCAGACATTAAACTGGTGCTGCTTGCACCCTTTTGATACAGACTGCAACAGAGTTCTGAACAGACCAGAGATGTTTTGCAAATTGTCTATTGGCCATGAATAATAAATAATAGATAATCGTGTATTTCCAGCCCAGGTCATTTGTGATTATATTCCCAGCCTAATTTCATAGAATCATAGAATCAGCTGGGTTGGAAAAGACCTTTAAGTCCAACCGTTGCCTTGTGCTGCCAAGGCCACCACTAAACCGTATCACTGAGGGCCTCATCTACGCAGTGTGTGGACACTTCCAGGGACCATGACTCCACCACTGCCCTGGGCAGCCTGTTCCAGTGCCTGAGCACCCTCTCAGTGAAGAAATTGTTCCCAGTATCCAGTCTAAACTCCCTGGTGCAGCTTGAAGCCGTTTCCTCTCGTCCTATCGCTTGTTACTTGGGAGAAGAGAGCAACCACTGGTCTGATTGTCTCAAATCACTGATGTCTCAAACTGTCTTGCGCCAAAATGCTGTTATATCTGCTTGGATACAAACAATATCATGAAGAGTTTGGAACCAGGGCAGAAACTGACCCCCTGGTTCACCTGTGACATTTTCTGTGTGATGCACATAGCCTTGTTGGAGGGGAGAGCTCTTTTGGCTGTGCTGCCTGCACAGAGGTGAGCTCCGCTTGATCTCGCCTGCATCTCTGGAGGCACATGGCTTTGATTCCCCAGCCAGCATACCAGGGGTGATGGAGAAGGGGCCTTGAGCAACCTGGTCTGTAACATAGTGGAGGGTGTCCTTGCCTGTGTCAGGCCATTGGAACTGAACGAGTTTAAGGTCCCTTCTGACCTGAACCATTCTGTGGTCAGGTGCCTGTGTCTCTCAGACACAGCCTTCAGAGCAACTAAGCTCTGCCCTCACTGTCGGTCCCAAAAGCAAAGCAGTGTTGCTCATGCAGGGGCTATGAGGGAAGTGAAAAAGCTGGCATGTGACTTGGTGACTGCTTCATGTCTGCCGGCTTAAAAGGAGCAAAAGTCATCAACATTCATTCTTGTTTGTCTGGATTGGCACCACCTTCATCTGCTCACTCACAGCGCACTGAAATCAGGGCAGGAAACCTGTGGCCTGCAAGCATGAATTCCACATCAGGAAGCCCAGGCTTCCTCTGAGGACTTGCAGCCTGTTCCTCAAGGGGTCAACCTGGCTGATTGGATCAGTCCCGGTGCACTGGACTGAGCCAGACTGGCTGCTGTGGTCAAAGACATGCCCAATGGCCTCCTGCAACTTGCAGCATGCAGAACAAAGCTTCACTGGTGATAAGCCTCCTTTGACGTCTTTGATATCCCTTTGATAGTGCTCTTCACGTGTTGGCCTGCCTGGAAGTGTGGCTCTGTGGAGTCTCTGATGAGCAGTCGCTTTGTGAGCGCAACCTTGGGCTTCATGTTCACTGTTCTGTAGCTCCGGATAGGTTCAAACTGAAACAAGGGAAGTTCAGGGTAGATATAACAAGGAAGAAGTTCTTTACTGTAAGGGTGGTGAGGCACTGGAATGAGTTGCCCAGGGAAGTTGTGAATGCTCCATCCCTGGCAGTGTCCAAGGCCAGGTTGGACAGAGCCTTGGGTGACATGGTTTAGTGTGAGGTGTCCCTGCCCATGGCAGGGGATTGGAACTGAATGATCTTAAGGTCCTTTCCAACCCAAACCATTCTGTGATTCTATGACTCAATAGAAGGAGCCTGAAAAACAGCCTTTGTAGTGCTCCTGTGGGAAGCCCTGTGCTGAAGCCTTGCTCACCTCTCTGTCCCCCTTCACTCCTGTGGTTCAAATGCACAGTAACCTACAGCCACCGAAGACGATCTGCATCCCTGCTCCAGGCCATGTCAATCCAAAGATGACCCAGTGGGTCAAGTGCAGCTGAGAACAGCAGCAGTGGGGCTGCCTTCCTCAGCCAAGGATGTGTTTGACCATCACGCTGGCTTTGATCTGTGCACAAACAGGGATGCTGGGCAGGAATTGCAGCTTGCTCCAGCAATCATAATACCACTCAGCATGGGACTAATTTTTGATTCCATGAACTACTTCTAAATTATTTTGCTGTAATAAGTTGGGGTGGGAGGAGAATCTTCTCACTGAGATGAGTCCAAAGGAAACAGTGTGTGCAGCAATGCAGTGATCTTCCTGGCAGCCTAGGAAAGTTTGTCCCATGTTATCAGTCCTTAGCTCAGGTCCTTAGACCAAATCTTTCTTTGAGCTCTTGATCTTCAGAGTTTTCTGTGCTATAATGCAGCAGTGACCTTTTCTTGCTGTGTTGGATTAGAACCATCGAATGGTTTGGGTTAGAAAAGACCTTAAGATCACCAAGTTTCAACCCCCTGCCATGGGCAGGGACAGCTCACACTAGAGCATGTCACCCAAAGCTCTGTCCAAGACTTGACGATTTGAGCACTTTATGCCATCATGTAGAAGAATGATCTCCGTTCACTCCAGTCCCTGTCTCCTATCATGGGTGGGAGCTTAGGCCAGACTCCCACATATATGACTTATGAATCTCATTCTCCGTTTTTGGAGCATCAGCCTCAAAACTTGCTCTTCGTGCTGTTTTCAGATGTGAAGATCCCTGAGCACCTTCTGTGCTGCCACTTCTCCTGCAGAGATAGCACTGAGCAGCCTCCTGCCTCCCTCATGCCCACAAGGATGTGTGGGTCCCTTTGCCAAGCCAAGGTCCCTGAGGCACCCCAAAAGCTGTCCTGAGGGAACAAGGTCTGTCCCATGCAAACCCTTGGCCATGTCCCAGGACCTGCTGGCTGTGCACTGGTTGGTCCTGGCCAACAAAAGCCAAGGAGCTTGCTTAGAGTCTTAAAGCCTACTTAGAGCGTCCCCAGAACACTTCAGCTTATGGGTATGAATGCAGCATTGATGTATGGGGAAGGACAGTACTTCCTGCACCTCCAGCACTGCTGTGGGGCTGCTTCTGTGCTCACTGCAGAGCTGAAAGCAGTGACAGGGGCTCAGCACCGAGGCAGTGATCTGCAGAGAGTTTGTTGTGATGTCGGAGTTCAAGTCCTGATGCCTTGTCAAGGCAAGGCTTTGTCCCTTTGTTTGCGCAGGAAGCTTCTGATTCCCAGACACTGCTCGTTGCTATTAAAAGGGAGGAAAGTGAGTCATGGAGCTTCCTATTGGCCTGAGGAGATACGCAGAGATACTGCTTGCGAGGGACTCGGCGCAGGCAGGGGAGCGCCTGGCAATGAGGGAGAAGTTGAACAAAGAGCTCTTGGATTCATGGCTGAAAATTAACTGCCTGAACCAGCGGTGGACATAAACACGTTCCTCTTCTGGGCAATCGTTCCAGGGGGGTGCAGCGCTGCTCTGTCAAGGACCGGGGTAAGGCAGGGTGATGCGTGTCTTGTAGCTTTAACTGCCATAACTCACTCCATGGACAAAGCCGGGGAGGAAACCGGATGTGTGTGGAGAGACGATGGATGTTCCCGTTTCCCCTTGGTCTGCTCTGGAAATCACTGCTGATTCCCGGGAAGTTCGCAGGCTTGTGTTTGTTTTGCTGTCAGAACCGTGCTAACCACGCCGCAGGGAACAGTGAGTCCCAGGCAGGGCCAGGCATGGGTGTCCTGGGGCAGGAGGTGCATCTCTGCCCTCCCTCCTTGGGCAGAGACCTTCCTCGAGGTGATAACGTGCCAGGTGCCTCCTGCAGCACAGAAAGGAGCGTTTTCATTCTCCAGAGGGGTATCTTCAGCCTCCTGAGAGGATGTACTGCAACGGCCGACCACGTGGGACTGGTGTCGTTTTGACTTCCAAGCAGCCCTCTCTGCTGCCATCAGAGTCCTTTTAGTGCTTTTCGTTAAACAAAAATGGCTGTTTTGACTTCAAGCTCAAGAAGTGATGGAGGATAACAGGTCACTACCATGTAAAGGACACAGCCCTCCTGGTGTATGTACGATCTTCAAGAGGCTGATGATGGGCTGGATGGGCTCGTGTTAAGCTCCACATGGAAGACAGTACATTTTGTGCCAAGAAAATCAAGAGGCAGTAAAAACTGTGCCCCCTCGTTGGAGACAGGGACTTGAGAGGAGAGGAAGGGCTCTGAGTACAAGTTGTTTGCAGGCATTTGCCATTTCTAACGTCTCTTGTGAGCTTCCATTAGGGAGCAAAACAAGCAAAATGCAAGACCTCCCTCCCTGAACCTCTGAAAGGATCCTTTATGCATTCCTACAAAGTCCAGGGATGACCTTCTGTAAAAATGATGGAGTAATGCAGCCAGATCCAACTCCTCGCACCCTGGAGATCAGGGTCCCTGACGTGTTCTCAAGGCAAGCAGCCGACCAGTGAAACACCCCGACCCGATACACATGATTGGAGATGCTTGTAAAATTCTCTGTAATACCATACAGGAGGAAGGAAAAGCAGAAAGAAGTGGAAACAACCGACAGAAATGAAATAACAGTAGAGCAATCCATTGCTCCCTGTGCAGGGCGAGACCAGGCAGGCCAGAAGCGAGCAAGCTTGCTGGTGACGGGAAGAGGCGAAACAGGAGAAGTGAATCGTGTTTACATAGGTGCCAATCAACTTGGACAAATGTTCAGCTGAGACGAATCAAACCCTGTGGAGGAACTTAATCACTGACTGGACAGATTAAGAGTCAATATGGTGTGGAAATAATTGGAAGGATATGATTTCCTGGTTCCCATGGGAATGTGAACTGGGGTACTCTGTGCCAGTTGCTGTCAGCAGCATCTATTCTGAGTTGACCCTGAGTGCCAGCTTACAGCAGCCCAGGCTGGGAGCACATGGGCTCCAGGAGCAGCTGAGCCCACTTGTCCAAATTAGCCCATTACAGGCACCCTGCTCTCTTCCTTAAGAGCACCTCCCATATGAAGATAGGATGAGAAAGTTGGGGCTGTTCAGCCTGGAGAAGAGAAGGCTGCATGGAGACCTCAGCAACCTTCCAGTATCTGAAGGGGGCCTATAGGGATGCTGGGGAGGGACTCTTCATGAGGGACTGTAGCAACAGGACAAGGGGTGATGGGTTAAAACTTACGCAGGGGAACTTCAGGGTAGATATAAGGAGGAAGTTCTTTACTGTGAGGGTGGTGAGGCACTGGAATGGGTTGCCCAGGGAAGTTGTGAATTCTCCATTCCTGGCAGTGTTTAAGGCCAGGTTGGACAGAGCCTTGGGTGGCATGGTTTAGTGTGAGGCGCCCCTGTCCCTGGCAGTGGGGTTGGAACTGAATGAGCTTAAGGTCCTTTCCAACCCTAACTATTCTATGATTCAATGATGCAGGTGAAAAAGGAGAAACTGAAGTTACACCCTGCAGTGTCTGTGCAATGCTGTGTCCTGCCAGAGAGAACACCTTAGACTTGCAGAACTGATGTATTAGGGTTTTTTTTACTGCATGGGCATTGCTGTTTGTTGCATTGGGTTGGTTTCGGAGTGTTTGATGTGTTTCTCTATGTAAAGGTTTATAGAACAAATGTTCTTTCTCTGCAGTAGATGGGAAGGTAATGGACAATAGTGCAGAAAAGCAACCCCTTGCTCATGGGGACAACAGGTTCTGCCGAGTCCCAGGGCCATAGGAGGCTGCATGAGGCTCACTGATAAGTCCTGTCTCCTGTTCCTCTTCAGAAGGGCTCCAGCTGCACTTTCATTTTTCCAGCTGAAACAACTTTTAAATGCCATATTTGCACTTGGTTTTGTTTTTCCTCAGAACATGCTAAGTTTTCATCAGAGCAAATCAGGTTAAATCAGATATTTTCTCTAAGTACCTGGGCAAGTAGCAGCTTCAAACATGCTCACATCATGAAAGAGGGGAGTTGTCCAGGTCCATGCATCTTCTTGTAAGGTTTCTGCTCTTCGTTCTCACTGTCCTCATTGGCGCCGGATGCATTTTGGAGCTTGGAGGGCCACATCCTGTGTGGTGGTGGGACCAGGGGAGAGGCTGTTGGGGAGAGAAGGAGGCCAGTGCATTGAAGAGGCTGGCAGTCGGCTCAGATGAGCTGCGGGAGTGAGAAAAACAGGCTAGCAGCACCCTGTTGCTTGCTCCAGGCAATGCTCCCGCCATGCTTTGCCCAGACAAGTCTGCTGCTTATAGGGCAGGTGGGGCCCTGGCATCCCCAAGGGAGAGACCATTCATGGCATACCATGTGTAAGGTTTGTGTGGCAAAGGTTTGGTAGCAGGGGGACTGCACGGGTGGCTTCTGTGAGAAGCTGCCAGATATTATGGATATGCAGCACTTTGTGGGCAGGAGGGTGATAATCCTGTTGCTGTGTGGCCTTCCTGGGCCCATCTGTGCTGCTGGAAGAGGAGCCTCAGGGACCTCCTCTATTTACCAGCATGGACATGGTCCCTATGCCACATTTTCTGTTTCCTGGTTTAAAGACAGAAGGCAAGTTCTGGAACAGAACTCTTTAAACGAGCAAAGTCTTGAGTCCCTTTCTCCCCTTACAGCTTGGTGAGCAGTTGGGTGGCTTCTCCCAGTCAGTTTCTGCAGCACGTGGCCAAGACTTGAGCCACCATTAGTCATGATGACAGAGCTCTTGTTCCAGGGGAGATGGGGAATTTGAGGGGATTTAGGGCACATGTCTGGAAGGCAGCATCAGGGAATAGTTGTTGCATACAGAAGATTACTTCTGGAAACCTTCCCTCCTCAGCAGTCAGGTTCCTTAATCTGCCTTGATTTAGTGACTCAGAACTCCCACTTCCTGCTTGATTCTGCCTTGTGCATGGTGTTTTATTTCCATTTCTGCTTTCAGCCTCTTCTATGACATTGGGCAAAGCTGTTCAATGTCTTCCTTTTGTTTCCTCTTTCATTCAGTGTCCATCACGTCCTGTCTGGCACTGTTCATTCAGAAGGATGCTTCATTTTAACTGAAAGCATGTGGGGTTTGGATCAGACAATGAAAGTTGGTTTCGATTAAAGATGATCTTTCATTATGCAGTTGTACAACAGAAGGAGGTTCTGCTGCCAGGGAATCACAGAGTAGTGTAGTTTGGAAGGGACCATGGGAGGTCATCTGGCCCAGCTCCCTGCCCAGATCCCGTTATTCAATGGCCATGAGATTTTGCCAATTGCAATAAATATTCTGCTTTGTTTATGGTTAGACTTTTCCAGGCTTTATTCTCCTTTGTGCAGCTGATAACTGCAGGTAGGAATAGATATTTCTATCTCTGAGAGTGGGATGAGAATCACAGTACAAGTAATGGTGCAGTCAAAACCAAGCTCAGTTAATCAGAGCTGGCCTGGTTTTAATATGGGCTATGCAGAACTCATCCACTTCTCACTGCCTGGCCTGGAAGAGGTGGTTCTGTTCTCTGTTCTTTGCCAGCCCACTGGTGACTGATGCATTGAAAATGCATCATCCAGGATGTCCAAGAAGACCAAGACGTGCCCAAAAAGGAAATTTCTTCTGTTGTTGGTAGAGGATTACCAGAAACAGCTCAAAGGTTACATCTGCATAATTACACCCTTAGGGAAAATGGCAGTACTTTACCAGCCAGGAAAAAGGCCCGGAAGATGTCGCGTTGCCCAATTCCATCCCCACCCACCACCATTCCAATCCTGTAACAGCTGAATTTACAGCTAAAACAACCAGCAGTGAAACAGCCTAATGGACCTGAGGTCCCATTTGTCATCCAGGACATTAGTGCCTCCAGACCCAGTTCTTAGCAGCTGCTAGCCGGGAGGGCTCTGTCTGCCGGGTTGTGCTAGCTCATGCCTGCTAAGGACTTGAGCTGAGCAATCAGTGCCTGAGCACAGGAGACAACTTGATGCTGGTTGTTTTCATGGAAAGGCATAGAAATCTGCAGCCTGATTTCCCTCCAGCTTTCAATAAACCAGGGCTACTGAAATCAGTCAGATTCACTCCTCTATTTCATCTGTTCTGCTGGGTCTGTACCTGGTGTAAGAGCATGACCCAGTGAAGTGAAGCTGTACAGCTGTACTGTAGAGGCTGTGGCAGAGAATAGCCCATTTTGAAGAGAAGAAAATTCCAATCCGTATGAATCAATAAACCCTCAGACAAAAAAGCTGGTTTGAGAATACCTTGGCACTACCTTGTCCTTGGCACTGCCGCATTGAGCATGTGTCCTTTAAATCATGAACATTTAAACTTAAACCACAAAATTTGAAGCAGGTGTATAAGAAGCAGTGTAACCGTGAACACAGATCATTTGGCTAATAAATAAGAAAGTGTTTATACACTTGTGCTCACAATTGTGCATCCATTTTGAGGACCTAATTCTTGTATTTGGATTAGTTCATCACGAGGGACCTGGAAATATTCGTTCGGCTTCACAAAGCTGCAATATTTCCATATAAACACCCCATTCAGTTCAGCAAGCTACTTAAACTTCTGCTTCAATCCTATTTGCTTCCAGCTTTGATTTCCATTAGTGCTCCTTCAAGTTAAGCATAGGCTTAACAGCTTTTCTAGCTCAATGCCTAGGACAGCAGGTGACAATTCCAGCCATCAATGAGACTTAAGTGAAAGGACTCTACTCCTTTCATCTTCTTGCTACCTCTAAACCTGCTTTGCCGAGCTCCAGGTGTGCATTTCTTTAACAGACCATTGGTGAGTTGTTGATAGCTTTGGAGGTCTCCAGTGCCAACATGTGTCCCTTCTCCTACCTGTTGACACCACATCTCATGCTGCCATTCTCAAGGCCTCATCATATCAATCAGCCTCATTTTCCTGCACAATGTATCATTATCCTGGGGTCATAATTGTTGCATTTAGGAGAGAATAAGACTTTTCTATATAAAAAATTATAGTTTTACCATATTATTATTGCAGGGAAAACAAGTTGGGCAGTCGCTACCATCCTCACTAGAAAAACCGCTGTTACAGCTGAACAGGCTACAGCAGAACTTGAGGCAAGCCAAGACACGTTTGAACAAAGCCTGACAAGTCCTGAGGCCTTGCGGAGATAGAATAAAACCTGTGGCCTTTTATTAGCAATGACAATCCTGAATCTCGTCGGATACAGAGCAACAGCAAAATGACAGCATTAAGTAGGCTTAATGCCCACACGGTCTATTGAGAAACAGCACTAATACTCTCTTTTTAGCCTTAAAATTCCTCTTTCAGGACATCCTATTTTAGGACAGAAATTGCTATATCAAACTTTTGCTTAAAGAAGACAGTTACTCTGCATTATATTCATGTAAGAAGTCCATTATCTCCTAAAAGATGTCCAATACATTTAACACTGTGTACCTTAGATAAGACACAGTTTTAGCTCTTGATTTTAATTATCCTTTCCTTCCAAGTCTGTTCCAAGTTCCTAAATACACAGACCAAAAGCACGAGCTGGTTGGCAGCAAGGTCTTTTATCCCCTCTTTCAAAATACGATCCTTGCATTGCAAGGAAAGTTATGAAGAGTAGTGGAGAGAATCAGAAGAGAGAAAGAGGCACTTTGGGGCTGCGATTCATCTGTCCTGTCTTATGTACTGTTTTGGGATGAGACGACAGTCCCTGGAAGTGCCTGATTTTCTCCATTGACTGCAAAAGCATTCTAGATACAGAGGTGCCACACAAATCATGTTTCTTGGTGTGTGACATCAGAATAGCTGCAGACTAACAACAGTGAGAATGAAATGCCTTTTATACATTCACAGGCACATTCCTACATGCACTTTAACAGGCAACATGGGGACAATGGAGATAATGAATGAACTCTGAACATTCTTACCGCTGGTTTTCAGTGGCTCAAAAGCATTTTGGTGACAACATGCCAGCAGTGACTGGGTTTTCTTAGAAAACCTTGGGTGACGTTTGGATTAAAAGAGATTGATCAATGCGACACTAGGTGGCATTGTGTAAATGCATATAAAACCTTGCGCTTTTATCTTTCCGTTTCAAAGGAATCATCAGGTATGAAAATCTCATTGCAATGTGTGGGGGGTTTCCACTGATTTTTCTTCTCTGTGCACTGTAATCCGGGATTTAGCATCACTGAAATGTGCGGAGTGGGCCAGCGATAGGCTGCATTGCATGGCTTATCTACTGCTGAGAATCTACAACTCACAGACTTTCTTCTATTTGAGTATGATGTTTACTCTTGAATTGAATACTATTTTCTAGACTATAAATGAGAATAGATTCAAATCTCATGGCTTTTCCTCTTTTGTTAGCAGTTTAGAATCTGGTTCAGACCCAAGGTAGCCAATGTGTTTCTGTAAATCACCACACTGAGCATTCCTCTTCTGAAATCAATGCTATCTCGGTGTATTTTTTAAGGTTTCTCTCACCCAGTATCACTCCTGTCTCCAGATGAGCAAGAAGCTGGATCTGAGGCACTACAGGGTGCTCATCTTCACCTTGAGAAGACAACGAAAACAATAGTCCTGGAAACCATTTCCGTACATACTAAACTGAAGAAAGTGACTGGGAGTAGTCAGCACGGACTGAAGAAGGGGGTGTTATGCCAAAACAACCTAAGAGCATTCTGCAATGAAATGACAAGCTTGGTGGATGAGGGGAGACTGGTGGATATTGTTTAACTTGACCTTAATATGGTTTTTGACACTGTCTCCTGTAACATTCTCATGTGCAAACTGATGAAGTATTGGGCAGGTAAATGAACAGGGAGGTGGACTGAAAACTGTGTGAAAAGGCTGTGAGCACCAGCATGAAGTCCATGAGATACTAAAAATCCAGTTGTACATGGCCTTTAGCAACCTGTTCTTGCTGACTGGGCTTTAAGCAAGGGATTGAACTGGGATTGAGGGGTCCATCCCCTCCGACCTCAAATATTCTGTGGTTTTGTGAACAGCAGCTTCTCTGCTGGCATCGCTTAGGGCTGAGCCCATAGCCCAAGCCTCCAACTTCATAAGCATCTGTAACTATTTCAGGCAGGGCAGAGTGTTCCCTGTCCTGCAGGACAGTGTCCAAACTGGTGTCCTACTGATCAGGGGGAGAAGTGGCAGATATGTGCAGTCCCATTTTTGGGAAAAGGCTGGTTCTGACCGGAGCTGTGCTTATGGCTGTAAACTAGCATATACATACTGGTCATGCTGGAACGTGTAAGGAGAGAAACTGGCTTTAGGTCTTTAATGCACTTTTGATACTTAGACTGAAACTTCTTATGCTGGGGTGATTTCACACGAGAACCATTTTAAGGTTTGATGGCTAACCAAGCAGTATGTCTGATAACTGCACTGCTGTGCAGTTAGTAGTGCTGCTGTTAAACATGGGTTGTTCGTCTGTGTTTAGGCACTTGACGCAGCAGGCTGTCTGGGACTCATCCTAATGCACTGTAGGGCCATGCAACCTAAACAGGCATGTGGATTGCAGCTAGAACCTTGTGCATGTGTGTTGGGGGAAAGCCAGCCTTGATTATCCTGAGGGACCTAGAGAGGCAAACCAAGCTACTTCAATGGCATTGGTCAGATGGGAGGAGGTTTGTATGGGCAATGCAAAAATAGATAGATGGTGATTTACACTATATTTTTCACAAGATCAGAATAAACCAAGCTATATATATATATAAAATTCTAGTTGATCCGAACCCTGTAAAACACAGTCTACCCTTTTTTTTATTGCTTTGTTTTAATAGCCTAATTTAAGCCTGAGCTCTCTGGAGGAGAATTGCATGTGCAACGATTAACAGACCTTAGCAATTCAACTGGCCAAGGAAAAGTTTCCTGTGTTTGCTTGCCCTCTCCTAATGCACTTTGAGCCAATGCAGCCTGTTTTACTGTGTTAATGGATTCTTGTTCCTATTTCATAGGAGATGGTGGGGATATGAAAGAGTGCTGAGATCATGGGGCAATAGAAGTCAGTATATTAGCCCAAAGACCAGTTATTTCTACCTTTAATAGCCAGAGGGAATGGTGCAACATCTGTTCTTTGTGACTGTGGAAAGTATTCGGTCAAACTGCATGTTAGTGATGACTGCATTCTATTGACAAGAATGAGCATCGCACCACTTCAGACATATGGAAGGTCCCTGTTGGGGTGAATTTCAATCAGAGTTGCAGAGCTGAGCCAAAAAATAACTGTAAATCAGTTATATGACAAATCTGGATTCCTTTCTGTGGGATATTCTGTCTTTTTGAGGGCCTTACACTGCTTCTCCTAACTGCAATAACAGAAGTGAGGGGTCCTGGTCTCTGCTCTGGCCATGCCTTTGGGATTCACATCTATGCATCACCTGCACATCAGGCAAAATAATAATTCCTGGATGTCCATGGATAGATTTTCCTTTTCCTCAGTTTACTTTGCGATGGCGCTGTCAAATGGTAACCAGCTTGGTGCTTTTCTTATTTTCATAACTAATAGCTGACTTTGCCTGTCAGTAATGTTTTAGGAGGTAGCCCTTTCTCCTGCAATTGTCACATTGCTGCATGGGCTCAGAAAACGCTTATCTGGCCTTTTGTATGACTGAGGAGCAGAGAGGGGAAGGTGCAGGGCAAAAGCCTCCTAATCCACATCTGCTACTTGAGGAACAAGGTACAAACCTGCAGACTCCCCAACCTTCTCCCCCTTCTTCCTCCCATCAGTCATTTATTCCATCTGTGCTCCCCACAAAGTATTTTACCCCTGGAGCTGTGCCAATTGCTGAAGCTGTGATTGCTCCAAGGGGTAGAAACCCTGGCAAGGGAAGTGATGAGTGCGCGTTCTTAAACTGTTTAATTCAGATTAATTGCCTTTGGTACATGGGAGATGAATTTAGCAGCCTTGTCTTCAGGATTGATGCTGGAATTCTTCACACCGTTTCTAAAGAGGGAATCTGTGCCTTTCGAGTAGCCCTCAGCATCCCAGCTCTTTCAGTGCCACTTTTCCTCCTGGCCTTAACATGCAGACCATGACACTTCCCACAAACAGATCACAAACCACTTTCTAACGAGATCATTATAGAAATGCTATAGATCTTACTTAGGCTTGTGCTGGCTTTGGCTCGGATAGAGTTAATTTCTTCACAGTAGCTTTCATGGGGCTATGTTTTGGAGTTGTGCTGAAAACAGCTCGTTGACTACCAAATGCTTCTGCAGTTTGCCTTCATGCATACGGCACTGAAATCTGCTTTCTGTGACTATCAGTTAAGAAAGCAGAAGTGTGTGAATTTTCAGAGATGATGACACAAGGTGAGGAATGGGATTTACCCATGGCAGAGCACTGGTGTTATGCCCGGCCATCTCTACTGGGCATCATGAAGTACCCATAAATGCACCTTTAACCTTTTCTGCAGCAAGTTTCTAGGTCATCAGATAAAGCCAAAGCTGCTGATGACCTGGGGGATATTTTCACTTTAACATTTGGATTGAATTACTGATTGTCATCGCGGACAGCATTTGTGTCCGTGTGTGATTAAGTAAAGAGGGGTAATATATTAGTCACTAACAGTACCATTCTTCAAATCAAATAGCAAGTCCTCCTTCACATGCAGTGCAAGATGTAATGGAGAGCGTGTTCTACACTCCTGCCATGCAAAACAGAGACATTGCAGGATCCTCTATGGGTTGTATGATATTCAAGTGCTTATGGAAATCTGTGTGTGGTGCTGAGCACACACTGTGAGCAGCAGCATCGGTGAGGTGGTGCATTGCTGAAGGTTCAGGTTCATCTTGGGCTCTTGCCAGCGTGTTTGTCCTGATTTCTGTGTGATACTGGTCCTTACAGCAGGCTGGCACAGGAACAGCTTGCTTTCTCATAGGATCAGCATGGTAGATCTCAAAAAGTGAATTCTAATGTTGTGTGCTTTTTGCTAGTTCTGTTTCTGGATTGATTTTTCAAGTGCAATACAAGAGAGTGCCCGAATGCCATTCAGCTGTGGCTCAAGTTCTGCCCCATCCTGTATAGCAGCAGCAGCTTCAACAGTACTGTTGCCCTGTCCTGACTTCGTCTGTATTTCTAAAGCAGATATCTCATTGCTTGTAGGTCAACTTAAAAAAACCCAAAACTCTTTTGGTGGCAGAAATGGAAGCAAAAGAGCATTGACATTCTGGTACTGTCCAATACAGTAGTAGTGAAACTGCCCTGGTTGGACAGAATTTGGCCCAAATCTTGAAATAGAAGCTGGTGTCACCTCCCTTCACTGATGTTGTAAGGTCTGTTTTCACATGTAGTCCATTGAGCTGATCTGGCTGTGGCTGAGCTGGTGTAAAAGGGCTTAGGCCACTCTTCCTCACCTCCTCCTAAGTTCTGCTGGTGTAGTTTTTCCCAGCCTCAGTCTCCCAAAAGATCTTTAAAGATCTGAGCAAAATGCACTGAAAAGTTACAGTGGAACCTGGGTACGAGCACATTTTTGCCACTGATTACGGAAGGGTTGTAATTGGCCTCAGTTATAATGGGAGGGAAAGGTGGAGGCAAGTGGTCAGGGACAGGCTGGGGGCTGTAAACTCTTAAGCCAAGGCAGCACAGTGTGCCTGGCCATGTCATTGCATCATGCGAGTGATAGGACCCAGAAGTCGAGGACCTCAGGGACCAGGATCCAGACTTTCCATGAAGGTAGATGCCCGCTGCAGCTGACCTGCCTATCTTGCCTCTGTTAGCGCTGGTGTTTGATTGATTCAGCGCTGGTTTATGCCTTTATGCAATTAATTCCATTTTTTCTTGGCATTTGAATGACCTTTTATTCCAGCCTCTCAGTTAATATTCATCTTCGCATAGACACATTAGTAGTGTGTGCTAATAACAGATAAATGGTGTGGTAAGTACCCTCAGGTCCCGTTGCTATTCGAGAACTTGCTGTTTAAGAAATATGGTCCCAAATGTGCTGGCGAGTGAAAATAATTAGTCATAGCCCATTATGAACAACTGCTTTGCTGTGCCCTCTTTATGCACTTAACAACATGTGTGTGGGAAGTACTAACCACTGCTGGGTGTCTTTTTCCACCCAGGCATGGTCTAACTTGTCACCATCTCTCACCAAGCCCTTTCCTTGTGTTTGGTGCTCTCGATGTAGCTGGTGTACAGACATCTCCCATCCTGGTGAAACAGGCTGATCCTTTAACTCATGTGATAACACACCATGGTATGGTGTAAAAACTGAAGAGGAACCACTGTGTGTGCTGGGAGATGCTTCCCTTCAGTCTTTCCATATGGCCCTTGGAATCTGAGCACTGTCATGGCACAAGGATGCTGTTTGATTGTCTTGGCAAGCTGTTAGCTGCTTGCATGGAAACTGGATTAATTAATTGAATAAGAAATCCAATCAAATTATTTTCAAGGTCTGTTCTCCTTTCTGATGTCAGGATCATCTTTTTCTTCCTTTAGGCTTGGAGACTTGGACTTGTGTTGATCACAACTCTGCCTTCCACCCATAAAAACACTAGTTTTCCTGTTCAGCTAAACCTTTGCCTCACACTGTGATTTCTCCTATTTCTGTTTCGTCCTTGCCCTTCCCTGGTTATTTCACAGAGCACTTAGGCATGGCCCTCACCCACTTCTCTAACCCATATACTCACCCTCTGGAATGGCTCACCTCATGTACAGCCATCTCTGTTCTGTTTGCTTAGTGATCATTACTCTCACTATGGGGGCCCTCACAGTGCTTTTCTGGTGGGGAGCTGTTCCTGCCAGGATCCAACTTTCCTTGGTGTTCGTAAACCCAGATCTCTGGTGGGATTTTCTCCTGTAGGAGACTCTGCAGAGAGCACTATGGATAGAACGTGACCTAGAGAAAGAAGTAAAGTATCTTTGTGTTGGTACCACAGAATCACATAGAATCATAGAATAGTTAGGGTTGGAAAGGACCTTAAGATTATCCAATTCCAACCCCGCTGCCATGGGTAGGGACACCTCACATTAAACCATGCCACCCAAGGCTCTGTCCAACCTGGCCTTGAACACTGCCAGGGATGGAGCATTCACAACTTCCCAGTGCCTCACCACCCTTACAGTAAAGAACTTCCTCCATATATCCAATCTAAACTTCCCCTGTTTAGGTTTTAACCTGTTACCACTTGTCCCATATGAGTACAAGGGCCTGCAAGAGTGAGGCTGCTCCTCTCTGCCTATAGAGCGCTTCGCCCACAGATTCCTCTTGGTCAGGCAGTCTGTAACAGATCCCCACAGTAATGTCTCCCATCGCTGTTCTCCCTTTAACCCTGACCCACAAACTCTCTATTGACTGCTCACCTGTCCCCAGACAGAGTTCCATGTTCTCCAGCCTATCCCTAACATAAATAGCAACTCCCCCTCCCCGTATGCCACAGACGTATTGCACTGACCTTTGAGGTTATTCTAATCTTGTCTATGTTTTGGGACAAAAAAAAAATATATGGGAGCATCTTACCTTTCCCATCAAATACTTTTATGGGAAGGCTGTAAACACAACTGTAATTTCCACTGCTATTGCTGCCCTGGAAAATTACAGTTGTTCTCTCAGCTAGTTCTCTCAGTCATTATTAATTCCTAGAGCATTTAATCAATGCTGTGCAAAGAGGCCTATGAATGCTCCACAGCTCTGCATCTGTTGAGTTTGTGGTGTGGAAACCTGGGTTATTAAATAGCTGTGTCTATATGGAAAACAAATCAAATCATGGCTCTGCAAGTCTTTTTATTACAGTAAGCAGAAGGGATTGCTCCCTTCTGCCTCTTTGTTTCTTTCAGCAGTAATCTTCTCCCTGTCTCATTGCTAACAAATGACCAAGATTCTTGGGGCTCGCTTGGAACGTCCTTCCCCAGTTTCTTCCTTTGGACAGCTCCTTTGGTCCTGCACTTCGGAGGCTAATTTACAGCTATCTCTTGTAAAGAAACAAAAATGCTGGCCTTAAGGTTAAGTTGTACCAGCTCTAAGAAGGTGTTCTCTGACATAGGTCTGTAGATATTCTTAGTAAATACTGGTTTATTCCCTTTATGCTGATATGTTTCTCAGATGGCCTGGGATCAAGGCATATCAAGGCCTAAGATCCCATGTGAAATGAGCAGGAAGATGCTTGCTTTGGAAATCTTTGTGAGATATAGCGACTTCCATCTGGCCTTTCGGTTGCTTCCCTTTGATTAGGAGCTATTTTGTCCGCCTTGCTTGTCACTCAGATCAATGAGTGGGTGCAAGGCTAATGCAGTGCTGAAGTCCCCATCTCAAAACTCAGCTCTGTGAGTAGATGGTTATGTTATTCAGCTTGAAGGCATTGTAGTTGCTTGGTTTCTAGGTCAGCTTGCTGAATATCTCCCTATTTTGCTCTTCTTGCTATCTTGCTATTTTTGGCTAAGAAAAGCCCTATCCCCCTGTGCCCTCATTTTCTCTATTTACAATTAGTTTGAAGGAGTCTAACAAATACTTTGAAAGAACTTGCTCATTGTTTATAATACCATAACAGTCAGAGGATATAGCACCCTATTTTTTAAGACTTAAAGGATAAACACACTTGCGTATAGGATTAACTTGAGATTAAAAAAAAAGGCTTAGTGATGCCAAGATTGGCTTAAAAAAAACCCATTTACTGTTTGTGAATAGTTTTGTATACTTGAAAAGATTTAAAAGTACTGAAAGTTTTGTGGATTTGTGCCTGAACTTTTAATCCAAAAAGTCACCTCAGAGAACAGTTCAGATCTTTGTCTTCTTCAGCTTCTGGTGTTTCAGTTATCACTCATGGAGTAGAGATAATACTTTATGATTTTGTAGTTACTGGCACACAAAAGATGATGAATAATCTCGTTGGCCATTTGGAAAGAGGCCTGGCTTGTACTGTACAAGTGCTCAAACAAGAGGCTGGCAAAAGACTTCCAAACAAAGAGATGGTATTTGTGAGCAAAAATAAGTATGAATTGGTAGAAAAAACCAGAGGCCACTTTTGTAATGGGTATAACTCTACAGCTAATTTGACCTGTTCTGTTTATAAAACCGATACAGCTGTGGAAAAGCTTTGTGAGGCAGCCCTTAAACACACAGCTTTCATTCACTTTTAACCCTGAACAGGGGATATGTTCTTCTTCCTATTGCCAAACCTGAGTGTAATATATATTTTCGTGTGGCAACCACGTAAAGCTGAGTGGTGGCTTCATCCAGTTGTAACACAAAACCAGGAGAGTTTTGTGGTTTGGACTGGGATTCCTGTCATAATTTGATTTTAATGCAAGTAAAAACAATGTTCTTGGCAGGGAGATGGGGATCTGAATTGCCTTCTGCTTTAAAAACTACATGTTTTGCAAAGCTGGAGTAGTTTGGCTGTCAGTGGGCGACCTTAGCCTCCACCTGCAAATCCATGTGCGACCTGCCCTTGCCTTCAGCAGATACAAACCCTTCCCTCCCCTCAGTGTATCATCACTGAGTAAGTATTTAAACTGTTTTCATTTCCATTCCCTTGGGCTGGACCAATTTCATAATTGTTTTAATGCTGTTCTCCCTGTTCGGAGAATGGAAACCAAGTGGTTTGCCACCTTTTTTTTCCAGTCAGATTTGCTTTCAGATGGCTGTGCTTTTGGGTTAAAAACACAGAAGAAGGATGTTTCTTCACAGCGTTTCTCAGGGAGATTTAATTGCAGGAATGCATTTAACTTATGTTATTATTACCTTTGGCAGAAACACTGTTCCCTTTTGATAAATAAAGCCTAAAATGACAGAAGGAGTTGGATGAACAGACCAAACTCTATTTTTCTGTGTCTGTCAGGCTGCAGTGTGTGAAGGGAGATTTCACAGACAAGAATTCCTCTAGTGATCTGCCATGGTGTCTGGTAAGATACAGCTTAAAAGGAGCTTTTTCATACCAGATCGCAATCTATTATTGTAACTCACTCCTATGTGGCTCCAGGCAGTTGATGGTTACTTGACAATCTTGTCTCAAACCATCAAAATTCAAATGGCATGCTGTTTTTGTATATATACAAATATATAGACTTATTTATATGTGCATATATATAAAAATATATACATATATCCCAAAGTAGAATATCTTTTTAGCCTCCCTAGTAGTTACTTTTATTTATTTAATAGACCCACCAAAGGAAGTGGTTCCAGCGTCATGCTAGTGGAAGCATCAACAGGGATTGTCACTGCTTCCTTTCTCTGCCCTTGCAGCACGGGCAGTGTTTGCCTTTCAGATCCAAGTGATTGCAGGGATGAGTGAAGGAGCCTTTTGATATTCTGTGCCCACGCAAAAACAATTGATGCAAACAGATACGGGCTCCTTGCTGCTAATGTTCTTTATCTGTTTGCAATCAGGGCAAAGCCAAGTAAGACCTTAATTCTTTGGGAACTTGGCAGACATTATAAACAAGATGAAAAATGATATTTGAAGGGAGCTGGGATTTCGGTGCTGCTGGCCTGAGCAGAATGGATGGCTCCTGAGCACTTTTTCTGTCTTCTGAGGAGAATTAGAAGAAACCAGCTGGATTTTAAGAGTAGCAGCAGTGTCAGTTAAGCAAATCACTTGTTTTGTGTTCTGCCCTTTATGATAATCTAAGGTATTTAAACCTAAAACTTATTTGTGATAAACTGGCCTTATCTGGTAAAGTTATGCATCCAATGCACTAAACATGCATGTGTATGTGTTAGAAGATGGGAGCTTGGAGACATAAACACCAGAGTTCTCCAAGATCCTGTAGATACTTTCTTTTGTTTCAGTCCAACTGTTTTCACTTGCCTTCTTAGAGCTCAGCCACAAAGAGCTTTAGCCTTACAAACATAACGTATAGAAGTTTTCTCAGGAGAAATTAGTAACTGCTCTGATAAAGTAGGGTCTATGCACTCTTAATTCAATTTAAACTGGGAATATTAAGACCATTTCCATGCTGGCTGCCCCTCAGTATGCATTTAATCAGCTTGAATTCTGATTACAGACAGTGCTAAAACCCGGCTTGTGACCTGCACTTAGCAAATTTCATTAGGAGAGACTTGGACATCACTCAGATGAAACTAGATGCGCATCCAGCTAAAAATAGGGGAGAATTGGAAAATTTCAGAAGCCCCTCCCAGACAAATGTAATTGCTGTGTTTTAAGCTGATGTCCTTTTTTGCTCACCAAATTATTCCAGACAGGGCAATGAATTACCAATAAATTCTTAAATTAGCTCTGACTGGGCAGGGTTGCATTGTTTGGGAACTCTTGCAGCGTCCACATGGGGCGTTAGGGTGTTTATCCTCAAAGTCATCAACATTTGTCTTTGTTTCTCTGTCAGATTTGCTGTGCGTCATGCTGGGGGCAGCCAGAGGACACACAGAGACCAGAGCAGTAGGTTCTCTGAGGGCTCGATTTATGCCAAGTGTTGAGCAACAGGCAGTTCCTGTATCAGACTCTATGAATATTGGTGTTATCAATGGTGCATTATTCCCCAGACACCTCCTTCTCATCTCATGGAGTGCTTGGCTGCCTCTTGTTGTCACTGCAGATTCTGAAGATGTCCTTACAGGCATTCTTAATCCTGACAACTTTTCCAGTTTATCGTTGAATCACAGACTGGTTTGGGTTGGAAGTGACCTTAAAGCTCACCCAGTTCTAACCCCCTGCCATTGGCAGCGACACCTTCCACTAGGGCAGGATGCTCCAAGCCCCATCCAACCTGGCTTTGAAAACTGCCAGGGATGGGACAGCCACAGCTTCTCTGGGCACCCTGTGCCAGCACCTCAGCACCCTCACAGGGAAGAACTTCTTCCTAATGCCTAATCTCAGTCTTCCCTCTGTTAGTTTAAAGCCTTTCCGTCTTGTCCTGTCACTACACAATCTTGTGAAAAAAGCTTAACAGAAACTGTCCTAAATTGTGGAAATCCTGTTCTCTTTCACCCAAAGCGTCTTAGGGCCCTAAATACTTGTAGATGATGCATGGTGCTGCTGAAAGAGCAAGTGCCTTCCTCCTCCAGCCTAGTCCACCATGCCATGGTCATCTACTTCAGGATCTTATTCAAACCTCTTTATATGTTATGAAATTTCCAGACAGAGCAGCATCTGAAGTTTGATGTTGTGGCTGCTTGTCACTGCTACCGTGATGGATGTGCTGCTTCTGCTTCCTTGCCTGCTTGGTGTCCACCTGCATGTTGCTGACCAGAGAACTGAAACACATCTTTAGCAGGGGCACTCATTTTGGTAATTGCAACTCTTTTATTTATACCTATCCAGTCTATAATTCAGTTCCAGTTTTTGCTCAGGAAACTCAAGGCATGAATGCCTCATTCAGTTTAAGGGCTAAGAAACAAAAGTAAGTTCCAGGTGAACATCTTTAATGGCACTTGTTCTTCCCTCTCAGTGTGTAGCTGCTTTTCCATCCTTCTGCTGAGAGCATTTAACATAATCCAAATGAATTATGTCCTTGGCTCCACTACTTAGTTCTTCCCCCTCCACACAAAACATTATGTCAAAAAGACTCCTCCTAAGGCTTTCTGTTTTCCCTTGTGGCTTCCTGCAGATCTCTGGGATATAATTTATGTGATCCAATGCTTGTCAGCCTTCCTTAGTTTGCAATGTCCAGCTGTGCGCTATGGGACAACACTTTTAGTGTTTACTTACCCCATCTCCACCCACCTCCACAGGAAATCTCACCAGAGCATTTGCAATGTGAGTGTCAGTCCTGTGCTGGGATGAGAAAAGCCAGAAGACACTTTGTTTGGTTTGGTTTTTAAAGTCAGGTCTTCAGTAACATGATGCTCTTCCATCCTGCGCTGATTTCATTCCCTTCTTACCTGGTGGTTCATTTCTTGGTCATAGATTTGCCTTGGTTTTATTTATTCTGGTGTGCGCTTTCTCTCTTTTTCTTCCTCTCCTCTCCTCTCCTCTCCTCTCCTCTCCTCTCCTCTCCTCTCCTCTCCTCTCCTCTCCTCTCCTCTCCTCTCCTCTCCTCTCCTCTCCTCTCCTCTCCTCTCCTCTCCTCTCCTCTCCTCTCCTCTCCTCTCCTCTCCTCTCCTCTCCTCTCCTCTCCTCTCCTCTCCTCTCCTCTCCTCTCCTCTCCTCTCCTCTCCTCTCCTCCCCTCCCCTCCCCTCCCCTCCCCTCCCCTCCCCTCCCCTCCCCTCCCCTCCCCTCTCCTCTCCTCTCCTCTCCTCTCCTCTCCTCTCCTCCCCTCTCCTCTCCTGCCTCCCCTCCCTTCCCCTCTTCTCTTTCCCTTTTCTCCCTATTATATTTTTCCCTAGAGATACTTTTACATTCTTAGAACTTTCAAAGATTTACAGTTTAAAAGCATGTACATATGTCTGCAAGAAAACGAGTTAATGTGGCCCCATGGCTTACTGCTGAGGAACTGAGTTACTTAACTTCCCTCTAATAAATTAACTCATTTTATTTTATACTTGCAACATGCTAGAAATATATAAGTGACTGCCTAACAGTGATTGCCTCCAAGCCATCCAGCAGTAAAGTTGCAACAATTCAGACTCTGGCATCTGTTTATTCATACCTTAACCAGTTTTCTCAATATACTTTCTTGATTTGTTTAATAGAGTATAGATGGGTCTTACATAGCTGTATTACCCACAGAGCAAACCATTCATGGCTTGCTGGTAGCTCTGCACAAGTACAGTTAATAAGTAGCTGTACCACTGTTTGTAATTTTAAAGTTGAATATGCATATAATTTTGTTGCTGGACCCAAGTCAACTCTGGGGAATATTTTGCCCTAATTTTAAAGCCTGTTCCTTCTACCAGGGGTGCACACAACATGCAAGGAGCGGGTAATTGATTTTCCAGGGCATACTGCTCTCAGTGGGGTGGAGTGGCTAATGGGTAAGAGCAGCAATTCAGACAAATGGGATTGCTTCCAAAGCAGGACAGCATACTTTTCTGTTTAATAATCAAGAGCCAATGGTTACTTCTGCACGTCTGGGATGGTGTGTGCCAGAATTGTGCATTCTCCTCCATTTCAAGAACAAATGCATCTTCAGACAGGCTCTTTTTTAATTCCTGAAGCACATGGTGAATGGCATGATGCATTAGGGTGGCTTCTGAATAACTTATTATTAATGGGATTGTCCTCTGTGCATAAGCACGCTGTTCAGAGGTAACCTAGTGCAACACAGAGGAGTACACTCCACAGTGTGGCTGGGTTATTACAGAGCCAGCTGAGCAGAAAATTCAGCGTCTATGTGCTGGCCTCAGGGCTAAGGGTTAAAAGCATTGCTGGGATAGCTGAGCAGTGAGGTTGCCATCTCAGTGCTACAGCAGAAGGAACTGAGTAAAGTCTTTGTCTCTACTTATTAAATAAATGAGCTATCCAGGGATCAGCTTTGTTACTCGATGTATGCTACATGCTCCTAACAGATGCCAGATACTGAAATTCCCAATGCACAGTGATTTGTAAGCTGTAGGAAAATGTTGTAATGCTTTGCTCCGTGAATGGTGGTGGGGAAAATGCTTTTTAAAATATCCTTTCCAAGTCCATTTTAGAGACCTTAAATGGAACAAATTATATGTAGGTGCGCACAGAAATCCTTTGGACAGCTTCCATACACACCAATTCATGGCTTGCCCATTAATGTCAGAGGTTTGTGTTGTTACTGTGTGATGTTTACCTCCTCACAAATCTGCGGCACTGGAGTTATAGTGCTTCTCACTCCTCAATTAATATAACCACATGGCCATCTCTGCTCGTGGTGGTTGTTTTTGTATTTTAAAAATTCAAAAATGTAGAACAAAATTAAAAGAAACAAAAAGAAAGCCACACAAGCTCCTTTAATAACTTTAATCAATGTAAGCTGATTCGGTACTGGACTCCGGTGCACTGCTTATGTGTTGTTTTAGCAGAAGGGGTAGGAATTTAGCGGTAGCACTTAATGGAACAAAGCAGGGATGGTGGGAGTGAACAGAGCAGGGCTCTCTCTTGTGCCAATCGTGTTCCTGCCATCTCGTGTTGGGCAAAGCTTTGCCTCGGCTTCATGGCCTGCAGAGTGGGTTCAGCCACCCTGTTATCTGTTGATGGGATAAACCATAGAATCATATAATAGTTTGGATTCGAAAGGACCTTAAGATCATCCAGTTCCAACCCCCCTGCCACAGATAGTATTAAGAGTAAGAGAACAGCATTTGAGATGGTGAAAGAACAGGGCTACTGAATTTTGTGTTTCCGTTGTTCCTTTGAATAGAGACAACAGCAACACCCAACCAGACATTTCATAGAATTCATACAGTGTTATTTCAATAGCAGAATGATACTGACACCGAGCTGGATAAATAATGCTGCTGCTGACACGCTGCTGTGCTGACAGCAGGAGGAACGGAGCCTGTGGCTGGCCCAGAGCAGCCAGGATGGGGCATTAGCCCCTGCCCAGCACTCACTAGCAGACTGCTGAGATCTCATTAGAGAGGGAATGACCTGAAACCTGTCTGCGGTGGCTGTGGCTGAGGTTCCTATGGCTGTCAAATCGATGGGGAAAACAAAAGCTGTCCCTGCTCCCCAGATGCAGAGTTACTTTTATCTCCCATGCCCAGGTTAAACCAAATGAATCCACTTTTTGGTTTTAGAGGCCACCAAATTTTAAGCTTGACGAATAAGCAAGGCAGCTAAAGACAGGAAGCAAAATAAATCACTGTGCAGTTCTTACCCCCTGCAAAAGTCTCTAATTCATCTTCACCTTCTTTTCCTGCATCATTTCCATTGTAATGAAATTTGAGAGAAAACTGCAGATACATTGAAGAGGATAAGTTTTACTCTAGCGCTGTATGAGGGTGTCTCAGGTTACTCATGAGATCTCAGATATTTCTGAAAGACATGACTTCAGTGGCAAATGGTACAAAAGACAAAGAGGGATTATCCTGATAGCTGAAGAAGTTCAGATAACTTCTGGTGGTACCAAAATACGGGAGCAGAGGGTTCGACTCTGACATCAGAAGGTTGACATCTGGTTAATGGGCAGTGTGACTAAGCCATGTCTCAGAAATAGGTGCAATTTGAGTAGGAGCTATTTCTCTTCTTGGGATTTGAGCATTTTCACTACATCTGGCAAAACTTGGAAGCAGGCCTGCAGCCCAGCCAAAACGCAGAGGCCTTGTCCAAGCTCAGCCCAAGGATTTTGATCCTGGTTCAGCTCAAACCAAGCTGCTTTATCCTCTTAACTGTCAATTCTGGTCCTACTCAGAAGCACGGCATAGGCCAAAAGGATTTCTCTGACCAGATTGAGGTGACTGAAAGGTGAGTCTGGTGTGTGAGCCCAACTTCTTGGCTGTTCTCATGCGATCTACCTTCCTCAATAGGTAATATTTGCAAAATATTACATGCTATATTATGTGTAAAGTCTATTTAGACATCTGCTTTTAATTGTGGGGTTTTGTCCTTAGGAGCAACAGTTGTTTGGGTAATTCAGAAAGTTACCTGGGTGTTCAGATTAAAATCTTCACTCTTGCATTTGTCAGGGCTAGTGTAACATGGCAGTGATGCTTCATACAACAAGACCTAAGGAGGAGGATGAAATTAAGTATTTTTGGCTTTTCTTAAAAAGGGTGGTAAATGTTCAGCATTTGCTGTGGCGTTTTAAAGGACAGTCAGAAAGCGTCTGGCATACTCACATGGTGAAAATAAAGGCCCTTGCCTCCCTGTGCTTAGTTACCACATCTTTCTTTGAGCACTGCATCTGGGTGTTCCCAGTCCAAGTACTGCAAAGCAAAATATACTTGTTTCAGCCATGTCCTGCTTCATGCAGCCCTCCTTTTGGAAAACATGACTCTGAAGTTCCTATAGTTTTGTCTTTTGGCTTGGTTATTCCTTTTCACAGCACTCCATGCTGCTGGCTTCATCATCTTCCCTGATCACCACCAGGTTCCCTCCAACAGTCTTGCACTTTGGTTTGTCCACCTCCCCTCTCTGCCTCACTGGAATGCTGTGAATTTAAACGAGTGCAGGACAGACTATGCAAATAAGACATAATGCATCAAGCAGCATTATGCTGTGTTGGCTTCAGTGTCATGTCTGGTTCTTCTGTGCAGTTCGGAATATCAAGGGCCAAATTTGGCTCCAGAAGACAAATGGAGAATTCCCCTTGTAGAGAGAAGGGGAGAGAAAAAGCTTTTATTCCAGGAAGAATTGGCTCCTGTGCCCACACTGTACCTCTGGCAAGTTGTGAAAATAAATCTGGCAACATGGACATGAGACATATTTGCAGTCTTTCACCCACGGCCTTCACTTAGAGCTCTCATCTAACCTGCGCTACAGTGGCCATTGCAAGGTTAGAGTGTGGTTAACAACACATTTTCCCTTTTCTACTCCTTCACTTTATGCACAAGGGATTCTGTTGGATTAGTCCATGCTGCTAAGAAAACACCTCATTCTATCACTCAGTTTTTAAACAGAATCGGCAGGTGAGTTTGTGTACAGTGCTGCTTGTCTTTCAGAGGAAACCCTGCTGCAAGTGCAAATCCATGTGAAATGCTTAGCAACCACATTACCAGATCATTAATCTTTATGTCCTCACATTAAAGACTCTATAACTAGAAATGTTCATCTTGAGGGCATTTTTGTATGTTTCTGAATCAAATCTGTGTTTTCTGAGGTTTTGTTTGCTGCAGGAAACCCTCTGTCCTGACCTGAGGACTGGTAAAACTGAATTTGGAAGTTAAAAGTGGATTTCTAATAGTGTAATTATTGAATGGAGTATTAATAATGTAGTGGCATTGAATACAAATTGCTTCAAATCAATTATGTTTGTAGTAAGGAGTTTTTCCTTGGGGTTACTGCCTCTAAAGTGCTAATTCCTTCCTCATCACATGTGTTTATAGAGCTTGTCATCCGTTCTTCTCAGCAGCAGAGGGAGAAGCTGTCATCTGCTTTTTACTTCATGGCATTATTCTGGGGGATGATGAGGATACATAAAAAAGATGGATTAATCCGGAATGTGAGCCACAGAACAAAGACCTTTGTATGCTCAAGACCACAAGACACGTAGCGGGTACCTCCAAGGACTAGGCACAAAGGCAAGAGGCAGGTACCAAAGAAGGTACCTACAGACTGTGGCCACTGGACATCACCTGAGAAGATGGATGGGATCTGGGTAGTGATACTAACAGAAGAAAAGATGTGGTGTGGATACCTGGTGCTTCGACACAGATCTGCAGCTACATGTAACAGCCCTCTCAAGACTACAATGCCCACAGACCATACTGGAGCCAAGAACAGCAAAACTGGGTGAAACAGAAGCGTTTAATCAATTTTAATCTCAAATTCTATATTCTAGTTCCTTCATCATTCTTAACAGAATTCTAGCTCTGTATCAAAATGAATTCACCAACTTTAATTGTCCCTAAGTTATATTGCACACACTGTGTTGGAAAGTTTTATTGTTGGTTGAAAATTAAAATACATAGAATCATAGAATAGTTAGGGCTGGAAAGGACCTTAAGATCATCTAGTTCCAAGTCACATTTTACTGATATTTATGAGACTTGTCTCACACTTTGGTGTGAGGTCTGTGGCTTCTAGTCTAGACCATCCGAGTGTGAAAGCTCTGTTTATTTATTTGTCTCCTAGGTGATAATGGCTAGCTTGGATGAATTCATAAATCAGACAGTGGTTTGTCATATTTCTTTCTTTTCTTTAAAAAGCAGATACTCATACGACTATAGTGGACTGAAAAAAGTTGTTCTAATACTGCTGCTTTGGATCTTAATGCTACTGTATTATGGTGCCTTAGGGTGTGATAGTCTGGATGGGTAATGATACTGTATTATGATGCCTTAGGGTGTGATAGTCTGGATGGGTAAACTTTAGTAGCTCTTCACTGGACCAGTTTTCTGGAAGCAGAAGTAGCAGTAATGGAGACTAACCATGCATGGGCTGCAGCAGCAAGAGTGAAACCAGCAGACCCATGGAACTGGTCTTCCTCCTTACCCAGGACTTATGAGGGACATCTGGAGGACTGTGTCCACTTCTGGGTCCCTCGTGCAAGAAGGGCATCAATCAACTGGAGGAAGTTAAGCAGAGGGCCCCCAAGATGATCAGGGCTGACGTGCCTGCCATCTGAGGAAAGGTTTCAGGATTAGGACTGGCTCAGCCTGGAGAAGAGGACAGGGACCTCACTGCTGTCTACAGCTGCCTAGTAGGAGGTGATAGAGAAGGCACAACTGAACACAGCTGTGCACAGGGCAAGGACAGCAAGCAACAGGGACATATCAGAGCAGGAAAAAGTCCACATGGACACAGGAAAACAAATGTTCACCATAAGGGTGAAGCTTTGCAACAGGGCCCCAGAGAGCTGTGGGGACCTTCTCAGGCATTTTCAAAACTAGGCTGGAGCAGTATAATCCCATTTTGACGATGCACTTGCATTGTGCGTGGAGGGACAGAGCAGATCTCTGTGGATCAATTCCAACTCACATTATTTTACCATTCCAACCACTGGCTGGAATGCTGAACTTCCTTTTGTCTTATAGAGTTTTTTCCTCCCTTTTCTGAACATCAGAAATCTGCTGTTTGTGTTTCATCCTTCAACTTCATAACCAGTGCAAAGGCAATATAATTTTGCCATTTTACCTCTGAAAATAGAAATATACATATCCAATGCTTATGCATGTACCCTTCACAGTGCCCTCAGGCTTGGCTGATAGAGTATTTCAGGGTTTTTATCAAATCATTTTTCACCAAGACAGCCAATACGTGGCTGGTCGCTTTTACACAAGGAAAATCCCTGGCTTTTCATTGTCTGGTTATGTGTTTAAGTGCTGTAATTGCCACATGATGTGCTGATGATACTGACTTCTTAATGCTCTATCAGAGTAACGCTAACAAAACCAACCCTCCCATAACTGACAGTGCTCTCAAGAGGAGCACAAGGGGTTGCTCTGTAGAACCATTCAGTGCTTCTGGAGAACAAAAAGAAGGCTGTGCAAGTTAATTCATTTATTATTATTTGAGAGTCATTCAAAACCTGATTAGACACAATCCTTCTCTAGGTGACCCAGGTTTTAGCTGGGGGTTTGGACCAACTGATCTCTAGAGTTGCCTTCCCACCTCAGATGGTCTGTGATTATGTGAAATGACGTGAAAGCTGAGGGAAGTACCAAAGGGTGAGTGAATTACACAGCTCAATCTGTTTGAAAAGAGAAGCTGAAGGGTGGCTTCATTACAGTGGGCAAGCGCCTTCATGGGAAAGATGCAACAGGCACTTAAAGGGCTCTTCAGACAGAAAAGAAGAATATAAGGACTAGAAGTGGAAGTGAGATAATTTGAGTGATGAAGAAACAGAGGGAGAAAACTTCTCCCAGTGTTGGAAGATTAACAAACACTTGATATATCTTCCACTGCCTTCCCAGGAAGCCTGGTTTAGCCAAACACAAATAAGTTTTTTGTTAAATGCAAGTTATTAATCCCAAGACACAACTAGGTAAAGTAAGTAGACCAGGGATTTACAAGGGACTTGCTTGGGTTATCTAACACATTGTTTACACCTAAATATTGAAGGACCTATGTTTGATAGCTGAACAGAATAAGATGAAATATAGGAAATAGGTTTGTTCAAGCTGTTACATATTTGTGCAGCTTTATTAAAGCTTCAATAAGAAACTTTGTTCCTCTTGGGTGTCCTTAATGGTTGCCAAAACTGCCTGTTGACATTATGTCACTATTCACCAAGGGCTGACTTACACACAAACAGAAGGGAATTGGAAGAAATGAAAATAAGAGTGTTTCAGCACCTGCTCATGGGTTGATACTGAATTGTAACCATATGATGCAAAGGAGAGTGCACAGTGCCTGGGAATAGCATCTGTGCTTTGCAAGAAGCATCACTGACAGGATCTTCCTTTTTATAGTAAAAGATGCCTCATGCTTGATAAAATATAAAGAAGTCAAATACACTGACAAAATAAGATAAAAAGGAAAGTTGAAAATTTATTGTAGATTGTAGTGACACAAGGACAGTTTGCAGCTTGGAGTTACCTCTGGAGCTTTTATTTTTACAAGTCAGGTCTTGTACTTGACTTCAGTACAAGAGAGGGAATTTCCCCATGAGAATGCTGTACACTATTCCCAAGTGGGTCTTATCTGCCAGAAAAAAGATGTTTTGTAGCATGACTTTATCTGTCAGCATAAGTATCCATGTGGTGCTGCTTGGCTTCACATGAGCACTACTTTTTGGGCACTACTGAAATCTTGAAAATGACAGACCACCGTGGAACCAATGAATGTCAATGAGGGTGAAGCCTGCACTAAACAATGCTGATTCCTTATGTAAATTGTTTCGGGGACTGAATATATCAGACCACCTTAAAGACAGACTGTGTGTCCTTTCCTGGCACAGTAAGAATACAAATAGACATGGTTTTTTTGAGTAGAGCTCCTTGGACTTTCACTTGAAAACTGAGACAGAAAAGAGGGAAATAAGAATGTTCCTATACACAGTTTTCTCTCCAAGGTAGGAGGTTGCTCGTGACAAGAGAAGTGTGAACAACCATCTTCCTTGCACCCCATGGCACAGAGAGGAACAGTCATCACCACTCCAGAGGTCATGGCTGTTTCTTGAACCCAGGGGTCATGGTGAGTCTTTCCCTCCTATACACACAGTATTAGACCCTTTACAACTACTAAATTCCTTAACTCATCTTGCTGTATTCAGCACTGAACCACAGAGTTGGAGGCATTCTCCAGAACATACTTCAGCCACCTCTGACTGTCTTCTCTGCGTAGAGAAATGAAAACATGGAGGGAAGCTTCCCTGCTGTTAGGATATAAGTGCCTGCCAGTTGTTAGCTATTTCAGAAGGTGGCTGAGTGAAGCCAGTGCTTTTCCCTAGAAATAATCGCCTGGCTCAGTAATTACTCCTCATAGCCAAGTGTAGTAGCCAAGAGTCCCTGTTTGCTCGACTAGTCCCAAAACAGCAGGAGTCATTCCCTTCCTCTATAAATTTTTCCCACCTCTATCATTTCAGCCTTTTGGAAGGTTAGTGCCTCTGGTTCCTCTGTCTTTGCGTCTATATTTGTACAAAGCTATTGCAGGGCTGGGAAAGTGACAATCTAGAACATGAAAACTGAACCAAATACAGCTTCAACATCTTTTGAACATCTTTCATTTGCTAGTTTGGGGTTTTGTATTAGAGAAAGCACTAAATTCTGTGTCTTTTTAGTGCAACTGAAGTTTTTAGAGTTAAATTTTACAGGCTGAAAAATGACAGCAGATACCTTTTCCTGCTGCACTATAAGACACTTCTCTTTAGTTAAAATGAAATCACCTCTGGGCCTAAACCACCTAACTTACTTTTGGTAAAGTAATTTATTTGAAACCTTAGGGCTTTACTTTCTGCAGAACTATTACACGTATCTTTATGGGAGTAAGAAGACATGACTTGAGCTAAGCCATATGAACCTTACAAAGAGACCACAGAGTGCATATTGAGGATATTGAGCTGGTGGTGTGACTATTGTTCCAAAGAGTGGAGCATCTACAGCCTGCTACTCCCATGAAGTCCAGCAATGTGCGCTTCCCAGGCTTGTTTTAAACATCCAGTTTATAAACTTTTGTGCTAATTCAGATGAATATTATCAAGTTGTGAACATGGGAGGAATAACAGACCTCGTAAAAAAGAAAACAAAGGAAAGGTCTAAGACCCTGGAAGACTGCAGAAATTAAAAGGAAATTGAGCCTGGCTGAAAGGCGGTGTGCTACAGGGAAAGAATGATTTTTCCATTGTAGAGTGAAAACACACTGCAGGGACCAAATGCATTTGGCTGGTATCATCTTGCAATAATTCAATACCCACATCTGTTGATCAGGAGAGTCCTACTCACAGAACCACTGTGCAATTGTCAGCAGTGTCTATTTCAAAAAATGAAAATGGGAAAAGAGGCTCTGTACCAACAGATTCAGGTTTCCTGTCAGTGTGCTGGTGCAGTGTGTTCAATTCTCTGCTCTGGTATTCATTGCACTTAGCTCTTCTTGCCCTTAGCTCTTCTTGCCCTTAGTATGTGGCATGCAGCCACATGCTCAATGCTGTGGGCTGCAGGGGCACAGCCTGCTTTATCATGGGCTGCACCATGGGCTGCAGGAGAATCTCTGCTCCTCACTCTTTGGCTGCTGTTGCTGTTGCTTCTAACAGAAGCTACCCCTTGTTGGCCCCTGTCCCACTCCAAACCTTGCCATGCTAACCCAGTGCAATAACACAATATAATAGCATCTAGTTAAAAAAAGTAATTTTTGCAGTGTACTGTACAGGCATGAAGATCATGCCCTTAGATCAAGGACATCCAGTATGAAATGCTGAGTTAGGATAAGTTTAAGACATTGTTAATGTTAAGATTGAACATTAACTAACAAAAATAACTCATTCCACAATCTACTACTGTTTAATATCCCTGATACCACACTTATATCACAGACAAAATTCAGTTGAGTATTAAATTTAATACTGAAGTGATGTCATGAAAACAAATCAAGAAATGTAATTGTTAAGATGTGTCTGTTACTGAGATTTTATTGTAGCACCTGCAATAGAAACAGAATTATATCTTTTGTTCAGAAAACCCCACCCAACCATTTACAATAGTTTTACATTCACTTTTTAAAGTCCTTATTGGGTTAACTTTGAAAAAACCCTACACAGGAAACCCCCACCAAAAAAACCCTAATTTTCTTTATGTCTTCTAATTCTCCTCGGAATGCATTTGTTGAGGCTGCATTCTCATCTTAGTAGATTTGAGAGGAAAAAGGCTATTGCTAAACAATATATTAAATTGCTCTTCATATTTCATATGACAACTGACACTACACTTCTTGCATTAAACATCTTCCACCTTCCAGCAGACATCTTCCTCCTTCATATCTCTTGTGAAAGCTCTGCTCTTCCAGTACGGCCACAATGGTCTTTTACATGTATTGAATAAAATTTGACCTTCTTCACAGTACCTTAAAATCAGTGAGGCTGTTTGAAGAAAGAGATGCTTGTCTGTTTGAATAAGAATAAGATAATCTCTTGGAGAACATTAAAGAAAGTAAAAAAATGCGTTGTTTGTATTACATACGTATATATTTATACATTTCCTTTGTTGCGTCCTTTCACAGATTAAATGCAATCTGGTGCTTAACTGCAGCAACTGAAATCTTAACAAGACAAGTGTATTCTTTGTTATTGTAAATGTAACTTAATCTAGCTGTTGTTGGAGAGGAAACTAGAGGTAGTTATGATGCTATAGACAGACTGAGTAAGTAAATGTAATGCAAAAGAGGAAAATCAATTAAAGCCCAGGTCCACAACATATTGTTTATTATGGCACAAGCATATGATTATACCACTGCACAGTCTTTTAGTAGTTTTCCATTAAGTGTCGTGTGACTCTTTTCTGGCGCTATGAAAACCCTCTTTGCTTGTTTGCTTTGAAGACTGAACTTTGTCTCTGATCCACTGTATTTCTTTAAATGCATTTTCATGTTGAAGTTTTCAAGCTTATTTAGAAAAATTCCTGTTGGGTTTGTGATGACTGGGTCTCGAGCTACCTGGAAGGAGGCTGCAGCGAGCTGGGGGTCAATCTCTTTTCCCAAGTAACAAGTGATAGGACAAGAGGAAACGTCTCAAGTTGCTCCAGGGGAGGTTTAGACTGGACATTAGGAAAGATTTCTTCACCGAAAAGGTTGTCAAGCATTGGAACAGGCTGCCCAGGGCAGTGATGGAGTCACTGTCCCTGGAGGTATTTAACAGACATGTTGATGTGGTGCCTGGGAACACGATTTAGTGGGGGACTTGGCAGTGTGAGGATAACAGCTGGACTTGATGACCTTAAAGGTCTTTTCCAACATAGGCAATTCTATGACTCTATGATTCTATTTAATGAACTTATTTAATCAGCCTTTCGTTGTATTGCAAAGTCATACAAGCATACAACCACTTCAAGTGATTTCAGATTATTTCAAAGTCAGCAGGAAGATTATATAAATTATATAAAATCCTTGCTTCTTTTCACTACTTGTTCATTATTTCTTCATTAATGGAAATGAAATATTTCATCTTTGTTTTTCCACGCAAAAAGCTAGTAAGTCTTAGTGGGCAAGCATCCATTTTGAAAACACAGCTGTTAGCTTTGCCTTCAAGTTACATCACTGCTTGGAAGAAAAGTTTCCTTCATTCTGAGTCTAAGAAAATCAAAAGCATTTGGTCTTTTCTGCTTCAAACTCCATTTTTCAGGAGCTGACTGAAATAGCCTGATTTTCGGAAGTGTTGAGCTCTCTCAAAGTACAGAGTGTGAGAGCTACGGGTTGTTAACAACAATGAAAGCTCAAACCACATCTGTTGAAGAGACTAAATATGCATTTTGAAACCTCGCTGTAGCCAGGAAAACTTTGACATTTCTAACTAGTATTACTAGGCAGATCTTTAATGCACTATTGATCCTTGTGAAAGTAGTCTTACCCTTTGGAACAGGGAATGGAATCTCTGGGATCCCATTGTGTGTAGGCACAATTAGTTAGACTACATATTGCCTCTTAATTCTCCATGGTTTTTTTACCCTGTAGCAGTGAGATTGGCTGTTACAGAACCGCCCAAAAAAGTGCTTTTGAGCACTCTGAGCCTCCAAAACAGAGGCTGCACATGAACTGCCTGCTGTGATTGTCCCTAGCCCATGCTAACTCTCACGCTGTCCCAGAGAGTGTTTTCTCTGGTGCCAAAGCCACCTGGCATGGTCTACACTGCACTGGGATAATTTAATAGTGCAAATATACAGCGCAGACAATTCATTTCCACTGCCTGGGAGTTTTCCTAGTATCTGTTTAACTTACAAGTACAGACATATCTGTAATGTCCAGACATGCTTTCAGTGACTTTATTGATGCAATTTGTGCCATAATTGCATGTAAGCCTCTGAAAAAGGCTGTCCACCTACGTGGTGAGACAGAGTCCACACCACAGGGTGCTTTACAGCTGAGGAACAGAGATATAAGGGGAATAAAGCACAGACTCTCCCACACCACTACTTTAAGCATTAACTGAGGAAGCTATTTTCATAAATTGCCTCAATATTAGATATGGCTATAGAAGAAGCCAGTATGCATATTGGAAGAGTTTATACACGCAGAGATAGAGATGTCTGTGGAGTGAGACTAAATCCTCCCAAGCTGAGGCTGCACTGCCACACGAATTTCTCCATTTTGATGAGAAGGGACATAAATTCCATCAAAGCCACTAAAGCTGGGTCACTGCTTCTGGGAGACTGCACCTAGGCTGAAATAACTTGTAAAAAGTTACTAAGGGGGCTAAGTCAGTGTCAAGACTGGAACTGAAGGGGTTTCTTCTGCCCTAGGCAAGAGGTAACACTGGTCTCAGTGTTGTTGTGCAAATGATGCTGTGACAGACTTAAATGCTTAAAGTTTTATTCATGGAGTCTGTAGCTGATGCCACACATCTACTCTAAAGTTACCTTTCGGAAAAATACTGGAGAGAAAGAGAGAGAGAAAAGAGAAAAATGAAGCAAAAACTATCACTCATGTCTGGTCATGAAGAGGTGAAAGAGAGTCTCCAATGCAAACATCTTTTTGGGATCCTCTTCAGGTGATGTTAATGATGATGATAATTTTCCACCATGTTTTTCTATAGGAATCACACCCCTTTCATCTCAACCTGCTCTACCTCCCTTCTGATTAGTCCTGCTTAAAACATTATTTCCTCTGAATGGAGCACAGGTGTTACACACTGCAGTCAGATAAATATTACTGAATAATTGGAGGTTTAAATCACAGTTATCCACTATGTTATTGACTAACTTCTGTTTTCCCTCTGATGTAAACTAAAAGGTATAAAAGAAGGCATGGGAAAGGGCAGGTGAAAAGATGGATTCATTCTTAATTGTGGTGGTAATTACTTCCCATATGGAATCAGACATAAGAATAACATGAGGGTTTGCAGGTGCAACACCATGAGAATAACAGCCTGAGAACAGCGTGAGAACAGGGAAAAACACTAAGGTAATAGCTTTGGTGAAAGATAATAAACCTGCAAGTGGAAGGCAGAATATGGAACTGAAAAGGACCTAAGCACTACTCAGATGAAGGCACCCTGCAACAGCTTTGGTTCTGCCCTTGTCTCTCCACTCTAGCTGTCTTCTTACCTCCTCTAATACCTCTGCAAAAAGCAGGTAAGAACTACAAAAGTGCCTCTAAGTGATGACCCTAGCCATAGATACAGCAGTTCCGTGTGCTGGGGTTATACATCAGCAAAGAATAATTGTCTTTGTTATTAGGAAATTTTCTGAGACCCTTTTATTACATTTTATTACATAGATTTATTTCATACATCTGTCTTCAAGATTTTATGCATCTGCCTTCCTCTAAATTTACTAGATGTTATGCATTTCTTGTGTTCACAATCACACGGAATCACTGAGTCCATTTTTGTAAGAGAAGACTTATTCTCAGGCCAATTGCCTAAGTTGTCTGTTGCTGGATAGGTCTGTGATTTCCTCTACATTAACTTATTTTACACCATCGGAGAACAGAGCCCTCTGGCTACAACCACTAGCTAGCTACAGTTCCAAGTCATAAAATTCATTACAATATTAACTTGGCATGTGTTTTGTACAGTAACAATTTTCCAGGACAGTAAACTATTCCAGGACAGTAAACTCACAATATTTCCCTGGTTGCAGTTATATATTTCAGTCTACTGCCAGATG
Organism: Ara ararauna; assembly: GCA_028858755.1. Taxonomy (NCBI): domain Eukaryota; kingdom Metazoa; phylum Chordata; class Aves; order Psittaciformes; family Psittacidae; genus Ara; species Ara ararauna. The sequence continues at coordinate 125,797,025 of CM054378.1, read as the reverse complement.
CCTCAGATTTTCCTGACTCTGGCAAAGTTCCACGTGATTTAACAGAACTGTTGGTGTGTATCATTTCTTCACTTAGAATCCATTTTGAGATTTTTATTACTGTAGGTCAGATATGCCAAGCTCAATGGAAAGAAAGTTGCAAATGGAGCCTTCAGGATGTCCCTTTGAGACTCCATCTGGTGTTATGACCCCTTTATGAGGCTCAGTCTGGTCCTAGAGGAAAGAGGCTATGAGGAGAGCAAAGCAGCAGTGGGATGGCATCAGTCACTCAGACAAGCACAAGTGTCTTAACCATAGCTGAGTTTGGATGCTCTCAGCCTGTGCAGTGCAGTTTTGGTGTTTTGCGGAGCTTCTCTCATAGGCGGCAATGTGGGAGACAGTAGAAAAGCATTTGTTTGCAAACATGGCAAGTGATGGCTGAAAGCTAACACCTTCGTCAGAGTGAGATTGGTTGGTTGTATTTTGTTTGAGATGTTATTCCTTGAAAACACAGGTAATGAGGTAGCCTGGGACAGGTTCAGCAAATCTGTGAGTGACAACTAGTGAAAGAAGCTGTCAACTAATATGGTGAAGCTATGTTGGGGTAGGGACCGATAAATAACTCTGGATACATCAAATGTGGAGAAGCTGATAGCAGCTGAAGGAAGCCTGTAATTCACCTGGACTAAGGTGGACTTGTTCATAACTACAAATACACTCATTAGTCCTCAATGGCTAGAATGTACTTGTTAGGCACCTGGTCTGTATGGCACTCACTGAAAGGGGAAAAAATGTGTGTAGATACACAAATGTACATCTATCCATGTATGTGACCATGTAACAAATACATAACATGATGCATTAGAACATGATCTGTTGAACAGCGCTGTGCTGCTCCACTGATTACCAGCCTGCCTGAACCAAGGAAACATGAGTGATCATTTTGGTGCCGAACTAATTTCTTAATAAAACAGAGCAATGATCATTTCTGAAGAAGCCAAACTGAAGAAAAGCCACTAAATCACTATGGGTTGCATGATCTTTTCCTGTATTCACTTACTAGTCTCCAACAATGACCAAATGAGAAAAATATAATTGGAGAAGTATAAAGTAAAATTTAATGTTCTAGATTCTGGGAATCTTTGGTGGTGCAAGATCATTTTTCTGTCTTTATTTTTCTCTTCTTCCAATGTGAGTGAAATGTAGAGATTGTCATGGTGTCCTGCACCTTGTGATGCAGAGTTGGCGGTGCACTGACTTGGTTCCTATTCCATGGCTGTATAAATGATGTGACTATACCTACGGCAAAAGTAGTCCTGATTGGAGGCAGGTATGTGTGGAAAAGACAATGATTAACTTCTTAGATCAACTGAGTTAACAACGAACTCCATCAGAATTTAACTTTTAGTTTTACAGCATCTAAATATTTCAGATTGAGCAAAAAATGATGCTGACTTAAGGGAGAGTTAGGAGGCAGTTTGTTTTCTTTTCAAACATGTTTTCTGTATTGTTATTTTGGCATTTTATTTGGTTCCTTGTTGAGCAAGGGTACTTTGATGATTCATTCTCTTACCCTTGCCCAGGATCGCAAGAAGTAACAGCTTTTTGCTGTTTTCCTGCTTCAAGTCTGCCTGAGACACTCTCGGGTTCTAAATATGATAAGATCAATCTTGATGAGATTCCTGCAGACATGTATTGAGGCAAGATGTGTCTCATTCTGCTCTCAGGTCCTGCATCTTACTTCTGAGAATATTTATTGTTAATGTCATCACTGTTTATCATCTTTTCCATTATTAAGACAGTTAAGCTGGGTAGTGTTGAATTTTGGAAAGTCTGTTTCAAGTTGTACCACCAATTCAAAAGTTTTACTTACTACAAAAATAAAACCCCTTAGAATGCAGCAGAATAGATTAAGTTCACCTGTTGGTAGATCTGTATTTATTTTATCTGATACTGTAGACTCTTCCAGAGCATATTAACTCTCAAAATTTCTTTGAGAATGCTTGAAAAACAGATTTCATCCTTTTACATTTTGATTGTATCACTTTGCAAATCACTTTAAGGACATGGGATGAATGAACTGTGAATGCAATACTATGAAAAGTAGTTGCTTAGGGAGTAGGATTCAGTAATGGACAACTCCCAGTCTAGCAGATTATGCTATTCTGAGATCCAAATTCTGAATTTCAATTTTTACTTTTGAGAAATTGCATTTAAAATTAATAGTAAAGCTGTATAAACCGCTAGAACAGTTAGGCATGGATGAGCTTCATTTCATGGCCCAGGATTTTCTTTCAGTGGCTTTGAAGGCTTCTTACAAAAAGAAATCATGATCAACTTTGAGCTGGAATTGACTCTTAAGATTTCTCAGAAGAGGTCTCAAAGAAAGGAAAGCATACAACCAGAAACTGGCCAAGCTCAAGTGAAGCCAGTCAATGCCCACTGATGTATATAGCAGAGGGATGGTACTTGCTGATCCTCAGGCTCGGATCTACATTTAATCCACTGCCTGTAAGAAGTTGCTATGCATCACCTAAACTTTGGTAACAGCTTACAAGTGAGTGCTTTACATGGGAAAATTACAGGTAGCTTAATGCAGTCCAGTTTCAGACACATTAGACTAAAGGGTAATTGCAACAACACAGAAACCTTCTATGCATAGCTGCTCTGGTTCAGCTTGTTGCATTAGTCTAACGTCTTAACTATCAGTAATTAAGCAGAGGCATTAATTCAAACAATTTGGGACCATAAAATGAGTCTTACTCTGGGTCAGATTCTCCAATTTGACAAAGCTGTATCTAGCAGATGGCTAGCTAAAAGCAAGGTTTTGGTCCCAAGTACAGCTTAGAGAAGTTTATCTAAACCCATACAGCAATAAGGCACTATTTTGTAGCTAGGCATCGCAGAAGCATGTTGTGATTCAAGTATGCCCCTGTCTGTTCCTGATGTACTGGACCCATGGGCTTGGAAAGGAGGGTATCTATCTCCTGCTGTGCTGCCTTTACACTATTTGGCATTCATTCTTAACAGACAGCTCTGACTGCTGCATATCAAGTAGCGTCTATATTTACTGTGTGGGAATTATCTTCATGAACAGCAAAAATCCACTCCTGTTGCAATGTTCTAATTCTTAGATTGTTCTGGCTCCTATACCCTGAGGCTAAGGGAAGGTATGTTTTTTGCTGTGTCTCAGAAGTAGCTGTCTCAGGAGTGAGGTGGCAATTTCCTACTAAGTATTTTAATTGGAGGGCTAAGCATGTCTTCACAAGGACAGGTCACTGATACCTTTGGGACAGCCCTGATGCGTATAATGCATTTTCTCATAACTGTGGGCTAAGTAGGCATTTCCATATATATCATCTGCTAGTATAATTAATAGATGCCTGTATTTATATATCAGAGCTGAGTGATGATGATAAAAAAACACTTAGTGTTCAACATGTCAGAGTGTTAAATAAGACTGGGATACCTTGAGCCCCTAATGGCTGTAATAAATATTCCCACCTTTTCCTTAGTTCTCTTTCCAGCTATCACATTCTCCTTTGTTATGATTAATTGAATCAACCTTCTAAAGTTAAAGATAAAAAATAATTTTAAAATGGTAAAGTATGATACTGATACCTGGAGTAAATGCGTATTCTGTTAAATACAGAGGAAGAAAGTGATATGAATCTTCTGAGGAGTTATGCAGTGGACCAAAAAAAGGTCTGGAGTATGAAGCTGCCTACACCCAAACAATAGGATGAAGTCAGTATCTTAGTCATGCTGAACGTGGACCATATTCATATCCCCAGATATCAATATTTCAAAATCATTTCCAGCAACAGATAGCATGAAGGTCTCTAGACAGTGACCATTAACTTTGAACTATTACCTCAGTGAAGGTATTTTCAAAGGAAGGGTTTTCTACAATACTTGTGAGGAATCTGATCATATTTCACTAATTTTTAGGGGGGGAGGGTGGTTTTAAGACAATATCCATCTCTCCTAGTGCTACATGTTATAGTGTAGGTATGAGTACAATCTAAGTTTCAGAGTTTTAATCATTAGGTAGATATCAAGATTGAAAGAACCTGTTTTTTGGAATACAGAGTTGTCTCTGACAATCTTTGGTACACGTATCTCCTCTAAAGACACTACGGGGTGAGAAGAGAGTTGCCTTCTTTGCTTAGAATATAGGATGCTGAATATAAGGAAACGTAATAGAGGTAAGACTGATTTAAAAGGAAGTGTTGCTCATTGGTAAATTACACAAAGGAAGAGGCCTGAGTATAGTGCTGCTTTCACGGGTTGGTTAAAGTGTCGATGATGCTGGTCGAGGGGGACGTGCTGGTGAACACTCGGGGAATATTGGCACCTGTTCTTTCACAGACTGCCTGTTCTTTAAAGGCAACCAAAAGGAAAAGTGCTAGTGGTAGAAAGAGCTGAATCACTGAGCAAGACAGTAATATCATTAGTCAGAAAAGCTGTCAGAATAGTCGTGCTTGGGCTCTCATTCTTAATATTTAAATACATAGAAGTTTGCTTGCACAGTAACTTGACATGTTCTTAGAAAACAAAATCCTTACCAGTAAGGCAAATGAAAGATGTTCTGTAGCTGTAGTCACAAGGGATGCAAGAGAGATGTGGGAAATCTCACACAGTAGCTAGTGACAGGCTAAACTCAAGGATGAGGATGGCAGCCAGCTATTGTAAGAATGACAAACCACGGCTAAAACCCAGAAAAAAAATCAATGCTCTTTTTAAACTGGTGGTGTGTGAAAGGCTAGTGGTCAAAGTTTAAGCAGTCAGGACACCATAGAAGATGTGAGAGGCAGAGGGCCCAAGCCAAAGCCATGTGCTAAAGAGTAAATCTTGTATATTGAATAGTCAAACTGGAATGACGACCTAAGAGTCCAGCATCAACACTCGGAGTAAGCAGCCAGGGCTAAGTGGATAGAAGACAATAACAAGGGTGAAACACATGCCAGGTGTCTTGTTGAGACGTAAAAGACACATAGGTCATACAGCTCTTTTGGCTGGGCTAAGAGCATGAGTGAGGCTTTAATTCTTGCTGCAGAGCTGTTTCCTGGCAGTGACACTGCTAAAAGGCAACAAGAAAAACTCTCACTGAAGTTGCAAAGATCATTCATGAAAATGCACATGAGCACTGATGCCTGAAAACCAGATCCCCTTATTCGTGTTTTCAAGTGCCTCTGAGAGCAGGGCACTCAGCCGCCCCTCTGGAGAGTGAAAACAGTCTGCAGCTTTTCAAAATGATATCCTTGTACAGCATTCGTTATGAATGTACTGTCTTTTATTCCACTGTTTGATGTGATCCCTGTGGATCTTGGAACAAAGCAATGTGTGACCTTCATGGTAGAGTGAGACCAGCCACAAATACCTTGTAGAGCAAGAGAGGTACAAGAGTGCTGAGTGATTTGGTACTTGTAAGGAATTGGTCCTAAAGCCTTGCGAAAAGCAGAAAGAGTAATCTGTTTGTTTCAGCCATTACTTTTTTTCCCTTTAGGAATATACTAGAGCAGATTATGATGTCTTGGAATGGATTTGTTCTTGGAGCACATGATTCTTTGAACATTAATCCCACTGCTGAAAATGAAGATTAAGACTGTGTGAACGTGTTACCAGAAGACAAATCTTGTGGAATGATTCTTTTTTTTCTTAGGCTGTGCTCAATTCCAAGCAGCAGAGATACTATACTTTGTTATTAACAATCCCCAAGTGAAATGCAGTAAATGAGCATGTGTGAGCCTTGTCCTAATGCAAATCACATCAACAGCTTTTAAAAGGACATAATTATGGGAAATGACAAATTTGTGAGACAAATGTGTAGCCTTTTTGTGAAAGGAGTGTGTAGTGCTACTCATCATGGCCTTCATCATAACCATGTGTGCGTGCTCTTGTATTCAGTTTCTGCAAAGCCTTTCCTTCCTGTATTCATCCTACCCTACCTCATAGATCTATGTCTACCAGCAATGGGTAGTCTTCCAGAATGAAAGGCATCATCTGAAGCAATGGTTGTAGTTTGCATTTAAATGGATCAGGTGACTATTTAGCTGGGCTGATGATTTTTGCTATGAGGAGATGCAGTTTTAAGACCTAAGTGACCTACATCTCCAATTCCTTTAAGGTACCACAGGGTACCTTAAGGAGGTTGGAACTAGATGATCTTAGGGTCCTTTCTAACCATAACTATTCCATGATTCTACACTAGACTCGCTGGATGAAGGTAATATTGCTCACATATGCCAGTTGTACACATTCTTTAATGGCACTGGTCTCAGGCAATTCACTAATTTTAAGAATGGTCTGAAAAGATAGTGCTGATATACTATCAGCTTGCCTTCTTGGAACAAGAATCACTTAAAAATACCCAATGTATATAATACTCCTCTAATTCTTGCTCAAATAGCATTTCCACATTCCAGTATAACCAGACCTTCACTGTCAAGTCTTGGGGGAGACTGACTGGAAATTAAAGCCAGAAGCTTTGCCATTTGAAAACAAACTGGGAAAAATTCATTATTCTTGTTTTTCCAAGCAAGCATGATTTCTTTTTTCTTTTTTCTTTTTTTTTTTTTAATAAAATCTAAATAAAATGTTGAAATCCACCTTGAAACTCACAGGAGTATCCTGGATCATGGTAAGTATTAAATTACAGCTTGATATCTTCATATGATATTATAGGTGGACACTAATTTACAAGGCCTTATCTTGTAAGTTGATAAATATCCGCATTATCAGTTAAAGGCAACTGTAGTGGATGCAAGAGCTGATCAGTTCTGAAAGGGATGGAGTCCCTGTTTGTTGATATTTTCAATCACACTATTTTCAAGCTTGTACCATGACCCAGAATTGTCCTTGAAGAGACACAACTGAATTATCTCTTGCGTTATCTCTTTCCTTTCCACAGCAATCTTACTTAGCTGTGATTTGTTTTTTCAAGCCATATCCCTCAAGAATCACTAAAGGACAAACTGTCTGAAGACCCACATAAATAATAGATCCTACGTTTAAATGTCAACCCTAAACAAACATCTTATAAGAAATACCATTTAACTTCTTTTAAATTAAAAGGAATAATAGAATTTTGCAGAAAACCAGCCCATAATGGCATTTGTTTATACTTCACATTAATGTCAAGCAGGCAGAGCTCCAGGAGTGATGCTGAACTTTCTGTTCTCCCAGTTGGTGACAGTTGGGTATTTGAAACAGCTGCTGCTTCTCACGAAAACCAGTAGCCTCTGTGAGTCTTAAAATCTTGCTTCCCACTGCTTCTGATGTTAAATGAGTTATTGGGTTTTAAACTTCTTCATCATAATTACCATCTATAAGGCAATTTTCTGACATAATTCTCTTCATTTTTCTTTTCTTGAGACTCTTTCTTCACACTGCATTCACCGCAATTTCATCCCTGTCTGATTTATGGATGTTTCTCTCCAGAGTAAAAACCCAATTTGCCTTTTTTTTATGGACAGAATGTATATACCCTGGTGTTACATTTGAAAACCCTCTCATCTATACTGATTTAATAAGTATTTCTGTCTTGTGGAAACTAAAGATGCTTTCAGTAAATTCTGTTCTGACAGAGGCATCCCCTAGAGGGTCCGTAAACTTTCACTGGCTACGCTTCCATCTTACTTAAAGTAAGGCAAAACAATAGGCAATAAAACCAAGGAAGAGGAACAACTGTACCCCACCAGAGGGCATCTTTTGATGAAATTCCATAGTTACGGAATGGAGCTCTGGTTTAAAGTAGCCTGGTCATACATTTGGTATATCACAGACTTTCTCCAGCAAGCACAACTCCATTTTGACCCCCAAAAGTGTTGTAGTTTGTGGTCCTTCCGCCTTACTTCATGACCTGGAGAGGGCTGCCATTGCTGCTTCTTTCTCAACCCTGAAGGGCTTTCCTAGCTACTTAGCTTGGGTTGCAGATATCTTCAAGGCTTTGAGTCTTCATCCTCCAACCAAATCTCTGATGTGTTTTTGTGTGGATACTTGATGCCCACCCACATCCTGCATGTTTGTGGAACACCTTTCCCACATTTCTTTCTGATAGTCTTCCTTCCTTCCTTCCTCAACCACATGACTATTTTATTCTTTTTCCGCAAAATCTTCTTAGGAATAACCCATGAGTCTGCTCCCACATGTCTCGCTCCTGGTCTTCTGCCCATGAGACACATTCCTACCCAGCCATCACCCCTGTTTTATCTTCTGGCCCAAGCCTTTATAAGCAGTAGGTTCACTCTTGTAGGAGCTGATCCACTGGTAGGAATCAAGTGCATCTCGGGCTTCCTGTTTATTTGATGTAGAAAATCATGAGCATAATATCCTTCTAGTTGAATAGCCCTCAGGTTGAAGAAGCACTGGCTGGAGAAGAGTGGCGAGTGTCTGGTTTGCTCTGGGGTAGGATACAGCTGTGCTTTTCATCTCTCCAGTGGCTCCGTCAGGGATGGGAAGGGAAGGGACAGCAATCATCTGCACACTCCCATCCCCCGGGTGACTGATGACTGGGGAATGGGTCATTTTGCTTCTTGAGACATTTCATTATATCTGGTAGTATAGCATCGGAGTTACTCTGCTGTCAGGTTGCGCTTGTTAGCTCCTGTGAGCTGTCAAAATACTTACAGCAGATCACAAGCATGTCAAGGTCCCTCGGGATGGCATTCCTTCCCTCCAGTGTATCAACCAAACCACACAGTTTGGTGTCATTGGCAAACTTGCTGAGGGTGCACTCGATCCCACTGTCCATGTCACTGACAAAGACGTTGAACAAGACCGGTCCCAACACCGATCCCTGTGGGACAGCACTTGTTACTGGTCTCCAGCTGGACATTGAGCCATCGACCATAACTCTTTGCGTGCAGCCATCCAGCCAGTTCTCTATCCACCGAGTGGTCCACCTTTCAAGCTGATGTCTCTCCAACTTAGAAACAAGGATGTCGTGTGGGACAGTGTTGAACACTGCACAAGTCCAGGTAGATGACATCAACTGCTCTACCCCTTTCCATCAGTTCTGTAGCCCCATCCTAGAAGGCCACCAGATTGGTCAGGCAGGATTTCCCCTTAGTGAAGCCATGCTGGCTGTCACCAAGCACCTTGTTGTTTTTCATGTGCCTCAGCATGCCTTCCGGGAGAATCCGCTCCAGGATTTTGCCAGGCACAGAGGTGAGACTGACTGCTCTGTAGTTCCCCAACTCATCCATTTTCCCCTTCTTGAAAATGGGGGTTATATTTCCCTTTTTCCAGTCGTCGGGAACTTCACCTGACTGCCACGATTTTTCAAATATGATGGACAGTGGCTTAGCAACTTCATCTGGCAGCTCCTTCAGGACCCGCGGATGGATTTCATCAGGTCCCATGGACTTGTATGCATTCAGGTTCTTAAGATGGTCTCGAACCAGATCCTCTTCTACAGTGGGCCCAGGGTCTTCATTCTCACAGTGCCTGCGTCTGCCTTCCAAGACTTGGGTGGTATGGTCAGAGCATTTGCCAGTGAAGACTGAGGCAAAGAAGTCATTAAGAACCTCAACCTTCTCCAAATCCAGGGTAGCCAGTTCTCCTGATAGTTTCTGGAGGGGGCCTATGTTGTCCCTAATCTGTCTTTTATTCGCTATGTACCTAAAGAATCACTTGCTGTTATCTTTAACATCCCTAACCAAGTTTAATTCTAAGTGGGCTTTAGCTTTCCTAACCTGGTCCCTAGCTTCCCGGACAACATCCCCGTATTCTTCCCAGGCTGCCTGTCCTTGCTTCCACCTTTTATAAGCCTCTTTTTTCCTTTGAATTTTCCTCAGCAGCTCCTTATCCATCCAAAGAGGTCTCCTGGCCCTCCTACAGCACTTTCTTCTAGTAGGGATGTATCGCTCCTGAGCTTGTAGTAGGTGATCCTTGAATATCAACCAACAGCACTGGACTCCCCTGCCCTCTAGGGCTATATCCCATGGGACCTTACTAAGCAGGTTCCTGAAGAGGCCAAAGCTTGCTCTCTTGAAGTCCAGGGCAGTGAGCTTGCTGCATGCTCTTCTCACTGTCCTGAGGATCTCGAATTCAACCATCTCATGATCACTGCAACCAAGGCTGCCCTGGAGCATTACATTTCCAACCAGCCCTTCCCTGTCGGTGAGGACGAGGTCAAGCATGGCGCCTCTCCTTGTCGGCTCCTCTATTGCTTGCAGAAGGAAGTTTTCTTCCACACAATCGAGGAACCTCCTGGATTGCTTATGCTGGGCCATACCATCCCTCCAACAGATATCAGAGTGGTTGAAGTCCCCCATGAGAACAAGGGCCTGCGAGCGTGAGGCTGTTCCTATCTGTCTGTAGAGCTGTGTAGTCCTAAGGGCTGTGTAGTTCTTCTTTATGTTCTCTGGGCTACTGCTACTGAAGTTAATGGAGGCAGATTTGTGTGCCATGTAAATGGACATATCTTTCCTGTCTTCACCACAAGTACATTTGCCAGCTACATCAAGTTACTGGGAGAAGTGAATTTGTTACCATGCGCTCCCTGCGGATTGCTTTTCCTGTCTCAAAGTGATTATAAAATTTGAGGAACTGGATTAGAGAGTGTACGAGTGCTTTTGCTTTACTGACCCCCTTAGGGAATAAAAGAATGAAGTGGTTAATGAAGTATTTACTGAATTTGCTGTTTTCTCCCTCTGCTATTTATTTGTTTTGCTGAGAGCCTGTGTGTAAACTAGATATGTGCTTCTGGGGGGGACCTGTGACTGGGATGGAGGGTGGCAACCTCTTTAAGCTGGTCTGTTGTTGGGGAACTTGTAGTAGCGCAGGTTTGTACCTGTATCTGGGACACAGGAGGATATAAAAGGCCACATTATGTAACACTCGGAGTCATCCATTTGTTCTCCTTCGTATCTAAAATTATCTGTTTAAAAATTTGGTGAGGGTTTTAGCATGCACTCTTGTCTCTGTGACTCACTCGCTCTACTTACATGAAGAGAATGAGGAAAAAAAGATGTGTGCCATTTTGTTCACAATTATATAATGATTTCAAGTCACTGCACAACACACCTTGATCGTTATGAGGTCCTTGTGGAATTTTACTACTAAATGGGGAAAAAAAGAAGTTGAAAACAAGCCATCCTCTTTTGAAGACTTCTGTGTAGTAATACAGGTGTTTTTTGTTTTGGGTAGCTGGACATCGTTGCTTTTGCTGACAACATAATGCCAACCACCTTTATTAGTGAAGCCATGGAGAATTCAGTATGCAGGGAAATTCCTTCAGGCTTTGTACTTGACTGGGAGCTGCACAGCCTTTTCTCTCTGACTTCTACTCCTGCCAAGTGGAAATTATCTGTAAGAGCTGAACCCGCTCATTTGCTCTACAGCGCTGCCAGTCTGGGACACAGAATCCTTTGGGCACTGTTGCACTGGGCAGTGAGTTGATTAAGCAACTAGTGAAGGGATTTCACAGGCATCTGAAGCTTTTTCAGAGCTGGGAAAAAGAAAGCTTGATCTGACCTGAGGTGAGAATTTTCATCTGGGTATAGAGGAACTCAATTTCCTCCTTTTCCTGAAGAGATTGTCATAGTTCAGTGCTTTATGATTGCAATAATCAAGCAATGTTATTGGCAGAATTTGGTAGCTCTCTGTCCTTTTGGTCTCTGTAAAGGTTTTCCCCAAGGACCTTGGGGCAATGTGACTTCTTGTACAGACATATACAAATAATTCATTGTGATTGTATGCACAGCTCCAGAAACTGTCCTGCTGATATGTAGCAGAGACAAAGCCACTGTCTGCACTATTTTCTTTATCAGTCGAAGGGCAGATAGGGGCTGCTCAAACCTCAATTGGAAAATGTATTAAAATTTGCTAATTAAATGAAAAGCCATTTTTGGCAAGGGATATACCTGATGACTGATTACGACCTCCCTCTGTCTCCATCATCTAGCTTTTATCACAGCAACACAATGTAGTTACACCTCTTATCTGTTGAAAACCTAGAAACTTATATATGTTTAGCAACCTTATGAATTACATTACTGAGCGTCGAGCGTCAAACGTCTAAATGATGCAGCATTTAAGTCAGAAGGCTAATCTCCCTAGACTGTTCGTATAGTCAGTAGAGAGAGAAAGGATCCTCCAATGGGCAATTTGAGAATGAAAGTCATGTTTCTTCTGGAAATTGTCCTCAGGAGGAGTTTCTTCCCTTCTGCTATTTAGCGGAGTCCTGGGGCTGTCTGTCACTGTAGCAGATAGATTTGTGGAGCTTGGAGACAGGCTGAAAACAAGCCTTTTGCAATGGCTGGGGTAGTGTCAAATGGCAGCTTTGAGGATGTGTCAGAAGTGCAGTACAGCCCTTCTTTTCTTAGGAAATCAGTCAGATGAGTGTCGTGGTTTAAGCTGTAAATCACGCAGCCCGTTCTCTCACTCACTGCCCCCTCTTTCTTCCCGCCGCTCCCGGGTGGATGGGGAGGAGAATCAAAAGAATGCAACTCCCATGGGTTGAGATAAGAACAGTCCAGTAACTAAGATATAACACAAACCACTGCTGCTACCACCAATAATAATAATGACAAGGCAAATACAAGGAAAGAGAATACAACTGCTCACCACCTAATGCCAAGCCCGACCACGCTGTGCCCCCCCCCCACCCTTCCGGGTCTCTGGCCTTCATTTTACATCCTGGGCATGATGTGCTGTGGTGTGGAATAACCTCTTTGGTCAGTTTGGGTCAGGTGTCCTGTTTCTACTTCCTCCCAGCTTCCCCTCCTCCCTGGCAGAGCATGAGACTCAGAAAGTCCTTGGTCAAACCAAAACATTACCAAGCAGTAACCGAAACACTGGTGCTATCAGCACTGTTCTCAGGCCGAAAGTCAAAACCACAACGCTGCAGCAGCTACCAAGAAGGAGAAAATGACTGCTGCTGCTGAACCCATGACAATGAGGAACTCAGAATTTTAGCACAACAAAGGAATGTTTTGGACTGGGAGGCAAACACATTCTCAGCTGAAATCCCAGCACAAACCCTCCCACTAGCTGATTTCTGGGTCGGTTGCATAAACTTATTTGTAGTGCCAGTGTGGATGCGGATGAAATAGTGCAGGAACAACTGCTTGCTGTTTAGGAAACGTAAAATGCAGGCACATGTCCATAACAGATTGCTATTCTTTCCTCCCAAAATTGTGTATCTTCCTTTAGGTGTCTGAGCTAAGGGTGCCTTTTGGAAGGGTGATTGTGTCTTCCTTAGGGAGCTACTGAGCTAGAACAGGTTTCAGATGGCATGGAATGAGTCTGGGAAGAGGATAATGGTGGAGCTTATGCAGGTGCAGCAAGTTTACAGTCAAAAATGGAGAGTAAGTAACCAGGACACAGAAGTGATCACACGAAATATCTTGATACCAAAGGAGACTGTGCAGTTGGCTGCCAGGCACTTCATTATCTGCAACCAAATGTAGGATGAGGCCACCACCTATAAGGTCACAGACTCCCTGTGTGTGTGTGATATATATGATTTGTCTTTTATTCTTTCCCTTGGATACTTGGACATTTATTTTTCCAATTTAAAAATCATGTTAGAAACTAGTGAACGTCTGAGAGTGAACTCTACTGTTGATGGACAAGTCAATGGTTGCTAGGATAAATGTCTGTAAATAGCATTGTCCCTATGGCAGCGAGAAGGTTTTGTACCAAGTTTTCAACATAAGAATCTCTAATGTCAGCTGGTATAAGGCAATGCTGAACCACAGGCTTCGTAAGTGGCTAATTCATATCCATTGAGAAGATGGCCCTTAGCAACTTCTTTTCTCAGTTCAACTTCCAAAGCGCTTACAGACTTTTTCTTGTAGCCACTTCCCCTCTAAATACTGGATTCTGTGACTGAGATTGATTGTCTTATTGTCTTGTTAGAGTTATGTTCATTGATTGTTAGGAAGCGGCTTTCCCACTCAATTACTGCTTAAACAACAAAATAGTGGCTGTAATCACAGTATTTTCCATAGCTTGTAGATGGTTTCAGTGGATCTTATTATCTGCCTATCCCTATCTATCTCCTCCACCCTCTCTACTGAATTTGCTGCTGGGTTGAAAACAATATGGCGGTGGTTGGTTTGAGCAGAGAGGATGATAACAATTTTTAAGGTATTGCTTGTTCTACCTGCTTTAATACTGTTGTGGTAGTTAATAACAACTTTGTCCCAACATATTTAATGAACACTAGAAAGAAGTCAGAACTCTGCATTAGTGTTGACTATAAGTCAAAAAGCAAAAGTGGTTGTACTAAAATGCAATACAAAATAGGGTGCTTTTTCTTCTGTCTGCTATAATATTTCTTTCAGTGTGCTCCTGCTTTAAGATAACTGCATATTAATCTAGCAGACTTTCTGGTGAAAATTTTAAGATGACATCTGTGACATTTAGTAGGCTGAACACCAACATCGGAGCGTGATTTGCTGTAACCTTTTTTTATGGTGACTTGAGGCTGACATTCACGTAAAAGCTGTACATGATGTCTGTGGGAAAGGCTGCCTTCACGTTCTTCCAAAGCACAATTATTTTGAGAACTGCTTTTGAATACAGCCTCAGAAGACATAGGAGAGCCAAGAGGGACTCTCATGGAACACCTTAGTCATGATGTCATGGGGATGGTGACTTAGCAATACCTTGGCCTTGTATATACAACAGTGTGATGATGGCTGATTCCATACAGCAGTGGTATAAACGTGAGGTGGCTGTCAAGACAGGTATGGCATAACCTCTCATTACATATTTTTCATGCCAATAATTGTTCATCAGGTGTCACTGGATTAGGGTCACCCAGGAGAGGAAGCATCATATGAGCAATTATGGATGTCCTGCATGCATTTAGAGACTTTGGAAGAGAAGGATATGGTCACTGTGATCAGGGCCAGAAAGCTCCTTTGCTTTGTTTTTCATCCCAGCGATTAGGACACTGAAAATTGATTGTGTTGTTTCATTGCTGGATAACTTAGCTTCTACTTCAGATGCTGAGAGACAAACAATTCCCACCATTCTCTTGAACTTTATGTAGTATTAACCCTGAAGCTGTTTTTTGTACTGCACCTCTCTGTTCTCCCTTTGGCTGCATGCTGGGTGCTTAAGAGAGGCTTTGCTGCACCTGAGCAGACACAGTAGCATCTGTATTTCCCTGGCTCCTTTGCATCCTGAGTGACAGCTGCCTTGTGACTCAAGGAGGTGGCTGAGGAAAGGAATGAGGAGAAATGGCCACTAGCTCAGAGGATGTTGCAGAAATGTTGTATGGGAATTAGGATAAAAAGAGGGGCTCATATCCCAGACTGTCATTAAAGATTATTCTTTGGGAACTGTCAGTGAGATGGATGGAAAGGAATTGGAAGACCTGGAAATAGCTGGAGGAGATTCAGAGCTTAAATGGAAAGTGAAAAGCTTACATCAAGGACAAAGTTGCAGTCTGCTCTCTCCTGGTGGCAGCAAGCACTGAGGGCACTTTTCTAGGTCACATTAGAAGTTTAAATTAAATGTCAGGTTTTAATTACACAGGTGGGTTATGCGCCCCACCAGTGAACATTCTGACTTTAATTGACTCACATTTTCTTCATGTGGTCAACATGTTCTTCACAAAGTGTGTGAAATAATGAGATAGATAAGGAATGACTGTGTTTAATAGGCAGGTCTGGTTTTCTCCAAAATTAGGAATATGTTTCCTTGAAGTTATTCGTATACAAGCAAAGATTAATCAATTAGAAGGTGGTAGATAATAATAATTGCCACTGCTCAGTTTAATACTATCTCTACTATATCTGTATGGAGGTAGGATAAAGAGAGCTAATTAAACAGTACAGACCTGTTTTCAAGTTCTTGATGATCAAAGAGAAGCGATACCCTGAGGTAATAATAGATGGCGTTTAATATTTGGCTTGGCCAATACCTGACCACAAAACGGTAAGTGTCCAGTAATGTTATTATAGAAATAATCGCTAATATTTATCTTCATATAAGAAAAATTGCATAGGATAACTGGAAAAATAGGTAAACTTAGGTGTAGAAATACCAAGTGTAAGATGTTGGTCTTGTGTTGGAGTTGGGAAGTGAATCCTGCTGCTGGAAGATGCTGTTCTGCAGAAACAGGTGCCAAACTGATCTTCCCAGGCACTGTAGTCTCTGTTTAGGCAGTGAGGCTTCTTTGCTATCTTTGACTGTCTAGCTAGCCCAGAAAAATCACATTTTGTTTCTGCCTTGATATTGCTTTGGGTATGTAAGAATATATTGAAATAGGTGAGAGAATGCAGAAAACTGTGTGCATTTTATACCTTCCCCTAGGCCTGGGTTGGTTTGCTATGTCTGTAATTTAATAAACCACCATCATATGAAGTCACAGTGAAGTGGCTATCATCACTTAGTTTGGCTTGCCATGCATAGCCAATACAGCTGTCCTAAGTTCTCTTATTTTGAAGTTTTAAAAGATTATATACTAAGAAAATGGCAATGAAAACGTATCTGCAACAGTCCAAGGTACATTGGGTTTATAACTTAAATATTCTAATATTAAGAAAATTTACCTTAATTATAACCCAAAATAGTTTACCTTCCCTTTTAGCCGCTGAAACATAATTTTTCTGCTATATTGAAGAATCAACTACTCAAGAAAAATGAAGTACAGGATGGGAAATAATTCCTGGATAATCAAATCCAGGTTTCCACAATCCTTGGAGGCTGTGAAATAGACAGAGGCATGTAAAGCATGCCTCAACTTACTGTAAATCAGAACCTATGACCAGGGGAAGGCAGCAAAGAAGGTCAAGATCCATGATCCTCCTGCAGTAGCAAAGGATTTATGTAAAACTAATAACAAGAGCCTTGGAAAGGGGCTAGATCCTGTACTTTAAAAGAAATCCAAGAAAAACAACCTGCCAGCCTCATTCAAATAAAAATTCAGTCCCAATGGATCTTGGATCAAGGCTTTTTAATGAGACGCAGTCCCTTGTCCCTAGCTGCAATCCTGATCCATCTCAGTGTAACGAATCATGCTGCTCCTTCTCTTGCCTCAGAGGAAGACAACACTTCTCTTCCATTCCTGAAAAGAAGTTGTGCATTGAGATAAAATAAATCCATCATGTAAATATGGCAAAATCAAATGCAGTCAGCAGACAACAACAAATCTTTTTCAATCAACTTTAACAACCTCAGTAATTGAAAAATCCCAATAATTGAAAAATCCAAACTTTCACAGCCCATGATGTTGGAAGTAATCCCTGGGGCTTTTATTGCTAAGCTAACCAGAGGGAGACTCTGAATTATTCGACTGTAAGGTTTGTCCTCAAACTGTCATCCCTCCTTTAAGAGGGATGATTCTTTCCAGTGCACCAAAATCTGTCATGGATCCAGAAGTGGGCACTGTATTGCTATAGTGGTCAGAGCTGCTTCAGACAGAGATATCATAGCATAAACCTGAAATCAACATGTTCAGATAGCTGAAGATCTAATCAGCTCTTTGGTGACAATGTCATCCAGGAGATTGCACTGAGTCCGACATTTGCAATGCTCTCAGCTCCATTTCATGATCCTTCTCAAGACTAAGCCAGCATCTGTGGTCAATGCTCTTTCTTTATTTCTAGATATCCTAGATACCCTTTATGTAACTCTGAAGCATGCATTGCCTCCTTGCTTTCCAAGTGACCCAGGTACTTCTCTCTCAACTCCGTGATTTATCACTTGCTGTTTTTTATCTCAGTTTCAAACTTTGTATTCTTCTGTCTTTGGACCAAAAAGCCAGTCTGTGCTGGGGCCTGTAAAAATATCTTTCACAAGAGCTGAAGGTCACTCTTTACATGCAGACACTGCTTTAAGAGGAATGTTAATTTAAACGACATGTTTTTGTTTTAAACTTTTTCTCTGTTGTTACAAGTAAGCCTTTCCAGGGAAAATAAATAGAAAAATGAAGAATCTTTAGGGTTTTCCAGTTTTATTATTCTGCATGTTTTGGAAGTGCTCTGGATATTATTTCCCCATATTCCTGTATAGTCCATTAGGTCCTTCTATAAATGCTTCAGCACACTAACTCCACTCATGGGAAGTGGCAACATTGCAGTAAAGGCAACAATTCACATAAGCAAAATTCAGCACAGGATTTTAGCAGGTTGCTTTCCATGGCACATGTAGCAATGGACAAGGGAGTATTTAAAATAAAGAAATGCAATTACACCTCTCAAAGCTAATCAGATCTAAGATAGTATTTAAGAAAAATTCCAAAGGTGCTGAAGTGTTATTCTTCTAATAGTTTTGGGGTTAGGGTTAGGGTTAGGGTTACTGTTGCTAGCCCCAAAATCAACCAGCATGACAGTAATTCTATCTTGTGTGTCCTAAAAGAGGGTGGCTGCATCTGAGTTACCTACTGGAAATGCTGCCTGGCCACAGTGCCCCCTGAACCATGCCTGGCCTTACCCTGGGAGGCTGTTAGTTGACCTAGATGAAAATCATGCTACAGACCCTGCTAATTTAACATGCTCAGACCTGCGTGTCCTGTTTAGTGCTTTAATATAGATGTTGCTTGTGATTCTCTACATTTCTCTTAGCAGACATACCCCCTCCTATCTCATTATACTAACCAGCAATTAGCTTTGAAATTTTCAGCCTGCCAATTGGGAAAGACAGGGATTTGTTCCGAGGGAAACATCCTTGAGCTCATGACAAAGCATTAATGCCAGGGGTAAAAAAAAAAACAAACATATACTTGTTTCTTAGCAGCTATTGAGAGTTCCCATTTCTAATTAATACTGTACATGTGCTTGAAAACCATGATAGTTCCCAGCAGTGAAATATCAATTAATGTCAGTTAAAAATTGATGGTATGGATAATTCTTTCGACATTCTGGCTGTGCCTGTGTTTAATGTTAAGCAAGCTTCTTTGTTTTGTTTCATCACTTGTTTTTATAAAGAGCATAAAAATACTCAAACACAGACTATGTAAACAAGAGAGACAATGGCATAAATGGGGAATAACTTACCCATGAAAGGTGTGATGAAGGACTTCCCCTTGCTTTACTTTCTGCAACCTGCAAGAAAAGCAGAAGCAAGAGAGAGAATAGGGTTCTCCAAACCCTCACAGTTTACCAAAGTGTAATGACATTTCGTCATCATTACTAAACTGACCTTCTTGTATAAACAGAGTGACTTAGACAAAACCAAAGCTATGGAAATGAGCTTTAAGGCAGTGGATGCTGCGCATGTGAACTCCAGTTTCCGTAAGAAAAACAAGGACATGATTTTATAACCAGAAAATCTTTGGGATTACATGTGAACACAGAGTTATCTATGTAAATATTACTGCAGGGCTGGGATCTCATTAGCGTTGTGACACATTTATGACATTATCATAATACACCTTCTCCAATATAACAGTAGATGGTGCTGGTAGATAGTTCCAAGTCCTGCTCAGTTGTTGATGTGTAAAAGCCCAGTTTGGGGAGAAGAGTGTGTGCACAGATCTTGGGTAGATGTTAGGTGTTCAAAAGGAGTGTTTTTCTTTTTCCTGACAGTACCTTGGATGGGGTGAGGTGTGTTCAGACATTAGATTAAAATTCTATTAGACGGCAGCACTGGACTGCAGTACTTCAGAGGATTAAAACCGCTGTTCTTTAATCAACAATGACAGCACCGTTCTGACCTTCTTCTGTCTTAAGACTGTTGAATAGGTGTTAAGATAAAGCCACAGATAGGAAAAACACAGAAGGGAGACTAAGGCATAGTAGGTGCTTGCCAAACTGAAAGAGGATAGATTTAGATTGATAGATTTAGATAGGAAGAATAAGGGTGTTGAGGCACTGGAATGGGTTGCCCAGAGAAGCTGTGGATGCTCCATCCCTGGCAGTGATCAAGGGCAGGTTGGAGCAACCTGGTCTAGTGGAGGGTGTCCCTGCCTTCTTCAGGGGATTGGAACAGGATGATATTTAAAGGTCCCTTCCAACCAAAACCATTCTGTTATTCTATACAGTGTTGGAGATCAGGACAGCAGTGGGCTCAGGGCAGTATTGCCCTGGCATCCTGACGCTTGGTGGCTGCTTCAAGCCTGGGCAGACCTGTTCTTTCTGCAGATTGTTGTTCCAGTAGCAACTGCCCAGGTATCCTGGGTTCAGCAGTAGCAGTCATTTTCTCCTTCTTGGTAGCTGCTGCAGTGTTGTGGTTTTGATTTTGGGCCTGGGAACAGCGCTGATAACACCAGTGTTTTCAGTCACTGCTTGGTAATGGTTTGGTCTGACCAAGGACTTTCTGAGTCTCATGTTCTGCCAGGGAGGAGGGGAAGCCGGGAGGAAGCAGAGACAGGACACCTGACCCAAACTGACCAAAGAGGAATTCTATACCACAGCGCGTCATGCCCAGGATGTAAAAAAACTAGGGGCAGTCACCCAGAAGGGTGGGGGTTCACTGCTGGATCGGGCTTAGTATCAGGTGGTGAGCAGTTGTATTCTCTTTCCTTGTATTTGCCTTGTCATTATTATTATTGGTGGTAGCAGTAGTGGTTTGTGTTATACCTTAGTTACTGGACTGTTCTTATCTCAACCTGTGGGAGTTGCATTCTTTCGATTCTCCTTTCCATCCCTCTGGGAGCTGGGGGGAAGAAAGAGGGGGGAGTGAGTGAGCATACTGTGTGAGGGGTTTAAACCATGACACCATGCAGCAGCAATATCCTGAAGAAAGTCTCATCTACCTTTTCCACCTGATCAGTAGGTCTCTAGCAGACACCTACGACACCATCCTCCACTTTGGTCTGCTAGTTAATCTTGACTCATAATCTCTCAGCTGGCTCATGGCCCATCTACCATCAGCACTCCAGGCAATTCCCCTGCTTTCCCATGTAAAAGGAGCAGAGCCTTCTTCAAGGCACCAAAACTGGTCAGTAAAGTAATTAAACTCTGGGGTAATGGCTGAAGTCCTTGCTGTGTATTCAGGGCTGCCCAAGGCACGCAGACACCCAGCTGTGTTACACTGACCGTGCTCAACAGAGGTAAATATGCACTTTGCCAACACATTAGTTTACCCTCAGCAGCACAGAGCTGCTTTGTGTCCCCAAAAACAACTGCTAACAGATGAAGGCAAATGATCTGTGTTAGCTAGGAGACTGATCCCTAGTGAACTAGATACATAGGAGAAAAAACCCATTTCTAATAATATAAAGGATATTGAGCATCTATATATAAATATTTATAGAAAAGAAAACTGTTTGTGTCTGAAGTTATGTGCTTCGTATTATTCCCTAAGCAAGGAAAACTTGCAGTGTAGGCAAAATAACTAAATATTAAGTACAGCATGGTGACAAAACTTTGCATAACAATCTTTAAGTAACCCACATTCTCTGGGCTGTGTCCATAATAAAGCAAATTGATGTGAAGAGAGAGACACTACTAAGGGAAGACATAATCACTGGCTGCCAAAATTCTTCTGCAGTTTCAATTAGAAATAGCTATTCTAGATATAAATATCTTTTTGTGTAAGACTGTTTACAGTAATGCCTGTTTACTCAGGCATTACTTGGGCGATCTGGAGGAGTTCTGCTTTTATAAGCAGAGGAGCAGGAGTTCTGCTTGGGCCTGTAAGGATAATGGGGAGGGACTCTTCATCAGGGACCGTAGCGATAGGACAAGGGATAACAGGTTAAAACTTAAACAGAGGAAGTTTAGATTGGATATGAGGAAGAAATTCTTTACTGTAAGGGTGGTGAGGCACTGGAATGGGTTGCCCAAGGAAAGCTGCAAATGCTCCATCCCTGGTGGTATTCAAGGCCAGGCTGAACAGAACCTTGGGTGGCATGATTTAGTGTGAGGTGTGCCCGCCCATGGCAAGGGGGTTGGAACTGTCTGATCTTAAGGTCCTTTCCAACCCTCACTATTTTATGATTCTATAAGCGTGGAAATATTGGATCCATGACTAGTTGAATCAACTGGGGTGACAAATGTGCTATATTATTGTCAGCTATGGGAAATAAATATGGGAATGTCAGTGTCTGTCTGGCTCAGAGCACAAGGTGATAGACTATTTTACTTGAGCATTGCAGGTAATCTGATATTCATCTCTGCTAAAGAGAAGCATGGTGAATCTTATAGAAATATTAAAATCACAGTAACTTCCTCTGTGACATTGTATCTAAATCTTCCCGAAGTGTTTTATAGAATTGAAGCCTAAACTGTGCCAATAAGTTCCTGAATGATTAATTTTTGCATCAAGGGTAGATGTCTCTAGGATAAACAGGGCGTTTAAGCTCAATTTCCACGGTTTCCTTCCATTATACATTTTTATATTTCTGCCAGTTAATCCATAAAATCTCTACACTCCTGAGTTTTCTTATTGTGTGATTACAATAATAACACATCTATATATATCTTCTCATTAATGTTGCTAAATAAGCCTTGATAATATCTAAAATGAAAATAAGCACAAGGTGCAAATGCTTACTAGTACTGGAGAACATAAAGGAAGAAAAAAGTATTACTTCTAGGTATTTTAAACTCTAAAGCTATAATCCAGCCAAGACGCCGGAGCAGAAGGGACCCCATAGTAACTGAATATAATGGTGGCTCTCCAGGGCAAGGATATCCTATGGTCTCTTGAATGATCATGAAATTAATGGAAGATGCATATACTGTTCTACAGACTCTATTGCAGTCTGTTTTCCTTGGTGGTTTTTTTTTTGCATTTCACACATTTTTAATGATGAAAAATAATCTGGAACTTAAGAGAACTATTTTCAGCTGTAGAAACTATGGGATTGCTACAGCCAACAAAGCAGCAGGAAGAATAAGCAATAACAGAGTACTGAGTCCTGGGAAGTCTGTGGAGGAGTGGGATTCAAAGGAACCGAACGAAATCCAAAAGAAACTGTGTATTAAAACAGCAGTGAAAAGGAGCATGAATGCACCTTTCATTCTCTCCTACATGAATTACTTCAAGGGGATATGGTACTATTTGTATCCCAATGTATAGCAGTAATTACATTAAAAACACCAAATACCTCTTTTCTCTGTAGTGTTATATGAGAACTCTAAAAAAGTTATGTTCTTTTCTGGATATCTCTTCTTTCTCCCACTGTTCTTTCCAAGTCCAGAAAGCATAACTGAGCTAGTGATTTAGTTAGGTGAAGTTCCTGTTTTGTTATTTGCAACTCGAAGTGTTAATCCCACATTGGTTAAATATGATCTTAACTTCATCTGTAAACTGCGAAAGTCATGCGATATGATATTTTAACCCTGTTAAACTGTAGCAATTAACTAACACTTCAGGATGCCAAGCAGGGAGGCCTGTTCTAACGTACCCACAAGAAATACCTCAGGCAGGCAAAACAGCAACCGGAATGTTAGCAATTAGTAAGGGAAGAACAGAAAGTGTAGCAGTGTGTGTTGTTATGCCTCTACTTAGGCCATGGTGAGCTGAAATTTTAGCGATTCTATTTCCTCCATCTGACAAGACTATAGCAGAACTGAAAAACCTTTAGAAAAATGTTGCAGGATGCTTAAGACTAAAAATTGTCTTGCATATTTTTAACAAATGAATAGGAAAGGGCTCTTCAAGACACTTTGGATAAGAGTGGGAGTTGTCTTAGCTCTGTAAAATCATAACTGATATTGAAAGGGCTTTCATAATCATCACGTATACAAAATAATTTGCTCTTTATGAGCATATCCTGAGCTAGCTGTGAGTACACACTGGAACTGACATTGTGAGTACACACCAGAACATGATGCTCTCATGAAACCTCACTTGGAGTATTGTGCACAGTTCTGGCGTCCTCAACATGAAAAGGACATGGAATTGTTGGAACAAGTCCAGAGGAGGGCCATGAGGATGATCAGGGGACTGGAGAACCTCCCATATGAAGATAGGATGAGAAAATTGGGGCTGTTCAGGCTGGAGAAGAGAAGGCTGCATGGAGACCTCCGAGCAGTCTTCCAGTATCTGAAGGGGGCCTATAAGGATGCTGGGGAGGGACTCTTCATTAGGGACTATAGTGAGAGGACAAAGGGTAACGGGTTTAAACTTAAACAGGGGAAGTTTAGATTGGATAAGGAGGAAGATCTTTACTGTGAGGGTGGTGAGGCACTGGAATGGGTTGCCCAGGGAAGTTGTGAATGCTCCATCACTGGCAGTGTTCAAGGCCAGGTTAGACAAAGCCTTGGATTGCATGGTTTAGTAGGAGGTGTCCCTGCCCCTGACAGGGGGTTGGAACTATATGATCTTAAGGTCCTTTCCAACCCTAACTATTCTATGATTCTATGGTTTAATTAGCATCGATGACTATGGTCCCTGATGGTCTTAAGTCACTGAGGTTGAGTTGGCCAATCCTCTAAGCTCTTTGATATGGGAAGCTAGAACTGAAGAGGGCTGTGTTCCCCAGAGTGTCTCATCCAGCCTTGAAGTTTCATTCTTTGCTATCCCATCCCCCAAACAAAAGGAGGTGATATCATCTGTTACTGATATTTTGTTTTGGGAATCAGGCTTTGTACTGATTTTGCTTATTTTGTAGGAATTGTGGTTCCAGCAAACACTTTCCTGCCTGCTATATGTCTCTAGTTCTCATCTTGCAGATTTTAGTACTTGAACATGTTATTCTATGTTTATCATTTATGAAGCAATATCACGAGTCATCATTTGTGCTTTGCAGTTAAGTATATTATTTATATTTTAGCTTATCTGTGTGACAAAATACTATTTGTGACCTTACAATGTCACAATATGCTTTGATGATGATAATGATCATGGAATTTTTGTATGCTTACATATGGGTTTAAGGCAAGCGAGTATTCATAGAATCATAGAATCATAGAATAGTTAGGGTTGGAAAGGACCTTAAGATCATCTAGTTCCAACCCCCTTGCCAGGGGCAGGGACACCTCACACTAAACCATGTCATCCAAGGCTCTGTCCAACCCAGCCTTGAACACCGCCAGCGATGGAGCATTCACAACTTCCCTGGGGAACCCATTCCAGTGCCTCACCACCCTTACAGTAAAGAATTTCTTCCTCGTATCCAATCTAAACTTCCCCTTTTTAAGTTTGAATCCGTTACCGCTTGTCCTATCACTACAGTCCCTAATGAAGAGTCCCTCTCCAGCATCCTTATAGGCCCCCTTCAGATATTGGAAGGTTGCTATGAGGTCTCCATGCAGCCTTCTCTTCTTCAGGCTGAACAGCCCCAACTTTCTCAGCCTATCTTCATACAGGAGGTGCTCCAGACCCCTGATCATCCTCGTGCTGGTCATGTTCCTTTTGATGCAGCCCAGGGTACGGTTGGCTTTCTGGGCTGCAAGCACACACTGCCGGCTCATGTTCATTTTCTCGTTGACCAACACCCCCAAGTCCTTCTGCTCAGGGCTGCTCTGACTCTCTTCTCTGCCCAACCTGTAGCTGTGCCTGGGATTGCTCCCACCCAGGTGTAAGACTTTGCACTTGACATGTATCATTAGAAGGTGAAATTTATATGTCTGTCAGGTTACAGACCTAGGGGATGCACTGTAAATCACAAATGGGAAACCTGAAACACAGTCAGGCATGGCTTGGTCTATAGTCTTGAGCAGCAGGGTGGTTGATTCTTGCTGTGCCCGATGAACAGCACGTTGCTCCTTCACGGCATGCTGCTTGTCACTGCATTTCATAAAAGGACCTGAGTAGTGCAGCTGCTAAGCCTGTGGAGAGAGGAACAGCCCAGGAGCAGCCCAGGAAAAGGTGCAGCCTATTATTTAGTCATCAGCTTGTAGAAAAGGCATATATGAAGACAATTGCTCTTTGAGTGAAACACCCAAAAGAGAAGGAGGGCTGATATCAGGCTGTGACTGAAGCGATTTGCTTAAGGACTTGTAACTGGTTGTGAATGACTGCAATTTCTTTGAAAGAAGAAAAGCATTCAAGGCTCTTTTGCTGGTTATGTGTTTTCTCTTTCATCTTTAATATCTTCAGAATAAATCAGCTTCCTCAGTACTCTGTGAGAGGGAAGAGTCTGTGGTTTTGACTGATCCTGTCAGGGGTCTGAACAGAAGACCAAATTGCTGGTGAGGACTGAAACTTGGTATACTCATGGAAAGAGCTGAGACCATTAGTCCTGCAACAGCAGAATACAAAATAATGTGCAGACCAGATTTCTAATGATGGTCAAAGATTTTTATGGTTAACTAAACTGTGGGCAATCTGCATTAAAGTGAGCTGATCTTGGTGCCAGCGCAAATACAGAACAGTGCAGCTGTGGTTAGTGGACTCCCCTGTTATACAAGGCAAAATAAAGGCAAAAAAACACCCAACAACCAGGTCCAAAGAGCATTGCAAGAGATCCTTCAAACATCTGAGTAAAAGTCTTATTCAGTCCTTCCATAAGGTGTTACAAACACTAACCTAACTCCTGATTATTACTTCCCGTTCTTTCTCTGAGGAGTTAAAAAACCTTCATTTCTGTGCTGGTATCCTTATTGTGCAAGTCTACTTGGTGCTGTTTCAGTGTACCAAATGGAAATAACAGCAAGCCTGAGTATCTGAGTCTCTGTCAAGAATAAAATTCTCTCAAATCAAGTACTTAGAAGCTTATATTCTAGTAATGGGCTTGCATTGATACTGACATTGTCAGCTGAAAGACAGATGTGAGTACCAGCAAAATATAGACTGAGGGAGATTTTGCAATGTAAGAGAAATATCCTGATGATCTGCAAGGAAGAAAATGTTACGGGCCTTGGGATTGATACAGTTGGCTGGATTTTTTTCTTAGTTATACCAATTTAAATGTAATACATTCACCTTAAAAACATGCCAGTAAATGGAATCAGGATCTCTTCTATTTTGCCACTTTACTTAGTGCCTGGCTGTCTACAGGAAATGAACTTTAGTCATGAGTATGAAAACCTCTCTTCCTAGCAGTCATGGCCAGTAAACACTGGTTCTACCATTCCCTTTGTTTCTCATCTAGCTTTTGTTGATATCAGCGGCAGGACTACCATGGCCACTGAGGGAAGTAGGACTATGTCTTAAATTGCTGTAATCTGAAATAACACTGAACAAATGTCATCACATAATTATACTGTAACTGGCACAACTGATTTTCAGATTAGACACTTGTCTGTGTGAGAACTGAGCAGCTAAATCTAGGATGCTGGTATTACAACAGAAGTTCTTATGTCCACAAAATTAGCAATGATGCATATCTTAAAGTCTCTGACTGAGAGCACTATTGACATACCCTTATCCAATATTAAGGAAAGACCGTGATTTTTGTCTGAAAACAGAGGAAATATGTTTCCAAAAATACTCTGTTTTCAAGTAGACTGATAGGAACGCTTACAGATCCCTTTCAGACAAATGTGTACAGCTTCTGGGAACTCACTTGCTTTGCCTACAAGCCTGGAGGTGTGTTAGCTAGAAAAGGAGGCAAGTGCTAATCAAACTCTTTAGAAGTTTAAAAAGGGAGACTGAAACAGATTGAAACTCGCACTATGTATGATCTGATCTATTCACCAACATATTTTGTGTTACTAAATTACAACATCTATTTGTCCAACATGAAAGTGACATTCAACACTCATATTGTGCTTTAAGGTCCAAGCAAAACTAGCCCTGCTTTGCCACTCTGAAAGCTTTATTCTAATAGGAGTTACAGTTACATAGTAATTTTGTAGGCTCTTTACCAAGGTAGCTATTAGATTTTATTCAGTAGAGTGTTGGGATAGCTAGACGAGTAGCTGTAGAGATTAACACCACTAGCTGCTACTCATGTCTGGTGATGGAGGCTACCACACAAAAGACTGATTCACAAATTAACTTCTCTAATGCTTCAGAACCATAAAAAAGAAGGTTGTCTCTTGATCTTTTGATCTTTAAGGAAACCAGTTGGTGACCTATTATATGTGGTTACTCAGAAGGCATGAACTGCCTATTCTGCTTGGAGATAATGTGGAAACCAGTTTTGTTTACAGATCAGTACATCTTGACTCTTCTAGCATTACTTTTTTTCCAGAAGGATTCAGCCAAATTTCAGCTTCCTTTTGGGATGCATGAAATCATCCAAATCTAATTAGCTATTCACATCCTGAATCAGCTGATATCGGAATGACTGAATATTAGGAGAAAAAATAGACTGAAATTGCAGCATGAAAACCCAATTTAATGAAGATGAGAATCAGGTTCATTGTTCATTGTTGTCATATCTGAATTTCTTACTTTGGAGGCAGAATCATTGCCAGATGCTAAGTGTAAAATTGTGACATAATGCAATTATGCATACTTCATCTCTATCTAGTCAATAGCTTTTTCCATAGACTCACAGGAATTAAAGATGGAAAAGAATATGTATGCCAAACTGTCCAGTTGGCAACGTGAGATTCTCCCTTGCAGGCTATTAATAACTGTTTCATCCAGTGCATTTTATATTATTTATTCTAATTTAATAGGCCTTGATGGACGGGAAATGAAAAGGTGTGTGTTTTTCTCCAACTAATTTGTAGATGTTTTACTCTGGTCAGTCTTGGGGACTATCATCATAAACATGTTTAATGGTTTAATTAGAAAATCTCTCCCCTGTATGGCCCTACATATGAATTTTGTAATTTATTATGGTGCTTGTATTGTAATTGTAATTATATCCTGTGTTAGTGACTCATTCTCATAGATATCTATATGCAAAAATATGCTGTAAAGTGCTTGTATCTCCACATCTCACTATGGGCATCCTGCTACTGTAACCTCTCCTAACCATCTCCAGCAGCTGTGCCCCCCCCCCCCCCATTTTACAGTTCCCGTGGGTCAAGATGAAATATAAATGTGTTTGGAACTGAAATGTCTGTTGAATAATTTTTTTGCAATGAATCAGAGAACGCAATTTTCATTAAAGCCTTTGGATTTCAAGGCAAGTCTTAACAATCCCATTGAAGAGGATAAAGGCTGGCATTGGAAGCCAGGTGCTCACATCATCTTCTGCATTATAAGCACTCCTTCCAAAGACCAGGGTTTTCTATTCTGAGAAAAAGATGTGGCTTCTCTCTACTGCTTTGCTATTTTCCTTAAATGCCAGATGCTGGAGGATTCCTGTTCTAGTGGCTAATTTCATTCAAATAAATACAAAAGAGAAAATGAGGGGTGTTTGGGGATGCTAAGAGTGTGTTTCCTGTGATAAGGAGTTATTTCTTGAAATATCCCTGACTGTAATAGCTAGAAGGAAGGGAAAGTCTTTGGTTTGAAGGTAAGGATTTGGGGATGTTTCCTGAAAACAAATAGGAAAACATCATTGATATAACAGAAATGTTTTTCCTCTGCCAGCAGCTACAGGTTTTACTGCAAGTTCTCAATTTGAGTTAAGCTAGTGCTGGTTGAGCTCACACTACAAAAGAAGTGGATGCTGTAATACGGTCTCGTTCAAGGAAGAAGCCAGCTGGTGTCCAACAACAATAGCTGGTGCTCATCTAAAGAATATTTTAATGAATAGCTCAAAACCTGAGACTGGACTGAGCATGGAAGAAACTAATTTGATGAATCAAGGGCACAGAAAGGAGAAAATCTGGACTTTTCAGGATATGTTCTTGAATGAGTGAAAGCTGGAGATCAAAAGATGACCATGTCCTGGATGAGGTGCAACGTGGCAAGGCAAGAGTTCCGAAGAGCAGGTCTAGAGAGCAGCCTTCCTCAGGAACAGCTGCGTTCAGGTAACTGGCTTCTCCTCTGCAGTTCCTTGTGCACACAAAAGGGGACATTTGGTAGGGAGGTTTCTAACAGCTGACGTGGTTAGAAGCTTCATTTTATGTTGAAGTTTCTAACAACTTTGTTCAAGTTGTTGTTAAGGTCTTTTTACTAATTTACTAATTTCTACTAATGCTGCAAAATTCTTTAAGCCTTATATTTAGGTCATTCTTATTCTTTCCCACTTTGAAGGTTACTGGCCCAATGAAATCTTCTCCATTTATGTAAATCCTGAGATATTGGACTGTTTTGAAGGGAACTGATTTCCTCCCTGCCCTGAATTCTGACCTTATTTAGGCTGATCAGGTTTATCTGTTAAAATTCTAGGAATACGTTCAGAAATATTGGTATTAAAGGTAAAATTCTGTATGCAGTAATTAATTTTCTCCATCCGTTTTGTTATTATGGTCCAAACTCTGTTTCCAGAGGTCCTCATGGGTTAAGAAGTACTTTGAGAGATGGAGGCTCATACACTACATTCTGCTAGGAAGATGACTTTGAATCTTAAACTTTTGCTACATTTAAAGTTTAATAGTAGGAAAATGAACTCCTTCCTTTAGCCTTCTAGAGTCAGTCATTTTACTCTGAGTTTGAGGAATAAATCATCTCTGACACAAGCCCCAAATTTACTTCAATATAAAATGAAAAAGTGTTTTTTTTTTTTTGTTTGTTATTAAATACGAAAAAGTTGCACACTGACTTTATAGAAAGGATAAAGAAAATCAAATTAAGCTGTATTATTACTTTCGTTTAGGAATAAAGAGCCTGTGATTTTTCTCAGCAACCTTATTTAGCACACAAATGTAATTGGATTGCAACTGACTAATTGTGCTTTATTTCTATAGAGTATGAAGAGTTCCACTTGCCAAACTGTATCTTCTGTGTGTTTATGCATATTTTAAGCAAAAGTTGTCAAGAAGCATCATAACACCCCCAAAATGAATCTGTTACTATTAAATTGTTATTGCACTTCATCCCATTCCAGATGACTTCTTTTTTTTTTTAAGTCAACAAAGCAGTAAGAAAGCTTTGTGATGGGTATTTGTCAAACTTATTGATAGTGGTGCCTCAACACTGATTCTATGGTGTCTTTGAGTTTTCATTATGTGGGTAAGGGAGCAGTAAAATTGCATCTGGAAACTATTTCACTTCAAATTTAAACTAAGGGACTTAGGAAATGAAGTAGAAACTATAGGAAAGGAAGAGACCCCAAAATAGAAAAAACAACAATCACTGTAATAATGTATCTTTGCCCTTTCAAATAATCTTTCATTTAAAAAGGTGAAGATGTCATAACAGATGTTTTGTCAGAATTAGTGGCTTGATTCTCTCTGAATAATATGTCGCCAAAAGTCATCATAAAAAATCCTTTTCACAGCAGAATGGACTTTTCCAGCAGAATCCAAAGTCTACATGGATCCTTATCTGCTATCAAAATTCATACAAATACCACGGTGAAAAGCTAGTCGCATGTCCAACTTCTTCTCATATTACTATTAACTGGGTGGCAGGGGCAACATCTGCCACCATGGATTTGTACTCACACTTAACCAGTTTGAGGGGAAATCAATAAACATGCACTTTTGCAGGTGTAAGTTTTCTGTTGTTTACCCATTGTGTGAATCTTTTCATCTGCTTCATGACAAAGGATGATTAAAAACATACACTCATTGGTTTAGCTACATACTTGGAATTAGATGCACAACTGAAATGATGTCAGATGCCAAATAAGCAATGGAAAAGATAATGAAGTGATAAGATGCTTTCAGACAATTTTTTAAAGGAATTTAATCATATGTTTAAATTATACAGTGTTAAAGGCCCTTAGGGACATGGTTTAGTGGTGGACTTGGCAGTCCTGGGATAGAGGTTGTCCCTGATGATCTTAAAGGTCTTTCCCAACCCAGCTGACTCTATGATTCTGAGGGCACTCTGCATTTTGCTGAATAAGAGGTTAAAAATATGGTTCTTTACTTCCATGGTTCATACATGTCTATGAGGTGACCTGGAAATTCTAACTAAAGAGCTGAACAAACTATGATGAGGCCATGTAAGTAGAAGGTCTTCTTACCCCAGTAAACTTTGTACTGTAGATGACTTGGGAACTCTGTTTCTTATTCACATCTGCTATAGTTATATACTGTAGTTCACAAATATTTCAGGCGAAAGAATGACAAAATCAAATTTGGTTGATTTTTTTTTTTTTTTTTTTTTGAGAGAGAAAGACTGCAACATAAAATTCCCAAATTACCTAGGGAAGCCTAATCAGATTAGGTGAATTCTCAAAGGATAGGACACAAAGACTGAAAGCAGATGTGAACACAGAATGAATGAGAACAAGTTAACCACTGCAGCAGTCCGGGAAACCTGGAAAGTGATTTGTCACCATGTTTTTTCCAAAAGCAAATATTTACAAAAAGATTCCTTGGAAACAATAAGAAAATACTGAAAAGTTGGGATAGATTTTTGAACCATCAATTACATGCATGAGAGATAATGTGTCATATTAAAGATGGAACCTGGACATCTATCCAGGGAAGACTCTTCTTTTTCCTTCATGTTTTCCTACAACATTTTTGTTGCAATGCAAAGAGAAAGAAAGCAGATGATATGTCCCTACCCAAAAAGCACAAGTTAAAAAAGAAGGGAGAGGGGAATGAAGATGGAGCCTACTTGTGCATTGACAATGATTTGACTGGGCAGGGAAGCAATCTGCACCACAAAAATAACCATCAAAATTAATTTAAATGGGGAGAAAGGGAGAAAATTGAGGCCTTAGGTCAGAATGAACCGTGCCAGTGTAATTTTAGAGAATCCCTTCCTATGTTTCTCTCTGCCTGATATCATCTGTCTTGACTCCTTGTCCTGAATATTCTGTTATTTTGCCACTGAAGTTGTGGGCTTGTTCAACTCAAGGAGCTGAAACCAGACCTGCACCAATATAGGACTAAAAACGTCTTATGGGAATGTCTCTAAGGGGCTAGACAAAGGTTATCATGGCATAAGAGAGTCCCTAAAGAAGAGCCTAAGATAGTAACAGTCTTTTCTCCATGCTCTCAAGAGTGTAGGGTCTAGCCAGCCACACTGGGGCTGTATGGCTGTAACAGAGCTCCCAGCAATGTGCTGCTGAAAGTGTGTAACGCAGAAATAATGATGAATATATTAATTTTTACTTACAGATGCAGAGACTGGGGTGTGTACAGAGGTGTTAAAGTAAGCATGAAAGTCTCTTAGAAACTTGCAGTGAGCAAAGTGCAGTTCCTACCTTTATTTAATTCAAAGAGCCTGAATCCTGAGCTACATTAAAGACGTACTAGGATGCTTGTCACAAGATCAATACTTATGCTTGTCACTTCAGGTGCAACTTCATAGAAGGTGGTGAATTTAACTCTGGGGCTGAAGTTTGTGATTTGACAGCGTTTAATTTAGCAGTATAGGAATAGCCAAGGAATGGCCTGAACCCAGCTCAGGGCTCTGCAACACAGAAGCAGCCAGACCATGTCATGAAGGCTCAGGTTCCTGGTCCTGTTCTGTTGATGGTATAGAGGTAGTTTTCCAGCCCTATACCAGGTGATTCTGGGTACCTTTCAAGTGACTTCAAATTAGAAGACATATGCTTACCTACCTTCTGATGCTGCACCCTGGATCTGAATTTCCCATGTTCAGGTCCTTCTACCATCACAAGATATCATGAATCATCCATGATTGACCTGGCTTTCTGCTTCATATGAACTCTCCTTCATATTAGCAAAAATATTTCAATCCATCTTGATGTTACTTCACTGCTCTCTTTTCTTGGTGATCCCTGCGTGTTAACTGTTATGCATCAGAACTTTGCCTGGGGAGCAAGAGAATACACACCACTACCTTCATGGTGGATCTATATCTATGTATTATGTTTCAGAGCATCTTTTCTATATTTATAAGTTGTTTATATTTTACAGGGTGTAATGAGTATCACAGTCTAGTGTTTGTAACAACTCAGATTCATGAAACTGCATGCTTATTTGTGCAATTGCTATACTGGGAGATATTGTACATAGGCCATTTCATACTGATGGGTTTCTTTTGATCTCATTTTGTATTAACCACCATTACTGTCCTCATTGTTTTTTCTCAATCTTTAAATTCCCTGATGCCCCAAATGTGTTAGTTATACTTGGTACGCTAGTGTTGGTCTGGAGATGTAAATCCCGCAGGAAAAATTGGTTTTGGGTGACATGGGTATTACGCCAGCCAGCTTAAACAATTTGGTAAATAGTTGTGCTTTTCTGATGTTCAGTTATTCATGTTCTTAACTTTATAGGTCCATTCTAGGCGGTCTGTGTCCTGGATTCAGCAGTATCAGTCATTTTTCTCCTTCTTACTAGCTGGTGCAGTGCTGTGGTTTTGACTTTCAGCCTGGGAACAGCGCTGATAACACCAATGTTTTTAGTTGCTGCTCAGTAATGTTTTGGTCTGACCAAGGACTTTCTGAGTCTCATGCTCTGTCAGGGAGGAGGGAAAGCCGGGAGGAAGCAGAGACAGGACACCTGACCCAAACTAACCAAAGAGGTATTCCATATCACAGCACATCAGGACCACTATATAAACTGGGGGCAGTTACCTGGAAGGGCTAGACCACTGCTCGGGTAGGGCTGGGTATTGGTCGGTGGGTGGTGAGCGGTTGTATACTCTTCCCTTGTTATTTCCCTTAACATTATTATTATTATTGGTGGTGGCAGCAGTGGTTTGTGTTATACCTTAATTACTGAACTGTTCTTATCTCAACCTGTGGGAGTTACATTCTTTCCATTCTCCTCCCCATCCCTCGGAGTGGGGGGGAGGAAGAGGGCAGGAGGAGTGAGTGAATGGCTGCGTGGTTTCTGGGTTGCTGGCTGGGCTTAAACCATGACAGTCAGAGAGGAATTTGCTATCAGTCTTTGTTTCTGTGTACTGTGGAGAGAGAAACAGATTGTTTTGAATATAGTATTGTTGGGCTATTTAGGATGAAGCAAGGATTTACAAACCAACCAGTTGGAAATTGATTGAACTTAAAATACTCAACAGCTTCTATCAGCAAGCATTGAATTTACAAGCAATTATTTGGAACTCTCTCACAGACATGTCAGATTTGGGAAGAACATCTTCATGAATTGATCAGAGGTCTTGTGTTTCAAAGCTTTTCAATCTCTTGCTGTCATGCTTGGTAACAGCTTGGCAAAATTTAAGCTGATAGGAAGCTGCAATAACTACCAATGCCTCCCGTCTTTTTTCAGTTGTTGCTTGTGTGGCAGTTGGATTGTAAGTAGACTATAAATATGTAATTCTAGCAGATTTTTCACTTTGGTATTCAAACTATCAAGCTTTCCACTCAAGAAGAACGTTGCCTATAGTAATAAAAATATAATTTTTGAAAAAGTTTTTAAAATTAAAAATCACATTTCTTCATCAAAGAATGAATAAAAATAAACATTAAAAATGTACAAAAATAAAAAGAATTTTTTGTTTGTTTGGTTTTTTTCGGTTTTTTTCAGGTATCTTTTTACACCTGAAATCACTCATCAAATGTGAACAATGGTTGCTGGTCCTTGGAAAAATTACTTTTAACCAAATACACTATCCTTGTATTTTTCTTTCAGTGATGGTATTGCTCACCTCCAGTTGTGAGCATCTGACAGGATGTTTCTGCTCTTTTTTTGTATCAGCCACACTGGCATCCTACACATTGACTTGGTCTCTGAGGCATTATGGTGACATTATTGTCTCATTTGAGGGCAAAGCTGAGTTTCAGGATAAGGGAGCCTAAATACAGCAGGTTAATGCTTAGCAGCAGGAATGCATTTTCTGCTGGAAGACAAGGTCACCGATCTGACCCTGTCACTGGCACTACAGCCTAGCAGGCATTGCCATCAGTCACTGAGTTATCTCTAGACTGACTTTCTTCCATTTGTGATGTTTTGTAACTGTAAATGATATACAACTGTTTCTGCTTTAGGATTGAATTACTGAAATGTGTTAACTGGGAGAGCGGCAAGCAGCAAATAATAAGCAGATGATGAGCTGTTCGGTATAAACTCTATGAAATATGAATATTCACACAAGTGTTTATGAAATACTCAGGAGCTCAGAGCATTTCCTCTGCTATCTAGAAGATGTGTGAATACTTCATATGCTTGTGAATGCATTTTCTTATTGCTTTTACTTTTTCCTTGAGATCAGCTCAGTGTTCCATACCCTGAACATGAAACTTCAAATACATTTTGACAGTGAAAATATTTGTTTCAGTTAATGCAAATCTGTCATGCGGGCTGCTATTTCCTGTTGAAAGTGTGGTGCCTTTCATAACTTGAAGGTGGTATTAGATTTTTAATTATATGTTGCTATGCAATTTTACTTAAATAGAACTTGAAAAAGAATTTTTGTGTAGAGAATAAGCAGAATTTAATGCACAAGTTCCATTTAATTAGATATTTTCTGGTTTAATAGTTGAATTCCCTACCCAAATTTCATTTCCATAATCAAGCCATGTTTAGACTCTTGACATAATATTACTTCATTAAACATTCACTGCAACTTTTGCTTTACAAAATTCTCATTATTCTGAGATTAATTGAGAATATTTGCATAATATTGTCCAAAAGACAATGAAGTTTCTCATGAAGTGGATTTACCCCCACCCAGTATTAGTAGTCTAATGAGTACGGTCATTGAGTAAGATTCAACAGTTGAAACAGCACTGTTACCATGGGTTTTACAAACAACAACAGAGACCATTGTGTGGTAAGTGCAGTGAAAAATATGCATTATTGTTTGTCCTGTAAAAGCCTCATTTCTTTCTTTGTTATTCAAATACATTATGTGAAAAACTCTTCCATAAAAGCTCTTGTTAAATGTGTCAGCTAAAAATAGCTTAAAGTTTTGAATTCACCATCGGTGAAGATAAAGCTTTTTAACCATCATGTTTATGAAATCTCGCACAAGATTTTTTTTATGTAAAACAGTTCTGCACAAGGTAGCAATCTGGGGCAGGAGTATGGAGTTCTGCTGCTGTATCTTACTATTGGAGCAAAGGTCCTGTCTACTGCTGTGTGCAGGTTGACTCTATCAGCAGTTTTCTCTTTCTGGATACTTGGGTTGTAACTGGAGATATGCTTTTGTACAGATGCTAAGTTGAGTATGGAAAATACTCATATGTACAAAGGAGGAAAGGGAAAAAGCAGGAATGAGATACAGGTGATGTTCCTCCCCCCTTAAATTATCATGAAAGAACATGCAAATAAGTTTTGACTTGAAACAGGCAGACTGGTTTTCTGCACAACTGCCCTAAACTGCAGTCAGATGGATAAAAGGTGGAGGGTGAAATGGTATTCCCGCCTGTAAAATGCTCTGAAATCATCACAGGAGAAAGGATCATGGAAATTGAAGTTTTGTCAGAATTAGGAATCATCCACGGCCTTGTCTGTGTCTTAATTCTCTTAGTTCCTTGAGCAGACACTTGGCTGTTTCAGCAATCTCTTTCAATGTCTTGTGCACTGCTGGGGTTATGGGCTAACTGTGCTCCTGGACTCACTTTTTGCATGGAAAAATGACCATGGAGCTCTTTTGACAGAAGCAATAGGCAAAGAGGCCAGTTCGTGTCTGTAAGAAACTGGAAGTGTTCTTTAAGAGACTGCTAATATGTTGGTGGCATTTTGAGTTTGCTGTTTCACTGAAATTTTCACTATGGTCGGCTTTCAGTCATGCAGTAAGAATCAATTTTGTTTCATATTAGGAGAACAGAAGGAGAACAGGTATGTTTCTGAGGACAGATATGTTTGAGGGGGAGAGTGCAGAAACTATTGCTGCCTGAAATATAAACCATCCATCTTGTAAACTACTCTGGTAGGCCTTAAAGAAAAGAAAGCACCATATTTAGCACCCCCCCCCCCCCCCCCCCGAAAATATATCTTTCCACCCCTTAATTCCTATTTCACTCTTGATTCTATTTATCTACTCTCCACCCTTTCATTCCACATGAGGAAATTCTTTGACCTGGGCTTCTGTGACTCCGTTTTTGTATCTTTCTTTCACAAGCATTTCTAAAATCACAACACAGGAAGGATACTCATCAAGTGACTAGTCAGTACCAACACACACTATATATACACAGATATATAGATGTGCATATATACACATATTTACCAAGTCGAAGCTATAAAACAAATTAAATATTACATTTTTAAATTTTACCAGAAAAGGCATAAACAGCCTGTTAAAGTCATCACTACAGGGTGTTGGCGCAGGAGCTATAAGTGTATTTTGAAATGGAATAGGAAAATAAACTATAGAGACTGAGATCATCTGGAATTATAAAGCTTTAAGTGCTGAACACAGCTTTTACCTCAAAGCTCCTTAACAATTTTTAGACAGAGACCACAACCTACTATGTTGTCAGTGCTCTACAACGGACCTGGATAACTAATAGCAATGGAAGCTCTCCCTGCTTCTACACAGCGAGTGGTCCCTCTGAGACTGGGTGTGCTAGCAAAACAATTGGTTTTCCTGGGATGTAAGGTTTGCAGAAGTATTCTCTGAGATGGTTCTGCCTCTGAGTGTGTGACGCTGTCACATGCCCACAGAGATATTTATATAGACGTGAATGGTAGTGAACAAAAGTGTTTCTCTTAAGCCTGAAAATAGATAAAACTCACTGTTATGCATGTGGGAAGGTTATACAATGCTCCTTAACAGAATCCACGTCAAGCCACCTTTTCTCCCTCTACCTGAAAGTATCCCACACAAAATGAATATCCAGTGAAACAGCAGTGACATTCCTAATGATTTTGTTCATCATCTTTTTCTGATGAAAGCCAAGTGATTGCTGTCAGGGGCAAAAGGGTACCCAAGGAGTCCCAGAAGAAACATTATGTGCCAGCTCCAAAGAACAAGGATACAGCCTCCTTGTTGGTTGGACATACTGACAACCATATGGCTGGTGGTATATGAAGCTTGAGCCCATCTACACCAATAATTGCTTCTCTATAAAATTCCTTTTGATATTACGGCTTTCACTCTTGCTGCTTTCTGTGTGTTTTCAGAAGACAAGACTGATGATGCAACATATTATGTAAATCAGTGGGCTGCCAGGAGAGAGCTTCATGCCTTTATATATGATAAAGCACTGTATTTCTCCTTCAGCAGATATTCAAAGAGAATCTGATTTCTCTTGCAGTCTCCTAGGCGTCACTGCACAATTGCAGCACTTTGGAATCTGAAAATCTCTGGTTCTTGCAGAAGCTAGAAAAGGTTGAAGAAGTACTGGGGTACATCAGAAAAGAAATGAGGAGTAGCCACAGTGAGGCATTTTGAGCAGCAGTTAGAACAGGTAGGAGACTGATGCACATCTACATTTTGGCATGAAATGGCTATGTGACTTCATCTAGTACTTTCACCTGCCTAACTAGTGTAAGAAAAAGTCTTGCAGAGGTGTCATTCAGCAAGCTGAACCTTAATTCTGCATCTTGTTGCCTCATTACAAAGCCCCAACATCCTTCACCCTATGCTTTGGACCTTAAACTTGTTAGTAGGTGGAA
This sequence comes from Ara ararauna, assembly GCA_028858755.1. NCBI lineage: Eukaryota > Metazoa > Chordata > Aves > Psittaciformes > Psittacidae > Ara > Ara ararauna. The sequence goes on along the minus strand of CM054378.1, from coordinate 125,757,840 downwards.
GGCTAATTCTTCACTATAAAATTAGTCTGTATGCTTGTAGCTTAGATAACCTGTCTCAAAAGTTAAGCTTTTTAAAGATATCTATGCCAGTTGCTGACATATAATTTATATTAGTGTCACTGATGGCATCTAAACAGATATATTTTACATTCCAGATTGATTTAGGCTATCTATCTTATGCTTCAGCTCACACAGGCATGCTGAGGAGAAATGGGTGTATTTACTCCTATCCTTGTGTTATCTAGTGCAAAATGTGTTATTTTGCTTTACTGAGCACCAAAAGAGGTGACTAATACTGTTCAGAACACTTCTGTACCCTGAAAGCAGATGCACAACCCTCCTTAGTGACAGCTTGCAAAAAAGAGTAACTGCACACCATTCCTTCATTAACAGTAAAACAGGCAGCACTGAATGTGCCACCTCAAGGTTATCTCAGGACCACAAGCTATCACAGAATCATAGAATGATTGGAAGGTACCTTTAAAGGTCATCTACTGCAATGAGTAGAACATCTTCAACTAGATCACAAGTGGTATTTGGTAAATAACACTCTTTTCTCTCTATCTGCCCACTCTACATAAGCATCTCTCTGCAATAAACGTTTGGGTTTTCAGATCTGTCCCCACAGAACTGTCTTCCTTCTGTTTCCTTTATTCCCTGATTGTCCTTAAAACAAGTTGCAGGAACTACGCAAACCAAAAGGAAACAGCACCTATTTGATAACTTTCTGATATAACAAACAAATGACCATTTTCCACAAGGCTGGTGTTAGTGTCATTGGTGCAGAAATGTTGGAACTGAGCCAGAGTTAATAGCAGCACAATGACAGCCAGGGTAACTTGATAAATGAGTTTTCTTCCTACCTATCTGCTCTCTGAGGACCTCTCTCTCTGCAATAAGTATATGCCTTCTAACTCTCTCCCATCATAACAGGGTATGGCAATAAAATTTGTAACTCCAAATGTACTATAGCTTCTCCCTATAGCCCTCCCTCCACCTATATTCTTCCACCTTTCCACACAGCTAAATTACCTAAGCCCACGGCCCCTTTTCCTCATTCCTGCAAGAAGTAGCTGTTTGTTAAATTGAAAAGCTGGAGGAAAAGTTCCGAGATTAAAATAATTCCTGTGTTCCCGTGGCAGTGATTTGGGACTGATGTGAGCTACCTTGTCTGACCTCTCTCATGATGGATTCATTAATCTCACTGAAGGTGCCAGAAGATCAGCCAACTGCTTTTCCTGTTTAGCTGCCCCAGATGGCATTTCTGAGGAAACAGTGAAGATTGGATGGAAGACAGGACTTGAATTTCAACAGCCCATTGCTGCTCCAGTGTATTTAGTCTAACAAAAAGACAGAGTACCTCAGTCCATTTTGAAATCGTGCATGAAAAGCATCTGGAAGAGCATACAGACTCTTCCTTAATTTATTGAGATGTGACCTTAACCCACATCTTAATGAGATAGAAACTATGCTCTACGCTATGTTGTACAGAGCTTTCATTAACACTAAAGTGCTTTTTAAAATAACCCAATTAGTTCTTCTCTAATCTCAAGTAAGGAAAAGATGCACAAAAAGTATTATTAAAGCCCCTTCAGGATTAATAGCTTGGCTTATTCCTGTGACAACCTGATACAACTGCCCAAAGCCAATCTGTCAGCAAGCAACCTTAGCCCAGCCTTCAGGGCAGTGTGATTCCAGCTGTTTCCCATGATAACACTTTTGCCTCTATTACTTTATGGGCCTGAACACAGTGCTGGTTAATGCGCAGTGCTGCTGTGTTTCACTTAGGCACATGCTTTCTAGTATGTGAAAAATATGCATTCTCAATCAAGCTAGGGAAATGATCTGTGTCCAGAGCAAGGAAAGCTCCTGTACAGTTCATAGGGTTTTCTCCCACGAAATTATTTTAAGATAGGACCCTGAATCTTTTTATTGGGCTATGGAAAATCTGTCTGCTTTTAATCTCACGGATTTGGTTACTGTGTTGTCTGAACCCACACTTTAGAACCAAGTAAGAGTATGAAGGTTATGCTATAATTAACTTTGACACAAACACATATGGACAGTACTGGGGCTTTACAAGGAAAGAGGAACTCTGCAGAGCCCACCGCACAGAGAAGCATCATTAAATATTTGTTTGCGGAGAGCTTATGAAGCAACCTATATTATCATACTAGGGATTGTTTAGATGCTGTGCTGACATCTATACTGCTACCAAAAGTAGGATAAAAATCAAAATAAGTAGTAAGAGATGTGGATGATTACAGGTTCAGGGTTTGAGTTTGCCTCATTATGCTAATTTATTTAGCTATATGGACACGACTTGTGAGAGCCAGTCCATGCCCAAAGACAAGCAGACTGAGTAGGTGAGACAAACACATGGTGGGGTCCACAGAGAAGAATGAACAAGCTGAGTGAAAAGAGTGGCTGGAATTAGTCTTATAGTGTCACAGGCTTGATACATTCTGTCTTTCCTTCTGGATGTGTTTAATGAACAGCACAAATAAACAGAGAGAGAATAGAAATGGGGTCCGGGGGGAATGTCTAAATGACCCTTTCTTCTTATTTTCTTCCAAAATGCAGAAAGAGGGGAAGCTGTTCTGTTCTCCTGGATAGCTGCCCTTGGACAGGGCAGTTTTCCCAGGACTTCTTGGTCTAGGGAAGTGTCAAACAGCTAAGCTGAGCTTTATAGGACAGCTGGGCAAGAACAGAGATAGAACTTTAAATTGCAGCTTCTATTTCCTGAGTAAATCTTTAACCATCAAGACAGCCTTTTGTAGGGATTTAAGGTCTCTGCCTTTCTTCTTCTAAGGCTGTTCTTTATATTAACTGAGGTGGTGAGAAGAAGACAGCACAAGAATTTTCAAGCCATTTTGTTTGGTCTTCTACGTACACAATTATGACACTTAGTTACTGACTACAGTATCAGAGCCAATGGGGGATCTCTTTGTCATATAATTTTACTGTTCATTCCAGCCTCCCCGTATCGAGGGCTGTCTGCTTTATTTTACAATCTACATTGGGATAAATCATCCTAGAAATGCCCATTTTTCTTCATCGGCTGTAACAGGAGCTCCAGCGATCCATTCAGAAAGATGAAGACATCTACATGAATCTCATATTAATCTTTCCTCTCAAACATTGATTAATCCCCTAAGCCTATAGTCCAAAAAATATTGGACTAAACCCTAACCAAACCCAGCCTCTTTCGCAGCTTCCATCCTGCCTGGCACTTCATTAACCTGCTCAGCCCATGGGTATTGATAAATTCCAGTACTTCCAGACTTCCTCTGAACCAACAAATGTGAGCTGAGACCCTTAGCGTGGGTGTAAAAAAGTAAATATTTCATCTGATTTCAGCTTTAAAGAAAACATACCTAATCATCAGATGTGGCATGTTGTGTGAAGCTATTGCTTCAGTAACGTGAACCTATCCATCTTTTTAAATGGAGCGTGCTTTGTAAAGAGAGGTGATAACTTTCATTAGGTGAAAAGCTTTAGCTGAAGGAAACAGTCTGGCTTCTAATAAGTAGGTTTGCCCTTTATTTCCATGCATCAATACAACCCCCACATCTCTCTGCAGACATAGCTGCTTTTATATCTGCATTAGCTATCATCACTCTCGCTTTAAGGTTTCTTTTCAAATTAAGTGGGTCCTGATTACTTTATTCTACTTAAGTAGAATAAAGTTAGCAAACTTTATTCTACTTAGATTTTTCTCTCTGAAGTAAAATCTCCAGGAGAATTTTAATTATCTGTGCTCATATGGGCAGAAAACTTGTTTTGGTTGGTTTTTTTCACTTGATTGACTACACAGCTTTTCATATCAATATAGTTCTTGTTGATACAGGATGTTAAGCCATCATAAAGCATTAGTCTATAGCACAGTAGTTATACTGATACAATTCATCATATGCCTAATTTATACTGAAACATATAGCCCATCTTAACTGCTACCCTAGAATTAGAAAATTCACTTTAATTCTGGTTCCAGTATCCACAATACAATTTATGATCTTAAACTGTTAGTGGTATAATTGCACTTTTACCACCTTTCTGCTTAATTTATCTGCATCAACAGAATTCTAGTCTGACCTATAGAAGATATAACGTGAAGACAGATCGTATAAAATAACATTGTCAACTCTGATTTACAGGGCCAGGTTTCTTGCCATTGTCAATAAGACATGCTATTTAATTTGAACTTAATAAAATCTGCAATGTATTCATGGTATAGCTTTTTTCTATTTGATAGCAATAAAAACAAAGACTAGTTTAAGCAGTGTACTGATCTTTGTAATAAAATAGTGTGCGTGTGCAAGAGTGTGTGTGTGTGTATTGCAAAAGCAGATATAATTTCAAATATTTCAGGTAGAGCAACATCTTGATAAGATCTGATAGATCTACAATTCCTATTTTGAGGAGGTTACTCAGCTTAAGCACCATTTTTTTCAATATGCTTGGTTCATCCTAATGGAAATAATAATACTGAATAGCTGGATAACAATTCACATATTCAAAGCACTGTGCAAACATTAACTAATACAGTTGCACAACATCTAAATAACTATAATACAGGCTGTCAAGGCAATAAAGAGGCAGACAAATGCAGAGCACTGCACACGGTTCTGGAATGGATTTTGCAATGAGGAGAGAGGGAGCGAGAAGCTGCTCAACAGAGTGAGGTTCCGTGTGTCAGTGTGCTCCAGATTTGCATTGTTCTGCTTCAGCCACCTGTAATGCCATGTTTAAGTGTTAATTAGCAGGTAGCAGATGCTGTTCCTTTGCCGGTTCTGCCTTGGAAGCGTTCTTTGTGCTGTACATCAAAATGTAATGATGCCTCTTTCAGGTTTCTGGTGACTGGTTTCTGACTGAACATCTGGGTATAGTTCTGGGAACTGACATTTTCACAAAGTTTTTCTTTAATAGTCCTTATTTTGTTATTCCCATTGCTGGGATCTTTTAAAACAAGCTGCTGACAAGAATGCAGAAAAAAGTATATATTTGGTGTCTTGGTTGATGGCATTCTGTCATTGCCTTCGTTATTCATTGATTCTATATTTTAGCTGATCCATGGCAGTAACAGCAGAATATGTTGACAAATTTACTGGGGTGTTTGAAAGCTACAGTTGGAGCCATTTAATTCTTTGCAGCATCCTTTCAATTTCCTGGTTTAAAAATCAGTGCTGCTGAGGTCTGTTAAGCAGCAGCAGGCTCTGCAATGAAACCCTCTGTTCCTCAACGACATCAGCTATAAGCACATTGCTGCCAGTTACAAACATACTTTTTTATTCACTATACCTTGAATAGATAGGAAAATAATCCGTTTTCCTGTGTCTATGACTGCACATGACTCCTTGTGGCTTTGTCTGATACTATACTGCAACAATAAACCAATCTGGAAGTGATAAAAGCATTGAACATTATTTCAGTTTTACTAATAATTTTCTAAGCTGAAAAGAATGGTCCAGACATTTGACCTTCAAGTGCAACAGAGAACTTTTCTTTTCAGTGTTCATACTTTATGTTCATACTTTACAATACAACTTCCTCCATTTATGTGTCATCTTTTATTCTAAATGTTCAAAAGCGATATATGAATGTGATTGCGCACACAGTTTATGAATGGATTACTCCACATACAGTTGAAATAAAGCAGCAGTTGCTGGGAGATGTGCAAACGTTTAGTTGTGAAGCTCATTGTGTAGAGCAATTTGGAGCATGTCAAATTGATACTTCTTAGCCTGTAGAAAGTAACAGGTCTTCAACAATCATATATATGGTATCTATACATATGGTTTTATTATTCATTAAAAAACAGGTACCTGAGAACAAGCCATCATTTCCAGTGCATTGTAGTGTTGGTTCATCTAACTAGTAAACATCTATTTGTAAAAATTGCTGGCAAATTGCTCATTTATATTACTTCTCTCTGCATGTTTTTGCTTCCTATTACAGAGCTGAGGAGTTTATGCTTTTGAATGCAGTGTTGAAGTATCTATGTGTATACACTAATAGTAGAGCAATAGGAAACAGAGAATCATGCTTAAATATTGTTTCTGAATATTGAATTCCCACGTCTTGAGACCAGTTCTGACAACCTCCAGTGATCTGTGGTGCTTTGTGAAACCTTTCTGTAAAGCTGACCTTCAAATTCTCTTTACCCCTTGAGGACTTTACTGGGTTTGCAAAACCCCCCTTTTCTGTCTTGACGCATTGCGATGCTGTCCCCATCATTTGCATCTCCAAAGTCACATTTGTGCCTCCGCAGAACATGCCTCTTTAATGAACCAATAATGAAGTATTTAATTGAAAGCCAGCAGATGTCGTAGTTTCACCAAAAAGAACAAGTTTCTCCCCAGTCCTTAGAAACTGCAGCTGCTTCTTAAGTATTTATGTGCAGCATTTAACACAGCAGTAATTCTGTGTTAGGCAAGCTGTTGTTGAGCAACATGCTCCAACCATCAGATCTTTCAGCCACTCTCACTTACAAGTAGAATACATTAATATGAAAATATCCCCGTTTAACACACTGAAACACAGGGAAGATGTTGCTGTGACGCTAAACACCCGAGGACTGTGTGGCACTGTCTCAGGCTGATTACTGTATGGAGGCATTTTCTGACTTTTACTGCTGCTGTACCTCCAATTCAGTCATGTTTGATATCTACGCTCTCTTCTTGTTGCTGCTCTGATACCTGCCCAAGATGGTTACGTGGATTCAAGCTAATGAGATGCTGCACTAAGAGATTTAAGTAAATAGTTTTGTAATGAAAGTATAACTGATGGAACGTGCCTACAAGTTTAATCAAATAAAACTGGTCTTACCTAATTGTAGCTACCTAAAATTGGATAGTTTGTCTGAAGAAGCTGTTGTGCCTTCCTCTGCAGTTAAGAGAAAAGTAAACACAGCCAAGGGCCATTTCATCCCTTCCTAAGATTAGTGTTGCAAAATTGTCCTCTGGAGATATCTGTACCCCTCTGTTAAGTGTAGAAAGACCCTAAATAGTTGTTTCAACCTTGACTATTAGCTTGAAGATAGTAGGAGTTCAGTGATTTTAATAGGCACAACGAATCCAATGCATTCTGCTTACTTTCCTCTATAGCAGCCTGTGTTTAAAAGCAACAGGAGAGTTGTATTCTTGATCTTCATCAGCAGTAGTTCAATAGACAATATTCATCCTATTGCAGCTATGCATTTGCTTGTGGCCTTTGTTGGAATAGTAATCTGCTGCAAATTATCACTGGCATTTTCCTTGCACTCTTTAGGTAGGGGAAGGTGATTGGGATTCCTGCTTTTCAGAATCAGAATGGAAGTGAAGGAGCTACTTGTGCAATCAACTGCATCATAACTGGTGCAGCAAGGATTAGTCTTGGAGTCTAAAGCACAAGACTGCAGCCTGAGGTAGAAGCAATCTCCTCCTCTGTGGGGGTTGGAGAAGGGAGGAAAAGCAAAGAGAAAGGTGAAGAAAGGGAAGGCAGCTATCTTCCTCTAAACAGTCTGCTGGGGGGGGGGTGTCTGGCACAGAAAGATGGTGGCACCACAGGGTCACAATGTGGACCTGCTGAGCTCTCATAGTGAAGAGCTCATCCAAAATAAACCCCAGATGCATGCCTCTCTAGATTTGCACTAAGGAAAACAGAAAACCCCAGTGGAGATAAAAGAATAAGTGTTGATTTTTAGCTTTTGTGATTAGTTTTACTAGGAGGAAAGAATGAATTACACCCAGCATTAACTACCTAAGGCATGCAGACTCAGCTGGCTGTCTCAGCTCTTCCTATACTCAATGGAGAAAGAGCGAGGGCTAAACAGGAGTCTCTGCTTGGGTGGAATAAATTGTCATGTCCTTCCCTTACCTATAAAGACAACCTCTGTAAGTAGCTTGACAGCTAATGTTGTATAAGATGAATTCCAGGGAAAAAAGTAACAAATATTTAATATTAAATAAATCTAAGTGTTGAAATAAGCATATGCACACAGTATGTTTTTATACTCGGGATCAGAAAGAGCTTGTCAATTTGAGCTTGTAGGGGACTAATGCAGATAAATGGTCAAAATCATAATGAAGATTGCTCTGTAATAGGCTGGAATAATGAAGATACATGCTCTACGATCGACTAGAATTACACAGGAGGTTTCCAGCCTTTGGGATGCCAGGATATAAGGAGTCAAGAGCAGAACTAAGCTGGGATGTCTTGTTCCTAGGAGAGCACCATATGACAGGCTGTGATTTCTTCCCTTTCACACTTTAGGCAACTATAAAAGAGGTTGGGGGGGTGGTGGTGGTGTTGAAGATTTTGCTCACTCAAAAAGCTCCTGGCACCTTTTCCAATCAATATTGGAAATACAGATACCTGTCTTGGGAAAAAAAAAAGACAAAAAAGTCAGAACAGAAATTAAGAGAATTTGTTGTGAAATGAGTTGGAGAAAAAGCTTGCGCTCTGTCAGGAAGAGGTTCTGTACACTGCGTGGAACCATCAAGAAATGTATGATATTAAATATAGCTCCTCTTGACATTCAAAATTGCCTTCTACTGATCTGTTTCTAGCTGAGAAATGACAGTACTGCTGGTGTAGCTGAGTCAAATGGCTGCTGTTAGCATGTTTCTTCTTGACAGAATCAGCCCATTTCAAGTTCACAATGCTTTCTGCAGGACTGATGCCATCTTATGATTGTTTTTATTAGATTTCTGAGCTTGATTATTTTGAATATGTTAACAGCCCTTCTTACTTCAGCAGTGGAGGAAAGCAGCATCTTACATTTCTGTCTCTTTAAGTTTTAACCTCTGAGTGAATGCCACTGGCTCAGTTCTGCAGATAAGGAAATCAGAGCTGAATAAAGCTGAGCAGTTCGGCCAGTCAGCCTTGGACCTTGTGGGCTGTGTATGGGCATAGCACCAAGGTGACTTTTTCAGCTGTAGTTACGGTGCTTGTCTGCTGCATTGTATTGATAATGCCAGTCAATAAAGTACGTTTCTTCACCTGGAAGATGGTGGTAAAAGCAGGATTGCTTTGCAGCCTGGTTGGGACAGGGAAGAGGATGGAATGGGATGGAGTGGGATTTGCTCCCCATTCTCTATCTCAGTAGCTGTATATGAGGGGGAGGACAGGGCTGTTGGGTACAAGCAATAGTGCGTGACAGGAAGTGGGAATTGTCATTACAAGGGAAAAAGGAGCAAGTGAAGAGAGAAGACATAGAGCAGGGACACTATGCTGACCCACAGCAGCCTTGCACCTCCATAGCTGCCACCTCACACACCATACAGTAGAAGTATGGGGAAGCAGAGGGAACTGCCCCAGCTAGCTGCAGCTTCAGTCATCTGAAGCTGGACCTGAAGACAAAAGTAAATGTCCTGGGGTTGATGCCTGCTGCTAATGTCATGTACAGCAGTTTGGGATCAAAGCAGACTCTTGGTTTTGCTAAATGAAAGAATTTCAGCTGTGTGAACCTCATCCAAGAGAATGGGTCTGGAGTCAGTAACAAAGAGATGCAGGAGAGCATCAAAGCTAATGAAAACAAGCTATGACCTGGCAAAAGTCATGTTTCTAGCCTGGCTGTGCTCTAGCAGTAGTCTCTGGGGGGCCTGAGCACGTCCTTTCCTCACAGCTGAGGGTGATGCTTCTCATCCCTCCCTCCTAAGAGAAATTTTGGGTCACTGCTACATCCCTTCCACTTCTGTAGCCTTGCCTGAAGCACCCAACTTCCTCTTCTCCCTTCTTCCACTGAAACAGTTGGTTGTGATTAGTTGTCGTGGTTTAAGCTGTAAATCACGCAGACCGTTCTCTCACTCACTCCCCCCTCTTTCTTCCCGCCACTCCCGGGTGGATGGGGAAGAGAATCAAAAGAATGCAACTCCCACAGGTTGAGATAAGAACAGTTTAGTAACTAAAGTATAACACAAGACCACTGCTGCTACCACCAATAATAATAATAGCAAGGCAAATACAAGGAAAGAATACAATCGCTCACCACCTATACCCAGCCCGACCAAGCAGTGCACCCCCACCCTTCCGGGTCTCTGCTCCCTGTTTTTACATCCTGGGCATGACATGCTGTGGTATGGAATACCTCTTTGGTCAGTTTGGGTCAGGTGTCCTGTCTCTGCTTCCTCCCGGCTTCCCCTCCTCCCTGGCAGAGCATGAGACTCAGAAAGTCCTTGGTCAGGCCAAAACATCACCAGGCAGTAACTGAAAACACTGGTGTTATCAGCGCTGTTCCCAGGCCCAAAATTAAAAACACAGCGCTGCACCAGCTACCAAGAAGGAGAAAAATGACTGCTACTGCTGAACCCATGACATAGGTCTGGTTTGCACATCACCTCCTATATTCCTCATGAAATAACATGGCTGAAAGTCCTATTTGGAGAGTGGAGTCTATTTTGTATGAATTATTATTTAAAATGCCATAGTCTGCAAAGAAACACTTCTCTCTTCAGCATCTCTACCTTGGTTGCCCAATGTTTTCTCAATTGTTTCATCCCTGAATCTCATTTTAATGCCAGGATTTTAAAAATAAGTTGCCTGGAGTTGGAGGCTTAGTCACATCAACCAACTGACTCCTAAAGTACTGCCCACCCAGTCGGAGGTGTAGACAGCAGTTCCTATAGTCCCTGACAGGTGCCACAAATGTAGAAGAGATGCAACTTATTGTCAGAGGTGCGAAAAGTTAAATAAAGAACTGGGCTTATTTATGAAGGCCACTCATCAGAGAAAGCTTGGCAGCAGATGCAAGCAGTCCTCAACAGGTATTTGAACAGTGTGTGATGCATTTCAGTGTTGTTCTTAAACCCTACTTCTCAAAAAGGAAATGTAATTGTACTTCAGAGCCACACGGAGAAGGACATTCCAAGAATTAACTTGGAGTCTCATTAAGAACTCTGATGAAACTACTTTTTCTGGTGGGACATTTGGTGGTTTTGTCCCATTTTAAAAATAGCACCAATACTTTTATTATCATCATTATCATCATCTTACAGCAGCCTTATACCTGGATCCTTTGACACAGATATCTGAAAGGAAGGAGCAACAGAGACAACGTGCGATGAACTGACCACAACCCCTATTCCCTGCCCTCTTGTGCTGCTGGAGAGGGGAGTAAGACCCAAGGTGAGTTCGTTTTGCCTGTGATGGTAATTGGTGAGTGATCTCTCTCTGTCCTTATCTCAACCCATGAGCCTTTTGTTTTATTTCCTTCCAGCTGAGGAGGGCAGTGATAGAACAGCTTTGGTTGGCACTGGTGTCCAGCCATGGCCAACCCTCCACAGGTGTTTTCAAGAGCACTTTATTCTCAGAATTGTTTATTCACTAATGAGAACTGTTTTCCTACTTTTTATTAAACCTTTCTTCCCACTCCCAGGTCTAGGCTGACAGAAACTGTTTGTGATCAAGGAGATATAATATTTTGGTTTTAGCATTACTTTGCCTCCAGCTTTTTGTTATGTTGTTGTTATTATTTTTATTATTATTTTTATTTATTTGTATTTTATTATTAGTAGTAGTATTAATTATTATAATTACTGAGTATTTCTGCAATAGGCTGAGAAAGTTGGGGCTGTTCAGCCTGGAGAAGAGAAGGCTGCATGGAGACCTCAGAGCAGCCTTCCAGTATCTGAAGGGGGCCTATAGGGATGCTGGGGAGGGACTCTTCATGAGGGACTGTAGTGATAGGACAAGGGGGGATGGTTTCAAACTTAAACAGGGGAAGTTTAGATTGGATATGAGGAAGAAATTCTTTACTGTGAGGGTGGTGAAGCACTGGAATGGTTTGCCCAGGGAAGTTGTGAATGCTCCATTGCTGGCGGTGTTCAAGGCCGGGTTGGACATAGCCTTGGGTAGCATGGTTTAGTGGGAGGTGTCCCTGCCCATGGCAGGGGGGTTGGAACTAGATGATCTTAAGGTCCTTTCCAGCCCTAACTATTCTATGGTTCTAGGATTCTATGATTCTCCACAAATGCTGGAAGAGACCTGTATGTAAGTTCTTTAAGTGAATCTTTTTGGTCAGAAAAATGTTGATTTCATAAAATCAGCTGTTTATGAGAAAGCGGCTTCTGTGACAAAGCTTTTACTTAGAAAGCACTTTGGCCTTGGTTAGGTTTGACTTTCAGATCACAGGGAGAGCAAGTACTCCACTTATTAACCAGCCAAGCAAAGAGCTAGACTGTGCAAGACCTGCATTCAAGTTCATTTTCTGAATCAAGAAAAGGCATTAACTTTTTCCCTATACATGAAATCAGCTCATTGCCCAGAGACCTCCTGGCTGTTCTATTACACAGATATTTGTAATACCCAATAAATATAAATTTCTGTTATGGTACTCCAATGTTATAAACAAGAGAAGGGTTGCAGGAAAAAGAAATACCTTGTATTAAATCAGATGGCAAATTTTAAGGCACATAAAACTTTCTTCAGTTTCTTGCATTCCTAAGATACACTTGCTTTTTTCCAGCTGCAGCATTTAGTTTAATAAAAGATATTATTTCTCTTGATGAAAGTTCCCTTCTGGAAAAGTTTGTCTCCTTCTAGCTTGCTACAGCAAAAAAAAGCCAACCCCAACAAACACAACAAAACAACAAACCCCAAACAAAAGCAATATCTCAAACACCGCTTTTCAAACAGCCTGTCTTGCCTTTTGAAATCTGTGGAGGCCTTTATTGAGCTTTTCCTGTTCTCAGCAGGAGACATGTTCAGAAATATTCCAGTTCGCGCTGTGCCTTTGGACTGATGGCGTTTCAGTAGATTTGAAAAGAGACAGTAGGAGTTCAGACTTCTGAATACATACAATAAATCCATCACACGCACAAGAGAATAGGTGCACAGAGCAGTCAAAGCAGGAATTTCATTCTCAGTAGCATGTTCCCTTTGAAGGCAATGGAGTCTACATGGCCAAAGTAATCTTAAGTTCCTATTTCCAACCTGCTGCAGACTGCTGAAATTACAACAGCTTTAGGCAGTTCCCAAAGGAATAATTCTTCCATATTCTCTTTTTTTTTTTTTTTTTTTTTTTTTTTTTTTTTGTGGGGAGGGGGAACATTCACAGGAAAGTTTCTAAAGGAGTTATAAGTGATGCTACATGCCTTCAAGAATGATCTTGTAGGGAGAAACCTGAGGTCTGAACACTCAGTGTATTACATCCTTACTCTATGTTGCTCCCAAAGGCCACCTGGATGCCATTAATTTATAAGCAGATCTCTGCTAGAGCAAATAGAGCATGAAGGTAATTAGTAGTAATTGAAGCATACATGAAGCTGGCTACCAAGGAACATGAGTTTATGTGCTCCTAGTAATGTCGTCCTGGCAAACGCATCTTTTACTTAGGCTTCTGTGCCTGGTTGTGGTACATGAACCCCAGAATACTGTCAGCAACAAACCAAATAGAAGCTGGCTGTGTGCAATCCTCTATCGAGCTCTACTAGGAGCTGAGAAGGAGGCATTTTGATTTTTGCTTCTGGGATTTTGCTCTTTCAGACAAATGTTAGGAAGTGAGATTGGGGGATTATTTCTCTAATAAGACTCTAACAGGGATGCATTGCCTTGCATTCAGTAAGGTATTCTGGATAGCTGGGAGATAAATAGGCAAGAAACTTTTCATAAATGCTGGTATAAGGAGATCTCAAATGGTTTTCAGTTTAGTAACAGTTTGCTGCTTCTCACTTTAAATACAATTCAAGAGATTCTGCCTTTTTGCTGGAGTAGGTAGCAGCACTCATGTATGCAAGTATCTTTGCAGCTCCATGGTTTCTGTAATGGATATCATGTTTTAGATTTTCATAATTCCAGCAGATTTGTCTACCAGTAGTGTCCATACTCTTGACTTTTGCTGGTCAAATAAACCAGTGGTTTGAAGCAGAAGCAGGTATAAAGGAGGCTGAAGAGGGAACCTACCTCACCTTTCTTTGTGGACATGTGAACATGCTTGTTGGGATACAATATCCTGTTTTGATTCCATTCTGTTTTTTTCATTGACACTGTCCCCAAAGAGAACTGCCACTGTCTCTATCTCTTCCATCTGCAAGCTTTCAAACTCAGCACAGTAGAACAGTTTGCTTTAGTTTACACTGCTCTGCCCTCTAAGCAGAATTGAAAGCAAAGCATTCATTACCCTTCAGAAGGAGGGGAAAATAAGCTATTAAATGGGGAAAAAAAGCTATTAAATGGCTTTACATCTTGCAAAACAAATAAGATGCAGGTCTGGGATAAAAACCCACCACCACCAAACAATAGCGTACATTTTCTGTTAGAGACTAAACAAAATACGTGCATGAAGGAGTATAATTACAATTTCACAGGCAATTGTAATCCTGGTATTTCCACACATGCAAGCATTTGATTTCAAAATCAAGGTTCCATGCCATTTTTGTGAATACGATTATAAACCTTCCAGTGTTAGCAGACGGATTAAGCATTAGGATGAAGGAACAGAATTATGGAAACTGAAGTTGATAAAATGTGACAAATCCAAAGTTTGCTGATAAATAGCAATGCTCATAAGGGAACTGATCTCCATAGCTGATTAGTATATATATTATACCACCTGGCAAGTCCAGATAGATTTAAGCAATCATCTGCGTTCTCCAAGAACTTTATGGACCTGAAAGCATTTAGAGCAGCATCCTGATTAGAAGGAATGAGCCAGGTGCACTAGATATCGGGAATAAACAACTGATTAGGTCTACTAAAACCTGAAATGTTTTTAGAATGGATCACAGGTTTTATTAGTAATACCAACAGCAAGAAGGGGTCCTTACAGAACTTACAGTAGGCTCTGCAAGGTGAGTTATGTCACAACATGCAGAGCACCACAGTGCTATGTTTTCATTGGCCTTCTAACTTAGTGAAAGCTGCATGAGAGAGTTTGGTACCTCAAAAGGGGATCCACCAAAGTTGGCATGGTGAAGAGGGAGATGTCTGGGTCTATTAAGCACTGGAGTAAAGTATATATTAAATCCATTGCTCTCCTAAGGATTTAAAGGTTTACTGTGGAGACTGGGCCAGGCACTGTTCTTTTCTTGCCTCAGTAGATTGGAGCTGTTATCACCAGCAACATGGACTATAGCCTTGCGCACCAAAGGGGCAATTCTTCCTTGCTGTCTACTAAACCAGTTTAACTTTAATAAAGTAGTTTCATATTCAATGAGGTGGAGAAGCATAAGCAAGGCTATAGCCTTGTGGAGAAGTGTCACCTGGAAAACAAACATTTTTTATTTACTGATGCAGCAAATTTGCAATTTATAACGCACGGAGAGTTTCTCTCTTTAATGTGTATTTATGGCACCATCAAAGTGAAACAGTCTATTAGAGGGTTTTGGAAAATTTTGCAGGCATGTTTTATGCCAGCGGTAAGAACACTTGCACAGGAGGTGAAAAGTTTCAAATCCCTGAAGACAGACAGGGATGTTAAACGCAGTCCTTCTCTAACTAGGCAGGTTCCCTTACTGCTGAGCTACTAAATAAGGAGAAAAATGGCCTATTCTTTCTGACTTTTTATTTTATTTATATAATTTTTTCTGGGATCTGACTTCAAAGCAGAGGGATGCTTTGGGGCTACACTGCAGCAGGCTGGGCAGGTTTCTGAAGACAAGGTCAGTGTCTGTGCCAAGACTGATAATAAACAAACAGAAAAACTTCTCAACTGTTGTTTAAACCTTTGAGTACTGTAAATCACTGCACCTCTCTGGATCTTATATGAAAGTTTCGTGCATGCTTGTGTCTTCACCTAAGCACAAGGACTGTTTCTGGCTCTAAAATGTTAGACCCTTACCTAAGTCCTGTTGGAAAGTGAATAGGCACATCACTGCCTAACAGTTGGATCCAGTCAGCTTGTGTGGAAAGTCCCAAGCACCAACCAGCAAGAGCAAGACCCTCCAGAACTGAAATCAGTTTAAAAAACATACAGCTGCAACATGAGGAAAGGATAATCTCTTCTCCCTAAATCTTTTACAAATGACCTATTATCTTGAACAGTTCCCTATGAGGTGAAAGGCTTGGAGGTTTTATAGCACACCTCAGCTGCATTCTAGAAGGGCAGCCTAGTGCATAACTCATATTGAGGGAGATGATATAGTGTTTTGTGCTAGCTTGCATCCTCTCATAAGATAGAGCTTTACACGTTTTCAGTGTATGCTTTTTATTACAAAAGATGCATAGCAGCTTTGGGATATGAGTAACTTGCACAACATCTCAATAAACAGGACATCAAATCTTGTAATAAATTGCCCAAAATGAATTTATACAGGAAAACAATATAACTCATGACAACATTTTTAAAACGGCACATTCTGCATTTTAACTGGTATGTAATTTGACAAAGGAGTTATTTGTTGTGAATTTTTTTGCTCCTTTTTAAATGTAAATTAAAAAAATAAAATTTAATTCTGATTTCTGCTTTAGCTTCATAGAAATTGATTGAGAATTCAATGTGACATTTTTATAGTTATTATATTTTGAGAAAAGCAAGTAGCATCTGAAAACAGGCTTTCTTTAGTTGTCACTTTTTGCATTCTCTCTTGTGAAAGAAAATCCAATTTGTGTAATTGTGCATGTCTGTACAAAGCACATAAAGCCAATGATAGGACTCTGCATGGTCCAGCTGGAAGGAGTCTGCAACACGAGGTATAAATCCACACTGCATCTTCTTACAAAGTGATTCCTGCATGGAATTGTGGGTTAGAGCTCATATTTAGTAACTAAAATAAAAACAAGCTGTTCAGGAAAAGGTTAAGATAGGGGAGTTTTGGTAAAGTATTTGTGCTTATAATGGTAATAAATATATAGGAAATCTTTGTGCTGTTGCTGAGGTCTCTGAGTACCTAAAGAAGGTACTCTTTGACTGAGGCAAATCACAAGAGGAAAGAAACAATCTGAAAATCTACTCATGTGAAAAGATCTTGAGAAGGCAAATCTGCAGAGAAATTTGGAGGCTTACAGGAAAGGTGCCCACCATGGATCCCGCTGTTGAGCTGTATACTTATTCCATTCCTGCTGTTCTTAGAGACAAATATGTGATTAACTTCATTAAAGCCAGGCATCAGTCCCATTTCTACTTAACTACATGCTTATGGAAACAGGCTGAAGTTGGAAAGAGATCATAAAATTAAATGAACTGTTCTTTTACTTCAACATGCACCGGGTCTATACTTAGGTATGCCAGAGGGAAATCTTGTAGGTATCCTATCACTCTGCCCTTATAGTATTGAATGTAGTGCTTCACTTGTTCCACAGCCTTAGAGAAAACCCATCTTTCAGAGTCTACTCTTTACCCACTAGCCGTAATCCTTTGCTTACAAATAAATAAATGCATTTAAAAATAAATGATTAAAAAAAAGAGTATTTGGCCTTGTGTACACAGAGCTGTTTGAAAAAGCACATGATGGAAAGTGTATGGCTAGGAAAAATATTTACTAGAAGTATATTACTTATGTTACTAATAAGTATGTAATAAGTAAGTATGTAATGAAACCATATTTGAATGTTTGCTTGTAACAGCTACTATGCAGATAGCTTTGGAGGTTCTGTTTACTTGCATTTGAGAAATCTTTATAAATGATGCATGTTTTTTGCTGAGGCACTTTGTTTTTGTTCTTATATTTCATACTTATGCAAAAAGAGCTGTTCTTCAAAAGAATCAAAACATGAAGTCTTGTACATTCAGGGATTTGTCTCCTTGCATTGACAGCTTCGATGTGGTAGGGAGGAACCAATGGAGGAATCGTGATGGTTTGGGTTTTTCTTCCTCATTTTATTTTGATTTTTAGCAATATTTCCTCTCAATGGGCCTGAATGGACGGTAGGGTCTTTGTGTCCTTGCCCCAACAAATTTTGTTCTGAAAGCAAAGTGAACACAACAGCAGCAATCTATATCAAATGAAATGTCTGAGAAATACAGGTAATTCATTGTGTTTTGATTGAATGTGAGTGACTTTCTAAGAGGCTCCAGGCCAGGTTGTCATCTGGTATAAATCCATTTAGCATTAACTTCATTGGACTCACACCAGTTACTGGCAGATGGACATCCAAGCTATTTATACCTTTGCAGAGAGTGCACTGTCTCTGAACAAGAGCTATTTCAACCCTGTACTGGTAAGGGGCCTTGAACAGTAGGGTCAGGTCCCAGCTGGACCTCTGCATAGCAGATAGTATTCGTTTTGAAGTGACTGCTCAGACCCCCTGGCCTCAGCAGCAGTCAGATGGTACAGCTCCTTCTCATCCATGGAGGTTAGACACAGATGGATATCACATTGCTAGAGTCAGTCTAATGTGATTTCTGTCTTCCTTTCAATAGTGTCACTTGGATGTAAATCCAACCATTATGGTAATGAGTAAATCATTTTATTACCTTAGAGTTCTCTTCTATTTACAGGTCTATTCCATTCAGATATTCATCTGAATAGCACATCTGCTATCAAATGCCATTTTGTCCACTTCAGATCCTAAGAGAGAAAAGGAACATATATTTATTGCTATTAGGCTGATGACCAGCACCTCAACTGTTTTTTCTGTAGTGTTTCAATTGAAAGTAATAAATTGTATGTCATATTAGCTTAATTTTAAAGAAACGCATAAAAAGAGTATTATCCTGGGTTATGAAACATACTGTGTAAGCAGCAATTACTATGAAGACATAATTGAATTAAAGGTAAAGCATATTAGTGAAGTGCTTGCAGCCCAGATAATTCACAAAAGTCTTATGGGATCTCTGATTAATATTGTCCTCCATCATCATCTAAAGGAATTGCGCTGACTTTTAAAACAGGCAAATGACTAATTAATTTTATACCAGAGTCATAAATATTTTGTTGATGCTCTTTTTCTGAAGGTCTGTGTGCAAGCAGACATTTAGGCAGAATGCTCCTGAGAGACACCAATGGGAAGGTGGTAATTTTGCATTTCCACTGTTCTGGGCTGCTGCTGTAGCAAAGCCAGCTCCAGAGCTAGGCTAGGATGACCTGGCTTGCTGCAGCCCTGAATTGCAATGCAGTTCTTTAGGAGATCCTACAGTGCAGGCTGCTCACAACTGACTTGTATCACTGTTCTGTAGAGAAACTTTCCTTAAGCTGCTTTATGGCAATTAGACTAATTTTAAAGATGGGAGGAAAGATTCTGATCATTTGTAGGGAAGTTTGCATTACTTTTCAGTCCTGCATTTCACAGGGTGATTTTACAGTGAATTAAATGAGTTTTCTCAACCCACCATTGGAGTCTTGGCCAATTGACCCCATGGATTGCTGCAGGGCGCTCTATGTTACTGCATGTTAGTATTTCCTTTGAGTATAGAGGAAAAAAGCTAAATGTTGTTTTTTGCAGTGTGATTTCAGGGCAAAAAGATTTGCGTCCATGTCTAAAAAGTAACTGATGCACACTTATTCAGAGTTTCTAGGAAGACACTTGTGGCAAACTGAAATTCTACAGCTTTCCCGACCTCAGTCTAAGAGAGCATCTTCGTATTTTCTACTTCAAGGAATGAATTTTTACTTGCATGAAAAAGCAGTTGTCTTAGCGCTGTATGCCTGGAAGAGGCAAGAGTACCAGCAGATGACAGAAGGACCAGCTAGATGAGACTGGCAGAAGTGTGATTGCTTCAGCCGCTAATGACAAAACTGTGGCTCAGCCAATAACACTGATGAAATGCACTACAGACCACTGATGGGATATTCTAATGTGATCTGAAGTTCCAGGTTCATTTTAATGTATTAAGACCTACTGGAACCCCTCTGGATGAAAGTAGGGATCTCAAGACACTGTAAGGAAGAGGGATAGATTATAGTTTATATACATATCCAAGACACATAGTCCAGAAGGTATCCAAGAAACTTGTTCTGTTGCCAACCTGAGACCAACTTCTGTGACTGAAAAACATGAGCTAAAAGAGCCAAGTCAAAATTCCAAGCAAAGGAAAATAAACTTTCCACTTGCACAACACCTCAGGCTCCAAACCTTCACATACAAAGCTAGCAGCCCAGTGAGTCTTGGGAAGTCATTTGCACTCATTCTGAGGGGAGACAGTGTCAAAACTTGGAAGACTGTCTGAATCAGTGTGTACCGATGACCTGTGTACCATCTTCAACTGATTTGAAGTTCTGCTTTCTCAGGCTGTTCATTTCTTTTTAATTAAACTTGCCCAAGACATCTCAGTGGGTATGAGCTACTCTACTTTCAATCCTTCACATGTGCTACTTTCAAATAGCTTCAAGTGACCAGCGAAAGGCTAAAAAACTCCCAAGGTATTGAGTCATGTTTTCTCATGGTATTTAGCCGGCCATGGCTTACAGACTAGAACGCAGACACACTAACAAATCTTTTGCCTTTTTCAAGTTGCTGAGAACTCTTGACATGAGAAATCTGTTCTCTTTGCTTTTGTAAGTTGATTTAAAGGATAAGGTTGATTCTAGGAGGTGATCTTCAAAGCTGTATTTGTGTTAGAGATGTAGAAACATTGTCTGACTTCTGTTAATATCTTATGTTCTTCTGGTTTGTCTCTGAGTTTACCAAACTGTTACATTACAAAAATGTGTGTGTGTTTTACCTTCTTCCTATGCTTGTCTGGGCACTAGAGAAGATCAGGAAAATAAATATGCATGAAAATGTAAGCAAAAAATGTTATGTGGTATGCTGGTTTTGGCTGGGATAGAGTTGATTTTCTTCATAGTAGCTGATATGGGGCTGGTTTGAACTTGTTATGAAAACAGTGTTGGTAATTCAGGATGTTTTAGCTATTGCTGAGCAGTGCTTATACTGAGTCAAAGCCTTTTCTGCTCTTCACACCACCCCACCAGCGAGTGGTCTGGGGGTGCACAAGGAGCTGGGAGGGTACACAGGTGGGACAGCTGACCCCAATTGACCTCAGAGATATTCCAGACAACATGGTGTCATGTTTATCATGTACAGATGGGGGAGGAGGAAGGAAGGAGGGACATTCGGAGCGATGGTGTTTGCCTTCCCAAGTAACTGTTGTGTGTGATGGAGGTGGCTGAACCCCTACCTGTGATAGAAAGTGGTGAATGAATTCCTTGTTTTGCTTTGCTGGTGTACGCAACTTCTGCACAAGTCTCCCCTGAAACAGCTAGCCTCCAGTTTTTTTTTTGTAGGCTGCATTTCAAAGTGAAGAGATTTGTGCTGAGAAGAAAGATCATGATTTCTAGTTTGTTTATTTTTTAAAAAGCTTGTCAAGGGACACATTTTCCAGCCAAAAATGATGCACAAACACCATGAGGCTTGGTTCAGTCAGAACCATTTTTACAGATTACTTCTCTGCAACTTTTCAAATTAATTATTTAATACAATCTTTTTCAACGAAAACTGCCAACTACATAAAGAGGAAAAAACCCTTATATAGAGGTCTGTTTAAAAAACTATACATATACAAGGCAGAAGAGAGAGTACAAAGTCAAAGCCAAAAATTTCTACTGGTGACAGTTGTACTGCGCTGTGTTGTGTTAATGTCACCCATATGTTTCAGCAAAGCCTTTTCCTACCCAGCAATTTAAAATTCATTCATCAGGAAAACAAACACAAAAACCTGAGCTGCATAATTCATCATCCTGCTAGACTTTTGTCCACGTAACATAACCCTGCCTTAAAGCTTGCTCAGTTTAATGAGCAATTTGTCTTGTGGGTCTAGTAACAGCTAAAATCTCCTTGCAGTGATATGAATCTTGATGCATCAGTGGAAAAGATCAAAGTATGGTGCCAGAGAAATGGAGAAAACAATCAGAATATCTTTTGCAACATAATCTAAAATATAAAAAGATTTCTTATGTATGTTACCTTAGTTCACTGGATTTGGTAACATCAAGCTGATCTCTTGGTATCAGCTTCTAGGTTTAGGAGTGGACAGCAGCCTGGCTTTCAGGGTTTATATACAGATAACATGTAGAATAAGACCTTACATGGAAATTAAGGTCTGTTTTACAGAAAAATGTTTTGAATCTTTCTTCCCAGACTGTGAAATAAATTCTACTTTTAACTTCTGTAGCAAGTAAAAACTCACGGAAGGGAAAAATTAATTGCTTTGTTATATTCATAAGGAACATGGAGAAGACATAATTATCTGAAGAAGACTTAAACTGAAAGAAGGTAGATTTAAATTACATATTAGGAAGAAGATCTTCCCTGTGAGGTTGTGGTGAGACACTAGAACAGGGTGCCCAGAGAAGCTGTGGCTGCCCCATCCATGGCAGTGTTCAAGGCCGGGTTAGACAGGGCTTGGAGCAACCTGCTCTAGTGGAAGGTGTTCCTGCTCATAGCAAAGGGGTGGGGGCCAGACATTCTTCAAGGTCCCTTCCAACCCAAACCATTCTATGGCTCATTCTATAATTCTGTGATTCATCTAAGTTGTAGGTCCATCTTATACATTTGAGGACAACTGACCCACCCAGCTGATCATTCTCATTGAGCTCCTCTACACTTTCTTCGGCTCAGTAACATTCTTCTGGAAAAGCAGTTATCAAAAGCGCATCAAGCTTAGGTAAAGTGTTACTATGACTGAGAAAGTAAAGGAATTACTTAACTCATAGGCAGAAGGAATAGGAAATTCAGCAGAAGCCTCAGGGGTAGCGTGACTCCATCTGGCCTACTTATCACCTTCATAATTCTGCCAGTTCATGATGAGGTTTAGCAATAGCACACATTTAAAAGAAAAACAAAAAATAAAACCAATCTTCTAAATTAGTTCTTTGTTTCCATTTGGAGTTTAATCACCTTTCCACATCTTTTTACAATCACCTTGTAAAATCATTGACTGCTAGTTTCTTATTTTTGGTACATGCTGCTCTTAAAATCTGAGTCAGGGCTCTATATTAGAACACCCTATTCAGTAGTAGCAGCATAGATAATTCAGTTTTACATGGGAATAAAGTAATCCTCATGCTACCTTTCTGTTTTTATTTATAACCAAAGAATTCATCTCCTTTTGCCCTTCCTCTGAGAAGAGGAGGCCTGAGAAGACAAAAAGGCCTGAAACCTCTACTGTGCAGAGAAATATCTACCAAATTCTTTTTACACAGTGACAAATATCATTATAGTCTTATGTTGCAGACCTTTCTCCTTCTTTTCCTTGCTGCAGCACTGGAATCCCTCCAGTCCTCTTTGTACAACACACCGGTGCAGACAAACTAAGCTGATTCTCCCATGCAGTTGTAAGATGCACCTCTGCTGTAAATAACAAGGGTGCTTTTTTGCTCGCAGCTATTTCTGCCCATGAAGGTGCTGTAAGTCTGCAGGCTGAGAGCTATTTGCTCACAGTTAAGATCTGTAGAGGGCAGTGCTTTTCATTTCTTAATTTTCAAGGCATTATAAATACCAGGATATGCAAATATAGGACATGAAGCTTGGCAGAAACAATAGCTCTTGGAAAACTTCATTAGGGTACTGCTGGGGACAAAGTAGAACTTGTCTTAACAATTTGCTCTTGTTCAGAGGGCAATTCGTAGCAGCAGTCTGGTTTTCAACCCAGAATGGTTTGGGTTAGAAAGGACCTTAACATCATCTAGTTCCAAACCCCTGCCATGGGCAGGAACTCACCCTACATCATGACCAGCTCTCTACCCCTCCTTTTCCCCAGGACTACATTGCATGGGATTCTAATTCCTCAAAAAGAACAAAAAATCCTTTGTTATTGATAAATCCAAAAGAAAGCACAGATCAGCCAGTCACTTTTCCATAAAATGTCCCAACCCACTGACAAAAATGGAAACTAAACAGGAGGGAAACTGCTGAAATTTCAGGGATATGAGACTCACTTTATAAATGTCTGTAAGTGATCTGGAATAGGATAGAATTCTCTGTACTTCAGGAAAATGTGCCAGTTTCTGGCTGAAACTGCTGGGTTTTGTTTGGGTTTTTTTTGAAAACTTCCATTTTAATAGAGCTTCTTATCCTTTTTTTTTTATTTTTTTTTTTTACCAGAATGCAAGGTATTTGGGATTGAAGTTTTGAATTGTCTGTGTGCATTTCTGCAAACTTTTTCTCTTACTACACTCTCTTTCTTGTTGGTTGTGGTCTGATGTCAGTAAGGGGTGGCCACAGATTGAGCACTACATAAGGCAGAGATATATGTTTCTGTCTGTCCAAACCTACATTTCACCGTTTCATCCCTCAGTCTCTCATTTCTGATTTCCACTTACTCTGCCAACATTTACTGTTCACATCTCTGTTGTCCTATGCTAGTCCCAACCTGCTTGTGTTTGTCAATGAAGCTGACATTTCCATGTCTTCCCTCATCAGTCTTCATATTGAATTGTTCTGTTGTGCTTTTAAAAGGTTAGAAATGGATATGATACATAAAATTCTGAGATGGGGTGCATTTTGGGAGCATTTGCCTACTTCCATTTTTAACTCTGAAAGGTTTGTTTTTCCCGCTTATGAGCTATGGAAGTTAATATCTTTTTACAGAGTTTTACTTCCACTGGTCTCAGGTTAATCATACTGATTATCGATACTCATTTGATTAGCCCTATGACATACATCTGGCTTTCTTCACTGAGTGTCTGTCCAAAAAGACTCAGTGTCCTAGGTTCAGCAGTAGCAGTCATTTTTCTCCTTCTTAGTAGCTGGGAACAGCACTGATAACACCAACGGGTTTAGTTGCTGCTCAGTAATATTTACTCTGACCAAGGATTTTCTGAGTCTCACGCTCTGCAAGGGAAGAAGGGAAGCCGTGAGGAAGCAGAGGCAGGACACCTGACCCAAACTGACCAAAGAGGTATTCCATACCACAGCACGTCATGCCCACTACATAAACTGTAGGCAGTTACCTGGAAGGGTTAGATCACTGCTTGGTCAGGCTGGGTATCGGTTAGCAGGTGGTGGGCAGTTGTATTCTCTTCCCTTGTTATTTCCCTTATCATTATTATTATTGGTGGTAGAAGCAGTGGTTTGTGTTACACCTTAGTTACTGAACTGTTCTTATCTCAACCCGTGGGAGTTACATTCTTCTGATTCTCCTCCCCATCCCTCTAGGGGCAGGGGGGAGGAAGGAGCGGGAGTGAGCAAGCGAACTGTGCGGCTGATTTGCTGACTGGGCTTAAACCATGGCACTCAGTTATTTTGACTCAGCTCTCCATTGCTTGGCCTACATCTGGTAGAAGGGGAGGAGTCATCTGTCTTTTTCCTCTTCAAATTTTGACAAATTATGATGTCTTACACTTATTATGGGGAAAATGGATGATGGTGTTTTTCATTTAGGCAGTTAATTATCAGGTTTTTTAATGAATGTGTGCAGAATCCTGAAAGATAATCAATATATGAGTACACTCTGGGCTGATCAGATATCATTGACTTATCAGTAATTGTAAGTAAGAGAGTGTGGCTCTGACTCAAAATCGTATGTTAGTGATTTGGGAGCAAATACTAGTGGAACATTCAACAAACTTAATCCAAGAGACAACAAAGTCTCTAACAAAGACTAATGATGACAAATGACCTCTCAAACTCATGTTTAAGGCTTCCTCAAGATAACAGGGCTCATCTACACACACTTCGTTCCAGCTGCCGAAGATGCTTCCCAGCTATCACAGTACCCTTCTGAGCTGAGGAAATATTATGCTTAGATATCCAAACTAAGACACAAAAAGATCTACGAGCTTAGATTGGGCCTGTTGACCTAAGAGTGTCCTGCTTCTTCCTTATGTTCTCATTTTTATCAGGATTTCTATTCACAGCCAGACCCTGACCGCAAGACGCTATGCAGCTCCTATGCAGATTGAATATATATTGAAAATATATAGTTGAATATATAGGTTGAAAAAATATATAGTTGTGTTTTCTCTTGCTCTGTTATTGTCAAAGGCTGGGTGACAGCTGGTTCTGTCTGAATTGGCAGAAAGTCTTGATCTTGCAAAAGGAGGAGCTGCCCAGAGCCCTCAGCACGGCAGTTGCTTTATCTCTTGGGTGAATATTAGTGGTATTAGAAGTGTCTGATACAGAGTTGGCTATTCATGCAAGGAAGTTTCCATGGTACACTGAAGCAGCAAAGGGAGTTGAAGAACCTTCTACTCTGTTTAATTCAATTCACTGTTTTATGTTTTAAAGGGTCTTTTCTACATTCTGCTATATATTGCAGCCCTCTGGTTGTGGAATGAAAAAAGTTCTGCTGGTTTGATCTGCACTAACTATCAGGAGAACAGAAGACATCCAGTCTCCCAGAACTCTGATAGGATGTCTGTTTTGTGCCATTTGGATGGTAAAGGTAACTCATATTAACTAGTCAGTCTTCTGTTTCGTGATGTTTTCTTTATCAAAGCAAGTTCGATCTCTCTTCCCTTCTGCATTGGGTGCATAGATCAAACCTCAAAGCATTACACAGTGAAATCAATTGGTATTCAGCTGCAGATCCTTTGTGCAGTAGCAGAGACTTGCTGGCTGCCTTCCAAGGTAGGTTTTCAAAAGGGTTCTTGAACATGTTGAAAAGAGACCCAGCACTTAGTCATTTAGTCACAGAGAAAGGAGATATGATTCTCAAACTGACTTGAGGGTCTTTTACAGACCAGTATAGAGACGGGTTGTCTTACAGGGTATATATCCCCCAAATTGCACTCAGATTTTTTCACTGTTCTTTGCTCTTAACTCTACCTTACCAGTCAGTACATCTCCCCAGGTTGACATTCTGCTTGTTCAGACTGTGTGAACTGGCTCATTTGGTGCCTTTTTGACACTCCTACCAGGAACAACCGGCTGATGCACTGGTAAAGAAGATCCCTACTGGTGCTGCCAGGAAAAAGCGGCAGGCCATAGTAGTAGGGGACTCTACTCTGAAAGGAACAGAGGCACCCATCTGTTGGCCTGACCCAGGCTCAAGGGAGGTGTGTTGCCTACCAGGGGCTAGGATCAGGGATGTTGCAGAGAAGCTGCCTGCTCTAGTCAGTCCCACTGACTATTACCCACTTCTAGTGATCCATGTGGGTGCTACTGATATAGATAGCAGTAGCCCGGAGAACATAAAGAATGACTACAGAGCTCTGGGAGAGGTGGTTAGGGGCTCTGGAGCTCAGATTGTCTTTTCGTCAATTCTCCAGGATACAGGGCATGACCTCAAAAAGGCTAGGAGGATTGGCCAGGTTAATAAATGGTTAGAAGGGTGGTGGTATAGTCAGGGGTTTGGGTACTTTGAACATTGGACTCAGTGTAGGAGGCCAGATCTACTGGGGGCTGGTGGAGCTGGTCTGAGAAAGAAAGGGAAGAGTGGATTTGGGAGGAGGCTTGCCAGACTGGTCAAGGATGCTTTAAACTAGACGTGTTGGGGGAGGGGGGCAGCATTCCATCCCAACACACTCAATCACTGGCCAGCACCTATAGTAAACTTTCAGAGCAATGTAGAGATATTCCAGCTGCTTCAGCCTATGAGCCGGCTTCAATTGGAGCTTGGCTCAGATGCCTCTATACAAATGCCTGTAGCATGGAGAACTGTCCTGGGTTCAGCAGCGGCAGTCATTTTTCTCTTTCATAGTAGCTGGTGCAGTGCTGTGTTTTTGGCTTTCGGCCTGGGAACAGTGCTGAGAACACCGATGTTTATAGTTACGGCTTAGAATGTTTTGGTCTGAACAAGGACTTTCTGAGTCTCATGCTCTGCCAGGGAGGAGGGAAAGCCGGGAGGAAGCAGAGACAGGACACCTGACCCAAACTGACCAAAGAGGTATTCTATACCACAGCACGTCATGCCCAGGATGGAAAAAATGGGGGCAGGAAAACGGAAGAGTTCAGTTCACAGCTCAGTCGTCGGGTGGTGAGCAGTTGTATCCTCTTCCCTTGTATTTCCCTTGCTATTATTATTATTGGTGGTAGCAGTAGTGGTTTGTGTTATACCTTAGTTATTGGACTGTTCTTTTCTCAACCCGTGGGAGTTACATTCTTTTGATTCTTCTCCCTATTCCCCCCCCCCCCCCGGGAGCTGGGGGGAAGAAAGAGGGGGGAGTGAGTGAGCAGGCTGAGTGATTTACGGCTTAAACCATGACAGGAACAAACAAGAGGAATTAGAGATGTGCAAATCTATGGTGGTATAATATCATAGGCATCATAGACACATGGTGGGATGGCTCCTATGACTGGTGTGTTCGAATGGAAGGTTACAGGCTCTTTAAGAAAGACAGGTTTGGTAAGCAGGGAGGGGGGAGTTGCTATTTATGTTAGGGATAGGCTGGAGAGTATGGAACTCTCTCTGGGAACAGGTGAGCAGTCGACAGAGAGTTTGCAGGTCAGGGTTAAAGGGAGAACAGCGATGGGAGACATTATTGTGGGGATCTGTTACAGACTGCCTGACCAAGAGGGCTCGGTGGATGAAGAGCTCTATAGACAGATAGGAACAGACTCGTGCTCGCAGGCCCTTGTTCTCATGGGGGACTTCAACCACCCTGATATCTGTTGGAGGAATGGTGTGGCCCGGCACAAGCAATCCAGGAAGTTCCTCGATTGTGTGGAAGACAGCTTCCTTCTGCAAGTAGTAGAGGAGCCGACAAGGAGAGGTGCCATGCTTGACCTCATCCTCACCAACAGGGAAGGGCTGGTTGGAAATGTGACACTCCAGGGCAGCCTTGGTTGTAGCGATCATGAGATGGTCGAGTTTGAGATCCTCGGGACAGTGAGAAGAACGTGCAGCAAGCTCACTGCCCTGGACTTCAAGAGAGCGGACTTTGGCCTCTTCAGGAACCTGCTCAGGAAGATTCCATGGGATATAGCCCTAGAGGGCAGGGGGGCCCAAGACTCTTGGTTGATATTCAAGGATCACCTGCTACAAGCTCAGGAGTGATGCATCCCTACTAGAAGAAAGTGCAGCAGGAGGGCCAGGAGACCTCTTTGGATGGATAAGGAGCTGCTGAGGAAAATTCAAAGGAAAAAAGAGGCTTATAAAAGGCGGAAGCAAGGACAGGCGGCCTGGGAAGAACACAGGGATGTTGTCTGGGAAGCTAGGGACCAGGTTAGGAAAGTTAAGGCCCACTTAGAATTAAACTTGGCTAGGGATGTTAAGGATAACAGGAAGGGATTCTATAGGTACATTGCAAATAAAAGACAGACTAGGGACAACGTGGGCCCTCTCCAGAAACTATCAGGAGAGCTGGCTACCCTGGATTTGGAGAAGGCTGAGGTTCTTAATGACTTCTTTGCTTCAGTCTTCACCGGCAAATGCTCTGACCACACCACCCAAGTCTTGGAAGGCAGACGCAGGGACAGTGAGAATGAAGACCCTGGGCCCACTGTAGGAGAGGATCTGGTTCAGGACCATCTTAGGAACCTGAATGTATGCAAGTCCATGGGACCTGATGAAATCCATCCGTGGGTCCTGAAGCAGCTGGCAAACGAAGTTGCTAAGCCACTGTCCATCATATTTGAAAAATCATGGCAGTCAGGTGAAGTTCCCGATGACTGGAGAAAGGGAAATATAACCCCCATTTTCAAGAGTGGGAAAATGGATGAGCCGGGGAACTACAGACCAGTCAGTCTCACCTCTGTGCCTGGCAACATCTTGGAGCGGATTCTCCTGGAAGGCATGCTGAGGCACATGAGAAACAACAAGGTGGTTGGTGACAGCCAGCATGGCTTCACTAAGGGGAAATCCTGCCTGACCAGTCTGGTGGCCTTCTAGAATGGGGCTATGGAACAGATGGACAAAAGTAGAGCAGTTGGTGTCATCTACCTGGACTTGTGCAAAGTGTTCAACACTGTCTCACATGACATCCTTGTCTCTAAGGTGGAGAGACATCAGCTTGAAAGGTGGACCACTCGGTGGATAAAGAACTGGCTGGATGGGCACACGCAAAGGGTTGTGGTCAATGGCTCAATGTCCAGCTGGAGACCAGTAGCGAGTGGTGTCCCTCAGGGATCAGTGTTGGGACTGGTCTTGTTCAACATCTTTGTCGGTGACATGGACAGTAAGATTGAGTGCGCCCTCAGCAAGTTTGCTGATGACACCAAACTGTGTGGTTTGGTTGATACGCTGGAGGGAAGGAATGCCATGCAGAGGGACCTTGACACGCTTGTGAGGTGGGCTGATGCCAACCTGATGAAATCTAACCATGCCAAGTGCAAGGTCCTGCATGTGGGTGGGAGCAATCCCAGGCACAGCTACAGGTTGGGCAGAGAAAGGATTCAGAGCAGCCCTGCACAGAAGGACTTGGGGGTTTTGGTTGATGAGGAAATGAACATGAGCCGGCAGTGTGCACTTGCAGCCCAGAAAGCCAATCGTATCCTGGGCTGCATCCAAAGGAATGTGACCAGCAGGATGAGGGAGGTGATCCTGCCCCTCGACTCTGCTCTTGTGAGGCATCACTTGGAGAATTGAGTGCAGTTCTGGTGTCCTCAACATAAAGAGGACATGGAACTGTTGGAACAAGTCCAGAGGAGGCCACGAGGATGATCAGGGGATGAGCACCACCCATATGAAAACAGGCTGAGAAAGTTGGGGCTGTTCAGCCTGGAGAAGAGAAGGCTGCATGGAGACCTCCTAGCAGCCTTCCAGTATCTCAAGGGGGCCTATAGGGATGCTGGGGAGGGACTCTTCATGAGGGACTGTAGTGAGAGGACAAGGGGTAACAGGTTCAAACTTAAACAGGGGAAGTTTAGATTGGATATGAGGAAGAAATTCTTTACTGTGAGGGTGGTGAAGCACTGGAATGGGTTGCCCAGGAAAGTTGTGAATGCTCTATCACTGGCGGTGTTCAAGGCCAGGTTGGACAGAGCCTTGGGTGGCATGGTTTAGTGGGAGGTGTCCCTGCCCATGTCAGGGGGGTTGGAACTAAATGATCTTAAGGTCCTTTCCAACCCTAACTATTCTATAATTCTATGATTCTATGAAAGTGCAAATACACGGATGATAATGTCACTTATCATTGTAGTTGTGGATCTAGATCTTAAAGACTAACACAACATGTAATTTTTGGTTGAACTAAGGGATGGCTTTCCCAACTGAAACTGCAAGAAACACAGATTCTGTCTGCAGAGAGATTGGAGAGGGAAGAGCACTCCAGAAAAAAGAGTTGATCTAATCCTGAAATGGTGTCAGATTAATCATGTCCAAAAATAACTGAATTTCCTTTTTTTTTTTTTTTTATTAAAACCAGCACGAAGTACGGCAAGGTCTCTGAAAAACATTTTTGTGAGATAGCTAAATGAAATTGTATCATGTGAAATTGCTGGAAAAGCATTCCCTGGAAGAATGGTGAACACTCCTAATCGTTGCATATCCTCATTTTGCCGAAGTCTTCCTTTAAGCCTGCATGAAAATCTTCAGAGGTGCCTGTCAGAGTGAATTGGGAAGGGCAGATCCCCAAAAAGTGCTGAACATTAGATTTTTGTTTTCTTAATTTTGACAGCAAGTCCCCTTTCGGAATCACCTCATTCCAGCCTGTCTGAAAACTGTGTGCTTTGAGGACCTGAATCTGTGTCACTTGAAATGCAGGATAAAGCTCCAGGTTTTGATCCATCTTTCTTCTTGATCGTATACTCTTGATACTTTCCTTCTTGATGGAAAAACGTGTGGATGCCAGATGCAACTTCTGTCAGAGACCGGAATCTGAGCTCCCTGTTCAATTAGCATCACTGGATGAAATGCCTCATTGCAGTTATCAGCCCCAAGGATTTCTCACAGGAGCAAGTAAACCTTGGTACAACTTGCTTTGGTTGGTTGGATTGCTGGGGCATTGACTTTGTTTTCCTGTTTCTCAGTATTATTAACTTTGGCGGTCTTTTTTCTTCAGTAGACTGGAGGGTGAATCAGCTTCTGTTTCCACTTGTAATGAAATAAAACTCCAACAACTGTTCAGACTTCTCTGGAGTTACACCTAAATTTATATCATTGTGAATGAAAGCAGGACTGCACCTATATCTTAACTTGTATTTTCATTGCTCTCAATGGATTGCTTTCCCCAACAGCTTCAGAATCAACCAGCAGTTTCCATAGCTGCAGTTCTGTTTTACTTATTTGCTTGCTTTTCAGATCTGAAGGCTGTTTATAGTATTGCCAAGTCATTGTACTCATAGAAGTATGCATAGAACATCTAAAATATCAAGACTAAGAGAAATGCATTGAGAAATTAACAATATTTGAGTGATTTTTATGCCATTTTTAGTCCTAAAGAGCAATATCTTTAAAATGCACTGGTGTGGATTTTGTTGCTCTTGGCTTTTATGTCCCTTGTGTTCTGGCATTGGCTGACTGGCAGGAGCAATTAGCAGTCCAGCATTTATTCCTGTTTGATTGGGATGAACAGGTTCAAAATGCACTATCTTTAATCTGGAGCCTTATGACTGACATTTAGGAAATGGGTTTTTTTTGTTATGGCGTTATTTACAAAGCCTGTTATACTAACCAACATTATTTACTACAATGGTAGAAGGGGTCTTGGGTTAAAGAAACTCGAAACATATTGTGGGAGAAGGTGTGTGAGAGCTGGATCACACTGCAGCTGGGAGAGAAAAAGTGGGAAATGGCAATATCAGTTTAAATCAGATTGGTACATTTTGAGATTCTTTGTTAAGACTGAAATCTAAACCCAACTACTCTGACCAAAACTGGTCTTCAAAGTGCAAACACAAGCTAGGTTGTATTTACCTAGGTGCTGAATTCAGCTCTTCTGATTTAATTCGCATTTGGTTAAGTGTACGCAGAAATGGCTGCAGGGTGAAGGGTGGAAGCATCCAAATGAAAATATCCAGCAGTCCATAAGTTTTAAGCATCTGTAGCTTGACTAGAGTGAAATTTGTGGGTGCACCACAGCACTTAAGTGCTCAAATGTAATCTCCAGGGCTTAAAAATGGCGGAAAATTTTGGCTTAATTTTATTGAGTCAGGATTCCATGGTAATGAAAAAAGGAACTGCAAACACAAGGTCCACTAAATTAAACTACTGTCTTTCACTGTTTGCAACCAGGGCCCCAGAGTCAAGCAAACTCACTGCAAACTCAGCAAGCCAATCTGCCAAGTGCAAGCTTGTGCTCTGCATTCTTTAGAGTCAGAGCAGTCCATGTCTATTACTTAGAAACGTTTAGAACAGTTGATAGAGGATGCCAGGGAGGGACTCTTCATTAGGGTCTGTAGTGATAGGACAAGGAGTAATGGGTTCAAACTTAAACAGGGGAAGTTCAGGTTAGATATAAGGAAGAAATTCTTTACTGTTAGGGTGGTGAGGCACTGCAATGGGTTGCCCAGGGAAGTTGTGGATGCTCCGTCCCAGGTGGTGTTCAAGGCCAGGTTGGACAGAGCCTTGGGTGACATGGTTTAGTGTGAGGTGTCCCTGCCCATGGCAGTAGGGTTGTAACTGTATGATCTTAAGGTCCTTTCCAACCCTAACTATTTTATTATTCTATGATTCTATGCCTAATATATCTTGATGAATATTTAGGACTGCACCATACTTGCTGCTTCTCCCCGTGCTGAAAACAATGCAACACTCTGGAATTTGATCTTCAAAGTTCAAAGTTTCTTGTCAGAAACTGGGTCAGCTGAAAAGTAGCATAAGCCCCCCCAATTTGGTTTGTATTTTTTTGGCATTTTTTTTACTGGTGAGGGCGGGGGGGGAAGGAAAGTCCAAATGCTTACAGGAAATTTCTTCCTGTTCCTTTGGTTCTGTGCTAGTTATTTGTGTTTCATGGTCTTGATGAAGCCATAACATCTTTATCTCAGGGCTTTAGTTCTTGAAGTAGGAGCAAGTCCAAGACAGCCACAAACTGGGTTACTCTGTTAGTAGAAGGCAGCTTCTCAGTGGTCCTTAGTGCTGAGAACACTTTGAATGGGTGCTATGGGCATCTCTTTGCCATGATGCAGCGCTACATGTGCAACTTTGGGCAGAATCTGGTTGCTTCGCCCTGAATCATGTTGCTCTATCAGGCTGATCAGTGCTGAGTTCCCTTTCCCTCCTGTATTTCTCCATAATAGAGAAACGCCATTTCTCAGATATGCAATTACTACGTTATGTATTTTATCTTAGAAATCCTGTTTTAATATCTCTTCCTATTATTTGTAACAGAAATAGGGCCATTTACCAATAGAAGAGGCTTCGTATTTGAGAGAAAGTCCGATGTCTGAATGAAAGTCACTTTTTTCCAATTGCAGTAACCTGCATTTAATAACCCTAATTTTGTGTCTTTAATGACTGCAATGTACAGTGGCAGTAGTAAAGACAGTCCTTCCAGCTCTGCTTGCCCTTATGCATAGGAGAACACACTCAGCTGCCTAAGAGTGGTTTCTATAGCACTCCAGAGCATCTCACATACCATGTAGCAGCGTCCAGGCTGGGAACCCTTCAGTAGTTTCCCACTGTAGGAGAGCTCAAAGCATTCCTAAAAATTGGTAGACTGTAAAGTTGGAGAGAGCAAACCAAAGCGCATGCAGAAGCATGGATAAGGATAAACGAAGTTGGAGCATTCATGGGATACTTCCTTCAGCTCCTTGGGTATGCTGTCACTAAATCAACCTACGTGTCTGTGATCAGGATAATCTGCAGGCAGTAATAAGCCACAAAAACTTCTTTAAGAGGGAGAGATGGAGACATCAGGGCATGGTTGCTGTATCCATGTCTGACCTAACCATCATGTTTCAGTTGAGCTTGCTGCACTTACATGTGCATGATGTGCTCATCTGAGTTTACAAGCCCTGCCTAATGCCCTGTTATCACTGTTATTATGCCCTGCTCACCCCATTATCTTCATTACGGTCACAGCCTTATTTTTCTCAACAGTGTTCAGGCATTGATATGCACTGTCAACAGGGAGCAGATGTTGCAGTCAGGTGGTTTTGAAGCCGCAGTTTTGCTCTGCCTTTGCCATAGGTGGATGGACTCAATCTAAAGGCATCAGGGACCTTCCAGATATATTTTAGAAATGGAAGAAACAGGACTTTGAAACTCAGGTAAAACTTGGTGGGAATAACTCTCTGCAACTGAAGAAAAGAATAAGTATGCTTTTCCTAAATGATTCAGTGCAGTCCATTTTTGACAGCCTGTAAAATAATAAATGGACATCTCTGTCATGCTGGGAGTATATAGGACAGTTAAACACTGATCCCTTGCAATCTCAGGCAGTTGTTGTTTTAAACATAAAAACTTTCTAGCAGTGTTGATAGAAGAACAACACTATTTTGGAGCTAATTAAAGTATGTCAGATCATCAAAATAGATAAATATGTCATGAGAAATTCACTGCTTCTGTAAATAGTAAAACAGTGACTTTTTAATGATGCACAGATTTAATTACAGAGAGGATGACATCTTTATGATAACAGTATAAAGTAGCTATACATTGCAGGAGCTGAACTGGACTGTGCTCAGTCCTGCATTCTCAGTGTGCAGCTGTGCAGAGCAGGTTGTCAAACACCCACAAGTCTGTGACAGTCTGCTTTTGTTCTGCAGTTGGCTGAGCCTCTGTGAGTAATGCTGGGCCTCCCATGGCTGAGCAGTGTTCAATTGACCACAGCTAAAAAATTGGCAAGGGTGGATTTTAAGCAGGCATGGTCTGAGAGAGAAGAATTTTATGCTCATATAGGCATTAGAAGGTGTGTACCAATGTACTATGTATCTTTTACTTATTGTAAATAATGGTTGTTTTTCAATACTGAAAAGTTAAAGAAAGAATAAGTTATATTTTTAGACCCTTGGTAATTCATCGAAGCTTTATTTGCTTGAAAGATACCCAGTGCCAAGTAAGCATCTTTCTTAATGAGACAGTTTAAACCTTCTGCACGACATATTTTCAAGTCAAATGAACTATATCTGTTCAGAAACGGGCGAAGTAATTAGGAACAGTTTTTAAAGGGAAGTGAAAGATGATAAATTTATTCTTGCAGTCATCGTTATTGCTTCAATTTTTTTTGTTTTTGATCTACCTTAATTGTCACTATACCAAGAGAAAATATCTCCCTACATGCACAATTTTGGTGCTTGAATAAGTAGTTTCTGTACATGCATAGCCCAGTGGAAATGAATCAAAAAATAAAAGTAGTATTGAAAGAGGGCAGGGAGAGAAGAAGGATTTAAGGGGAAAATATTTAGGCAAACTTGGTTCAGCACTATTTTTGTTACTGGAGACTGGGGTTTAGGTCCTCCTTTAGGCTCGGCAGCAGTTTATATGCAACTTTATCTGGCCAGGCCCAGCAACACTTAGGATCCAAGCCAGAACATTGTGTCTGGTGTGGTGATGACATATTACTTGTAGAATTACCAGTACCAAATGGTGTGAGACAGTGAGACAGAATGAGAGTGTGCATAAACATTGGTTTATTCTACAAACAAGCACATCTAGGCCTGTTTGGTATGGTGTGGTCTTTTACTCCTGCAGGCAGGATGATCTGGCTGCTCCTGGCTCCAGAAGGCAAGATGAGAGTGTGTTTGCGCTGGAATGCATCCTTCTTTTTCTGGCACATATTTTCTTGCTCTGCTTATAGTGATGTATGTGAAAGCCGTTGCAGGTCATAGTACCTCCTCTTCACGCGAAACTAGCTTCAGCTGGGTCTATGAGATACACTCAAGATATTATACGGGTCTGTTTGAAGGAGCTGTCTCATTAGAGAACCATAAAGGTACTAAATAATTAAAATTGCCAGATAAATGCTCTTGGTGCTCTGGTCCACCTTCCCTCACTAGAAACAAAGCCAAATTCCAGGTAACCCAAAGTTTCTTGAGGTCTTCTTTGTATGTTTATAATAGGGTATAAAGGTGAGATGATATTTAAAAAATGTCCAGTTACAGAATTCAAAGATATACAACATTAATCATGTGAATGAGTTACTGAAGGAATCAGTCTTTCTATTACATCGAACAGAGGGTAAGAACTTCAGAGACATGATGTCCCTCTTCCTGCAACTGTCTTTGTGACTGGCTTTGGGCAAGCTTAATTTTTTTCATATCTTGTTTCTGAAAACAATGTTTGCTTTGTCAAGGGGCCCATGATGCACAAATTAAGGGAGTTGTATGAAAACCAGCTTTGTTGTCTTGATTTTCTCACACTACATAGCACAGCTGTAGCTTACACTACAAATTCTATAGTAGAACCTACAGTGCACTGAGTATTTTCCATGAGTGAACTGTTTGCCCTCTATGGAGGAAAATGGCAGATGGAAAATGGGAGTATGGTTTCCTGGAATCATAGAAAATACGTCAGGAAAGCATCATGAAAGTGTCTTTCATTTACCCTTCAGCCCAAATAATTATTACATAGACCATTTTGGCTGAAGTTTGTCCGACTTGTTTTTCAGAAACTTTCAATACCACAGGTTTCTTAAGACATTTTTCCAATGTTTTATCATCTTACCTATTAGAAAACTTCTCATATTGCCTGCATAAAATTTTCTTTTCTGCAGGTTTTAGATCTTGGCAATTTACTCAGTCTCAGTGGACTTGAACAATTTGTTTCCTTCCTCTTTGCAGATACCATGTATACATTTTAAAACTACTGCTGTGGGATCCTTCAGGTTTTTCTTCTTTGGATCAAAAATCTTGTTCTATTCACCTTTTTCTCTTGAGCCATATTTTACAACACTCTCGCTACTACCTCTGTTGCCTTCTTCTGGACTTTGAGCGGTTCACTGTGGTGCGTAAAACTGCACACACAACTCCTACTGAGAGCTTAAATATGCTACAGAGAGCAGAAAGATTGCTTCATGTGCTCTGCAGACTATGTTGTTGACTTCTGAGGGACTTGTGATTCTTTCAGATTCCTGCAGTCTTGAAGAACTGTTCCCTAAGCAGTTTTGCCCCATTTGGTACTTGTAGAGCTTATCATTCCTATTAAAGTACAATATTTTTCTGAATTTTGTTCTAAATTATCAGACCACTTTTCCAGTTTTTCAGTCTCATAGAATTTCAGTCCCAGTTCCTTCCATTTTTATCAGCTGAAAATTCAATCTCTATACACATTAACAACAGGGGTGATATGACTGAAATATGGTTAGTACTGGGTTGTGTACGGAGTCCTGGAAGAACTTGATAAATCTGTCAAGTTTAACTACTGGTGTAACTTTCTGGTAATTATTCTCTGGCTTTGGTTCACTGTGGGTTTTCTGTCTGACAAGAATTTCACCCAGGTCATTTTGCCTTAGCTTGCTTCTGAGAATGTTGTAGAAGACAGCAGGAAAAGCCTTATTACTGCTCCGCTGTTGCCTAAAAGGTGTTCCAGGCTAGATTCACTTGATGTACCTTTTCTTAGTCATACATATTTTTTCTATACTTAAAGTCTGTTATCTGATGCTCCAGGGGTGATATTGACTCACCCCAGGACAAAAAAGGGTATCTTCCATTAAAAGATGATTTCATTGTAGGGCCATTTTTATTGTCATCATAATATGTTTTCTTGCGTTATGTCTCCTCAGAGCGCAGCCTGGACATCCCTTCATTATTCTAATACCTATGAACACTAGGAACTAATTTTCTTTTTATGCTCCTTTATGTAATAGTATTTGTTGTACTAGCCTATATAAAATAAAGCTACATTTTATCTTGGTATTGAAGAGGCATAGACAAACAGATATCCAGGTGGAACCAGGTTGGCTGCTGCTTATTTTCTTTACAAAGGAAGATGAAACAGTACATCAAATTCATTCCTGTTTTAAATTCAGTGGGTTTCAACACATTTAAAATGAAAATATTTTCATAGGTATGCTTACATTTAATAAAACAGTAGATAGTGTCTTTGTAACAGGATATTCTATAAGTGAAACAAATAATGAGTTTGGACCTTCTGCAGCTGGAAATACTTTTGAGATGGTATTTGCTTTCTTTTTAGTTTTTCATTTGGAGAAATAAAGTGGTCAAACAATGGCTTTTTCGCAGTTTCCCTGGAGATTTCATGCTGTATACCATGTCATCTACTTAGGGCTCTGGAAAGTAATCTTACTCTTTACCTAATATATGAGATCCCTGTTAGCCACTGAAATACTGCAGTATGTCCATGTAGTTTGGAACAAATTAATATATAGCCGAAGATGGATTTTAAGTTACAAAAGCTTGTTGCTGCAGCACAGGTATATTTTTGTAATTCTTAATATATGTAGATATACTCCCTTGCCTGTACTATCAAACAGGCAAGTTTTGTCTCCTGATATAAGTACATTGAAAGTCCATTCAGTTTTGGAAAGCACTTGACTCAACAGCTTGCTATTCAAGGACTTAGTGTTTTTCATCTAATCAGTCTTAAAACCTATTTTTGTAGGTGGTTGAGAGCACGTCTGCATCATCATTAACTGAAAAATAATAATTGATAATAATTACTTACAAGATTCTTGTCTATGCATTAATGAAGCGAAAGGTATCCCTTGGTCCCTCTTCAGTCATTAAACTGATCTTTGGGCAGGTTTTTTACTGATATTATCTTGGGAATGTTGGGAAATTTGCTTAGTTTTTATAATGCACTGAGCAAATAATAAATATTTCTTTTAAACCCAGGAGGGCTGTTCGTCTTGTTTATTATGACAGTGGTTGTAACACCATCCACAGAATATCACCAAGGGACTTAAATGCAATTTTTGTTTTGTGCTACACTGTTGAAGCCAGTTGACTACAGTATTTTGAGTCTGAATTGGAAAAAAAGGAGGAAACATCATCATGTCCATGGAAAATGATCAGAGGATCAAAGTACGCTCAATAGATATTTGTAAATAATGGCATTTTTTGGTTTGTCTACTGAACCAGAAAACTAAGGGAAAATACTTGTCTTATAGCAAACAGTTTTTAGCAGAAAACAAAACATTGAATAAAATGTCTTTTAAATTAAAAATTGTTTCAATTCATTGCTAGTTAATTTTTTTTAAACTAAAGTCCATATGAAAATTAAAACATTGCTTTAAAAATGTAAAGATGATGTTGAATTTCAAACAATATTGATAAGAAACAGATTGAGCCTTTAAAAGGACTATTTCTCCCTTTTTTTTTTTTCCCTGAATCTTTCTGAGTCTGATCCATATTGCAAAATTATTTCAGAAGCCAAAAACTTGCTTTGTATGATGACAAAATAATTCATCATCATGACATATTTTTCAGTTGTCACCTGTTTCCCTCATCTGCTAGTACTGAAAATACTTTGTTTCTTGAACTTCCAGAATATGC
Organism: Ara ararauna; assembly: GCA_028858755.1. Classification (NCBI taxonomy): domain Eukaryota; kingdom Metazoa; phylum Chordata; class Aves; order Psittaciformes; family Psittacidae; genus Ara; species Ara ararauna. Next base: position 125,717,832 of record CM054378.1, on the reverse strand, counting down.
TTATTTCAACCCCCGCCAGAACACATACCTCTAATCTACATGAAATCTCCAATCTTCAATCGGTGAATTTATGCTCCTTTGTTTTCCAAAGACTAACTATGCCAGTGATGATTGTGTTTCCTTGAAGGAATGCTGCAGAAATCTTCCAGAAGCTCACAGGTATTCACAAGAATACTTGGATTGAAAGCATCTCCCTAACTGTCTTGAAGTTTGATTTCCCGTAGCCTCTTTAGATAATTTTCAACTATCAACCCAGGAAAGTGACGCAATATGACACATTTCTATGATAAGTCTTGTAAGAGTGCAAATAGTTGTTCCCACAGTTCTTAAACTATACTGCATTTATAAGCAATTCACTAGTAATAAACAGGATATTTGTGGGATCAATAACAGAAGGCTATCTAACAGTTGGTTATAAAAAGGTATACCTTGAATAGCATCAAAACTTAAAAGAAACTGCATAACCCATTTCTTGTGATGCTGGTTTGGTTTCTTTCCACCTAACCTTTCTAATATCTGTAATGCAGAAAATGGATATGAAGATTCCATCCTAAGTAAATTTTATATCTTTTTGGACTTAATAACTGAAACCTCACAATAAACACATCCTACCAAAGGACAATAAAGTGCAGATAAAAATTAGAGGCAAAAAGAAGCATTCATATGTTTTGGGAATATAAAAAATGAAAGTTCTTCCTGCAATTGGAAAAACAGAAAAAAAGAAACAGATATGCTGAGAAAATGTGCTAAAAAGCTTTAAATGATCTGTAGTCTAGATTTTGAAATCAACTGCATCTGGCACTTCATAACTGTTCATAACCAAGTTTCAGCTATGCTTAAGTCTGAGTTTCAAGGAACAGATCTTCAGCTCTTTGTTCCATCATTTGAAAAACAATTTAAAATCAGTTCAGGATAAACAATAGGCTTGAATATAATAGAATAGAATCATATAGTAGCTGAACTTGGAAGAGACCTCTAGAGACTGTCAGTCCACCACCTAAAGCAGAGACCTCTAGAGGAGGTTGCTCAGAGCCATATCTGGGTGGGTTTCAAGTAACTCCAAGTATGGAAACTCCACAACCCTTCTGAGCAGCTTTTATTGATTCTTTCTCTGTTGTTTAAGATTTCTGAGAAAAATTGTTTTGCTTCTTCCTCTCTTCAGAAATAACCAGAATTGTTTGTGCAGCATTATTTTAAAGTCAAGAATTGTATTCCTGCAGTCAGTCATAATGCTGGTCTAAGAAATGGTCCTAGAAATAACAGGTAGGTAGTTCACGTGCCAGGAGTTAGTTACCAGAGAGCTATTTAGATTTGAATTTTTGGCCACATATTTTTGTTCTATAGCTTGGATTAAAAAACCTGACATTATTTAGACAACTAAAAATGATTTTTTTTCTACTACGGGTGTACAGCTGTAGGTTGTTCAGGCAGCTTTGCCTACAGAGTGAATGTTCTTGGTAGAATCTGCAATTGTTACTCATTTTCCTGGGTAAAACTCCTTCTAAGCACTTATATGGAAAGATAGCTCCTCAATCGTGGAGCAGATAAGCACTCTCTTACATCCCATACTTATTGAGGGGTACACTTAAATTGGTTGATGCCAGTAGCTTAACTTAAGTATGTGCTCATTTGCTTGAGTAACAGATGTCTTCTTCAATCACAGCCTCTGACAGTTCATTTTACATAAAGAATTTTTTTATATGTTTGAGAAGACAAATTCCTCTGTCTTTATCTGTTAAATTCATTAACATATGTTTTCCTGAACTGCAAATTTTACTATCATTTGATTTAATTTATATAGTTTGTATCACACCTAATTGTGAGTATCAATCATGGCATACAAATAGGGTACAAACACACAAAATGCATTGTTATTGAACAGAATTTATAATACCATAGAAGCAGACCACTGATGATTCATCCGTGCAAGAAATAGTCTAGTTTTGGAAATATTCAAGGTCTACAGTTTCTGTGGGTTAAATATTTCTTAGGAAAGGAAGCAAACTCTTTAAGTGGATAAACACATTCCGTATGCCTAGACGCGATGAAGCTAGTTATCTACTGCAAGCTGGTATGAGCTTAATCCTAATATTCTTGGGTCTGACAGAGGTTACACACATAGCAAGCACAAATTCATTTCTCTACTGCTGCCTTTGTCATTTTGCCATAATGGTGGGATGCTAGAGCCATATATTGTCCCACAGGCTGGGCATAATTCAACCATTACCAATTTGAGGGCAGTCTGAGGTAAGTCGGAATGCTTCATCTGGAAAAATCAGTGTCTGAAAGTTGAAAATGGAAAAGGTCAAGTTGATGGGAGACCTCGTACTTAAGAGCTATCTAGGATGGAAGTGAGACGTTTTCCAGCAGCTGAGCTGTAAAGTTCTAGAAGAGTTTTCCAGTCGGAGGAGAGCTATTTACACAAGAGATGCTCAGAATGGTATGTGAGGATTTTCAGGCAGAATAAACTTACCAACCTCTCCTCCCCTGTGCAGGCAGCAGGAGATGTAGGTTATGAGAGAAGAAGGGAAATTAGTTTGGAAAATTTGCTCTTCTTCACTAGAGGAATCACTGTTTTCCATAGACTGAAATCTCTTGAATTCTATGCTGGTTCCATTTCCCCATTAAAAATAAAAGCTTAAAATTAATTAATTTAGAAATTTTTATTGTGACGAATCTCTGCTCTGATGTGAAACTAGATTTCTAAATAAAAAAGTGGGTCTCAAAATACTAACCAGGATATCACTGGCCATCTGCACCAGATCTAATGGTAGTCCTGCTGCAAGCAAAATCAATTCACTAAAAAGTGCTCTGTTCAGAGTCAAGCACAAGCTGCAATGTACAAATGAGAAGAACTTGCAGGCTCAGGAAGTTCATCGCTAAATATGTTTATGGGATTTGACACAGGGCAATTAGGATGATTCTCCACTGGTTTACCAGGACATGGTCCTTAGTAAGGTGCAGTAGGCAGGAATATTTGCCTACACCCCTATTTTTCCAGCACCAGACCTTCTATCTTTAACATAGTAAAGGGCTGTGGGTGATCATTCTGCATTCCTGCAAAAGGGATTTGCTATGATCACCCCTTCAAATCCCTGAGTTTATACCTGACTACAATCCAGTGATATATCCCCAAATACAGAGAATAACTATATGAGCCTTTTCTGAGCAATGTCTTGGAAGAAGAGTTAACATCTCTAGAGTGGGATACTGTTAAACCTAGCCACTACCTGTATATGATTTAGTGTATTTTCATGTTTCCAAGTTCACTGCCCCATGTTGGTAGAGCTTCTCAGGGCATACCCAATGGATCTATTGGTTGCCGAAACATGGGTATGTGTGTAAATATTTCCTTGTCTGTTCTTCTGGAAAGGTGGAATAAGTACTAGATGCCACTGGGGGGACTTTGTCTTTATCTCCACCACAAATCAGGGACATACTAGCTGAAATAAACAGTGGGGCCTTTATCTTATATTCTTTCTATCTGGCATTAAACCTGATTTAAAGCATCACCAGTTTCCAGTGAGATGGCTCAGCACATGGATGAAAGAAGGATCAGAACTTAGATCCAACTTGAAGCCTTAGCTAACTCTGTGGGTGACGTACCTTGTGTATAGCTCCAGGTCATTTTCACACAAATTCAACAATCTAAGCAAATTTGTACCAGAATTTGTCCTGTTGTGTCTAAAGCACTTAGCTCCTATAAGGAGGTTGCTCTGTAAAATCCTACAGCGACTCTAAAGCTTCCAAGCCTGAAATTGCAAGGCAACTATTGCTTACTGACGGAATGAAATTGCGATTCTATGCTAAATTTTCACATTGGTTTCTAATATGAGAAAACAGTGTTTAACAGTCTTCTGATTATTTTAATTAAGGAATTGATGAAAAAACTAACCTAGAAATGAGAACTTCACAGTTGGCTGCATAAGAGAAATTGCAAAATGCTCTCCTTTAATGCTATTCAGGATTGAGCATCATCAGAAACATTTCCCAGAGACCAGTCCTTGTGCTGCTTCTTTGCTCAAAGAACCCCTGGAAATTGTCAATAAATAAGATTCCTGTTTCCTGACATATAAGCTTCTACTTCTTGGCCTTTCATTTTTCTGGAGGTTAGCTAAAAGAAAGCTCATATTTGAGTGCCAGAAATTGGTTATCACCTATTGCTTTGTAAGACCATTGTGGCAGACTGGCTTCATCAGTTGGGAAATAATGTCAGGTAGAAATTGGAATAACAGTCTGACTGGAATTATTAAAGAGTAACTGTTTTCCTCCTAAGCTTTAACTGAAAAGGCCACTTGGCTTTTAGAGACACAAAAAAACCAAAACAGGCTCTGAGAATAAAGTTTTACCATAATATTTCTGGAAGATACTAAATCCTTTGCCTTGGACAAGCATAGATAATTATTTCTGGGGAGAATTAGAGGACCATTTTTCATCTGTTGACTTCACTGGCTGGTAAGTGTGAATCAATACTTATTCCACACAGGGAAACTAAAGCATAATCATCCACAGCGGTGGATCTGCTAACCAGATTCAATGTTGCTGTTCAGCTCATCTGGTCATGAGCAAGTGAAAAGTCCTGCTGACATCAGGGAAACATCTACTATGCCTGTCTTTATCTCAACCCATGTGTTTTTCATTGGGCTTGATGTTGCTTATGGTGCCCGAAACAAATGTCACCTCTGCAGGAGACTTCTTTTGCCCCTTTTACGCTCTCTCAGAGCTTTCTCCTCTATCATTTGTGATCTAGAAGTACTCTAGCCCACCAGGCCTGCACTATATGTGATCAGTCCCTGAAAATTACTTTTATCATCAGTTAGGAAGCAAGAAAAAGAAAAGTTTGTAATCTGAAACGTGTCACAGGTTTCTAACCTGTGAAAACACAAAATTACTCTCTGCAGCTGCAAGTGCCTAAAGCAAGGGTGCAAGGACTTTTCCATCTGCTGAACTTGGTAAAGGTTGATGCAATCACCATCTTCTGCAATTATCACTTGACAACAGCAGATTAATGCTTACAGTGGGTGCTGTTAATGCATCCTTAACAAGATGAATACTCTTGCTAATGAATCCCAATAGTCTCAAACATCAGAAGATGAAGGGTTCTGTGTGTGCATGTGTGTGTGAAAGCAAAAGCAAAGCACCAGGGCTTATTACAGAGCTATTATAAATCATCTGAAAGCTGTAAATCAAAGACAGCTAAAGCAGCTTCCAGCTGTTAGTTTTTACTTCCTGGTCTTGCAAGTCTGGAAGTTCTTTTACTAGTGGGTGTTTAGTATGACTGACCTGCATAAAGTTTAATTTCTGACTTAACACATTGAAGACACTGACATTGTAGAGGAGTACAGCAGCACAGGACAGTGGGTTTAGGACATGGGTTTGTCATTACTAGTAACAGGTTACAGACTGCAAGAATTCATCCTAGCCTAAGCATTTGCCTTAACCTTTTTTGTATGTTGCTTCAGCAAGCAATTGGGTTCTAAAGTCTCACATCAAATATGTTGAGTTGGCTACAGCTTAACCAAATACCTTATGCACAGCTGTCAATCTCAATGGGGAATTTGTTCCATCTTGTTTAACTGAAGTGTATGATCATGGTTTACCATGGTATGTATGGTAAAACTTGGCCTTCCTATATACAGAAAACTCCAGCCAAGGATCATGAGTAAGCAACAATGACCATGAGTAAACATGTTATCTTGTGGAATAATAGCAGCATAATATTTACTTCATGTGAACCCCAAAATAGAGAAGGATCAGAAGAAGAAAACAGCACCCTCAACATCAGCTGTCTTGTGATGGGAACTTGAGACACTGTGGCAACTCTTGCTCAAAGAAAACACATCTACATTCCCTGAAATCCAGAGTTTACAAGAGAGAGATACAAAAAGCTTGTCTGAGAGAAACAGCTCTAGAATGGAATGGCCCACACATTAATATTTTAGCTACATCATTAATTTCTCCTCCCACACATTAATATTTTGGCTACATCATTATTTTCTCCTCCCACACATTAGTATTTTGGCTGCATTATTAATTCCTCCTTTTATTTCAGTTGAATGATGTTCAAGTATCTTTTAACTGGTCTGGTAACTAATTTTATCTTAGCTGGACTAATTCTTTACTGCTGTCATCCCCTTTTTCATGCAGCAAAATATTAAGTCTGAAAATAGGAAGGATGGTGATGTGTGGAAAACAAAAATATATTAAAAAGGAGAGGAAAGCAGGGAACTGCGCCCTGCACATCCTTACACAGGGTTGTTGGCTAAGAAAATGAAAATGTGGGATTGCTGCTCATGGGAAAGGTGTTTGTTATCAGCATGTTCTGGTGAATAAGGAGCACTTAAAAGTTTCCTAAAGTCTGGGGCTCTCTGTCACCAGCTGTCTGTAAAATGAGTAATATATCCCTATGGGAAGGTTTAGTTGCATTACCTTCCTGCATACAAGTCTCATGGGGGTTCTATATGAGTCTCCAAGGGCCTCCAACTGAAAGAAAAAGGAGTTAGAAGGCAGCTAATACCTTTCTTAAAATAATGCATCTGCTAAAGAAAAACTTCTTTTCCTTAGTCATGCTGTCAGCAAAAGCTTTGCAACAAGAGATTTCACCATACTGCTTGCTCTTTGATGTGCTTTTGATGGGAATCTCCCAGTTGTCCCTACATGCCATGCTTTGATTCACATAGTAAAATGGTCTCTCAGAGAGTGAACTAGTTATTCTTTGGGATTAAAGTAAGCCAATAAGCTACACACAGTGGATGCACTTTTAATGCATTCCAGTCACTAATGGGTCTCTGATCTGCGAATATACTATGGCTGTGATGTAACACTCCCCTGAGCTTGTACAGTGCAGGTATCAGATCATCAGCATCAGCTATTTTGCTTTATAGATATGCTCTTATTAGGCTGCAGGAATTGCTAGCGTAGACATCAACTTAAAAGATCAGGTCTTGGTAATGGATGAGCCTGAATTCTCTATGAATCTCTATCAAGAGATGGACAAAACAGAGTTGCCTACTGTACCTGAGAGCTAAAAGAGAAGCCTCTCAGAGAGCTCCAGAAGGATGCAGATATTTTCCTGGCATCTTGTAGTAGTGGAAAAAAGGGACAACTGGGCAGGCTTGAAGGAATCTTGATTTCTAGTGTAAGTTTTAGCATCTTTGGGATTTTTTTCTAAAGAAAAAGGAAAAGAAAAACCTTGCATGTAAAAAGACAGAGGAGATGTTACTGGCTTAACACTGTTTAAGTGTTTGATTCAGCTAACAAAGTCTAACTATGCCTAGGTTGAAGGTAGCAGATAAAGACAAAGACCCCAAAGGGATGGTGGCAGAGCTGTGATAGGCAGAGTGTGACAGATATGAGATCAATGAGCACTGCACTGCAGCTGGCTTGGACATGGGGCAGCTTTATCTGGGCATTTGCTTTTTCATTCATTAGATTTTCCTTTTGTGGATATTTGCATCTGTCGTATTTTAGGCAGCCAGGTGAGGAAGTTCTTGCTTTTCACTTACTTACAGAAAGCATTCCAGATAGAATCATAGAATAGTTAGGGATGGAAACAACCTGAAGACCACTTAGTTCCAACCCCCCTGCCATAGGAAGGGACACCTCACCCTAAAATCTGACTCCTAAGATCTGACTAATATCTGACTCCTGATCAATGTAGAAGTGTCTCTGCTTTCCAGCACAGACAAAAAAGCTTCCTTGCTTCCCATCAGTTGATATTATTTGCAGTTGGCCCTCTCTCTGGAGCCTCATTGTTTGTCAGTCTTATGTCTCTGATGCTCTGAATGGCTGCCTTTCCAATCAAACTACCTGTGGATTCTTGTTTCTGTAGCTGTTGCAACAAGCTAAAAGAAACTGAAATCAAACTTCTGGCAGTTTTTCTCTTGGCAATCGAAGGAGATTTTTGAAGGAAACATAAGACTTGGTAGCCTTTATTTTAACTGCCCTTTCACTCTGCCACCTAACTTCCTGCTATGTCTGCAGGAAGACATGGGCTTCCTAGGGCAGGAACAACTCTTGGTTCCTACAGAACTGCAAGCCTTCAAACAGACCAGACTACAGAAGAAAGAGCTTTGCAACCATCCAGCAGGTTTAGACACTTCCTTCTGATGACTGTTAGGGTAAAATAAGTATAACTGATTACAAGAAACTCCTACTTATTTATATTTACAGTTGAATGCAGATGGTGGTCTTTATGGTGTTCAAGTGCTGAAGCACCTATGCATCATCTTGCCTCCAATCCACCTCCAGTCTTGCCTACCACATCCAATGATTTTCAGAGGCAACATTTTTCCTTGTTATGGGAGTAAGACTTTAAGTATTTTATATAGATTTCTTTTTAAATATCATTATGTCTCAATCTGTCAGTAAATTCAGGATAAAAATACCTACAACAAGCTCCATTCAAAGATACAATTTCTTTGCTAAAATAGATGTCATTCATCATAATACACTCTAGAAATAGGAATCACATTGTGACATTGTGGTACATTAGTACATTAAATTACTACCTTTTGCATAAAACGATTGTTGATGCAAAGCAGTAAATAGCTGACACTATAGCACAAAATTTCTTTTTGTATTTCACAGAATCCCAGACTGGTTTGCATTGGAAGGGACCTTAAAGCTCATCCAGTTCCAGCCTCCTGCCATGGGCAGGGACACCATCCACTATACCAGGTTGCTCCAAGCCCCGTCCAACCTGCCCCTGGGATGGGCAGCCACAGTTTCTCTGGACACCATGTGCCAGCACCTCAGCACCCTTACAATAAAGAACTTCTTCCTAATGTCTAATCTAAATCTCCCCTCTCTGAGGTTAAAGCCATTCCCCCTTGTCCTGTCACTACAAGCCCTTGTAAAAAGTCCCTCTTCAGATTTCTTGTTGGCCCCCTGTAGTTATTGGAATACTGTCACAAGGTCTCATCAGGGCCTTCTCTTTTCCAGGCTGAACAACCCCAGCTCTTCCAGCCTGTCTTCACAGTAGAGGTGCTCCAGACCCCTGATCATCTTCGTGGCCTCTTCTGGTCTCTCTCCAATAGGTCCACATCCTTCTTATGCTGGAGGCCTGAAAGCTGGATACAAGACTGTAAAATCACCTCCATCTTCTTGCTGGTCACTGTTCTTTTGATGCAGCCTGTAGCAGAGACCCCCACTGTGATGTCGCTTATCCCTGTCCTTTTTTAATTTTGACCCACAAGGTTTTGGTCAGTTCCTCATCCATGCACTCCAGCTGGTCATTGACATACAGGGTGACACCCCATCCTTGTCTTCACTGCTTGTCCTTCCTGAAAAGTGGTATCCTTCCATTCCAACACTCCAGTCATAGGAACCGTCCCATGACATCTCCGTGATGCCAGTAAAATCATAGCCCTGCAGGCATGCGCAGATCTAACATCTCTTATTTATTCCCCATGCTATGTTTGTCTGCATAGAAACATTTAAGTTGGGAACCTAATAAAGCCAATTTACTGTCTAGAGTAGCTGGAATTCCTTTGTGCTGCTCTTCAGGTTCTCTCCTCCTCACCTGTGAGCCCTCTCCAGGCTCTGGGCATTTCTTGCTGGCACTGGCATCCAACTGGTAGTCTTCACAAGCCTATGACCGAAGATGCCTTTCTCCATCGCTGACAGATGGACCCCATCACCCCATTAGACCACATTTGTCAAAACAAATCCCAGGGTTTAGGTAGCCAAACCCCTGGCTGTGGCACCAGTCCTGTGACCATTTATTGGTTCACCAGATGCTACTAAATCATACAATCATAGAATCATATGGTGGTTTGTGTTGGAAAAGACCTAAAGATCATCTGCTTCCAACCCCACTGCCATAGGCAGGGACACCTCACACTAGACCACATTGCCCAAGGCTTTGTCCAACCTGATTTTGTGCACTGCCAGGGATAGAGTATTTACCACTGCTTTGGGCAACTTGTTCCAATGCCTCAGCACCCTCCTGCCTCTTTCTGCACTGACCTTGTTGTCTGCAGAGGTGTTGCTCTCACATATTCTCACTGCTCTCTTTGGCTGCAATTGATGCTATTCAGCTTTTTTTTTCTCCTTCTTAACTATATTCTTCCAGAGGCACTACACCATCACTGGTGGGCTTAACCTTGGCCAGGGGTGGGTCCATTTGGAGCCGTATGCATTGGCTCTGTTGGATATAGTGGAAGCTTCTAGCAGCACCTAAAAGAAGCTGCCCCTGTAGCCCCTCCACTTTCAAAACCTTGTAATACAAACTCAGTACAGTAGGTAAGCACTAGGCAGTCATTAACATTTTGAAGATCTTATATAGAGCTGTGTGATGCCCATTCTCCACAAAGGTGCATTCATCACCACGCTAATGATTGGCCAAAACCCCACTACCAGATGGGTGAGAAAATTCATCTCCTGGAAAGTTATCGTCTCTTCCTCTGCATTTTTAGACTATATTTGAAAGTAATTATCTTGAACAGCTTGCTGCCTGATTATTTCTATCTAATCTAGAGGAACTCTGAAAAGACCATGTCCACTGCATGGGTGGGGAAGGACCAGGGAACAACATAGAAAAGACCATCCACCACCCTCCTGCCTCCCAAGCAGCAGTCCGAGGTAACTGAAAGCCCAAAGGTTGTTCTTGCTAACCCTCTGGTACAAACCTACAAGTGCCTTTAGGACAAGGACAGAGATGCAGGAGAGCTTTCATCTGTGTCCAGATCCCTCCTAATCCATCGCTAGGTCACCTGGATGCAGGAGTCACACTGACACATTTGCTCTCTGCAACCTGAGAAAAGTAATTTGATTCTTGATTTCATCTCTCTCTCTCTAAACAACAGTGCTAAAAATAACCTTCTCATCTTTACGCTGGGTTTAGCGCATTAGTAGCTGTCAAACATCTATAGAAATGAAAGAGGTTATTTAAGGGTACATCTCCCTGGCATAGTACAGCACAGTGTAAAAATATATATTAAGGAGAGTGTAATTAGGCTTGTTTCTACCTTGATAACAAGCTCATGAGAAATATGGGGAGTGCCAGCCAGAAGGGAGCTCTGCACTGGCAGCACCCAAAGTATCCAAACCATAATGAATGACTGAGAAACCCAGGTTCAGCTGCCTGCTTTGGAGTGCAGAAACCACCTCTTGCCCTCTCCTACATTTCTCTCTAACACTGCTCATGGTCCACTTTTGGCTCATTTGTGACCTTTTTCCCATCCATTCATCCATCCATCCATCCACCCACTCATTCCTGAACCAGCTCTGGACCCACAACACCTTGCAGGCCCCCCATGTTTTCTCACGTGGCTTTTTTCACAGCCATCCTCAGTCTGTGTCCTTAGGAGGATGACAAAGGAAAGCCAGAGGCACTGTTAGCGATGCAGGGAAAAGCACAACCGCAGGACTTAAAACTTACATGTAGAAATAATTCTGTTCCAGAATGATAACTCCGGAACGAGAATTTTAATTGGGACACAGCAGTGCCTTACCTCCCTGTGCTGCACACACACCTCTCATGCCCTGGGAAGTCACTGCAATCCCTACTGCAGCCATAGCCCCCTCATATCCAGCTGTCTGCTCTGTGTCTTTCCTTTAATTAAGGGAACTAGCCAAAGGAAAGTCATTATCATTTGACAGCATAAAAATGTCATTTTCAAAGTTTTTAAAATCCATTCAGGTGCTGCAGGAACCAGGGTTACTCTATTGAACTGAAGCAAACAGGCCACAGTACAAGAATTAATTCATAGCAGAGATTTCAGAAGCTGGACAAATTGCAGGGAGATTCACACACCTGGTATCAACTCCTCGTCTATTTCATTTTACAGCTAGATTTGTTCCATTTGGGTGTTTTTCTGTGTATTACTGAAGATCAGAAAAACATTTGAATGGGTCCTGCTCTTGCAGAGCACTTTAAATAGTAAAAAAGGCCAACATAGCGCATGGAGCAGCAAAATTTCATTAGTTCATTTACACACTGAATTTCCCTGATTTTGCAGCATTGTTCTACATGCAATTCTGACAGCAGAGTGAAATACCAGCAAAAGAGTAGGAAGGAATAAGTAGATAAAGCAGGTTACATTATAAAAAGTTTAAATGTAAGTCTTAATTTGGTATTTGGAACCAGATAATACAGTACGAAGCAATTAGAAAGGCAGGGAGAAAAGAAGATTTAGTTCATGTGTTGGTCTGCTCAATATTAATCCCATCCACTGCTTTCTGTTCATATTAATCAGCACATTGTAATCACTGTGTTGTCTCTGTACCTTGCTGTGACAGCACTATGTACCTCACATCTTTTGTTTTGATGAGCAACATGGCTACTCTCCAAAGGATGTGTCTTTTGCTGCAGACAGAGGATTTGGAAGGGCTGATCTGAAAAGCAACATCCACATTCAAATGCTGAAATCCATTAAAATGCAAACTAAGCTAAATTAAGATAGGATTGTAAACAAGTTTCCTTAAACAAATGTGTTCATGGTGATTACCAGACAAAGGTATGTCACTGCTGTGTTGCTGTCCTCAAAACGTGAGCTGTCACAGGAAACCTTAGCACATCGTACAAAAAGGGAGATGAAAGGACATATACCACAGATAGCATTAATATTGTAAAGTATTTATAGCATTAGATCACCTTTAATTAACACTATCTGCCAGGAAGGTGGGAGCAATAGATAATCGGGAGGTTCAGAAATGAAAGTGCCTCACCAGTGGATCTTCAGATCTGAGCATTTTAAATGTAAACCTCAGGTTCTATATGTGGGTTTAAGAGGGAAATGAATCAGTTAGTTTTGAGAAATTTGGCCTTGTTTCCCTAGCCTGGTTTAAAATACTGTGCAGAGCAGGTACTGGTTCGTTAAAGATGAACATCAAATGGTTAATCATAGAGCTGTAATTTGCAGATGCAACAAAGGATTTAGTAGGCATGCATATGTCCCTTCCACATGAAGTGCTAAGGGGCCCAAAGTATTTCATCCTACCCTTTCCAGTTAAACCAGGCCTGATGTGGTCTGCTTTAGATGGTACAAGGCACCTGATTAAAGTGCTCCTCACATTAATTACACAACAAGATCATTCCCATTGGCGCTGCATTCCCAAAGCAGCTAATTGCACACTGAAAATATGAATACTCCATGTGAAGTCAGACCATGGCACAAGATAATTTGGTCTCCAAGTGCGGCGTGCCTGTTGCATCCTCATAACTGTGGGAACCTTCATTCATGGAAATAACTAAGAGAGAAAGAAACCATCAATTTTGCAACATAGGTTACAAGTAGGAAATGTAATGTGGAAAACTGCCAGGGTGTGATAAAGGATCGGAAAATCATCCTGGGATGATGATGGTGAAATCATTCCAATTACATTATGGATGTAATGTTCATCTTTTTTATTTCCTCTGTCTATTTGTACCACCTCGCCCCCTTTTTTTTGCTTTTCTGGCTCTGCAGTCCATTAGGCTGCAATCCTGCTGCTCTCCCCAACAGAGCTGAGTGGGGATGTTGTAATCAGCACTTGAGACAGATGTGCACAAGAAAATGCCAATAGATTTTAAATAATTATGTCAGTCACTGCAAAAGAGTCACTATAAAGTACTTGCAATCAGCATGACAAATATCTGCAATATAATTAAAGAAGACAGTACTAGAGTGCTTGTTTTAATGAATATAAACAGAAAAGTGTCATCTACAATAATTTATCTGGTCTAAGATAAACCTTTGAATGTTCACAGTGCTTAACCCAGACAATAGTGTCAAGGCTTCCGTCAACACCACAGCCCATACTCAGAAGTGATGCATCAGCAGTGGGCTTTTGTACACCACAGGAGGCATAGGGGTTGCTATTACTGTTTGTGACAGGGTAGTGCCATCCTGCTGTGCTGTCACAGTAAGAATATACGCTAAGAGACTAGACAGCTGAGGAAGAACAGGTTAAAAGAAAAAGTGAGACACAGAGATGGCTGACCCAGAGATCACACAGCAAATTAACAGCAGTCAGGAAAAGAATTACAGTGGTTTAGCACACATCAGCTCACCAGGCTGCACTACCACCCAGGAGGCTCGAAGTAACATAGCCTTATCATCTTCCACACTAATAATGGCCACTTCTGACCTGAGCATTGTTATGTGGCCTCCCAGAAGTATAAATTGCCCATTTTTACATGAAGTAATTAAAGGTTTCCTTCCTTAGCCTTAAGAATTCCCTGTATGCAAAAGCAACTTATCATTTCCCACAGACACTTGAAAGCCTTTTTTTTCACACTCCAAAGCACTCATAAATCACATGGACCAAACCCACTTTTAACTAATCTTCTACCCCACTAACAGTAAGCTGTTACTAGTTCATTAATAATCCCACCAGTTTTGAATGACCATGTTAACCAGCTATTCTGACAGTTACAGTCAGTCATAACACATGGGTTCAAATACTTCGAATTTCCTCTTAAAAGCAAATATTTGTCCTAGCTGTTCTTCAGTAAGAACATTTCTTCATTCTCAAGGATGACACATCTTTGACTTGTGAAAATGCTGTATGACAACTTAAAACTCAAAGCCAGTAATCTCTCTGAGCCCCACTGCAGCTTCAGCAATAATTGAGTCCCCTCACTTCTCAATGTGTGTAACCAAAGGCAAATGTGTCTTTAGTAGATAGCTTTCCCTTCCCACATGGCTCCCTTTGTGGTTATAATTTGATGACAGTTTAGAATTGGTTTAGTTTATAAAGCTAAATTTCCTAACTTTAGTCAGGTGCATATGAGCTTGCCCTGAATTCTCTTTGTAGGCAATTAAAAGAAATTAAACATTCTGGGTGAAATTCTTCTGATCTGTTATATACCCCTGAGGAAAGCCATGACTTAAATGCTTGTAAAGTGTTATGCTGACCGTACAGTTTCACCCCTTCCCCAAATGCTGGTACCAACAAAGTCTTGGTCCAGCTCTGAGAAACTGCTGACCACACTGGCTGAGAGACCTGAGAAATTAATCTAAACAGTTTAATGGTCATTTGTGTAGGAACCAAACCTCTGAGTTTGGTGAAAACCCAAGATACTATTTGTTACACTACAGGATATTGATAGTACATCTTTTTGATGTAAGGCTCAATTTTCTACTGTCTCGCTCAATAGTCTGTGTTAGAGCAATAATTATGAACAAAGCTAGATTCAGCACAGCTTGGTTCACTAATTTATTTTGGCCTTAACAAGATAAAAAGAATAATTGCTCTTATCCCAAGGTCACTGTAAGTGCTGGAGACATGAAGCTTTTAATCCACTGCATTTCTGTAGAAACTGCTGCAGTACTGTGAAATGTTGGCTTGTTTTCCTCCTTCAGCTCTGTAGGAGCATAATTATTGTATCTCAGCAAGGACTATGATTGCAGAACTACACCAAATTGATGTGGTCAAGTGCAGGATGAAGTTAACCACAGAGGGTCATATATAGACTGTTAACTATATGGGCTAACCTTGAGGGGCACGTGTGCATCCTTTTAACAGTTGGAATAGAGTGCAGTGGGGTGATTCAGAGAAAGTAGGATGACAGCACTCCAGGTCAACCAAGAAGAAAGCTATTGCCTCTAAAGAATGACCCATAGAGCTAAAGGGAGACAACACCCTTGCCCATGGTCTGGGAGAGGAGGATGGATATCTCTTTCCCAGACTGTGGGACTTCCTGTAGAGTGAGGAGCAGATGCTCTGTAGGACGTGCTGCATTGTGTGCTAGGACCCACATCATCAGTCTGGTCATCTGTCTTAACAACGGATGTTGCAGAAGCCTAGTTCTCTCCTGTGGCTGCGGATAGTTTAACCTCACAGTAGAACCCCTTGGTTTCCCATACTTACAGTCTAGTTTTACAGGACATTTGGTTTTCTCTGTTCCCCCTCCTCAGTCCTTTAAAGACACAACTGGAGCATTTCTAGCTCTTAGATTTACCTTCTGCTTTTCTTTAAGATTACTTCTGAGCTCTTTCACGCTAAGAAATGTAAAATCTGTTTATTTATTCATGCACGTATTTCCCTTGCAACAGCCCTGTAGTCTCTCTTCATATCTTTGCTGCCTGGTACAAGGCAACAATCCCCATCTGCTGCATCTTTCCGTTTCACAAATAGATTTATTTTATTTCATCTGACTTGTCATAGTTGCATTGTTTTTATTATGAAGGAATTCTGGTATTTGATTTATGACTTAATTTTCAAAGAAATGCTACATTGGAGATGATTCATTACATGATAATCTACATGTTAAGCATGATATGAATGTATAGCATAGCAAGACTAGGGATAGTAATTGGCTTTGAAAATTAGGTCAGAAGAATAATGACTTTAAATGATTCCTATAATGAAACAGGAGAAAAGGTTGGCAAGATCAATTATGAAGAATATAGTAATTACAAGAAAAAAATGTTCAAGAAGTGAAGGCAAGAACAAATATTAACAGATATGATAACGCACACCAGCAGTACCAGCACTGAAGATAACTGACCTTTGGAATAAGGCATAAGACTGAGAATCAGGATGTCCTGGTTTGAATAATTTTTCTTCTTCTCCCTTGCAATTTATTTCACCTCCATTTCTACTTTCATTTTATGATTATTCTAGTTCTTCAGCTTGCAAAAGGAGATATTCTTTACAGTTTTCCACAGATTTTAGATCAATTTTCAGGTTTCTTTTTGTTTTTGTGGTCTGTTGGTGAGGAAGATCACCAGTCTTGTCCTAAATCTTAGCATTCCTTGTTCTTTTCAACAAAACCAGAGTTTGTTGTTTAAATAAGTATCTTTCAGTTTAAATTTTGTTGATATTTTAACTATTGGACATTTTTGTGCTCTGCTATATTGAAAAATCTTGTGATATTGCTTAACAGTTCCCTGAATAGGTTAATTCAGATATCATCAAAATGGAAGGAAAAAACCCCTCTAAGATGATATTTAGTTCATGTGTTTGAAGGAGCATGGTTTAACAATTGGTGGAGAAAGACAGACACCTGTACACGACAGTTTATCCTGCTGATTTAAGACTGACCTCTTTGGAACTGATCGATTTTGAAAGGGACTTAAAGCACTAAATTGGAGGGGATGAACAAATTCTAAGATGGTGAGCACAAGGTGCAATGAATCCTGACTTTGGAGGAGGCAGGAGCTCCCATGTTCGAAGATATAATAGGAATTAATAACACACAGATTTGAAACGTCTGAAAACAATGTTAATGAAGGATTGAAAAGAGCTCTTGAGATACAATAACAAAAAAATAGGTGTTAAATTTTTGAATTTAGATTGTTAAATCTGTGATAGCTTTTTAATATGTAGTGGTAGATTAGGAAACAGATGCAGATAATACAATAACTGCTAAAATAACTACACAATAGTTATTTACTATGGGGTAAATAACTATGACACATCTGAATTTATACATATGCAGCATGTCTGAATGCCATGATTTCTGCGAGACCTTCATGTTACCACTAGTTTGGAAGTAATTTGAATCCAAGTGAATTATTGTGACAGATGGCACCAGATCCTGACAGATGGCTGCATAACTGAGCTAAATTCCAACTTTCAAAACCTAATCACACATATGACAAGCTAATAGTTCAAGATACAAATGTACCCTAGAAGAAGGAAGGGAGGTAGCAATGGTTTCTACAACTTTAGATAAATTAAAGCAGATGTTAGTCTTTAAAAGGAGAAATCACTATTGGTTTTCACCAGTGACATAGTGGGCTTCACTTCGGGCTTTTATCCTGCGGCTATTTCTCATTTCTGCCTTCCCATCACCTTACAGAGGGGCCCTGCAACCCTGTGCCCTGATACTAAGTGTTTGACAGATACGCTGCTGATTGTTGTTTGTGCTACATGATATTTCACACCCCTACATCTGACTTCTGAAGGGTGTTATGGTGCTGAGTGGGTGTCAGCTGAGAATAGAGTTAGCTGGCTAGCTTATATCATTGTTATAAGCCTCCCTGGTGAAAATCTTTTATGATATTTTGCTCTAGTGATCCCACTATGGGGATCGGAGCAAGCACTGTAGATGTCATTGGTATTACAGCATTTTCACCTCCTATTCTTAAAGTTGGGCACTGTGCAGCTTGCAGATCTTTCCTGTTCTCAGGAGTATTTGTATTCTTAGGAGTTGTTAGCATTGGCTGAATAATTGCAAATATGAGCTTGTGCTAGTATTTCACAGGATCCAGTTCAATTTACTATCTATGTATAAGACAAAATGTACACTGGAACTTAGGTCTAAGATACTGCTTTCAGTATCTAAGACACAAGCTTTTGACCTATGTTAGATAATATTTTTTTATTCTCTTTATTACCAATAAGCCTGTTTTTTCCAGGTCCAGGACAGTTTTTTAACTGACCATTCCTGAGTTGTTTCTAGTATGGGGTCTGCAATGCAAAGCTGTGCTTTACCTCTTATCATCCCATGCCTGCACTCCTCTATGCTTCATCCCATGCTTTTACATCTCAAGGCCTCTGCTACTGCCTGCACTCCTCTATGCTCCATCCCATCGTTTTACATCTCAAGGCCTCTACTACTGTGCCAGGTCTATATTTCTGTATGCTACATCATTGTGTTAGTCATAAATACCTCATTCCACAGAGAAAACCTTCTTGTTACAGCTATCGATATAAAACTGCCATTGTACCACGCAAAGATAACAAAAGTAAAATAAATTGGTCAGAGACACCTAATCAATTAGAGAAATTTCTGTTACAGATAAATCAAGATGTATAAAATGAAGGAAGGTCAAGAAAGGCTCAGACAAGAGCAAGCCTGGCAAGCCTCAGTCCTGACGCCCTGCAGACTCAGTGCAAGGCATCTGGGCAGTTATCTGTGATAGCTGTACAGTACAGCAGGGCTACACAGTCACGCTACATTCCAATACATATTCCAGTTCCATTATATAAAAATAGAACTAGGCAACCTCAAATTTTCAAAGGAAAGTGTAATTTCAATTTCTTTTTTCCAAAATTCAAGCTTGCTTATGGATGGATACCTTGTCTGTATAAGACAGGTGAAAACCCCAACTGATCTTGTAACAGGGAGTTGGGGCTGTTCAGCCTGGAGAAGAGAAGGCTGCGTGGAGACCTCACAGCATCCTTCCAGTATCTGAAGGAGGCCTATAGGGATGCTGGGGAGGGACTCCTCATGAGGAACTGTAGTGAGAGGACAAGGGGTAACGGGTTCAAAATTAAACAGGGGAAGTTATAATTGTATATGAGGAAGAAATCCTTTACTGTAAGGGTGGTGAAACACTGGAATGAGCTGCCCACGGAAGTCGTGAATGCTCCATCGCTGCCGGTATTCAAGGCTGGATTAGACATAGCCTTGGGTGGCATGCTTTAGTGTGAGGTGTCCCTGCCCCTGGCAGGGAGGTGGAACTAGATGATCTTAAGGTCCTTTCCAACCCTAACTATTCTATGATTCTATGATTCTATATGACAAATTAAGTTTCTTTATCTGAAAGATGAAAAGCTTTCCTAAACCTTTATTGTTGAGTTTTCACAAGAATGATGTCTTGGTGGGGAATTAGTCATAAAAAAGTGCCTGTTTTTGAAAAGGAAGTAGACAGATGTTTGCATTTAAGAACTGGTCGGCTATGAAATAGACTAATTTAGTCATACTGTTCCTCACACTTCTGAGATGTGGATGTTTTTGTGAACTCTATAAAGTCACAAGGATAATATCTGTGATGGAAATACCCAGATGTTAGAGGCACAGTAATATGGAGAAGGATTTTGTGGTCGTCTGACATATACTTCATATTTGAGGTATACAGAGCACACCGTTCCTGTGCTCCATGAAGCATATGACACTTCATCTGCTGATCTCAGTCTATTGTTTTTATCTGTATAGACTCTAGTTGATCAGGAATGCTATTAATTTTACCCTGGGCTTGGTGTTCTTTTTTCCATACTTGATCTTAAGAGGAACAGAGATCCTTGAAGACAGCTCTTCATCAAATAAATAATATCAAAAACACTTAAAAATATTATCATTATTTTTATTATATTGGCCCCAGTCTAACCAGCTTTCATCGTTTTGATCTGTGAACCTATTCACTGGAGTGTATCATTTTCTCACTCAGTGGTACACTAGGTGATTTGTAAGCAACTGACAGCCATAGCAAAAAAGCCAAGATTACCTTTTGTATATCATATTAAATGTGCATAGCTGGACTTCGGGAAAGTACCATTAATTTGTCCTTACTTCAACTTCCTTCATACTATTGAATTGTATTGTATTCATTTTATATCGAGAACGGGATTTTTTGCTTCTCTAAGCTGCTTCTATTTCCAGGCATAGTTTTTCTTAATAACATCTCCTATTTTCATTAGGACAGGATGTGAAATGCATAGTTTGTTAATTAATGGATGCTTTCTGGCAAATATTTAATAATAATAAATAAATGAAGTCTGAGCAAATGTCACAAAGTTTATACTGGTTTTCTAAAGGCTCACAACGGCTGCAACCAGCTATTAGCTGACCTTCAGAAAAATGGGGAATGTATTCTATAAAATATTTATTTTTTAAAATATTAGTCAGTTATAAAGGGTGGCTGATTGCCAGACCTGTGGTATTCACATGGCTTGACTAAGGGCTCAGTTGATTTTGCTGGAAG
The DNA here is from genome assembly GCA_028858755.1 of Ara ararauna. Classification (NCBI taxonomy): domain Eukaryota; kingdom Metazoa; phylum Chordata; class Aves; order Psittaciformes; family Psittacidae; genus Ara; species Ara ararauna. The sequence goes on along the minus strand of CM054378.1, from coordinate 125,697,250 downwards.
AAAGCATTTTGTCCAAGATGCTGCTTTGTAAGCAAGAGCAGGAAACATCATAGGCTGGGAGGCTGTTCAGAATTCAGCATAGACATTTGTGAGGTTAGCTGCAGATGGTGGATGGATCCTGTGTTCAGTTCTGGTCCCCTCACTGTAAGAGAGACATCGAGGTGCTGGAACAGGTCCAGAGAAAGGCAACAGAGCTGGTGCAGGGCCTGAGCACAAGTGTGATAAGGAACGGCTGAGAGACCTGGGGGGTTTCGTCTGGAGAAGAGAAGGCTCAGGGGGGACCTTATTGCTCTCTACAGCTGCCTGAAAGGAGGATGGAATAAGGTGGAGTTGGTCTCTTTTCCCAGGCACCAAGTGACAGGACAAATGGAAATGGCCTCAAGCTGCACCAGGGGAGGTTTAGACTGGAGATTAGAAACGATTTCTTCCAAGAGGCTGCTCAGGCATTGGAACAGGCTGTCCAGGGCAGTGGTGGAATCACTGTCCCTGGAAGTGTTAAAATCTGTGTATATTAGACCCTCAGTGATATAGTTTAGAGGTGGACTTGATAGTCCTGGTTGGACTTGATGATCTTAAAGGTCTTTTCCAACCTAGTTGATTCTATGATTCTGTGATTTAGCATCCCCAGATCTGCAGTCAGATAAAGTGATTTTCAAACAAGGAAAACTGTCTATCATCAGTCAGCTCTATCTGTTCATTCATACCACTCTAAACACATTAAGTATGCCTTTGAGCTCAAGGAATTTGGGGAATAAATGCTATGTGGCCTCTCAGGTTCGCTTTACATGTTCTCTGCATCATCTCCCAGATGGAGATTCCCATGAGTTCTTAATGGAAATTCCTAGAACTCAAACAAACCGGACTGGTTCACTAAATAACAATCACCACCTCCCCTGAGTCACCATGGTGTCTGCTTGCTTTATGAAGATACTTTGCAAAACAGGAAGTGCCAAAGACATTGTTCATCATAATGAGAAATCCAAGTGTACTTGTACAAAAGGAGGATGGTAGTAGAACTATATATTTTTACATAAAATAAAGAAAGAAGATGGGAAAAAAACAATTTGACAGCTAAAATTTTGAAGCTGGATGAAGGTGTATTCTATGCTTTAAAAAGGAAGAAAATGTATTATGTAATGTTTAATAAATACTCAATAATAACTGGAAACAGAATCAATTTTTTTCCCACGGGCTATCAAAAACAGCATTAGCATTTGTGTTCTTCACATTGGCTGCTCTAAGTTCATTTCATAAACATCCAACATTTATAGATTTATTATTGGTTATGCTCACTCAGAGCTTCATTGGCTTTGTGTGCTCAACAGAAATAGTAGGAATGAAATATTTTTCTGGTATTCTGATATGGAAAGGAATTGCTGCATGTCAGAAATCTGACATTCCATTCTTATTTATTTTATTTATAGTCTTGCCCATAGAATAAATCAAATTATCTGATTACCACTCAGTCACTAATGGATTTAGCCTCCAAAACCCCTTGAAGATTAGGTAAATATTAAATATCACCAGTTTTGAAAAGGGAAACAGAGATGGAGAAAGATTAGTAGCTTAAGTTTCCATGGTATTAAGCAGCTGCTTTTTAAAGACAAAGTCAATGATGAAAACAGCTCTCAGCACTTCTGAATGTCAAGTGATAATGGACTTAATTAAGTCACCGAGTAAGTCAGGATCAGAGCTAAGAATACAGCTGAGGTTTTGTGGCTGCCTGCTAGGTTTTAAACAGAAAACTTTTTTTAGTGAATAAACAGAAATGAGCACTGATTACAATGAGTAATACATATGACTATCAGATTAAATAGAGTAGAAGATTATCTGCCATTTTTTCACAAGACAATCAGTGATTTAAGTCAGTTGGCTGATTTATAGAGTACTAAAAGGCAGAGATCAAAGAGCCAGTAAGGCAAATGCGGCTGTACCTTCATGTTCTACCCTAGGGAACTAAGTGATCTTAGAAAAGACCATGGAAATTACATAAAGGCACATGTCTCAAATGCAAATGGTAAATACTTTATCTCCTAGGAAACATTCATGTTTCAATACCTTAGTAAATATAGGATGACAGAATCATCCATTTCCTGACGATAGCAAGTTGTTTTTTTTCTACGTCCTGCATAAGAGTAGCTTTAGGTATTTTTAATGCTAGGACAAGCCAAGAGTCAGAATTATACTGCTTTTTTGGCCCTCAAAGCCAAGCTCCTATTTCATTTTAATGGGAGCTTTTCTTGTGCAGGAATTGCCACTTTATTATTCTTAAATATTTTACTGCAGCAATGCCGAACAGCCCCAGCTGCGTCCCCTCAACCCTGTGTTGCTAGGAATCCAAAAATACAGCTGATTTCAACAGCAGAGAGCACACAGTTTAAAGGCAAGACTTAGGTCACCTCTCCTGTGCAACTGAATGCATTCTATAGTGCAGCAAGGCCCTGTAGTCAAGAGATGGCAATATACAACTCCTGGGTGTAACTATGATCCGAAGAAGCTTAGACTGGCTGAGCTCCTTGTTTATGGTTCCGGGTTATGAACCCGAAGTTAGGACAGGTTAATCTGGGGCTAACTCCTCAAAAAAGGTGGATAACTTGCAGGAACAGTGCTACTTGGAGTTAAAAATATGTTCATTAACCTCAAAACCATTATAATCCAGGAAAAGTTGATTGTCATTGTGTTAAATTGCAATCAAGAACTAGTACTAAGTTTTATGCATGATTCCCTTGGGCATTGCACATGATTATATAAAATGTGTTCACCTAATGGTGTGTTTTTATGATATATATATTTCGGAATATATATATATTTCATGCTGAGATCTTACTGATGTTGTGCTGAATTAAACAGAAAGTAATGACCTGATTAAAATATAGTTAAGAACCTGCATAGTTCTTCACAGAAACTATTCATCATCATATCTGAAAAATCATGGCAGTCAGGTGAAGTTCCCGATGACTGGAGAAAGGGAAATATAACCCCCATTTTCAAGAAGGGGAAAATGGATGACCTGGGGAACTACAGATCAGTCAGCCTCACCTCTGTGCCTGGCAAAATCCTGGAGCAGATTCTCCTGGAAGGCATGCTAAGGCACATGAAAAACAACAAGGTGTTTGGTGACAGCCAGCATGGCTTCACTAAGGGGAAATCCTGCCTGACCAATCTGGTGGCCTTCTAGGATGGGGCTGCAGAACTGATGGACAGGGGTAGAGCAGTTGATGTCATCTACCTGGACTTGTGCAAAACGTTCAACGCTGTCTCACATGACATCCTTGTTTCTAAGTTGGAGAGACATCAATTTGATAGGTGGACCACTTGGTGGATAAAGAACCGGCTGGATGGCCGCATGCAAAGAGTTGTGCTCAATGGCTCAATGTCCAGCTGGAGACCAGTAACGAGTGGTGTCCCTCAGGGATCAGTGTTGGGACTGGTCTTGTTCAACATCTTTGTCAGTGACACGGACAGTGGGATTGAGTGCACCCTCAGCAAGTTTGCCAATGACACCAAGCTGTTGTGGTTTGGTTGATACGCTGGAGGGAAGGAATGCCATCCCGAGGGACCTTGACACGCTTGTGAGGTGGGCTGATGCCAACCTGATGAAGTTTAAGCATGCCAAGTGCAAGGTCCTACAGCTGGGTGGGAGCAATCCCAGGCACGCCTACAGGTTGGGCAGAGAAGAGATTCAGAGCAGCCCTGCACAGAAGGACTTGGGGGTGTTGGTGGATGAGAAAATGAACATGAGCCAGCAGTGTGCACTTGCAGCCCAGAAAGCCAACTGTATCCTGGGCTGCATCCAAAGGGGCGTGACCAGCAGGGCGAGGGAGGTGATCCTGCCCCTCTACTCTGCTCTCTTGAGACCTCACTTGGAGTATTGTGTGGAGTTCTGGTGTCCTCAACATGAAAAGGGCATGGAACTGTTGGAACAAGTGCAGAGGAGGCCATGAGGATGATCAGGGGACTGGAGCACCTCCCGTATGAAGATAGGCTGAGAAAGTTGGGGCTGTTCAGCCTGGAGAAGAGAAGGCTGCGTGGAGACCTCAGAGCAGCCTTCCAGTATCTGAAGGGGGCCTATAGGGATGCTGGGGAGGGACTCTTCATGAGGGACTGTAGTGAGAGGACAAGGGGGGGTGGTTTCAAACTTAAACAGGGGAAGTTTTGATTAGATATAAGGAGGAAGTTCGCTACTGTAAGGGTGGTGAGGCACTGGAATGAGTTGTCCAAGGAAATTGTGAATGCTCCATTGCTGACAGTGTTCAAGGCCAGGTTGGACAGAGCCTTGAGTGGCATGGTTTAGTGTGAGGTGTCCCTGCCCCTGGCAGGTGGGTTGGAACTAGATGATCTTAAAGTCCTTTCCTACCCTAACTATTCTATGATTCTCTGATTCTATGATCATCAGTACCTGAGGGAGGGAGGTTTTAGCCTTTTCTAGTGTCCATCAGTAGGACTGGGATTGGGCTCTAGATTAGTCAACCTAAACGTAGGTATCTGGTTACATATGTGGTTAGGATTTCCTGACAGTCAAATTAAAAGTCTAATCCAGAGGTAAATTCAGTTGGCTATATGTAAGCAACTGATGTTTTCTGAGATACTCTAAAGTATGAGATGTCTGCACACCTATGCAGACATAGGACTTGCTGCACACCCTGTACCCTTCTGAAGCTGGTGAGGCCAGATAGGTAGCATCATCTTGACCCATAGTGGTTGTGTACAGGCAAAGAACTGGGTCTTCAGTTCCTGTGGTGGGAGCCTAAATACCTATCTCAGCGCATGAACTCCTTTATCTGTGCCTGGGATTGCATCAAATTGATGTCTCTTCTGTTTATAGACAAGGATGTCTTCTGGGACAGTGTCAAACGCTTTGTGCAAGCCCAGGTAGATGACATCAACTGCTTTGCCCCTATCCATCAGTTCTGTAGTAACATCATAGAAGGCCACCAAACTGGTCAGGTATTATTTGCCCTTAGTGAAGCCATGCTGGCTGTCACCAAACACCTCATTGTTTTTCATGTGCCCTAGCATAGTTTCCAGGAGAATCTGCTCCATAATCCTGCCAGGCAAACTGCTCAGACAAATTCCCTGTATTCCTCCCAGGCTACCTGTTCTTGCTTCTACCTTCTGTAGACTTCCTTTTTTGTGTTGGAGTCTGTCCGGGAGCTCGTTGTTCATCCATACAGGCCTCCTAATGTTTTTGCCTGAATTTCTCTTTGTTGGGATGCATCACTCCTGAGCTTGGAAGAGGTGAACCTTGAATAATAACCAGCTTTCTTGGGCCCCTCTTCCTTCCATGGTTTTATTGCATGGTGCTCTGTCAGTCAGATCCCTGAAAAGGCCAAAGTCTGCTCTCCTGAAGTCCAGGGTAGTGAGCTTGCTGTGTTCACTCCTTGCTGCCCTTAAAGATCTTGAACTCCACTATTTCATGGTCACTGCAACCAAGGCTGCCTCTTGTGCTTCACATGTTACACCTGCCGAGACCTCTTCACGGCCAGAGCAATTAGTACTCCTACAATACAACCAGCAAAACTCATGGTTCATACACTTTTATGCCAGAATTTTTATATACATCATGCAGAGCACAGAATGTCCTTCTGGAAATTGTGTGGGTAACACTTAACAACTAATATACATCAGAAAGAACTCATGCAGAGAACTGGTAAAGGATAGAAACAAGCAGTTATCAATGGAAAAGCATTTTCCACAAAATAAGCACTTCTTAATGGAACAGAAACCTAAAATAACTTCTAAAGACAAGCTTAGAGTGGTGTTGTGGTTTAAGCCCAGCCAGAATTTCAGTACCATGCAGCTGTTCGCTCACTCCCCCCCCTTCCTCCCAACACTCCCATAGGGATAGAGACGAGAATCGAAAGAATGTAACTCCCACAGGTTGAGATAAGAACAGTCCAGTAACTAAGGTATAACACAAATCACTGCTGCTACCACCAATAATAATAATGACAAGGGAAATAACGAAGGAAGAGAATACAACCGCTCAATACCCGCCGACAGATACCCAGCCTGACCCAGCAGTGATCTAACCCTTCTGGGTAACTGCCCCCAGTTTATATAGTGGTCCTGATGATTCCTGTATGGAATACCTCTTTGGTCAGTTTGGGTCAGGTGTCCTGTCTCTGCTTCCTCCCGGGTTTCCCTCCTCCCTGACAGAGCATGAGACTCAGAAAGTCCTTGGTCAGAGTAAACATTACTGAGCAGCAACTGTAAACATTGGTGTTATCAGTGCTGTTCCCAGGCTGAAAGTCAAAACCACAGCACTGCACCAGCTGCTAAGAAGGAGAAAAATGACTGATACTGTGGAACCCAAGACAAACAGGAATTCATAGCCACTGGATTGTAAGAATTATGGTCTCAGGAGAAACATCAGTAATTGAATTAATTACAGTCTTTTTTCTACCTTCTTTCTGTTTTGCAGTCACTAATGATCTTTTTTTTCTCTGTTCCTGTTCTCTCTCTTCCCCTGCGAATACCCTAGAGCTACTACCCATCCTCTTTTGTGTAACTGATTAACATAATGAGGCTGGACTAACAGCAAGTGTGCTCTGTCTGTCTTGGTTCTTATCACACTGGATGAAGTCCATCCACTTTTTCCAGCTGAATCACTCAAGGTTCAAAAAAGATTAACCTTCTAAAAAACTTGTTTCTGCAAAATCATTTTAAAGTTGTGGCAATGTACTTCTCATCTTATGTTTAAACAAGTAGAGTTACTTTCTCTCAAACTCAGTATCTATCTTCAGTGCTGAAGGCAAAAATCTAACTGCACTTCCAGCTGCATCTCCAAGGCGACTTGAGGGAATATAACCTGGAGAGAGCTTGATTCTGGGAACTAATGAAACTTATCTATAGGAGCGGAAAGGAAATCGTGACCTACAAAACCTGATTGTCCCTGGAGGGAGAAAAACAGGCTATAGAGTGAAGTGCAATTGTTTGGGTTATTCCGAAGGTATGTTTGACTGCTTTGGTCTGGAGGTTGATCTTTACAGAGGAGTGCTAAGAGTCACAGTCAGAGTTTGAATGGCATTAACAAGGAGCAGTGCATACAAACCATTTAGCACTGGGGATCCCAAGAAGACGAATGGGTCTTCCCACTTTTGCTGACATGTCAGTTATCTAACGAAACAGTCTTTCAAAAGCAAGTGATTGCTGGCTGCCAGTATAATGGTACCGAGTGGCTTACATATATATATTTCAAGACTTATTAGAGACACCTATATGTTTCAAAGCTCTGTAGTGTAGATTGGCCATGACTGTACTGTGTAGGGACTGTCTGGCATATCTTTAGAGCTTTTAAGCCTTAAAACCCATTTATTTGTTTGTTTGTTAGAATTTAAAGGACATAATTTGCTGCAGTAAAGTATTTGTATTACCCATAAGCCAAAAGTGTTGCATGGGCTGAGGTCACTCACTGTCAGGGAATGTGGAGATGTTGGGGTGAATAGAGCTTTCTGGGGCTTTTGGGACTGAGGACTGCATGGGAATGTAGGAGACAAATGTGGTATGAGCTAATCCATTTTGCCTGGGATAAATTTCTTCCATGAGAAATCACTTGAGCAAACTTTTCTGGACTGCACTTTGGGATCAGCTGAGAACATTCAGTCCTGAAGGGAGCTTAGGAGTGAACAAACATGCATGCTGTTTGGAGGATCAGTCAAGGAAGGGCTCCAGACATCTAAACAGAAAACAAAAGGTGAAGAGTCATCTCCTTTCACCAAGTTCAGGTTCTTGAAATTAAGCAAAGTGACCTATCTCTCCCACTGAGTATCTAAAGAGCACAAATATATATCAAAGGTGGTTTTATTTGTACGAGCTGTGCACAGTGATACAGCTAAATCAAAGAGTTTCGCATAATAGTAAATTACATTTTCTTGGGAGGGTTTCCTGGCTCTGAGGCCAACTGGCAGATCATTGAGATAGTCTGTATCCATCTTGTTAAACTCATGCTCTCCAAAATAGGCACCCGAACTGACTATTAGCAGGAGTTCCTGGACTATGTTCGTGTAAAGATTGAGTCTGAGTCCCTCTGGGAAAATGCTAGGTGGCAACAAATGTGTTTAATAATATAAATAATTAAATTTCAGTGCTTGGAAAAATTCCTTTACACTGTTTAATTTAGCAGCACTAGTGTAGTGTAGGTATCTGTATGTAGATGTAGGTAAAACACCTACAAAATGCGACAGAAATGTCACAGAAATGAAGAAGTCCAGGAGAGAGATTCAAAAAGAACTTTATTTTCTGCCCAAATTGAGCCTGCATCTGTCACTAACCGCACTCTGATACAGCATAACGATGCCTCATATATCCAGCCTGCAGACTTGACCAGATCACTCTGTGGATCCACTGTGATCTCTCTACTGGGTTCTCTTTCTGTGGAAGGGTGTGGAGGTGACAGCAGATGCCTGGGTCTCTGTCTGACCTGGTTCATAGTAATGAACCTATGTTCAGAAGTACTGAAATATTTCTATTCATGTAGTTTGTGTATAACAAGTGATGTAAAGATCAAGTTGTAAAATTCCTGTGATCTTGGCAAAAGTTAGGAGCACTGAAAATGTCAGAGTCCAACATGACATTGTCCTTCAGTTGTCCGCCCATGCAATGGCATTAACAGTACATTCCTAGTTTTAGGTATAGATGGAGGTCTTGCAGTGATACTTAAACAGGGGAAATTCAGGTTAGACATAAGGAAGGAGTTCTTCACTGTGAGGAGGATGAGGCACTGACACAGGTTGCCCAGAGAAGTGGTGAATGCTCCATCTCTGGCAGTGTTCAAGGCTAGGCTGAACAGAGCCTTGGGTGACATGGACTAGTGTGAGGGGTCCCTGCCCATGGCAGGGGGTTGGAACTGGGTGATCTTAAGGTCCTTTCCAAGCCAAACCATTCTGTGATTCTATGATTCTATACAACTACTTTAGAACTGTGGGGATTTCTCTAGGAAGAAAAAAGAACATTCAAAATTCAGTGTTACATATTATCAACAAGGTCCCAGTAATTTAGTCTCATTTTCTGGTTAATGGTGAGATGAGAAAAACATCATTAAAAATTCAGAATATTCTGACTGCCACTAAGCCAAATCTGACAGCATTAAATTCCAGAGGCTTCTGAACTCTCTAATGATGCAGCCTTTAAGCTTTTGATCGTTGCTTTGATTTCAAAGGATATTATGTGGCTTCTTTTCCATAAAATACTCTGAACCTATAGGCTTCCAAATTGGAAAAAAATCTGAGTGGGAGGAAGAAATTTTCAGGGAAAAAAAAGTTCCTGTGGCTCTTGTTGCTTGGCAACCACTGCCTTTGCCTCTGTGTGTTAAGAAAAACAGCATCCTTTGGAGTTCAACTCTCAAGCCTGGCTTGAAGAAAAAACAAGGTGGAAATAAGATAAATGCATGTCGTAGGGCAGTTTTCATGCCAAATGTGTGATTGCAAGGGGCTAGGAGTAATTGCAGAGCCATTGTTCACCCATGACATCCAACCAAAGGAAAAAAGGAAGACAGGTGACAAGGAGTAAGGATTCATGACCCTTCTGGTTGGTCACAGGATGGGATATTTACAGAGTCTTTAAAATGATGCAAATCATAGAAGATGTCCTGTGGTGAGATAATAAAGGAGCTCAGCCCTGTTCGTGCATCAAAGAGAAGATGGAAGAGCGACTGTGCTATACTAGATAAATGAATGGATGGGGGAAATGCTTTGTATAAAAAGACTTTTCTGTCTAGGAGAGAAGTGTTAAATGGGAACCAGTTCCAATGTCAGATGAAGGCAGATGTACTTGTTTTTAAATTAAGGTGCACATTTTTAACAATGACATCAATTAAACACCAAAGCAAATTGCCTAGGGAGTCTTGTACTATCACTTGAAGTCTTCAGGTTGAGATGAATGCTGTTTGGAAAACATACTTTAGCCAAACAGATTAAATACAGGAGAAACAAGCTGAAAGGAAATGTTATGTGATACACAAGGGATTGATGTGGCTTTACTGTACGTTTATCTTGAGATGGACAAAACCAGTTAGAATTTTCCTTTCAGTTAAAGTATTCATGCTGTGACTTTCCTCTATAGCACCTTGTGCAGCCTGACACAATGGCTTCATCTCTGAAATATGAGGAATGATGCACTGGGAGTTTATTGGCTTACATCAAATAGGAGAAGTTTAAACACAGGTAATAAAGTGACTGATGGCACATCCCTAAGTCTCTAGGATAATTTAAATTCCATTAGAAAATGCAATATAGCTCTGTAAATTTTATCCCCATTTTGTTTTACTTACACCTACTCATAGTTCTTGTGTGTGAGCTTGTTTAACCTCCAGCCCTATGAAAACAGCTGTTACAGCCGTTTATACTTGGACTTCCAAAGCTATGAGGTACAGTACAGACAGAGAGGAAGAAACTTAGTCTAAAATTGCTTCCTCAGCTTCGCACATGGAATGCTGTCTCCTGATTTAAGAGTGTAATTGTCCTCAGTTTTTGGTGAGGGAGAAAAGTTTGTTCTTGAAATGTGGTACCTTTCTGTTCTGTAAGGGAATTTGAAAGCTCTTACAGGGAAGCACTTGGGCTTAATTAGGGCACAGAACATGGGAGAACTAATTCAAAGGAAGGAAAATTGCCTTCTGCATAAGAAACTTGAACCTTTAGAACATGTTCAGTTTATTAGCTTTTGTGGCCAGTGGCCATTGTATCATTTTTGCCACAATTAGCAGAAACTGCAGCTTCTATTAAAACATGATAGAACTGTTTCACACCAAAAGCCTGTTTTTAATATATATGTGTGTGTGTGTATATATATATATATAAAACTTCACCCTCACATGACTTACATAAATACCATATTGTCACAGTTTAACCCCTGTGAGTGGGGAGGCACCATACAACTGCTCACCCACTCTACCATGCAGTGGGATGTGGGAAAAAAATGGAAGGATGAAAGCTCGTGATTTGACATAAATACTTATGGGTTGAGATACAGCAAAAGCAAAACATGCACGCAAAGCAAAACAAGGAACTCATTCACTACTTCCCATCATCAGGCAGATTTTCGTCACACGTAACAGTTACTTGGAGAGACAAATGCTGAACATAGAATCATAGAATAGTTAGGGTTGGAAAGGACCTTAAGACCACCTAGTTCCAACTCACCTGCCATGGGTAGTGACACCTCTCACTAAACCATGCCACCCCTCTTTCCTCCTTCTTCCCTACAGCTTTTATTAGGGAGTATGATGTCATATGGTGTGGAATATCCCTTGGGTCAGCAGGGGCCAGCTGCCCCGCCTGTGTCAACTCCCAGTTTCCTATGGACCCCCAGCCACTTGCTATTGGGGTGGTGTGAGGTGCAGAAAGTGTTCAGTAACAACCAAAACTTCCATATGTTATCGACATTGTTTTAATCACAAGTCTAAAACATAGAACCATAGAATCATAGAATAGTTAGGGTTGGAAAGAACCTTAAGATCATCTACTTCCAACACCCCTGCCATCAGCAGGGACACCTCACACTAAACCATGCCACCCAAGGCTATGTCCAGTCCAGCCTTGAACACTGCCAGCGATGAAGCATTCACAACTTCCCTGGGCAACCCATTCCAGTGCCTCACCACCCTTACAGTAAAGAATTTCTTTCTCATATCCAATCTGAACTTCCCCTGTTTAAGTTTGAACCCGTTGCCCCTTGTCCTCTCACTACAGTTCCTCATGAAAAGTCCCTCCCCAGCATCCCTATAGCCCCCCTTCAGATACTGGAAGGCTGCTCTGAGGTCTCCACGCAGCCTTCTCTTCTCCAGGCTGAACAGCCCCAACTTTCTCAGCCTATCTTTATATGGGATGATTTAGGGACTTTAAATTGGCAGTCTGCCTAATACCTGCATTGCAATTATTGCTGTCCTTTCCTTCCACCGTTAGGAGTGAGGTCTGTAAGCCTTTGAAATTAGTTTGAAGTCACAAATAATCCTCCTGAACTCAAACATAGGATCATAGAATCATAGAATAGTTTGGGTTGGAAAGGGCCTTAAGATCATCCTGTTCCAACCCCCCTGCCATGGGCAGGGGCACCTCCCATTAAACCATGTCATCCAAGGCTCTGTCTAACCTGGCCTTGAACACCACCAGCGACGGAGCATTCACAACTTCACTGTTGTCAATTTAGGCACCTAAATTAGTCAGTACAAATGTCGTCTTATGTCTTATTTTGAGAAAAGGGAAAATGTACTTGGAAAATACACCAATTGTACAGTTATAAAAATTTGCATCAGTAAAATTATCTTGTCTATAACAGATCGTTTCTTAGTTTTAAGGTTACTGCTCAAGTAGGTTTCCATTGTTTTGTCTAAATCGCACATCTTCCTTTTGGCTCGTTGCAAATCTGAATTAGTTTTAGTAAGAATTGCAGCTGACATTCAAAGACAGGTATTTACCAAAACATTGTCAGGTATTGAAACAGTTGACAAATAATACATCTTTAAATGTCTTACAAGTTTGCTTTTATCAAAAGAATGTCAGGTCATGGAAATTTGTTTCAGATCAGGAATGCGTTCTGGTTGGTTGCATGCAAACAGAGCATCTGGAGAAAGTCAGTAATGTGTAGATGAGAAGGTAACAGCAGCAACTAGTGGAAGTGATGGAAGCCCCTCTGTCTGCTTATGGCCATTTTGTATCTCCAGGTATGACCAAAAAATACAATAGCCTTATGACAAATAGGATGAATCAATGTAGGGACTGAAACTATTTTAAGAGAGTAACTAAAGGTGACATCCAGCCCAAATATGTCTTTAAGCATGAAGCAATGACAGTGGAAAAACAGGATTTATGTTCTAATTGGAGGTAGAGTAGAACAAGCTGCTCCGTGGTGGTGCTTAGCTGCTAGCTGGGGTTAAACCACAGCAACCTGGTGTGGGTTTGGTTGTTTGGTATTTTCTGAGACAGTCTGTAGTATCCAGTGTGGTGGGGAAGCAGGAAAGATGAAGATGCCTCTTTGAAGGGCTGGCTCTCTGGCACCCTCAGACCTTGGCAATCCCTGGGATGGAGCAGATCTGCAGGAAATGTTATTCCTGGTGCTGCAGCATGACCTAGCAACTGAATATCTGGAGTCTGAGAAAATCAGTTTTGGACTTCATGACATACAAAGACTCGTAGCTAGGACATGGGCATTTGACTCCTTAGTGGATTTAGCTCTAGGTGAATTTTTCATGATAATATTGCTTGCAATAGTCCTGAGCTGTTCTCATTTTTCCTGCTACATTATTTGAGTAGTGGGGGGAAATGAAGATGGTTGTAAATTATGGTAATGGTAGCACCACCAGGCATTTCCAATTTTGAATTCTTTCCAGAGCATAAGAATAAAAGACAATAAGCAAATTTAGAAATGAAATATAAGAATGGCAATACATTTTGAAAGGAGATGTAGTTTAAAAGATGTGTTAAGCCTATAAATTATTATCATTAATAGTTCTTTTTGTCTTCAGGAACAAACTGAAAGTGAAAAGGAAGTTAAAAGACCAAAATCCACTGCAAATTTCTATGAGATTTATACATTATCTTTTACTGTGATCTATGAATGGCAAACAGGTTACCAGATCTATTTGTCTAACCAGTCTCGGTTCCACAAGGCATGTAAAATCACTGCCTCCTTCAGCAAGCTAGTTCAGAAGGGGCATTTAGGGGTCCTGTGCCTCAATCCCTGCTCAAAGCAAGGTCAGTTACATCAGATTGCTCAGGATCTTGCCTGGTCAGCTTTAATAATTTCCAAGAGTTGCAGTTTGTACTGGTTGGAAAAGCAAGGGCTCTTTGCCTGCCACTACAGGGGGAACGTAAGGACGGCTTAATGGACTGGGGTGCCTTAAGCACACAGCTTGAGCATGTAACACAACCAAAATCTGCAAGCATTCAATAGCTGAATATTGCAGCCTCTATAGTCACACTGCCATTTGGCAGTGGCGGTGGTACTTAGTCTACAAGTAAAATTGCTTCAGCTTTATTTACATTTTAACAAATGCATTCATGAGGCTTAATTGGTTTTTAGGAACCTAGAAAGTAGTCTCAGAAGTTCACAGATCCAGAAGATTTGCCTACCTCTAGTATGGCTTTGAATAATTGGAACAAATTATATTGGCTTTGGTTTGCAGATGAAGAAACCAAGCTGGCTGTTCTTAGAATTGCTTTTCAAGTATTTCCTTTTGATCTAAATGTTCTCCAATTGATGCTAATTAATGTCAAAATGACTGCTTTCTATTTTCCCACCCTTTCTTAAAGCCTTTCAGTACAGTGGTCAGTAGACTGTAATATCTTGCTTGCCCATACCCTCCCAGCCTTACACACTTTAAAGGTGTAGGCAGAATTGAAACTTTAAAGATACTTATCTAGTTCCTGATGCAATGGAAAAGCAAATTAGTTTGTAGTGGTTGCAAGAAAGCTGTTATAAGATAAGAGCAAAGTTTCTTTTTCTTGGGATATCAAATAATAGCTTGTTATCCTAAGATTGACAAAATTACGCCTTGGCAAAACACCTTTTCTGTGTTACAACAGCACACAACAGTACACATACACAAAAAAAAAGATCCCAAAAGATATTTTTATACAACATCCTGGAGACAAATAGTGTAGAAATACTTACCTGACTTTTAGTGGTTGTCTGTACCTTTAACAAAGAAGAAACTTTTCCCTCTTCATTATCATGTCTGCTAATAAATGAAAGTGATGAGTCTGGCTGGACTCGAGTGTGAAATGGGGAATGACTTTCTGTCAGAGGCCACAGACAACCATCTTTTGCTGTGTCCCTGTTATTATTTTTTGATAATTGCTTCTCATTCCCAGAAAAGGAACACTTTTGGGCTGGAACTAAAAGTTCTTAGGAGCTGCAGAGATGGATTTTATAAATTTCATTTCCTCTTGCAGAAAGGTTTATTCTTTTCTGAAGAAAAGAATGATTATGTGTCTAACAATATAAGGAGAAGAAATCAAACCTTACATTGTTTACATTCAGAAATGTGCTTTTGGTGGAGATGGTTGAAGCCAGACCTAGCATCATGCTATTAAAAAACCTGATGAGAAACTGAAAAGCAGACCTACTTTCTCGCACAAGTTGCAACTCTTTATCAAATGATACTGCTGAAGCTAAAAGCCGGGGAAGAGTAAGGTGGTTTGAAAAAACCCTCACCCTTACTCAGAATTACCAGATTATTTGGAATTATAGTAGTGGAAATTAACAACAGGATCATGCAGAGGCTTTCTAAAGGAAGTTATGGGAAGGGTAGGCTTACTCGTTGCGGGGTTTATGCAAGGAAGAGCCGACATGGGAATAAGCATGGAATGCTAAGCAGAGGCACAGCTCAATCTGTCTGCTGAACTTTTCAGAGATTGGGGTCTCTGGTGCATGTTCTCCACTATTGCTTGTGTGCAGGGTTTCTTGCCACAGCTGGCCACAGCCTCTCTCAAGCACAGGATATTGGATTTCAGCATAACCGCTCTGATGATAATTCTTGAACTCCTGTGCTATGTACTGGAAGATGTAAAAGAACCAATGTGCAAAACTCACATCAATCGTCCAGCTGAAAGGGAAGAAGTTTATTGGTATTCTTTATTGCCAAACTGAAAACAGCCATGTCAAGGAAAAAAAAAAGCTCCTTCCATTGCATTCCCAGCCTCTACATAATGGCGTCTTAAACCAGGTGCAGATTTGTCTCCCAAACCAGGAAGGATTTGGAGTAGTACATTCAGCCCTGTGGATAGAAAATGGAAAGAACATTTACTCTGTTAATTCTGTAGCCAGTTTTTGCTGTGACAGCCATACAAAGCTGCTCAGAATCAAAAAGACTTCAGGCAGACATGAATGCTTTGAGAGAAAAACTAATTACAAGTATCCCCTTGCTTATTATAAATAACCTGGTCTTAGTTTCCTAAAATGATACCTCAAAAGCCCTCTTCTTGTTCTGATACTGTTTAAATTACAATAATTTTCAGGGTTATAAGAAGTTGGTGGATTGAACATAGTGATTTCCTTAACTCCCAATTCTAATAAAAATTCTGCAGGCTGACAACATAAAATATGAATCAAAGTAATGATCCAAGGTCATTTTTGTGCTGCATAAAGTAACTTATTTGAAGTGTCATGCTGATTACTAATGTCTAACAGAGAACACATGGTCCTTCCCTGGGCTTACAGTTGTGTGACTTATTAGCTTGAAGGACAACTTTCTGCCTCTGCCAAACAGACATTGTCAAAGGAGAGAAAAGACATTTAGAAGTCTGAGCAGAAACCTGAACAGCACCAAAAATTCCTCATCTTGGAAATTCATAAAAAATTTATCTATTCCTCATTTATGAATAATGTGAACTATTTGTAACATTAATATATGTTGCTTACTGTAAGGCAGATATTTAATGAGCAAAGCGCCTTGAATTCTCATGAGCAGGGGAACAAAAAAGAGGGATGTACAGAAATGTCTGTTCTGTCAGTTCTTGTTTTCTGCCTCCTCCACTTCCTGGGGCTGACATGCAGTATTGTCAGTGGTTTGACTGTAATGAGATGTAATGTGGTTGTACATGTGAAACTCCAGCAGGTTATATGCAAATAAAACATGTGTTAGAACAACAGCAGAACTCTTGCAATGAAGAGTGGGCACAGAAAAGTGATGGTCATCTCTGCCAAAGGGATGTAAGGTCTTTCTTTTTATTTTTTTGGCAAAATGCTACGTCGTGCACAACACATTTATCCCTGAATCAGTATTAATCCTGGCAGGTTGTTCCAAACTGTAAATCCAACACGATGAAAGAAGTACAGCTATTTTCGCATCACAATAGCATTGTTATAATGAAGTTCTCTCAAGTGTAGGTTAGTTTTCTGTTACTTGGAGGCTCTGAAAACAATGGACTTCAAATTAAATTTTCAAAGCCTATTCTCATTGCATTTGTCATGTTTGTGGACAGGCACATTTCAGGATATATGCCTTGGAGAGTTATGGTTTTATCCTCATTTAACAACTTCTCTGAGACTTATATTGCAGGGGCTCTTTCAAATCTTCACTTTGAAATTTATGATTATTTTAGCATTGCAATTTTCTGTCTG
The DNA here is from genome assembly GCA_028858755.1 of Ara ararauna. Classification (NCBI taxonomy): domain Eukaryota; kingdom Metazoa; phylum Chordata; class Aves; order Psittaciformes; family Psittacidae; genus Ara; species Ara ararauna. The sequence continues at coordinate 125,680,192 of CM054378.1, read as the reverse complement.
TGCTGGTGCTTGCCCTGAGGATTGTACAAGGCAATGGGAGATGCCATGCTAGGAAAAAAGAGAAGAATTCTTCACTTGAGTTGTCAATACAAATTGCTTGTAAATCAATGGCGAAGACAAGGCAGGTCGAAGTTTCCAAGCAAGGAAACAGTTTGAGCAGGCTCCAGGCTTGTTTATAATAAAATGACTTTATGTTTCACTGTAGCCTGATCAAGGCAACCTTGACAGATCCTGCTATCTTTTTTTGGAATCTCATGTGTTTTTCAACTCACAAGAGGGATAATTATCAGGCATTTTTACTTCTGCATTTCTTCTGTTTCCCTGCCATATGCTCCCTTGGTTCAAGAGGTTTGCTGGATGTTAAAATAAAGGTATCCACCTTGTGTCAAAAATGTTCTGGATTGGTAATCTTATTTAAAGAAATGAGCTTCACTTCCCTGTAGTAGAGAATACAAGTGTGTTTGATGCTGTCGTGCCTTTCCTCGCTCAGCCCTTTGCTCTTTGTGCCAGCTTTGACAGAAGGTTCCTGACTTGGTAGGCATAAAAATGCCCTTGTGGGCCACTGTGGCCATTATTTGTCATTTCCAGTGGCTGCTGGATGTTGAGTTCCCTGAATCTATTGCAAGTCTCAAACTTTGCACCTCTCGTGTCTGCCAAGTTAGAAGGGAAGGTATTAGGCTCTGTATGCTGTGGCAAATGGCATTTTTCATCTCCAGTGTTCAGTACTATGAGCGACCAGTGCTTTTCTATAGAGATTTCACAGCTCTCTGTAGTCCTGGGAAGTAGTTGTGCCCAGAGCTGCCTGTGCTTTCCCCACAGATCTGCCTGTGGAATCACACAGTCCAGCTGGAATTCGATTTCCCTGTGAGCGTTTGTGACATTTGACCATGTTTGAGGTCAATGGCCCCTTTCCATGAGAGGTGAAGCCTACAGACACCTTTTACTTTGCTTTTCCTATTTTCCCTTCTGGGCTGCAGTTTCATTTTGCACTTAAACATTAATTTTTTTTTATTATAATCCTGCTTCTCAGATTGCATAAAGCTGAAGATCAAGAAAATAGCCACAAGGCAAAACACATCTTCTGGAAGGTTTTGCAGCTCCATTTCTAGCTCTATCAATATCTTCCCATGGGAAATATCATAGGAGGCTTGCAGTGCTGAGGAATTACCACACCAGCTGCTGAAATGATGAGGAAGAAACATGGATGATGTGTCTTGCAAGTTCCTCATGCCAAGTCAGTCACTCATCTTTGTGCAGCAGGAAACAAAGACCAGCTATTCAGACCCCAAGGTAATGTCTGCAAGAGTGAAAATGAGCAGAAAGACAGAAAGTCCTATTTATTTTCATTTGCTCCATTATCTGGGTTGTAGAAGGTCCATGAGAATGAATTGCTTGAAGGATGGATTTTCTCAAGTATCAGTAATATCTGTGTTTGTATACACACTTGGAAGATATTTGTGTTTAGCTTTAAGTACATGGTATATTTCTTAAATTCCCAGAGCATTCAAATACCCTTTATAAATAGTCTGAACAGGAAAACCAGACTGAAAGATTTTAATTAAATTATTCAGCTGATGATGATCAAAAATAATTGCAGCTCCATTAATATGATTCTGTAAAAATAACAACTAGAAAAGTACTGGGAGGAAGTATGGAAAAAGAGATTTGAAAGGTTCAAATGAGCTAGTTACACTGAAGTAATTTTATATTGCAAAACTCAATCATGTTTTAATAATCTTTTTAAGGAAAAAACTGTCATTTTGCCATATCTGCCTTTGACACAATTTATTAATGCAGAAATTCCTAGATTTAATTATTTACAGATTTTGCATTTAGTTACTACATAGCTTAAGCTGCAAAAGGTTTATGTTGAAATGTTTTACTTTGCATTACAAAAAATGCCATAAAATTGGTGAAATCCATCTCTTCTGTAGCTCCAAATCCAAAAAGAAATTGTTTTTCTGAGGCAAGATGAATATTAAAAATATAACTTTTCCATAAAAAATATCACAGTAAAAAATGATGATGATATATTGCGCGTATGGGTAGGTGATTTCCTATTGCTGTTTTCCAGCAGCAACAAAAGAGGGATTTTTTTGTCATGAACCATTTTGTGTAAAAGAAGCTTATATCAAGAAAAGTGTAGTTGAGTAATTGAAGTTCTGAATTAAAGGCATGTTGGATGGGATGCTTCAGAATTAGGCCTTGTTGCAAAGCATATATTATACAGTTGCTGCATGTGAGTTAAACCTTACCTTGATCCCACTTACCATAGATACACATGTGTTTCCTACAGAGCAAAGGCAAGTAAGTGAGTGCTCAGTATATTGGACGTTCTGGGGCGTTGGAAGCCAGGAGAGGGGTTACATATTATATGGAGAAAGAACTTCATCCCTGAAACAGAGGAGAGGCCTTTCTCACAACCTGCCCAGCTCTAGTACCTGGGAGGACAGGCAAAAGTAGGTTTTCAAACCTGGGTGATGCTTGAAAGAAGTCTGAATCTGCAATGTGGGAGACGCCACATCTTCACTTGCTTCACTTATCCTCTGCTCAGGAGAGGGAGGATGGGAAAGGTCTGATCTCTATCAAAGGCCTTGGTTTCCTCTCCTCAGGGACATTTCATTCTGACTTGTCAATTGGCTCGGGAGGGCCTAGGTAACAAATACCTTGCTACTGCTTTAAGCTGTAGGCAAATACAGTTTTGTGCAATTCAGAGATTAACTTTGTTTTATGATAGTCTGGATCCTCCAGAAAGCTGACCTTCATAACATCTCTTTGTTCTTGGCACATTGTGGTAGAAAATGATTTGACCATCAGCTCACAGGAACTCAGGGCAATTGCCTTTCACGGTGCACTGCATAAGTTTACCTCTCTTGTTGCTAATGCTGACCATGATGTGTGGTGGAAGAGCATGCAAATATTATTCATCACAATTTCTCCTTCCTCTTACAGCTTTCTCGCTTCCTCACTGTTCCTCTGAGAAGGATTCTTCTCTCTTCCGTTTTCACTGTCAGGAGAGAAACCATTTTTCATTTTCTTAGAGTTATTATAGAGTTTCTTAGTCATTTAGCTACAGCTTGAGCTTCAGGGATAGTTCTGCAAAGCCAGGCTCGAATACTTACAATAGATCCAAAGCAGGGACAGTACCTGCTTCTGCCTGGAAACTCTCTGTAGTGTCTGAGTATTCCTAAATAGTTGTTAGGATGGGATGTATTTAAAAACCTGCTACACAGCTCAGGACATGCCTGTACTGTACAGGATAGTGGCAATACACATTTTTCAGGTGACACTGACCCACATAGTTTAATGACAAAGTGGATACTACACTTGTGTATCTATTTTGGTCAAGAAGTGATATTACTATGTTCATTGGGTGCTATCTCCATTGAATGTGTTTCTTTCGAGCTTGAAGTGGCTCATGCAGTGGCACACTGGGTGCCCATTTGAACCCATCAAGTCTTTCACCATTTTAAGTTCTGGTCTTATTGTGCTAGTGCGAAGGGATGAGACTACAACAGGTAATTTGGAAAAAAAATCCTGGGCCTGCACTAGTTGGCAGTTCTGTGTTTCTCTAACTTATCTTGAGACACTGAAGTGTTCAGGTATTCAAGAAGTGCTCCTACAGTCAGGAATAATCTTTAACTGGTGTGTCGTTAATAGTATTTTGAGATTAAATATTTACTGTATTGATTTCTTCAGACTTACATGGACACCCATTAAATATACAACTATAAAATGTCTTCACACTCTTCCAGTCATCCATCTGCTTAGTCACATCTATCGGGAATAACCCAGAAGCACAGAACAGACTTATATGTTTCCACTTGAGTCTTCCAGCTCTAGCAAATGGTCTGCAGTGCTCCCTGCTGTCAGCAAATTAGGGATGACCTTTGAAAAGGAAAAGCTGTTACTGAGTGTGAGGTGTCCGTCTCATGGAATGAAAGCACATGTCCAGTTTATGTGACAACAGTTGAGATGCACAGAGAGGAGGAGGTTTTCTGGGTAAGTGACTCAGAGCACTTCAGCTGAAAAGTGATGTTAACAAACCTACTTGGGACCAAATAAATAGACAGTCTGCTCAGAAGTATCTCATACCATTTTAGTAATAAGAGGAGAACAGGGCAAAATATGGCTTAGGAACAGAAGTAAATGGCAATAAATGAGTCACGTTACTAGTATGGAGGCCAGTTGGATGCATTGTGCCTCAAAGGTGACACCTGAGGGCACTTTTTTAGCTTCTTTTCATTATAGTTATTTTGCAGCTATCTTCTTTTCCATCACAGCAGTTTTCTTTCCTCATCTTCTTTTGTTCCTATTTCTTCACAAATTTCCCGTCTCTTATTCACTTTTCTTATCTGATTCCTCATTTCCTCTGCCCATATCCATAAGATGAAAGTAAAGTGTCTTTATTTCTTTCAGCATCCGCATAGCTGTTTGGCTTTGCAGCATCCATGGGCAGCTAGATTTCCTTTTGAAGTTGACTGCTAACTTTCAAAGTCAGATTGGGAACTGATTTTACTGAACTTCTTAATTCAAAGCTAAAATTTAAGCAGGCCAACTCTCTTAGAAGCCAGTGCCACAGGCAGGAGGAAGGGCAAATGTGATCTAAGTTGCATTCCAAGAGACTGAACATCAAAGAGCAATCACTACCCACTCCCTGAGCTATGCAGAAGGCTGGATTTCTGGGGTGAGATTTATTCTTATTTGAAAATCTTGCTCCCACAACAAAGGTTTTCAAGTGAGATTAAATTTTTCAGTATCCTCAGTAGCAGCACACTGTGGTGACCAAAGGGTAGTCAATGGAGTAAAGGTTTTCATTATTATCTTAAGGTTTTCGTTATCATCTTAAGGTTTTTGTTTCTCTAGTTTAGCTAGAAGTTTTCAAACCAAATGGAGATTGACGTCTCCCATTTCTCCCTGCTCTTCTCCCCTAGCCTGGGACTCAGAAGCATTTCCAACAGCTTGCCTTAATGCCTAGTTTCTAACAAGACTAAGCTGGTGCTGCTTGACCTATTCCAAATTTTGCTATACTCAGGCGTTTATTGATTTATTTTCAATATTAAAGCTTAGAAAGACGTCATCTGAGCAATGCAGAGGAGACGGAAGGAAGTAAAGAGGAGATAAAAATTAGAAGAACTGGGTTTCTTTTCTTTCTTTTCTGTTTTTAATTTCCTTCCTTTCTTTCCACTCATTCTGCTGTCCCTGGGCGCCTTGCTAAACCCTGCACTCTTGAGCTTGCCCATAATGGCAGACCTTGCTCTTTGCCTTGCTACAAATCCTGACACACCTGGGAAGGGAGATTTAAAAGCGCTCGTGTCACCCTGCCTTAATCCCCTTCAACATGAACTGCAGCTCCATCCATCTTTGAAAAACAGAGAAAAGGAGAAAAATCAAAGATTAGCCTTTTAAATGAAAAACACCATTTTAGCTAGATGGAAATTACAGCAGGTCATGAGATTAGACAGTGATAGTGTGTGGTTGGGGAAATAGAAATGAAATTCATCATTAACATTTAAAATATGATTCTTCCAGGGTATCGGCTCCCATGGCTGAAGCAGTGGGTTATGCTCCATTAGGGAGTGTGAGGAGCATCACGTGCAGACCTACCTAAGGGCTGCTCTGCAATGAAAAAGAAGGGCTTTAGAAATCAAACTTTGTCCTGTTGCATCTAACTTTCTCACCTCTATAAAATGGAAATAGTGCGTAGCAATGTAGAAATGAGGTTTTTATCACAGATCTTCTTTGTTTTGTTTTGTTCTGTATCTGAAACAGTTGGCAATTTTTAGTTTTACTTATTTCTAAGAAAATTTGGTCTCATAAACTTTTTTTTTCATTAAACCTGAGAAAAGTCAGCCAATTTTATTTGCTCATGTAGCAAAGCCTTGTGTACAATGACTTCTTTCAATTCAGTAGGAGTCATGTTTCTCACTTAGTAGCAAGCAGAAGCTTGGAATTTTTGAATCTCTGGCAATAGTCTGCAGTACCTGCTCAGGAAAAATTCTTGCTTTCCTTTTTTAAATAATGTTTCTGAAAAATCATAGACATTACAGATGTCCAAGAAACCCATGTCTCTGGAAAAATGAGAAAGGAGATGCTCCTAGACTAGATATAAGTGTACAGGAGATGAATTTTAGATGTGAATACTTTTTTTGATATTCAGATTTTTTGGATGATCTGTTTTCACAGAAGAATGAAACATCTTCTTGTAGTTACAGTCCATAAATAAAAGACAAACACTTTTATCCAGTATCTGCAGTCTTAAAGGACTAATAACCATCTTTTTGACAAAAGACATCAAGGATAACTACTCTTCACAATAACAATCCTATAAAACTGGATTTTAATATATTTTCTTTTCTACAGAAAAGACATAAAAAAATTCAGTCATTATCTATGTGAGAAAAATGCATTATTTTTCTCTTGATTTAAAAGTTTCCCACTGTTTGGCATCCTACAAAGTAGTCTTATCGAAGTGATAAATTAGATTTTATTACTTACTGAGCAACGATTGGACTTCTGTTAATCATTCGTAATGAAGCAAATCTTGTTAACAGTGGGGCTGCAAGCAAATCAACACAAGCAATTTTATTTTAAAGAAATCTTTTTAGAAATTAGATAGAGGAAATTGAAAAATGTTTTTGTTCAGTAAAATGCAAAGGATTGGAAAAGGCATGCCACTTTTCAAGTCATGAAACTAGCACTTTTTGCTAGCAACAAATTCCCAGTGGGTTTTTTGTGTCAGAAAATGCAAACCAGTAATTGGTTGTATAAGAAAAGAGGATGATTTTTCTCTTCATTTTGTTAGAAGAACCTTGTGGAGACAGGAGAGTTTCCTGTGTATTGTTAGTAGATGATGAGATTTCATTTCACCATCTCAATTAACACCTCAGCCTCAAGCATTCCCAGGACCACTTGCTAGTTATTAATATTTTAAATAAGGCGAACAAAGTCCCAGCGCAAATAATGCCAGTGGTGCAATACTGCCCTTGGAGATATTTCAGACCATGGAAAGAAGAAGGGCAAATCTATAAAATGGCTGGAGTTTTCCAATTTCATTGCCCATGTGGTCTTATATCTCTCCAATCATTGTTGAACATAGACCGTAGGCTGGAGCTGGGGTCATCAGGCAGCAATGCCCAGGTAATATCATAGATGAGGTCTGTGGGCCTCAGTCTTTCTGCACCAGCAAAACAAGCAAACCATCAGTCATCACCACTTTTTTCCTTATTTCCCATGTTGTTCAGACCTGACTCATAGAATCATAGAATGGTTTGGATTGGAAACTTTCATTAGTCTGTTTTTGCTGCAACCATACTCTCCGTGGTGTGCCTAATCTAACCCCTGTGTGCAGCTGCACAATTTCTATCAGACAGAAAACTCCAGGAGCTGATGGAAATATTGTAAATATTTACCTTACTGAATTGTACATCTTGAAAATATCTGTGTGCCTGGCACAACAGTTTGTATGGATTTAGTGACAGACTACATTAATCGTGTTTATGAAAGACAGCATAAAAAGACATCATCAGGAAAAGGAAGCGTAAAAGGAAGAAGCAGTATGGAAGAGCCAAAGCTCTCATGGAGAGCTGTTATGAAGCTGTTGCCTCAGGTCTGGCTTTTAGTTATTTGTCTGTACAGGTAGTTGATTTGCTATATGCCTGGAGGGGTTTGGCTTTTCACTTGTGATGAGCTCAGCAGCCAAAACTTAAGTCCAAAAAGGCTGTGCTACTCAAAAAGCCACTGTTGATGTTATACATTAGCATGGATGGTGGTTAAAGCCATAAACCAGCTAAGCCTTTTTGCCATATGACTCTTTAAGGACTTCACAGAAGGACACTATAGTGAGTGAGTAATCTGCTCCCTGAAAAAGAAAAAGTAGCTGTTACTGCAACATCAACATGAAAAAAATGATGAGGATCAGTATGGAAGAAACGAAACTAAGGACACCAATAATTTTATTTTCCTAAACCTTTTCTTGACTTGCTTTGTAACCTGAGATTTATTTTTCCAATGTTTTTCCATCTCACATATTTTGAAAATGAATTTGAAAGATCTTTGGAACAATTTTGGAGACCTTGGAAAATTTTACGAAGAGCTACTTCATATTATTTTGCACAGTGGTTCACATGAAAAGGTCTGAACAGCACTGTGAAACAGTAAGCTCTGCTGAACATCCCCTTCACAGGGAATCAGTAGATTTCAGTCCTTCTGTCTCATGCTCAACTTCCCCACATGCACTTTTTGAGGCAACATGGATAAAAGAACATCTGAGGACACATGTTTCTGAGTTGTCACCAGTGAGGAACACGGGACTCACCTCTTCTGGGTAAAGTTTCTACCTGCAATTGGAAAACACATCTCATGTAAAGCTCAGCAGAAGGCACTGGCATTTTGGCACTGGCATTTTGGCACTGAGTTGCAGGGAACATCCACACAAAGATGCTTTGGTCCTTGTTTTGGTGTCTGTGGCTCTATAGAAGGGCATTGGAGCCTTCCCTCCAGCCCAAATTAAACCAACTGCTTTTGTAGGTTTACTTTGTCTTTTCCTCAAATTACTTTAAGTTAATCCAATTTCATGGGCTTTCGCACTTGGCTGGAAATACATTTTAAAAATATATATAAAAATCCACCTGTTAAATTAGAAGGTTCTCTAAAATACCCACCTTTGTGAAGCAAAAATCTGACACGGTGACACAGCCAAGGCAATGTTATAGGAAGTGGAATAGGGCACATGAAAGGCTGTTTACATCTGTGCATTAATTGCTTCATTATGTCAGGTTGCTAAAAACAACTCTTAGAAGCAATATTGGTCTTGTTGGTACAGTAATAAAATATGCTGTTCTTACTGCATCTACACTTTTGTTCAGTGGGATGACAAAAAGTGGAAGCAGTAACTATAATATGGACAGAATTTTACTGAATAAGTAGCATATATTTCTGTGTTGTTCTGGGTGCCACAAACCAACAGAAGTCCAACCTTTTCTCCTCAGTCCTTTTTCAGCCCTTCTCAGCATCCACAGGTATTGAGAGTTGGTTGCCTATACAGTAGGTATCAAGAGGCAGCTAAGGGAAGAAACGGCCCCTCGTGCATGCTGGGCTGTAAACAGCTCTGCAAGAACAAATGATCAGCACTGTGACCACGGGCACATTCAGTTCAGTGTCCTGCTTGTTCTTGGTGTGCAGCAGCACTGCAGGGAATGGCTCTCCTTGGGGCCATCTATTCCGGCCCTCATCCCCAAAGGGTGCCAGGTCTGGTTGAACTTTGTAGTGTAGCTATAATACAAAGGTCTAAACCATACACCTGGGCTCATGTGATAGCCAGATGCAGATCCTTCCAGAAGGAGATTCATCTAATTTTCCAGACCTGTCCCTGAAAGTGCCCATCTCTTTCCATTCACTACAAGGCAATCTTGAACAATCAGCTCTAAGTACTCACAGATACAGAAGTTTTAGCAAGCTAAAGGTGAAAGTTCCTGCTTAGAAGGGAACACGTTCGCCATATAGAAAGTATTATTACTTCTGTCTTATGAACAGGCAAAGAGGCTGTTACTTTCCTATTCAGTGTCCTGTGATCAGTTTACAGCTGCAATAGGTACCACACGCACTTCAGTACATTAACCATTAATAAACTATTAAGTTACTCAGGTGTATAAGTTTACGTAACAGCATGGCATTGAGGGTTGTTTTTAACATGATTATAACTTCAGTAATTGAATTCATAGCTCAGATTTCAGTCTCTAATAAAACCCACATCTAATATTTAGCAACTGATCTCCAGATTACTGTTATTTTTCCTACTGATGCTTAAATATTTTTGAAAGATTGATAAGTAATTCTGAAAACGGTCAAACTGCACCTGACTTCAGCATTTGGACATAATGATTTGAATGCAACGGATGTCATGTTTATGTCAGAATGATGCATGAGTCATGTTATTCTGCCATGTTAAAGGAACACTTGTTATTTTTAGAATTTGGCTTATAAACCAGCAGCATTTCCATTTGCTGCCCAAGGGTGAAAGAGTAGCTGTCATTTTACTGACAGTGCATACTGCACCATATGTTTGTCCCTGAACTCCTGCAAAGTTGGGTGAAAAAGACAAATGCAAAGTGAAACTTTCCTTCTCTCACTCCCCCTTTGTCTTTTTAAGCATTGGATCTTAGGAGAATTGTTTACATGGTTAATCTGGTCATTTCCTCAAACAGAGCCCAAAAAATCAGTCTATGAAATGGGCAGATGTGTTTACAGTGGTTTTAAAAGCAGCCAAAGTTTACAGTGGTTTTAAAAGCAGCCAAGCTTTTCAAGGATTTTTAGTGTTGACCCACAAGACAACAGCACTATGGGGAACTGACATTCTAAGGTTACCTAACTCTGTATCAACACTGCTGGCAAATTCATCGATTTGTTGGAACCTGTGTCTGCTATGTATAGTTTTCCGACCATAATGCCCCTCAGTTTTAACTTCTCTTTCAACAAGATAAAACATGTTTTTGTGTGACAGCTTCCTGTGCTTTTGCTATTGTTGTTGCCTCTTTGAGAAAGACTTTATAAAAAGAAATGGATTTAAATTGTCTAGTCATCTTAAAAAAAAGAGAGCTTTCTTAATTTGGAAAGGAATTAGGATATGAAGAACGTTGTATTGTGCTTTGGAAAGCACAAAACATTTCTTTTGTGTCCTGGTTTTTTAACACTGCTTGACTACATTCAGATATTTTTATATAGCCCCTGTGGTCATTATTTGTTTAAAGTGGACATCCTGGTCTAAATTAATTCTTCATGCAACTCTGCTGGTTTCTTGTAAATTGTAACTAGGGTGACATTATCTCAGTTTTCTATTCACTTTTTACTATAATAAAGAAGTCATTGTGACAAAAATACAACAATAAGAAAAACTCAGCTCCCCAGAAAATCCTTCATAGAAAATGAGATTTGATGGACCAACTGGAAAAAACCCAAACTCACCTGTATTAGCTGTCCAACGCAAGCATCAGCCGAAACAAGAGGAGGATGTGGCTTGAAAGCAACAGTATATGTGAACAGCATATTTATGACTAAGGATTTTTAAAAAGAAGTGGGTATCAATTTGGGAAAGAAGTGGATTAAAATTGGGAAAGGGAATAAATAACACCTGGCCTCAACAAAACCCCCATTTCTGTTCCGTTGTTCTCACAGTGCATAACTAAACTTATCTTTTTGCTTAATTTTAAAGCTTCTCCTTAAATATTAATTTTTTTTTTACTTAAATATATAGATATGTTTGCAGATAAGTAGAGGGAATAGTGCTTCTGCTGAATAAGTCCCTGGTGTAAGGGAGGAACAGAGAAGTGAATTTGGGCACATGCAAGCCTCCTGTTTCTGATGCTCAAATTACTTGTCTCAAGCTGGCTATTCTCTGAGAGCAATATCCTGAGCCCAAGCTCTCCAGATGTGTTACTTATCTGCAGGTTAATGGAGTGGCTGACATAAGACAGGTGGCTTTTACCTGTTCATGTTAAGGCTTGGGAATTTTATAGAGTGGTCAGTTTTAATAGTAATGAAATGGTGGTTTTTGTCAGATATAAAATATTTGAAATATGTAACTATCCTTTAATATTAATATTGTTCTCCAAATTGAAGTCTGTCACCTTTTCTTCATTAAATAGAGATAATTCATAGCCACTGTCTTTGGCCAGCTGTTACTTTAAATCAGCTTCACATTACTGAGAAAAATGTTGTACTCAGTGATTTATTGGTATTTTTCTTCTATTCTGCTACCTGCCATCATTGACAGGTCTGTCCTAGCTTTTTTTTCACCTACAGGAGACTTCTTTTAGGAAGGAAAATGAAACATAGCAATGGCTTTTGCTCAGCTACTGAAAAAGATTTGATGCTGCATAACTGCAAGGAAAGAGAGTTTGACAAGTTTTGACTCCTGGCAGAGTATAACTGTACTGAATGAGTTTTTATCCATCATAAGATGATGTGACTTATGCCACCAAAGAGGCTATGGCAGCATGGAGCTGACTCTTCCTAATGCTAAGTCCATCGTATTCACATACACAATTCCAAATAAACTGTGGCACTTTTAATAATGAGTCTTATGGAGTCATTCAGGTCAGGAAGTGCTCAATGGATAAGAGGCAGAAGATCAGAGAGGTGGAAACTCACAGCATAGAATTAGCGGTGAACTAGAGATGCTCCTTGTCCACCCATGGGAGCTGGAATAATTCCCCAGCTTCCATCCTCTAATGGCTTATATCTAACTCCTAGGAGAGCAAAGTCTGAAAATATAAAAATGCACTTCACGCCTTATGAAAGAGAAAGCAGACAATTCTCAAATGTATTGTTTAAAGGACCATGAATAAAAGTATTTTTAAACACTTGGGAATAACAATATTGCAATAAAACACTGAGGTAGTGAGACAACATCCTGCGCTTAACAGCCTCATGAATTGCATCAGATATACTTATTTTTTTAAGCAATGTCTGTTTCTATTCACCAAGATAATAACTCACCCTGAAAGCTTTATTGGGTTTAATTATGGGAATACTCTGAACAAACCAAACACCTTTTCTTCCTTTAAGGAGCCAGAGCCGGCATTGCATCAGGGATTGTCATGCACTCATACCATGAGGCAAACTGGTGAACCTGAATCTCTTAGCCCACTCAGGAGCTTTATGGTTTTAATTTTTACACTGCAAATGGACTAATTAGATTGATGTTTTTCATCCGACATCCATCCCACTGTCACAACTGCTATAGCTGGTCCTGGGAAGTGAAATTTTGAGTAGTGTGTAGCATTTGCATATATGTTGACAGACACTAGATTAAAAAAAGTATTTTTTACTTTAACAGCATATGAATGAAAGTACTGAGTTGTTTTGAACCATTCTTTGGAATTTTGCAGCATATGACTATTTTAATAACCCTATTAATAACCAGGTCTGGTTTTCCTCTCATAAGCTGCAAGCAACTACAACAGAATTGCACCAGCATAAGAAACGATAGAAAAATAGTTGGAACAATTGAAAATAACTGTGTGGAAATTGCCTTCTGTTTATGTGCAGTTACTAGACTAAAAGGAGGCCAAACAGAGTGTAGTCGCTGTGACTCACTGCACAGCTCCAATCTCAGCAAAGCACCTTTGGAGACCTGGGCAGAAAGATAGTGGCAGTATGCTTCCTTTATTAGAAAAATCCTACCCACAGAGGAAAATAGGAGGTAATAGTTTAGTCATTAGCCAAAACTAATGTAGCAGGTGAAGACTTAGACAATGGAGTAAAGGACAGCCACTAATTCCTGTAGAAGAGAGAATAACAGTTTAAGAGGGAATATCTCCCTTCCTCCTCCCACCAGGAGCCGTGCTGGGTCCAAACAGTGATCCAGCAATGCTAACGGTCAACTGGCATTACCACATAGAGAGCCCCGCTTCAGGCAGGTCTTGGAGGCCCTGGTCTGCGCTGGCACTGGCTGCCAGCAGGGCTTCCTCATGGCTGCAAACGTATTCCATTTTCCTCCTTGTTTCTTGCACCAGCCTCAGCATGAGCACAAAGAATGGCTGAAACTAACTTTGGGCAGATTTCCTCACGGGACTGCGTCTGAGTTCTTTACTGAGTGTCTTTTTCTTAATTTCAGCAGCAATCTAAAGAGAAGACACTTGTTTCACTTCACAAATTAAAAAAAAAAAAAAAGAGGCATGGAAAATGTTATTATTCAATGTTACAAGGGAGAATGGGGGAAAAAAGCCCTGTGAAAAACACTAGAAAAAAGGTACAGCAATAAGAGAAAGAGAAAGGTGCAGAATATCGCAATGCTGCTTCTTGGTTTTCTTTTACTCTTGAAGGCACGTGTAGTGGGTTGACCCTGGCTAAACACTAGATGCCCACCAAAGCTGCTCTATCACTGTCCTACTTAACTGGATAGAGGAGAGAAAAAGACTCCTGGGTTTAGGTAATGACAGGGAGAACTCACTCACTAATTGCCATCATGGGCAAAACAGACTCAACTTGGGGAAATCAATTTAATTTATTACCAACCAAATCAGAGTTGAGAAATGTTGCTTTCACAGAGACTTGGGTGACACGGTTTAGTGTGAGGCGTCCCTGCCCATGGTAGGGGGGTTGGAACTTGATGATCTTAAGGTCCTTTCTAACCCTAACTATTCTATGATTCTCCCTCCTCTCTCCCAGCTGCTGTTGAAAAACTACTTCCTCCCTATACCCTTTCTTAAATACCTTATCTCAGAGCCACTACCACCATCACTGATGGGCTCAGCCTTGGCCAGAGGTGGGTTGTGTTGGAGCTGACTGGCATTGGCTCTATTGCCTATGGGGAAGTTTCTGGAAGCTTCTCACAGAAGCCACCATTGTAACGACCCCAGTACTAAAACCTTGACATACAAAACCTAATACAACACTTAATGGATATTAAGCGTTCAAGAGGATAAAAGGATTGCAGTGATGGGCAGGATTTTCCTGTAGGATTTTACTTCTTGATCTTCCTTCAGAGATGACTTGAAACCGCTGGCCTCAGAGTGAGTATTCCTTGTCATCATGTGCTGCTGGGCCACATTGCTTCATCTGTGAAAACAGTAAGACTCTGGGTTTTATGAAGCCTCATCATTATGAGAGAAGCGTGTCAGCATGCAAGAGTAAGAGGTGATATAATGACAGGAGAGTATTATGGATAAGAATTTTCAAGTGGCACACTTTCTTATAAAAAGATTAGAGAAGTGAATATATTTTTATAACTACAGTGCACTGTTAATATTTTTTAAGCTTTTTCTAATCTGTCATTCACCTTGAATATCCAGTTGTGCTCCGTATCCTCTTACTTGACACATGGCTTCATCATTAGTTGTTATTGACAACTATTTGCAGCCGAGCAAGATCGGTTGTATAACTAGAGCCTCTTAAACTAAATATATATTAATTGTACTTTCAATTTATGAATAAAGAAATTAAATATTAGTTCCATTTTCTTCTACATAATTGGACATTTCATTAATTAATCCTTATGATTTACAGACCACTTTTCATTAGGTTATTTCCACCTGTAAGATGAAAATCGGCAAAATCATCTGCACTGATGTTCTGTTTTTTGATAGATATCAGATTCTGAGAAGGCAAAGTTTAAGACTTATCTTAGCCTATTACTGTAGCGTTTATTAGACACCAAAACACAGAAAACTTGTTGTACTTGACAAGACATTAATAATTCAAAAATACATTGATCAGCATCTAATGATTTTATGGTTCTAACCTTTAGATCTTAGAAGTTATAAGCAAAAGGTAAGAGAAGAAACACAAGTCTTATGATCTTCCCTGTAGATCTAGAGACAGATGCCTCTGACACCAGGCACCCTGGTAGGCTGGAGAAAAAAGGCTTAGGTCCCACTTCATGTACCAGATATTTTATAGTAATTTAAATATAGCAGATCTGTTCAACAGAGCAATTGTAGATGTCACTTCAAAATTACTGAGTGACCACAGCATAAACTTCAATTGTGACAATGGTAAAGAAGATGCATAAACGAGAGATGACCATCTTTAAGTCCAGCCACCTCTCTACTTCAGGGTAATCCTAGAAAACCATTTCCCACCTAGCTATAAATGCATCCTGCGTGGATTTTTGTTGCATCAGCTTCTATTATCTCTGCAAAACTTGCTGTTGAGGATTCCAATTTATGGCTGAGTCTTCTTTCAAACATGACTGCATAGACTGTAATAAAATACATAATTCGACTGACGACATGAACAGGTAGTGGTTGCTGCTCATATGCATGAATGAAACTATCTTTCTCATGGGATATCTTTAAATTCTTGTTTTTTAGTTTAATCTGTTATCTTGGCTGGGAAACTAAAGAACATGGGATTAAATATAAATATTTCAAGAGCCAGGAGATTCAGAGAAGGAGCGATATGTTAAGCATACCAGTTATTTCATAAAACTTTGTATGTCCAAGAGATTTTTTTCCAAAGCACCATAAAAAATGCAGTTTAAAACAAGAGACCTACTTTCCATCACTGGAGTTAAGAGACTGACAAGTTCACAGTATCTGGGAACACTGGCTCATTCTGCTCTTTTGTAGTCCCATTTTACAGCAGTATGTTGTTTCCACCATTTTATGGGAAAGGCGAGACATTCGTATTTTACTCCTTTCTGGAGAGCATAAATTAGCAGAACAACTTCCATCTTTTTTTCCAGATGTTTTAATATTTCCTCTTCATTTTATTATCACAAGTCCATGGGGCTTCATGCAGACTTTGTGAGGGAATAAATGTCTTAAACCTATGCTGAACAAGAACAACTTATTTTTGCCTATTTAAAAGCAGGATTAACCCTGACGCGTAACTGTCCTGTATGCTATCCTAAAGCAGGAGGATAATGGGAGTTACAGTTTCTAGAGGAGAGTGGAACTATAAAGCAGTAGCAGAACATTCTAGGAAGAAAAAAGCCACCTTATCTTCATGAAGGTGAAGGAAGAAACTGGGTCAGTAGCAAGACACTGACTTGTGGTTCCTGAGAGAGCCAGAGCAGCATAGTCTAAAGAATATCCCATATTTGCCTTTGAAACTGAGAGCAAAATCACATGATATGGTCCTCATGACATTTTCTTCCTCACAAGAAATCAGTAGATGGAGGCTTCCAGCAGAGTGGGAGACACGGCAATAGTGTAGATGGTAGGAACTTAAGGAAACAGGGATCAGGTGAGGATCTCTGGGGGATCTCGTAGCTGAAGCTCAGATGTGAGGACAGCAATGTATTGAGAGTCAGAGATTCAAATTCTTTCCCAGTTTAGACAGAGAAAAGACCTAAACACTCCCCAGATCTAACACGTGCAGTTTGGCTTTGGCCTTTTGTCTATGTCTAAGTAAAAACATGGGTAACCTCATCTACTGATCTATGCAAAAGTATTACAGACTTACCTTGGACTTCTCCCATGGCTGCTAATGTTTTGCTTCTTATGAAAGAGCATAAACAGTGGCCCTGATTAAAGCCCATTCTTCTTGCTGACAGGGCTATGAGCACAAGTGAGTCAGAGTTCAGTATGTCTGTGTTTATATTGGGTATGAAAGGTGAGGATAAGTACCAAAGGCAATCTTTCTTTAGAACTGAAAGTGCTCCATTATGGCAAAGATTTAACCTCCTCTCTGGCTTCTCAGAGGTGATCTTTCTCTCAAATTGGTGAGCTTTCTTTAGAAGAATGAAGGCAAAAAGAACAGCAGTCTCTCCAGTACATATCTCAGGTCAGTTAGGTGAAATCTCCACTGCTGTAAACGTCTGATCCCATGTTTTCAGCAAACTACAGAATGGAAGGAAACAAAATGAAAAGCCAGTAACTAAAACCTATACAAATCAGGACACTTTCCCTTCTGGGAGTCCTGCTCTGGAGTCTTTCTTAGGTCACTCTTGGAAGTGTGAAAGGATTAAATTAACTGTCTTTTTGTGCAATGTAATGCCACTGGTGAGTGTATAAACACTACAGTATGTGTAACTTCTAGCTTCATTCATTTCATATGGGCAAGGATAGAATATAGTCTGCTTTCTACTAACACTCCTGTAGATCCTGTATACAATATTGCTCTTTAATATTAAGCAATGTTAAAACTCATATTTTTTACAAAAGAAGGCAATAACTGGGTGTCCCTCACTAGACAAATTCATACACATTCATGCAGTGGACAAGGTAAAACCACTGTAATCTTACAAACTTAGGTATTCGTATGTTGTTCACTAGATATTAATTAGACATCCCCTAGTTTCCATCTTCTACTGCTTATTCCCAAAATCTTCACCTGTGAAGTTTCCTGTGTTCTTAGTAGACAGAACAAAATGCCTCACACAGAAGAAGATGTAACTTTCTATCAGATAAATGAACTAATTTCAGCAGAAGGTTCAGCCTGCATAAATGCCTGGAAAGAGGAGACAAGATTTTGGAAATTTATTTGCACAGAGATGAAATTTAACCACTTGTACTCACATGTCTCTCCAGTACTGTTGAACTGCTCTTATAATGCCAAGAAAAAGAAATGGGCCAGTTACCCTGGGGGAAATTTTTCCTCTATGATCTTTTTCCTTCTCACATATCTTCAGGATCCTATGTGAATCTCTTCTGGTTGCAAGTCATAGCTTTGCTTCTTTGAAGTGGTCTCCCTATAAGTTCTGGTGAAAATGTCTCGACTCTGCTGTGTCTCCTATCTGTGTAATTATAGTTTGTCTTTTCGTTTAAGAAAGAGAACATTTTAACAGCGCTTTAGTTTAACAGACAAAACCCCAGACCTTTTGAAGTTCAGAATAACCTGTGTTAATACTCAGATGTTGAAACACAACTACAGTTCTAAAAGGAAAAAAAAAAAGTCATTTTATCTTGCAGTAATCTTCCATTCACTCACAGCCACTTTGAAAGCACATTAGATTTCTCCTAGAACATCCCTTGGGCCTTGGTAAGGAAAGGGCAATGTTAGGTCTCCTAGCCTTCAGCATAGGGTGCTGTGTGCTAAATGTCTGTTGAGGATGGTCTGTTCAAACTGTGATTCCTGAGCTGTGCCAAGAAAGCATGATAATGATTTCCTACTCTAGACCAGCATGTTTCCATGGCAAAGCACATTCCTGGGCACCTTTTTACTAGTAGAGAATATGAGAACTTGGCCTTTTGATATATGAAGGGAGCTTATAAGAAAGTTGTAGAGAGATTTTTTTACCACAGCCTCTAGTGACAGGACAAGGGGCAATGGTTTTAAACTGAGAGAGGGTTGATTTACACTGGGCATAAGGAAGGGTTTTGCTACGATGAGGGCGGTGAGGCAGTTGAACAGATTGCCCAGAAAAGCTGAGAATGCATTATCATTGGATATGTTCAAGGTAAGGTTGGATTGGGCATTGAGCAACCTGGTCTAGTGGAAGGTGTCCCTGCCCATGGCAGGGGGTGATGGACTATATGATCTTTAAAGTACCTTCCAACACAAACCTTTCTATGATTCAAATTGTCATGTCCAAAGAGAATCATACCCCACCAATTTCTCCCATTACAAAAAATAGAGTAAGTGAAGATCATTAAAGCCTATATTTACATGCATCAAGCTTAGGCACTTTATCTTCCGTAGCTCAGTGCATTAGTTTTTTAAAGGAAGAAGATTCGACTAGCCAGGTCTCAGATTAAGTTTCTTCAACTCCAGGAGTTATGGCTGTGACGTTGGGAATTGTGCATTGCTTCCTTCATAAGGCACTGGTGGTAGGGAAAAGCATTACCTTTTATTTGACTAACAGAATAGCACGAATAGGCAGGCTTTAAAGACACAGACTCTTCTTCACACCTGAGCAAGAAGTAGGGCATATGAAGCACAGACTAAGAGCAACAGCTCTGAATTTAAATGTGTTACGATAATCCATGAGAAAGTTAGGAAGAAACAGTTGTCTAATACTTTTGGATGAGAGCATGATGCTAGTAAATGGAGGTGTAATAAGGCTGTTGCTTTCTATGAGATACAGAGAGAGGTCAGAGTGAGCAGTACTATCCTTGAATTTGACAGAAAAGCCATATCTTTGTATCCATAGCTTTTAGCAGTCAGTCTAATTACCTATTTCAGTTCCCAAAGATTTTTGGAGGAGATGGGAGAGCCATTTTATAGGCCACCCTCAGGGCTCAGGACTGGGACAAAAAATGTTTTCTTACTGGTACCAGGCTACTTCTGTCCTCAAGTGAGGTTTCCATGACATTGTACAGTAAGTGTTCAGTCAGCTCATGACATGTTTATGTAAGGGAGTGCAACACTAATGCAATAATCAAGAGCTATTATTCTACAAGAACTCTGAAGCTGCCTTTGAGAAACTGCTGTGTGATCTTAAATAACTCAAGAGGATCAGGAGTTTTCTGTGAGAAGGATCACATTTCTGATATAGCAGCATTTCAACCTATCACTCTTGAAGCGGTTCTGCTCTCCTGATGGTGTATTTTTCCCAGTCACATGTGGCAGCACCTCTTTTTTGGATTTTCCTGGAGATCTCCCATCCCTGCTAAAAAAACCTAGAATCACATAAACATACATAATGATATTTCAAAAGTTAAGGGTGTTTCTCACTCATCTTTTTTTTCAACCCTCCTTCAAATCTGATCTATATTCTTTGCTGCTTCCCTTCAGGAAACAATTTCTGAAGGAGGAATTTTCATTGTGTCAATAGGTTCTTGTTGCCTAGGAACATTTTTCAATTTGCCACTGTGTAGGCATTTAGGTCACCAGTGAATTAATCTTTTTCAAATTATAGTTATGTAGTCAATCATCAATTCTGAACTATCCCATTGAGATTTGGCAGTACAGTACTTAGTTGCTCCGGGATTGAAAAGTTAAATTGAATGTTCTGCTTGTGAAGAAATTCTGTGAAAGAAGAAGGAAAATAGTGTTGGTGCACAATAAGTAAATATCAGTGCATTGCAATAGTAAATGCAGATGTTTTCTAACCTAGGCTGAATTTACCAGCGGTGTCTAAAGGACAGATACTGCTCCCATTAGGGTTTTAGCAAAACTCCCTCACTTAAAGAAAGCAAGATAAGGTCTTATCAGAGCAAAGGGAATTCAGTCATCGTTCAAACTTTCTTCTTAAGATCAATGAAATTTTTCCGTATTTCGTGCTCAGACATGCAGAAGTAATGACTTTCCTTCAGTAAAGGCTGTTCATGCTCATCGTTCCTGAAATATATGAAAAGAATAGAAAAAAGAAAACTTGCTTTGATTAGCAAGAAAGTTATTTCATACATCAATACTGTATTTTCAGTATCTAGAATACAGGTCTTCTAAGAAATTATAAAAGTCCCATATCTTCTACTGATTGCTACCTCATTTTTAACACATTACTGGGAAACATGGTTTGTAATTGAGACCCACCTTGTGACCTCCCTGATAACTGAATCTGCTCTTTCCTGGAATATTCTAAAGGATGAAAAATAACATTGGGTAAATGATTATTCAGAAAGTGCCAACAGACACCTATCTTCCCCTCCAAAGATGAGCTCTGCCTATTGGCATCTATATATCATCACTAAACCTCAGAGCATTACAGGGATGCCCAGAATTGAATGCCATATTCCAGGCATGATTGTGATAAAATATGTAAAAAGGAATATGAACTACCTTGCTCTGTAATGCATCTCTGTACTTGCTGCTCAATTTAGCAAAGGGATTTCAATTTTTATTATGAGGAAGAAATTCTTTACTGTAAGGGTGGTGAGGCACTGGAATGGGCTATCCAGGGAAGTTGTGAATGCTCCATCGCTGGTGGTGTTCAAGACTGGATTGGACAGAGCCTTGGGTGACATGGTTTAGTGTGAGATGTCCCTGCCCCTGGCAGGGGGGTTGGAACTAGATGATCTTAAGGTCCTTTCCAACCCTAACTATCCTATGATTCTATGATTCTATGTTGTGTGGGACAATGTCAAACACTTTGCACAAGTCCAGGTAGATGATGTCAGCTGCTCTACCCCTGTCCATCAGTTCTGTAGCCCCATCCTAGAAGGCCACCAGATTGGTCAGGCAGGATTTCCCCTTAGTGAAGCCATGCTGGCTGTCACCAAGCACCTTGTTGTTTTTCATGTGCCTTAGCATGCCTTCCAGAAGAATCTATTCCAACATTTTGCCAGGCACAGAGGTGAGGTTGACTGGTCTGTAATTCCCCAGGTCATCCATTTTCCCCTTCTTGAAAATGGAGGTTATATTTCCCTTTCTCCAGTCATCGGGAACTTCACCTGACTGCCATGATTTTTCAGATATGATGGACAGTGGCTTAGCAACTTCATTTGCCAGCTCCTTCAGGACCCGTGGATGGATTTCATCAGGTCCCATGGACTTGTGTATGTTCAGGTTCTTAAAATGATCCCAAACCAGATCCTCTCCTACAGTGGGCCCAGGGTCTTCATTCTCACTGTCCCTGCGTCTGTCTTCCAAGACTTGGGTGGTATGGTCAGAGCATTTGCCAGTGAAGACTGAAGCAAAGAAGTCATTAAGAACCTCAGCCTTCTCCAAATCCAGGCTAGCCAGTTGTCCTGATAGCTTCTGGAAAGGGCCCACGTTGTCCCTAGTCTGTCTTTTATTTGCAATGTACCTATAGAATCCCTTCCTGTTATCTTTAACATAGATCAATTAAACTTAAGATCAATTTTATGCAGCTAATAGTTTCCTTGGTAGTTTTACTAAATAGTTGCCTACTTCTGTGTTACTCTTGCAGAAGCATGAACATTGCTCAACTTGGCTTTAAGATCTGCATCTGATATAGATGAGCTGCATTGGACATGAGTTAAACATGTCTATAATTATCTCAATAAATGGCAACCCATCATCAAATCTGCCTCTCCCCTTAACTTACAAACCTAGCCATGAATCCTTGCCTTTTGTTCAAGCAGGCTGGCCAGCAACAATATAGAACAATACCAGCTTTCTGCTTCTGCAATAGTAAGTGACATCTGCCTTGTCATCGTCTTGAAATCCAAGCGGCTATGGCTTCCTTCATGTGTGATATATATTCTAATGCACCATGTTGGCTTTGCAAAGCCTACGTAAGCATTTCTATGTCTCTCTTATGCAGACTTGAAGACAGACGTACACATACACACACTCTGAGCAGTAAACCCAGTTGTGCATCTGGTATGTTCTTGCCATGCCTGGACCTGTTTGAACTTACAAGTGACCTTTTCCTGAACTGTTTTCTGCTGTGACTGCCAGACCCCTTGTTAGCTATCATGTATAATTTTACAGCCAGTTAGGCACACTACACATTGATTGCTTCTTTTCCCTGCTGTACTTATCCTTAACTTTCAAATAGCTTTATTTTATCCTTTACTTTCAAATAGCTTTATTTTATAGTGGCATATATTGTAAAAGAATAGGATGGAGGGTGGCATATAAACTTTCCAGTAGGCAGATGATATTCAGCTGGTAGCATCGTAGAAGACAGAAGCCTGTGGATTTTGATGTCAGCTACAGTACTGTGCTTTTGAGAGGATGACAAGTTCACGTCTGAACTTTGCTTCTGCCTCTGCTTAGCTGGACTATCCTTTTTAATCTTCTGCAGATTTTCTTATTACCTTTCCCACCTCTGGATCCAGATGCTCACAGTCTCTTTCTTTCCAGTACACCTCAATGTGCATGACATCTTAGAATCATAGAATAGTTAGGGTTGGAAAGGATCTTCATCTGTAACTTTTCATTACTACTTTCTCCTATCTATTTGAACTGCTTACAGTTGAAACTTCCAGCTTCTTGATGGCTCTGCATCCTACCCTGTTTCCTTCCTAGTTTCTGATCCCACTGATTTCCCTCCTCATCTCTTTTCAGCCAGCCTTTAGACATCATAAATACAAAATCCAGTCCGTGTCTCCACAATTTCCCAGTGAATTCTGAAAATAGAAGAAGCATTATTAAAGGAATAGTGAATAACAAGTGTCGGTCATGAGGCAGTTGTAGAGTTTGTTGGCTGATTGCAGAAAGCACTGAAGTCCAGCAAAAATTACAGGTTGCAACACCTTCTACCTTGTTTAAAACTGTGCTAAACTTCCAATTGTCCAGTAAAATTAGGATCATATTCTCTATCAACAGAAAGTAATATGCTGAATTAACTTGCATTAAATTGTAAGGGGAAAAAAAGCTAGCAAGATCTTATTTCAACAAAGTTCTAGGTCAAATCAGTAAAACCTCTCCTAAAAAGTAATTCAAAGAACCAATGAAAGTGGAGTGTCTGATGAGATGTGCTTTTTAATAGTTTAAACAAAATTACATTGGCCTCCTCAGAATAATTTCCTCAATGTAATACTGTGCTTAAAGACATGAGTAGCTTATTTTAACTTGTATCTTCCTCTGGGGAGTATTTGTTTTTGCGTTAAGGTTGATTTGTCATGCTGGGTCTATGTATGCAAATAACACTTTTGAGAAAAACTTAAGGCACAGTGTTGGTAAACAGATTTCAAAGCTGATGACACAGTGGGATTATTTAGATGCCCTGTGACACCCGTATTGACACACAAGTGTGATCTTGTGTTTTCTGATTGTTTTCAGAGTTCACTGTGCAGAAGCTGGGAAAGCATTTGGGGGTTTGACATGAAGGCATGTGTGCCATGCAACTACCCCACCTTGCAAAGCAATAACCCAACTAGCTCTTACTCAATCTTGTGAAAATAGAAGACTGGGATTAAAGGTGAACAAAATCAGAGAAAGCTGAACCAAGAGCTGTCACTTGTTACTACCTTTACCCTCTAGTTCTATATTTAGTGCGGCAATGAATATAGGAAGCCTTCAGTGCACAAACTGAGGAATAGCGCTACCAAAAGCATTAGTCATTCTTTCATAAATCTGGTGTAACTGTAGGGAGAATCAGGTCATTATACTTACCTTGCAGTTACACTGGGTTGACGTTATTATTCTTGGCTATACTGTATAACAGCCATCTTTCTTAATAATTAACCATTAAAAGACTGCAGTACTTCACCATGGAATCATATAATAGTTAGGGTTGGAAAGGACCTTAGGATCATCCTGTTCCAGTACTTCACCATGATACTGTAAGATTTGTTTTGCACTGCAGATGGAAGAAGAATCTCCCATAGGATTTCTTTCAGAGTATGTGCTGTATGTACAATACTGCAGCCCTACAACCACTTGGCTTAAGATGCAGTTAAATGAAATCTTTATACTGCTTCTTCTGTTCTAAAGGGCATTCAAACTTAAGCAAAGAGAAAATAGTTAAACAACCTTAAACTAGCTCTTCAAAAGTTATAATTTAGAAGTTTTCCTTCAGAAAAAAAAAAATGTGAATTCTGGCTGAAGAGAACCTAGAATGCAAAAAATACCCCCAACTAATAATATGCCACTGTAATTCAGACTAAACTTGGCTTCCAAGCCTATGCATATGTCTCCAGCAAGAAGAGGTCCTCTCCAGTTCTTCAGTTCTGAGTGATTTCTGCTAGACAAGGCTTCAAAGTACCAAGTCCTCTGTTAAATTTTCATTGCCTATATAGTCAGTCAAAACTCCTATTGAATACACTATAGGCTTCATCCAGATTCTTTCCAACATTGTGATAAGCTCCTCGTTGTGTGAATATCACCCACAGGTTTTGTAAGAAATATTTCTTTACATGACAACTTGTACATTTAAGAGGAAACAATTTTTGCTCAAAAATGACTTTTGTGAGTCTCAGAGCTAGCACAGCTCCAGCCAGCCTGACTCAACAAATAAGTAAAAGCCCCTAAATAGCTGTCCTGCCTTCCTGCAGTCCAGAAGCAGGTGACTCTCCAGGTGACGGGTGCATCCAGCTCTCCATGTTCCCTGATTATGGCAGTGGCATCTACACAGGGAGCGTGGTGGCCAAAGCCCAGGGGGTGACTGAGCAGGACTGGTTAATGAAAAGCACTAACCACCTGGGCTCCTGGCAGGCTTGTTAAACATTACTATTTGCATGCAGAGATGAAAGCCCAGCACTGCACATTACCTCTAATTGTTTTCTTTTTACATCTCTTAAATACACAAGAAATTAAACTGCAGGGTTATATATTACAAGGTATTATAGTGTATAAATGTGAAATAGTGGTCATTACACACATACGTCTACTGCAGCTTTTCCATTCAGTGCATAAAGAATATTCACACTAAACCCTATTTTTTTCAGCAGCAAGTACTTCAAGTACCAGTTAAACAAACAGTCACAGATACAGAACCATATGAAGCAACTTCTATTCTTAGACCCTGTCATGACAGCAATACGCAATCACATTTTACTGGATAAAATACTTGAAGTATTTCCAGTGTCTTAACATGATGTATGGGCTAACATTTTTCGTGTGTTGGGTTTTTTTTTTTTTTGTCAAAACTCTATTTAGGTTTAGTTTGTTGGGTTTTTTTTGTTCTTTTTGTGAAAAACCTGTTAAACCTGCCTGGATATTCAGGCAAAATAAAATAGCAGCTATTTTTGTGTTGCAGGATCTTTGCCACTAGTGATTAGTTAGAGAATAAATTAGTTTAAATTACAGGATTTTGGGAGAAAAGCTTGCTATGGATTTTATAAATAAACTCCCATTTACTTTTGTAGAAGCTATGCAAGCAGAGCAAAGGAAAAATACTTGACAGAGTTAGCAATATTAAAACTGTAAATGGATTTTTTTGGTTGCTGCTACAAGTGAGAGTGTTAGTATAGACTTGTCTTCCTGGAGTGACTCGTCTCAAATGGCAGGTTACTTACTGTTTGCCATCTTCACAGCTACCCTCCAAACAATTGAATAACACAAAGAATTATGGTTGCTGGGAGAGTCAATAATAAATTATTGGATATAAAAGGTGGCAAGAATTATCCTTGGTAAACAAATGTGCTTGACAAGGAATAATTCATGTCATTATTTATGTTGCCTTTGGTAATGGCTAGAAAATGCACGAGGAAGAAAATAACTAATTACCTTAATTAGGAAATAGTCATGATATCAGCACAAGTTTCCAAGCACTTTTCCTAGAATGGTTAGCTCATCTCCAGCTTTTAATTTGCGTTTTGGTGTTTACTGTTGTTGTAAGGGCTCTGAGGACATGCCACTCCTTGGTATCTGGCTGTGGGGGCTTAGGGCCAGCTTTGGTAGTGGGCTGTTAACTCTTGCACTGATAAACAGGGAGGAACCTCAGTGGAAACCTGTCCCACTTCCTCTGGAAGGGACTTTAAGCTCAGTCTTCCCTGTTGTTCTCATTGAGGTATTTTACAGGTGGCTCCTTGATTCTCTGATTCAATCTGTTGATTTGTTATCATGGCTTAATCTCAGACCTGCCTCACCATAGACACCTTTTTTCCAAATTAAAGATTTCTTCTTTCACTGGGTTGGGTGGATGATCACAGTCCCAGTTTCCAGACCTCTTGTTTCCTTATCTTTGGTAGTCTGGCTGTAGATAGTTCTGGGCAGTCTCACTTTAATCACTCCCGAATAAGATACACCATTAATGATAAACTTTAAAAGGCAGGACTGTGAGACTTAGCCAAAAAACACAGAGGGAGGGCTCTTCTGGGACAGGAATTTTGATGCAAATTGCCTTTTGATTAGAAGAAAATCATGGCAGAGTGTTTATTAAAGAGAAAATCTCATTTATTCATATCTTGGCAGAGGGTAACATTCACACAAGCAATCAAATCTCTCAAAAATTCAAGACAGCTTCTATCTCACCAGCTGCAAGGAGAGTCTATTGCATGGGTCCCCACAATGTCATTTTCAACTAGACTGGGACATGTATGGATTTAGCACCTTAAATACATACAAAAGACTGTCCCACTTGAAAGTAAACTCTAACTGAATCCCAGCAGGAGACAGTACACCATTTCTGCAGGAACAGTTTATATTGGCTGCTCACAGATGTCATATCTCTGCCCAGCTTGGTCTTTCCTGAAGCAGGAACCACACCAGGGTGTCTTGTAGGGAAAGGACAGTCTCTCTTCCCAGGAGAGCACTATCTTCAAGCACACAGTGTGGGCTGGACACAGCAGGAGCTGCCTGAAAGAACATCTAGAGCTGTCTGAAATTTCCGTCCATCACAACCAGTCAAATACTTAGTTGTGCCAGTTCAGTCAATCACCAGGTCAAAGCTGGTCCTTTGTCTCACACTGGTCCATTGGCTCATCCCTTTAGATGACAAGCTCCTGCACCATCCAGGGAATTTATGACTTAAGTGCATAGGTGTGCATGCTTGCACAGCCCTGAAATGCAAATACATCACAATTAGAACTAAAGGACTAACTTTATTTTCCTCCTTATAACTCATTTTCCTGGGTTCAGCAGCAGCAGTAATTTTTCACCTTCTTAGTAGCTGGTGCAGTGTTATGTTTTACACTTTCAGCATGGGAACAATGCTGATAACACTGATGTTTTTAGTTGCTGCTCAGTAATGTTTAGTCTGAGCAAGGACTTTCTGAGCCTCATGGTCTGCCAGGGTGGAGGGGAAGCTGGGAGGAAGCAGAGACAGGACACCTGACCCAAACTGACCAAAGAGGTATTCCATACCACAGCATGTCAGGCCCACTGTATAAACTGGAGGCAGTTACCCGGAAGGGCTAGATCACTGCTCGGCTGGGCTGGGTATCTGTCGGTGGGTGGTGAGCGGTTGTATTCTCTTCCCTTGTTATTTGCCTTGTCATTATTATTATTGGTGGTAGCAGCAGTGGTTTGTGCTATGCCTTAGTTACTAGACTGTTCATATCTCAACCTGTGGGAGTTACATTCTTTCCATTCTCCTCCCCATCCCTCCGGGAGCGGGGGGGAAGAAGCGGGGGGGGGGGGGGGGGGGAGTGAGCGAGCAGCTGCGTGGTTCTTGTTGCTGGCTAGGCTTAAACCACGACAGTTCTTTTAACTTAAATGCCATAGCTTGTGCTGCACTTTTACCTTAAGATACGTTTACTTTCAGAAAGAAATGGGAGTACCGCAATGGCGGTACCACCTGATTCCTGAAAACTGATTCTACACATGAAAATGAAATTTTGAAAACAGGTATTTTATATTACGTATATATTATGCATTGTTGCAGGCAGAGGCGTAATCCACACTAGCCTGGGACTGGTCCTGAATCCTTCGTGTCTTGCAGTTTTTCATACCCATCGATATGGCATCCTTCTCTGGGGAAGCAATGCAGCACCGTGAGGTTAATGCTCAGTAGTTTACATCTGACATTCATTCCTCTCTTCTGTGCTCGCAGCGTGTGAAACAAGGAAGCATCTGCAAGTGAAACAAGTGTGTATTATTTTTTTATTTCATTCATGCAAACCCATGTCTGGCAAGGGCAAAGGCTGGATCCAGTATGTGACAATTATTTATTTGGCTGTTGGGAGTGCTGGCTAATCATCAGACCAAGCAGACCATGGTGTTATGTGTGTGTGTCTGTGCGAGATGTCAAGACAAAGGGAGATGCAACACACATTGGGTAAAAGTGATTTCTTAGGTATGGTTTAGCATCATGTAAACATGACTGAGTTGGCCCAGTTTCTCAGCATATGGCTGAAAATAAATGTGGTTGGATATATCCCCACAAATACTCAGAAGATGCTGTCATGGTCTACAGAGCTGGAACAAGCTGTAGAGATGCAGTGAAGTGAGTGAGTTGTGGGAAGGGTTTCGACTCCTTGTGCCAAAGAAGCATATCGGTACCGGAAAGAGACTTATAAACACATTAATGGTTTTCCTGACAAAGATCTTGAGCATGATAAAACAAAGAAGAATTTATTGTCCAAGAGAAACTTTTAGGTATCTGAATGCCAAGTGACTGGTTTCTTCTCTTTTCTGGTGCTTGTTTTAAGAAATATAGGAAATACTTTACAAAGTGTCTTGGTAAGAGCAAGGCTGGAGTTATTTACACAAAATTAATGAACCTCAAATAATGGTTCCTTGTGTGGAAGAAAAGACGTTTTTTAAAAATACTGTTGAGTCTAATGCTGTGCCTGAGAAGACTGATTTTTTTTATACAGGAAATTCTACAGTTAATTTCAAGATAGTGAAGTTTTTCTCTTAGAAACCAATCAATTTTTCTGAGAAAAGAGTTTTAAGAACTCTTTCTTTTTTGTGAAGAGTTTTCCAAATTATCTAAGATGTTCACTTTTTCCTAAAGCTTCTGAGAAATCAATGAAAATATTGAAAATTAAACACATCTTTTAACATTTATCACAAATGACATTTGGTAAACAGAAAATACTGGAGACAATTTCCAAAGCATTTTCAGCAATATCTGTAAATTCAGATTAAAAAAAAAAAAAAAAAAAAAGAAGAGGAAGAAAGCTAAGAATAACACATCTCTTACGCCCCTGAATTCTTAATGAAGGTGACTTTTTACGTTCTGGCTGGCTTTGCAGACTGTAGGTTGGATGAAATACAGATTTCCTCTGGCAGTTCTTTTGTAAGCTTCTTGATGTGGAAAATGACTATACAGATAATTTAACCTTCCTGGTCTTCTCTCCCTTCCACATCACTCTAAATATTTAGCAGACAATTTGTGACAACTACAGAAAAAGATTATTCCTCATGGATATGCCCTGTATTTCTTTAATCTGTTGCCTTTCTACCAAACTCTCACTAACAATGGGAGTTTATGTTAGTAACATAGAATCATAGAATAGTCAGGGTTGGAAAGGACCTTAAGATCATCTAGCTCTAACCCCTCTGCCACGGGCAGGGACATGTTTTCTGTGTTGCACTCTTGCCTCCAACTCTGATTTGTTTCAACAAAGTGAAGCCTGTTTGGACAAGCACTGTTTAGCCTATAGTTACTCTGAAATTACTTCAGGAAATAGTTAATAAAAATTACGTATTTTTTACAGAAGTACATGTCAGAATTTATCCAAATAAATCTTAAGTAAATTTTCCCCTTAAGTGCATGCGAGGTTTTAACCTCCATTGAAATCTTACCTTATTACTGCATAGATTTCAGGCTTCAGGGTTTTTTTTAAATCAGGGTGGGCGAGATTTATTCCATAAGAAGTATCTCCCATAAAATACAGAATTTCTACAAATGGAATATTGTGCTGAAAGAAGGAACAGTGCTCTTTATTTAACACTGTTGGGCATCTGTTAAAAAAGAAATGGAAAAAGCTGGTCATGAGTCAGTGTGTAGGCTGTTTAATATCTTTAAAAGGATTTAGTAAAACCATAAGTCAAATAAAGAGCAATTTGAGATGACATTTTAGCATCTTTCAGCCATGAAAGGGAAAAAGACAAAGGTCATGTTTTGAGAAAATATGTCTCTAATTTTCATAGAAATTTCCATGCACACAATTTGCTGTTGTCAGAAATCTGCTACACCTCATTGATGCTGTGGTTTTCATTAGGTGTTAAAACATTACTTATAGTCAAGTATAACCATCTCTGTACTAGCTTTCCAGATAAGCTTTTTATAAGCTGGTTGTACTGAGAGTAAATTTAGAAGATGTTCTTTATTTGAAACACAGGAACATGGTGCCACAGTGAAATACAGACCTGACGAGTCCAGTGTAGGGGATCAGGAAATTATTCCTGCATTAGTTTACGCTGGCAGGCAATAGATAACAAAATAACAGAACAAAATGAAAACCTTTGGAAAATCTATGTTTTGTGCAAAATAAATCTTTCACTCAAGTCAGGTACCAAGCTGAGAGGGGTTTTAATGAGCTTTCATTTCTGTCCTGATCTTCCTTGTTTTTCACATTGGAAAAGTCCCATTGAAATTGCAAGGAATATTTGTCATTAAAGGATTTGTAGGGCTTGTGTCAAGACATCTTGGGATAATAAAGAGGATGACTAGGGAATATGAAGTGTATACATTTAGTATGATAAAGGATCTCTTAACTTAAAAGTCTTTATTTTAACAATTTCTCACTCAAATTTCAGAAATACTCAAACTGTCTGTGACATAAACTGGGATGTTATTCTTTAGGAACTGCTTAGATCTGAAAGCAGAATATTTAATCAAACCTCAAATTTATTATCTAAGCACCTTAGTGCTGGCAATATGACCTTCTGCACCTCATTCTAAGGGGAATATTAACTAACTTGGCAACATCTGCCAAATGATTTCAAGATGAAAAGTGCTATGCAATGCTAGATGCTTGTATTATTAGATTATTGTTGATAAAGAAAATTAATTTTTAGGGGAAAAAGTGAATTAGGAGGAAAGTAGTTATGGCTTAGTGATGAAAGTAAAGGAATTACTGTAATTCTTTTTGAATTATTATTAATTATTGAAGTTATGTCTTATTGTATTTCCCATTATGATCCTACAGGGTATGTTTTTAATGTCCGTCTGGTTTTATGTCACTGTCATTCAAATGACTTGCTACTACTATTTGTGTCATTGTGGTGCTGTGTCTTAACGCTGTAACAGGATCCCACTGTCAGACACTCTGCGGGTGAAGTTTTTTTGTGACCCAAAGAACTTACATATGAACATTTGAATAGCCATAAAATGGGAGACATTAGAGAGATGCAGATGAAACCAAAACAAAGACAGCCTTGGTCTACATGCCAGATGTAGCTTATCAAAATAGCTACTCATCTCATCTGAGTTTAGGGTTTTGCTTTGTGGAAGTTGACACATGACCTAGTCACCTCGACTCCTTTTTGAGATCTGTGGGAGAACTCTTGACAGGCAACTAAACTGACCTGGTTTAAAAGTTGACTTAAAAATGAATCAGATCATGTCCTTGAAATGCTTTTTCCTCCATCAAGCCCAAAGGGAGTCCAGCTCTGTGTCTAGCCAATGTCAAAACATCTTACAATCATCTGACTACAAGACAGTCTGGAGGAAGACTGGAAGAGGGATAATGTAGTAGTCCCAAGGATGTTTAGATGCTCTGGGATGATTCTTCATTTGCACTACTACAAACGGGGTCAGATCGAGGCTGATTATACACAAGAACCATAAAACTGAACAGTGACTCCATAGCATAGATGAGGGGCTCTGACTTTATGACATGTTAAGCTTGTGCTCCCAGAAGTAGTAGTGATGGAAACAATTCACAAAAGCCATACAGCTAGTGCATTAATTTATCCTATGAGAACTAGTAAGTGCCCCTTAAGACACTGTAAAAGCCCAACTGACATTGTTTATGGTTTTGTTTTCTCACAGTTTGTTTTAAA
The DNA here is from genome assembly GCA_028858755.1 of Ara ararauna. Lineage (NCBI taxonomy): Eukaryota > Metazoa > Chordata > Aves > Psittaciformes > Psittacidae > Ara > Ara ararauna. The sequence goes on along the minus strand of CM054378.1, from coordinate 125,647,612 downwards.
GATTTTCCAGGAAAAAGGAACTATCAAAAAGTGTAAGCCTAAGCCGTTGGTGACTATAGGTTCATGAGATGGATATCTTATAGAATCATAGAATAGTTAGGGTTAGAAAGGACCTTAAGATCATCAAGTTCCAACCCCCCTGCCATGAGCAGGGATACCTTCCACTAAACCATGTCACTCAAGGCTCTGTCCACCGCCAGAGATGGAGCATTCACAACGTCCCTGGGCAACCCATTTAGTTCCTTCAGCACTAAATGAAAGAATCACATTACAGTTTCTGATTCCTCCATTTAGACTGAGAGACGCGCGTGAACTGATTGTCCAGATCACAATTGAGCTAGAATGCACAGCATCTTGTTTCCAGCCCATGACAAGCCCTGAAATGGGCTAGAAAGGCCAGTAACAGTAAGCCTCACACTCTAATAGAGATGTTGAAAGAGCCAAGAGGGATCTTCCTCACTGAGTGATATCTCAGTACCATTGTCATTGTAATTAAGTACTATTATGGAGAAAATAAACTTCATTTTATGCAAGGATACCAAGCACACAAATATAGCAAAATTTTCAACTAAAGCTAGACTGGATTGGCAAATTTTCACATCTTGTTCCTCAACAGTCTTGTGGGCTCCCGATAGTTTAAACAAACTGCAGCACAGAGTTGCAAAAACCTCTTGCAAGGGAGACAAATAATACTAATTTTGAACAGGCAGTGAGGTCACCCACTTTGCGAGTTGCAAGACACAAAAGAGAGAAAATCATCAGTATGATGATCTTACCAGAAGATGTTTTGATATTCCTACCTACTCTCAGGGCATTCCAGTTCTAATTTCAGATTGTGCTGGTCTTACCCCATCAGATATAATGAGAAATTTGCTTCCATGGCAAATCCAGCTGCTGTAATCTACTTCATAGACATTATCTTGCTTTCCTGTATATATCAGTGTTTCCTGTTTTGCTGGTCCTCAGAACGAAAATTACCAGTAAGGCATGACGTATGAGTAATGCTGCCAGCAACCAGAATGCTGAGAAAGAGAATGGTGATGTTCCTGCTGCTGACAGCCTTTTGATATTTTCTTGTTTATTAGAAGTGCTTGAGTTGCTGCTTCAGGATCTAAGGATTTCTGATACAAATCTCAGGAGTTTTCAAAAGGAGTTTCATTTGAGTTAAATGCCTTTGATTCTCCTGCATTTACCACTGATTTGTCACAGGAGAGTGGAACAGCTACACGGGCTGTGGGGTCTGTTGTCTAAGCAGTCACATCAGTCGGTACCCTGAATGACAGCAGTAGTCAACAGAAAAATATATCTGGAGGAAGTAAGAGATGTTCTTCTATCAGACTTTGATTATAGAAGAAGTTAAAGCTTTCAAGCAGTACTGAATATAGCAGCATTTGCTATGATGATGATTCAAGGAATGGTCTGTGCATTGCCTCCTCCCTTGAATCAGGAGTAATGTCCTTGTGGCTTGATGACAAATAGTTGCTGCAGTCTGACTCCCTCTCAATTGGTTACTCTCCATCTTTCGCCTTTTCTATGTTGCTGGCATAAGCTTTAGATTTTTCTGAAGCAGATGATAGGAAGGACTCAACAAGTGGTCATCTTTTAAAAATTCTTTGTATCTACCCATAAATCAGCCTTTCTAAGGCCAATACACTTATTCAGAGCATGCAAAGACAGAGTTATTCATTTTCCAGGTAACTTCAGAGTGTTCCTGTCATGCAGGAGAAGAAGTCTGAAAATCTGGTTTAGAACATTTAACTTTAAGGTCTCCGGATAAGGGACGATTCTTCATGTCACTGTTTGACTTTCTGTTCAAGATTTACAGCCCTGAGAGACTTACACATCCTCAGCATGACTATTTAGAGTTGCTTGTTGAAACTTTTTCTGTTGCACTCTGTATGAAAAGGTGTACATCCTAAGTATCGTTTTCATTGCAGTGAAAGAGAGTCATCTATAAAACTAATAGTCTAAAGAAAGAACACGGAGTAAAAGAACATTGAGCTGAGCTTTTTTATTAGCACTTTCCCAGATATAATCAGGCTGGCATGGGTGTTATCCTGTTGAGCACAACAACCAAGACAAAGTTAACACATGCCACTTCCTAGTGCTTGTCAAGACAAGATTTCTGCTGAAATCTTGCAAACAAATGTAGCTCATCGTGTGAATTTCCTCAGCCAATTCCTTTCTCTCAGGAAAAGTAGGACACACAAAGTAGTGCATTATTTCTACAGTCTGTGCATTTGTGCTGACATGGACACAGGATGAAACTAGAACTACGTCTTTGGGTTTTGTATTGTATTCAAAAAACATGCCCCAAATGTTGACTAAAAAGGTACTAATTTACATAATGGTATAGGCACATATCTCCAGCCTCATCACAGAGTTTTGGGTCTGATCTGCCAGGTAGAGTGCTGGTTACCACATATAAAATGGGTGCCTTTACTGGAGGATTGAGAAGTTCACAAGCTTACTCCTTATTTTTCTGGTCCTTTTTCTGGTCACCTTCCTACATATTCATCTGCTGTCAAGATCGCAGAGTTACACAGAGAAGAAACCTACACTTCAGAAACTGGTGTTTCTGCATATAACGCCTGGTACAGAACATCATATCCAGGTCCAGGGTGTGCAGCCAAGGGACAACTTACTGCAATAAACCACAGTCTTTTGTTTCCCTCTTTATCCCACTTGCGTGGTCTGATGAATTGCATAACCTGCTTGGAAAACTGGCTTTGTTCCTAATTCCTGGTGTGGGGTTAGTGCCGGGGGGTTGTTGGGAGGGCAGAGCTCTTGGCAAATGGAGAGGGAAAGGGGCAGAGCTCTAGGATCTGCTGTGGAGGGGGCATTCTCTCCACCCTTTACAACTTTCAAGGCAAGAGGATCATTGATTCAAAGATCATCCATAGTAGAGAGCTGTACCTGACGCAAAGGCTCCATTCCTGAACTTCCCTGTGAAGATTTATTGCTGAGCCTTTGGCACTTCATTGCAATGGCTAATGCTCATACACAGCAAAAGAGGAAATACTTTCCCAGTGTGAGTGCGGCAAGAGTAGAGGGCACTCACTGATTTTTAATCTTTCACCTTTCAGCACACCCTGCTCATCCAGACACCACTGCGTAATCGGAGTAGAGCTGCTCCTGGGGTAGAGGATTTATAAAAGCAGATTTTCCTGGAAGGCATGCTAAGGCACATGAAAAACAACAAGATGCTTGGTGACAGCCAGCATGGCTTCACTAAGGGGAAATCCTGCCTGACAAATCTGGTGGCCTTCTAGGATGGGGCTACGGAACAGATGGACAGGGGTAGAGCAGTTGACGTCATTTACCTGGACTTGTGAAAAACATTCGACATTGTCCTATACGACATCCTTGTCTCTAAGTTGGAGAGACATCAATTTGATAGGTGGACCACTCGGTGGATAAAGAACTGGCTGGACGGCTGCACGCAAAGGGTTGTGCTCAATGGCTCAATGTCCAGCTGGAGACCAGTAACGAGTGGTGTCCCTCAGGGATTGGTGTTGGGACTCGTCTTGTTCAACATTTTTGTCAGTGACATGGACAGTGGGATTGAGTGCGCCCTCAGCAAGTTTGCCAATGACACCAAGCTGTGTGGTTTGGTTGATATGCCATCCAGAGGGACCTTGACACGCTTGTAAGGTGGGCTGATGCCAACCTGATGAAGTTTAACCATGCCAAGTGCAAGGTCCTGCACCTGGGTGGGAGCAATCCCAGGCACAGCTACAGGTTGGGCAGAGAAGAGAGTCAGAGCAGCCCTGTGCAGAAGGACTTGGGGGTGTTGGTTGATGAGAAAATGAACATGAGCCAGCAGTGTGCGCTCACAACCCAGAAAGCCAACCGTATGCTGGGCTGCATCAAAAGGAATGTGATCAGCAGGTCGAGGGAGGTGATCCTGCCCCTCTACTCAGCTCTTGTGAGACCTCACTTGGAGTACTGTGTGAGGTTCTGGTGTCCTCAACATGAAGAGGACATGGAACCATTGGAACAAGTCCAGAGGAGGCCACGAGAATGCTCAGGGGACTGGATCAGGGAACTGGAGCACCTCCCGTATGAATATAGGCTGAGAAAGTTGGGGTTGTTCAGCCTGGAGAAGAGAAGGCTGCGTGGAGACCTCACAGCATCCTTCCAGTATCTGAAGGAGGGCTATAAGGATGCTGGGGAGGGACTCTTCCTGAGGAACTGTAGTGATAGGACAAGGGGGGATGGTTTCAAACTTAAACAGGGGAAGTTTAGATTGTATATGAGAAAGAAATTCTTTACTGTAAGGGTGGTGAGGCACTGGAATGGGTTGCCCAGGGAAGTTGTGAATGCTCCATTGCTGACAGTGTTCAAAGCCAGGTTGGACAGAGCCTTGGGTGGCATGGTTTAGGGAGGTGTCCGTGCCCCTGGCAGGGGGGTCGGAACTAGGTGATCTTAAGGTCCTTTCCAACCTCAACTATTCTATGATTCTTTGATTCTATAATTCCTAATTTATTGCTTCCTATGCTGAGGTACAGTATTTCAGTGGGGTGCTCTGATTCTGTGAAGCAATTTCCATCATCAGTAGAGGGAGAGTCATGTGAATGAATTCCACAGTGTCTTAAAAATGCTGTCATTTCTACTTGTAACCACTGCATGCTTTCCTGTTTATTTTTTTTGCACTGCATCAAAGTATGCTGTAATGCAAATCTGGCCATTCTGCTATTTGTGTTTAGCAGCGGGATCTCCAGGTTAGTTCCCTGCTTGACACTTTACATTAATCCACTTTCTGGTTGGAAAAGATGTGAAATTTACTCAAGAATGAAATTGTATTCCACATCATTACACAGTTCTTATTAAATCTATTATTTCCACATCATTGCCCAAGAAAATACCCAATGCGAGAATCCTTAGAGAGTTCACTTCCCTAATTCACAGGACAATCACAAAATTGCTTTTGCCACAGTGGGAAATGTTGACTGCTGGGTCACTTAAATTCTTGCAATGCCAGCTAATAGAAAAGAATGCTATTTCTCCTTACAGAACTAGAATGCAGCAATGCAGCCAGAGGATACGAAAGGCCTTTAATTTGACTTATTTTTCTTTTGCTTTGTTGTTTAAATTTCTTTTCCTTTGGAAGAAAATAAGTTTTCTGGAATAAATAAATGAGATTTATTTGGGTTTTTTTTCCAAGTTTGCTGTGTTTGTATTAAATGAAACAAATTTGCTTTTAAATCAAGCATCCCATATATGCAAGTAAATTGCAGGGTAATATAGACAAAGTCTGATCCCCCAAACTATTTTATTCCATCATCTTCCTGATAGAAAAGTAAATCTCATATAATCATGTTTAAAAACATATTGACACATATAAAAGCTTTAACAACATACTTACAGGATCTTCTCTCTCCACATTCTCTTTCTTTCCCTGCTCATTATGAAAACATTCAAGAAACATTTTCCTGTCTACCACAATGATTTGAGTATTTTTGTTAGTATTGAAAATGGCTGAATAGTATCTCCCTACAGAGCTGAAGAAACCTTACTCCAAGCAGCTGTGTATACTACAGGATAATCTATCTTATACTGAGCAGGGACATGATCAGCAAAATCACTCTAGAGATTCAGATGAAGTAAATGGCAGAATCCTGACTATTGCTTTGGGATAGGGCAGTTTTGAGGATTTTGGACATCTCACCTTAAATTGCCCATGTCTGAGGAAGTGCTGGAAAGGCATAATCTGCCTCCAAAGTATATTAACTTGAAAATATATTCACCGTGAGACAGTTATTTGATTTCTTACCAGAACTGATTTTGATGATAGCATGGTGGTCTTGTCTCTAGTTCTTGTAAAAAAACCAGCACACCAAGAGGTTTTAAAATATGCCCATGACAGGAGCTGTATAAACTGCATGTGTGTAGAGAGTTTGGTTTCCAGCCAATTAGTTTTTGTCATTCAGATTCCCTGAAAGGGCAAGTTTCTCTTCCAGAGGAAAACAGTGGGATAGTAATAGGTAAGCAAGGAAGTCTAGAGTCCTTGCATTAGACATCCATATGAAAGCTGCTTGTCCAAGTGTTTCTTGTAGACACATAGTATTAAGCCAAATCTCAGCTCAGTTTATACATGTATTTGCATATATATACAAATATTATAGAATCATAGAATGGTTAGGGATGGAAAGGACCTAAAGATCACCTGGTTTCAACCCCCCTGCCATGAACTGACACACCTCACACTAGACCACGTAGCCCAAGGCCCTGTCCAACTTGGCCTTGAAAATATAATGTATGTATATGTATATATACATATGCATGTGTCTGCCTATAATGTGTTCCAGTTCTTCATGGTACATAACCCCTGTTACAGCTGAACCCAGGACAAATTGCCTATAAATGTGCTACAGATTTTGCATATGCAAAGTCTGTACTGCCTGTATGCCTGGTTTTCATGTGAATTTACTGGTCCTAAACAGATATTCAGGCAAGGAAAAAGTTTCACACCTCTTTGAATAGGTAAATCTCTTCCTGCTCAATATAGTTGCATTATTAATCTTTGTGGATATAAAGCATGTGGTCTGTATGCATGCTTAAAGGAAGGTTCTGATCATGTATCTGTAGGTTCACACAAGCAGGAAGTGCAGTGGCTATGCCTGGGTGTTTGTAAGACTGCATATTAGCAAAGACTAAAAATACTAAAAAAAAAGTTGAAAAAAAATAATAATCACAAGGATTTATACATATATCAGGAGAGAAAATGCATATATTTCATCAGTTTCTGAGTGAATGTAAAAAGTATGTTCTAAAACATGTTTATTAGCATGAAAGATCTGCCCTACCCTTGCTTTATATAATATATATTTATATATATAAAATTATATATATAATTATATATATATAATAGATATTCACTTCCACTAGTACCAGATGGCAATTTTTTTTGGAATCCAATTAAATATTCTTATACAACAATCACAGTTAAATAAATAACTATTAAAAAGGGTAAGAAACCAAACCAACAACCACTTTTAAAACCACTTCAGTGCTGGGGAGTTAATAAAGAAAAAAGAGTATTTAAACTTATACAGACAGCTCAGGTGTGCTCAGTGAGCATTTTCAAGAGACAGAACTTTGGCATGCATACCAATTGGTATATATTCATATATATGTGTATATATAGTATATATATGTATATATATATTGGTATATATACCAAGATATATTTTCAAGAGACAGAATATTGGTAGACATACTGCCCAGTCCCTTACACTAATTATTTAATAAGCTTAATACTAAATATACTCCCAACAGCATGAAACACTTTTATAGAATCATAGATTGGAAAAGACTTTTAACATCATTAAGCCTACACAGGAAGGCAAAAGAATCTCTTCATTCGTAGGCAGTGCCAGTCTGCTGTGAGATGTTAGCAAAACATGGACTTGATTGACTCCTCAGTTAGAAGTGTCAGGGTGGAAAGTATACACTTCAATTGTAAGTGAAACTGGATTGGCTTCCTGCAGAAAATATAGAGGGTGACACCCTGCCTCCTTTCTTTGTTTGAAAATCACTTTGTCTGAGTGCAGATTTGGGGCTGCTAAATCATAGAATCAATAGAATCAGCTAGATTGGAAAAAAACTTAAAGATGATCAAGTCCAGCCTTTACCCCAAGACTGCCAAGACCACCATCATATCACTGAAGGCCTCATCTACAAGGCTTGTGAACACTTCCAGGGATGGTGACTCCACTACGGCCCTAGGCAGCCTGTTCCAATGCCTGAACACTCTTTCTGTGAAGAAATTGTTCCTAATATCCACTCTAAACCTTCTCTGGTGCTCTGGTGTAGCTTGAGGCCATTTCCTTTTGTCCTATTGTTTGTTACTTTGGAGAAGAGACTGACCCCACCTCACTCCATCTTCCTGTCAGGCAGTTGGAGAGAGCAATAACGTCCTCCTTGAACCTCCTCTTCTCCAGACTAAACCCTCCAGATCCCTCAGTCATTCCTCATCACTCTTACGCTACAGGCCCTGCACCAGCTCCATTGCCCTCCTCTAGACCTGCTGCAGCACCTCAATGTTTCTCTCATAATGAGGGGTCCAGAACTGAACACAGAATTTGAAGTGCAGCCCCATCAGCTCACAGTGCAGGGGATGATCACTGCCCTTATACTGCTGCCACACTGTAGCTGATACATGCAAGGATGCTGTTGGCCTTTTTGGCTGCCTGGGCACATTGCAGGCTTATGCTCAGCCACTCTTCCCACAAACCTGTAGCATTGCATAGGGTTGTTGTGACCCAAATGCAGGACCTGGCACTGAGTCTTGTTGAACCATTATGTACAGAAAGCAGCAGGCTAACTATTGAATCATAGAATCATAGAATAGTTAGGGTTGGAAAGGACCTTAAGATCATCTCGTTCCAACTGCCCTGCCATGGGCGGGGACACCGCACACTAATCCATGCCACTCAAGGCTCTGTCCAACTTGGCCTTGAACACCTCCATCAATGGAGTATTCACAACCTCCCTGGGCAGCCCATTCCAGGGCCTCACCACCTTAAAGAATTTCTTCCTCGTATCCAGTCTAAACTTCCCCTGTTTAACTTTGAACCCGTCACCCCTTGTCCTCTCACTACAGTCCCTCATGAAGAGTCCCTCCCCAGCATCCCTATAGGCCCGATTCAGATACTGGAAGGCTGTTGTGAGGTCTCCACGCAGCCTTCTCTTCTCCAGGCTAAACAGCCCCAACTTTCTCAGCCTATCTTCATACGGGAGGTGCTCCAGTCCCCTGATCATCCTCGTGGCCTCCTCTGCACTTGTTCCAACAGTTCCATGTCCTCTTCATGTTGAGGACACCAGAACTGCACACAATACTCCAAGTGAGGTCTCACAAGAGCAGAGTAGAGGGGCAGGATCACCTCCTTCGACCTGCTGGTCCTGCTCCTTTTGATACAGCCCAGGATACGGTTGGCTTTCTGGGTTGCGAGTGCACGCTGCCGGCTCATGTTCATTTTCTCATCAACCAACACCCCCAAGTCCTTCTCTGCAGGACTGCTCTGAATCTCTTCTCTGTCCAACCTGTAGCTGTGCCTGGGATTGCTCCCACCCAGGTGTAGGACCTTGCACTTGGCATGCTTAAACTTCATCAGGTTGGCATCAGCCCACGTCACAAGCGTGTCAAGGTCCCTCTGGATGGCATTCCTTCCCTCCAGCGTATCAGCCAAACCACACAGCTTGGTGTCATCGGCAAACTTCCTGAGGGCACACTCAATCCCACTGTCCATGTCACTGACAAAAATGTTGAACAAGACGAGTCCCAACACCGATCCCTGAGGGACACCACTCATTCCTGGTCTCCAGCTGGACACTGAGCCATTGAGCACAACTCTTTGCGTGCGGCCATCCAGCCAGTTCTTTATCACCGAGTGGTCCACCTATCAAATTGATGTCTCTCCAACTTAGAGACAAGGATGTCATGTGAGACAGTGTTGAACGCTTTGCACAAGTCCAGGTAGATGACATCAACTGCTCTACCCCTTTCCATCAGTTCCATAGCCCCATCCTAGAAGGCGACCAGATTTGTCAGGCAGGATTTCCCCTTAGTGAAGCCATGCTGGCTGTCACCAACCACCTTGTTGTTTCTTATGTGCCTTAGCATGCCTTCCAGGAGAATCCGCTCCAAGATTTTGTGAGGTGCAGAGGTGAGGCTGACTGGTCTGTAATTCCCCAGGTCATCCATTTTCCCCTTCTTGAAAATGGGGTTATATTTCCCTTTTTCCAGTCATTGGGAACTTCACCTGTCTGCCATGATTTTTCAAATATGATGGACAGTGGCTTAGCAACTTCATTTGCCAGCTCCTTCAGGACCCACGGATGGATTTCAGCAGGTCCCATGGACTTGTGTACGTTCAGATTTCTAAGATGGCGTCGAAACAGATCCTCTCCTACAGTGGGCCTAGGTTCTGCACTCTCATAGTCCCTGTGTCTGCCTTCCAAGACTTGGGTGGTGTGGTCAGAGCATTTGCCAGTGAAGACTGAGGCAAAGTAGTCGCTAAGAACCTCAGCCTTCTCCAAATCCAGGCTAGCCAGTTCTCCTGATAGCTTTAAATGAAAAATAAAAAAGAATTGCTATGAATTCATCTTGAACTGCTGATGCTGTCCAGAGTTGTTCTCACATGTAGTAGACTTGGATTCCTTAATCAGTACAGGATGTCTTTTCACAAGGCTTGTGTTTCCTTCCACCATTCTTGATAGAGAACATGCAAATAGATTAAATGCTCCTCAGGTTGTGTTTGCAGTGGACTGAAGAAGCAAAGAAACACCTGAGCTTTTCTTAACCTCACTGAAGGCTGAACATCCTGAAAGTTTCCTAGCGTATTTCAGCTTTTCCTTTTCCAGATTTTTAAAACTGGAGAGACTCCTTTTTTATTCTTTAGAGAGAGAAATTTGATCATGGCAAAACCTAATGTTGCTATTCCTTTCTGCTTTAGCCCTTTGTTTGAGGCAAAACTGCCTTCAGACTGATCAAAACCTGGTCTCTGGACTTGATTAGAAGTTCTGCCTGAGGAAAGGTTGTGTAATACAGACACAACTTGATGAGAAACATTTTTATTGTTCAGAAAGTTGTATATGAAACAATAAGACACTCAATTTTGCTGAAAGAGTGTTTCAAGTCTTTCCCCCACTGCTTAAAACAAACTAATTCTTCGTGGTTCAGTACAGACACTGACTAGTTTACAATGGTTTGGTGGAGTTGAGCAAGTCATTCTTTCTTTTACCGAAATCTGTTACGTAAACCAGACTTAAAGAAGAATGTTACTTATATGCTGCTAGATCTTCCTTCAAGAGCAGTGCCCCCGCAAAAAAAAATCCATGGGAGTTTTCAGATCCCTATCAACGTTCCCTAAAAATAACTTATCCAGGGCTTTCCATTCACTCTGGAGTATGCACATCAATTTACGTTTCACCTTCATTTTCATTTTTGAATGTTTTTTTCTTCTACATTTCAGAAATAAGTGGAGTGCTTCAGAGTACAAAGGAAGCTGCTTTGAATTGCTTTTTATATTCTAAATGAGGGAAGCTCATAAATATATTGGTACTGGAGGCTTTTGCAAATGCTGGGTTTTATACTCGTAGTAAATTCCAGCTCCTGCATATTGCAGTCTCCAAAGGTGACATGCAATATGTCAAAAATATTTCTGCCAGACTTTGCAGATCCTAAAATATATGAGATTCATAATTGTGGATAAGCTGGATGTTTTAGTAATTCTAAATGAAAGAAGAATAGTGGCTGCATGTTTGCTTTCAGTTCCACACATGTAGTTGCATCTTCACGGTTGCATTTTATCTAACATTTGCTAATGACCAGTTAATGTTTGCCAAGTTGATTAAGGAACCTAAAAAAGTGTAAGAACTCAATGAAGGTTATTTGGAAAAAAATAGACAAGGAAGCCAAAAAAGAGATTAAAGAAAAGTTGATGCATCTGAATATTTCAGTCTCAAAGTTTATCACATCTCTTACAAATGCTGCTGTGTTAGTATCCTGAGACCACTGTACTGCAACACTTCTCTTACTAAGATGTCTAGGAGCTGTATAATTTTAATGTAGTGAGGGACTTTTCAGTTCATATGAAGAAGGTTTGTAATCCCATTGTAACTCTTTTGAATCTAGTGGAGAGTAATTAAAATAGGCAGGGAGCTGAGAAGACCTGAAGATTTTCTTACCATTGCTGTATCCTGTGCTTCCTAGCAGTTTTCTTACTCAAATAGAAGTTTTTCTTAAAAGTATGCAAAAATGTTGATGATACCATTAACTTGAAAGAGATCACTCCACCGACCCCTCCTTTTCTGAAGCCCTCTATTAACCTTGGGATTATATGCACAGGTTTAAATTGTAGCAGGATAATAACTGCAGGAAACTGCATTCAGTTGTGTGGGGAAAAAAATAAATTGCAAGAAATCAGCCAAAAGGCCAAATCAAATATGTAAAACTCAGCAGTAGGATGATGAAAGAAGAGAAATGCAATGCTTCTTTTCACAGAATGTACCTAATTTTCTCTGTGTGCTGTCCTGAGGAAAGAAGTAGAAACTGGGTGATGGCCACCCCTTCATAAAATCTACTTATTTGGACAACGTAGACCATGTTCACTGCAGTGTGCTAATGCTTCTGAGCTGGAAGCATAACTTTTTAACTCTAGATATGTTACTTACAATTGTTCCCTACTGCCTTAAAAACACCTGCAAAAGTACCTGGAACATTATTTTGTGGTTTTGCTCAGTTTTTAGATAGAAAATTTCAGTTTATAACTTAAATCTCCTTCCATCCAGGAAATAACTTTCAAAAATCTAATAAAATCATCTTATTAAGGAGCAGTAATTGAGTAAATTATTTTTTCGAAGATGGAGTAGAAAAACTTCTCTTGTTGTATTTTTGACTGATCTTGGCATGTATTTGAAATTCAGCAGTGGTTTTGGTACAAAAAACTGTAGAACTTGTCAAATATGTTTGGCAAATATTTGAAGTATGGGTTAACAGCTTATCACTTAGATATCACAGTGAAGGGATACAAACTACAATTTCTAGAACACACTTTTTTTCCTTTACAAGTTCAGTGTGCTGCACTCAATGCAGATAAAACCCTTGTTTGAAGGTTTACATTTAAAATTCTTCTAAATTCTTACAAAAAACAAAACCAGATGTAATCAATACTGGTTTGGCCTTTTCCATTGATGTTCTTTGAGGTTTCTAGTCTGGTCCCTCAATTAAATATCTTGTTAGTAGTATAGATAACTGTCTTATCTGGTCTAGTGGAAGGTGTCACTGCCCATGGCAGGGGGTTAGAACTAGATGATCTTAAGGTCCTTTTCAACCCAGACAGTTCTAAAATTCTATGATTCTATGACTTTTCACTCTGTGGTGAACAGTTGTTCTCCTGAAATAGTTCATAGGAGTTTTCAGGTGTGTATCTTTGAAAAATAACCTTTTGACATGCAAAGTGGGAAATAAATAAAAGGTCACAAAAATAACTCGAAACCAGTATCCTCATCATGTCATACCCAGTGAAAATTTCGTAATTATAAGCAAGGGCATTGTCATCTTTTCTAGTACATCGCTGTTGCAGCTCTGATATGGGTTCATGTTAGCTCCTTCATCTATTCCTCTTACTGGATCTTTTACCTGAATTGATTCAGCAACCCATTTTGTATTATAATGATTTTCTTGGTTGCTTTATGTAAAGACCTATTTGATTTAAAAGTTTAATGAGCCCTATGTTTTTATGTGCTGCATGTACACAGCAGGCGCACATGATCAGATTCTCACAGAATCTGTATTATGCAGGTTAGTTTTCAATTAATTTGTTTATTTTAATGTGACAATTCTGATTTTAACTTTGTTTCTTTAATCAAGGAAGCAGTCTTCTGAGACTTCTTCTGCTTCTAGAGCTGGTTAATAGACGAAAAATATTTTAAACATTTGAAAGAAACATTTTTCATACGGAAAGTCAATGTCACAAAAACAGAAAATATCTGGTAAGAATGGGCTATTTTAGAGGATGTCTTTTAGAGTGGAAATTTGTTAATAGATAATATTTTACTTGCTTTTTAATATTTACGCCTTTTTACAAATATTTATTATTAGCATGTACAATATAGAGCAAAGTAAAATCTTTAATAAAATAACTTATACTAAAATACAGTAGAAACTATATACTTTTTATTATTCAAAACCCACATTGTGATGGCCGCAAATTCTTTGGGGCCGTGAATAAAAACTTTGGGCAATTTCCTTCCCATTGAGTGAGTCTTTAAAGGTTTTCACCTGTAGGAATTTTAGTTAAAATTTCGATATTTCCTTTTGGAATAGGCGCAGTAATGCTGAATTAGCTTAGTCATGCTTTTTCCTCAGTGTACGCATTATTATAGCTTCAGCAGTGAGCCGAAGCCGAGGCTAGTTTTCACTTGTAACTGAAGCAGGAGGTGCTTGGTAGAACTTCATAGGGTATTGCCCTTAGTTACTGTATGATTTGGGAATGTCAGGATTGCTGACTCTGGCATGCAAAGAACTATCTACAAGCCAGCAAAAACTGTGCCTAATGAGGTCTTGTTCACATCAGAGTGGCTCTGGGCACCACTCGCTGCATTTTGTGGTTGTGCCTGCTGTTGCCTTGGTGGTGAAGCACACAGACCAGTTCACACATTCAGACTTCCCTTGACTGTTCAAAACCATTCAGTACTTTCTACAATAACAAGGTTTAAGGAGCCAGGCAATTCAAATATACATGTTGGCAGTAAAGAAGTTTAACAGTCAATTTGATTTTTTTTCTGGAAAACCACAGATAATTTCTGCCTGCAAATTGTATCTGGGATGAAAGAAACGAAGTTTGGACCTGACTTTTAAAAAGCTCTTTTTAAAAAAAATGCAAATCTTATAAATTCAATCCTCTACAGTCAAAATCTCAACAAAGCTATCACCAGAGGAAAGACTGCTTGTGCCTGCATTGTTGCAGACTGTGTAGAGTGCATTGCAAAGTATCTTCCTGTGCAGACAACAATGTAACCCATTGTCATGGGTTCAGCAGGAGCAGGCTTAAACCATGACATCCATGAATCAAAGCTCTGCTGCTCCGAGATTTCTTTACACAACACTGCCTCATCAGTCAATTTGTAGGTATTTTCACAAGCTTTCCTCCAGCTGCTAAAGCTTCAGGGGGCATCAGATACAGTTTGTAATATATGATGACCTGAGTCAGCACTAAGTGAATTTTCAGAACATTTGTAGACCAAAGAATGACATTTTTGTAAATGGGATCCACGTCATAAGAGTCAGTTCATTTCCCATGAGCCAGGAAGCAGCTGTGAAAATCTAATAACTCAGCCACTGTTCAATGGGCCTGGATTTGACCCAGATGTGAAAAGGTTTTTACTTTTCATTTGAAAACTTCTTAGTATTGTTTTTTTTTTCAGTCTCCTAGTATCTATCTGCATTACGAGTTGCTTAATTCTGCTATTGTTTCTGTTAATTGAAACTGCTCCCAACTGGAATGTAAATGTCTATATTGTCAGAATCCTGCTAACTGCAAAAGGCAACAAAAAAAACCTCTCAAAGAAGAGACAAGAAAATTGAGCTTTCTTTGGTTTTCCATTTTCACTGAAAAGGCTTAATAATGTCAAACAACAATTCTATGGTATGTTTCTGTTCTGACAGTACACATTATTTTGAATAGATACTACGAAAAGTTGTTAAACAGAGAAAAACTGTTGTTTGTGAGGTTCTAATTGTTATGCATAAAGCAAAAACAACAAAAGCAATGACAAATCCTTAGGAAATATATTGACTACCACCTTGTTCCTACAGGGAAATTGAACCCACAACCCACAGAGTTAGAACATGCATTTACAGGTTTGATGTTTTTTAATGAATAAAAGCTCACAGTTATGGGGGATTTTAATTTTTTTTCTTTATGTTAAAAAATATAATTTTATGTAATGCAGGATTTTTTACTTTGCCTCAAAAAGAAAACAAAAATATTTTTCATTTTTTTTAAATATTTAAATATTTTTAAAAGTATATTTTATAAACAAAATAAGCAACTTTTTTCTGGGACAGAAGAACACTTGGCCTTGCCAAGTTCCTTTCTAGACCGCTGTATTTATAAAGGAACCAGCAATCTGGTTGAGGGGGCTTTATATTACCTAGGGAATAAAGCGGGAAATAGTTCTCAATGTCTTTCTTTCCATTGTTTAGAATTTTATACAACATATGATGTTTTAGACTGACATGAAAGATCCTGTCTCTGCAGTCAAAGCAGTGTGCATTGAACACTGAACCTTGGAAACCTGTTTGGTTAGAGCTTAAATAATCTGTTCCTCTATGGGATGATGATTTACATTTTCTTCATTGATTTATTTCTGCATTTTTCTGTTTGAAAGGCTGCTTAAAGGGAATTTATGTCAAAACTGCATGTAAGTCATAGATCATAGATCATAGAATAGTTAGGGTTAGAAAAGACCTGAAGATCATCTAGTTCCAAACCCCTTGCCGTCATCTTCCCCTAAGAGTTGTGCTAGAGGAATTTTGTGCACTACAGTGAAAATATCAGTTGATGTATCAATAAAAATATATGGGTGCTTTTGGCATCTTTCAGAACTGCTGTAGAAATTCTCATTACTCTTTGTATTTAGAATCTTTGTACTTCTTACGCTCTGAGGAAAGATCATCATGGTTTTTAGATCAGAGCTTTAAAAAGGTTATAAAAATCTCAGCAGACACCTGATCCCTCATGAATTGTGTAGCAAGACATTTCCGTCTCTTCAGTTGCTCCCACATAAGAAGATCAGATTATTTTTGCAATAATAACATTACAATGTCTTTGTAATGTATACATTTTCTCTCAAGTTAAAATGTTTAGAAATACATCTGTTCTTGATCTCCTATACAAGCTTTAAATTCGTGTCATCACGTCATCATTGCAAGCTTTGAATTCATGTCAACTGTCTTTCAAATCAAATAGTGATTATTAGGATTTGAAGCTATATCTTTCATACATCCACCAAGCACTTGCCCTTACTTCTTAAAGCCAGATTCATCACAAACCCTTTGCTGATGTTGTTATCTTTACTAACACATTCTGTTTTGTTGTCAGTGAGGTGCAATTCTCTGAAGAAAAGTGCTTTTTAATCAGGAAGGAGAAAATTTTGCACATGGTTTTATAGTAAAATAGCTAGACAGTGATCGACACTGTTCCAGAACTTTATGCTTATGTTATAAAGTTAAATGACTTACATGTAGGTTAGTGCTCTTCTTTTATGTTTTCAATATGTTCAGAGCAATCTTTCTCTTCACGTGTATCTTGGGAAGTCCAACCAAGTTGTCTCTTTTATTAGTTTCTGCTGCAAAATGCCATAAAAACACTTCCACCTTCAGCCTGTGCTGTGTCTCTTGTTCCGGAACAGGTGGAGCTGTTTGCTCTTGGATGTGCTCCAAGACATTAGCTTGATTTTTCCTGATAGATGCTCATTTCTCATAATCTTCTTAATTTCCCAATCAATCTTAAACTGTGGAAAAATCTAAACCTATGTGCTGTTTCACTGGTTTTGTCAGGTCAATTCCTGGCCATTATCAATCAAAGAATGAGTCTCAAATCTGATTTTGCTTTGTTGATCTGCCATGGACTCAGCATTGGCCATATCCCTGCATATGGTTGGGATTTTCATAAATCCATGCTTTGGGCAGAGGGAGTGGGAAGGGTTGTTTTGGATATCCTGCAGCATTACTGCATTACCAAGCCTGTGACTTCCCTTCTCTTTTTAACTTAAGGGAATAAGAATTTATGGCCATCTCTCCTGTTGCTTCAGGCATTGACCTTCTTTTTTGTTCTTTGTTGGCTTCTGTACCTTATGACATAAAGAGGTAACTCTCCTTGATTTTTTAATTATTTGGCTAATTGAGAGTTTATATTGTCCTTCCAAAATGTCTGTCACTGCAATGGATTGAAGACAGCCTGTCACTAGCTCAGTAAGATATATCAGTCATTTCTCAAAGTCCTTTTTCTTTTTTACATTGTGAGTGTATTATGCATATTTTTCTTAGCATAGAAAATAACTGCAGATAAGAAGCAGGTGTCAAAGTCAAGATCTGTTTATCTGAAAATAGAAGTAGAGACAAACATATTTTCTACTCTCAGCTGATAGGTCAATTCTGTAGCTTCATAATTTAGCTGAATATCCTGCTATACTTATGAGTGCATTTTTATGGGGAAAAAAACACCAAACAACAAAACCAAAGCCAGCAAAGTACCCCCATACTTTCATCACTTTTCCTAGTTTGGTTTGACTTCTTTCATAGAAAGCAGTTACATAGCTTGTGAGAAGTAGGACAGAATATTTTTTTCTGCATATTCTTTTACTACAGAGTTCTTAAAATTGCTGGAATATGTTCAATGACTGGAATAACTGTGTCCATTTGTCATCTCTGTTGATTGGGGTGTCATTAAACCAAATCTAGTTTGTTCTTATGAGGTAATAAATATTCCATCTATCACACTTTCTTGCATGCCACATTTCAAGGTTTACAATGGTTTGCTAATAATGTCTCAAGAGCTTTCTGACTTGTCTTGCCAACATTTGAGCTTTTACTGTAGTGTATAATGCATTTCAGTGTATAATGCATTTCAGTGTATAATGTGACCAGGACAGTCAAACATGTCTTTAGAATAATTAAGATGCTATTATCGCAGATTCAGCATGCATTGGAATTAAATTCTTAAAGACATACATCTTTAAGAAGGCAAAAAGTAGTTTTCTTGTACATATTATGCAGGTATCGAACATTATTATTCATTTTTAAAAATTGAGTCCAAATGATTTGGAAAGATGGAAGAAAAGCTCATCAAGACTCCTGTTTCCTGTTATGTACTTGTAGTGAACCAACCACACCACTCAGATGTATTTGTTGTTTGGTTGGGGTTCTTTTTGCCTTTATTTCCTCATATTCTGTTAAGTGTACCTGTTGTATCTTTCAGAGGCCTTAGAGTCTGCAGAAACTTGGATATAATTGTTTCAGGCACACTTTCATCATTTGCGCATTTTTCTCTCTTGAAAATATTTGTGTCTGTGTTTTAGCTCTTTTCCATCAGCTTGCTTCATCGACAATATAAAGAGTTTAGGTGCCTAAGAAATATTAGTTTTGATGTCTCACCTAAAAAAGTGCCTTTTCACCACCAAGAGAACACATAATGGCTAGTTCAGAGGGTGGGTTCAGCTCTTTGTATGTTCTAAAAAATATCTTCAAAGGCAGAAATCTCATCCACGTCCTCACAATTAATTCCTTTTCTTTTGCCACTAACCTATATGCTCCAGATCTTGTCCACAACATTCAAAGCAACCTTTCCAGGGAGAAGCACCAGAATTCCCTTCTGAAGCAGCCTAAGGAGACTTTTAACATGGATTAGTTACGCAATCAATGATTTCTTGTTGCATATAACAAAAGTGCAGTTCAAAAGTGAAAGTTAGAGGTGAATATCTGTTTTTACTTTCTGGGAAGTAGAAGTTCATTCAAAAACATCAACATATCTGTAAAAGCTTCTAGGCTACTGTGATAGAGATCTTTACACCCAAGCAATAAAACTGAAAGTCATGACATACTTCTGAGTGTTCCTTTCCAATTATGCTCATATCACTGTTTTCCATCTGCTAGAGCATGTGTTGCTGACATTTTTTCTTCTTATTGCTAAATTCTTTCCATTTCCCACAATAAAAGGAGCATACACCCTATATATACTTCTTTACTAATCAAAGTCTTCCTTCATTTTTGAAAGGTAGCAGTACTAGGACAGACAGGTAATGTTCCAGAGCTCTGTTTGCCTAAGCTGCTCTTTGTCCAAGGTCTGTATTTCTTCCAATGGAACACCAAATCAACTGCTGGTTCTTTCCTTTCTTAGTAGCCTCTTTTGAAAAGCTTGGATAGCCACAGTCTGACACCTCTTTGCATTTTCAAGATGTCAGTTGTCAGGAGTAGTTCATTTGGACTTGTGCCACAAATTTGACATAAATTTATAATTCTCCTTTCAAAATTCTGTTTTCTTTAAAAGGAGCATTATGTAAATCTTCCCTGGCAGATAAAATAGAATTGAAGAAAAAAACAATGGTGTTAATTAATTCTTCTTCCAATTATTATCCCTGTGTGTATTCAACACAGACTGTGAGACATGCCCAGTCTTTTCAGAGATTTTTTATTTCTAGTACTGCATATCAAGATACAGAAGTCCTCCATTATGGTCTTGTGCTTCTTGTAACATGTTTTACTGCAATTCAGGCTTGTCCCCCAGAATATAAACTGAACAACTACTTAGTGTCAAGCATTTTCTGTACTTCACTTGGACCTCCATCACCATCACTGTCACAGCTGACTGTGGAGTCCTCTTTGCCTTCTTGCTTTGTCTCCGCTAAAGCTACTTCAGTAATTTTTTTTAATGTTATTATTGGTTCCAATGCAAATGGGACATTTCTATCTCTAGGATAGACCAGTTGGTAACCTTACTGCCAATAAATTGCAACTATTCTTCCAGTAGTAGAATTTACTTGTTTTCCCTAATGCTCATTCTATGTCAGTTATTCAAAGTCATGACTGCAGTCTCAGAAGAGTTCACTAAGAACTTGCATCACAAAAGTGCCATCATTTCCACGCCTAGAATACTGTGTTCCACACCTCAACTCTTGTGCTCAGTTCTGGGCCCCCCCCTCTACAAGAGATTCATTCAGGGGCTGGAGTGGGTCCAGAGAATGTGAATGGAGCAGGTGAAGGGTCTGGAGTACAAATGTGACGAAGAATGGCTTAAGGACCTGGGGAGGGTTAGTCTGGAGAAGGCTCAGGGGGGAACACATCATTCTCTACCGCTACCTGAAAGGAGGATGTAGTTGAGGTGGGGTCAGCCTCCTCTCCCAAGAAACAAGAGATAGAACAAGAGGAAATGGCCTCAAGATGCACCAGAGGAGGTTTGGATTGGAGATTAAGAACAATTTCTTCACAGAAAGGGTGCTCAGGCATTGGAACAGGCTGCCCAGGGCAGTGGTGGAGTCACTGTCCCAGGGAGTGTTCAAAAACCATGAAGATGATGCCCTCAGTGACATGGTTTAGTGGTGGACTTGCCAGTCCTGGAATAATGGTTGATCTTGATCTTAAAGGTCTCTTCTAACCTGGTTGATTCCATGATTCTATGATTCTATGATTATAAATCAGACCGGAAGGACATACTGATCTTTATAATGCCAAATGTTTGACACTGGATTGAAGGTTCATTATAATTTTTCTAGCCACTTCCAGATCATTCAACATATGCTCAATTAGTCTTAAATGGGAATCTGCAAACACCGGAACTCTGTGTCTGTTTCGATTCATGGTCTCTCTAGATATCAAAACTGTAAAGGAGTCAGGGTGTCACCCTCTATATTTTCTGCAGGAAGGCAATTCAGTTTCACTTGCAATTGAAGTGTGTACTTTCCACCCTGACATTTCTAACTGAGGAGTGAAGTCCATGCCTGGTTTTGCTGACACCTTACAACAGACTGGCACTTCCTATGAATGAAAAGATTCTTCTGCCTGCCTGTGTGGTCTGACAAGCAGCAAATTCATGTTCAACCGCATCCCAGTACTTACGTACCAGAGAAATTGCCGAGGACACTGCTCATTTTTTAAAACACTATTTGCACATATCTACCCTTTATTTTGGTGTCTCCTGAGACCTTAAAAGGAGGTAGATGGTCAGTAGGAATGAATATAACTAGAGACCTGAACAGCCTGTGTGAAATTTCCATGTATACATCTTCATCCCAGGTCTGGACCTTAAAACCCCTTTATGGATGATGTAGAAAAGAATCATACAACTATGATGTGTCTTATTAAATGCATCCTAGACGTGACTGTTTTTATTGCTCACAAAAGAGTTTAAAGCGGACAAGGCTGAGTGGAGATATTTACACTGTAGAGATCACTAGACTTACAAATTCACTCCAGATGTTTAGATTCCATTACAAATTTTCCAAAACAGTAGCCAGATTCTGCTTTCCTGCTGTACACAGAAATGTCAATGTACATCTTGAAGAGTTCTCAGTTATAGGGAACATTTTTTCAGTGCAGAAACTCCCTGAATATTCTTCGAAAGAAAAAATATTAAAAATGTTACATTAATACTTTACAGATATAATGTAATTCCAGACCTCAAGTTTGGAAGGATCTTGGTTTGAAATGTTAAGCATCGCTTGGTTTTTAAAAGTGATGATTTCTCCAACTGATCTGTAAATAGCCAGGAAATGAAGACCAGTTGGCTCCTATTTGCAGTCTGAAGATGAGTGAGGTGTGCTTTTATGTTTTACAGTTAAATATGAGCTTGCAGCATCTTTAACATCTTTTCTTCTCCTTTATGAATAAGCACGGTCATTAGGTTTTTGAGTGGTCCCATGCTTTATAGAAAGCAGGATATGACATTTTTTTCAGGTGTATGTTATCTTCAGTCTTATTGCTGCAGCAAAATATTTCTGATGTTTGGCAACTCAGGGAATGAAAAGTTCTCTTTTCATCTTCCTTTTCTAAGAGATGTTACCTTATAACTAGACCTCAGCTTATCTCATTTTTCTCTGGCAGATACATTTTTTTGATTCCACAGATATGAGGAATTCTGATACTACTTTTCTTTATGCACTAGAACCTGTCCTCAATTAAATACTAATCTTTACAGAAAAGACCAGATTCTTTTGTTGTACTACAAATAGGTCTTCTACATTACTTTCAGTGAGGTATTAAATTAACAAAAAATTCTTTCTTATCTTTTTTGTTCTTTTGAAAACCTGGATAGCCACAGACTTATGTGATCGTCCTTCCCATTGAACTGCTAAAATTTTGGAGTATTGTGCACAGTTCTGGTGTCCTCACCATAAAAAGGACATGGAACCGTTGGAGCAAGTCCAGAGGAGGGCCACGAGGATGATCAGGGGACTGGAGCACCTCCTGTATGAAGATAGGTTGAGAAAGTTGGGGCTGTTCAGCCTGGAGAAGAGAAGGCTGCGTGGAGACCTCCTAGCATCCTTCCAGTATCTGAAGGGGGCCTATAGGGATGCTGGGGAGGGACTCTTCATGAGGGACTGTTGTGACAGGGCAAGGGGTAATGGGTTCAAACTTAAACAGAGGAAGTTTAGATTGGATATAAGGAAGAAGTTCTTTACTGTAAGGGTGGTGAGGCACTGGAATGGGTTACCCAGGGAAGTTGTGAATGCTCCTTTGCTGGTGGTGTTCAAGGCCAGGTTGGACATGGTTTACATGGTTTTGGGCGGCATGGTTTCGTGGGAGGTGTCCGTGCCCCTGGCAGGGGGGTTGGAACTAGATGATCTTAAGGTCCTTTCCAACCCTAACTATTCTATGATTCTACGCGGACAAGAATCACAGTCTATATGCATGTGCAATTGCTTTCAATAATCCTGTTCTCTTTCTGAAATAGCAGGAATATTGTCATTATATTTCTTGCACTTGTGGCATCACTTGGAATAAAATACAAGTATCAGAAGACAATTCTGTCACTTTTTTATTTTGGAAGGATGAAGTTCGTTCTGGGGTATTTATGGAAATAGAAGAAATGAAGACTGAACTCCTGGTACACCAGTGACCTGCAAATAAAGCTGAATAATGCTGAAGAGTGAAGTGTTTATCATTCTTTATCTCTTAGCCCTCTGAAAATGAGTACTTATGTACATTTTCACCCTAACTTTTGGACTTACTCTTAGCCAAGGACTCCACAGCCTCCACCTATCCCAAATATTCTTTGTACATACGATTTCTGTTGCCTTCACTCCATAACAGCTGAAATCATTAGTCCTCCATCCCTGCCGTACTCTCAGAAGTTTGTATGTGATTTTAAAATATCTCTTCAGCTTGTTTTCTGGCACTGCTGATACTAGGCATTTCCAAGTCTAGATCACATGCCAGGACTATTCTCCCTTACATCCTTACAGAGAATGTAAGCTTCATGAAAATTTTTCCTTCACATTTGGTAAAATGAAGAGTCTATATTCTATATTTCTTTATGGACTGCAATATTTGCCTTCTTCTGAGGCAGAAGTGATTTCATAAGCACATATGTAACCTGCTTGCCTGTTTCTGGCTTACCAGGTATTTAGGCAGAAGTGGCTTCAAAACACATGCCCAAGCCATTTGCCTTCTCCTGGTAAACCTTCTTTTATGACTAGTTATTGTCTTTACACTGCTGGCAATCTTACAATCAACAATAATTTCTGAGACTTGTTCTTTTGAAACTACTGTTGTTAAGTGCCTTCTTGCCACATGCACAGTTGGATAGACGACTGAAAGCATGTGGTTTTGACATACACAATTCCATCCAAATTGATACTGTGATGGTATTTCCAATCAATATTTGTGACATTATGACAGTGAGTTTAATGTCTCACTATAAAATTTTTAGTGGAATAAAACTCTTTTAGAAACCCTGTGGGACTCCAGTGTCTTATGCATCAGATGATTAAGGTAACTGACTGCTATTCTCTTTCTTTCAGCAGTTTGTTGGGCCAATTCATGTCAAGTACCCAAGTCCTTTGGTACCTAATTCCTCATTACTTCTCTCCTGAGCAGAAGGAAGCTATGGTTTTATAATAAATGCTTCTCTAATTTTGAATTGTGTTGTGATGTGGTCTAATCAACAAACCCTCATGTTCTGTATTTGAAGAAACATTAAATAAATAATCAAACACTTCTGTTGCAAGTCTCCAGAATATCTTGACTGATGTGTGGGGTCACTGGCTAAAAATGTCTGTGCTCTTTATAATTTGCTGTTATGGCTGAAGGTGGATTTGAAGATATTTTGCCACAGACTCAACATTAGTTGGACTCAGTCTTGAAGTCCCATTCTGCTTTAGAAAGGAAAATTGCTATTGTCAAAATCTCTCTTGCAATTTAAACTATCATTATAAATGAAATGCATGCGTCAAAGACGATCTGTTTTTTTTTTCAGACAGGTTCTGAAAAGGATTTTCAACAGGTTCAGCCAAGCATTTCTATGGGCAAAGAAAAAATCCATAGGTATTGCTGAATTCCCTGGCATGTTAGATATTGCTGGTAATGTGTGTTTTCTTCTTTACCCTGTATGTTCATGTCTGCTATAGTGACTAAACTCTTATTTTTGTTTGGAAGCTACTTTAGAAATACCTCCAGGCTGTATCATGAGTCATCCAGCTTTTCTTTAGGCATTATATTTGTCTTCTGTAGGGAGCAGGCAGCCCCATTATCCCTTCCACACTGTTTTCATAAGATGCCTATTTCTTCATAGTCAGAAAAACTTCAGTCCTGCACCTTCATTTTGCTCCTAAAATGTCTTTAATTCACATTAAAAATGGCAATACATTTTGTTTTGGGAAGATGACAGACCTAATGAATTCTGTTTCTTACCCCACAATGAGAAGAAACAGTTTTTTTATCTTAGCTAAGAAAAATTTATGCCATCTAACAAGATATTTTATAAAAATTGTCCCTTCTCTTATTCACCAAGCTAGTCACCTCATTGTAGAAGGTGCTCTGTTTAATGCAGAAGTGTGCATTATACTCTGCTTTATTTACTACAGTTCCTTTTCACCCTGGGTACTGCTGATATCTATTGTGATTGGAAATCATAATTGCCCAGGGAAACTGGCTTTATGTGGCCCTGCCTGAGCAGGGGGATTGGACCAGATGACCTCCGGAGGTTCCTTCCAATCTCAGCTGTTGTATGATTTTGTAATTCTGTGAAATTCAGAATATTTCAGCTCTTTCAGAGACTTGCAATGCAATTCCACTCATTTATTTTTAGGCACCTAAACAAATCCAAAGGAGACTAGACCTGGATACATATTACTGAATAATTAAGGAAGTGGCAAACTCAATAAGGTCTGCAAACTCAGTAACATCTGCCTCAGAATAAGAAGTGTCATTGTCTTCCAGTGAAATCATCTAACCATATTAGAAGTCTCTTTCTCCTGAGCTTGTATGTTGAAGGGTGCTATACATATCACATCACTTATGAACATTCCTAGCTCCTTGTTCCTAACTAACATGAATTTAGTAATTTTAAGAAAATTCTTGCTATTCAAATTTGGAAATATCAGTGGTAGATTTGGATTCGTTTTTAGGACTCTTTTCCAAGAGCAGGGATTACAGCATATGCAGCTTATACAGTTACTTAACAAGGATAACAGAGTTCAGCTGCATAGTATTTTCTGTTTGAAGAACACTTGTCATAGCTTACTCTTTATATATTTGATTAATTCCTTGCATTTTATTATTGATTGTTATTTTTTATCATGTGCCCATTGCATACATTTAGAATTGTTTAATTAAACTGTATTTTAAGTATGCACTCACATAATGGCAATCTGGGATCTTCAGGCACATAGACACTTTGATACATTCCTTCAACTGGATAAATTGCATTGAAGATGTTCTGTACTGAAAGACATACTGTACCCATGTATCCTTGTAATACAGTATTGCCATTGGCCATAAGCATTGTACTGAGTTTGTAAGGTCTCAGGATTCAGGTTTGCTCTGTCTGAACTTTTACTGATCCACCTGTAATTTTGTGTGATTTGGTATAGCTGTGACAGCAGCTTCTGTACTTCACCAGGTGCCTGTTGCTATATGTTTTTTTATTTTTGTTTATCTTTGTGTGTTTTAACTATAGTTTAATATATAGCAGCAACCAGTTGTTCTAGCTAGAATCAGATATTTATTACTCTAATGCAACGAAGCAGTATAGAGAAATCATGGCAGGGAGTGCAGGCAGGGGAGTACAGGTGAGGAATGGAATCATAGAATCATAGAATAGTTAGGGTTGGAAAGGACCTTAAGATCATCTACTTCCAACCCCCTTGCCATGGGCACGGACACCTCCCACTAAACTCTGCCACTTAAGGCTCTGTCCAACCTGGCCTTGAACACTGCCAGCGCATTCATAACTTCCCTGGGCAACCCATTCCAGTGCCTCACCACCCTTGCAGTAAAGAACTTCTTCCTCATATCCAATCTAAACTTCCCCTGTTTAAGTTTGAACACATTACCCCTTGTCCTCTCACTACAGTCCCTCATGAAGAGTCCCTCCCCAGCATCCCTATAGGCCCCCTTGAGATACTGGAAGGCTGCTGTGAGGTCTCCATGCAGCCTTCTCTTCTCCAGGCTGAACAGCCCCAACTTTCTCAACCTATCTTCATACAGGAGGTGCTCCAGTCCCCTAATCATCCTCGTGGCCCTCCTCTGGACTTGCTCCAACGGTTCCATGTCCTTTTTATGTTGAGGACACCAGAACTGCACACAATACTCCAAGTGAGGTCTCACAAGAGCTGAGTAGAGGGGCAGGATCACCTCCTTCGACCTGCTGGTCCCACTCCTTTTGATGCAGCCCAAGATACAGTTGGCTTTCTGGGCTGCAAGCGCACACTGCCAGCTCATGTTCATGTTCATATTCAATAGGGCACAGCCTGGCACTGCAGACCCCACGCTATAAGCAACTGAAGATCTGGAGCTGGACAAAACTAATTTTAGGTGTAACAAAGAGAACAAAGAAATAACGTATTTTAAAAGATACCATATATACTGAGTGCATTTGGGTATAACTTGATGCAGCAGACCAATACAAAAATGTGAAGATATAGATATATAGTCCTCACCATAAAAAAGACATGGAACTCTTGGAACAAGTCCAGAGGAAGGCCACGAGATTGATCAGGGAACTGGATCACCTCCCGTCTGAAGATAGGTTGAGAAAGTTGGGGCTGTTCAGCCTGGAGAAGAGAAGGCTGCGTGGAGACTTCCTAGCAGCCTTGCAATATCTTAAGGAGGCCTATAGGGATGTCTGGGAGGGACTCTTCATTAGGGACTGTAGTGAGAGGACAACGGGTAATGTGTTCAGACTTAAACAGGAGAAGTTTAGATTGGATATGAGGAAGAAATTCTTTACTGTAAGGGTGGTGAGGCACTGGAATGGGTTGCCCAGAGAAGCTATGAATGCTCCATCACTGGCGGTGTTCAAGGCTGAATTGGACATAGCCTTGGATGGCATGGTTTCGTGTGAGGTGTCCCTGCCCCTGGCAGGGGGGTTGGAACTAGATGATCTTAAGGTTCTTTCCAACCCTAACTATTCTATGATTCTATGATTCTATGATATGGATGATATAGGCATAGCTAGATATAGCTAGATATAGCTATAGATACAGGTACAGATAAAGATGATATAGATAAAAGCGTAATGCTTTCTTTTTGTCCATCAACATGATTTTAAACATAGCCATGCAAATACGACATGAGGATCTATAGAACAATAACTGGGACTCTGATTCGCACTGTGATCAGCTGAGGACATAGCAGGTGGCTTACAATGTAAGAAAAGTGTGTTATTTCAATAGGAATGGGATAACTGGTTTCACCAGCTTAAATTCTGTTTGTTCCTCAGTTCTTACCTCTATTTGATGTAAGTAGATTTTCGCTTCAAGTCTTACTATAAAATACGTGCCAGTTAGCATGTACTCCTATGAACATTTTACCCTGCTACACTGAGTATTCTGTGTTACTGTCTGTGTTTTTACTGAATCATCTATTTTTTTGTCTAAGTATAGTAAAGATGCATCTATTATCATGAAATAATTTGAAAATAGGATATTTATTGTTAGCATTTATTATGGAACATCAAGGCAGAAGCAACTCTGATTGATTCTCTCAATTTTCTTTGCATCCAGTGCTGGGTTGCTTTTTGCAGTAATTTCTCATTATTTGTAAATATGAAATGCTGTAATTTATAGTGCTGACAAGATTCAAAGGAGCTTCATATAATTCCTTTTCTTCCCAAGAGAAACTGTAATCTGTAGCTATTTTCCACTGCTGCATTATCATAAAAGACTTGTCTAGAAAGTTTTTATATAGTAGTGTATTGCAGTTGATAGTTTTATGCCAAAGATTAGCAGTAAAGTTATTCAAAGCTCACAACTGCACAGCCATTCTATCTTCTTTCAAAACAGCCAAGTAGGAAGTATTATTTATTCCCTTTTATAACAATAAAGGAATCAGTCAATACCCAAAGAAGAAAAATAGCCTTTTAATAGGTGTGTATTTCTCTAACTCATAAGTAGTCTGTAGTAATCCACAGCAGGGATATCTGTCCTCTGCAATTATTTTCTTTCTTGAGATACATGCACTGCAGGAGTCCTTCATTAAACTTTCTGTGATGGGGTGTTTTTACTGCTGTACAAAATGCAATCATGAACTGAAACAGAAAAACGAAACAAATCTTCAGGTGAATTTTACCAGTAGTTGTATATATGTGCATGGATCTGCAAATTAGATATATTTTTATTTCCATCTGTATTCAGTATAAATTACCCTTTTCTCATAAAATATTCTCCCTATTTTTTTCAAATGTCTTTGCAGACATTTCTAATGAATATGACCAACTGCTGGGATCAGTCTTCGAATGTTCTAATCCCTTGACTGGAACAGAGAGATAAGAATTCAGAATTTAATTTAGATACAGGGTAAGTATTTCAGGTTTACTCATTTTTATAGAAAAAAAGTACAATCTTTCATCTTCCTGGAGCTGAACAACCATGGCAAACATTTACTTGCATTTTCTCATTAAGAACTGCTGTGATATCCAGGAAGCAAAATGCTGCATCCGGTTCCTGTGGATGGTGAGAACCATAGATGCAACTATACAGCTGTTTTGGATGGTTTCAGCAAAAGTAAAAAGCATGGTGAACATTTCTTTGGCAATTGTCCTGGTCATCACAGTGGAAATGAGGCAGGAGTCCATTGTCATTTGGGCCTTTATCATCTATATCATCATTGAGGAAAGTCATCAAGGAAAGACAGTTGGACAGGTTGGAAGAGTAGGCTAGTAAAAACAATATGGCACTTAACAAAGGCCAACCCTACACCTGAGTTGGAATAACCTAAGAGTCTAGTATAGGCTAGGATCTTTGTGGAAGGGTAACAGCTGTGCTGAAAGTATCTGGTGGTGCTGGTGAAAAAGCTGAACATGAGACAGCAGTACCTTGTCACAGCAAATTGGATCCTAGGCTGCATATGCAGGGGTGTTACTAGCATAGATAGAAACATATTCATTTCACTCTACTCAGCACTTGTCAGGCAGCACCAGAAGCACTGTCTCCATTCCTGGTCCTTACAATTCCAGAGAAAACAGACTGGAGAGGGTCCAAAGGAGGGCCACAAAGATGATCAAAGAGCTGGAGAATTGGCCTATGAGGAAATCCTGAAGAAGTTAGGTCTCTTCTCTCTGAAAAGGAGAAGGCTTGAGGGGATCTCATCACTGTTTCCAGTGCTTAAATGACCGTTAAAATGAGGATGGAGAAGAGAGAGGAGAGGAGAAGAGAGAGGAGAGGAGAAGAGAGGGAGAGGAGAGGAGAAGAGAGGGAGAGGAGAGGAAATAGAGAAAAAAAAGAACTGAAGCAATCATTATCGTTGAATCACTGCAGTTTCACAACTCCAGCAACAATAAGTTAACTTCATAATTTCTTTAACTAAAAATGAAACATTTGTGAAAGAATGTGTTCCTATCTGGCTTCCTGGATCTGCATTTTCCACTTACAAAATAAAAGAGAGAACTGTTCCGAAAACAAATTTTGTTTATAAGAACAAAACATTATGTCTGAAAGCATCATGCGTCTATAACTTGTAACTTTTTCCCTGAAAACCTGCATACTACCTCCACAATAACTTCTTCACCAGTAATGAGTGTTGCTCTCAAATCTGCATCACTGTTAGATCTTCTGCCATATGGAGGTGACTCCATTCTCATCTTTGAGGAATCAAAACTGTTGAGAGCTTGGCTTGGTTTTAACCCCAGCCAGCAACTCAGCACCGAGCAGCCACTCACCTCCATCCCTCCCCTGGTGGAATGGGGAGGAGAATCGGTATAAAGGTAAAATCCATGGGTTGAGATAAGAACAGTCAAGTAACTAAGGTATAACACAAATCACTGCTTCTACCACCAATAATAATAATGACAAAGGAAATACAAGGGAAGAGGATACAACTGCTCATCACCCAATGACCGAGCCATGAACTGAACTCTTCCAGGCTCCTGCCCCCAGTTTTTCCATTCTGGGCATGACGTACTGTGGTATGGAATACCTCTTTGGTCAGTTTGGGTCAGGTGTCCTGTCTCTGCTTCCTCCCGGCTTCCCCTCCTCCCTGCCAGAGCATGAGACTCAGAAAGTCCTTGGTCAAACCAAACATTCTAAGCCGCAACTATAAATATCAGTGTTATCAGCACTGTTCCCAGGCCGAAAGTCGAAAACACAGCGCTGCTGCAGCTACTAAGAAGGAGAAAAATGACTGTTGCTGCTGAACCCAAGTCAGAGTTCTATTTCAAATTCTCATAATCTTTTGCAAAGTCTGATGAGTCATAAAGAGGTGCCCTCTGTCTTTTGAACTGCCATCTGTTGTAACTGCCTGGAAGATGTTTGGCTATTTCTGCCAAAGTGTATAAACTTCTTTTTCTGAAAAGCCTGTTCCTTAGACAGCATGTGTTAAAGAGTAGCCCTGGAAAGGCAGCAGCTGTTTTTTCAGAGCCTAGCAAGGGTCCGTTTCTGTGAATTTCCTCATTTTCCATTAGTTTCAGGGTGAAAACTGATTGCCGTTCCCATTCATCCTGAAAGTTTTAAGAACTAACAAGACTGTATAATTAGAATTTCTTCAAAACCATCTTCTGCTGCATGGTTCACTACTGTTGAAACAGATGGAGTCATAATAACTCCCTGCGTCATTCTTAAGCTGGTACAATGTCACTGACTAATGTTTGTATGTGTTTGATGTGTATTTATCATCAGGGGTCATGATTTTCTAGTCAAAAAAGCTCTTACTCCAGCCTGTAAAGCGAGTTTCATAAGCGTTATGGTAAATAGGCACTTTACGTGAATAGTACACCTGTTATATGGATGTCTCTCCATATTCTTTCGACCTTTAAAACAAGACCTTATAGGAGTCACTAACTTTCTAGCTTACAGAGACAGCAACATAATTTTAGTCCCTAGCTGAGATATTTTTGAAGTCTTGGAGCTTTCTGTATCTCATGTTGTTCTGTACTGAGGTTCCTACCATATCAGTGTTCTTATTCTACCCAGTCTGAAAGATGTCAGGATTAAGTTACACCCTTGCTACTGACTTTCCTTCTGCAGAGGAAATGTGATTTCTGTAGTCTCCACTCATTTTTCTTTCTCTATTTGAACACCATGAATTATAAATTACAGTAGTGTTTTAATTGTAAGATCACTTGTCATAAAAATTGCCAATCTCTTCTCAGAAAAATAGTTATGAAATGAAACATATCTTAACTGCTGCTTAAAGCTTTATCCTCAGCTTTCAAATAGTAGATGCTATGAATACCATAGATCCTCTGTTCTTTTAATCATTCACAGAAGTATTGCCTTGTGGTCCATGACTTTTCAGAGCTGCCTATTTCATTTCCTGACCCCAGGGAGTTACTGGTTATAATTTCCAAAGAGCATAGCTTCACACCACTCCCTCATATCAAGAGCTAACTCATCTCCTCTCAGCAGAAAGTTGATTCTCTACATCAGGAGAATATTCCAAGGAGTGTAAAACTCACTTTGTTTTTGCTTTCCAGCCCAGTCCATAGGTCTGCATCACTGTATCTACTTTTCTCCTTTCTGTTTTCAATTTCAAGTCTCCCTCTCTCAACAGATAACATTTATGTTGCATATACTAATAGCCAAAACTAAAAGATTTATAGCATGATATCCTAATGTGTATTCTGCAGTTTTCCACATATGCCTATGTATCTCTCAGGCCATCCGTCCATCTCTCCATTCATTCATTTATCTATCCATCTGCCTGTGATGATGGAAGCAGATATATACACCTTGGTAAAGAGAAAATTGTCTCTTTCCATGTTGACAGAATATTGTTGCATTTGAATATGATTCTGTCAGAGTTCAGAATCAGGGTATTTCATACTGTATTACAAAAAATAGGTTATGAATGGTGTTTTCTATCCAATTTTCATACCTATATGGTTATACAGCTTTTATGTAGGGAAGGATTTGTAATATGTTTGAAATAACAATAAATGTAAACGTAAAGATAAGAACATATGAAGCAGAGATATGACCGGAGAATGAAAAATGAAGAAAAGAAAGAGAAGACTAAGAAAAAAGGAACTGGGAAGGAATAATTAATGAAGAATGGAAATGAAATCTTTTGAAATGTTGTAGCATTTCTTCCTCATATTCTTATTTTGGTGTTAGCAAGGTGAATCA
Source organism: Ara ararauna (assembly GCA_028858755.1). Taxonomy (NCBI): domain Eukaryota; kingdom Metazoa; phylum Chordata; class Aves; order Psittaciformes; family Psittacidae; genus Ara; species Ara ararauna. Next base: position 125,614,825 of record CM054378.1, on the reverse strand, counting down.
TTTATTCCAGGATCAAAATCAATTTGCTTTTCCATTGAGAAGAATGCAGTCATGGACTTTTAGTTTAAATGACTTCTGATAGTTTTGTTAAAGGAAACAAGAAGAAGAAAGATAAACCTCTACAAGGGATCACAATTACATATTTAATTTTATAAGCTCTTTCATGAACCCTCCTTCACATAATGAGTGCCTAATGCTGCTGAATCAATCGGTTCCGGTAAAGGAAGAGAATAAAAAGACTGTGATACATATGGCATTGACAGAACTGTACATCCTTCGAAAATAAACCAAGGTAGTAGACCCAGAAGGAATGTTGCTGAAGTAGTGACCAGACACAGTGAAAATTAAAAATGTTATTTCAGACCCTTAACAACCGAACCATTGCTCTGACTTTCCTTAATCGTCACAGGGCGGAGGAGAAGTTCTTCCAAAAGCTCAGATCCTTCCTCATGTCCAGAGGCCTAAGCAAGGGTAAGACAATATGCTTTGCCTGTGAGCCACAGAAAGATGCTATTTGGCTGAAGGTACTTTTTTGCAGGCCTCAGAAAAGTTCGGATGAGGATCTAAGCTTCTGCCATCTGCTTGGATTTACTGGGGATGCTGCAATAGCTTTCTGCCATCCAAATCTAACATTATTGAAGTGCAGAATCACTATTAACTAATTATATTCTCACCATCAACCTGTGGCATACATAAGCAGATGTGAGAGCTTCTGTTGGAGAAAAAACAGTCTGTAGGGGAAAAAATTGCAGTCATAAGTTCAAACTTTAGGATTTCACACTGAGTGTACCTGTGTTTCTGCTCATTTACTGTTGCTACTAAAGAAAGAGAGGAAAGAAATGCTCTACCTCCAGGTCAAACAGCTCAAGTACTTTTCACAGCCTCCTGGCACTTTCTTTCCTGCCCTGCAGCATGGTGTGATGGCAGGGTCTGTCTCTGAGGTACAGAATGTCAAGTTCAGTTGTAACTCTTCAGCCAGGTGGGTTAAGGGTTTATTAGTGGTGATGACCAGTGCATGTTAACAAAAACATCCTGTTGTTACTTCCTACAGAGTTTCATCAGTATTTAGAGAATTGTTTAAAACAACAGGAGAATAAAAAAGGCTTCTTTTGTATTTTCACTTTTATCATGAGCATTGTGAGATAATTGAGGGGAGAGGGAGCAGTCACTTTAGCATCTCCTATTGTGTCTGAGCAGTTTCTAAAGATTTGAGAAGATTAATGCTTTTTAATAAGTATTTATTTCTTTCTCTCAAATGCTGTGTTGATAAGCTTTTTAGATTAGCAGATAATGTAAAGGACTTCAAAGGCTTATGTTGGCATTCCCAGTTGGCTTCCTAAATACAGATGGGAGTCAAACTAATTGGTAGTCTGCAGTGAGGCAATTAGCCACAGGGCGAAGTAAAATGGAAACAGAGACCTAATATTATGTATGCATCATTACTTGAATATGTGCTTTGTTTTGTGTGAGTGAAATTGCTATGAGATTATTAATATAGTTTTAATATAAAAATAAGTAAAACTTAGGGAGAGGTGGCAGGGGGAGGCTGCATGCAAACTGGACACCTATGTAGGGTAAACCCATTATTTTTTGAGAAGATACATTTGCACTGCAGAATTTCTATTTGGTAAACTGGTACTAAAGAAGGGAACGGATAGAAATCCTGATCTCTGTTGCACAGTAAAATGCAAAATATCAATATTGACTTCAATTATATATTCCTGGTTTTCTTCAGAAGTTATAATCTAATCCATCTTCATTGGAACCACATCATAGTCATAGAGAAAGAGTGGTAAATTAATTTTCCTTGAGTAGATACTAGCAGTAAGATAACAGGACTTCTTTCTTCTTCCTCTGAGATCAGAGGGGCTGCTGCAGACGTTCAGACAGTAACATGCTTTTATAAATGTAAAAATGTAGAGGTGCCATTCAGTGAGATAGATTAAAGTATCTGAAAATATCATAAGACTGGAAACATTTTCGTGTTGTTATCAGCAATGCTCATTCTTCACAGTTGTTCTCTAGTCTTTGGAGAATGGCACTGCAGTCATTTACAATGAGAGCAAAGTTAGCACTCATTGCTTGGAAACTAGACAGCGGAGCAATTGGACTTGTTACCATGAATCGTGCAGATTCAGCAGAACAAATCATCCCCCTGGAAGCAGAATCTCAACTTGAGACCATCACAGAGGCTCGAAGGAAAATATTTTTTGACCACAGGGATTTTGTAGAAAATAAGGAAACATCATTACAATGAAAGCTGATTATGGGGCCTCAATTGCTTTGGCTTTTCAGGAATGACATCTGTATTTTTCATACAAAGAGCTTTACACTGCACAGGCAGGTAAGGCGCTTCTTGCATATGGTATGAGCAGGGACTCATATCTACAACTTTCCATGAGACAGCTGGGTGCCCAAGGAATTACGGAAATTTTCCTTAAAGGGAAAGAGAGAGAATTGACACTTGGCCGTTAAGTACAAAGGCTGTAAATTCAGAAAAGGAAATCTGACAGTAGCTTACAGCTGGGAATAGAAGGTCTGCTCTGCTCTGGGGGGGGGGGGGGAGTAAACACTAGATCAGGAGCAGGACCTCCCTAATGTCTCATTACTGAGTTACAAGGTGCATTTGCCTCTTGCTGCTTCTCTTGCAAATCTTCAGTGGTACACTTCTGAAACAAGACGTGGTATGAGCCATATTCTACTTGTTTAATAAATGAAAATAAGCGGCTGAAAATGTCTTTTCAAGTTCTGGACTATGGTAAAGAATAAGCTCTCCTTCCCACCCTAAACTGAAATGAAGTACTGTTTTGAACTTTTCATTTCTCATTTTTCGAATATATATTCCATCTCTTTGTCTCTCAGAGCTCTTTGAGATCTTAATACTATAAGTTTTCTACAAGCATTTTTAACTATGTCTCTAAAAAGCGGATGTTGTAATTAGTAGTGAACAGATTCATAGAGCTTTGCAGGTTTAGGTGGGAAAGAAATGGTACAACAAAATGAAATGTGGGATGATGAGACTATGCCCTATTTTATGGTGGCAAGTGATATTACGACCTTGTCATCACCAAGAATTTAACTAGGTTTGTTAGGTATTATTTCACATCTAGCCTGAAATTGCTCTCAAGTGGCAAAATGGTGAAACAGAGTCATAGAATAGTTAGGGTTGGAAAGGACCTTAAGATCATCTAGTTCCAACCCCCCTGCCAGGGGCACGGACACCTCCCACTAAACTATGCCACTTAAGGGTCTGTCCAACCTGGCCTTGAACACCGCCAGTGGTGGAGCATTCACAACTTCCCTGGGCAACCCATTCCAGTGCCTCACCACCCTTACAGTAAAGAATTTCTTCCCCATATCCAATCTAAACTTCCCCTGTTTAAGTTTGAACCCATTACCCCTTGTCCTCTCACTACAGTCCCCCATGAAGAGTCCCTCCACAGCATCCCTATAGGCACCCTTCAGATACTGGAAGGCTGCTATGAGGTCTCCACACAGCCTTCTCTTCTCCACACTGAACAGCCCCAACTTTCTCAGCCTATTTTCATACAGGAGGTGCTCCAGTCCCCTGATCATCCTTGTGGCCCTTCTTTGGACTTGTTCCAACAGGTCCATGTCCTTTTGATGTTGAGGACACCAGAACTGCGCACAATATTCCAAGTGAGGTCTCACAAGAGCAGAGTAGAGGGGCAGGATCACCTCCTTCAACCTGCTGGTCCCGCTCCTTTTGATGCAGCCCAGAATACAGTTGGCTTTCTGGTCTGTAAGCACACACGGCCGGCTCATGTTCATTTTCTCATCAACCAACACCCCCAAGTCCTTCTGTGCAGGGCTGCTCTGACTCTCTTCTCCGCCTAACCTGTAGCTGTGCCTGGGATTGCTCCCACCCAGGTGTAGGACCTTGCACTTGGCATGGTTAAACTACATCAGGTTGGCATCAGCCCACCTCACAAGCATGTCAAGATCCCTCTGGATGGCATTCCTTCCCTCCAGCATATCAACTGAACCACACAGCTTGGTGTCATCGGCAAATTTGCTGAGGGCGCACTCAATCCCACTGTCCATGTCACTGACAAAGATGTTGAACAAGGCCGGTCCCAACACTGCTACAGGATTTTGCCAGGCACAGAGTTGAGGCTGACTGGTCTGTCGTTCCCAGCGTCATCCATTTTCCCCCTCTTGAAAATGGGGGTTATATTTCCCTTATTCCTGTCTTCGGGATCTTCACCTGACTGCCATAATCCTGAAATAGATGTTCTTCTCATGAAGTGGCTTTTTACATTTCTGAATTGATTACTTTTATTTCAAAGCAGAAAGCCTACTGGTGTTTACACAGAAACAACCAAATTTGTTGCTTTTCAATATTTATCGTTAATACCTTCATAGCATTTTTCCACCCACTTTTCCCACTTGAATTGGATTTCATCTGCTTATCAGGGTTGCTAAGAATGACTGGGAAATCCAGTAGAGTATCAGCACAAAAAATTAGATTAAAAGTACCTAACTCTTTATGTATAAATGACTCCAGAAACACAAGAAGTTCTTTGCAGGAGTTTATGACTTCAAATTAAATCATGTCTCTCTTTGTTGCTGTTTAGGTTTGGAATATGGCCATGCAGACTGAAAGTTAAAATGCTTTGAAAAAAATCCTATCATAAAACAATGGAAAAACCAGACAGGAAACATTTCAATGAAACTTAACTGATGTCATCCCTATATTTCTGAGGTATCTGTTATTTAAGTTGTCCAGTTTTGTTATTAATCACACAAGAAAGACATCAGCTCTGCCACCTCGTTGGTTTTCTAATAGCAACTCAAGGGATCTGTGATTCTCCAAGCTCAGTTTTAGACTTGTAAAGGAAACTTAAGCTTTGAAAAAGATCTACTTTTTTCAAATATCAGATCTTAATTGTACCAAGTACAATTGTTACCCAGAATTTTCGACCTGATAGGATGGTGAAGAATGAGATTTCTGGCAAAATGCTTTATTCAACAGGTAGTCTCTAATCTCCCACACAACTACAGTTTTTGTAACAGTGAATTTGGCTTTTCTTTGTTTATGCTCATCCTAAACTATCACTGCAGTATGTCTACCATGACCACATATCACTAAGTCAGCCCACTCTACTAGTCAGATCACTTCCCATGATGCCTAAATGCATTTATTAAATAGGCAAGTATACTTTTTTTGTTGTGCCTTTGAAAATATTTTATTGCACCCTGAATACAGATACGCCATATGTGGAGTTGCACATATTAAAGGTTCCTGCAGTAGATTAACTTGTGCTATACTTCCCTATTTAGCTTCTTAAATATTTGTTTGGATGTTTGTTTCTGCAGTAAACAGGGCTTAAAATGATATAAAACCAATAATGAAGCAAGAAAGTTCTCCCCTGTGCAGAGTTCATACCACATTTAATTGGCACTGTGGAGCAGTTTATGGCAAGAATTCTTGGGTGTGTGAAAGTTTACTGCTATAGTGCTGCAGATGTTTCTAGCTAACCTTTAATAAGAGTGGGAAAAATAGGTCTTTGAGATTGCTGCTTGTGCTTTCTGAGCATATTTTATAGAAATCTATAGAGATGAGAATGACACAAAATAATGGTGACATTATTGCCCAAGAGCGGGGCACCATTAATGTGTCTCAATGGGAGTCCAATAAACTCCAGCGTCATGGTCCAGTTTAGTGTGAAAATCAAGTTTGGCTTTTGCAGGCACAGAGACTTGCAGAAAATCAGCAGAGGTAAAAATTTACAGGAAAAAATTTACAGCCAAGTTTGGAAGAAGCAATGCTGAAATTAATTCAGAGCAGGTAAGAGAATGCATTATTTGTAATATTATTTTAAAGTATAAAGCAGCTATATATATTTATGTATGTACACATATATAATGTATTTATGTTCTAAATACTTAATAAATGCGATGCCCTTGCTGATAATAGCAGCTGCTTAAAAACACCTCTGGGATCAACTGGGTGAAAATTTTGCAATATAACACTTTTTGTTTCTGAAGTAGTGTTCTGAACTGTTGGTAATACCAATGTGACTTCTCTGAGGTCTCCAGAAGTCACTAAACATAAAGTGATTAGCAATGGCTGAGATGTCAGCAGAGGAGACCTGCAAATGGAGTTGTCTGGGTGTCTTAACAGAGCTGTAAAACTCTTCAGGTTTTGTGGAGCTTATCTCTTCATGTTTTTTTCCTAAGGTATTACATTTCCCAGTTAGCCCCTTTTGCCATATCTTTAATGAACACTTTTACCAACAGGGAGTCCAGGATGGCTCACTGGCATGAGGTGCAGTACTCTGAACTCAGGCTCAAGGAACTTCAAGTCATTGTTAATTAAAACATGTTAACTAAAATCCAACAACTGGGCAGTAAGGCAATAAATCAGAAATCTAAACACAGGTATCTAGTGCCTGACATTTAAGGTGGAAATTGTTTTCTTGGAAATGAGAGAGAATGGTATGAGCAGGTATTTGAGCATGGGTTTCTCATGTTCTTTGGGCACTACTGTGTGAGTAGAAGCGGAGGTAGGTAATGCCCCAATTTCTCCCTATATTTCCTTGAACTTTTTTACAAGTGCCACAAAAAAGCATCATTATCAGAAAGTCAAGGTGACAGAGGATTCTAAAATATTTTGCCTGTTTTATTTCGTTTTAATTTTATGTTATGTTTTATTTAACTGTAACTATCTAGTAAATTAATCATGAGTTTGAGAAATTCTGTTGATTGTTCACAGATTATGGAGGTTTAATATGTGTGGCAAATAACTGGTTTATTATGATGAACTTGAAGAAAATTACCATTTTAGTTACATACACCCTCCACCTGATGGAGTTTTCCTATAGAAATAGAGTTCACAAGAAGACTGGGTTTTGATGCATTCCTATTTGAGTTTGACAACCCCAGCACTAAAAGTGCATTTCATTTCAACTGCTTTAACATTTGTCGTCTTATGTGATACTGCTTAAATTGAAGGCATTTTTTCACTGTATCTAACAGTGAAAACCATCATTAATTGTTTTCATTATGTGTTTGAATCAAGATGAGATATATATATTCTGTGCGACCAGAGGGATCATTGCTTTTAAAATTCTGTCTCCCTGCAACGGTATCTACATTTCTGTTGCTAATTCACTTCTGGAAAGTTGAGTTAAATTTGCAGCTAGAATCAGTCACAAAGGTTCACCAGCATCTCTGCAGAACAATTTGAGAGATGATTCCTGAATGTTGCAATCACAAACTTGAACATACAAGTCGATTAGAAAGGGACTGAATGATGTTATAGGTAGCAGGAATTAAGTTTTCTTTGATAGCAACTGCAGACATCCATCCCTTTAACACATCAGTGTCATGATGGAACCTCTTTCCTGCATCATTTTGGTTCTGCATAAACGTACATTAACCAGGTAGATCAACATTGTCCTAAACATCATGGTTTTGCATTCCTCCTTTTGTTAAAAAGTTGTAGCGTGCTTTATTTCTGTCACTAAAACACTTGCAGTAGATACTTCTAGAGAGTGAACAACAATGAGCTGTTACACATCACTGACTGACTCACACAGTTTCAGCAAATGAATGTTGCATGTTGCCTGTTTGGGTTTTATCTTGCTTTAGTCAGAGTAACATTAATCCTCTCATGAAGTTTGCCCTCTAAGGTCTACAATAAAAACACGGATTTCTTTTCCCCTGAGATTTCCAACACTCAAGTAATTTCATGTACCATTCATTTCCATGGGCAAAATTTAGGCATTTTTAAATAGAAATTTGTCTACTTTTTTTTTTTTTTTTTGGTTTTGTAAATTGGCACACCTTATAATCAGTATATTCAATGAATCCACTCCATGTATTATACCTAGAACACCACTTCCATCTCTCTGGCCAAGGACCGTGACTTAGAAGTAGGATCCCTGAGTGGGATTGACATTATTTAGATGTGACAGCTACTGAACACTCAGGCTCAAAGCAGATCCTGCAACTGTCAGGAGCTCAGCATATTACAGCAGGAGCTTCTGTCCTTGACAACAGAGAGTGCTGTATACTAATCTAACATGTCTGAAAAGGACTTTGCAATATTCATTGGTTAAAATTGATGGGAGAAGTGCCAACTCATAAACAGTGGGATTCTTTTATTGTTTCTTGCATTTTTAACATGATAAGTAAGACTCTTTTCCACAGAACAGCAAAAACATGGCACTGTAATGTAGGAGTGATAAATATCTGGCTCTGAGGCTGTCATACATCCAGCTATGCAGTACAGGCAAACTCAGTCAGATGTTAAAAAACATGTGCAGGAAGAGATAGATATTCCTCAGCAGGAGCTATGAGCACAGAGTACCTTTAAAGATGAACTCAACCCGGGCCCAGCAGGCCTGAATTAATGAAGCATTTGAGCATGTGATGACCAGGGATGTCTCCAGATTAAGCATCTTCTCTTGGTCTTCCTAAAATTGCTAAGTTTGGAGAGTGCTTTCAAAACAAACATGCTTAAGGGTACTGCAAATGGGATTTGGAGGGAATGAGAGGAGGAAACAGATGTCAGAGAGTATAAAACCTGGAATCTTGATTTAGGAGAGCACTGAGATTTAAACACAAGCCCAAAGTACTTTTCAGCACAGAAAGTGTGGGATGAATCCATGCATTGAAAAATATGGCATAATGCTTAGTAGCGTGTGAAATTAATAAGAGAACATGAGTATTTAGCACTTGAAATAAGTGGTTTAATCTTTTAATTCCAACGTTACTAACGGTCTAAAGCTTCATAGAGTGGTTTCTTGCACTCTAGACTCCTTTAGTTTCCTAACATAAACTAAAGAAAGCAAAAAGATGCTAAAAGGAAGACAGCAGCACACCTTCCTCTATTAACATTGGCCAAAATATCTAATTTTGTGGTAACAATCCGCAGAAGAGTAAACATACATGAAGAGACATGACGAAGTGGAGCACAAGTCCTTCATCTCCCAGGGTGCCTGCCGAATCATCTTTATGTAATATTTATATTTATTTATTTGTTTTTCCATTAAGTGATGCAGAATTAGCCAAATGGAGCCACACTGTGAAAGAAGACTTGACATGCATTTTCTTCTGAGACAACGAGTGGAGGATTTGGTTGATTTTGAATGGAAATGATCATGGTTAAGAGCAAGAGTAAAGCTGGGTATGAATAACCTTTCCTTCCATATTGACTCCCATTTTCTTTTGGAGAGGCTTGATCAAGAAATAGTGCTTCTTTGATATCAATGCTGATGTAAGCAACCTCCTCTTTCCTCTCCAATTTTTATCAAATTATCACTTTCTGGAGCTTCAGTCAATTACAACATTTCGCATTGAATTTTTTAGGAGGATGTTGTCTCTGTTCTGGGTTAGATTATTTTTTTTTCAATTAGTGACATTTTTGTGAGAAAAATGCAATCAGTTGCAGTTTATTTTACATCACAAACCAGAAGTGCATTTTAATAGAAGCATTCTGAGGTGATCAGCTTATTTTGGAAAAAGCTGCATAGCCAGGTATACATTTTTAAGCTGGTGGAATGAATTGTTGTTCCTTAGGTTTTACAGATTTCAGCCTTAAGCACAGACTTGAAATGAGGTTCACTGCAGACCTGCAGTGGTGCTATGTAGTAGTAATGTAATAGGAACACATAAGATGAAATAAAAAGGAGCTGTAGCAATTTTTGTGATTAAATAAAGTTTGCTTTGCAGCAGCTTGAAGAAGCACTAGCTATAGAACAGCCATCTTCTGTGCTAGGCTTGGTACAAAACCATAGTAAACACTCCCAAAAAACTTCAGACTACCTTCTGGATGCATTCATGCATGATGTTTGATCACTGTGACCTAATATGGTGGTATGTGATGTAAGAAATGATAGAACAGGGATGGATGATCCAAAATTTCCAGTTCAATTCCCTAGTACTTGACTTCCTGATATTAACCTGCTTACATCTTCATTTGCTGCCTATTGCTTTCAGGTAGGCATTGCTTTTTATTTAGTGGAATAAATAGCTCATAACTGTGCCTATATATTCTACAAATATGGTGGGTTTATTGATATTATTATTAAAAATTATGATTATAATAATTATAGAATGTTAATCTATTAGAAGACAAAACCCACGACAAATCCATTGCTAAGGAGTACCCTTGATAGTTATTTTCATGGCTTGATATAATATCTCTTTTTCCTCTGTTAATTTTTATTCCAATATTTTACTAGAATGAATGATGCCTATACAAAATATGTACAAAAAAACACCTTCAAAAAGGCTAAAATGGAGAGCAATTAATCAAATGTTAGTCATTTAGGGCAACACAGTTTTGTTTCTGAAGCATGATGCAAATCTGTGTTTAGATACTTTTATGCAAAGGGCTTGATCTTTGAGGTTTGGTGTCATTTTATGCTATTTCGGAACTAGTAGAATTTGACAGAACTCATATCTATATTATTGTTACTCTTATAAATCTCACAGAATTTTAAAGTTGTAAGAATTGTGGACTGAGAAAAAATTATTTTATCAGTCTAGGGAGCCAATAATCTCATTTATATCATAATGGACATGTATCTCCTGCAGCTTGAAGTTTTGTGGTTTGTTCCCCAGACTGTTCAACAGCACATTGGATTAATGGTTAATAGCGCAATATAGGACTTACTGTATAATACTCTCACTACCAAACTCAAGATTGCCTTCTGGAGCTGAAATTAATGCCCTATACGAAGATTTTCCTGAAGGTTGTATCCACTGTGACAACTAAATTCTGCACCATGGAAAAAATTTCTCTGATGTTCCTTTGGCAGCAAAGCGTTTTTTTAAGGAGTTTCTAGTTTTTACCAGCTGTTACTTCAGAAAGTGGGCTGCAATGCTTTTGCTGACCATGCCTCTTCATTCCCTTCATTTAGGAGGAAGAGAGGGGCTGTATGTTCATGTGTGCTGCAGGAAAATTATACAAGGCATTTCTCCACCAAATTCAACTTGTTATCATCTTCAGTAGCAGATTTAGAATTTCCTCTGTTGTTTTAAACACTGCTCAACCAATTTAATGTAGGTACTGACTTTCACTCGAGTGCTGTGAAAAATCTTTGCGCTCCCTTGTTAAGTCCCTGAAATATTGTTATATCCTAAATATGGACATGTATCTCCATTCCAATCAGGAAGCAATGCAAATTCACTGAGGAATTTTAATTATTTTGGAGGAGATGTTATGGGTGGTTCTTGTTTCATATGAATAGAAGGGAGAAGGTATGGGGAGGGGCTGAACAGCCAAGTCAACCACAAAAGCACAAGAAGAGACCCTCATGAAAATCTCAGAGCTGGGGAAATGCCCAGCTGATTTGATTGTTCTTAGTTTTGAGATAGCAGCAATTTGTACATAAACCAAAATGTTCCTATTATCATCATCTGCTAATCAGCACAACTCACAATTTCTGTATAGCCACTTGGGCTTTTCAAAGGGCCTGATGTGAAGCTCTGTGTTGGCATTCAAAATAATGAAGCGATCACCCAGAAACTGTGCTGGAATAAAAGTGGTGCATGGTCAGAGATAGAAAAGTTCCCAGTGGTATTCTTTGTGTCTGACTTCTCATCTCTGGTTGCAGTCCAACCTGAAAGGATTAACTATTTCAGTTGGAAGGGACCTGAAATGATCATCTAGCCCAACTGCCTGACCAGTTCAGGGCTGACCAAGTTAAAAGTCCTGGGGCTGTTCACTGTGAAACTGTTCTTCTGTCAAAACAGATTCAAATGAAGCATGCATGAAGAAGGGCAGTAATATGCTGAGCAAGTCCTTTCTAAGTGCTTGTCTTTGTGGTGTCTTGTTTTCTTCCTTTTTTTTTACTAGAAATATCACAAGACCTGTGAATTCATGGATGACAAATTTTGGAAGCAAAATCTACTGGCAGATCCAGCTTTTCTGGGTTAAAGCAAGGTTTAGGATGAGGTCCCTTGCCAAGTCTCTGCTGCCTCTTCTGGTAGTGATGGCTGTACTGTTATGAGTAGGCAGCTATTATTTTCCTTAGGAAGCTGTCTCCAATATCTGTTTCTTTCCTGAATGATTATTGTCCCCCAAAATTCAAATGTAATATGTACACAGGAAGGCTCATGGGGCAGTATCAAAACCCAGATAGATCTCAAAGCAGTTGTATTTCTTCCATGTTTTCTCTTTGCAGTTCAGAGGCAATGAGGTACAGGAGAAAAGTGCATTCAGCTCATTGTGAAAACGAAAATGTTTCACTGGTTTAAATCTGTGGTGAATGTAGGGGCGAGCTGAGCTCAATGCCAACATGTGTCCTATAAAAATAGCTCTTGCTGTTAAAATACCCCTTCCCAAGAGTAAAGTGTGGGAAACCAGAAAGGGATTCCTTCAAGACCTCACCTTAAGCAGACATGCGCGCATTGTTCTGTCTATGAAAGAGATTCCTCTTGCAACTTAGTCATCTGCTCTTTGTGACCTGGTGAGAGCCAGACAGAACAAGCTGTGTGTGGTTGAATCAAGCCCCAGAGGCCAACAACGAAGCACCAGCATCCTTTCCAGTTTAACGAGGGCAGAAAGGAAAACCTTATGAAGTAATAATGTGATGAATGTAATATGAATGTCTTTAAAATAATCCCACAGTGTTTCTTGCTGCTAAGGCACAGTGGGAGTTAAAATCAGTATTTTCATGTAGCTTGGTAGATCATTTACGCTGCCAGCATTTCTTTGTGTATACTTTGTATTGAGATCTTTTTTCTGCTACCAAGCGTTTTACCTTACTGAGGAAACTACTGCATTTTCTAACAGTAGGTTAGATTGTTCACTTGCCTACGTGCACAGGTATTTCCAAGAAACGTATTGCATAATCTTCTGATTCATTGCACACAACACACATGCATACAAGATATTTTATTATCAGAAAATATACTGAACTAACATTTTAGAACCAACTGTAGGATTTTTGCAAGAAGAAGAAAAAATATTTTCGGACAATTAGCCACAATACCTGCAAAATCATTTTTCCCACTATGAAGGCCCAACAAATATTTTATGTACATAATGAATTATTCCTTTTCTTTCAAATGCCTCTGTAAGAGTAGCTCCATTATTATAAGACCTGCACTATACCAAGAAAGAAGAATTGTTTATCTTAAAGATACTTATAATTGAAATGAGGTTTAACAATAAAGTAGATTGTGTAAGCTTACTGCTATCACACTTATGTGGCCTCATCCCTCAAAAGCAGTCAGTAATTATACCACAAGACCTGTAAATTTTGATTAACACCTTTTAGGGCTACCTTCCTTGTGTAGAGCTGAATATGAGAGATTTTATCCCACCACAGCGGGCTGTTGTTCCTCCTACTGAATAATACTGTTGTGTTTGTGCAAGAGCAACCCTTGAAAGGCCTTTGAAAGATTAACAGATTTGTGAGCTTTGAAGCTCTGTTGCAGAGAAATTCTTTAACTTACCATAAAGAAATCAGTACTTCTGTTTCTTTCTGATTCACCCAACATTTGACTGCTGGAGTGTGATGGTAGAAGGGTAGTTTTCTCTAGTTATAACCAGTTCTTTCCAAATGTCCCTTTAATGAGTCTATTTCTAGACCTTCTTGGCAGGCAGAACAGCAAACATTAGAGAAGCCACAAAGCATGGTCATGGTTTAACACCAGCCAGCAACTTGCTCGCTCCCCTCCACTCCGTAGTCGGATGGCGAGGAGAATCAAAATAAATGTTTAAAAACCCATGGGTTTAAGTAAGAACAGTTTAATAATTGAAATAAAAGTATAATAATAATAATAAAATAGTAATACTAATAATAATAATAACAATAATAAAAGGAAATAAAGAGAGGAATATGTCCCACACCCTGAAAAACAAACCAAACCAAACCAAACCAAAACAAAACAAAACCCACCAAAAAAACCAACAGCAAAACAATAACTGATGTTCAATGCAGTTGCTCTCCACTGACTGATACCCAGCCCAGCCCAAGCAGCGATCGGTCCATTTCAGGTAACTCCCTCCAGTTTACATACTGGGCATAATGTGCTGTGGTACAGAATACGCCTTTGGCTAGCTTAGGTCAGGTGTCCTGTCTCTGCTCCTACTGGCCTCCTGTGCCCCTGCTCACTGGCAAAGCATGAGACTGAAAGGTCCTTGATCAGGGTAAGTGCTACTAAAATATCGATGGGCTTTCAGCATTGTTCTCAAGCTAAAGCCAAAACCCAGCACTACACCAGCTATTACGAGAAAATTAACTCTATCCCAGCCAAAACCAGGACATGCAGCAGGCTGCTAAATCTGACCTAAGAAGTGGTGTTGAAAAGAGGATAAGTGCAGTGAGGTTCAGTATTGTGCTAAGTTGACTGAATTTCTATCAGGTACATGAGGCATAAGGAACATCATATGCCTACTCAAAGTGTAACTGATGCACCTGAGCTGATATTTAATCATGTACTGAGAGGACAGTATATGACTTCTGAACTTCTTTCGAGGTTAAGTTTTGCTAAGATTTAGTGTTCCTGCAGGAAAGGGTGCCTCCCAACTGGGATATACACACTTATCTTGAAAAGCCACATAAACCTGTCAGACGCAGTGCAGACCTATTCATCTGAAAGGCAATCTACCTGCACAAAGAAACAGTTGTTACCCTAAACTGTGGTATCATGGCATATCACTTGTCACAAAGTTAAGAAAGAAAAATATTAATGTTCTTTACAGGATGCACTATTAACAAGAAAGTCCTACCCAAAAACTTCTGAATTGCCTCTTATGTCCAGACAGAAACTTTTTCATTCTTGTTTCTGCTGTACAGAATGAGATGAGGCAAAAAGTTTTTCCAGGGTAAGGTGAAAACTAAGCACATTTTATTCATCTTGATAAATATTCCAGGTCATTTTCAGCACATAGGAAAAAAGGAAGAACCACAAAACTCTTCAAGCTTGCAGACTGTTGTATTCCTCAGAATAAGAAAATTTACAATTCACATCATTTGACAGCTACTATGTTTATTCCATTTGCCTGTACTAAAATGAGTGTTCTTTGGGCATGAAATATGCATATAATTTGGTTCTCACCTAGCGGAAAACAGAAGTTGCTAGAAATTAGGAGACTGATTTCTAAAGAAAAGAAACTGATTTCTGTGGCTAAGGCTTTAGATGAACAGATTGTTCAAAGGTGCTTAACATGTGGATATAATTTCCTAAAGGATTTCCCAGAGGGCTAGTGTGGTAGAAGAAGTCAGATATGTTACATAAGTAGTACAGCTGCTTTGTCATCATAATTCAAGTGGTCATCAATTAAATCAGTGTAAGGGGTCAACCACAAACTGTCAAAACTATACAGAGCACAAAGGAGACAACCATTAAGGCAAAGAGGGGGAAAGGTAAAACACAACAGATGCAAAACTTACATCAACTTGTGGGCTGATAGAATGCATTTGGATTGTATAAGGTGATAGAATGTATTCTTACGATAGATTAACTAGCTAAGACCTCATATATGACAAGATTAATATACTTATATTCATTTAGAAGTAGTAGAACACCCTCTACCAAATTAACTGGAGGGCAACATTTGCTGTAGCATGAATATTTGCTAAAATTTTCTAAAATCTGAGCTGGAAAGGCAAAATTGGTCTTCACCATCTGTTACTGACGTTGACAAAAGACAAAGTGTAGGAAAGCAAGATATAACCAAGAGCAAACCAACTGACTATTAACAAAAATCAAGCACCTGTAAACTGATGTCTCACTTTGTCATGCAAGAGCGTATCAGAGAAAATGCAGGGAAGACTTTCAACTTTTCAAATACCAAAAGGAACTCAGAACAAATTGACAAGAAAGTAGAAAGGTGAGCTCATCTGCCTCATAGCAAATCTATAGCTCCTGGGGAAATAAAGGAGAAATTCTCAAAATGCTAAAAATAATTGCATATAAATAAAATGTTCTTACAGGTGTGACTGCTAACCTAAGGCTGTTAGAAGGTAAAGGATTTACCTACTAAAAAATTATCTACTTTTCCATATTTATGCTGTACTCCTTATGTTTTAAAACATTTCTCAATTAAAATGTTCTTGGTTTCAGTTTGATTTGTTGCAGGCAGGTTTACTAGAGCATGTGACAATGCATCTCACTGGAATTTTTGTCTAAAGGTCAGCCAGCTAGTTCTGCTGGTCATGTGTGCTTCTGCCACAGCCAAATCGTATCCACAGTCTGTTCATGACTCCCTAAGGCAGATACCTAAACAAGTGAGATCTCTTGGGATGCCTTTCTTGCTCTCCAAATTCTAAAGGGAGAAGAGGAAACAAGCTTAGATTAGATGTTCACATCTTAGGAAGCAGGAATTGACTGATACAAGTTCAGCCACTGACTGTAAGGAAAAAAGAAAATGTAGACTGAGCCATTTGTTATGTCAGAGACAGGTTTATTGGGTTTATATGGCAAGGTTTTGGTAGCAGGGGCTGCAGGACTGACTTCTGTAAGAAAACGTGAGGAACTGTCCCCATGTTGGACAGAGCCAGTACCAGCCAGCTCCTAGATGGAGCTGCTGCTGTCCAAGGCTGAGCCCATCAGCAACACTGTTGGCACCTTTGTGCAAGTTATTTAAGAAATGGTAAGACACACTGCATAGGAGTTGTTAGAAAGGGGAGTGAGAATATGTGAGAGAGATAACTCTGCAGACACCAAGGTCAGCGTAGAAGGAGGCAGGACCTGCTCCAGAGCAGATTCCCCTGCAGCCCATGGTGCAACCCATGGTGAGGCCGGCTGTGCCCCTGCACAGTGGTCCACAGTACAGCAGATATCCACTTGCAGCCTGAGGTGGACCTCATGCCAAATCATCTGGATGTGCCCTGAAGAAAGCGGCAGTCTTTGGAAAGTCACAACCTCAGAAGGCTCCTAGGAAGAACCTTGAAATTCACTCTTTGGAAATTTAGCAGTCCTGCATCTACAGCCACACATATATCCCTAATATCTGCTACATGTTGTACTAAGTAAGCCATATAGATAATACTGTACATAAATTACACATACTATATGTAATGATAGTCTTCTTTCTATAGATATTATAGATATTAGATTGTATATTGGGTTAAAACCAAGGTTTTCAGAAATGATTGTTGAATTTGGACAATCACTCAAAGCTGCTGATTAACACAAGTTAGTGGCAATCTTCCACCGAGCTTTGTTAAACTCCCACTTTCTGGAATCACATGAGTCCATGGGAATTATGTTATTATGGTTTTGATTGCCTTTTTTTAGTAAAAGGATTATTCCAGATCTTGTTTGATGAGAAAAACTGGGAGAAAAACTGTATGAACCTCTTAGTGTTCGGAAATCAGAAAAGAAGGTTATGTTTTGGTTTTAGAAGAATTTTATGACTCTGAAACCAACATATTGTTACTTGGGGATGGTTTTCCTCATGATCTTTGAAAATTTGAAAAGCACTGTTGTCAACTTTCTATTTCCTGTGTCTACTTTGTATAACAGCAACACAGCCACTGTCTGCTCAGTGGGAACTGCAGGGCTCCCACAGTTCCAGAATTCAATCTATTTCCACTTGAATTCTTTGTTGCAGATACTTCAGTGTGTCTATTCTGTGGAGACATTAAGCATATGCAAATCTGAGACCTGGTGCAAATGCCTATATTTTTTGGCCCATTTGCAGTCCTGATTTCCCCTCTTATAAATATCATATGCTTGCAGTAATTGGGTATTGTTGATGTATCTTAACTCAGTGTGTCACAAGAAGAGCTACAATGCCTTCATTCTTCCCTTGTGAATTCTCAAGGCTGTCTTTCTTTCCTGTTTAAATTGCGATAACTATATCATTATTTCTTACTTTTGGTGGGTATTTTTAATCATCTCAGCATACTGCTCCACCACGTTCTTGCTGACAGCCCCATCTGTTTGACATATGCATTTATTCTGACTTGCAATCATTTACCAAATGAGAGTATCCTTTTACGAATCTACATTGAAAGATTATCTTTTGTATAATCCTTAACACTTTAAAGACATTTTGTAATTAATTCCTCCCTGTTTGCATTTTTTAATTTGTATGTTTATTTTCCTCCCTAATTTATTTATTAGGTAGTAAATCACATCACAGGTGTGTTTATTGTTATCGGAACGGAAGACTGATGTGCATCCAGATGTATTTATCATTTTCATACCTCTTAAATCAAACCTGGCTTTACAGAAGCGCAAATGAGCTATTTA
Source organism: Ara ararauna (assembly GCA_028858755.1). Lineage (NCBI taxonomy): Eukaryota > Metazoa > Chordata > Aves > Psittaciformes > Psittacidae > Ara > Ara ararauna. The sequence continues at coordinate 125,596,636 of CM054378.1, read as the reverse complement.
ATTTCTACTCACAAAGTTTACCTGTGATGCATAAAAGCACAGAGGCAATATGCAATAAAGGGAAGAGACAGCTGTTATAAAACCACAGAGGATATTTTACAGATTTTATAGAACTTGCACCTCTAAATCTTAGCCTTTATTCTTAACTGTGCTTCCACAACAATCCCCAGATCACCAGGCCATGGATGTCATGAGCTGATGTGTAAGGCTCATAAAAGCCTTGATGAAGCTTATTCACCCTCCAACAAGCAGCTCAGGATTTATTAAGGAGGAAAAAACCTGTGGTCATGTAGCTTTGTACCATATTGGTTATTGCATCCAGCCAAGAATGAGAGAGAGATGACTTCTAATCTTTCTTTGTATTGACAAAAAATGGACGTTGCTGTTTAACCACAGCCAGCAACAAAACATTGCAGAGCCTCTTGCTCACTTCCTGCCCCATAATGGGATGGAGGAAGAAAATTGGAAGGGTAAAAGCAATAAAACTCGTAGGTTGAGATAACAACAGTTTAATTACTGGAATACAATAATAATAAAAAATGTAATGAGAAGAAAAAGAACAAACAGGGAGAAATGAAACTCAAGAGAGACAAAGGATGCAAATGAAAATTTCTCAACACCAACCATCCAATGCCCAAAGAGTCACCAAGCAGCAAACCCCTGTCAATCCTCCCCCTAGGTTTATGTGCTAAGCATGATGGCATACAGTCTGGAATATCCCTTGGGTCAGTTGGGATCAGCTGTCCCACCTATGTACCCTCCCAGCCTCTTGTGCACCTCAATCTGCTCTCTGATGGGGTGGTGTGAGGAGCAGAAAAGGCCTTGGCTCTGTAAGTGCTGCTCAGCAAAAGCTAAAACATCCCTTTGTTATCAACACTGTTTCCAGCACAAATCCAAATCACAGCCCCATACCAGTTACTCTGAAGGAAATTAACTCTACCTCAGCCAAAACCAGTACAATGGGCTAAAATGCATGACAAAGTGTGCCTAGCAGAGAAAGCAATTCAAGCCCTTGCACACCTTCCAGTGAGTGCTTTTGCTTCCAGATTAGACAATCTTTTGAATAATTCAGTCTAAACCCTGGTCCAAAGATGGCAAATTCTAGGCAGGCAACAGGTCTGCGTCTTGCTCCACATCAGGGCAACATGAGATGGGGCTTTGAACCCCACCAGGAAGAAAAGGTTGAACATTTTAACTGGTGTGTTATTACATAGAAAAGAGGGTGTCAGTAACACTTTGAAGGTGTTTAAAAATCCATAAGGAGAAGCTGTGTAGTGAAGGAATACTGAGAATTAACTGAGCACTAAGCTGCTCAGTCTTGTCACCACAGAGGCATCCGCTGGCATGCCAGGAGGCAGAGCTGAGGCACCTGGAGCAATGCTACTGCCAGGAGCTAAGGCACTGACAAGCTGGATGTCTCAGGCAGCTGCCTCTGTGTTTTGAGGTCTGCAATTCTGGATTTTAACTGTGTCCTCCACTGAGTGCTTGCATCCCTTTTCAGATCTGGCTTTATTTTAAGAGCTCTATCACTGGTGGCAAGTCTGCATCTAAAGCTGTATGGTGCAGTGTTAAGAAAGCACTGGTGGGACTTCACTGTGGTATTGGCTATGAGTACCACAGTGGTCATCCATGGAGCACCCATGTCATGACATAACAAGGAATATAGACTTGCACATATGATTGCTTTTGCCTTGTCAAACTGAAAACTCAAGACAGTGTCCTGCTGAACCTCGGCAGAGATGCTGAACTTCCGGAAGCCTCCCAGAACAACACTGTGAACTAGGATACATCTGGAGGTGCCATCCCCTGGCATGACACTGCAGAGGAATGACTAGACAGTCTGTACTGAGATTTGAACCAAACCTCTTTCTATGCAGCCAGTGAACCTGGCAGGGCAGGCTGGCTCTTTTGCTCCATGCACACATGTGCTTCCCAGCTGCAACAGCAGCAGGTGTCAGCCAAACAGACTGATAAAACAACTGCTTTTGGCCTTCTAATTTCTCTCTTCCTTTCAGTATTTTCTTTTATTTGCTTCTTGTTGAAATTCCCGTCATTTCAAACATGGTTGATTCTGTTTACTTCATATTTCTGAATAGCTGCCATACTGTCAGATCCTCCAAGGGCACCTTGATAAGTTGCCTCATTTTAAAGTCACTTGAACCTAAACCGTGCCTGCCTGGCCTCCAGACAACCTTTGCGCAGATGAAAGACACTCTTTATTCTATTCTGCATTTTCAGGCAGGTTAGAAAATTGTGGAACTTTAATGTTGTGTTTTATGAGAGAAGATTCATATTCTCACATGCTACTGAAAAGGTCTACTACCATAAAGGTTTATTATTCATGTTGGCTACTTGTAGAGTCCAAGCCTTAAGATTTCATCTTCCTAGAATGCAGGAATTCCCCTACATAGCTTATGGATTCTATGCATCCTGATTATAAAATATCTAAAGGGAGTGAGACATTCTCATTTTTTATTAACCCCTCTTCCTATTGCAATGCTTAGGTGGAGTATACCTTTTCCCTTTACCCATTAACCAATTCAGGCTGCCTTTCAGGAATAGAAATCTGTTAGTCCTAGCAAAAGAAATGAGAATGTTTTGCTTTATAAAAAGCTATGCTTTATGGGCCAATTGACCAAATAATGGTCAATGGTTAATGAGTTTATTAAATGGAAAAAATAATAAGTTGCAACTCCTGCTCCTTTTTCATCAGGCAGATATAAATAAAGCAAAGTCTAAATTAAAACAAAATGCAAAGCAAAGTCTAAACTATGTTTTCTCTTCAAAGCACAATGAGATGCCAGGAAGGGTTTACTGCACCACAACAGGTATAAAAATACCTCACAGCTTCCTTCTTCGTTTTCATTATAAAGGGCTCCAAAATTTGAAGACACAGCCAGGCTAAATAGCTGTGTAGTTGCTGTCATGTAGAGAGCCTCCCATTGCATAATAAACACATAGCCATTAGTAAACAGAGCAATAAAGTGCTCTTCTACAATCAATCAGTGGTTTGACAAGTCTCTCTGGGCTTCACAAATAAATGCTATAACTGGCCTCTCAGAGATTTATTTCTGTCTGGAAATAACACCTTTTATACACATGGCTCCCAGGGAAGCTACAGGGTCCTGTCAAATAGTTCACTTCCGTCAATATATTGCTTTTGTCTGGGAAAATGGAAGAAATTCATAAAAAAACACCATATATACTTAATAGTGATGCTTCCATCCCGATGCTGGCTGTGTGCTGTATTTTCCAACCTCTACATCACCCTTAGGTGTGGAATCAGGGTTCTCCTCTCAGAGTTAAAATCCCCAGGTGGCACTGACATGGTAACCCAGCTCAGATGGAGCCTTAAATATCCATTGCCACTATATTGCCCAGCAACAGACACAGACTTCTAGACGCAGCTTTCTTCAGGAAACTTTTCTTTTTCACTTCCATAAGCTTTACGACTGTTTATGCTTTGCCTGCAGAGTGGTTTATGGATGGTTTAAAGTGTCTATTGTCTTTATCAGCAATGTGTTGCAGCATTATCGGCTGTCACTGGTGATCAGAAATGCTAATGGAGGTTGACACTTGGAGGCAAGATCTAGATGATCTCCATGCTAGTTTTGACTAGGGTAGAGTTAATTTTCTTCCTTTCTTAGAGCTGGTATAAGGCTACATTTTGGACGTGTGACTGTCTGGGTGTTCTGTCAGCAGTGAGCAATTGTTTTCATTTGCCTTACTTGTCTTCCTTGGGGCTTATTCCTGTATTTTGTTATATTATTATTATTACTATTATTACTATTATTTCAATTATTAAACTGTTCTTGCCTCAACACATGAGTTTTCTCACTTTTATGCTTCCAAGACTCTCCCTGATCCTGCTGGGGCAGGGAGTGAGCAAATGGCTCTGTAGGGCTTATTTGCTGGCTGTGGTAAAACCATAACAGCCCCAGTTTTAATGACTCCAATAAAGGCTCCTCACCAAAGTGTCAAGACAAGGGGATGAGAGGGCACCAATGTCCAAAAAGAGAAAATTCCTACAAGAAGCTAAGCTTTTTTGGCAAGGTAGCCAGAAAAGAAGCAATTTTCAAGGCACACAAAGTAAAGAAATAGTTCTTTGTGCTCTAGAAAATTCATAGACCTCTACAGTGATAAAAGCTTAACACTGTCAGATTTTCACTAAGTGATTTCTGCACCTTACTGAGGAATTTGTGGAGCACCTGTCAGTGCTCTTGAGTACTTCTTGAATTGGTCTACGACTTGTCCCAGATGCTTCTGTCCACCATGACCCTGGTTGCATCCCTTGCCTCTCCATTCATTGTGTTGATCTCCTTTGGATATGGCTGAAGGATCTCTGCTAAAGGAACATCTTGTAGTGGCCCTTTGCTTGCATGGCCTGTGAAAGCCAAAGGCACTAATTCACAGAGAAGACACATGGATAGATTAGCATGGGAGCTAGATGCCCAAAATTATGTTCTTTGTACCCGAGAAATTATTTAGGCACCCTTAACAAAGATGTAATTCCTGAAAGAAACTGTAGCTTGTCTTTTAAAGCTATTTGAACTCCATAGATGCCAGGTACATATATTACCAGTTGCTGTGGAATTGAGCTACTATGGCCTAACTGAAAACACATTTCCTGGAAGAAACCACGCAAATATCAGGCTAGAACAACTTTCTCCATTGTTGACACACAGAGAAGTCTACCAGGAGATTTTCATTTGCTTAGCTTCCACCCTGGGGAGTTGCGTGCTGTGGCTTTGCTCAGTTTAGTATCTTATCTTTGTAAACTATTATTACTGCATTTGAAATATAAAACAACGATATTCCAGTCCTAATTAGGCAGCTGATGCACTGAAACTGCAAAGGAGATGATTTTCAGGAAATGAGTGTCCCCAAATTGAGCAGTCAAAGATATTTCTTTGTTATGAGTGCTGCAACAGTGGTACTAAATGCTGGGGGTTTGATTGTGGGTCTTGCAGCACCATCCACCATAGGGTGTGAGAATGTCAGGTTGCATTATGAACAAAGGCAATGAAACCGGAATGTGAGTTTTGTTGATGTTGTTGCAGAAAAGGTAAAAGCTGTAAAATAAATACTAGACTCACACTGCAGGCAAGCACCTCCACCTCTTTTAATTAATAAAACAATCTAGTACTTCTAAAGAATCATGAAAGGTCAAGTGTGAAACATTGCTGCAGGTACCAGTTTGCCCTGACAGCTGAAGACAAATGTTGTTGCTATTTCCTAGATATGCAGCTGCCTGATAAACAAATGTAAGCCATTTATTACCCAGCCAGACTTCTGAGAATGGAGTGTGCGGTTAATAAAGAGCAGCAAACTGATGATACATCTACCTGTGAGCCAAAAATTCTACCTGTGCAAGCAGACTTTGAACCAAGGCTCTCTGAAGAGCTGGAGCCATTAAAATTGCATCTGGAATTGCAGGATCAAACAGGATGATGAAGGAAGAAAAGGCGTAAAGTTTCTGTCTGTCCTGGGTTCAGCAGTATCAGTCACTTTTCTTCTTCTTAGTAACTGGTGCAGTGCTGTGGTTTTGACTTTCAGCCTGGGAACAGTGCTGATAACACCGATGTTTTCAGTTGCTGCACAGTAATGTTTACTCTGACCAAGGACTTTCTGAGTCTCATGCTCTGCCAGGGAGGAGGGGAAGCCGGGAGGAAGCAGAGACAGGACACCTGACCCAAACTAACCAAAGAGGTATTCCATACCACAACACGTCATGCCCACTATATAAACTGGGGGCAGTTACCCGGAAGGGTTAGATCACTGCTGGGTCAGGCTGAGTATCGGTCGGCAGGTGGTGAGCGGTTGTATTCTCCTCCCTTGTTATTTCCGCTATCATTATTATTATTATTGGTGGCAGCAGCAGTGGTTTGTGTTGTACCTTAGTTACTGGACTTACCTCTTTTAATTAATTTAAAAAAAAATTAATAAAGAACTTATGTCAACCCGTGGGAATTACTTTCTTTCCACTCTCCTCCCCATCCCTAGGGGAGTGGTGGGAGAAGGGAGGGGAGTGAGCGAGCAGCTGCATGGGTCTGGGTTGCTGGCTGGGCTTAAACCACAACACTGTCTTAGATTGGTAATCATTAATCAATGTTAACAGTAATCTGGATGGTTTAAAAAGTGAGATTGAATGAAAGTAAACAGCCTAAATGAAACTATTAATGCATGTATGAGAGGTTTGCTACATATGATTAAAGATAAATTAGCTTGTGGCTACTTTTATGTGCTTACTTTGGTAATGAATTAATTTTACAAAACACCCATATTCCATGTCTTGTCAGAAATGTCAACATTTATTACAATAGAGCCTGCAGTCACATGCATAAATATTGGTGCAGTAAAATATATTTTCATTGATTGTTTCCTGGCAATTGGCATACAATTGCATTTCCATATATATTCACCAATTTCACTTCATTCATCTAGACCGAGTGTTTTAAGAAGTAAACCAAAACTGCTATTTAAGCATGTACCTTCTCCTTCCCACCCTCCCCTTTTATATGGTCAGGTAGGTTAAAATAGAAGCTACAGAAAAATGCCTGAAGATAAAATACTGATGTGCAATTCAAGCTGCATACAAAAGGCACTGCTGGAAACAACTATTCCTGAATAGAAAAGTTCAATGAAAATATATGATCTTAAAAAATGGTGCATAAGCATAACAAAGCCAGATTTTCAGAGTCCAAATGGCTTTCTCTTGACAGCTTAACTTGGTCAAATAAATTATGTTCTTTACGGAATAAAAAAGTAATATTTACTTTTCACTCCTGTCATTTTCTTCTCAGTAATATGTATATGCTTCCCAAGGTATTTAGAGTCATGCGATTTTGTTTGTATGGAGCTTTGAAGATGGAAAATATCATCCTGTCATTCCTGGTGTTGTGGCTGAGCTGGTAAATGAAGCTTTGAGGTGAAGATGCTCAACCACCATTTTTCATGAGTCATTTCGGCTCATCCCTCATGCCCAGCACCTCACTTGTGGTTCTTGGTGTTGGGACACCCAGAGTGGTATTTATGGAGAACTAGAATGAAAATTAATTTTAAATCCACTTAGCAGTGTCTTTGCTCACTTGGAAGATGATAAACTCATGTCTTTTATTAGTTACTGCAAACAGAAGGGGAAAATGTTTCATTTTTAGATGACCATGCAATTAAGATACCTGGTTCCTAATGACCAGCAAAGAGGACATAACAGAGAAAGTATCAATATAAAAACAAAGAAATTAAACCTGTTAGGGGCTGATACGGTATAGTTAAATTTTACATTCATACTTGAAAGGGTATTGGCACAAACTGAGCCCATTATTTCTAAATTAAAGCTTTTATTCTGGCCTGCCCACGGCAACCCCTTCTAAAAAGGCTGCGTTTGCTAGATACTCAGGTGACATTCACACATACATTGCATTACAGAAAGAGACTTGGCAGATTCTTGTCTCTTCAGTGAAATAAAAATGAATATTTAGAATTATGTACCTTCCTAAGGAAGTGTGATTCTTCATGATGTTGTTCTAATTCTCATGGTGTAAATATGTGCGAGCTTAGAATATATACCTTGTTTAGTCCTTAGTCTAGAAATTGGCCAAATTCTATCCACCATCTACCAGAGATGGGAAAATCTGCCCAAGAATTGTGACTGCAGCAAAACCTGACACAGAAAAGGGAAACAGATGATGAGTTCATAGTTTAAAGCAGGTTTATACAATACACTGAAAAATAAAGGTCTATATGTCCTTGAAGTGTTTTATTTGTGTGGGTTTCTTTAGTTACTGCTATACCAGATCTTTAGCATAGTTCTCAAACATTTGAGGAAGTTACCATTAGGCTTAATGATTATTGGCTAGAAGCCACTAAAGACAAGCGATCTGAAGATAACTGAAACACATTAGCAACTGCTACGTTTGTTGCAAGTTAAGCACAAAATAATTTTGGGCAGAAGCGACAACTTGCTCTGCTTCGCCTGAGGCATCAGATTTATAAGAAAAGCATGGGATTCAGCTCATTAAAACTCAGCTCTTTAGAAGCCATCCAAATACCTAGGTGCTGTGTTCCCAACAGTGTTAGCTCAAGGTATGAATCAAGCATTATCCTTAATAAGGCATCTATATGACTTGACTTAAATAATGCTTTAAACTTGAACTAGCTGTTCTGGCACTAGTTCTGTATTGCAGTTTTGTTGCTGAGACTATTAAACTAGTAGCATGACATCTGCACAGCCACAGTTTCAGTTCCCAACCACCTGCAGCTACTCTAATCATCCCATGCAGTCACACCTTGCTTTACAACCTTGACTAGGTTAACTGAGGGGGAATAATTGAAGCTAATTGTTGCAGCACAGACAAGCCCTGGATAGATTTAGAATATTAAGTTGTTACAGCACCACATATTTATGCTAGAGGGCACTCATATTTCATTCTGAGCAGTAACAGAGCTTGGCATTTGTATAACATATATCTTCAAAGCATGGTGCCAACAGTAACTTTCAAGGAGTGCTGTGAGGTAGTTGTGTACATCAATCCCTATTTTCCAGATGAAGAAACTGAGGCATAAAGGTTAAGTTATTTGACCCAGTTCACAGCAGGTGTTAAAGTATGTTTAACACAAGTGTTAAGGGGTAGCACTGCGATCAAAACAACTTGAAAATTACTGTCCCCGAAAAAAGCCAGCTCATGATATATACAGACCCTTACATCTATGTGTGTGCACAGATTGACTCTGGATGTGGATTTTTATTTTTAAAATCACAGACCTTGCTTTCTTATTCTAAAATTCCGTGACAAAAATTAATCAGTTTAAGGCTTTAGGAAGAGCACACGATGTCTGTGTCCCTGGCAGTCCTCTGCAGTGCCTATATAGTAACAGATCATTCAGTGATAGTATCATCAAATAATTTAGGCTGGAAAAGACCTTAAAGGTCATCAAGTCCGACCTTAAATGTCATCAAGTCCAACTATAAACCTAACACTGACAAGTAATAGGATGAACTTCAGAGGCACAAGAAATCCATAGGTCTCACAGGAGAAGGTCAGCTTGAGTATTTCTAAATCAGCACCTATTTACTAGCCTTTGAGAGTTTCACTCCATTGCCAACTAAGTGTTCAGTTAAGTATTGCAGTGACTTCCGCAAACACAGGATGTCACGAGATTCTGCCTCCTCCTCTCCACATCTTTAAGGAAAGAAGCCCATCTGAGAAGACAGCTCCTGGCACTAAGAGTTCATAGCTTAGGAAATAAAAAGCTGCATACGAATATGTCCTGGGTTCAGCAGTAGCAGTCATTTTTCTCCTTCTTAGTAGCTCGTGCAGCGTTGTGTATTTCGCTTTCAGCCTGGGAACAGCGCTGATAACACCAGTGTTTTCAGTTACTGATTAGTAATGTTTTGGTCTGGCCAAGGACTTTCTGAGCCTCATGCTCTGTGAGGGAGGAGGGGAAGCCGGGAGGAAGTAGAGACAGGACACCTGACCCAAACTAACCAAAGAGGTATTCCATGCCATGGCACGTCATGCCCAGGATGGAAAAACGGAGGGCAGAGACCCGGGAGTGTGGGGGTTCGTTGCTGTGTCGGGCTTGGTATCGGGTGGTGAGCAGTTGTATTCTTTTCCTTTGTATTTCTCTTGTCATTATTATTATTGGTGGTAGCAGCAGTGGTTTGTGTTATACCTTAGTTACTGGACTGCTCTTATCTCAACCTGTGGGAGTTGCATTCTTTCGATACTCCTCCCTATCCCTCTGGGAGCTGGGAGGAAGAAAGAGGGGGGAGTGAGTGAGCGAACTGCCTGAGAGGCTTAAACCACGACAGAATAGAAAATGCATGTGATTTGTCTACAGCAGGAGACGGGCAAAGTTGGTCTTGCAGGGGCTTGAGCCAGTTATCAAGACTTCTTGTCTAGACACATTTGTTTGAATGACTGCAAATTTTGTGATATTCTGAAAATCAACCACTTCATTTCCACAGTACAGCTCAACAAATTCTGCACATATTCCAGGAGTGGCTATTGGGACCGTTTCATTTTACTTCCTGTGACCATTCATATAATTGTGTGTTTTAGAAGAAATGTTCTCAGAAAGTAAATACCCTGCTATTAAACACAGATGCATTCCTGAAAAGTTCAGCTGCTACATTATAGTGTGGATAGTGGATTTTTCCGTGAGAATCACCATAATGGCAGGATGCATTCAGGGACTTACAGTATATGCATGGTTCAAATACACTGGGACATCTGTGGCATTAAGGATGGAGAAGTAGGAACAAAATGACTGAGTACTTTTCAGAGGAATTACTGGCTTTATAGAATAGATAACCTTTCTGAAGATTCTTTGCTTCACCTTTGAGGCTGTACCCCTGATTCCCTGTCTTGTCACCGCTCACCCTTGACTTGTTCCATTTTGCTTCATCTGAAGACAATGCTAACAATTATGAGAATTTAACTCTTCAGAAAGAGGGAGCAAATACTACATGAGTCTCAGGACTTGAGATCTTCTGGAGAACTGAATGACATGGGAGGTTGCTTCATGTTCAGTTTTGCTGCCTTCTTGTTGTCTCTTTCTGAACAGCTATATTTTAGTTATCGTCATCTTCCTCATATGAAACAAGATCATTGAAGTCTGATGTGTGACAAAACAGCGCAATGATGATGGTTGCCTTGTCAGTGTATTGAGAAGGCAGACTGGAGGATCAATGGACAAGTAGGGTATTGCTATAGTCACATCACAAAGCTTTCAGAGACCACACTGCAAAGTAATAGGTTTTGATATCACTGTTGGTGCTATCCCACCAGGAAAACACACCATCACCATGAGTCTCATTTGACCAATACCTAAGGACAGTTTTGAATAGTTGCTATCATTGAACATAATAAATTTTTGCTGTCAAAAAAAATATGGAAAAATTTAAGGATATTTTTGAGAAAAAGGCAATCTGCTTATGGACAATGTGGGCAAGCTGGGTACGTTGAACAAAGTAAAAATTGTGAATTGTAGTTTTTCAGCTCTTTTGATAGTCTGGAAGTCTCTTAGGATTTGAAGCAAGCTGAACAACTGACAATCTTGGAGGAATTCAACTGTGGTTTTATAATATCTGGTTCAATAGACTGAACTGGATCACTCTCAGTTGCAATTATGTGTTTCACCAAGCATCTGGAAGCTTCATTGATGTTTATATTTTCCTGCATGTGAAAGAGAAAGAGAGGTTGATTAGTCAATATTAATTAGACCAGGCTGCAGATTTCCTGTGCATAATTAAACTTTTCTCTAGGCAACACCAGAAGTTTACTTTCCTTAGTACAGCTTTCAAAAATTGACTGTATTAATAATGCTTACTGTAGTTTTTAAGTTAGGTTTTATGTATATTATGATTCATATCTCCTTTAAATTATACACAGAGCTCACTTCAAATTACTTCAAACTCTTGGTGATTTGATTGCTTCAATAAACCAAACAAACAAGTGCCAGAGGGGTGTTAAAGACAGATGCCTGAAGTAAGGCTCTGGAGTCCATATTTCATTGCTTGAATAACAGTTACTCTCATTTTCAAATTATTAATTATCTACCAGCAATTACAGCCATCAACCACACTAATTTTTTAAGCCTTTTCCACAGTTTCAAGAGATTTCTGTATGCAGTGCTCACAATGAAACCCATGATGAGGCAGATTCATTGCAAAAATGATACAATTTCAAGTTATTCACAAAACAGTAAAAAGGTTCTATATCATCTGAAGTCCTAGCTTATTTTTAGTTGAGGCTGATTTATCTCAAATGTACTGCTTCAGAAGAGATACACCACCACTGATTTCACTTGTAAGTCAGAAATCCTCACTCTAAGAGTTTAGAAGGAAAGGCAGAGCACATTTTTCTACTTGTCCCTTATTTCAACAGCACATTTAATTTGCAACAGCCCTTAGTCTGTTTGTAGAATAAACAAAGCTGAAATAGGCTGATCAGTGGGACACAGCTCAGAACAGCATATAAAATAATGACACTAATATGTCTGGAATAAAAAATCGGGCTTTCTGGCATAAAAGACACTCTTCTACTTTAACTGTTGGCACTTAAAAAGCCCCGAGGAAGCAGAGACAGGACACCTGACCCAAACAAACCAAAGGGTTATTCAATACCACATGACATCATGCCCGGTATACAAACTGTGAGCAGTTACCTGGAAGGGCAGATTGCTGCTCAGGTGGGGCTGGGTATCAGGAGGTGGGTGGTGAGCAGTTCTATTCTGCATCACTTGTGTTTATTGCTTTCAGTTTTATATTTTCTCCCCTTGTTTGTGTACGGGGAAATGAACATGAGCCGGCAGTGTGCGCTTGCAGCCCAGAAAGCCAACCGCATTCTGGGCTGCATCAAAAGGAGTGTGAGCAGCAGGTCGAGGGAAGTGATCCTGCCCCTCTACTCTGCTCTCCTGAGACCTCACTTGGAGTATCGGGTGCAGTTCTGGTGTCCTCAACATAAAAAGGACATGGAACTGTTGGAACAAGTCCAGAGGAGGCCACGAGGATGATCGGTGACTGGAGCACCTCCCGTATGAAGACAGGATGAGAAAGTTGGGGCTGTTCAGCCTGCAGAAGAGAAGGCTGCATGGAGATCTCAGAGCAGCCTTCCAATATCTGAAGGGGGCCTATAGGGATGCTGGGGAGGGACTCCTCATGAGGAACTGTAGTGAGAGGACAAGGGATAATGGGTTCAAACTTAAACAGGGGAAGTTTAGATTGGATATGAGGAAGAAATTCTTTACTGTAAGGGTGGTGAGGCACTGGAATGGTTTGCCCAGGGAAGTTGTGAATGCTCCATCGCTGGCAGTGTTCAAGGCTGGATTGGTCAGAGCCTTGGGTGGCATGGTTTAGTGGGAGGTGTCCGTGCCCATGGCAAGGGGGTTGGAAGTAGATGATCTTCAGGTCCTTTCCAACCCTAACTATTCTATTCTATGATTATTTAGTCTATAAGACAGGATATAGAAACCTCACTGTAGCTTCAATTTTCTGGGAAATCCTATCACACACCCACATTATACATATATAGTAATGGATATAAACATATATGCATATGTTTATGTATATGCACATAGTCCTCCTCCTCCATAAACACTATGCTTTTATTTGCAATCTAAGATTACTGAGATTTCCAAGCTGAATCTGGGGCCTGGTGTATTTAGACCATAAACACCCATGCAGAGAATGCCATGAAGTCTACCGTTAGCAAATGCTCAGCATTTCAACATAGCCTGTGCAATTTAACATGTGAAACCTTTTTCTGCACTCGTATGTTCAAAAAAAGTCAGCTGAGATGTTTAAGTATGAAGTTCAGCTCTAAAGAAACCAAAGTACATGTGTGTTTCAGTTGAGACGATACAACTACATGAAGATGAAAAGCTAAAGTAATGGATTATGTGAAGGTGGTTTCTAATCCCCTTGAAATCAATGGCAAAGCTCCACAGACTCCATTGACCACCCCTTCACACCACAGTAAAGAGCTGAAATCTGGGGATCTAACTGAAAATGTTCATTAATGCTGAGATTTCACACGCTTCTTCACCTACACAAGTGAACTTAAATATTTGATCTTTGACCTCTAATTAATATCAGATGGCTGCAAAAAAGCAAATGTTCAGACAATTCATTTACATACTAGCCCCTAGAAAGTACTAGAGAACTGAGAATCAGCTCTGTACTGAGATGTTAAAATGTTACTGCATCACATGGCTTTCTCAGACTAGACAAGTAAATTCCTCAAGCATGCACCAAATAGTTTTTCAGGACACCGTGAAATTTTGTTAGAAAATAGACATGAAAAGTACCTTTCAGTACTGCTTAGAAGGCTGAAGACAAAACAAGATTGTTAAATGCACAAAGCCCTGTTAAAATCTATTGCATTGTGTTTTGCTTTATTATGGACTGATATGTACTTCATTTACTTGTGTGCTGCTTCTCTCTTGGAATGGCAAAGTGCATTGTTCCAATAATATCTTAGGGACTATCTTGAGATTGTGCCCAAAATTATTAATGCTCATATGTATTAACAGAAACCCTTTTTGTCAGAGACTTAAGATCAGTATAAGAGTGAGAAAGGGAGAAAGAACCCTAAACCCCAAAAGCATAAAATTTGTATAGGTGGACATCCCTCATCCCCACTGGTGATGGATGCAAGCCCATGTGCCAGACCTGAGACTAAAATTTCAGAAGCAAAAAAAACGATGTTTTACTTCAGCCATAAATCAAACCAAAGTAAAATTGGATCACTAAACCTCTTTTTAAACTTCTGTAGCTTTCTGGGGGAAGAAAGCCAAATTTAAATATGAAAATATTGTTTTGACATGAAAAGTCAAAATATTTGGGTTTGGAAATCTGAAAATAAAAAGCTTATTTTTTTTATACATTGCTCTTTCTTATTTTTAATTAAATTACTCACCAAATTTGACCCATATTCCTTATTATGTTAACTGCATTTTAGACTGAGTTTACTGTTACACTCGGTAGGTGTCTGCCGAGATCTACTGAATATCTGTGAAGTGGAATTAGCTAGAGATCATCCCCAGCTCTTTCAGGCCATTCCACCTGAAAAGGCTTTTGCTTTCAGTTCATGCCTCCCTTGTTCTCTGCCAAGGCCCATTCCTTCAGATGCCCCTGCTGAAGTTTATGCGAGTGAATTCTTCTTCGAGCAAAATGCGTGGGTTTGCTACCTAAAGCATTCGCATCCATGTCAATAAAATTCTACCTTTTTTTCTGTACACGAGGAAAAGAATAAAAAGACCTGCCCATAGTGTATGTTGGATCAGAGTGGCATTTTCTCATCCTGAACATTTATGTAAACTGTCTAAGCTGCGTGGATAGAAATTTCTGTCAGCTACAGCAGAGCAAGAGAGGAAGGGTGACTCCAGAATATAGCACAGCTATTTCTGAGCTTTTGTGAGCTCCAGCCTTCTCCCATGGTTCAGATGGCAACTGGCATGTGGATGAGAAGTGACGTGTTAAGTCACTTGCTGAAAGGAGCCTGCGCTTATGCCAGCAAAGCAACTCCTACTGTCCCAACTCTATGTCTTGATCACTTCCTTTTTGATGCTGTATTACCTTTTGTTACAACCCTAATCCTATGGTGTATATTCCATGTCCTAGGTCTGGATCAGACGTTGCTCTTTTCTGATCTGTCTAATGAAATATTGATTTCTGCATCTCTCCTTCTCCAGCGTGTTTTGCAAAAGAAAAATCAATATTCTGCTAGGCAGTAAAGCAGCCACAGACAGTAGAATGTGATCTGCTATCCAAACACAGACATTCAGAGACCTGATAATTTTAGAGAGCAGGAGGTGTTGAAAGGCAGTCTAGGGAAGGAAGGAGAAAAAGGGACAGGTGAATTTCCATCCACCAAATACAAAGAAACAAATAACAGGAGCATAAGATTGTACAGAGAGGAGCAATCACAGACATCCTACTAGTTGTACTGAAACATGGAAGCAACCCCAATGACACAGATCAAAAAGATGTCTTTCAGTGGGTCTCTGTGTTGAAATTTCTTAACTGTCATCTCCCTTATGGCTTTTGTTCTACACAAAACACTACGGGAAGTGTGATAATTGCTGCAGTTCAGACTTTCTTCTTTTGCCTTGCCTTGCCTTTCTTTTCCTTGCCTTGCCTTGCCTTTCATTTGTCTTCCCTTATTTTCCCTTGTATTTTGCTTTGACTTGCCTTCTCTTCCTCTTCTACTCTTCTTTCTCTTCCTCTTATCCACTTCCTCTTGTCTTCTTCCTCTCTTCCTCTTCCTCTCTTCCTCTTCCTCTCTTCTTCTTTAGGTCTTACTGAGGGGCCTACTCTATCTCCTTGGTAGAGACACTTCTTAATGTCATATTCACGGGTTATCTAGCTGTTGACATGGTACTAGACATATCTGTAGAGCTATAGTTTGTTTTCCAGCCTCTTCCATATCACGTCTAGCGTTACAGTTCTCCAAACACGGCAGAAGGTCTGTCTACCTATACTACTTCTAAGGCTGCTGTTGCTCAGCACTGCATCTTTGATGTGTAATTTACATGGCATCTTTCTGGAATAGTGAAGTGCTGCTATGGCCGTTTAGCAAATGGACAAAAAGCAGAGGCCCTAACAGAGGAAACTGTATGACCCAGTACATGGTGGCTAGATGCAAAGCGGGAGATGGCATATTTGAAGTCTTCTCATGATAAGGTAGGAACACATTAATACTTTTCCTTCTCAAGGCTTGTGGGAGAGTTTTCACTGCAAGATTAAGAATGAAGGATTTTACCTGTATTGTGGTTCCTTTGTTGCTATCCGTCCTCTCTTCCTGCTTTTCCTCTACTTCTCACATTGACAGCCTGATTTAGCAGACTAGCTTTTATGAAACCCTTTCCTGAGCATCTCCCCTTGCCCTGTCCCCTGAGGTGTCTAACCCATGTATGTGACTTCTGTGCCCCAGTAAATCCCAGCACCTGAGAGACACTGCCAGTCAGTGATGCAAGAAATATGTTATGAATCCAGCACTAAGTGGCTCACCCTGCATCAGCCTGAACCCAGATCCTGTGATGAAGCCTGGCCGCTAGAGCTGGTCTTTGTCTTGACCCCATCAGGAAGGAATGCAAAAGTGAAAATCTGCTGCTCTTTATTACAATACAAAGCAAGGCAAAGTAAATAACTCGGAGCAATCTCTGAAAGCCAGAGAGGAGCACTGGAAGACATAAATGAAATTACAGCTAGTTTTGTAGACCTATCTCCTTCAGATGTATCCTTTTAAAGGGCAGTTCTATGGAAAGAATTGCAACTAAGGGCAGGAAAGGACAGTTGCATGATTTAAAACCTTTGAACCTATTGCTATGGGAAATAATGTCATAGTTTTGTAACGCAACAATCCTCTGAAGGGAGAATAAATACTTTATTGAATGTGTCTCAAAGCAGTACACATGCTCAGCAAGCTTCTTTTCATTCTGATTGCCTTCCCCTTTATCTGTCATCTCTAATGCAGATGCAGAACATTAACATTTAGAGCATTCCATTTTAATACATGAAATGTATCCCTGCAGACTAGACTGGTCTCTTAGCTCTTTACAGAAGGAAAAAGGCCTCTGCTAGCTTTATGGGCCTTTCTCACTTTCAGATGAAACTTCTTTCTTTGCCATACAGATATACCAGTTTTGTCTGGTTGTTTTCTGGTATAAAACTGCTCCCTATCTGCATTTGGGTAATTTCTTTCTCTGACTGAATGTGATGCTTTTGAGTCTTACCTTGAAAGTCAGGGTGAGGAGCAAAGTGTATGCAGGCACAGCTCCCTAACATGGGCATTTGGGAACGTCTAAGCACTACTTAAAGTCATGACCTTAGGCTCTATTATTGGAGTTGAAGGGAATCAACTTCCCTTAAGTAAACATTTACAAATTCTGAAATAGTCAGGTATTAGATGGGAGTTACATCTAATTCCCATCTTCTGCATTTTATCTCTACAGTGCAACAAAATGCAGGAGCAGGGAAATGACTTTCAAGATATTCTAACCTACACTCCGCTGGAGCAAGCAGTCTGAGAGAATGGGTCCTCATGCTGTCTTAGCAGAGCTCCCTGGGAAACTGCCAGCAGTAGAGCTTTATGAAGATATTGTACTATATTGCTGTGTTGTGTTTCTAGGAAAACACAACCATACAAGTTAAAAGCCATCCGGATGCATGAACATGAAATTCATGGATGTGAACTTCTGTGGCTGCAACTTTGAAAACAACAGAATTTCTCATATTGAATTTTTATTACTAGTTGGATGTTGTCCAATGAAATTGTTTGAATAGCTGACCTTCCAACCTCAACAATTTTATGATTCTGTGAATTTCCAGCTTTTGCCCAGCACTGAATACTGTATTTCATTAAAGTGATACAGTGAGCTATAGGACAACTCTAATACCTGTGGGATAATCTGAGACAACTCCTCTTCTAGCTACAGGAAACAAATTCTGCAAAGCATTCTGCACAGAGTAACGGTATATCTGATGTGAAAGTTTCTGCCTTAGGTGTCAGCTTCATTTCTTGGCTCATGGCAGAAGCTGAACTACTTTCTAGGACTCTGTGTAGTGAGATTGGTCAGACTGGGTTGTTTTTCTTTTGGAGTGAATTAAAAAGACAGTGTAGGGACCCATACATCCTTAACTGGGTCTGGCAGTCTCAAATGGATTGCTTTGGTTGGAGTTTCCAGATCAGCAGATTAGCTGTAGAGTGTCAGCCTAATTCAAATAAATGTCCAAACCTCATTTATATTTATGGAAATCTAAACCACATATCACATTCTTCTACAAGTCTACTGTACAGCTTGCTTTTTTTCGACTTTCATAGTAATTGTGCAGTCAGAACAACAGAAGGATTCATGACTTCATTTAAACAAGGGCTAGTAAAGTTGGTTTGCTCACAGAGCTCACTGGTAAGGTGAGCAGAATTGCTGTCCTTGCTTTGTGGAAGAGGCCAAATCAGAGAAGAGAGTGAGTTTCTGGAGGTCATCTGGCAGATCAGTGTCAAAGAGAACTTCTGATGCCTAGCCCAGCATCTGGGCGATACAATGCACTGTAGACTGCCTGCCAGACCAAAAGCTGGAGAAAAGGTACATTATTATCCAGGTTTCTTAGAAGAGGAAAGATTCTGCAACTTTTTCCTGGTCCAAATATGATGGGCTCAAATAGGACATGAAAAACACAGCATCCAGCCCTTCTAGGCAATTCGGACAAAACACGAATGTTTTTTCACTTAATTCTTATTGCTGACAGCAGAATTACTGCAGAGAAAAGAGGAGCATAATCACAGCACAGCTGTGGTCAGTCGTGAGGTATTTCTGAAGTAGGCATTTTCAACCACATTTAGTTTTGCCTGACGTCTATTTTGATGCACAAGTTCTGTTTTCATTATGAAGCGATAATAAGCAAGAAATTGCTGCTTTTCTAATCCAAGTCAAAAGCTCACCTCTTTGAACTAGGAATGCTGGTAAAAACAGTTTAAAGGCTTGGAAACGTGTATGAAGCTCTCAGCTACTGCGGCCACATGCTGGATAATTAAATGTGTGGCAGGAAGGAGACATTTCCTCCCATTAAAAGAATGAATCTTTCACAATAGTTGTTATCATGAAATTCATTAAAGAACTGACCATTAAGGGTTATTTCATGACAATCTGGGGATGTGCCTTTCAGACTGCAATCAATATGGTCAAACTAAATATGTGTATATAAAAGATAACAGGCTCTCCATTGCATATATGGTGATATGTATAACTTATTACCGCATTGTGCTGTTGTCCAACAAGGCCCTTATTACATGGCAAATTATCAGAACAAATTCTTCCATCTTCATAGAGAACATAAGGTTAGAACAGGCTGAGTATTTCACAGACTCATAGAATCATAGAATAGTCAGGGTTGGAAAGGACCTTAAGATCATCCAGTTCCAATCCCCCTGCCATTTCCTTTATATTTATGTAAGAATCAAAAACAATACATGAGAATGCATTAGGTGGCTCAAATGTTTAATTCTGAAGTTGCTGACTTAAAAAAAACGGCACCAGGGAATAATAAGGTGATGTTTTTTGGTGTAATCTGCCAGTTCTACAGACAAAAAATTTCAGACCACTGACAGCTTGAAATACGTTAGGTAAGATCCATGATTCTGCTTTCTGCAAGGCAACCAGAACTAAAATATGTATTTTTGTCAGTAATCACTTTTGTTTTTCCAAAATCCAGAAATCACATTTGGTTTGCTCTGAAGGCTATAACATTTCCAAGCACGTCTCCAGAAAACCTCTGGAGATCTAATTATTCCAGGATACCACCAAAAAAAGAGAGTTATTACTTATTTGAACTGCTAAAACTGCTAGCTGCAATGTGACGACTTCTCTGCCAGTGTTATTCTCCTTCAGGAAAGAGTTTTAACTTCAATAGCAAACGTAGCTAGGTTTTTATTTTCCCAGGACCTGAGTTCAATTATTGAATATACCTTAGGCTGAAAGAACACCAGGTACATGCGAAGTCCAGGATTTTAAAATAGCAGTAATCATAGAATCATAGAAAAGGGTTGGAAAGGACCTTAAGATCATCTAGTTCCAACCCCCCTGTCATGGGTAGGGACACCTCCCACTAAACCATGCCACCCAAGGCTCTGTCCAACCCGGCCTTGAACACCGCCAGCGATGGAGCATTCACAGCTTTCCTGGGCAACCCATTCCAGTGCCTCACCACCCTTACAGTAAAGAACTTCTTCCTTATATTCAATCTAAACTTCCCCTGTTTAACTTTGAACCCATTACCCCTTGTCCTCTCACTACAGTCCCTCATGAAGACTCCCTCCCCAGCATCCCTATAAGCCCCCTTCAGATACTGGAAGGCTGCTGTGAGGTCCCCACGCAGCCTTCTCTTCTCCAGGCTGAACAGCCCCAACTTTCTCAGCCTGTCTTCATACAGGAGGCACTCCAGTCCCCTGATAATCCTTGTGTAACTTTTGTTTAGAAAAAAACCCCATAGATTTTATTTCAGAACATAGAACAAATGGGGAAATTATTCTGATCCTAAAAGTTGTGATTCTACCAACTTCAGTGGAATGATTCTTATTTGTATAATTTTAAAGTCAAGAGTCTCCAATTCTGGGTGGAAATCAGGTGTGGAGATTACAGAATAACAGATCCTAACCCTTAGTCTATAGCACTAAAGAAGAATCTGATGTGAGAGCCATGTGCCCTCAACTCTTACTGTTCCCTTCACAGTGGCTTTTGAAGAAAATTATTGTCATAGCTGGATTTCTTTCTGTTCTTACATGACTGCACTGGTAACCCAAGGGCTGCTTGGGTTTCTGAGATAAATAAAGTAAGAAGAATCTAGGTATTTCCTTTGCTTAAAATAAACCTAAATCTTAATTCTATGTGGCTTAGAAAAAGCTTGAAAAACTTTTCCTCCACTGTGTCTATTTTATGTTTTACATGTCCTTTATACTTCCATAGTTCTGCCCAACATAGGCTCCATCATCATGGTAAAACCTCTCTGTGACCTTTGAAATTGTTTGTACATTCATTCTCTGACATGACCTGAAACGGCTCTTGGCACAATAATTGTGGTTGCTCTTAAGGGGCGGACAGGTGCTTGGTGGGGAAAGATGTATGGAATTCATGATACAGATTCTTTGCTCATAAGCCAAAAAGCAGTAACTCACTGCGTGACTTTGCTAATCTAAACCCAAAATAATGAAACTATCGCCGTCTATACGTTGGTCCATCCTGTTCCCTCTTGTTGTCTTTGAAAGTCTTTTAGATGCAGACATTTTAAAACAAGTTATTACTCATTTCTCTCTTGTGATTTTTGTGGCAGTTTTGCACTCACGTCCCAGTTTTTAATTAATCAGATCTCTTCCCCAGGTAATATAGACTCATGTACACATCAGAAATGAAGAAAAAGTAATTCTGAAGAAAACCGCCATATACAGTATGGCACATCACTGGTGAACTGCATTCCAAATAAACACAACCTTGTACTTCATGTTATTTGTAGCTTGAAAAACAGTTAGACACCTAACATAATATTGGAAACGGCCAGAATATGTAGTCCTTACAGAAATAATAATAGGTTGTCCTGTAATCATTCCCTAACTCTCCACATCTTCTAGTGACATGTAAGAGATCTTGGCCTCTTTCTTAAACCACAACTAAACACTAGCCATAGTAAAAATTAGGTTCATGCAATGCTTGAGGCAGTTTAGGACATTGTTGTAGTCACATTTTGTTGCTTCTGTTGTTACAGTGAGATTTCTTTTAAATATTGATGCTTAAATGAGTCAAGACCAGAAGACTAAACTACAAATATACACTCCAAAGATTCTTAAGAAGCTTTCATAAAGTTCTTAAGATAAATTAAACAGCTGAATGTAGCATTTTGGCTTTCAATCTACTAACAATCTAGATCAAAACAAAATGAAACGGTTCACATTTAACACATTGAAATGTTCCCCAGAGTTGCTTAATGATGACACCAGCTTTCATAAACGCCATATCCATTGAATTGTTGTGTTCAAATCAATATATTACATGCCAGATCTCCAAACTGTACATGCACTGAGATTATCTGAGACATCTCAAGTGGATACACAGGACCACTGTACCTTGGGCCTTTATACTCTGAAAGTCCCAGTACTTTATCTGATTTTTATCTCCATTTTCTTACAGGCACCCAGGAAATCTGTACCAAGGCAAGGAACTGAACCTCAGAGCAGCTCATTCATCATTTTGACCATAAGCCTTTCCCTCCTTCTCAGATATGCGATTATTTCTTTACAGGCTTTTCAGAATGGATGCTCATAACATTAAGCATCATACAAGTGCTACAAGTCTCCTGACTTTTTCTGAAATCTAGCACAGTAAACCTATTGTCTCAAATCAGGCAAAGTGTTTATATAAGTATTTAGAGAGAATTCACTGTTAATAATTATGAAATATTATTATGAATATCATTCATAAGAGGTAGCTTTCTTGTCTTGCCAAAGGTCATCTTCCTTCCCAGGCTTGTACACAGTAAGTCATTGATGAGTTATATACTGTACTGCTGGCCTATCATATTAGAGCAGCTGCAGTTCAGAATGCTGTATATAATTCATGGAATCATAGAATCATAGGGTGCTTCGGGTTGGAAACGACCTTAAAATCATCTAGTTCCAACCCCCTGCCATGGGCACTAAAACACATCACACTAGACCATGTTACCCGAAACCCCGTCCAACCTGGCTTTGCAATAAGTTTGCTTTGCAATAACAGGACTAAAAGAAATAGAAATGTATTAATTTCCAAATTCAACTTTAACTAATTCCACCAATATTGGAGTTTTGCAAGGTGCACATTTAAACTGAGTGAATTATTTCAGGAACCAACTTCGTTGTACTTCGAGAAACATTTAAAAATAAATGGAAATATTTGTTACCTTGGCTGATGTTTCAAACCAGCCCACGAACCCATTATCTTTGCAGAACTGATCCATCTTGATGCCGTTGTTCATAAGAACATCTATTCCCTGGTCACATTTGTTTGCTAAAAGGACTGTCGGCACTGGCTTGCCATTTGGAAGAACCAACTTAGAGTCCAAATCCTCTTTCCATTTTGTCACTGCTTCAAACGTTGCAGGTCTTGTAACATCAAAGACAATAAATGCCCCCATGGCTTCTCTGTAATATACCCTGGTCATGTTTCCAAATCTTTCCTGACCTGTGATAAAGAAAGAAGGAGAGAGAAAAAAATTGCCACTTTGTAAAAAACACTGCTTTCAGTCTAAGTCAATATTTCATATAGCATGTTTTCTAAGAGAACATTACTGAAGGTAGGGCTTCATTTTGTAAGTCTCTGGAATGGTGCTCTTTGGCTAAATAATGACAAGTACCATGATAAAGTAGTTTGTGTGAAAATACAACGAAGTATAACATGAAAAAAGAGTTTCAAAGCAAAAGACCAAGGAAAGTTAATAACTTCATGACAAGCTTAAGCTTCAGTGTACAGTCTTATTATGCTGCCAGACTTCTAAGCATGGACGGTACCAAGGGTCTTGGTGTACATTATAGGACTTTAAACAGGAGTCACAAGAAATCTAGATACCAGATTCGAAGCTGCTTGATACTATGGCATTTTGTAGGAAACATCTAGCAACTGATCTGCTCATGCAGGAAGAGTATCCTGCATACTCTCATGCAAGTGGTAATAATCAACAGCAACACACTCTGAGGCCATACCAGGCATTAGAGTCATTATGAATTTACTTTTACTGGCAAACTAAAACACAGAGATGAGAGAAGTGAGTTTAAAGCCTTGTAAATATGGAAAGTGTTCTAAGAAAAAGCTGTATTACTGCAGTGAAAAGATCTGGGAAGAAGCATTTCAAGTTCTGTTCAGAAGCTCTATGGTTTTATTTGCTGGATTCAAAGTATTTCTTGGAAGATATTTACAGTGTTTTTTTGTCAGGTAAAAATACATTATTATATTTGAGCATGGATGTTTGTAAATGTCTACCACTTTCTGTGATCAATATTAAAATCAACACACTTGGCATCAGGATGTGGGTTTGTTATACACGCGCTGTTTTCATGGGAATTTTGAAAGAGCATTTCCAGGAATGGAAATAAATTCCACAGAATTTTTCTTTAAGTAAAAAAAAAAATAGATTTTCTATTGATGTCTACTGCTGAGCTGTGATCTGAAAAGAGCAATTATAAATTCCTGAAACATCTCACAACAGCAGTCTTGAATACTACCTTAAGAGTTTAACAAAACTCTTGTATTGATACATATGCTTCCATAGCTGAGAAAAGGTGCGATGAAATTAAACAACATTCAGTGGAAACCTGTTTCTAGCCTTATTTTCTCAATGTGTGTAATTTTGAGAAGGTTAGGAAGACAAGAAGATTGTCAGACTGCCTCCGACCCTAGCAAGGCCACCTGTGGAGGTTTTATCTGGAAGCTCTGCTGTCAGATGTAAGGCTGGTTTGAGAACTGAAGAGTGCTGATTACTGGGTTTCTAGACCATGCAGTTTCATGTAATGGAAGTAGCACTGAATGCACTTATGGGGTCAACACTCTCCATTTGTGACATTTATCTTTGGATTTTTGCTCTAGCTGTTGCAGCAAGGAGAAAGTCATTCACATGATACAGGAACCACACGTTGGTATCTGTCTTCTCCAAGTTAATAGTAGGGGGTTTTTTACCTTAAACAAACACTGTTTTCCACTGATAAAGCAAACTAAAAATGCAAAATTTCTGGGAAATGTGAGTTCATATTGAAAGATTCTTATGGCTGTGATCTGTTAAAATGTCTTATGATTCTTATCACTCGGCTAATCAGATGAATGGTCAAGTCATGTGCTATTCAATAATCTCTTTGTTGAGCAATTTTCTTTCATCTGCAAGAAGGTGCCTTCAAACAAAAGTCAAGGTCTGACTTTTGCTTGCAGTAATGCAAGCAGCAACATGTAAAATTAGTATTTGGCGCATAGTATATTTCAGTGATACTTTATACTTCTGCAAAGTTCTTGAAATGCTTATACTGTAGATGAGATGTAGATGATGTAAGAACTAAATTTGGGCCTTACACATATTTATTGGAACACAGATCTCTGAGATAGGTGGCACATGTCATAGAACAAGAACTAAATTATTAATCTGCAGCATAAAATAATTCATCACAAAGTTATTAGAAGAATAAAAGACTCCTATGATATGATCTTGTGGTTCATAGTGGCCCACAAAGTTCTGACGGATAATATGCCACTGATTCCTCCTCCTGCTTTTGCAGATATCTAGGGTTTTTACTGCACAGAAGAGCCACTGTGTTTGTAAAAGCAGCTTTACGCAGGGGAAGAGAGCTCACCAATTTCCATTGCACTCCAAAAAAAAGAGAAAGAAAGAATGGAGCTGCTGGGTGAATAATGTGTGGAAACCCTTTCTGAAGCGGCCTTTCTCCCCCATCAGTTGCAATAAGGATATGAACCTTCTTGGCATAAAGACATTAAGCAATATTGAATGGAAAAAGGTGGTTTGTAAACCCCAGACTTTCATGTCACTTGCATAATGGCTTTACTTTTACTTTATTTACATTGTAAAACAAATGATCTCTAGTGTTTGCATTGTGCTTGGAGACTTAAATACTGTGTCTAAGGACCCAGGAGGAATCTCTTTTTCCAGAGATTCTCCTTTAAGTGAACAAATTCTTATCTATTAGATGAGGTCCCTAAAACTTGTTCATTTAGCAGAATTACTCATGAAAATGGGAACAGTTTGATGTATTAAAGGTCTCAGAATCTGGCCTTAGGTTTTCAGCAGCACAATGGCTTAAGCAGGAAGTCGGTTAGAAAATAGATCAACCATTAGGCATTCAGTGGTATTTCATAGGCAACCCCGAGCATTAGGATCTATTTTATTGCAAGAGTGACTGAGGGAGATGGTTTTGCTTTTCATTGGAAGGGTCAGAAGCTTGTGAAATGTTTGTTTGATCTGGCCCATTGTACTTTACTGCATCCCTTGCAAGGCCACTGGCATCTGGCATCAAATCCCACAAGTCTGATGGCATTTGCTCACTGAGATGGTGCTTTATGTTGTGATTCATCAGCCCTAATTTAGGTTCCACAAAATTAAGGGGTGGATCTAAGATTAAGGTCCCTTTGTAGTCAGAGGCTGAGATATCTAGAGGGCATCTTCTCAGCAAGAACAGACATTTAAGAGTGGTCTCATAAGCTTCTTCATGGAGGTATTTAATCTCTACCCTCAACCCCCAGTGAGACCACGGTGGGGAGCTTACACTCAGATGGTTCAGTACAAGATGCCTAATTGTTAAACCAGATGAATTCTATCCTACTTTGAAGTGAACCCAGTGAGACCAAGGTGCCAAAACAAGATTTCCATTAATGGGAAGAGCTCCCGGTATAAATAGCACCTTCCTGCCCATCTCTCCTAACCTCAGTGACACCTCTGCCACAGTGATAGGTATCATTTCATGGGCAAGAAGCAGCCAACAGCTGAAATTTTATAGCTCATAAAAATTCACCCCACATCAACTTGCCAGCATGAACTGTACAAAAATCTACAATTTCCACTAACCGCTATCATTTCTGATGAAATTATAAAAACTAATGGTAAAGTGCTAAAACTCAGGTAATTTCCACCATCTCTCCCATAGTATCTGAATTGTAGTGCAATATAAAAATTAATTAAAACTGCCTAATGCCCAGTTTTCCAATGCAGTTTGCCACCATCCATTGTCCTAAGAAGCAAAAGCTACTGGGAACCACTACTGCTATGTAGAGGGGCTTTAGGCAACACCGAGAAGTTGGAAATTGTTGAGAAGATCTAAACATTTCAATGAACCTTTCATTTCAATATAACTTTAATAATTTTCATCCTTGAATTCAAGTCATTGTCTTTATGGGCTGAAACCTAAGCAAGCCTTAATGTGGTGGTCACCATCCCAGAATGTGGAAAAGCAGGCTGTCAGCAGGATCAGGCCCTTGGATCTCACAGCAGATCTATACTGAAATAAAACCACCACTAGCAGGGGCTTATTTATGTTTTCAGAATAGTAATTTCAAGGTAACTTAGCCTAGAAATCACCATGACTATCTTATTTATGCACACATACCACAGTTCTCAGCAGCCACTAAAAGCCTAATTGCTGCGGATGTGCTGTGCCTTGCGTCAGTGAACAGCCAATTTACTCATTCTGGAGCATAACAGAAACATTACAACTGCTGAAACATTTGGCCATATCTGTGCAAAGGCTGATGTTTCTAGAGGTGAAAGTTGCAGGGAAACGTAATGAAAGTGCTCTGTTACCACTGGTATTCAGTGGATGTCTCCAAACGATTAGGCCAACTCTTTATGGGATGAGAACCAGCCTTATAGAGCCAAACCAACATATTTGATGGGTAATCCAGCCCACACACACACAGCAGGAGGGATAACAGCTATGCTGACGGCTGTGGAAAAGTAGCAGTGGAAGGGGAAGGCTCTGAAGTGCTGCTCTCTGCCCTTC
Source organism: Ara ararauna (assembly GCA_028858755.1). Lineage (NCBI taxonomy): Eukaryota > Metazoa > Chordata > Aves > Psittaciformes > Psittacidae > Ara > Ara ararauna. The sequence goes on along the minus strand of CM054378.1, from coordinate 125,569,118 downwards.
ACTGCGCTCACATTGCTGCTCCTTGCAGTAAATCTGCAGGTAAAGTTGGTCTTCAGGGATCTGAAGGCTGTGTGGACACAAGGCACAGACATTAGCACTGAGAGCAGCCTTGCAGAGGAGTGAATAGCAAATACACCCAGATCTGCTGCCTGAGATAGTTTATTTCTGCCAAGGTGGCCCCAGCCTGCATCTGCAGGGCCACCACATCACAGCGCTCTTGCTCAAAATAAGATTAAGAGTTTCTTTTAAAGCTTTCCTTCTATCAGTCAATTAATTAATTTAAAGGATACTCATACAGAGGCAGCAAAAAACATAACCAGTTGACTGAGGCCCAAGATTTAAAGATGTATGACCCAGCAGTTGCACTTTCACAGGGACATGAACACCAAAACTGAGAATTTGGGACATTCAATGAAACAATTTGGAACTGCTGTGAGGAAATTAAAGACAAAGAGGCTTTCATCATGTATACCTCAACCCAGACACAATAGTGAAAATTCAGCCACCACACACTTAGGCACTTGACGGAATCAGACATGAAATCATAGATTTTAATGCCAGCGTCTTGGTACTGAAATTGTAACAGCATAAACCATGAAGCTTTGTCCAGTTATTCCTGTCCAGCAACCATAGCTTCAGGAATATATTATCTGTTGCAAAAAATATCCAAGCCTTAATGTAGGAGCATGTGATGCAGAACCTACCTTATCCCTGAATTAAATTTTCTAATGCTTAGTTCCCTTATTGTTCAGCATTTATGTTCATCTAAATAAATGCAGTTTTAGTATTAAGCTATTAGATCTTATTATACCTTTGTTTACCAAATCAAAGAATATAGAAAAAAACTTTAAAGAAATACAGACTACATTTATCTATGATATTAGATAGCACCAGATGAACCAAATTTGCTTTTTCTTCTTATGTCTGTCAGGGTAAAAGAGGGTAAACTGTGTGGTCCTACCACAGCTGGAGTATGTCAGTGCTCCAATTAAGTCACTGTATATGTAAATCCTGCTATTAAAACAGATGAGCCTGACACCAGTTTTACTCAAAACCTTTTTGAGAAGATTATTTCTACATTGTTAAACAATTTACTACCCACTGACCCACACAGTGAAGTGCACATTATACTTAGTGGCAAGTTCACTGGCTGTATAAGGGAGAAGGAGGAGAGGATGTAAGAGCTAAAATGATAATTGATATGTATATATACATGTACCCATGTACATCTAGAGACTTGTAAATATTTATACCAGACGTTACTGATAGATCATTTACATCATTTACTTCAATTTAAGATGTCCTGAATGCAAAGCCAGCATCCTTCAACATGGTCAGGGACCAAAACTTTATTTCTTTATCCCCAAAGCTAAACATGGTCTAGAAATAGAGCTTCTACCTAAAGAAAAAGAATGTTCTGAGACCAGAGTTTTTACTTTCATTTCTATTCCTCTTTCATATTTGCGTTTTCTGAGTGATGATATGTGACCAGACACAGCCAGGATAAAGCATTTCCATTCATTCCATATTTCTAAGCAGTTTTACTTTGTTTTAATTTCTAAACATCTTTTTTTCTCACCAGCCAGATGCCTTATTCATGGTAACTTCTATGCCAGCACCACACAGAACTGAATTCAGTGCGCTGCTTACAGAACTTATGCTATGTACCTCTATCAACAGCTGAAGCTCCTTACACAGAAGTCATTAAAACTGAGACAGCAACTCTTTATTACTGGCCACTGTCTTGACCTTCACAGAGATGCTTTGAATTGAGCAATTCATATAAAATTTAGTACTGTAGTGTAATTCTCTCTGTCATGTGTGATAACTCAGAAAGCATGCTAGTCATTCAGTACTACAACTTGGTGCAATTGCTTCTGCAGCCTGACTGAAAGCTACATCATATGATCCGCCAGCACATGATTAGTAGTGTAATACATCTCTGAAACAAGCCTTGCAAAATACATTCTTTAAGTCCCTGATGCATTCAGAATCTACCATTAAATGCTCTTTATCATGCAGGAAACTTCTGGATGTGTATGTATTTATTGTTATAACTGGTGAGCAATAAGAGCAACACTTATCCCATTTATTCCAACTCTTAATAAACTGAGCATATATGTATCGAATATCATAAACCCACAGGATTTTACTGATTATAAAAGAGCCAAGGTTATGCAGGCTTTGCAGTGCTGTTGCATAAGTTTTGGTGCCTTGGTGCCAAATTCAGAGCTCAGACATGAGGCAGCTCAGTGCAGAAGAAAGGCACTCCCTCCGCTCCTAAGAATGTCAAGAATTTTCCCATTTCACTAGTTTTACTCTGTGCTCTTCTAGACTAGATCACTGAACCCACAGCTCAGGCCACAGGCTGGCCCAGTTGCCTAACAGCTGGTATAGCATTCAACTCTATTCCCTGCTTAACAAATGTAACTTCTTAACTTAATTAAGGTCTTAAAAGTCTTCCTTTTTGCTGTTAAGTATTGTGTTACAGCTGGACTTGGATTTCTAAGGTCACCAAATGAGAAATCATTGCTTAAAACATGCAAGAGATGCCACCAAGATAAACTTCTCTTTTGTGGATTGAATCAGAAGTAATTAATTCCTATTAAGTGGGGTGCCAAAAAAATTGTGGATTTAATTGGAAGCCAAATATAAAAACTCCAAAGCACTGACAGCAGCAGTGTTGAAGTCTGTGGGGTTTTAATTATGTAAGCATGCAAGGATAGCTCTCTCTCTTTATTCTTTTTCTCCTAACAACGTAAATGATCTTCGTTTGCTTGGTGCTGGCATAAGGGCAAGTAAATATGAGTAAATATATTTTAGCAACCAGGATTATTGCCAGAGAGAAACACTTCTCTTTTCAAAGCATATCAGAAGTTGTTTATGTTTCATTGGGCTGAAGAGAGGGAAAGAAAGGAAGAAGGAAGGTGTTTTGAGAAAGTAACTCAGTGATTTTGAGAAAGTAACTCAGTGATACGCTCCCTTATTTATTAAACTATAAAAATGATTTCAACCATCTTGTTCAATCCCTCATCTCTTCCACCAAATAAACAGTTGTAACAGGAAATTCTTGTTTCTCTCCCTCCCGTCACAGAGATCTGTAAGTATAATAAGGCAAGATGAACAGTAGCAGCTGCAGGAGAAGTGGGGCGTACGAAGAGGGGTGCCCATGTCCCCACACATATCTAGGGGCTTGGGAGGAACATCAGACAGGGCAGGTTTTTATCCTGACACCCCTTGTTTGGAGGCCTGCAGGCTTTAGGAAACTCCAAAATGTCAATCTGCCCATAAAGTTTTCTTTCCTCCATCTCTCCTCCCTTGCCACATAGGCACTGGTAGCTTCCAATTTAAGGATTACTAGAAATTAACTTGGGTCTATATTTTGCATTGTCTCTGGATAGGTTATGGTGCAAAGGGTTCTCCTCTGTACTCACCTGCAATATCCCAGAGCTGCAGCCTTACCACAGTCTCAGCATCCCAGCTCAGCACCTTCAAGGCAAAGTCCACCCCGATGGTGGCTCGGTAGTGAGGGGAGAAGTTCTGGTGGACATAACGTTTGATGATGCTGGTTTTGCCCACTCCCAGATCCCCGATCACCAGCAGCTTGTAGAGGTGCTCTTTCTGATTTTGCTTCTGCATTCTTCCTGTGGCTGCGGCTGCTCCCTGTGAACTGATTGCATGCTCTGCCCAAGGAATCCTGCCAGCCAGAGGGGGAGAGAGAGAGTGAGGAACCTGGGAGGGAAGGAGACCAAGGTAGGTGGAGGCTCTTTCCCTTTGTAAGGAAGCAGGATCACCAGGTCCAGCAGGCAGCTCTGCTGAGAGATGAAGTAAGCAAGAGACTGGGAGATGAAAGCCTCCCAGAAAGTTTCGTGTGATGATCAGCACGAGGTGCGTCTGGGATTAGTCTGGCTATTAAAGACCTTGCAGGAAAATTCATGCAGTAGCCCTAATCTCTCTTCGCTCCTTGCTGGAAGGACAGAGCTTCTGTTGTGCACTAGTGTTACATGCTGTTTCTTAAATGTGACAATTTATCACCCTGTGCTTGCTTGCAGACATCTTTAAAATGTTTGTCACAGCACAAAATAAAAGCAGAAATCTCCTTTCAGAAGTTTCACTCCTCCTTTAAAGTGCGAAAGTTAAACCAGTGTGACTTTAACCTTGGATGTGATTTGCTTTTAATCAGTGTAAGTCAGTGTGAATGCAGCTGTATCACTAGAAGGGGCGGTTACAGCAATATAAAGCATCTGTACATGTGTCCACACTAGGAGGGCTGGATGAATTTAACTTAATCCATTTGAAATCCATGGAATTTAATTACAACAGATGTGTATATTTTAACGTAATTGCACTTGTCTGTCTGCACCTCTAAGCATGCTTCCATCTGCTGAATGCAGCACACAGCTTATGCTTTGTTTTTAATTGCAATTCGACTCTACAATGCAAAAAAAATCCAGATTTACCCCGTGGCTCCGATAATCAGAAGTTATGAAAGCAGAGCAGCGTTAGAGCATATGAATGCCAGGGTCCCAACAGTCCTCTGTTTTCCAAAATAAGCGATATCAAACTTACAAACAATTGAATGCATTTGAGTAAACCATTCCCCTGACATGACTGACCCTGCATTTTAAATGAACACAGGGACAGTTCAAACAGGAAGCTCAGCTGGAGCCCCCATCCATTGCCTATAGGTGTTTGATTCTTTTAACAGTTTTGATAGCAAAACCCCAGAATTGTCATATTCTGGGGAAATGTTTTTTACGTTTATTGATGATATTGATAAAATAAAACACGTTTTACACTTACTGAAATATCTTTTAATGGAGTTCTTATCCAAATGTGCACTGAAAAGGCATTATAAATTTGTCATCTATCCAAAAAGCTGGATTTTAGTAGACAAAGAATTCAGAACACTTGTGTTATGCAATCTTTTATAATCAGTCTTTAAACCAAACTTTACAGTTTTTATATATACACACACACAAAGTGGAAATGGGCAATTTGAGAGGAAAATTAGTTTATTTTCCTTGAAACTTTTTGATTTTAGTAAGAGGCTTTTTTTTCAGTAAGACGAATTCTTTTTCCAAAAAACAAGCTCTCATCTCTATCATTCTGTTTGGACAGATAATTTTAAAGGGCTTACCCTTGTTAGCTACAGACATATGAGACTATAACCAGTTCACTCAGTTACTTTCTTTGCATGATTCAAGCTTATTATTGTTGCTACTGGTAGTGTGCAGCCTGTGAATCTTACCTTCACAACACTGATGTTTTAGGAGAGGATGCAATACCCAATGCACTTCGAAGCACTTACAATTTCCTTTAAAGTTTGATGATTTCCCGTTTTAGAGGTTAAAAAAAGGGCAGGCTGAGAGGGTATAACAATTCAAGAAATGACAAAATTGGTGTTTCTGATGCGATTGAAATTGCATGTGATCTTTTATCCTTCTTTGTTGATGGCCAATGCTTGGAGAGCAGTGCATGGAAGATCTCTGTGAGCAGGTATTAGGGAACTGGGGGTCTTAAGCTGTTAGCAAGAGATTGGCCTACACTCAGAAGCATGAGGCTTTACCTGTCTTCCAAAGTTTTTTGTTAGCATTAGCTATAATAGCTCTGAATAATCGTGTTACTTGTTTAAGTTTCCAATTCTTCTTTGAACCTGCCTAAATTCTTGGCCCCAGCAGCACCCTGGTACAATGAGCTCCTCAGAGGCTTAACCAAGGTCATTCCCAGATGACCAAAGGGTTACAAGGAAGGTATTCAGTGAGGTGCTCAGATATGGGGTGAGCATGTGAAAGGTTTCATTGCATTCAGAGGGATGATTTGCTGAGCTGCTCTGAAGCATGGACTGAAGTGTCTTGCTGAATAAAAGCTGTACCCAGATCTCCCAACTACATGATGAATTGGCTTTCATAGACACTGTCTGCTGAAAGCTCCTAAGGTGGGAGCAGGCTCTTAACCCTTTTTGGAGGACTGTTCCCATGTCCTGAGCTGCGTCTGCACTGGTTTGCCTTCATTGTCATCTATAGCCACCAGCGCAACGAGATGTGGATGTATTCCTCATTTGCAGTCATGGGGCAGAAAATCTGGCCTGGTCAAGTCTTAAGTGATCGCTGCAAGACTTGTTTGGTGATACCACCTCATCCCTTCAGGCACACAACAAGGTTACTGTGACTCGATGATTTGGTGTCCAGGGAAGCACACTTAGCCTGGAGCTGATGCAATGCAATCTGTCAACTGAGACCTCAGATAAGGGCAGCTAATATAAACCATATTAGTTTGCACTTACCACCCACAGGTAGGTAGTTAGCAAGGCTCAGCTGACACGGAGTAACTTATTAAGCTGGGAGAACCAGATCGTGTCTCTGAGCTCTTATTCTGCTGCTTCAGGTCCTTCAATAATGAATAGGCAATAAGAACATGTAAACATGCCGCTCATTTAGTTGATATTTCAGTGTTTGTATTTTGGTTGTGTTTTTCTCTGGTGAAGACATACATTTTAAACTTTAAAATCAATTATTACGTTTTTAAAATATTATTTAGTTATTAAATAACTGAAATTCCATTACATGTACCTATGCTGTTTAGTTTTGTATTCCCTGCCTTTTCACTATGCTATTTGCCACAATAGTGTCATCCAATGCTCTGTTCTCTCTATTTTAACACCTATACTAATATTATTAGTATATATCAACACTCCATTTTAATTGACAGGAATTGATAGAAACTGTACACATCTCCATTGTAATTAACAACATTTAAGGAAATTCCATCAAATTAAGCCAGTACAGACTCTTTTGGCCTCAGCATAAATGTGAAACTCATTTTATAGTGATAATTTTCAGGAATTTCTCACTATAATTTTCAGGAATTTCTCACTATTTCTCTGTCATTAGTAGAGATCTTTTTCTCTGAAAGAAGTGATAAAACTGAAGATGTAATTACTTTGACAGGAATCAAGGACAGCATAACTGCATCCTGGATTTTGTCACTCCTCTCTGCATGGCGTATACCACAAAGAAAGACGTCAGTCTTGACTGAGCACCACAGTTGTTACCAGCATACATTTAAAACTGACAATGTTATCTGAGATACTGAAACCACAAAATAGCAGGTTTTGTGCAAGGAAGCACATTCAGATTATTAGAAATGTAAGTACTCAAAGAACTGGCATCTCATTACCTATGGTTTTTACACCACAGATATTGATATCATACTTCGTAGCTTTAAATGTCTTGAAGGGATTGGCTATACCATCATTCTGATCTTTCTGAATATGATATAATATAAATGACACCATAATCCAGAGAAATGCTAAATATACATCTGTGTGTGTACGCATATATCTGTATATATACAGATACACAAATGAATATGCTAGATCAGAAGATTATGTTATGTCCTGCTTTAAAACCAATGCAATACATTGTCATTCTACAGTTTTTTGCCAGACTTTTGTACACCAGCTAATCCTGGGACATGGAATTAATACTAAATTGATAGCTACACAGAAGACTAGTTCATCTTTTATTAATATATTGTCTTCCTCATTTCAGTCATAGCACATTCACTGATTTCATTATGGGAATGGTCAATCATGACAAGAATAATCTTTTACAGTGAAATAGATTGTTTTAATAAAATGGTGCATTTCCCCCAATTTTATTTTTAGACTAGAAAGACAAAATTAGTTTGGATTTTCTTCTATTCCAGTGGTTCTTGTGATTAAGACATTCAGTTAAAACTTACTATGACTCATCACACATACCCATACTGGAGTGGTTATTGACTTGTCAAGCATAGCTAGAGCTCCGCTTTGATTAAATTATGATCTTTGTAATTTGTAATTAACTTAGCAGAAAAATGCACTTTATCAGGAAAGATCCCTCAAGGAATATCTAAACAAAAGTTTATGCAACCAGTAGAATAGATTTTGTGGTCAGATGTCGTGTTACTGTTCTGAAACAAGTTGTAACTCCTGCACTCAATTATCCTCACTCGTTACAAATTCCTTCTATGCCCTGGCTGAAAGCACTCTATCAATAACATAACAATGCAGATTGAATGGGCATGTCCAAGTGTTAACCACTTGGGAATTGTTATCCAGATGTCCTACAAAACAAGGTCTGGATGGCAGGAATAGTCTATAGCAGTGTCTGTTTTAAATCAGGAACTACATTTCCTACATTTTAGCTGAAAACAGCTAAAGCCTTACAATTGCAGCCCTCTTATAAAACTCTTAAACAGGCACAAGTTACTGGTTGAGTGTCCAGTTTTGCCCTACTAGAGCAATGGATCTTTCTAGGGTTAGAGATTCTGCAAGACTAAACCTCAAGGCAAGATGGGATTCAGGCCAGAGAAACAGTGAGAACACAGGAAAAGAGATTACAAATGTTAATAGCCCATGTGTGTATGAATCGCCGTATTTAAAGAGTGAGAGTTTGTGGCTCTCTCACAATTACAAACCCTTAGTCTGATAAAGGGGACTTGCTTGGCTACTTATTGCACATTCCAATACACTTTCCATATGCACCAGCCCTGTACAGATGCCTCAGGACATCTCAGATGGTTTCAGTTACCTGTGTGACTACAGTCAGTGCACAGATGCAAACACATGTTTCTATTCCATCAGACTCAATATATAATATAATAATTTGATGTAATTCCCTTGCTCAAAACTGATTTTTTTTATTATTAGTAGTATTTTTTATTGTTTATAGATTCACAGCATAATAAAATCCCAGTCAAGGTCTAGCCTTTGGAGCCTGCAGCAAAATCTTAGATGGGTTGCAGTTCATTTTATACCAAGTGCATTAGAACAGTCACCTGGGAATTCACAAATACGGCGCAACTCAAAAAGCAATAAGGGGAAGGACCAAAATGTCTGCCATGGGTAAAATCTAATAACAGAGGGTCAATAATACATTGGGAAAAATAAAATGCCTTGTTTCTGAGGCAGTGGAAGCATCATACAGCACAGAATTAGTCTGTAATGTCTGGTTCCAAATGAACACCGTTGTGTCTCAGATTTGATAAGCAAAGTGTAAGAGCACTCACTGAGGTTGTAGATTGAACCATCACACTCATTACAGGGTTGCTACTGTGGAGCTACCATAAAAACCTGGTCCAAACTGACTGTGCTGCAGGTTTAACCCTCTTCAGGCACTAGAATTATTTGTGTGATGAGGATCAAAAGGTTACAGTGCTATAGATAAGCATGTCTAAATCCAGCTGGGAAGTTTCTGATACTCAGTGATCTGTATTATGCCCTCCCATGACAGTCCATATACAATCCTCACAGCAGGAGCTTAGAATTTACCCTGTATCTCACAGAGAAAATCTTCTTTAAGAAAGGGGCTGAATCACAGCAGTGAAACTCTAGTCTGATTCATGTAGATTTAAGTCTGATTCCTGGAGACTGTCAGTCTCTACTGGTACTCACCCAGCAGCACCGACTTTGTCTGCAGGAATATTTATAAGAGTAGATGCCACATCAATATATATTGGCTCAAAGAATTTTGCCTGGGACTGCAAATTTAAGCCACATAACAAAACAGGAAATATATCCCCTTTACCTGATAAAAGTTCATCAGTTTGTAAGTTTTATTCACTATAATTTCAAATAACACAGGACTACTGAGGTGGGGAGGCACTTCCTCGCAGAGATCTCTGCTTGCTCTTTCTCCACGGAAGGAGTAACTCAAATGTTCTTCCAGAAGAAGCCATTTGATGCCAGAACAGCAGCCAAGAGGCCACTTTTCTTCCTGGTTCCCAGAGACAAGACTTTGAAAAGGGAATAAGACACAATAAAAGTGTTTATAGAGATAGCGCTGGGCTTGAGCTCCTTCCACCTTTTATTGCTCATTATTTAGCCTGCTCCTGGCACAGTGTTTCAGGGCTCAAGAAAAAAGGCTGAACACTGCTCAGACCCTGGATGGTGGCCAGGCCTGCTCCTGGAAGCCTTATCTCAACAGGCAAGACAAGTGAACATTAAAGATAAGGAGGATAAGTAACAGTGTGTGGACCTCAGTCCATCTGGTGAAGGGTTTCCAGACTGGGATGTTTGGCTGCATTCTGAACTGTAAAGAAAAGGGGAAAAAAAACGTCTTTTCTGCTTGTGTATATTCATACACACAACACATTCCTTTACATATATAAAAGGAATTTCAGGATATGTTGCTAAGTAGCTGCAGCTTTTTCTAGCTTTCTATGAACACATTACAAAATAAGAACGAAATCACTAATCCAGAAATGCAGAATGGGTTAACTTTTGACATTTTTGACTGCTTTCATCCTGGTTTATCACTGTTTTCAAACAAACAAACGCACAAAAAACAAACCCCTTGTCCATTCTGGAAGTCATTTTAGCAATGAGACAGCTGCCCTTTCTACTGGGAACCAGGCTTTCATCTCTGATTCTTTACCTGATCCATAACACAAGTAAAAGAACCATCACCTGCTGTAGCAGAACCTTTTCTTTTCTTTGTGCAAGTGGGATAGTAGGGAAGGGTGCAAATGAGTTCAAAGGTAAAAATGATATTTGCTATACATGATTGTTCAAAGGTTAATGTTCAAAGGTTCAGAACACCACAGAAATTAGTGCTGAGGATGGGAACTGTACTTGGAGACCTGCAGTTGAACTCTTAAGCCACAGATTTTGCTGTAATTAACATTGCTTCTCTCTAGCAGCAGCGTAGCAGCACTCAAGACCTATAGGAGGGGAAGCATACAGTAACACTCTCACACCCACCTTCCTACAGGTGCCATGTTGTATGTTCAAGTAGACTGTTTACCTATGCCCATGAACATCCCAGTGCTTTAGCTAGGTTTCTTTGCAGCAACAGGGAAAAAGAGAGATGCAGCTACCTAGCCTCCACCATCTCCTCATCCTCAGGTTAGCCTTCAGGTGCTGGTTTTGGATGAGTCTGTCTTGTACTGTTTCAGATCTGAAAGTGGTTATGATCTTTTGCCTCTCCATCCAGTTCCACTTCTGTGAAGAGTTAGGATTTGCTTATTGAAGTATCTAGTTGTTTTACCTGGAAGCTGCTGAAAAGGATTTGTCATTCGAATTGCCCTTTCTTTTAGGATGTCCCTTGCTTTATGTTACCCTTTGTTACCTGCCCTGGGTGTCCTGATGGACTACATGCAGATGTGCTGAGAACTTAATATGCTGCGCTGCAACAGCACCTGCCTTTCCTGCAGCCCATCTCCTCCCATCCCTCCTTCTTCTTCCATACCCAAGTGGTTCTATACATTTTCTGTTTGGAGCAGTTTTAATGCTGCTATTACAAACCTCTACCATCCTAATGGCTATGATAGAGCTAGCATCAAGTTCTGTTTTGCCAGCCTCTTTAATTAAAAAATGAAAAACATCACCCTCTCAATGTCACAGCTGAGAAATCAGCCCCTAGCAACCAGGAAGATGAAATCACCCCATTTCTACTTTTTTCCTCAAGGCAGCACACACAGAAAATAGATACATTCTGTTAAAAGAAGCATTGCATTGCTTTTCTTTCATCATCCCACTGCTGAGTTTTACCTATTTGATTTGGCCTTTTAGTTGATTTCCTGTAATTGATTTACCTCCCCCCAAGTGGATGCAGTTTCCTGCAGTTATTATCCTGCTGAAATTTAAACCTGTGCACATAATCCCAAGGTTAATAGAGGGCTTCCGAAAAGGAGGGAGAATTGTAACTGACAAAATTCACAGCCTCAGCAGCTGTATTAATGTGTGGGATTTAGAAGGAAATCTTTGTGCAGAGCAACAGTACACTACAGACTGCAGACTCCATCACCCAATCTGTAAATGCTGAGCTTCTGGAGTATTCCTATTTATACCTAGACACCTACATGGTGAGGTGAGTGGGTCCCAAAATAGCACGAGGATTTTAAGTGGGCTCAAGAGATTTAATAGAACTGTGATGCAGAACTGGGGTTGGGAGCAAGATGTGGCACAATCGTACCAAGAGCAAAGCAGGAAGCTGAAAGTCAGGAGATTGTTGACTTGGGCATCTCTGTTTGCAGGTGAAGTGATGGCCTCTCAGAGCAACAGCATGTCTGCCTTTAGGAAAATTTATCTTCTGAGATACTCAGTGCTAATGAGAAGAAAACACTTAGGGAATTCCATGTACAGTCTGGACCAAAATATCCCATTAATTCTGGTTAATGCTAACCAGAACAATAGAAAATAACACAATGTTATATTATGTCACAAGCGTTGCTCTGAAGGCTGGAGCACCTCTACTCTGGAGACAGACTGAGAGAGCCGGGCTGGTTCAGCCTGGAGAAGAAAAGGCTCTGGAGAGACCTGAGAGCAGCTCCAGTGCCTAAAGGGGCTACAAGAAACCTGGAGAGGGCCTTTGGACAAGAGTCTGTAGGGACAGGACAGGGGGAAGGGCTTTAAACAAAAAGAGGGGAGAATGAGATTAGACATAAGGAAGAAGTTCTTCCCTGCGAGGGTGCTGAGGCGTTGGCACAGGGTGCTCAGAGAAGCTGTGGCTGCCCCATCCCTGGCAGTGTTCAAGGCCATGTTGGATGGGACTTGAAGCAACCCGATGTAGTGGAAGGTGTCCCTGCCCGTGGCAGGGGGCTGGAACTGGAGGAGCTTTAAGGTCCCTTCCAACCCAAACCAGTCTGGCATTCTCTGATACTCTTCTGTAGACTGAAACCACTGAAAAAAATGCTTCCTTAGTACATGTTTATTTATTTAATTTAGAAGAAAAAACAAATAAATATGCAGCATTTGTCCCATTGAAACATAAAAATTAAGAAAAAAAATGTTTTTCAAAATTATCCATTTGACATCCTTGCGTTTCATTAACAATACCTACAACCTTGTTTCAATTACACACTGAAAGCCACATAGCTGAGAAATATGGCTAAATAGTTTTGGAGGCTGTAGGAAGCTGATGTTAACAGAACCTTTCAAAGACCAATGGTCTTCCCTGAACAAAGCAGCTCTAAGCCTCCAGCAATGGAGAGGAAAGCAGTGGATGAAATATAGATCATTTAAAATAAAAATACAAGACAGTTTTACTGTCCCAGTCTTGCTATTTTAATAAACTCCATTAGTGCACACTGTGGTTTTCCCTCTCTTCCCAAGACCCCTGGACCTATACAATGCTACAATTACTCAGTCCCAATATCAGCAGTTTGAACAAATCTGGGAAAAATGCCCTGCTGTCGCTTTATTTGCAGTTTATGGTGCATAGACTGAGAGCTTGGCAAGTTAAAGGTCACCTTGTATTTTGAGTTCTCAGATCACAGAGCAAGGAGTCATTATGGTCTGGCCACATCCCCTTCATAAACCAGTTGCAGGATTCCCTGAGGTATTATTTCGCCAAGAGAAGTGCTCGAAGTAGAAAATCACCCAATTACAGCGATGGAATCTCCACCACAGCCCTTGATAGGTTTTAAGATTTATTACACTTGCTGTTAAACAGCTACAACTTATTTGTCCTCTGTACGCATTAATTTTCCAAACACCAAATTTAATATCTCTGGTTGCTGGGCTGATGCTCAGGTCTGTTTTCCCTGTAAGTATGTATCAGCCACAACACTGTCTATTAACCTTCCTCAATCAGTTAAATAGATTGGGCTCCTGCTTGTTCACTGCAAGGCATATTTGTCAAACCTGTAATTATTTTACTGAGCAATAGCTTGTTTCCCATTCTAAGCTGCTCCAGATAACATATCATTTATAGGTAGAAGCCATATAAACAAACTCTAGCCTCTTAAAAAAAGGTGAACTGAAGTTGCAGAGGCCCATCTTGTCTATTTTGTGGGCGGTAGTTTAGTCTCCTGTACTCCTTAGAGCAAACCTTAGCCCTGCTCCTCAACTTCTGAAGAGCTGGAAGGATATCAGAGGGTGAAGCTGTGCTACAGCCTGTACCATCATGAAGTGCAACAGCACCTCCTCACTTCTAAGGTTTACCAGCTTTTGAGTTGCATCCCTTTTGTCTTGCAGGAAGGAAATGATCTGTGGCTCCCAAATGTGTTTTCTGTACTTGGCCCACAATCCCAAATAAAAGTTGAGGATCCAAGTACGTCATGCTGGCCATGTACTAGCTCCATCAGGCTGACTGTCATTGCTCTGTGCAACTCTGGAATACATAAGACAGGGACATTCAGGTACTGCAGACAAGCAGAGGCAAACAAGTACATGAGATGACAGTTGCTGGAGGCAATGACGGTGACAGTCCACTCCAAGAACTCTTCCATTAGCACCCATGCAGCTGCCACACACAAACAGTGAGATAGACGGACATGGGAATCTCTAAGAAAATAAGTCTTACCCAAACCACATGTACATAACATGATACAAGGCATGACAAACAGCAAGTGTTTCTATACTTGTAGTGCCATGAGTGTCAGCAGCAGCTTGATAAGAAGCTGATTTCCTATTGGCTGAAGGATAGTAAAAATAGCAAGAAATACCTAGGTTTATATCCTTATTCCCAAGTGCCACCTGTTAATGAAATCCAAGAAGCTAGTGCATCCCTACAAAGCTGTAACTTCATAAAAATACTTGCTTATTAAGAACTGACACTTCCAAATGTATGTTATTCCAAATGGACTCTTTGTGTGTAGTGAAACCACAGGAAGAACAAGCCTGCAGATCACCTACACAGTAAAGACCATCTTTTGCACCTCATGAGAGTTTATGCTGGTGTTAGTATGACAGCTTATGTACAGAGAAGCTGTTACCAAAGTTAGGTCAAGCTGCGTAGCTGTACTATCAGCATAGCAGGAAGCCTGCTGCTTGTATTGCACTGCAGCCAGCAGTCTTGTCTTCCAAAATGAAAGCACAGATGACAACTTTTTCCATCCTTGATTGCTGCAAGCAATTCTCAGCTTTACTTTTATTACTGTAATTCAAATCAATGCCTGGAAACGGGTAGTGGGTGGCTGAAAGCTGTTTATCAGCACATGAACTATCACAGCATTATTATGCCCAGTAGCACAGCAGACAAACCACACACATGCTGCCAGGGGAAAGCAGTATTGCTTTTCCCACCCCAATACATTTTCCCCAGGAAAATGGTTATAGAAGGGGAAGAAAGGAAGAAGTGCAAGAGAAAAGGCATGGGCTTGGTTGTGTATTTTCGGCAGAGGTATGTAGAAGAATTGTGTGTCTTTGTGATGTTCTACAGCTACTACCAAGGGGTTAAGTCCTCACGGGACTCAGTTTTGCAGTAACACCAAATAATCCAAGTGGGAAGAAACAAGTGCCCTGGCTTCTCCCACAAACTCCCTCAACTGAACCAATCCAATGCACAATAAAAGCTATTCCAGAAGTCGTCTTTCAAATTCTGCCAAAACACAAGTTCTAAATTTCCAAACATGGCTTGGTATTTTTTGGCACGGGGTTCAAAATACAGAAAGCCAAAATCATGAAGCTATCCCTTCACCTGCCACCCAATTTGAGCCAACTTGAGTCAAGTGGCTCTTGTGAAATTCTGCTACTGAAATAAAAGGGAGTTTCCCCTTCCACATTGAATGGGATAGTTTGATTACACACAACAGTTCCATTTTGCTGTTTTATAAGTTTCTCCACACACTAAAAAAACAAACAAAAAAACCCTCAAAACAAAACCCAAACCATAAGACTGTGTTTTGTGTATAAAATATTACTTTGGTCACATATTATTTTATTAGAAGATTATTAAATCCTAGGTCATCTACCCATGAAGCTGGGACTCTTAATCTTTACTCACCATTTATTCACATGAAGATCAGCAAAGACCAGCCCTGCATTAACCACATACTGTGCTGCAGCTGACATTCATCTAGCAAGAAATGATTTATCCAAGTGTTGCAATCCCACCCTTTATTTTTCTACCTTGTGTATTTGAAAGGAACAAGGCAACATGTTAAGAGATAACTTAAACAGGATTAGTGGGGAATTAGCCAATTTACTCAATGAACTGTCCCAGCTCCACAGCAAGGACTACCAGGCTCCTGGACAACTTGCTTGATAGCGCCTGCTGTGAGAATCCTGGTCTGTCCTGGATGATTCCTTGTTCCCCTCCCCTCTCATCCTCTTTCTCCACCACTTTAGGTCCTGCTAAAGTAAAAAGCTCTTGACAGAAAGTTCAAAACTGAAGACAAGTGACTGAAAGAACCAACAGCTTCCACAAGTACAAGCTCCTCTAGAGTGAGGTAATTTTTATTGAACTCTGAGATGATCAATTGGAAAGCACAGCAATAAAATCCAGAACTGGAACATTCAGTAACAGCCTGAAATGTAGAATTGATTTTCATTGTCATAAGGGTTTGACATGCAGTTTTTGCAAGACACTTAAAGCTTTAAAATCTCCTTTTAATCAGTGTAATTGCCCACTCCCTCCCCAAAACACAGGTTCTAAATTGCAGTGATTTCCTGATTTCTGAGAAGTAAGGCACTACAATGCCCTTTCAGAGTAGTTACTGATTATCACATCAAATGCTTCCCTCTGAGATCCAAAGTTCAAGACTGACCAAGGAAGAAAATACAACCGGTGACTGAAGATGCATATCCAGTGATGAAGAACTATCACCACTGTTACCAAAACAGTCACTGAGTTCTAGGTGATCTGCTGTCAGACTTGAGAGGAAGCCTTCAGTGCACAGAGCAGAGCTTACAGTGTTCATCCACTCACCTAGGGAAACTGTCTGCTCTATTCCTGAAAACATCATTAAAGCTCCCCTGTTCAAGTAAGAGGCCAGATTTTAACCACAGTCCCTATCAATCAGTATATTCTTACGGCTGGGGACAAGGCACTGCACGAAGACCTTTGCATTTATAATTTTGCAATAGGAGTTGCAGCCACTGCAATGCTTTCAATTGCACATTCATCAGTGCCACGGCGGATTCTGAAGTAACCATCTTCTCCCCACGAGGTGCCCCAGCTGTTCTTCACAATCCAGAACTTCTCACCACTTTCAGGCTCTGTACCATAGCCCACCAGCAAGACAGCATGATTGGTCAATTCAAAAGGATTGAAGCGATCCTGAAGCCCAGTGTGATGGTAGATCCCCTCTTTATAAAGCATGAAATCATTATAAACCTCAAAGGCAACAGCCATTGGCCCATGCAGAACAAGCTCAAGTTTCATCAGGGCTTCATTGCATCCTCCATAGAAACCGCCAACATAGTGGTACTCAGACGTGTAGTAGTGGTAACAGCTGCGCTTGAAAGTGCATGGAGAATCTTGGGCTGTGTAAGGGAAGCAGTCCTCTTCCACCACACCAAAGTCTTGGACATACTTGCCAGCAATGAGGTATGGGAAGCCACCATCGCAACCTAAACAAAAAGATAACTGCTCAGTCCCTTGGAAAGTTATTTGAGGTGGAAGACCCTTCAACTGGAATATTTTGGAGTGCTTTTAGAAATAGTATTGAACACAAATTGCAGTTTTCATTCCATTAATATTCCTGTTAGCTACAGCTAGCTTTCTGAAACACACAAGATAAAATTCACATCAGCGGGAGCAAAACTGGAAACACTAATGCATGGACCACCTTCTTATCCAACTGCTCCTGGCATTCCCGATCAGGAAGAGCAGTTAGTCACATGCAGTAAAATGACCTGTCCTAACATAGGTACTGTCCTTTAGAAAGCTCTAGTCATTGCTTTTGCTCATCTCTTCCACCCCATATGCTCCTCCTCCCTCTGAATATGGTTTTGGAGAATATTTAGTTCCACTCTTCCCAGGAATGAATTGCAATTTAGCTGTATCTTTAGTCCTGCTCCTTAGATATTTCTCATCTCCCAGGTAGATCTACCTAAAACCCAGTAACATTCTCAGCATGAGACCACCTACTCCTGGGTCAATCCCAACCCTACAGCAAAGGTGTGCTGACAACTCTGGAATATTTTCTGCATATATTTTTCTTCAATATTGCAAAATATTTTTAAATATTTATCTTTATGAAAAATACCCCACTAAAACCTAAACCATGGGTGATGAGGAAGGCAGAGACATTTTTAATATACAGTCTCCTTCTGCAGCATTCTCACTACTGAAAGTTGTCTTTGTATACACCAGTGTACTTACCCTGAGAATACTGGCTGCAAGACACAACCTGCTGTGGACTAAAGATTGGTTTCTGAGTGTTGTTTGTGAGGATACGTATTCTTGCTTCCAGCATGCCCATGGAGGAAAATGCGTAACAGCTACCACAGGGGCCTGAGGAGAGGATAAAAAAGAACCATGAAGAGCAGTCAGTAACATGTAAACAAGGCAAGTCACCTGCATTCAGCTACAACTATTGCTAGAGCCCCCTAGAAAGTGTCAAAACCTACCAGACACTGATTGGAAGTTGAACACTGATAGAAAAAAAAAACCAAAACTAAAAGCAAACACCACCAATCCCTCCTCCAACTTAAATATACATTTAGCATTTAGCTTTTAAGCATGCAATTTTTTAATACCAACTTCTGAAGGAAAACTGAGCTTATTCAAGAATCATTGAACTCCTCCAACAGTTCCATGTGCTTTTTGTGTTGTTGCCCCCAGACCTGAATGCAAGACTTTCAGTGGGATCTTACGAGAGTAAAGTAAAGGGAGAGAATCACCTCCCTTGACCTGCTGGGCCCACTGCTGGTTATGTAGCCCAGGACATAGCTGCTTTCTGGGCTGCAGGCGCACGCTGCTGGTTGATGGGGAGCTCCCTGACAACCAACACTCCCAAGTCTTTCTCCTCAGGACTGCTCTCAAATCCAGTCTCTGCCCAGCCTGTAGTTGTTCTTGGGACCGCCCCAACCCAGTACAGGCCCTTGTGCTTGGCCTTGTTGAACTTCATGAGGTCAGCACTCGTCCACCTCCCAGGCATGTCAAGGTCCCTCTGAATGGCAG
This sequence comes from Ara ararauna, assembly GCA_028858755.1. Taxonomy (NCBI): domain Eukaryota; kingdom Metazoa; phylum Chordata; class Aves; order Psittaciformes; family Psittacidae; genus Ara; species Ara ararauna. Next base: position 125,550,282 of record CM054378.1, on the reverse strand, counting down.
GAATAGATAACACATTGCTCTACAGTGTTTTCCAGTAGCATCATTTAAAAGCTACGCTACTCCTTCAGAATGAACCTATGGGGACGACATTAGCAGGGCTGAAAAGGCTCATAAACTACAAGCCTTTATGGAGCACATATGCTAAGGGACAATGATCTACTTTAAGTGAATGCTGACAATACCCTTTTAGATTATTTCTACCTAACAGTGCATCTATTGCTGCAATTTCCAGTTGAAAAAATATTCCACTTCTATAGCTACTCCTAAAATAACCAACTTCTGGAATTCAAGTGGTACAAACAGCAGGCCTGATACAGTGGATTCATCCCAGCTCCCCTTACCTCCCAAGGACATGTACACTGGCTTTGCAGAAATTTCCCTTCTGTTTCCTAGCAGAGTTAAGTCTCTTTACTTTTGCGTCAAGATTTAGTACTGGGTCTAGTTTTAGGTCTCTTCACTTCCTAGAAGCTTCCTATAACACCTTTGGTAGCAGAATGACAAGCATGACAGGGAACGACAATTATTTAGATGAGATCCTATTTTATCTACTGATTGTCACCAAGGTGCCAGATTTCCTTTTGTTTCCTGACACTAGGAAAGTCAAATATTGCAGAGCTATGAAAATGAGGGAGGCTTGAGGAACAAAACAAAATACTTTCTCCTGAACTGTGTAGGTGTATAAAAGCAGAGCTATTACAAAAGCAAGACTTCATGAAATTGCACCTTCACTCAGTTAAGACATATCTTTGAAGAGAAGGGGCAAAATCAGCCTGAAAATGAATGCTCTTTGCCCAGCAGGGCAAACCAAAGCAGTGAAAGGTGCCTCCCACTCATTGTACAGTCACAGCAGCCAAGAAGGGCCATGCTGCAGAACACTTTGTTGCATCTTGTGTGCAAAGATGTAAAAAATAGAGTTAACATACCCATTTCAGTCTGAAGTCTGTTGGGGTGGTTGCTATGTTTCTTTCCTGCTACCAAAGCCCTATTTGCGAGGCCTATAGCATCACAACCACACTGTATCAGCAATGTCAGCACAGCTGCAAGAGTAGTTGTTTTTCTGAGACCTCACACAAATTGTCTTCCAGAGACAATTAAAGCTTGAGCCCTATCAGATTCCACTCACTCCACCACAAAGGGCTGTTAGATTATGAGCAGTAAGAAGGAAACACAGCACATCTAGAGAACAATCAGCTGACAAGGCTTTTCACCTCCTTTGATCTGCAGAAAAAGCTTGCAGAAAAGCCAGCAAGAAATTGGAATTACACCCTGAGGCTGACAATATCTGTAGGTTCCCTTCTCCTGCCTGTAAAGTTGATAACAAGTAACAACCAGACTATCTTCAAAGATGACATCTCTTGGCTTGAAGATGCAGTTACCGCTCTATAAACAACTTGAGAACTCAACCTTTTACTTTCTTGACTACAGGAAATGCTACCAGGGATGCTAACATGCTGGCAGTAAATATTACAGTCCAAGACAACTGTAGTTGCATGAAGCCTGACATGTCTCAAGGTATTCTACAGAGAATGCACATTTGCCTTTTAATTCTTGTCCACTTCAAATACTGCATTTGCTTCTCTCCAGGTAAAGAGCATTGACTCTATGATACCTGTGAAGTCATGATCTTGAAATTCAAACAATTCTTTCTGTATGTGCCAGAAAACTTGCACCTTACTGCTTGCAGCCATTTCCCTACAGTATTTTCTAATTAGTCACTTAATAACCCTAATACACAACTAAGACCTTCTAATACTATCACTTTAATGAAGTATTCATATCCAATGCCTCCAAAAAATCATACAAGTTACCATAAGCAAGAATTTGTATGTGAGCAGTATTTTGTACAGGGTCATCTGGAGGGCTTTTTCCCCCTGAAAGCTAAGATTCTAATTGAATGGAGAAGAATGTATATTTCACAGACATTTAACATACTCAGCATGGATTCTCAGATTACAGGAAAGTGTAGGCAGCTTTATTATTGACAGCAACAAACCAGTTTTCATTTAGAGACATTTTCAAGCAATACAAGAGAGAAAGGGCAAGTTTGGGACAGAGTGTTCAACTGCCTGGAAGGTAAAAGTGCCCTTGGGATATTCAGTTTACACCAGGAGAAAGCACAGAACTTGCACCTACATAGGTCTGTATCATTTCCTGTTACCATCTTTCAGTGATACTGCGTGTCAGCTTTTGAGTTAGAACTCACAGGCCTTCCTAGGCTGCTTCTGCTACCAATATTTGGCAGAACCACCAAGCTATAAATGAGGGACCTGTGATTAAAATCATCCTTTCCCCACCATGCTAATGTCATGATCCCTTCCCCTCAAAGTTGCAACCAGCTACCAATAGATGCAAGCTTATTTGGCAGTGGCGGAGCAGAGAAGGGGCACATAGAGTCCATTCCTGGCCTTCAGTACATAACCATCTAATTCAGATATCCCACACCACAGTGCTGTAAAAACAATCCCTATAAACATACATCAGGAAAGGGAAAATGGATGAGCTGGGGAACTACAGACCAGTCAAGTCTCACCTCTGCGCCTCACAAAATCTTGGAGCGGATTCTCCTGGAAGGCATGCTGAGGCACATGAAAAACAACAAGGTGCTTGGTGACAGCCAGCATGGCTTCACTAAGGGGAAATCCTGCCTGACAAATCTGGTCGCCTTCTATGACAGGGCTGCAGAACTGATGGACAGGGGTAGAGCAGTGAATGTCATCTACCTGGACTTGTGCAAAGCGTTCAACACTGTCTCACATGACACCCTTGTCTCTAAGTCGGAGAGACATCAATTTGATAGGTGGACCACTCGGTGGATAAAGAACTGGCTGGACGGCTGCACGCAAAGGGTTGCGGTCAATGGCTCAGTGTCCAGCTGGAGACCAGCAACGAGTGGTGTCCCTCAGGGATCGGTGTTGGGACCTGTCTTGTTCAACATCTTTGTCGGTAACATGGACAGTGAGACTGAGTGCACCCTCAGCAAGTTTGCCGATGACACCAAGCTGTGTGGTTTGGCTGATATGCTGGAGGGAAGGAATGCCATCCAGAGGGACCTTGACACGCTCGTGAGGTGGGCTCATGCCAACCTGATGAAGTTGAACCATGCCAAGTGCAAAGTCCTCCACCTGGGTGGGAGCAATCCCAGGCACAGCTACAGGTTGGGCAGAGAAGAGATTCAGAGCAGCCCTGCGCAGAAGGACTTGGGGGCGCTGGTTGATGAGAAAATGAACATAAGCCAGCAGTGTGCGCTCGCAGCCCAGAAAGCCAACTGTATCCTGGGCTGCATCAAAAGGAGCATGACCAGCAGGTCGAGGGAGGTGAACCTACCCCTCTGCTCTGCTCTCGTAAGACCTCACTTGGAGTATTGTGTGCAGTTCTGGTGTCCTCAACATAAAGAGGACATGGAACTGTTGGAACAAGTCCAGAGGAGGGCCACGAGGATGATCAGGGGACTGGAGCACCTCCTGTATGAAGAGAGGTTGAGAAAGTTGGGGCTGTTCAGGCCAGAGAAAAGGCTGCGTGGAGACCTCATAGCAGCCTTCCAGTATCTGAAGGGGGCCTATAAGGATGCTGGGGAGGGACTCTTCATGAGGAACTGTAGTGAGAGGACAAGGGGTAATGGGTTCAAACTTAAACAGGGGAAGTTTAGATTGGATATAAGGAGGAAGTTCGCTACTGTAAGGGTGGAGAGGCACTGGAATGGGTTGCCCAGGGACATTGTGAATGCTCCAGCCCTGGCGGTGTTCAAGGCCAGGTTGGACAGAGCCTTGGGTGGCATGGTTTAGTGGGAGGTGTCCCTGCCCCTGGCAGGGGGGTTGGAACTAGGTGATCTTAAGGTCCTTTCCAACCCTAACTATTCTATGATTCTACTTTGAGTTAAATACTTCTCTATCACAGGGACAAACAAATGTTTTTTTAAATATTCTATATTTACCAGTGTCTACACTTTTCATAGTGCATGTGCAAGTAGCCATTCAATTCTTGAAGTTACCAGGGTGATAAGATTTAGAGGCAGCATAAACAATTTCATGGGCTTTTTCATGAAAACTGCATGATAGCTTGCCATCAGCAGTAATTAAGGGAAGAATTAAATGTACATCAGCTCTGTCAGCATGCAGAAAACCACAGCTGAGACTGCTTGGACAAAACAGCTGTCTTTATGCAGGGCACTGTGGTAATTGGCTTTCATTCCAGGAAGAGACACTGCTGAGTGGGTAAGTCAGTACCACCACCAATTTTGGCACAGTGTTGTCAGCCAGGATTGCACACAGTTTCCACAGGCATCTGTCAACTTCAAGACACTAGACAAAACCCACCTGTTAACACGAAATTACAAAGTACAGCAAAGGATCTCTACAGCATTTCATTCAGAGTTTTGGTATTTCTTTTTTACCTTGATTCCGAACAGGACTGACATAATTGACACCATTCACATTTCTCCAGTCCCAGGATTCTGGCAAGCTTGAAACTTTTTTGAGTAACTCGGGTGTTAGAGGTGCAGGCTTTGGTCTAAAGAGAAGAAAATGTTTCTGAGTAACATATCACACTGTGGTCAAGGAACTAGTCGCGTAACACTCAGTTGTCATCTTCTAGCTGCTACTAGTTGGACTTCACACTTAAGTGCAATTTGAAACAGACTTCATCTAAGATGAGTGGGTGTCAATCTCAAGAAATTAGTTTCAGCAGGATGCAAGACCTACTCAAATCCTTCCCTGAGGGAACTACATTATCCTACAAGTCACTGAGGTCAAATGCTTCTGAACCAATCTGAAGTGCTGAGGTGACTTTCAACAACTGTATCAAGACAGCTCTGCAACAGCTATTTTATACCTCTGCCATCATGAGTCATCTGACTGCAGAAGGTACTGAGCCTTGGCAGCATGCACTGACAGCAGCCACAGACTGTTTAATTGCAGACACAGACACATCAACACTTCAATAACTGCAGTCCCACTTACCCTGGAGACTTCCCTGGACCAAGTTTTTACTGTGACTATTGAAGTATTAATGTTACTCGTCCTTTACTACTTGCAGCCAAGTGATGCTTATATACTGGATGCCACAGAGGGACTATTCACCAGGGACTGTAGTGATAGGACAAGGGCTAATAGGTTCAAACGTAAACAGGGGAGATTCAGGTTGGATAAAAGGAAGAAGTTCTTTACCGCAAGAGTGCTGAGGCACTGGAACTGGCTGCCCAAGGAGGTCGCAAATCACAGAATCATAGAACAGTTAGGGTTGGAAAGGACCTTAAGATCATCTAGTTCCAACTTCCCTGCCATGGGCAGGGACACGTCCCACTAAACCATGCCACCCAAGGCTCTGTCCAACCCAGCCTTGAACACCACCAGCGATGGAGCATTCACAACTTCCCTGGGCAACCCATTCCAGTGCCTTCCCACCCTTACAATAAAGAATTTCTTCCTTATATCCAATCTAATGCTCCATCCCTGGCAGTATTCAGGGCCAGGTTGGACAGAGCCTTGAGCAACCTGGTCTAATGGAACGTGTCCCTGCCCATAGCAAGGGGGTTGGAACTAGGTTATCTTAAGGCCCTTCCCAACCCAGACTACTTCATGATTCTATGATATATCAGCAAACCAAGAGCTTCCTGCACTCAGCTTTCACATAACCTGATGCTTGTCCCATAAATCATGCCATTCACAAACACTGGACACTGGTGCCTGTTCTGAAAGCATGAGAGGGCCAATAAAATGCTGTCATGGCACTGTATGGTGCAACAGAAGTTCTGAACAGATTACTGTATTTAAGATCATCTACAAGGTTAATCTTGACTTTATGATGAAGCCATGATAATCTGCACAATACTCCCAAGCAAATCAGAAGTTTTACTGCATACTAGGACCTTCTACAAATATACAATTGCCATAGTTTGGACAAAGTAGCATTACTACCCACAGCAGTATCAGGAGTGGAAGAAGAAACAGTACAAAAAAGGTAAAACAGCTGTAAAGAAGGGATCTTCAGATCAAAGAATTCAATTACTCAAATTAATGTACAGGATCCTGCATCTATCTCCATCACCACCCTCTGCCATGTGATCTGCAAGACCCTGAAGGCACTCACAGGTCTACTTCATGCTTCTTTATGAAACAGTCTACTCCTGTTAGAAGACCTTGGTAGCAGACATAGCAAATGATAAAAGTAACCACGTACCTTCAGAAAATCTTGAGTAACCATGTTTAATAGCAGAATACTGTTCACTGCTTTTTAATTGCAATTATGAACTAGCAGAATCAGGAAGACAGTCAAGCCGAAACTCCTGACTATGGCAAACAGCTGATAGGTAGACAGGAGAGTGAGATGACAACTTGAGACTGTCTTCATTTCTTCCCTGCACATATGAATTCAGCAGCGGTTTACTGGGCAAGATTAAAGGGCAGATGACCCTGTTTGTCTCAACTGCTTGAAAACCAGGTGCTCAGAATAATCACTCAAATGAAGACATGTTGGCACTCCATGAAAATAAGCTGGAAAGTCTTGAAACTTGATTAAGCAGCTGAAATACAACCCAAAACACAGCTAGGAAAAGCCAGGATAAATATAAGCAGATTCTCTGCAGCAGTAGGGTTTATGGCAAAACAAAAGACCTTAGTACCTGGGAGCTCTGGAATAGACACCTCCAGCTCTTCTAGTTAGGTCTTCCAGGGACAGGTGCTCATACTCCTTGTATCTTGTTGCTCGCCAGGACTTCTGCTGAGCATTAATAGCATTTACGAAGTCAAAGTTGTGCACAAAAGGTCTGCTTGAAAGTCTGCAAACAAAACAAACAAACAAAACACTAAGAAAAGGACTGGGATTGAAAAGTAATTGTGTTCTCTAACCTGAATATGGAAAACTCTTTAAAACGGGAAGAGTATTCTGGTACGTACTGATAAAACATGTAATTCTTTGATCAAGGAAATTTCAGACAGACCAACTAGAATGGTACAATCATCATCTTTAGACATGCCAGATTTGTAATTTGGCTTTGCCACAGACTGAAGGTGAAACTGAGTGATGTGATGGGCATACCCTCCGCTATTTTTGTGCATTCAGGTTTATTCCCAGCATTATCACTGGCATTAACCTTGCCCTCAGTAACAGAATTGGTCCATATGGTTCTAGCTGAAACCTGAAGCACAGTTACCAAGCATTTTAGTCCAAAGGTCACTTATCTCTTGCTTACCTTCCCCTGGGTTTCTGGAGAGGTAGCTTGTTTATGTGAACATCTGAGGGAGATGAAGAAATCTTCTGTCCAGTGAAACAAGCCCAGTTGTGGCCAAGAACATCATGTACCCATCCTGGTAGAGTCTCATTGCAGTAGCTGGTTACATTCTGTCCTTCCTTTTTGTACTGTAAGGAGAAGAGGTTATGTCTGTGCTGAGTAGACGCATTTGCTGGAATAGCAGTAGTCCTCAGCTACCAAGCTGCTTCTTGCCTGTGTTTCAGAGCAAGTGGCCAAATTCTTCTACAAAGGTTGAGCAGAGAAAGAAACTGATCTTTATCAAACAGGTTCTGACTTGCACTTTTTGCAATAAACACACATTAGTATCAGTATTAACTGATTAACTGTGCTAATTGTTTTGCTTAGAAAGTAACTGAACCCAAATGTAGAAGGCAGATTTGTGACTTATCTTCATGGAAAAAAGACAACAAATTATCTGCTAGATAGCAATTTATAACAACAACTTGCCTTTTTTTTTGTTTTTTTGTTTTTTTTTTTTTTTTTTCTCCCCAAGAAATCCCTCTCCTTTTCCTGAAGATTAAATTTACTGCCTTTTTGGGCTTCTTTAAGATAAAGATAGATAATCTGAACAGTATCCACACCATTTGCGCAACTTTCAGAAAGTGAATTTCGCAAGTTTCTCACAGTTCCTTCAGTTCAAACATATCAGCAAAATTAGGAAGAAGGTGAGGGGACAGTCAGTGGCAATGCTTCAAGATAAACAAGAGATAAAGAGATAGTCTGTGTAGGACCATAAAATTAATCAGCCTACCTTTTTGTAGGCAGGCAGACTGCAAACTGCTACTGAACTGGCTTTAAATAGGGGACATGGAGACATAGCCCACCAGTGACATCTGGATAAAGTCAATTTGAACTCCAAAAGCCATTTTCCACTAGGAAATGAAAATATGCCCATAGTGTCCCAATCTGCTTCTCCCTCCTCCCCAGCCCCCCTCCACCCAACTTTTAACTGAGAGCCACTGAAACAGAAAATTGGCTGAGAAAACTTTATAAAACCCCAATACTTATCATAGAATCATATCAAAGAACGGTTAGGGTTGGAAAGGGCTTTAAGATCATCTAGTTCCAACCCCTTGCCATGGGCATATGCTTATTCCCCAATGGGTTAGAGGAAATAAAATGAGATAATAAAGTCATCAGTGCCAAAGCATCTACACTCACCACGTACTACCAGAAAGTAAACCGTCAGATCAGTCTTTCATTAGTAAAACCAAAGCGCTATTTCTTACTGCTGCCAGAGAAGGGCTCTAACGGATTAGATCTAGCAAATCCAACTGTACCAGTTTTAGAGAACCCAGCATGAGTATGCCTGCCCAACCAACAGTCATACAGGTGTGTGACATGATTGGATGAACAACTGCTGACTCAGGTGAATGCAAATTACAATTGCAGACTCAATCTAAGATGCTGGCACCATACCCAGCACATCTGCAGAATCCATCATAGGACAGCATCCTTAATGGAGGACAACAGCCACACAGCTGTGACCATCAGCAAGTGATGGACAACTGCTGAACGCATTTCCTCTGCTGCCTTAAGAAGATAGGTTTAATTTTTAAGTTAATAAAAGACCACTGCAGCCATACCCCATGCGATAATTTCACCAGTCAATGCTCGCATCTGCAGCGTTAAGCAAACTCCCTCCAGTGATCTGACCAATCTGGAACAACTCCTGTAGAAAGGCACCTAAACTGTATTCACAGTTCAAATTCTGAGGTTTGAAAACATTAAGCTTTAATGCTATTTCAAATGCATATTCTTCAAGTCTGACAATTCATGGGACTTCACCTAATGCCAGAATTTAGCCAAGCAACAAGCATTAACCTTAAAAGCCTTCGCGTACCTAAATTACAAGGCTTGCTTTTAGATACCTTAACCTAAGTAAGCTTTTTAGTCAAGTTTTTCCTGTGTTAGTCATCATGACATAATCAAATTGCATGTTCAATTCTAGTCCTGGTAAAAAAGTTAACTGCTTAATGCTATCTTTAAAATTTTACAAAACCCTGAGAGGAAAGCAAGAAAGTATGAAGACCTTACTGGACACAACATTTTAACGGATTCAGCAATGCTATACACATGGATCGCCACCCCATTCTCCTTTACATCTATTGTTCTCAATTTAAGCAATGTTCAGGGAATAAGTCAACTTGAGTTCCAGGAGGCAGGAATAGCCTATAAATTAAGACTGGTGAAAAGACTTATAGCTCATCTGTCATCAAATTTACAAATGTGCCTGTGCATTTTAATATGAGATGCACATTCTTACTTAGAACAGGATTGCAGACTTGCAGATGCCCTACTGTACAAAAATACAGATGATGGTATTACCAGAACAAACAACTGCATCTTGCTCCCCAACATAAAATGCAGACAAATATCAACTACAGATACATGTTCTTTCCTCTAGGGAACATTCTGCAACTCAGACATTTAGGCTTTCAGATCTACACTTCAGGGATGAAGCAGCTGCATACTGCCAGTTAACTAAGTTCAACTAAGATACTGGTTATTTCAGAACAACAGCCCTTGTTTTTAACCAAATTTGGGGAGCTGGGGAATAGAGGAAAAAATGTGACAATGATGTCACCAAGTCACTCAGGAAAAGATTAGGAACTTGGGTAGTGGAATATTCTATAATCTATTTCTTTCTTTTTGCTGAGGTAATGCTAATGTTTTAATATGAGGAAATGCCAGACTTCTTGTCTTTACTAGAGGACTTCTCAAAAGTCAGAAATACTACCACTTAGATTAATGGACAAACAGTGAGAATCTTACACGACTGTCTCCCTTAAAAGTGGCAATCTTAACATTAAATACCAGAAAGACATCAAGTAATTGAAACAAGTTAGCCTAAACTTTCCTTTCAGCCTGGCTCTAGCTTTTTATATTATGCTGTTTGGATTTCTTTTACATCCCGTGGGGGAACCCCCACCCCCAATCCTTAAAGTTTGATATCATGCACAGCCCTGGAGAATCCTTCTATCATCCAGAAGAAGCACATGTTCGAGCTTCTGCCAAGAGTCAGTACACTAACTTCATATCAAGTTCAGTATAGGGATGTTTCAGCACACATTAAATAAGAAACAAGAGCGTTCCCATAAAACAAACAAGTTATTTTGTGCTGCAAACAAACACCAAGCAGAGTAACTACAACTTGTGAGAAGCACAAAGCAAGAATGCAGTAGGACGTCGCATTTAACTTGGCAAGCCTCAAGGGACAAGTCTAAGTACAACAGTTATAAAATAAAACACTGTTACAGCATCTTTACTTAAGCTATTAGAGCAAACTGAGGAAAAAATACATTGATAGATAAGCTCACCCAATCCACTCCTTTGGTGTGGAAAGTCATTTCCCCACCATCCCCAAATGAAAGAATAAATAACTTCTAAAGGCAGTGAGGTGCTAAAGAAATTTTAGTGGGTGTCCGTTTAATAAGCCACAGGAACAAAGGGCTATTAAAAACCCACCAAAATATGCATCACCATCACTGTGCCTATAGCCAACACAGTACTGCAGCTCTAATAAAGCCACCATTTAGACAAGCCATTCCTGTTAGCAATTAATAGCTTCATTCTTTAATATTAAGCAAAAATACAAGGGAGGTTCAATTAGCATCAGTTGCCCTTCTATGCTTGGAACACATGACATACTGTATTTGCTTGAATACTGTTGTTCATTTTGCCTAGCAACTCCATTCTCTCTGTTGAATGGTAGAATACGAGGAAAGAGTTAAAGCACCATCGTAGGTAAATCGGGATGCTTTATCTGCCCCGTCACCTTTAAAATTTAAAAGTAGACTTTAAGCAATTCATACTTTCTTGATAAGCCCAAACCCACAGCCATGGAAGATGATGGGTGAGGCTTTCTGTATTATGGCTGCACCGCCACCACAAACTGCTCCATGAACCAAAATGTTACTCCACAATCAAGCAGTAACTGCAGAACAGTGTTCACACTGTAAGTTTATTTCCAAGTGAAACTAAGTAATTTTACCAAACAGTAAAACAATAACAAATTACTCCTGATTAAATATACCAGTTCTGTACCTTCCTGCTGTAAAGCAAGAGACTGCCAGCAAAGATAATTCCTCCTTTCCATGAATTCCAAAAGGACTTTGTCTAATGACTTTCCACATTCTCAATAGCAATCAAGGCTAAGAAATAGTCTAAAATTGCTTTTAAGCTTTCCTTTTTCTGCATTTCTAGGGAGAAAGGCCCTTGCCAATTAGTATTCTATTCCAAGGACTTCTTGATTACAACCAACACTAAGCAATACCTACCTTATTTTACTCCAAGGGCTTCTTCATTATGACCAACACTAAGCAAATGAAGTCTGCTGCGTTTATTTTGCTTTCAGGTAAAACGGTAGGAGCATTTTAAACAACAGGCAATCACTGTCCAAAAACCTCTGAAGCATGCGTTGTTCTGAATATGTTACTTGTCCCCTACAAAGTTTACAGTAGAAGATGATGGGATAGGTCCTAAAAGAGCACTAACTGCATTTGGTAGAAGAAAATGCATTTTTAGCTTATACCAGGACTAGATCTTTCGTATTCCTATTTCATATGTAATGCAATATTTACTGGATTGAAGTAAACAGATATACAACTAAATATGTCATAAGGTCAAGCAGTTCATTAGGAACCACTTTTTTGCCACAGGTCCCCACTAGCAATTGTGAAATAACAGTTTTGTCGACTATCGGAATTGCAAGTTCTTGCCTAACAAAGTCAACTGGTCAACTTGCTGTCTGCAGCAGAAAATGCATTTATTAAATGCTGTGGTACTTCCTCATGCTTCTTGGACATTATACTTCCATCTTGGTATTTTGTTGTTTCCTTTATTGCAGCAAAATTATAGGGAGGCTAATTGAATTGGGCTCTAATCCTCTCTGTGATATTTAAGGAAAGAAGGTTTTAATTTAAGCATGTCTTGCTAATGAATTCCCTGCTACTGACCAATGAGCCAAACAAGTTTGCTATTTCTCAATACCAAAAGCGACTGCAAAACTACTCATCGATTTGCTTACAAAAGCTACAACATAGTCATGACCATGAAATACAACTAATTGTGCATTGCTGCTGCTGAAATTCAATTTACTGTTTTGAGCCGCAAGTTGGAACAGATGATATTCAGAAGTTCCTTCCAGCCTAAATTATACCAAAACTTCATAGAATATTGTTTAAGAGTACCCTTGCAAATCAATGCATTTACATTTTCGTAAGCACAGAGTAATATACCAGATCAGCATTTATTAGTCACTTGACATAGTGCTCATCTTCCAGGGATGTATTTCACATGGTATAGATAGCAGAAGCAAAGCCTTCAGTGACTCTCAACTGTCTTAAAGTTGGTGTCCTACAGATCCATTTACATTCCAGAGCAGGCCACTTACTGTTGCTATGATTAAATTCCTCACATTTAAGAATTAGTCTGACAATCAACACTTATCTCAAGTGCTTACCATGGCAAGTCTGCATTTCAGTGCAAAATACCAATTTAAGGATTCCCAGTCCGCTAGCTCAACTACATTCTCCGCAGATGAGTCCACAAAGGCCAGCAATGACTGCTGAATTCCACCTACCAGAGAGGACACCTCAAGCCTGACCTCATGGACAATACTACAACATACAGTGCCCCACTGTCCTCAGGGAGGCAGCAATTCCTACGACTTCTGATGCAGGTCCTCCCACTGCAGGGAAGCTCTCAGAGGCGTCCCTGCCTGGGAATCATCATAGAACAGTTAGGGTTGGAAAGGACCTTAAGATCATCTAGTTCCAAACCCCCTGCCATGGGCAGGGACACCTCCCACTAAACCATACCACCCAAGGCTCTGTCCAACCTGTCCATCAACACTGCCAGGGATGGAGCATTCACAACTTCCCTAGGCAACCCATTCCAGTGCCTCACCACCCTTACAGCTTCAGCGTAATTCTGCCCAGAGTACCCTTCAATGCTGTAGCTTTTGCTGTATCACCTGTCAAACTTCTGAGGCGCACACAACAGCAGTTTAGCATCACTACCTTACACAGATGAGAGAATGTCATATTGGTTATTTCTCCATTACATTTTGCTCTTGCTCGGGTATAAGACACAGGATTTTACACCAAAGCTTTGTATTTTAACAAGTTTTAGTTGTGAATGCTCTAGTTTTGTCAGATAGTTAATGCTGTTTATAGTAGATCGTATAGTGCTACATTTGGATTTATTCTTAAAATAGTATTGATGATACAGGGATGTTTTAGCTATTACTGAGCAGAGCTTACACAGAGTCAAGGCTTTTCCTGCTCCTCACACCACCCCACCAGCAAGTGGGTTGGGGGAGCACAAGGAACTGGGACGGGACACAGCCAGGACAGCTGACTCCGGCTGACCACAAGGATATTCCACACCATATGATGTCTGCTCAGCAATAAAAGCTGGGGGAAGGAGAAACTGGGGACAGTCAGAATTATGGCATCTGTCTTCCTAAGTAAGAGTTATGCATAATGAAGCCCTGATTTCCTGGAGATGGCTGAACATCTGCCTGCTGGTGGTAAGTAGTGAATCAATTCCTTATTTTGCTTTGCCTGCATGTGCAGCTTTTGCTTTATATATTAAAGTACTCTTATCTCAACCCTTAAGTTTTCATAATTCTACACTTCCCCCATCCCACTGTGGAGGGAATAAGTGAGTGGCTGCGTGGTGCTTAGCTGCCTACTGGGGTTAACCCAGAACAAACAGCATGTAAACAATTCCACCATTAGTCCTGTAAAACAACCTACACAGTCCTTTTGCTCAACTTAAGTGAGCTCAAATCAGCATGGAGTAAGTTGCAATTAAACTGGAGCCTCATACATCATTTTTATTCAGTAAGGATTACAGTTCTGGAAGAGTGGATCACTCACTTTTGTTAACATCTGAAAACGCTGACTTGAAAATAGCTGCTGTGAAATAAACCATTTACAGTGGCTCCCAGGAAGACAATTTAACGCAAAAGTCATTTCTTTACCCTCTTTACTACTAGCCAGGGTTCAGAGATTTCATGCTTGGACAAGGCCTGGGTGATTAACAGCAGCTCATCTGATGCCAGACACAAGACAGTATGTCCTGAAACAACATGTTCACTGCTTCAGCCTGGGACTGCACTCACCAACTGAGCAGTCTTGCTCCAAAACATGTGTCTCAGGTAACAAAGTCATCCTGCAGAGATTGCTTCAAGCCACCCATCACAGCAGCACCAGAGCACTCCTCAGCAAGTGGGTTTTCCCCTGTCTATCACCTGCCTGACAGAACTGTTTTCAGCTTTATCTGAAGTCATTAACAGGGACTGGAGACAACTGTATTGCTCCAAAAGAACAAGGAGTAGACAGGCAGCAGAAAGGCTCCTTAGATATTAAAGTAGTACTCTGGAATAAAATTTAAAGATATTAGAAACCCTCCAGCAAGGAGAGTAGATGGCCTTTCTAAAGTTTCCATGCATTTGAGAACACCTTTAAGGAAAGAGAAAAGCAGCGATGTTTGCTATTTCACTTGGTCTGCAGTGTCAGGAAGAAAATTGATAAGAAAAAATAAGTCCAGGCTACCAGGAGAGTTAGTTTCATGAAGGCCTTCAATTGCTTTAAGCATGCCCAGAAGAGAAAGCATTACCATCTGTAACAGTTTTCAGACAATACCCACTGTGGAATATAAACACCTCTCCGCTCCCTCTGCTCCCTCCACTGCCACTGATAAAAGTCCTTTATCTGGTAATCCAGGCAAACCTTGGAGCCAAAGATAATCAAGCATCCCAACTGCCCCAGGGTGGCACTCAGGGGCTAAGGAGAAGCCTAACTACAGGCCATTTTAGCAACAGTCAGTGATGCAGAACACTACAAGTTAACTCACCTTAAAAAATGCAAACCACTTGTAGTCATTTAGCACCATTTCAAAGCCTTGATTGTAAATCAGAGTGAAGAAACCATAGTTGCCCAGGCTGTCCTGAGCCACATCTAACTTCTGAAAGTTCACAATCACCTTTCTTTCCACAGGCCCTGCAAGAAATACAAACATTACTGCATGATTACTGCATGGAAAAGACAAAAATTAAAAATTACTACATTGCAACGTTTATTTTATGCCAAGAGAGATGCTAAAACACACTTGTTGAACAGGCTTCTGCAAAAAAGGCATCAAGCAAACACACTTCAGGGACTTCACTTCTCTGCCAGTGGGTATATATACTCATTTTTGTCACTATTAGATGGTATTTACATATTTAATTATCAGCACTGAATAACTGTTACTGTGAAACATCAGCTTATTTAAATGTAACTTGCTATACAGCTACACAGGACTCATACTCTGTCACTCATACACTGCATCTTCCCTTAAACATCTGGGATGAAGTATCAACCACCCCATGCTCTTCCACATCAGTGACCCCCTCCAGTATGTACCTGACCTTCACTGCTCCCACTGAACCTGCCTCATCTGATCAAACAGCAGATGATTCAGAAAAATCATAGAATCAACTAGGTTGGAAAAGGCAACTTTAAGATCATCCAGCCCAACCATTACGCCAGCACTGCCAAGCCCACCACTAAGCCATGTCACTGAGGGCCTCATTTATCTGGTTTTCGAACACTTCCAGGGTCAGTGACTCCATCACTGCCCTGGGCAGCCTGTTCCAATACCTGAGCACTCTCTCGGCGAAGAAATCTTTCCTAATACCCAATCTAAACACCCAGTCTACCTCTGGCACAGCTTGAGACCATTTCCTCTTGGCCTATCTCTCATTACTTGGGAGAAGAGACCAACCCCACCTCACTACAACCTGCTGTGAGGCAGTTGTAGAGAGTGGTAATGCCCCCCCTGAGCCTTCTCTTCTCCAGACTAAACCCCCCTCAGGTCCCTCAGCCATTCCTCCAAAATACAAAGTATCTATTAACTTTTAAGTAACACCGACATACAAAGATTGAGCAGCAATTCCCCACCACTATTATCCCCTAAAAAGAAGTGGTATTCCCACTTCCAGGCTCCCACAAGCTCTCACAGCCGGCCCTGGCCAGCGGTCATGCACAACAACCTCACTCTGTTCCCCCTGGAACAGCCGCTTCCAGGAAGGGCTGAGAGGAAGGAAGATGTGAAAAGGAGCGCTCATGAAGAGGTCTCAAACCAAACACAACCCTCAGAACTGAAGTGGGAGAGTAACAGCGCTGCCCGCTGTGGTCACCCAGAGCGGGGGACCCCTCCACGGACACTGGCACGACCGCGGGGTGCGCGGGGCCGCTACGGCCGAGACAGGACCCCGCTTCGCCGCTGCCCGTTTCGGCTCGAAAGCCGTTCCCCCCCATAGGGACACACACACCCGCCAGCGCCCGAGGCCGTGCCGACCCCGGGACCCCGCGGACCATGCGGAAGGGGAACGGGGCAGGGCCTCCGCGGTCTCACCCGCCTGCGAGCAGTTGCCGTGGCGGCCGCCGCCCCACCAGACGCGTAGCTCCCAGGAGCCCAGCAGGTCGGCGAAGGAGCAGTTGGCCGGCGTGTCGGCCCGCAGCGCCGCGGGCAGCACCGCCAGCAGCACCAGCACCGCGGCCCACAGCACCCGCCCCACCATGGCGCTGCTCCCGCCGCCCTCCGCCGCCGATAATGGGCCCAGCCGCCGCGGCCTCTCCGCCAGGAGCGGTGCTGCCGTCCCGGGGCGGGCCCGGGCCCAGGGGCGGGGAGGCGGCAGGGCGGGGCCGGGCCTCCGCTGCCGCCGCAGAGGGCCCGGGCTGGGCTGAGGGTCGCGGAAGGTGGAGGGAAGGCTCAGTGGTGATCGTGGGTCCGTGTCTCCCAGCTGCGGCAGGGGAAGGGGGTGTCCACTCTGAGGGCCGTGACAAGGTGATGGGCGCTCACCCACCTCGCAAGGATATCGCCGAATGATTTCGGTTGGAAGGGACCTTAAGGCTCATCCAGTTCCAACCCCCTGCCACGGGCAGGGACACCTTCTGCTAGAGCAGGATGCTCCAAGCCCCATCCAACCTGGCCTTGAGCACTGCCAGGGATGGGGCAGCCACAGCTTCTCTGGGCACCCTGTGCCAGCGCCTCAGCACCCTCACAGGGAAGAACTTCATATATAATCTAAATCTTCAGTTTAGAATAGATATTCTTTCAGTTTAAAGCCATCCCCACTTGTCCTATCCCTACCTGCCCTCGTAAAATGCTCTTCTCCAGATTTCTTGTAGCCCCTTTAGACACTGGAAGCTGCCTGAAGGTATCCCCAGACCCTTCTCTTCTCCAAGCTGAACAAGCCCAGCTCTCTCAGCCTGTCTTCATAGGAGAGATGGTCCAGCCCTCTGATCGTTATGACTTTCTCCCCAAAGGGTGTCCTGCTCCCCAGAGAATGTCCTTCCCAAATATCATCCTCCTCCACAGAGGGCATCCTCCCCACTGGAAGGCACTCTGAGCCCCAACAGATGTCCTCTCCAAAGGAAGTCCTTCTCCCTAAAGAGCAGCTTCTTCCCAAAGCCCATCTCCCCCCCAGAGAGCATCCTTCTCCCCAAAGGACACCCTCCTGCCCAGATCCCCTGCCCTGCTACTCAATCCCAGGCTTCCACACCCAGGGAAGTCCCCTGCAAGGAGGGGCAGGCCAGTGGGGCTGGTCCCCAGTGTTACATCCGGCCTCCCATCCACAAAGTGGCTCAGAGTCTCCACAGCAGGCACATGTCATGGCCATGAAAGCATGCAGCACTGGTCCTGCAAGGGGTGTAGACCCCAGAAACTTGCATCTCCATTGAGACTCTTTGTACACAGCAGCACCCAGCAAAAAGTGCAGAAAATTCCCCCAGGAGGTGGAAGCTTAAGGGACGTGAAAATCTTGCATATCCAACAACCAAACTGTTTGCAGGGGATGGGTGTTGTCAAAGGGTAGAGATGTCATCGCTGAACCGTGAGCCTCTGAGTGCAGCTCAGCGGATAGCTGGGTGTGCAGGGAAGTGGTGCTTGTTACGCTGTCTCTCTAGATTCAAAATGTGCATGCTTTCTCATCCCCAAAGTTATATATGCAATCATGCGTAGGTTTACTAGTGAGTAAATATACCCTTGTTTAAAAAAAGAGTTATACAAAACCTAACCCCTTTCAATGGAACAAAAAATACATATGTGTTGGACAATATTGTTGGCCATTTTTTTAAAATGCAATTTATATGCTTTAAGAAACAGAGGTTTAGTTTTGGTTTGGTTTTGTCTGTTTGTTTGCTTTCCCAAAGGCATCTACATTTTACTGGACTAGCCATACATATGCATGTGCTTTGCCATTCCTGATCAAGCCTCTCTAATGAAATGTGGCTGCACGGCATCATTCCCTCCCCTTTCTTTATCAATGACATTTGTTTCTTTGCCTCCACACTTTCTGAAAGCAAGCCAAAAGTTCCTGATGACCTCAGGAAAAAATATGTGTTGCAGTTCTTCATGTTTTATATGCAGGAGCAGAAGAGGTTTGTCTTGTCCCCATGACGCTGGTTGTGTGACCCTGCTTCTTTGCATTTTACTGTGCTTCGAACCTCAGTTTTCAGTTTTAATTTGTAGCCATTTCAGACTGCCATTGCGCAAAAATGTATGGGTTTCTCTTTAACTGCCTTAAAGTCACAAGAGATTATTGCAGATAGGGTTGTATTTTACGTAAAGGGGTTATAAAATCATTGCTGAGACCAGGCACAGGTGATTTGGGATGAGTTTGCCCTTTCTGAGTTCACTCAGATTCTGCTCTTTAGCGGTAGTTTATTTTTCCTGGTTTGATCAATGTACAAAATCCCTTGTCTCCAATAGTAATTCTGAGTCAATTAGTTCCATGGAAAAAAACCCTCCCTGGTTCACAAGCTTGTCTATGTGTCTGAGACACATGGGCTATCATCTGTGTTTGGTGACAGACTTGTCTTTTAGCATTACTCAGGTAAGCTGCTATCTGCTTTCTTGAAGACAAAATGTTATCCAATCTCTTATAAGACCTCCCTAAGCCATGTTTTATCAGTGTTTGACAAAGCTGCTGAGACTGTCGGCAAATTCATGCAAGGATGAGCTAAGTCAATGTGCTGGTTTATTGTCCCCAAGGGGAATGGTTGGGCAAGTAACCTCCTGATAGCTATAGTGTTCACTGCACTTTTTTGTAAGGTAATTGAAATCACTATCATGGGAGTGGGGGGGAGAACACCCTCAAAATCAACAGTGAAAATCCTCCAGAAAGTGAATAGCTTTCTGCTGAAACCAGGACACTGGGTTAGTCAGTTGAATCAGCTCAACAAAGGATCCAGCAGCAATTGCCTGGGGTACAGAGAGATTTTCCTTTGGTGACAACAGATGTGAAGATAACCTCATCACATGTTAAATGCTTATGAACAGAGTTTTGGCAAATAATGACAAATAAAGCTTTTATTTGTAGCCTATCCCAATCCTGGCCACTTTGACCGGTCACTGCCTGTAAAAATAGAAGTGGTGTGTGACAGTATGGTGATGTGAAGCTGAAAATAAACTTGGGGAAAAAAACCCTCAAGGGTGGTTGTTATTCAGTCAGGCCAGTGTGGGAGCTAACCATGACCTGGGTGGTAATGGGAGAGGTAAAGGAAAGAACACAAATATTATGTGCCTGGAGTGCTTCACAAAAAAGCTAATTTTAGGGAAAACTGAACTAAAAAAATAATAATGCTTGTACACAAAAGCCATTCACTTATTTTAGCTGTATCTGTCCAATACAAAAATTGTGTCTCCTTACAAACCCTGCTGGACCTTTATCAATGTACCATCACCCCTACTGCTGCTGAAGCTATTAGTGCAGTATAATGGGACTAATTTAAAAAAAACGCAGAACCTAAACATAACTGAGGACTGCCTTTTCCTTTCCCTCTTTTGGAAAGTTGGAAAAATATGAGCATTTTTATGGTCCTGAAATGAATTCCTCACGGAGAGAATTGTTGCTGTTCTGCAGATGGCTCTCTGCAAGAGCAATGCCCTAATTACGTGCCTTTAGAAAGCGAAGAGCTGTACTCAAAGACTTATTTTTCAGAGCATTAATTCATACATTATTGCTATAAAATTTGACCATTTTTTTACTGCAGGGTAGTTAAGCCAGCTTAGCACTATATGCTTTTATGCATGATTGAACTTATCCTGTTTACTTCACAGTGAAACGACAGAGCCTTGCTCCTGGCGGTTTTTAGGAGGGGGTAACTAATATGTATTTATTTGTTGCCTATAAACTTGTTTTTTTTCTAAAGAAGACACTTGTTATATGGAGCAACTCATATAGTTGATAGCAATTATGGAGACTAATTTTGTGAACAGAATGAGCAGGATGGTTTCTCAAGTGTATATGTACAGCTTGATATACAGCACTTTGCCTGGGACATCTAAACTGATGATTCAAGCTTGTAGCTCTTTAGGAAAGAACTGTTATTTTTCAGAATGTTAGCTTTGGTTTGGGGGAATTTATTATTAATCATTATAAATTTATTATTTATTCCAATGCAGCAATAGAAATAAGTAAAAAGCATAAATAATAATAAACAAAAGCAGTGTGAAAGACTTCTACTTAAATTATTATTTTAGAAACCACCAGACTATTTCCTCACATTCTTTCAGTATTACTTTATCGTTTTCTTCATTGGCTCTAGTGAGCAAAAAATTATCTAAAATGTTACCACTGTCCAAAACCTAAATATTAATAATCATAGAAATAATAAATAGTATTAGGGTGGGATTTAAGCACAGTCTAAGCCTGTGATTTAATGATCTGGTGGGTTCTCTGACTGGGAGCATCATTCCTTCCAGGTACACTAACACACTTGTCTGCTGTACAGACAACATAGTGAGATGCACTGGGAAAATGATACAGCTGAATAAAAACCTGCAGAAAAAGGGGGAGGTAGAAAGGGGAATGGGAAGATATCTTTAATTCACATCAATTCACCAAGCTGGGCTTTAGCTTGTCTTCAAGCCAGTAGGGTTGTTCCACCTGGAAGAACATCTTGCTGAAGCACAGGGCTGGGAATAGCTGGAGGTAAGAGGAAAAATCTTCTTCACTACAACTGCTTCTGAAGTACTGAAATTGTAGAAGGACATTGGTGGAGGCTGTTTTTTTCCTAAAGCATGCTGCAAGTGCAGAATTCATAGTGGAATCCAATCCCATAAGTCAAATATAAATATCACCTTTCAGTTAGTTTGCCTGGCGTTTGTTCACTGATGACTTATTTTTTCTGCCAACTTTTCTGAAAGATGATACAGAATGCTTGGCTGTGTAGCCTGTGTGTGTACAAACATAAATCCCTTGTTCCTGGAAAAACATGTCTTAATTCAAATGGTGTTGAATTCTCACTCTTATTTAGAAAGTTAGGAAATTTGGGTGGGTGCTTCCTGGAAACTATTACTTTTGTGATTGTTATGACTATTAAAATAACAATGCTAATTCCATGTTAAGGCACTATTAAAATATCCAGCTAATGTTCCAGTTGGAGCAGAATAACATGAAATATTGCTGTAATTAAAAACAACATGAAAATCCCATTAACTTTAAAACTGCCAGGAGCTCCATAAGTTTTAATATAGGGAAACTTGACTTTAAAATCTTGTTTCTGGTAGGTATTTAAATCTGTAGAATATTGCAACCTCAAGGAATCAAGAAGCTGTTGCTTGGATGATTTGGTCCAGTTTGGTCTAGTTACTCCCAGAAAGATACAACTGTGCAGCAGTATTGCTATGTACTACTGCCTGTAGACCACAAGATAACTTCTAGTCTTATATCACATATGCTCCTATTTGAGAAAGAATGAAAAAAAAAGGATATTTGCAATTACAAATGAAATGAATGAATTTTGAATGAAATTGCAAAGGGTATTTGCAATTACAAGTGCTTAGTGAACATCCTTTCTATTATTACTGCCTATAACTCAGCTAAAGTCCTGCCTAGTTTTGAAATGGGGTTGTATAGGCTACATATGCATGTATGGTGTGACCTCAAAGCGAAATGCCCATTAAACTCTGTGAACCAAAGAACCAAGTGCATACACCAAATATTCATCCATCCTTTTCCATCCTGAGTTTGGAAAACAAACACTGGATGCTTTTTCTTGTTTAATCTTATTTCTTCACATGATGCTCCAGGCTGCCTTGTGGATTATAAACCTGAGGCATTTTAAAGTGTGTCAGGAGCTTGTCAGTTTGTAGCACTCTTTCTGGAATGCTGCCAACCCAAAATGTTCTATTTTTCCATCAAACTTGACAGTAGGCAGGAAAGAAAAATGCAATGTCTTCTTGCAGAAAACTTTCTGTAATTACCTTCCTGTTTATCACCAACTTCAGTCTTTAATTGATTTTTACTCCTTCAACACCAAGACCACAAAAAATTGAGTCTGTCATGAACTCCTCTTTCACCTTGTTTTACATATGAAATTAAGACGCTTTTTATATGATGCTGTTCCTCAGCTCTTTTGAGACACAGTTGCAATCAGGCTTTGGTCCAAATAGCAGATTTTGCAAGTGCGCTTTGGTTGTCTCCATTTAAAGGAGATAAAGAAGTTTGTTATCAGCTCTGCCATTGCATCTGGGCAATTATGAAATGCAGGACACAGCACTGCTGGCTATTAATGCAATGGGAGGTGACACCAGAGATGAGGACATGTGTAACCTGAAGCCAAGTAGCTGCTGGCAGAGCAGAAGATGGGCACATACTGCCCAGGTCAGAATTCAGTTTGGAAATCAGAAGGCAGCTCCTAACCTGGAAGCACATGTATTATCCCAAAGAAGAGGGGAAAACTGGAAGTGCCCTTAGGGTGGGGCAGAGTGAAGGATTGCAGGGTGCCTGCTTGCCACAGCCCAATCTGAGCTCAGTGACCCAGAGGCGCATCTCCAGTCCCACAGTTCTGGAATAATAAGTAGGCATATGTATAGTGTATTATAAGCACTTTAAGGAGCCTAATTTAGACTCCTGTTTTGAATTGCTCTTTGATGGAGCCTCTTTCTTTCTGTTCCCACTGTTTCCCACAGTGGGAACCTGAAGAGCCACACTAACATATGCTGCCAGGTTTAAAATTGCCTGTTTTCTGAATGATGCTTAAATAAGAAAATAACAACACTAGGTTGTTCATTTCCGTTACTCAATAGCTGATAATTTTCTGTCTTTAAAGAGACCAAAGTTCCTCTTCAGAGAAAAACTTAACTGAATTAGTGTTGGCTTTAATAGGACAAATCAAGTATCAGAAGCTGCTGCTTCTGTTTTTAATCTATAAAGCCACTGAATTAGTTGTCTTGAGTCTATCTCATCTTTAAACATGAGACTTAGCCATGAATACATTTCAGAAACTTGCAGCAAGCCATTCATTCATTTTTCTTAGAAGAAAAAAGGAAATGTTCCCTTAATTTCCAAATGTAATTTTCCAAAATAGTGTTGACAAAAATGATATGTCCAAGATACTTAAAAAGAATGTGCACCTATTTTGAGATGCCTTAAAACATACTAATACACAATATTCTTTGGAACATCAGCACACAAATACACAGGATTTTGAACGTCATCTGCGTGAATAGGGATGCTTTCACTTCTTTTAAATGCAAAATAACAAGAATGAGTGGTCTTGTGATACTCTGCGTTGGCACACATGCATCGTATGGCAGGAGAAAACTAATAGGAGGCAAAGGTTCTTTGCTCTGACACAAGTTATCATAAACACATAGTACACAAGCACAAAAAGCCTGTCTGTTAAAATCAGGAGCGTTAATTACACGGGGGAGGAGGAGGGAGCAATGGAGCAGAGGAGGTTACAAGGCTCCAAATCTGAGCCTCTTTTCCACCTCATGTCAAGTGCAAGCCAGTTCATGCAGGTGGACGTGGTACAATGTCAAAAACAGAGGGATGTACCACGAACCCTCACTTATCTGTAGTGCGGCAGATATGTCTTAATCACCACAAAACAGGTGTACCACCCACACTGAACTAGACTTCTGCCTTTTTTTGCATTCACTGTTTTAGAACAAAGGCAAAAATGGGTTTTTTACATGTAATTTTTTTGCCGGTTGTTGGGGTCACATGTCACAGCATCTACTAAGCTTTAAATGTTGCAGAACTTCCATCTCTATGCTTCCTCTTTTGCCCAGTGTATTTTGTTTTCTGTTGGTTTTTTTGTATGAATATTTTTTTCCATCTTTCTGTTCTCATTTCTCCCTTTCCCATTTCCGCTGTGATTCTCCTCAGCTTGTTCCCGATTGCAAGCAGTTTTACTTTATTGCAAGTAATATCAGACCTATTACAGAGCTGCAGCACTCGCAGGCATTAAGCTTAGGATTGCTTCACAACACTTTGAGTAAGAAGCTGAGGGGTGGTTTCTCGCTATGTTTTTCTTTGTACTCCCCATCTATTGTCTCTAGTTATTGTCTTGTCTAACGCATGGGCAATCACAGGGAGACAGAGCAGAAGGGTTAGGAGTTATCTCTTTAATTTGTTTTCATAAAGGACCTACCCCAACAAAGTCTTACAAATGCTATGTCCTGTTGCACTATAAACAGTGCATTATTTGATGCATTTAGAATCAGAATCATGGAACAGTTAGGGCTGGAAAGGACCTTAAGATCATTTAGTTCCAACCCCACTGCCAGGGGCAGGGACACCTCACACTAAACCATGCCACCCAAGGTTCTGTCCAACCTGGCCTTGAACACCGCCAGGGCTGGAGCATTCACAACTTCCCTAGGCAACCCATTCCAGTGCCTCACCACCCTTACAGTAAAGAACTTCTTCCTCATATCCAATCTAAACTTCCCCTGTTTAAGTTTAAACCCATCCCCCCTTGTCCTCTCACTACAGTTCCTCATGAAGAGTCCCTCCCCAGCATCCCTATAGGCCCCCTTCAGACACTGGAAGGCTGCTAGGAGGTCTCCATGCAGCCTTCTCTTCTCCAGCCTGAACAGCCCCAACTTTCTCAGCCTATCTTCATACGGGAGGTGCTCCAGTCCCCTGATCATCCTCGTGGCCCTCCTCTGCACTTGTTCCAACAGTTCCATGTCCTTTTGATGTTGAGGACACCAGAACTGCACATAATACTCCAAGTGAGGTCTCACAAGAGCAGAGTCGAGGGGCAGGATCACCTCCCTCGACCTGCTGGTCACATGCCTTTTGATGCAGCCCAGGATACGGTTGGCTTTCTGGGCTGTGAGCGCACACTGCTGGCTCATGTTCATTTTCTCATCAACCACCACCCCCAAGTCCTTCTCTGCAGGGCTGCTCTGAATCTCTTCTCTGCCCAACCTGTAGCTGTGCCTGGGATTGCTCCCACCCAGCTGTAGGACCTTGCACTTGGCATGCTTAAACTTCATCAGGTTGGCATCAGCCCACCTCACAAGCGTGTCAAGGTCCCTCGGGATGGCATTCCTTCCCTCCAACATATCAACCAAACCACACAGCTTGGTGTCATCGGCAAACTTGCTGAGGGTGCACTCAATCCCACTGTCCATGCCACTGACAAAGATGTTGAACAAGACGGGTCCCTGAGGGACACCACTCGTTACTGGTCTCCAGCTGGACATTGAGCCATTGAGCGCAACCCTTTGCGTGCAGCCATCCAGCCAGTTCTTTATCCACCGAGTGGTCCACCTATCAAATTGATGTCTCTCCAACTTAGAAACAAGGATGTCCTGTGCACAGTTTGCATGACAAGTTAGAAATGCAGAATACGTTCGGGCAGTTCCAAAGTACTTAACACCACAGAAACCTAGGAAAGCCACTGCAGAGAACATCTTCCAGGCTGGCATCAAATATTACTTGATGCATAGTTACCCAAAATGTAGTCTGTGTAAGTCGAGGTGCAGCTGAAATACAATGGCTGGTGGTTTTCAGAAGAGAGCAGAGGCTTGTGGTCAGCACAAATGCCTCTGTTTTCTGGAGTGCCTTATCAGCCTCATGGGATTATATTGTGTGTGCTGCTTTGCTTTTTGGCTGTCCTGAAGCCTTGGGGTGGAGGGGACATTGTAAGGTACATACTACCAGCATTTAATATGTGACAGTGGGTGCTAGCAGCTTTGTGTGTTTCAGAAAGGAAAGGTTAACCCTCCATGTGATACAGTTGTAAAAGGAAGAAAGAAACTCCAGCTGGGAGGTTTGTACTAAGATTAGCAGTGTCTGCAACAGTGAACCTGTAGCAGTTTTGCAAGCAGCACCCAGATCTCCCCCTCAGGAGCAATATTGCTCCTAGAAGGTTGTCCTGTACTATTCACAGAAGAGGCAAAGTGCAGGCCCTGCTCTTGACTCTTCAAGACTCATTTATAACAGAAGGGAGTGAATAGGCTGTGTACTTCATTTACAGAAATAATGACACTTCTGTTGAAAGAAATGTCAAGCAAGTGTCAAGTGATTGTGTCACTTCTTTGGTTACCTGCAAAAGGAATCAGAAGTGTTTATCATTTTCTTGCCACTGTGAAGTGCCCACATAAATGCACAGAATCATAGAATCATAAAATCCAAATCAAAACCAAATTTGGTTTCGAAGGGACCTTAAAGCTCATCCAGTTCCAACCCCCTGCACCAGGCAGGGACATCTTCCACTAGAGCAGGTTGCTCCAAGACCCATCCAACCTGGCCTTGAACAGTGCCAGGGATGGGGTAGCCACAGCTCCTTCTGGGCAACCTCTGCCAGTGCGTCAGCACCCTCACAGGGAAGAACTTCTGCCTTATATCTATTATAAATTTACTTTTCAGTTTAAAGCCTTTCCCCCTTGTCCTATCACTACATTCATTGCTCTTTACACTCATTCTTGTTCTGCTACTTGTTTCCCTACCTCCCGAGTTCACAATTTCTCTCACTTAATCCTCTGTTCTGAGCAATTGCTTCTCTGCCTGTAGAGGAGCTGCTGAACACAGACTGAATGCTGCAGCAAAGATCTTCCATTGCTGAGTGCGAACTAGTATCTAATCCTACTGCAAACCGGAAGCTAAGATAGATACCCAAAAATATAGTGTGCACCTGTGTGAAATATTAGACTATTTAAGCAGTCAGGATTGCATTTACAATCCTGTGGTTGCTGCTTACCTAGTAGGAAGGACATGTTAATTGTTAGCATTAAAAGCTAAAATCCATGAAACCCAACACTTAAGTTCATTTTAGGAAGATCACAAAGAAATATGTTAGCCAGTTGGACACATACTGATTGAGCAAGAGCCTGTCTAGAAAAAGAAGCATATTGCAAAGTAATAAGGGCTTTTTCATAACTAGTTTCACAATATATTTGTGTTCTCCAAGATGACATTTAATTTGGTGGTTTCATTTCACTTATTTTGCAGCAGCTGGTTTTGTTCTAAGTTTGGCTTTTAAGCAAGCATGAAAAAAAAACAAAATCAGAAGACGTGAAAATGTGTTACTAACTTTAGATCAACTCTCTTACTGGTCACCTGTAATTTTGCTGACTATTATCTTAGAGTTGAGATTTTGGGGTAGTGGTTGGGTTGCATGTTCTGACTAAGCTGCTTATGCAGAGAATTCATTACCTCTGTCCACGGAAGGGCTGTAGAGCCAAGCTTTGCGGTGTTTCATGAGGTACAAAATGAAGCAAAACAGGAAATTCCATAATGTCAGAACATGAACTGCTTGGGTTTTGACATAACCCTTGAAGAAGTTTGGAGATTGCTTATTACTATCTTGACAGAATCTGGAGGCTGAAAGTAAACTGATGTGCCCAGATACCTCATTACCTAAGAAGACACTTGGGACAAATAACAGAAGGGAGAAGAAAGCCAAAAAGGTATAATTTAGGAATGTGACAGATCTCATTAGTGTTAATGTCTCTACCTCAGCTGAGCAACCAGGACAGAACACATACAATATACACCACCAAACACATGCAGTACAGCCTTGCTAGACCACAGCCTGGCTTATGTGCTCAGATTGAGGCTGGAGGGACAGGGGTGGGTTGCCCAAGGCAGAAGACATCACAGGCATCCGAGCATCTGGGAAAGTGGATGTAGGTCCATGTTCACGAGCAAAAATGGTGCTCAGACAATCCAACTGTACATCAAAATTTTCATCTTATCAGCCTTTTGGATTAGCTTAAAACTTGCAGAGAGATGTGAACCTAACCATGCTTCCGTGGAATTAATATTTAATATAGCTCTGCTTCTCAAGAAGAGAGTGCCTATGAGACATTTGTTTTCCTAAAGCAGTCAGTAAGACTGCTACGCATTTTCTTCCCTCTAAAAAACTGTGTAGCACTTAAATGCTAAAATGATACTAAATCATAGAATCATCATAGAATCATGGAATGGTTTGGGTTGTCAGGAACCTTAAAGCTCATCCAGTTTCAACCCCCTGCCATGGGCAGGGACACCTTCCACTAGAGCAGGTTGCTCCAAGTCCATCCAACCTGGCCTTGAACGCTGCCAGGTATGGTGCAGCCACAGCTTCTCTGGGTGACCTGTGCAACCGGGGCCTCACCACTCTCCCTGTGAAGAACTGCTTCCTTATAACTACTCCACTCTGTCACTTTAAAGCCATCCCCACTTGCCCTATCACTACCTGCCCTTGTAAAATGCTCTTCTCCAGATATCTTGTAGCCCCTTTCGGCGCTGGGAGCTGCTTTAAGGCCTCCCTGGAACCTTCCATTCTCCAGGCTGAACAAGTCCAGCTCTCTCAGCCCATCTCCGTAGCAGAGCAGCTCTGGCCCTTGGAGCTTCTCCGTGGCCTCCTCTGTACTCGCTCCAAGAGCTCCATGTCCCTATGTTGGACAAAGTATGCCAGGTGGAGTCTCACAAGAAAGGGGGAGAATCCCTTCCCTCCACCTTTTGGTCACACTTCAGCCCAGGACATGGTTGGTTTTTGGGCTGCAAGTGCTCACTGCCAGGTCATGTTGAGCTTCTTGTCAACCAGCACCCCCAAGTCCTTCTCCTCAGGGATGCTCTCATTCCATTCTCTGCCCAGCCTGTGTTTGTGCTTAATACTTGATATCTGAATTCCTGAGTTCTCCAGGCAAAATGCTGAGCAGCCCTTTAAAAGCACACTGATGTTTGTGTGAGCAGAGGATTACCCATGGCTGGTGGGGTTTGGCTGAAGAGATGCTCTTCCTGCTTGACCTGGGCAGTCCTGTTGCTCCCCTCCTTTGTAAGAGAAAACTGGCACATGTGACACTAAAGCAGAGCATGGTGTGAAGCACTGTTCAAAAGCCTCAGGCAAGGCAGAGTGCCTGGGGTTTAAAATACAAACCTCTGACTGTGGAGAGAGCTGCTGACGAAAGGGACTAAGCAAATATTCATCCTGTAACACCCACTTCTTTTGTGTACTTGGCTGGCAAGAAGCAGCTGTCATTACCCGGCAGCTAGTTTGGACCAAGTCTATTCAGTTAACATTTGTGGTGAGTGTGGGTGGGAAGGCAGAGGCTTGGAATCAGTCATTACCACAGATCTCACTATGAGGACTAATCCTGAAAGCATTTTCTTCTGTCTTTCTGTACACAGAAAAAAAAAAAAATACTATTTCTGAAATTACATTGATTCTGAGAATCACTGAATTTATTTCAAGAAATCTGAGTAGAAAGGTTTTCTACTCAGACTGAATTTTGGCAGGATGCCTGATAGAATATGAACTTAGAAATGAAGCACGTAGACAAGAAGAATCTGGTTTATTTCCATTAGAGCACCTGAACTATTTCTAGTAGTATATGAAAACATGTATTTAACCTCTTCCCTGAATTGTTATTTCTATAATTCCCCTTCTTCATGCATGAAGGTTAACAGCAGATGTTTGGTTTCGTAGAGTGGTTTTTATTTGATATGGGAAAATAGTATTTTTTAGGTAAAAATCTCAGTCTGGATGCTCCTAACCTTTTTTGTTTCATCAGGACAGAAAGAACATGAAACACCAATCCACTGAGGTTTTAGATTCCTATTGCTCAAAAGCAGAAGCAGAAGCAAAAGACAACTTGAGTATTGGATACCAGGTGCAAACAAGACATGAAGTTTCCTATTGCTGCCCTGCCACCATCTCATTCTGGGAAGAGTCAGAGAACTGCATGGTTGTACAGTTCATGGACCTTGCTGAGAAGGTCTCAGTGCCCTGTTTGTTACTGGATCTTTATCTCCTGGAGCTGGAGTCAGATGGCCAGTTATGGGTCTTGCTGACTTCTGGGGTACTAGCAGCATGCACTAAGTGCTGATCCCAGAGTACAACTGGGAAAGGCTGTTTTCAGTTTAAATATATTTCACTGGTTGTATTCCAAACAAGGAAAACGAACATATGTTTTTGTAAAAGAACGAGCTGCCAGCCAAGGCTTTAATGGCAAAATGATCTAGTTTTCAGATAAAACGTGGAGTAATAAAACACAGAGAGAGTCATTTAGGTTTTGGAAAACAAGCTGGAGATAAAACCTCAGGGGATTTCTTCCTCCTTTGAAGTGCTCAAGCAAATCTAATACAAAATAGTGAGAGCTACACACACCTGACAGAGAGATGTGTTCAGCAGAGCGCAGCTCCATGGCAACTTCAAGTGTAGTGAAATCACCTGATATGGATTGCTGGAGGAAGTGGGTAGTGGAAGAAGGATGTCTGGCTAAGCCACAGATCCACATGTGACTTTGTACGACTCACATATAAGCATGCAATTTCACCATCTGATGAGCTGGGCAGTGCTTTAACCTTTTGAGTCATCAAGGGAGAAACAAGAGTAATTATCAAATAGAGATGTTCTTCTACATAGTCCCTAACAGGAAAAAGGATAGGGGAATGTGATCTCTTCTTATTACTTGGAAGCCAGAATCTTCTCCAAAGATGTATATTAATTTGACAAAAGCATAGTCATGCAGCTGCAGTCTAGCCCATTACTTATGCCTCCCAGAGACAATACCTAGCATGTATAGTGAGAGCCAAAGGGACAAGCTGCATACGTCCATGTCATCTCCACCAGCCAGCTCTGGTCAATACCATTAACATATTTTCCTGAGTTGTTGCCTACTTGTTTTTCAAGCAGCATTCAGCTGTTTTCTGACTGTGCTAACATAAAAGATGATTAAATGTATTCATTCACCAATGCTTCATGCATATAGACGAGCTTAGCTTCAAATAAAATATTTCTTGGAACCTGAGAACTGCCTTCATGCGTGCTGATGTTCATTGTGGTGTAATAATAGAGATTGGAGAAAGGAATAAGTGGTAAGCTCTAAGTAGGAAACAAAGACCAGAGGTTTATTAAAGTAACTTTGCAAAACAGGGGTTTAGTAAGAAAAGAGGCAAGGTAATTGCAACCAGGGAGCAAACATAATAAATAGGTTAGTGTTTCTTTTTCAGATAGCCTTGTATTTTTTGTTCAAAAAAGAAAAAAAATAGTGATGCATTCACCCTGCAAACCCTGCATTTGTGATCAATAGATCTAATTACATCAAATATTACTCCTTGAATCAAATGGCTTTGAAACAGGCAAAAGCAGTCAGCTTTTAGCCAGGATTCAGAAGAGATATCTGAGCTGAGGCATTCAAACAGCAGCTTAATACCTTGTGACTTGAGGAGTATGATTAACTCTTGATTCACATTTCTGAGAATAGCAGCCAGCAGCCACTTCCTCTTGACAATGCTGATATGTAGTGCACTGCCTTCAGGCAGTAAATGTGTATCTTACATGCTTTCCCAGAAATTCTGCAAGAGCATTCTACTGCCCCTTGCACCAGTTCCGCTCATACACCTAAAGAACTTCTTTCTTATGCTTGTCAGAAGACACAGAACTTGTAACACTGTGCGAGTCCACTCTAGTGAATTTGCTACCTTTAATTCTGATGAGCATCCATTAACAAATGGGGAAATACCTATACATTCTTTGCCAGTGGAATATTAACAACGTGATGAATGCCAGATTGTAGGAAGCTACGAGTCTGTGTGCCTCAGTGAGGTACACAGGTTAGTAAAGTACACTCCTCCTTTTTGTCAGTGGAGAAGAAACCACCAGGTGGTAGCTCAGACCCTGGAATTCAGAGGTCATTATTGACTGGAGTCAACATGGGTAACCATGTGCCTAACATGAGTGGGTAAATTAAACTGTCTGTACTGCTAAATCAATTATCAGTTACTTACTCATTTTCACACTGTTTGAAGTTGGCAGATGTTTCATAGGAAGAGCTAGCCTCAAAAAACAACCGAGGAGGAGAGAACTAACTAGCAGTGCAAACCATATAGATCTAGTGCTTCAGCTTGCTTTTTGGCACTCTTTATTTAGCAACATTCATGTACTCTTAACATGCTTAAAGACGAGAGGAATGGCTCATTCTGCTGCTGGGCTGTGTCCTCCTTTGTCTGAGTGCAGCTTTGCAAATCACTCCAGCAAGAGGCTTTTTGCTTGTCATTGAACTCTACAAATCATGCTAATAAATACAGGATGTTTCCAATTGTCAGAGCTGTTCCAGGGGTTATACCAGGGGAATTTCTAGGATATTCCTTTCTAATGCCTAAGTACAGCACTAGTTATTCAAGATAAGGAAATAAGGGGTCAAAGGCTCTTAACAGCCTGTGTGGGCAATGCAGAGGTGAAATAGCCATTTTGTTGCCAAACCATGAATGTCATAGGCCGTCCCTGAAGGTCTGATATCATGATTACTGGTCCTGCTACTACTAGACCAGGAAGTAAAACACTCCACACAGTCATACTTCTGCTGAAAAAAAAAGCTCATTTTGATGGCTTTTTAAATTGTTTTTAATGATTTAGTCTGGTATAGACACACAGTACTTGGTAGCACTATGATATTAGTGATGTGGTAGACAAAAAACACTCAGAGACTGTGGATACGAAATTAGCTAACCAGCATTTTCTGAAGAAATGTAAATCGATAGAGTTTCCTCATTTTGAAGCCTGAGGCTATGCTTGTTATCTGGTAATAGCAGTCTTAACAGCTGCCTTCACATGACCTGCAACTGTAATTCAAAGAGAAGAGGAACAGAGAAGTGACACTGGGAAAGAACCAGAGAAGTCCTACTCAGTGGTTTTATGGTCAGGTTTTAAATGATCTTAGTGTTCACTCGTGTTTCTTTTCTTTGCAGTTTCCATCACGTGTTTCTTGTCAGTTCTAAATTTTCCCCTTAAAAAGGTCAAAGTGCAGGTAAAATCTTATCTTCTGATGTCAGGCATCTTACTGACTTTGGGTCAGACTTTGTCTCATCTCTAAAGATTAGCTTGCCTTTGATCCTCCCTAGAGGCCAAATTAGTCCACTTCTTGTTGCCTTTTGCAGTTCTCCCCACTTGCTTCATTTATCTCAAGTCCAGTGCTCAGAAGGTTATAATTGTTACTAGATGCATTTCAAGTCTTCCACATTCAGGACTAAAAAAAATAACCTGCTCCAAACCAAACCAAAAAACCTTATCAAACATTAAAACACATCACTTTCAAGAAAGCCTCAGCAAGAAAAAATATTTACAAAGTAAATATATTAAATGTGTGTTAACAGTGCAAAACATACTGTTGCAGAGTGTACTGACCTGGTTTTCTCAATGCTACAGGTACAGATGATTCAGAGTTCAATTTAGCACGAAAAGAGTTTGCAGTTCTTACTAGATTTCTAGCTCCCTCAGCCAGAATAGTATCTATCCTACTGATGAGATAATCTCACCCAATATTAGTAGCAGAGGATACCAGATGAGAACAGAATAGGTTACAAGATTAGAATGGCATCAGCAAAACCTCCCCCCATACAAATTGTATCTTCCTGTACATAATTTAGAATTGCTTAAAGGCCAGATCAAGTAAACAACACAGTGAATAAACACTAGGATCTTGTAGATCCATTCCTGTCTCCCCTCCAAATCTTGCCTGTCATTGCTTCAGATTCCCAGCTGTAAGATAAGGGAATAATTACTGATTAATTGTGATGTCAATTAATTTTCAAGACGTTTGCTTGGACCCTAAAGCTTTTTGTTTAAGGTGTGACATTTTTGCTTTTTCAAATAGAAACCTTTAAAATGAGCTGGAAAAGGACCAGTAGGTTATCACATATGCCCAGAGGAAATACTGATCCACAAATTCTGAGTAGGAACTTCTCTGTCATGTTTTGCAAGGACAAGTACAGATTCACCTTCCAGCTCTGTATATATTACAGTCATCTATTGTGGCCCAGAGAAAAGTGTTGATCATGTTTGCCTGATTATCCTAAAGATAGATGCAGACACTACAGCAAAGAAAAAGACAGATAACACCCATAACACCCACTATCCCTACCCCCAACTTTGTGTTTAAAGACAAGGAGAATGTGAGAGTTTCTCTTGCAGGCTCTTTCCCACTCAGGTTTGAACTGGACATATTTTGCTTTTAGCCCCACATTTCACCTCTGTTTTTGTTCCATTTGTTGGTTTATTGCCTGAGAGGTCTTGCAATGTCAAAGAAAAGAGGGCCCTTTGCTGCAATGTGAAAGCTGTGTCATAAGCTTTGGGAGAGGAATCACATTTCAGGCAGAGTTTACTAATGCTTTACTGGGGAGACAGGGTGACTTGGGAGTTCATTTGGAAACTCTTCCAAGATGCAGGGCTGGAAAAGAGAGAGCATTCTGTGATCTTTGGAGTAAGACACTTGGTTGAAAGTGGTTTTTGGCCTTATGTAATTTTTCCTTCATCTGGCTTGCATTTATGAGCTTCTTTTGTCACTCAGAAGGCCAGCTGGATAGAGTTTTTCATAGCAGTAGAGGTTAAACAAAGTATTCATGGCTCGAATCCTGAACATTGATGTCTGGAAAAGAGGAGCTCTCTTCTGCAAGAAATGCTAATACACTGAATCCTTAAAAAAAAATCCATAAAATATAATTTCTGGAACAATTAAATTTCTAAATTATCGAAGTACAGGTAGTACATTAAATACTACTATATATAATGCATAAAACAGGTATTTTATAAACAATAAGAAAAATAATATTTTAGACTATAAAAGCCATCAAAATAAATCTTAGTTAAGTAAAGTAGCACTTTCTGAATGTCAAGATAAAAAGTGCAATAAGGCACCCAATGGGGAAGTTCTAAGCTTTTTTAATATGTAATTTTGATCATGTGCAGGGTAATCAAAAGTGCTCACAGCTATAATTACTAGGCTGATTTTTCATCTTTCCTGAACACCCACCTAATGCCTATAGTCTCTGGTTGCTGTGATTACAATCTGCTTACCCTGGAGGGTCACAACTTACTTGGGAAGAAGTAACTTCACAAGAGAGAAGTTTTGCTATAGGCAATTCTGCTATTTTTGCTTCATTTGTCCAGATCAAATTATTCACAGTCACCTTGTATCCTATCTAGACACCCTGCAGGAAGCTTTTTCTATCAGGCATGGTTACCACATTGTTACTGTAACGGATTCATTTCGGTGGAGTCTTTTTAATCTTGAAATGCAATTTCACTCTTTAAACCAAGTGTTATGAGGATTCCACCATGCAAGCAGCACGAGTGCTCAAGATATATACCAAGTTATTAATGCAAAGCAACGAATTAAGACATGCTGGGGAGGGACTCTTCATGAGGAACTGTAGTGAGAGGACAAGGGGTAAGGGGTTCAAACTTAAACAGGGGAAGTTTAGATTGGATATGAGGAAGAAATTCTTTACTGTAAGGGTGGTGAGGCACTGGAATGGGTTGCCCAGGGAAGCTGTGAATGCTCCATCGCTGGCGGTGTTCAAGGCTGGATTGGACATAGCCTTGGGTGACATGGTTTCGTGTGAGGTGTCCCTGACCCTGGCAGGGGGGTTGGAACTAGATGATCTTAAGGTCCTTTCCAACCCTAACTATTCTATGATTCTATGATTTTGGTAAAGTCTTTCAAAACTGAAACAGCAATCAGATCAGGATGATGAATAATTTAACTTGAAAAACTAGTAAACAGAAAATCACCTCTAATTAGTATTTGCAATGGTTAAGATGACTAATCAGTCCTGAATGCACTTAGGGTTGAATTCATTGCACCTGAGATCACTTACGTAAAAGCTCAATGTCTCTTAAGGCACTGGTGATAGGATGGGATCAAATCAAATTGGAGTTGTCCATTTTTCTTCATTACCTGTAAAGAATTTACAGGAGTCATCTGGATTTAGCCTACTTAGATGACTTATTTCTGAGTATTTCAATTTAAGTGAAATGAGTATCACCTTAACTATAATCATTTGACTTGTATGTGTCAAGGATATATAAGAGTATTGTACTCAGAAATCTACCCCCAGAATACCCTTTGTCCAAAAAGAAGTGATTAATAGTGGGCAAATTAATCCTCAAAGCCGACTATTCATCAACTAGAATGTCCCTGGTGAAGAGGGCAAGCTGCTAACTTGGCTCTGGCCTGAGGCTTCACTAGCATGAGAAACTGCTGGTTGTAACAACCCACAGGATGAGAAGGCGGCAACAGTTATGGATAATACCATGAGGCATGGACATATTTCATATGGGGAGTTGTGTGAGAAACAGCCACACTGCACTGATATCTGCAGGGGGGCCCTGGGGATGTCTGGGGAATTGAGGTGAAAAGGTCTGGGAAACCACTTCAGCAACACCTGATACGGCTGAGATGATAGAGGTAACAGCACCAGAAATACCAGGCTTGGGTAGAAAGGTAACAAAAGTGGGACCAAGAGGGAAAAGTAAATAGCAGTGTTGTTTATTTGGAACAGAATAAAAGAGAGACATGAAGATGGACTGGAAAAGAGCAAGCTTGGGAAAATGGGGACAAGGAGGAGTAGAAGAAGCTTGTTCTGTGTAAGCAAGTGGCTGGTTAACACCTTTGGTGAAGCCCACTGCCCCATCCTGCAATCTACTCTATCCCCTTTTTAAAATAAGTTTAATTTTTCTGCATGAGCACACTCAGTTCTGTACATGAGGTGTTCACCCACCTCACCAGCTGGTGAATAGGACAAGAGGACTTGTCTGATTCTAAAGAAAGTCGAGATGTGAGCCTAAAGAAAAGGAAGAGGTGAGACAGCTAATATAAAACCTATAGACTGCTGTCAAAGTGTAAGTCCTACTGCATATGGGCTTCATATTACACCAAGGCATGGCAGCCCCAGGGTGCCTGAATCTTGGGTTTTGGAACTGAATAGGCACTGACTCCATTTTGAGTTCTTTAAAAAATAGTTTACTACAAATTCAGGCAAATAAAAGTTCAACATTTGATTCTATCTGTTCAAAGTCTGTCTCTGCTTCTGAGAAAACCTGTTTTGTTAGGAAGGTCTGCAGTTACTCATGCTTGGGCCAATTCTGATGCAGCAAATAACTTCTGTAAGTCACCAGGATTTAGGAAATTGACTGTTCTGCAAAGTAGATGAACTCTCATGACAATAGGACAGCAAGTGGAAGGAAAGCAAAGTATATATATGAAAGAATGAAAACATCTCAGTCTGAGATTAAATGCTTTCTTTGAGACAAGCTCAACAATCTATCTCAATATGCAGTGCTCACTTCTTTTCTTTTTTTTTTTTCTGGAATGTTCAGTTTTGAGTCTGACCTTGAGAGAGCTAAGGATAAGCACAGAAAAAAACTTGAAAGACAACAGATAAACCGTATAAGGACACACTGCTTCTATCCTAAGCCAGTTGTTTTCCAAGAGAGTATCTTACCCTTTTGTTTCTTAAAGTAAAAAACCTATTGCTAAAGCAAATTACATCAATAGGATTATATATCAACTGTTATTCTCCACAGGTTTATTTCACCAAAGGTCTTAAATATGCCTTCTTCAAAAGTGCAGAAACAACCTATCACACCAGTTGCTGAAGAGAGTGTAGCGTCCAGAAGCACTTCTATTTATCACCACTGTTTCCACTAACTTCTGTTCTAGGACTTCTAGGGTTATTCCAGCATCATCTTCATGGTGAGAAATTGAACTAATTTTGCACTACATTCTGCATGCAGTAAGGTAGTTCCTGTGCCCTTGGGCTCTTCAGAGAGATAGCAGGACTTGTGGATTGATGCTGGCTTGGGAAGTTTATATAACAGTCTTGAGGACGTAACCCACTATGACTAAACTCTAAGCATTGACTCTTAACTCATTATTTGGTCCAGCTTTTGCCATAGAAAACACATTTCAATTTCAGTGTTACCAGCACACAGGTCAGATTTACTGCCCTGTAAAACTGGTTTCAGAGATGAGATAAAGTATTGTAAAGACGCTCCTAATTCACATCAATGGTTATAGCACCAGCGTGGACCACAGGTGTTCAAAATGCTCCAGCTGACTTTGACAGATATTTGTGTCAAAGCTTTCAGCAAATACACCATTGAGCAAAACAAACATCAACAGCAATCATTTCCATTAAACTGAATTTATAAAAGCAAGATGTTCTCTTATGTGTCAAGTTGACAGACCAGGTGGATACTGACATGTTCCAGTGGGAGGAAGAAATACAAGGCATTTTCTTCCCAGTGTTTTGTGTTTCAGCTGCAGATGAATCTTTTTAAATTTTCTCTTCAAATGATGCTTCTGACTGTACTCAATTTGAAAGGAAAGCACATAATTGGAATAAAGTGATTCCAGGTCATCATGAGGGGTAGATATCTTGTCAAGAAACTAGGAAATGTACATAACTAAATGTAAAAGACAATGACAATTTGCGACAAATTTGTTTGGCCTATGACAGCTCATGGAAATGCAGCTCAGACTTTTGCTAGCATGCTTAAGTTAATGACCTATTCACGTTTGAAAAGTCATGGTGTACAGCAAGAAGGCATCAGAAGCCGCAGGACACAAAGCACTGTTTTATGAGTGTGGGTAGGATTTTACTTTTGGCCCAGGGTTTTCTAATGGAGATAGATAGCTTAACTTTAAACACTGACATATGCATGATCTGATACTTGGTGTTTAAGAGTTCTCAACAACCTGAGTGTGAGACCAAACAGAATGGCTGCATATTAGTGTTAAGTTCTTGCTCATTACGAGCTTTTAATTTGACTTGATTTCCAGTTATCTGGTAGTCCTACTTACCCCATTCTATTTAACATGTTGAA
This sequence comes from Ara ararauna, assembly GCA_028858755.1. Taxonomy (NCBI): domain Eukaryota; kingdom Metazoa; phylum Chordata; class Aves; order Psittaciformes; family Psittacidae; genus Ara; species Ara ararauna. The sequence goes on along the minus strand of CM054378.1, from coordinate 125,511,138 downwards.
TAACTGAAGAATTTGAAGTGACTGTCATATACCATGGATACCTAAAATTGGTGAATCTCACCTACAGTGTCCAGGGCTGCTAGAATCACAGCCACTGTGATGATGTCCAGAAGAATTTGCAATTTAGGATGAAAAATATGTGGGCATAACAGATGGGGAGAATGAATGTGCCAATGAGATCAGTGTATTACCTGTAGCTCAGCTCAGTTAGATATAAAATGTTTCGTATGTAGGGGTGACCTTTAGCAAAATTCTTGCCATACTTCTGGTGTTTTACAGAGAGTTGATAACAACACTTAATTAGACTTCTAAAGTTCATGGTAAAATACTGAGTGCTCTGCTGTATATATTAGCTTTAGAAACCAGGTTTGCAATAATCATTCAGCAAATGCATCTGCTTACCATCAATATTTTTCTTGCCACATTCTGATTTCCTAATTAGTGGAATCGACTAGTAGAAGAAACAATATGTTGATATTGTTTTCCTTGAGGGCTAGTTATCATCCTTTGATGACCATGTCAAGCTCCCATTAATTTCTGTGATAGCCATTTCCTATCCAAGAATGTAATTTAGCCCAGGGAATATATCAGCAACAAAATAGACATTAGCAGCTCAGAAGAAACATTAACACCATATTTTAACTCATCCCATCGTCATTATGCTTGATGAGCTATTTCTGAGTCTGTCACTAAGGGAAATGTCATTAAAACTGAAAGGCTCCAGATGTTTGGAGCTACTCTGTAAGATGACTTCAGAGAGCCAAAACAATCTAGGCATTGTGGAGCAAAATTCTGTGGTACCTAATTCAACAGCATTCTTAGTGAGCGGATTTTGTGTTTTATTCCCCATGTAATTTATCTGTGTAGAATACTCACTGCTTCTTCCTTCAGTAAAGAAGAACCTAGGTCTCAGACCCTGGAGCAGGCAGTGACAGAGCACAGCCATTCCCCTTAACTGCAATTGACTGCAGTTTCTGCAAGCTCTGAGACAGTTGGAAAGGCTAAAGCCAAACTTTTGGTCTTGCAGGTAGCAAAAAGGAGAGAGCAGTTTGGATATACTGCTGAGACCTAATGTATACACAGAGAAACAGACTTCTGGAGAAGTATCAGTAAGCTGCTTAGATGGTAGAAATGTATAGAAAGCAGAATCAGATCAAACTAACAGTGAGAGAAATCAATGTTAAAATAATTGGTCTCTGTGAGAGATCCAGCCTCACTGGCTTCCTGAAAGGGTGAGTTCTGAAGAGACAGAAAAACCTTTACAGCTCAGAGGAGCATATGTTGTTAAAGGAAGGTGGCCAAGGTCCGAGAACAATTGTGTCAGCGTAACAGACATCTAAGATACACAGAGAACAAAGACCAGCTAGGAAAGTATATACAGTTCATAACCAAGAGTCCCAGAAGGACTTTTATTCATCTGATTTTTTATGACCAAGATGATATGGAGAAGGTTTTACAGAAGCTTTGGAAGGAAAAGGGAAGACTAAATCTGTGATGGATCATTCAGTATAAAGAGCATTTTATTATAACTAAGACTTTAGGGCAGACTGAGAAAATAGAGTGTACAAATGATGCCATCATTAGTGAATAGTTACATGGTGTGCAAGAACCACACAAGCCAAATTATTCAAAATTGGCTGCTCAGTGTCTGCAACAGCATTTAGAAGTCTCGTCAAAAAAAGCCAAACTATTTCCTTTCAGAAGTGCGAAGGTGTACCTTTCAAGGATGTTCCACCTCAAAGCCTATGGTGTAAGAGAGGACAAAAGAGGTCTTTGTATTTTTCGTACTCTACAAACCCAATATCACAGAAGAGTTGAGATGGAAAGGCGCTTCTGCTTAAAGTAAGGTCAACTACAGATAGTTTCCCAAGGCCTTGCCTAGTTGGGTTTTGAGTATTTTCAAGGATGGACACTCTCCAGTCTCTGTGGGCAATCTATGCCAGTGTTTGAGCACACACACCATGAAACAGTGTTGTTTATATTTAAGTGGCATTTCCTGTATTTGAATTTGTGTCCCCTACGTCTTGTTCTGTCACTAGGTGTTACTGAGAAGAATTTGGCTCCATCTTCCCTCCCCTCTGCCCTGCCCAGATACTGCTACACATTGGCAGGATTCCCCCTGAAATTTCTATTCTTCAGGCTGAACAGTCACAGGGCTCTCATTCTCTTCTCATACGTCAGATTTTCCAAGCGCTCAGACATCTTCATGGCTCTTTCCTGGGCTTACTCCAGTATGTCCATGTCTCTTGTACTGGGGAGCCCAGCCCTAGACAAGGCACTGCAGGTATGTCTGACCAGTGCTGAACAGAGAGGGAAGGGACCACCTCTGCTCTTTAATCCTGCCTATATCATTAATATTCTACAAACGTAGAATACCATCACGCTGTACCCATAGCCAAAATAAATACGGAGAAAGGGACAAAGTATCAGTCTGTGAAGACTTGATCCTAACCACTAGGGCAGATTTCTGAGCCTAAAAAGGAGCTGTTTTCATCCAAGACTGACAATACAGGGAATAATTCCTCCACTTTGGCTCTGCCAACCCCTGTGCAGTGCACTGAACAAAGTGACAGCGGCAAAACATCTCCTTGCAGAGCTGGCTAACAGCACCTACAGGGGATGTGCCAATAAAAGTATAAGTGGCACCCTAGTGATGCTTCTTTGTTGACAGAGAGACATCCTACAGCCTTCATCAACAGAAATGTTCTCTGTATGTTTGTATCCTTACCTGCTTATTTTACTGCTTATTGCTGCTCCTTTTCTCCTCTGTCTACAGTGGTCTTACAAAATTCAGGGCCACTTCATCATAAACATGATCTTCTCCTGTGTTATTCATAGTGCAGCTCAATTGCACCGTTTGCAGCATGATTTAGCAGCAGAATTCAGCTCTGGCAGATGAATAAGAGCCCTCACTGCAGTTAGATCAATTAATCTGCAAAGAAATGCTATGAAAATGTTCTCACCCTGCGGACTGAGAGTGGAATACATTAGCACAGAAGAATCTATAAGTTTTTGTCAATATAACATCTAATAGTTCATTATTCGGAGGAACTAAGGAGCAGTTTTTACCAATTTGAATAAATCTATTTAAATGTTACATAAATGCATGAGGTTGTATCTAGTGTCTGTTTTAATAGGTCAGCACTTTAGAAAAATTCTCCTTTACAATAAGGGTATGCCAGATCTGGAATATATTATTCTAGAATAGCCAAGACTAGAATACATTAATATATAAAGATTAAGGAGGCTATAATACCAAATGTATTTCTATCTGGTGCAGAAATCTGTCGTCCATAGAAAAACTAATGAATCATCCTCCCATTATATCAGACTTCAACTCTCCTGCAACAGATACTTTCACAAGAGTGTTGTATGGATAGTAGTATACACAGCACCCCCCCTTGTAGCAGGAGTGGTTTCTGATTCTGGTATCACATCAACAGTTGCATTGTCTTAATTTTAAGTAATTGTAGGATCTTCAATTTCATAGACATTTAAAAAGATTTTTTTGCAATTAGATTGTCCAAAGAGGGTGCCTGGCTCATACTTATTTTTGAGAATACACTAGGTTCCTCTGTACCATGGGCCAAACATCAATTTGGCATTTTTCTCATATATCCTAAGGCATTTCATGGACATCCAGTTCTGTTTTTCTTGTGGATTCTTGTAAACAGTTATGCTTACCTTCAAAGCTTCTACTGTCCCTTCTTGATAGGAATCTCAAGGCACTATTGGCACAACAGTACTTTTTGCATGTTTATCATTATCTTGATTTTGGTAAATATTGAGTGCCTGATGATCTGAATGTGTAACACACAGTCCCAATTACTGGTAACCATAATAGTTTCAAATGGTGAGGCAGTCACCCCTGAGGGGTGAGTTTGCTTTGCTGTTATTTGGACTGCAACTTCTACATGGACTTATTTTTCTTATTTGATTGTTTACTTTGAAAAGAATTACTATGAAATCACTGCCATCAGCATTGACCGTTAGAGTAACCTATACTCTCAATTAAAGCCAAGAAATAGAGTGTAATTGCATTAATTAGCCAGACATTTAAAAAATTCTGACCTGACTCTATTAAGCTTTTAGCTGTCCTGTTCAACAGCCACTGTGTAGGAAGGAGTGCCAGATAGCTGCTCCAAGAGCAGTGCACACTGGTACTGACCCTACTCAAAGTCCCTACAGTTTTTTTGCCATGCTGGCAATCAGTCACATATTGTTACATGTGCTTTATCCTTAAAGAAGCATTCATTTTAGAAGAGTGAGCTACTGAAATGTTAAACTCAATGAAAGATGAAAACACATCATCTTTTCTTTTATAGTTACTATTTTAGCAACCATAAAATACCACAACTCAGTAGAAAGCAATATTCTGCCTGGCTTGCTGACAGCTTTTACCTAAATCCAGGTTTCTGGTCTATTCCTAAAAATTGTTATTTTGTATTTGCGACTGATATCTTCGTAGATTCCCAGGATGAGATAATTGGGCAGATGGCAGTACCTTATGTCACATTCAGACTCAGGTCTTGTCTGAGATTAGTAAGAATATCTCTCAAGAGTTAGGTCCTAATCCTGCTTTGTTCTCAAATGGCAAATTTTTCTGCTATGATGAAAATTTGGTCACAAGGTCATCACGCATTCTGATACCAACAGAAGCTGTTGCTTTGCAAAGACCTCTGGTTAGAAAAGGCAACGTGCTATGATCTCTATAGAATTCATAAAGAAGCAGGAGAAGAAAACGTATCAGTGGGGTCACCAGGCAGTTAATCTGTATGGGCATGGCTGGAACATTGGCTGAAGCTGACTGTCTACATAAATAAGTTTTTGGCTAAAGATTCAGTTTCAGTTTACATGCTTGGAGCTCATGTGTTAGTAGTTATGCATTAATCCATGTATCTGGAACACAGTAATGAACACAACCCCAAGACAAAATATGATCTAAAGGCAAAGGGAACAGCTAAAAATGGATTAAGAAAATAGCATAAAGGAGCTCAGCTTTTTGAAGATGCTGGATTTGCAACACAAAGTGAAGACAAAAGAAAATGCAAGAACTGAACCTGTGTCACCCATGAACAAAAAGTATGAAAAGAAGTCAGAGAAGTAAGTTAGGTGTTTTTTTTTTTTTCATTGGAGGAAAAGAATAAGGAGTGAATGAGATCCTGCTGTCAAGAATAATGCACAATATGCTGGAAGACCTAAGGTGACTGATGAGTGTTGTAACACCCCACACAATCAGGCTGTGGAGAGAATTTTTTTTAAAGCCAAGAACAGTCAGCAGAAGAGAGAATGCATACCAGAGTGAAGAACTTCCGCATCCACATGGACCTTTGGATGCATTACACAGTCTTATTAAAGGCAGCACCCTATGCAAGGCAGTTGGTTCCAGGTTTTAGGACATACACCTGAGAGGAACAGATACAGCTGCAGAGAGACCTCACCTACTGTCAAGGACGGAAGAACTTGTCCACTGAAAGAATGAAGAAATAGTCAGTAACTCAGAAAGAGGTCACAGGGCAAAGAAAAATAACATTTTTTGGACAGGGACAAGAGCATCAAGGAGATAAACAGCACAATCCAGGTTAGGTATTATAGAAGTCAGCAGGAAAGCATTAAGCTTCCTACTCCTCTGAAAATCTTTGAACAGGAATAGCTGGACAAGAATGTCTTTGAATCTCATCTTCATTGCAGAGGTGGTCAATGTAAACCAAGGAAAACCCTCACCAAAAGAAAATCTTGAGAGCTGGGATTTTTACTATGTGAATTTAATATGAGAAAAGAAATGGCATGCTGCTGTGGATTGTAGCTTGCATAGGGAAACTGAAGGCAGGCATAGCAAGGACAAGCATATCCCATTCATCCTAGTGAAAGCAGTGAGTCGCAGAACCTGCAATTAAATTCGAACAGTTTAACACCACATGGGCACATGAGCACAAGATGTCCTGTTTTGTGTACTTACAAAGCAACATGAAAATGGCATTGATAGTAAAGTGACTGATGGCAATGGCAACACGGATAGGAATGAAAAGAGAGTGTTGACTCATTGCTTGGATTAGAAAGCACAGAGACTGGTTCTGTGGTTGTCTGCTTCACATGATGGGAAGTCTATTGCTGCCAAAGAGAGTTGGAGTCCCTCTGCACTGGGAATGACATCAAATAGAAACACAAAGCAAGAGCGGCCATCCAAATACTGTGGGATGCACAGCAGATGAAATAGAAGCAAGTCAGGCAACATAGAGAAAATATTGAAGATAATTATTTCTGCTTGAAGATATATTCTCAATTTTCTCTAACAAACAGAATATTGATAAGGAAGTAGAAGACCAGGATTGCAGCATGACTAACACAGATGGATTGGAAAGAAAGAGGCATATAAGCAAGACTAACAGTGTAATTAAAATGCTTTGAATGTTAAAAAGTGTCAGGAATCCTTGCTAAGGCGCATCTCTCTGATGGGATATGTCTTAGTGATGCTTGCCTTAAAAAGTGCTTGCATTGCTAAAACATCAACCAGACTGTTAGAAACGGCAATGATCTCTATGAACTTTGGAAAGAAGACAGATTACAGAAGGAAATAATAGTGAAGAAGCACTAGAAAGTTTAAACATGGCTTGGAAGTAATCCTCAGATGCAGCACCTTTGTAAAAATTTCTCATTAAAAGCATCATGTTAGTTTGGCAAACAATATTATCCAGCATATCATATATATTACCCAGTGGATCATGCATGCAGTGTTGTGGATACTGCTATGAGAAATTTTGACTTGTCAGCTTTGTCCACTGTAATTTTTCTGTTATCCTTTTTTGAGAAGCGTATTACTACAAACCCTTGGTGGGATACAACAATAAATAACTAACTCAGCTCATCAGTTTAATCATATACTCCAGAACTGACACTTGGCAAGTTTCTGTAATGAAGACATACTGCTTTCATCTAATACGTGTTCATCATACATGTATACTTCTTGCTTTCATCACTCTGGCAATGTAAACATTTGTTAGCACAGTGCCGTGACTTCAAAAATTGTCTCAGAGAAGGTTAGAACCTCTGGTTCATTCTCAGTTCAAGAAGGGGTAATTGCTGTAGGGTTTATTTAGTCATTGGTTACATATATAAGGGATTACTTGGAACACTATACTGGTTAGATGTTTTAGTCAAATTGTTGTCAAACAGAGAAAGGCTAGAAAACCACCATCAAGTTCTCAAAAGCATCTCCCTAGATAAAGGATAATGCAAACGACAAGCAAGAATGTCTACTTTTGCAGCACACAGGGCTATTAAACCCTTTCCATCAAAGAAATCTCTCAATGAAAGCTGTCTCAGTGTGCACTTGAGCTGCTCTACACTAGCTCCCTCTTAGGGACAGCCTACATTACTTGCTAGTTCATCTGTGTCTTCATAGCAACCATTTGGAGATTCAGAGGGAGTCCTAGAGGAGAGAACCAGAGCAAGTTGCTATTCTTCAGGAGGAACAATTGCCCAGAACCAGGAGTACAGACACATCGTTGCTCCAGGTCTCTGAGGATTTCCATCAGAATTCATCCACAAGAAAATAGAAGCCACATCTTTCAGATGCAGTGAGAATGAAACTGAAGAAGAAAGATCCTCCATTTCCCTCAAGTCTGAACCAGAGGATCCTGCAGAGGGTCCACCAATACTAAGTTATGTAATGCTGTGCCTACACTGTGCTAAGTGAACTCTGAGTTAGTTATTTTATTTGATGCTTGATGATTACACTCACAGCATCCTTACACCTACAGACTTGGGAATGAGGTCATGATTCCTTTGGTTGTTCCACAGTCAGGATCTGGAGTTAACGATCTTTGTCTTTTTCCTTCCTCTACTTTCTCATCCTTTTGTCATTTAGTACTTATGTTATTCCATACTTTGAGAATGGGAAATGAAGTCTAAATCAAAGGAGAAAAGTCCTCATGGACAGTCTGTAAAAGATTTTTTTTTTCCCCAGAGAATGTTTTCCTCTGTGAAAGAATCATCTGTGCCCAGTAGTATCTATTTTGTGTAATTTACTGTCTGCTTACACTGCTATTTTAACTATTGGATGCTTCTAAAATGTCTGGCTATACATTTTAAATAGAAGAAAAAGGAAGAAAGCAAATGAAACTTCTCCAAACCCACCAAAAGTGCCATACGAGCTGGATATTTTGGTAGTGGTCCTTTTAGTGAGTTTGTAAATTATCTTTTTCTGCCAGAGCAACAAAAATAAACACAGAAGCAAAGCTGAAAGCATTTTAAAGTAAATGCAAGACTAAACAATGAGCATGATGCTTTGGCTTTTCTAGAAATACTTCAGTGCAGGAGTTGATTGTAGTTGAAATTATGACTGTGCATAGCAGGAGGTGAACAACCCCCTCACAGGAACAAAATGTCTTGCTCCATGTCTCCACAGGAAGCCAGAGATTACTCGAAGCATACAGAAAAGCAAGTACAGACATCACTGGAGAGTCGGGCTTTGTAAGTCTTGCTCACTTTTGTACACAAAACCAGCAAGGATTAAACCCTGGTTATCTAAACTTCCAAACTCATCTCTCACCCTCTGGATTCTTATAGTCTGGTGGCATCCAGTGGAAGGATTTTGTGAAAAATCTGTATAGAACTGCTCGGGACTGTTTTACCGAGGTATTCTAGATAAAAGATCATACTGTCTTTTGGTCACCAGCTTGTGTTGAACACGAAGAGAATCCCTAGTGGTAAATGTTACATTATTGTTATTGCTATTGGTAATTCTTTGGGACATCTTGCTTCTTAGATTAGCTCTGGAGAACCAGCTCACACAACATTGGAGTAATAATTTACCACTTCATTCTGATATAAAAAAAGAGAAGACATATGTATGAAGGAGAGCATCCTTGGATTTACATCACATCACATTTGAACTTATTTCAATAAATATGATTTTTTTTTTTGTTTTCACCAGGAATCAGTAAAATGTATAACTGTTGTGTCTTTACATAGCACATACTGAAAATAAATCTCATTTCAGACTAAACAAGGCAGCTGGTAAGACAATCTTGGGAACAAGTTAACTGGCTGCTGCATACATTTGAAATTTTGGAAAGGTTCAGTAGTGATGTCAAGCTTTTATCACTTCACCTTTCATCAGTAAGTCTCAAAATATGGGATTTAATTGAAGGACTCACTTAACTTTACCAATCCAAAACCAAAGCATCTCTGTAAGTGAATTATCTAAATTCTTTTTGAGGGAGAGAAGTAGACACTTCCAAAGTATGCTCAGTCTCCATGCAGGGTGGTGTACCGGAGCATAGAGGACTAGAGGGACTTGCTCAGAATTGCACAGCAACAACTATGGATCATTTCTACTAACTGGAGGGTCCAGTGAAGCATCAGGCACATCTATTCTCATCTCCATGATGAGTAAGCAACTGTTCATGAATCACAGTCATTGTAGTCTTGCTTTGTTTTGCTTGTGTAAATGTTCATCTCAAATAAATAAAGATCAATTAAACCAGACTCCAACTTAATTTTAACATATTCTAAGATCCATTCTTGGAGTGGAACATGAAAGACTCGAAAACTACAAGATATTTTGACTTTCCCAGTAGAGGACTAAGACACAATAGGTCTCAGCTGCAGAATGAGAAATGATCCTACACCTTGGTGTTAAGAATTTGTGATAATTGCATGTAATTTTTCCAGGTGAACACATATTTTAGAGTCTGTAAAAGTAAGGCTGTTGCTACTTTGTCAGAGCTGAAGTTCTGATAATCAGGTGAGTTGTTTTAACGATGGCAATAGGTTTTCTTCACAGGAGGTCGTGGTCCCATTGTAAGAAAATCTGAGAAAAAATGATGTAATTTGAAACATTCAGAAAGTTAGAGCATATGAGCAGCTAATCTTAAGTGGTCTTAAAATGGTGAATTCTGTGTCACATTGCCTTTAACAATGACAGAATAGTAAAATTATATTCTCAAGCATGTTGTGCTTTATGTGTATAATGTGACATATGTAAGTGCCATCTTTCTTATTCTTGGCAGTGATAATATTTAGTGCTTATTTTTCATCTTCAGAGTGTTTTCCAAACATCTTTCTAATGCCTTGCAAGGAAGGTAGATACATGACCATCCTGTATTTGGAAATGGAGACAAGAAGATTTTGAATTTTGGAGTTTCCTTGCAGCTAGCATTTTTGTGCAGGGGCTTCATCATGTAACGGTTAATTTTGTCTTTAGGACGAATTTTGTGAAGTTGGCAATCTACATGATGGACCAGTGCTTGTTTAGCTGGTCTTGCCAAAGGCAAGTGCTTTCGCATAACTTTCAGCATATAGAAGTCTCCAAAAATCAGTGTTCATGAAAATCTCTTTTCTAAACCATCAAGTTGTAGTGCTTTCAAAACTTCTTTTTCTTTACTCTTCTGTGGCTCCCAATAACATAACTACTGTTTCTTCCTATTGATTAAATTTCATTTATAGTATAATTGAAGCATATTTAACCCAGGAGACCATACTCCTCATCTGTCTTCCTTCAATGTATTTCCTTAAGCAGTTACCTTCCTGATTCTCCCAGCACCTGTGAATTACTTTATGACAGCATATGCTATGCAATGGATGACCATGATTTTTTGGTTTGTTTTTCAATTACTTTATATTTTCTCATTTGCAAGCAATGCATTAAATAAACAACAGCCATCTGACATCTCTCTTCACTAGATTTCCTCCTCTCTGTGAATAATTTTGATGACTTGTGAAAATTGTTGGTTGCCTAGTACATGAAATGAAGAATTGCATTCTGTTTAATGGTGTGTACATACGTGCATATATATATATATATATATAAATCAGAACCAGAAACCTGCTACAAATGTCTTCTTGTTTAATGGACAAAACCAACTCTTTCTGCTATACAGAAGTATTAGTGTCATAAGAAAACAATTCTCAGTTGGAAGGCATTAATTTCAAAGAACCAGAAAAGCCATGCAAGAATTGAGCCTTCAAGATGGCTTGAGGCTCAGCTAGTGCCCTTTATTTATCAAAACCAGATTATCTTCATACATGTGATAGTTGCATAAAAAAATTATAGCTAATATTTTATCATAATCAACAAATTCAGTGTTTGAACACTAAGTTTTAGCAGGTCATCATTATGTTTACATCATCTAAATAAAATATATACATGAGCAACATGTTCCTGTGGGTTCATGGACCACAGGGTGTTCTCCAAAGCTAAGAACAGTATTTCTGTATCTGAAGTGACAGGAACTATGATGAGGTGCATCATAGAATCATAGAATAGTTAGGGTTGGAAAGGACCTTAAGATCATCTAGTTCAAACCCCCCTGCCAGGGACAAGGACACCTCACTCTAAATAATGCCACCCAAGGCTATGTCCAATCCAGCCTTGAACACTGCCAGGGACGGAGCATTCACAACTTCCCTGGGCAACCCATTCCAGTGCCTCACCACCCTTACAGTAAAGAACTTACTCCTTATATCCAATCTAAACTTCCCCTGTTTAAGTTTGAACCCGTTACCCCTTGTCCTCTCACTACAGTTCCTAATGAAGAGTCCCTCCCCAGCATCCTTATAGGCCCCCTTCGTCGATTGCTCGGTGATGGTATACTAAATTCTAGAAATTCTGAAAAATGCAAAAGTAGTTAAATGGAGGTCTTTTAATTTCTCTGTTAGTTTTAATAGCCATTATTATCAGAGGTCTGGTCTCTACCCATGTTACTTGTCAAAATACAATTGCTCATAACTATCTTTGAAGGTGAAAGTGATAGTACATGTGCAAAACAGCAGATGGAGGTAGTAAGATGTGAGAAGTGATGGATGAATTTACGCATTTCTGTTCTTTCAGGGAAAAGCCATGATGTGGAGAAATCTTCAGCTGAAAAATTTTGGATTGCCCATGTTGTGCAGGTTTTTGGATTATTGTGTTTAAAACTGAGAATGCAGGTTAGAGAACAGTCTGCTTGATACAGAGTTTACTGTTGTGAGTAAGAGGGGAGCTCAGTACTGCTATTCAGGCTTCTTGTTTTGTTAAATGAGGGTGAATATTCCTTAGATGAACCCATGTGGATGCAGAAAAGGCAAGAAATTTCCCAAAGCACTCACAAATCAAATTATAGAGCTTCTCAGACACCATTTTGTTGCTGCCAAGGGCAGTTAGAGCCCACCTTATTTTAAAGAGATGACCTCCTGAGTTGTGTCTGCGACTCTTGGTATCATCACCTCTGCAGTGAGGTGCAGGTACGTCTGCCCTAGCCCTAGACCACCCAAGGAAGTTGTCAATACCAGATGAGCATGAAAAGCATGGCATGACCTAATGCCTAAGTGTCTGTAAAGTCACAGGTAGATCCTGTGGTACGTCTGGTGAACTGCTACCAGTCCTCAGGCTAGATGGTTTGAAGCTTCCTCAGATTCAGTAACACCTTAATGCTGTGAGCATCATGGAGCCTTCATGCTTAACGCAGTCCTGCTTCGTGTCAGTGGATGTATTGCTTTCCTGGTGTGAGCTTTCTATTTCTCCTCTTGACTTTCCTATTTAGGTTTTGTAGTCTTTTTTGTCCAAGCCGGATTAAAAGAAGTGAAAACCAAGCCGACTTTCACTGGAGTTGTTCGCAAAATTAAGCTCACTTCCTCCTCCGTTACTCAGCTGTTGTAAATCAATACAGTTCTGGTGAATTCAGTACTTTATGCCAGTTGCTCTGGTTACAAACTCAATCCAGTATCTTCCTGATAACTATTGCGGATGAGAACAAAGAATATCAACAGAACAGCATTGTATCTTGTATTTCTCCAGTGCAGAAGGTTTCCTTCTCCGCAATCAGCTATGTGAAGAACAGTGGTGTAATCTCTTTGTTACACTGGCCTTACTGCAGAGTTATCCCCTGCTTCCCCTGGGGTAAGCTAAACAGGTTCCAGTGGCACCTAATACTTGATAACTGCAGAGGCTTTAAGTAACAGTTTTAAACAAGAAGAAAAGGCTCCCAGAATGCTAAATAGCTCTGTGTGGCTCACCACCCACCCGCTCTGCTGAAACATGGTCTATTAACTCGGTATGGCTGATGCAATTTGAAAAGGGGCACCGGTTCATAAAGCAGACTGCATCTGCCAGTAATAACTTCACAAATGCTGGGGGAAGAAAAAAAGTGGCACAACATGGTGTTGTGCAGGAGTACTTCTAATTCACTGAGAAACATCAGATACTTAGCAGTGACTTTAAGGAGCAGATAGCAACCTTTGAGTATCTGAAGGGGGCCTATAGGGATGCTGGGGAGGGACTCTTCATTAGGGACTGTAGTGAGAGGACAAGGGGTAACAGGTTCAAACTTAAACAGGGGAAGTTTAGATTGGATATGAGGAAGAAATTCTTTACTGTAAGGGTGGTGAGGCACTGGAATGGGTTACCCAGGGAAGTTGTGAATGCTCCATCCCTGGCAGTGTTCAAGGCTGTATTGGACATAGCCTTGGGTGGCATGGTTTCCTGTGAGGTGTCTCTGTCCCTGGCAGGGGGGTTTGAGCTAGATGATCTAAGGTCCTTTCCAACCTTAACTATTCTACGATTCTATGATTCCATGTCTTCAGAGGTGAATTATTTTGAGCATGATATGAATGAAAGTCAATGTAAAATCTTTTTAAAAGTTTGTTTTCATCTCTTTGGATCTGTGGGCCATTTATGTGAGACTCAATAAGAATATATAAATGAAGAATATTATGGATAAACAGTACATCTGCTAGGATGCAACTATCTGTATATATATATATGTTTGTATTAAGACTGGAGTATTTATTCAATTGTGAAAGGGTCATGGCATTATTTCCAGTACATGGACAAAACCTATCAATCCCAAACCTATCCTCTCTATAACAAGCTATAATATTTCCAGACCTCAAAAGAAGAGCTAGCATGACAAATATTTATGGGAAGAAGTGGGTAAAAGGAGATGAAAGAGGGAGATAATAGCTGCTGTATTCCTTTGCCAAGTTTAAATGGCCAGCTCTAGAAATGCATATTGGGAAAACCCAGCTCCTTTAGTGGGGCATTCAGCAATAAATTTTATCTGGCTCCAAGTCACAAAAAAGAGCCAAATTGTTATTGGCTTATTGGGGTGAGAGAAGAGGTGTTAAGGGTGTTGCATAGAATTTAGGATTAATTCAATTCTTTGTTCTGCTTAGACTGTGTTGAAGATTTTGGGGAAATCAACTCATTAGAGGTTTGATTCAAACACAGAGAGGAGGTGCTGAAGGTGAAGATCAACTGAGCCAAGTAATAAGACATAAAAAAGAATTGAGGAGGTTGGAATGAAGTGTATCACCTGAAAATTTCCTGATATTTACAGCTTTCTCTATTCCACAATGTGTTCTGGGGTTTATTTCATTTTTCTATCTTTTGATTTATCGCTTTTCATTTTCTTCATCCTTATGAAACGAGTTCAAGGAAGAAATAATAGGATTATCTCTGATGTGACAAGAGAGTGAAATCCACAGAGCTGACAGCCAACACCATTCTTGCTCCGCCAAAGGGATTTCTGTCATTAGGAAGTAGGGCTGTGCTAGACAGAAGAAAAACAATGCTTAAATAAACCTATTTGGAAATAAAACCCTCAGGAAGAGCTTTGTGAAGATATTTCTCCTTGCAGGCTCTTTTTACAAATACTTTAACCAAGTGGCAGTTGAGATGGGAAGTGCAGAAATGTCAAAGTTAAGGTTCTAGCTGTAAAATTTATTGCACTGGATCAGAATATCTGCCTGCAGAGGTTAGGCTGAATGAAGCTGTGCTGAGGAAGTAGGATGGATGAGAGGGTTTTGGACCTTTTAAACTGACCATTAAATCCTTCCTGTAACAGAACAAGACTCTGTCTTTTTACAGGTCATAAAGATAATTAGCTAAATCCCACTGACTACAAGGTATGAGGGTAGTTCACAGGATGTGTTCGGGGTCAGCCTTAAATTAACCACCATGGACTGACCTCAGTTTGCTGCACTGCAAAAAGATCTGTCACTGCCTTGTCTTCACTTGGGTTTTGCAATGCTAACTGCATCAGTGCAAAACATAGTTTTATTATCATTATCGAATGTGGAAGCGCAACTTATGCAATTAGAAAGGCAGAAATTGCATACTGCATTCTATTCATGCTTTTTTCACATGTATTGATCTCTTTTACAGTGGACCACAATTGTATTTCTTTTAGTAGACTCATTAATTTGGAACTCCGTTTCTCTTTGTCAACTTCTGTTTTGAATTTCCATAATGTTTAATATTTAAAGACAGACAATTTTAATAGAACCATCATACAATGGTTTGAGTCGGGACCTTAAAGCTTATCCAGCTCCAACCCCCTGCCATGGTCAGGGACACTGTCCACTAGAGCAGGTTGCTCCAAGCTCCATCCAGCCTGGCCTTGAACACTGCCAGGGATGGGGCAGCCACAGCTTCTCTGGGCAATCTGTCCCAGAGCCTCACCACCCTCACAGGGAAGAACTTCTTCCTTATATTTAATCTAAATCTACCTTCCTTCAGTTTAAAGCCATTCCCCCTTGTTCTCTCACTACTTACTCTTGTAAAAAGACCCTCTCCACGTTCCTTGTTATCCCCTTTAGGCACTGGAGCTGCTCTGGGGTCCCTCCAGAGCCTTCTCTTCTCTAGGCTGAACAAGCCCAGCTCTTCCAGCCTGTTTTTTTAGGAGAGGTGCTCCAGCCCTCGGAGCATGCTGGTCCATATCCTTCTTATGTTGGGTGCGCCAGGGCAGAACAGTTTGTTTAGTTAAAAGGCATAGCTGGAAGAAGGTAATTTGGTTGGATTTGATTTTTGGTGGTTGTCACGTACCACTCAGCTTGCTGAGTTACCATATTTTGGCTGAGGCATAACAGGCCATTTGTCTGTTTTAAGCTTGTGCAAAAATAAGGCAAAAATTCTGTACCTTAAAGTTAAGGGAAAAATGTTTGAAAGAGTACTTTTTACCACACAGTTTCATCAGTCCATCAACAAGCATGAATTTGGGTGGCCATAGCCAACTGACTTAGTACCTTTGTGTATTTATACCAGTAGCAGAGATCTCTCAAAGAAATGAACTAAACCCCACTATCCTTCCTATCTTTATGATTGAGACATACTTTTAGTAAGACAAAATACTAAAATAATACAAAACCATGGAAATCTTCCTTTTAAAATCTGTACCACTTTGCCTTAACTGATCCACTTTTTGCGTCTCTCTACTTCTCATACAAAAATATTTATTATGGAAAGTGATTCAGATGGAATATATACACAATCAGTCAGTCAATTGCTATAGATAGTATCACAGTGGCTTTGAATATCAGAAACATTATTATTGTCTGTCTCTTCTAAATTGACAACAAATAGAAATGTTTGAAGAATGCAGCCATGACACAAACCATGATTATATTTGACTTGTGCTCTGACTCCTGTTTTGATGTATGGGTAAAGGATTAAAAAGCAGTGTTTTATCCTTGTGTAGGATGTAACACTCACTCTATATGAAGTTATATATCATTATATACTCGTGTTATATCCTCCATGCTTCACCTGTTGGAAGGTGTGCAATGTGAGCTGACATACTGCAGAAATTCAGCATCAGAGGTACTGATCTGCTCCAAAAGGTAGTCGTAAAGAGAAACAGGAAAACAAAGGTGATGAGCAATTGGAATATTTTTTTTGCTGTCTAGTGTTAAAAAAAACGTAAGTAAATAAAGTCAATTCTAGTGTCTGTATAAATGCCAACTGGAAAGCACAAAGTGATATGTGAAAGAGCAGCCCTTACTATTTGCTGAAGACTGCATAAAATGCTACCTTGACCAGCCATGTACTAAACCCCCTAATGCAAAAAGCATATTATATACACAAAAAATACACATTTATTATCTATCCAATGTGTACTGGGAATTAATGACATCTGTTTAACCCAGCTAAACAACCTTTCACTGCCTGAGAACTCTACTGAAACCATTGCTTAGGAGAAAGAGATACAACTGTTGGACTGGTGTCATGGGTTCAGCAGCAGCAGTCATCTTTCTCCTTCGTAGTAGCTGGCGCAGCACTGTGTTTTCAATTTTTGGCCTGGGAACAGCACTGATAACACCAGTGTTTTGGTTACTGCTCGGTAATGTTCTGGTCTGGCCAAGGATTTTCTAAGCCTCATGCTCTGCTAGGGAGGAGAGGAAGCCGGGAGGAAGCAGAGACAGGACACCTGACCCAAACTGACCAAAGAAGTTATTCCATACCAGAGCACGTCATGCCCAGGATGTAAAACGGAGAGCAGAGACCCGGAAGGGTGTGGGTGCACTGCGTGGTCGGGCTTGGTATAGGTGGTGAGCGATTGTATTCTTTTGCCTTGTATTTCTCTTGTCATTATTATTATTGGTGATAGCAGTAGTGGTTTGTGTTATACCTTAGTTACTAAACTGTTCTTATCTCAACCTGTGGGAGTTGCATTCTTTCGATTCTCCTTCCCATCCCTCCAGAAGCAGGGGGAAGAAAGAGGGGGGAGTGAGTGATAGAGTGACTGCGTGAGTTATAGAGGCTTAAACCACGACAACTGGTTACTTAGGGTTTGATTTCCCAGCAGCTGTAGCAAAAACTCCTTGAGGCTGGCTTTGAGTACTGGTTCGGAGCTCTTATCCGTAGGACAGGTGAAGAGATGAGACTTGAGATCCGCTAAATTCAGAAAGATTTTGACCACAGAGTAATCATTGCCTGCAGTTTTGATCCAATTATGTTCACTTCTTAGTCTTCCACCCTGATTTTTTTCATGTTTGAAGTTTGAGTAAGTCTTAAAACAGAGACCATAACTTCCCAGTCTATCCTAGTAAGTTTAAGATGAATGGGAATATTTTCTGTCGCTGAGACTGGCGTGATGTAGCCTTTGACTATTCTCATGAACTTTTTCTCTCAGAAAACTGTATTAAAGGTATATATATACACCTTTGATATTATATTATAAATCGGGGTATTAATCTGGAGGTAATCCAGCTCTAGTCAGGAGCTGTGTTTCTAAGAACATGCAGTCTGCATAAAATTACCCCCTCAGCTGTTACCTACCAGGAACGGTGCCCCTGCTGATGCATATAGAAGGTTATCAGCTCCAACACAAATAAGGTTAACAATAAACTTCACACTTTCTTGTTGGTTGAGTAATCCCATTGCTGACTTCCCATTGCCTTAGTTAGAACTGCGATTTGTTTTTCTGGGTTTTAGTTTAAGTAAAAAATAACCAGTACTGGCAGTAATAATACAAAATTACCAAGAATTGATTAAAATAAGAAAAAAATAGAAGGTTTTAGGAGATTTCCAATGGAATTCAGGGACATTGTTTTTTTGTAGACACCTTTTCGAGGAAAAGTCAAAGCCAGGAAATTATTGAAATTATTAGAAGTTGGGAAAACAAATACTAATTTACAAAAGCTGCACATTCTCTGGCAAACTTCTGCTATGGAAACATAGGTAGAAAAATGAAACCCAGCAAGTAAGACACTGCCAGTCACTCTGAGCACAGACTCGGGGTCCGATCTGTTACATACTCATTCACGCTCATCACCAGTATTTTCTGTGAAATTATTCAGGATTGATGTTGTTGTAATCTGAGTCTTTTTTCCTAACCTGTTTTGTAAAACATACGTGGTGTTTTGCTTCATTCAGCTGACTGCATGTTCCCTCTTAGCCAGTGTTGACTTAGTGCTTGTATCTCCCCATCTATGTTGAAGACTACAGCTATCAACGCAGTATGAGATGATTGAACATCCCCTGTCAGTTATCAGATTGTGAATTTGTTGTCTGCTTGGGGTAGTGAAAGGATAATGAAGGAATTAAACACTCCCTATCCCAGGGTCTGACATCAGCAGATAACTGAGGAATAACAGAGCAAAACATAATTCTTATCTTTTCATGTAATCCATCACAGCAGAGTTGGCCTTTTCTGTGCAATCCTATATGATTCTTTTTCTTTTGCATTCACCCTATTTTAACAAAGCTACAAGCGAAGTTTTGCCACATGGTACAAGAAACACACACCTTCTGGACTGAATTCAATCTGCTGTTGCCTGATGAACTTCCCTTTATTTCCATGTGTATTTGCAGTAGACATGACTTCTCCATAGCTGTCTTCAACTATGGGTTTTCATCTATGGTTAAGGAGGTTTTAATTCATCGGAAATATGCATTTCTTGTTACATCTGGGTTATCACTGTGCTTTTCCCCAGACTGAACAGATGCCGTTTGCTGTTGGAACAGCAGTGAAACCAAGAAGCCTGGTATTTTGTAACCTAATGAAGTCATCGTTCCAAGCCTCCCAGGCTATTTGGAAGGCAGATGGGGTAAACTGTGAGTGGCACAAGCCAAGGCACACTATTACATTGTTCTAAGATGAAGCATGGTGAAACTTGCTGTTTGGCTGAACACTTTCTGACATTTGCTATTCATATATGGGCAATGCTTGCCAACTGTATCTTCCTGAAGAAGAATGTGTCACGTCTTTGTGTTTTCAAGTCTGCTGCACTGACTTGATAAGTTTTTTTCTATGACATTTACCTAACAGCATCTTTCTGGTCAGAAAATAACAAAGACTCAGAAGTGGAAATGGGACAAATTAATCTGTAAGGAAATACTGGCATAGCTTGTGGCAGGATTTCACTGGCTTGGAAATCCAGTCACCTTTTTAATATCATTGTTCTGCTCCTGAATGCTCTTCCATCCACAGTCTGCTTCATGGCAATGTAGTACTGAACGCTTTTGACCAGTCCGCCTTCAGGTGGGCCTCTAAGTTTGTGCTGGCCTTTTCAGTTGCTTCCTAAATTCATAGTTTTGTGATTACTCTCCTAGTAATATCTCAGCAAGTACTTCCAATAGCCATGAATTTTTTGTTTTGGTATCCTTTTCCTTATTTGTCCTAGTCAATTTATCTTAATATTCCATATGCTATTTTTATTCTTTCTACATAGATACAGGACATCTCACTTTCATATTTTGCTTGCTGGAATTCAATTTGTAAGCTTGCCATTGATGCTTTAATAAATACTCCCTGTAGTGGTTTTTTGTCCTCAGAAGCTAATCGTGTCCTCTCAGTCTTAGACTGAGATCCCTAGGAATCGATGTCCTGTTTGCATCTTCTCCAGATTCATTAGTGATGTATCTAAACAATTAATTATGAGCATTAATAGTGAGTCTAAAGTGATTCTTAAGTTGAGATTCAACTGACATCCTTGTTGCTTGTACACGTTTAAATGTGTTCATAGTTGAAGCTCTGGAGCACCTCAGGAATGGCTCAGGCAGAGGGTGCTGATAGAGAAGACCCAGATTCTGGGAATTGCTCTCATGAGGGCCACGCGTCAGCCAGCAGTGTGTATAACGCAACACACATATCTTGTGAAAAGCATTTGAGCCTACTCTTTACCTTACTGAACAAGCACAAATCTGAAGTCTCAATCTTTTCTTATGTGTGTGAGCATAAATATGTTCATAGCATATGTGAGGAAGCCCAGGCAACATATATCAGTGAAGTGTTTCACTTACTGATCTTTGGGAAGGAGTTAAATGTTTGAAGCTATGTGGAGGAAAGTTTTGAATCCCTGTTGCAAAATCATAGTGAACAAGCATGCTGGTTGCTTTGCTTTAGCTTGGAAAAAAATACTAAATTGTGAAACATGGCTTACAAGCAAACACATAAAAGCAGGTGGTGCTTTAAAGTGAACTTCCCTGTGAATCTAAAGCAGTATATTTCACTGAAACAACTGCCATGGAATTCTGTACTGGATGAATTTACTTTGAGATGTGGACTCTTAGGTGGTTCAAGGACATCATGATGTGAACTAACATAATTTTTAGCTGGAGATGGGTATTTTGTGCTTACCATTATGTTATGAAATTATTACCCTAAATTCTTCAACAGCAAATAAAATAAATCAGGTTGGGTTTTCTTTTTCTTTTTTTTTTTTTTTTTCCATTTAGCAGGATAACTAAACCAAAACCTAATCCAGAATCCACTGGCTGGAAGCAGAATATAGCCAGACTTGAGGTAAGACGTTCATTTCCAGTGGTGACAATGACAGAGCACTAGAAACCAAATTATTAAAAGAAAGTTTTCTCAGATGCTCTGTTTGAAATTCAAGATTAAATGTGAACCTGAAATGGTAGGAGTAATGTGGTTTCTTATTACAGCTATAAATATAATGCTTTGATATATGAAATCTCAGCTGAACCGCTTTGTTTCCTATTGTTCAAAACTAGATTATTAAACTATGTCCTCTTGACATGAAAATCCATACAATGTTTGTTTTGAAAAAGAAAGATCAAACTGTACTAGAATGGTATGTAACTATTGTTTATGAATGAGGAATTAATCCTTTAAAACAACAGAGAGGAGGAAAAGATTATCATTGAAGATTTTGTACATGGGCACACCTGGTTTGCAGCAAAAGGTACTGAAGACATAGCTGTAAGTATTTCAGAGAAAAAAAAATCCAGTTTTCAGTCATATCACAGAATTTTTTTAATACTGTTCAAAAAGTACCTGACTCTACATAAACACCAACTATAACATGATGTAGACAATCGAGAAACAAGCAAATGTTCTTTCAATGCTAAAATAAATTACATTTGTACAGGTAGAAAGCAAAACCAAAGCTGATAAAAATGTTAAGTTTTATGAAAAATCATTTTCAGTTCACATCAAAATAATAACTTTACATTCTCTATTTTTAATAGTATAAGCAGCAACAACATAAAAAAGAACAAACGCTCACAGAATGTTTGAAACCAGTTGTTCATAAGTTATTAGCAAATTAAAAAAAAATAATAATTACAAGCACTTGTAGCCCACACAAATCTTTGAGTTGGCACCGTCTCTCTAAAACATCTATATTCTATATAGATTTCTAATTACAAATTCCACCAGCAGCTGCCATATAATCCTATTAGTACATGTAATATACATAGTATATTTGTTCCCATTTGGCAGATTGGAGTGTCTTAATGATTATTGTTTGCTAATACTGTCACAACTCAGATGAGACAAAACCAGCCATATACATCAATTCATCACCTAGATGAATTTTTTATTTACCTTTATGCTCCAGTGGTCTGTATCTTTTCTACTTTTCACAGTATAAAATTGTAAGTAGCAATTGCAGAGATTTGAACAGAGGGTATAGTAATAAACCATAGCAAGAAAAAGTGAATCTCGATAATCCAGCTGAAGTTTTTAATACTTGCAGTGCACACTGAAACGGGTAGCAGATGAATTATTTGCTTGTTCATGAAGAGTATTGACTTCTTTTTATGAGATTCATGAAACTGCCAGAAAACTGTGACTTGTTTCTTATTTTTGGACGTATTCTCTTGCATCAAGTAACACAATTAGTCAGTACAATTTTCCCGTTTGGCATACCTGCTAAAGTAGCGATTATGAAGTAGAATGGTGGGGAGGTATTACTCGCCAAGCCTAGCAAGTTGCTTCAAGAATGAACATAATAAAATACATCTGCTCTTTGATTCAAAAGAAATTGGGCAGAACATTCTGCCCTTATCATTCTCTCCTGAACCAAATAGCCAAGTTCTATAGACTTGGTTGGCCACTATCAAACTTTGATTTTCTTTACATGTATATTAGTCTGGAGTGATTTCATTGACCTCAGTAGGTTAAAGGGCCAATGCCAGTAAAGGACTTCAGCACTTAAAGTTATCCAGTGTAATAGCTATTTTTTGCACAATTTGGCTCTAGAGTGGAGGCCAAAACCCTTTGTTAAATGTCTGAATTTGGTGTGAAGTTTGTAAGAAGACTTGGGTGCTCAGGAAAGCAATGCAATATGGAAAGAGATGTCTGAGATTACTCTGCTTGAGCCAGTATGGAAATGAAATGCACAGAAAATACTAATTTTCAACTGGGATCCATTTCTGGACATGGCTGTACTTTTCGCTTCAAAGATGGATCACCTTTGTAAAAGATGGCTGGAGGTAAATTAAATTAGTCCCTTTTTTCTGCAGTCTCAGAGAAGTGGGAACCTCAAGTTTAATTCCTTTGCCTATCTAATCAAACTCAGACTTTCCCTTCCCATGGAGGGGTCTGAGAACTCCAGATGGAAGACAAGATGGTTGCAGACACAGAGGTAAAGAAGGGCATATCCTCCCCTCTTGTCACTAAAGCACTTTTCAGGGAAGTATTTAAGGGTGGTTTTTAGGCAATACAAAGCATAGAAAAAATATTGTCTCCAGTTCTTTGTAGTTGCAGTTTGTGTCTCCACTTCTTTTGCAGTCATCTGGTCTGTGCTCCAGAGATTTTTTAAAGCATTACGTCTTAAATAGTCATATACCATCCTTAATTACATCAAGTGTATGTCCTATCAGGGTCCAGAGTAGCTGTTCCTTTTCTACTCTAGGACTCAAATTTGTTTCTATCCTGTGAAGTTACCTTAGTGAGATGAACAGAAGAAACCTCAACAATGAGTAATTTGAACACTTCCCAGCTAGGGGAAAGATTTCAATCACCTCTGGCAATGGTAGGGTTTTAATTTAGGTCTCTCACCTTCTGCCTGAAAGATCTAACCTCAAGGCTTATTATAAAAACCAGCACCATAACTAGATCCATAGGCTTAAAACAAAGGATGACTTCTACTCTTATTTGTAGAAAATATGATCCTATTGGTCCATGAGTTGTACGCTATATGTACTCACTCATGGGATATACAGGTATTTAATGTAGGAACGGCTCTTTTCGGGATTCCTGAGGGGTTGTAGCATGATTAGGTGTGTCAAGATCAGGGTAGTTCTGAGCAATGCTAGATGCCTGAGTAAGGTGACAGTTGAATAGGGATTTGAAAATTGAGTTATAAATGTAGGTATTAAATTCTGCTGAAATCCTCACTTTAGGCACCAAAGTCCTTTCTTGGGTCAGCCCTGACACTGTCTCCAATACAATAAGAAAGTCATGGTCATGTAATTAATCCTGAGCATAGTGCTCTGATTTCCCTAAGGACATGACTTTTTTTTTTGTATGCTCTCATTTTTGCCTCATAAATGATGTATTAAGCAGAATTGCACACTTTCCTCTACAGAATTTACACCCGCAGCTATGTTGTCTTTCAGTCTGGTCTTGGTGTCCCTAAAGAAAACATCCCTAGGTGAACTCCACAGTCTGAATCATGGATTGGCCTTCCCAATTACTCTTTTTGGAGACCCTTTTCTCCCCGTTTTGACCACTAAGTTTTCCTTTTGCAAACACAGCAACTGAATAAACAACCAAGCAAGTTAACATTTAAAAAAAAAAAAACTTTTAAGTTATTTTTAATTAATATTTAACTTCTAATTTGCTTTTAATTTGCTTTTGTAGCTGGAAAACGAAGGAAGAAGCCAGCACCTCATGATCAACCAGGCTCCCATGAGACATCAGCAAGTGCTTTGTGGACCATGGTCTAAAAATCTCTGGTCTAAAATGTCTGTATGAGTCTAGGCACCAAATGTTCAGACAGAAATACAAGGAAGCACATCTCCAAAGTCATGCAGTTATTCTTCAGAACCAATTAAAAATACAGTTCTTCTTCAGTATTGCTAACACTTCTTCCCAAATGGCCTGCCAGAGCAATTCACTTTATTTCAAGAGCACAGATTCCAGAAGTGATTACACCTTCACTCTTCAGGGTTGGCCTCAAGCACAAAAGAAACAAATGATTTTCCGATGTCCCTGTAGTCAAGAATGACAATTGTTTCAACTCCTTTAATTCCCTTTCTGGCAGCAGCACTAAATTGGAAAGCAAATTCAAGCCATTTAGTTGGTACTTTCACATTCTTTAGTTAGTTTGGAAAGTATTCATAATTATATCCTTTGCTTTATGTCTGAAAAATGCTACCATTATGTCTTAATGCCCTAAACAGACTAGCATACAAGTGACACCATGAAGTCATATCTGTCTTTCATGATTTTTAGTTTCTCGTGTCAAAATCATTGACTTCTATCAAAGGACTTTCCAGTCTTTCAGATCTCCTCTTGGGCTTCTTTGAATTACTGCTACAGTCACTACTTAATTGCTACCTTCTTCTCACCAAAAAACTTTCCTCCCTTTGTTGAAATCCAAGCATATCATACAAAGCAAGACTGGTACATTCCAGCTTGTACAATTAAAATGAATTCTGCCTTTTTTAAATGCCATTAAGGCTCATCTATCATTCGTTAAAGATAAACAGACAACAAGGAGGTACAATCTCAGCAGGGTCCATCCCTGGTTCCTTGTGCAATTAAAAATTCTGCTGTGGCTAAATGAATATACAAAAGATTCATGACTTCCCAGAGTGAGAGTAAGCAAAAGTGTTCAAAAATTGGGTTGTATAACATTAGGGTTTTAGCCCCTTACAACATGGATTTAGGTGTTTAAGGGGTTTGTGTGTGTGTGCGTGCTCACACATGCTTACATACATCATCTTGGTAATATGTATGAAAGCTGACAAGAAACTGAGCAATAGCTATGGCCATGGTTGAGAAGAATTGCAATTTGGGAGCGGAAGAGGTATATTTATGTTGAGTCATGGTTCAAAAGTTTCTATTCCTCACTCCTTTTCACTGATTTTATTTTTGTGAAAAGATTTTTATTTCTATCTGTATAATGTGTAATCATTATTTTCACTGTTGATTATTTCACAGTGCAATGAAGCCCACAGATTTTAGCAGGATTATGTTAATATTAAGTGTCCACCAAAAGTAAGAAAAAAACTACAAAAATGGGAAACTGAAAGGTTAGGGAAAGATCAAGATGGAGAATGTTCTAAGGACAATTGGTCAACAGCTTAAAGATAAGAGAACAGATAATAATAGAAAACCTTCGAAAATCACATTAACTATATCAGTACACTCTGTATATATCAAAACAATACTGTACTGATGGGAAACATATATTATCATATAAGTCATCCATGAACAACATTTAAATGGTCTATACTTCCTAAATGAGAATTTTTGTGCCACACACTGATTGGACATGTTGCTCCCTTAAATGTGGGTTGTAACCTGTGATGAAGATGCTTTCTCCTAAAGACAGGCAGAGTTGGGGAATCATGAGACATGCTAGTAATGTGAACCAGGAGGGAAAAAACAAGCTCTGGTCTGGAAACAATACAGCTGAATGGAGCTGAGACTGTGCTAACCAGTCGTGCAAGGAGGAAAGAACTACACATAAGCAGCAGGGATGTACAGTCATGACTTGGTGTATTGACCTGCCTTCTGGAGTAGAGCTGTTTTGTGACCTGCTGGTTCATGCTATAGGCATAGCTAGTAAACGACTTTACCTGGCAAAATAAGCTTGCCCACAGGCTGCTAATGTATAACACTGCCTTGTGCAGGATGTACAGAGTCACTACTGTATCTCTGTGAGGTGCTAGCCTGGATTCAGTCCTCTATTACTTTTGGTTTTTAATGTTGTTGAGCAGCAAGTTAGTTCGCAGCACACAATGGTGAAATTAGCTTCCCAAATTAATAGAAAATGCTTTATGCTAAAGTATGTGAATGTGCTTTCATCTTTCTTTTTTTTTTTTTTTTTTTTTGTTAAAATATCTATTATTTTGGACATGGGAAAGAGAAAAGGGGTATGAATTTCAATTACAAAATGTTTGTTATCTTTGAAGAGATAAGATTGAAAGGTTTTGAAAATGAAATATAGCAGCCTTATTTCAAGGCTCCCTTCCATGAGGCTGTCATGTATATAAGGCTACATAAACTCAACTTTCAATTGAAGTGCATCACTCACCACGTCATACTATCCTTAAATAAAATAAAACAAAACAAACCCATAAAAGTTTGGCACCTGAGGACAGCTTTGTCACAAAAGAGAGAGCCAATACTGTGTGCGTTTAGGGCCTTACTTACCTATCAAAAATTATTTAGTTCCTAGTCAAACTTTAAAACCCTTTCCTGCCAGTATTAAAAAAGTGCTGTGACAGTATGAAGTGCACTAAAATGTACTACCTTGATACAGGAAAAAATATGAGGAATCCCCTTGCTTCTGTGAGTTGCTAAGAAACAAAGAAAGACTCTGTTGGTTCATGTCTCATTAGGTCTTCTCTGTTTTAACCTTTACCCTGTATTGCTTTGAAAGTATTTTTTCTTTTTTTTTTCCATTTTTTTCTTTTTTTTTGTCACAGTTCATAGCTGCAAGGCTTCAGCAGCTGAATAAAGTTAAAATCGATGCTTATTAAAGAGTAGCTAAATCACGTCTAAGCAGATTTTGACATAGGGTTTTCTTTTCCCTGTGTATGAATTACGACTATGACAACCTTTCCACTGACAGCGTTCATCATAATGCAGATCAGTCTCCTAGAATTCTGTCATTCAAAGTATGGAGAAAATCCTTAGAGTGTTTGCTTGTTCCTTAAACTCAAAAACTATGGGAGCCCAAATGAGTATTCTAACTAGTAACATTAGCATAAGAATGTCCATAGAAATGTGTTAATTTCAGTAGGGAGTGCATTTAAGATATAGCTTGGTAGTGCTGCTAGAAAGAGAATATTCACCTCAACAACTTGCCCTGACAAGGGAATTACAAAACAGTACCCCAGAAAATATTTTTTGCTACGTCATTATTAGTTGGCAACATGGTGAAATAGTCAGGAAATCTTCCTTGGGTTTTGTTGCTGTGAAGGTGAATCCAATGTTAACAAATTGAATTTTTGATACTGATAGAAGAGAATTTCATAAACAAATGTGTAGGTTGAGAAGTCACTTGTAAAGCCCTCCATATTGCAGTCACTCACTGCAAAGCCTCAGCTTAGTGTTATCCACGTGTAACGTATCACGGACACAATATGCTTCAACAAAAAGTTTGTTAGTTATTGAACATACATTACTGCTTTTTGAGATCTTCATATTAAAAAAAAGAAAGAAAGCTTGACAGGTTGGTCCCAGATTTGAGTCTGTTAGAAAATGTACATTCAACGTTTGGTCTTCTATTCTCGATAAAAGATCAAGGTTCACTTCTGGGAAAGGAATCAGCGTAAACAAACAAACTATTGTACAGTTGTTTACAATCTAGTTTCCCCCCCCATCCCGTATATTGTACACACGGTTCATTGTAATACTAAAGCAAAGCACTTGGTATGTAACTGATTTAACAGACTCCTTATAAGCCCTCAAAAATAGATTCAGTGTTTCTGAAAAGCCCATGTTTTTTTAAGGCCACGAAAATCTGCCAAGAGTCATGTTGTCTTTAAAACAGCATAATTAATCTGATGTTTCCACTTCTAAAGTAACTCCTCTTCTTGCTCTGCACTTCTCACAAGATGACCCAATGCCTCTCACTCTATCTTCGTAAACACTGGAGATCTTGAAGGCTTGGCTGTTCCCTCTCTACTTGCTTGTAGTCTTTGAGATCCAATGTTCCAACGTTGTCTTGAACTACATTCACAACGAAGAAGAACTTTGAGTATAATCTCTGATGAGGAGCGTGTCATACTTTGGGGAGGACGGGATACAGAGAGCTGATTCAGAAACCGGAGAGCTGGGAGATGCACTTCCAGAATCAATGGAGTCTCTAAAAGGAGAAGGAGGAGTTAAAGCTACCAACTCCTCAAGGTCTTGCTTGGTTGATGGGGTCTCTGAAGTGCCTTCTTTGATGCTGCCATTTGAAGGTTTCCTAGCTGACTGCGAAGCGCCGTTAACTTCAATGGCAGGAAGTGGTTGAATCTCTGCAAATGTGGTCATTGTCGTAGGGAGCTGGATTTCCCGTGGAATCAGGTATGAAGAGCAGAGAGGAGTGGACACCATTGTCCCTGGAGTGGCTGTTGAAAGCATCATGGAGTTCAGCTCGCTGATATTGGCTGTAAAGCGAGTAACCACACTACTGATCTGCTCCATGAGGGACCCTTGAGAGGAGCTACTTCGCTGAGGAGGCTCTGACTGGAAGGTGGGGGCATCATCTTCTGTTCGGCTAACGGAGGCAGTTCTGTGGCTCAGAGTGCTTATAGGTGAGGGAGTCTGCGGTTGGTACTGAGCTGGGTGTTGCTCTTCTGCTTCTGAAACGTCATAAAGGGTTTTGGCACTGGCCTCAGGAAATGTAGCACTGCTACTATGTCGGCTACTTTCTGTGCTTTTGGAAAAAGGCTTGATCACTGCAGTTTGATTGGGGTTCTCTTTTTTGTTGATGTGAATTGACAGCCGCTGCCAAAGGTGTGCTCCTCTGCTGCTTTTCTCATTCTGGGCCCAGGAAACTGATTTCCCATTAGAGCTGTAAACAGAAATGAGATAAGATGGTAACTTGTGTCAAAATTAATAGCATAGTCACTGTACCTATACCATGGGTATGTGGTGTCCCAGAGCTTATATTCATCATAAAGCTGACTGCAATTTCTTCTATATCTATTACAATATGTCTATATCTATTGTATATGTACTAGGAAAACAAGAAGAGTATGCCAGCTCATTTTGCAGGCCCTTTCTTGCCTCCAGCCATGACCTACTCTATATTAGTTCATGCCACTTCTGACCCCTGTGCTTCTGCTTTTGGGACACAGGCAGTGTCCATCCTGGGGGAGGAAGAAGCTTGATGTCTTTCCTTCTGTTGGAATGGCATCAGGAATCAGTGCTGTGGCACTGAGGGATGCATGGAGGAGTGAGGAAGAAGTAAGCGCTTGAAATGAATAGGTGAGAGACTTGGACTGGCTGTGTTGCAGTTGGCAAGTATGTAGGTTGGTCTGAGAACGTTCAGTGGTAAGGAGTTTGGTGCAGGGTGCTGCCCATGGATTCATCGTGTGAGGCAGGGAGTATAGACTGGGAGATGAAGAAGTGTAGTCTGTTATGGCTTGGGGAAAAATACCTGCTTATTACCCACTACTTGGAAGTATTGGAGCAATACTCAGAAAGGGGTTATACTGGTTCTGGGTGGAGAAACACTTCTGATGGGTGACTTATTTTTCATCAAGGTACTTGGTAAGTTAGCCACTACTAGCTTAAAAAAAAGTATTTTTTTAATTGCAGGTCGGCTCATAGAATAAAACTATATTCCTAGTAGGAAAGAAATAACGGACAAGGTATAGAAGCAGCTCCTCATGATGACCTGGGTTTGGAGACAGCAATAAACATTTTGCTCTACTGTCCTGCAAAATGAGCACTCTCGGGGTGATTTCTCTTCTGATCCCATCATACCCTGCTCATTATAAAAGTTGATTAGTTTTCTTCTCTTGCTACCTAGGAAAAGCCAGCTGTGGCACTTATAAACATGTAGCATGAAACCACTGCTTTTCTTTTTCATCTTCCTTAGGCTGATGAGCTGGTGTTTATATACACATTGACCTATAATTCTTGGAATTAAGAAAGACCATCAGAAATATTTTTCAGCTGAAGCAATGACTCTGACATGATGTCAACGGGAAAAACATAGTCTCCACATACAAATAAGCATCATTTATATATAAAATGCAACAGACCTTTAAACAATTCACTTCAGTTTTCAAAACATTTGCTAAAGCCATTTAGGATTTTAGAAAGACAATCACATCGGAGACCCTGGCAAAGTATCACAAGTTTGTTGCTTGTTTGTTTGCTTTTAAAGCCGGCAACAGATAAACTCACACATTAATCTGCAGTGTAACAGTTTGCAAGACACACAGTTTGCTAAACACAGATGACTTTATACCAGCCATTATGTGGAAGCTTGCCACACACTCTCAGTTTTATAGCTCTTCCAGGCATCTAAAAAAATTTATATGCTGAGTATAAACAAAGCCTTCTTGTGGGTTCACATCCATGATTACATTACATGGAATTATGATGGATCGTGTAACACAACATATGCTGACAGCTTTCCCCTTCAAAAGCAGCATGACAGAATCCAGTAGACAAACACAATGTAAACCAGTGGGTTTCTTAAAGAGAGGGTACACTGGGAGATGATCTGTGTGAGTATATAAGGGTTCAGCCCTTCTCTGCAGTTGGCATCTGGATCTTGGACATTAACTGTAACATATACCTACCCCAAAATACCAGAACAGCAGATGTCTTGTTTTGCTGTACCTTAATCAGAACAAGAGTGAAAAGCTAAATCTAACCTGTAGCACTGATTACTTTGATTCTTGCATCTTTGAGTTAAGTAGGAGCTGGCACTAACGTCTTCCAAAGGCAAATCATTGCCTCTGAGGATTGCATGCTCTTCTCACTGGAACATGTACTCGATGTGTGTGTAGAGCCGTTTGAGAGCCCTGGCTCCTTGGCCATGCTCAGTCCCAAGTTCAGTGGGAGCTTGGTGCCAGCAGCAGGAGCAGGATTTGCATACTTTAGCAGATGAGAGCTTGCCTCTTGTTCTGGTATGATGGTTGTGAGACCTCCCAGCTCCTGCTGAGTTTGAGCTGGATCAGGAGGCTGGGTGACTTTGCACTTGTAACTGATCTAGCAGAAAGAGAGGGCCTAGTTCCAGTCCTGCATGTCCTCCCTGGTGGGGTCTCAATACCTGCTTAGTTCAGAACTCAGAGGAATCTGCTAGAAACCTTCCTGCCACAGAGGTGAAATATGCCATTAACATTAAGGATTAGCCAATGCAAAAAGAAATGCTTACCAGAAGAAAGAGGTGTATTCTAGCACCGTTCCTGACTTCAAGCACTGGCTTAGTACAGATGTTCAAACCCTATGGTTTTAAGTGTGTGCATGGGTGCTAAATGCATGTAGGCATTTTCAGTTGACTGAAAGTCAGATCGTAAGACATTGTGAAGAGAACTTGTCAGTCCCTTCCTGGTCACCCTTCAGGAAACAATTATTGAGTAAGGATAGGAGGCTGAGAAGCCTGGGGAAGGGAAAAGGATGAAATCTGGGGATGTGTCCAGCCCTTGGCAAGGGCAGCTGACAGTCCTCAGTGGAGCAACTGTCACCAACTGGTTTTGAGTCAGTCTTGACTGATGCCCTAGTTTACTGTCTTTGCCCTGTGCCCAACAGTAACCAAGCTGTATGTGTGACTAATTGCAATCCTAGTGCTCTAGAGGAGAACAGTGTCTGTTTGATATAAATGTTGTGCAAAAGCCTGAAAGACCTGACCATTATTCATTGCAAATTCCTTGCTATAAAAATCTGAGTAGAAAGCAAGCATCGATTTATCAGTAAGGAATGAACCTTATAGTTAAAATCCCAGTAGTTTGCTCAGAAATAATTGGAATTGTTATCTTAGAAATGTATCATCCACTTTATTATGTTGCAGCTACTTACTACTAAGTCAACCCTGGACTGAGGTTTGCAACCATTTATTGCCTCTGTGAAAGGAGCACCACTTGTTTTCTTATATTGGTTATGAAGCTGGGTCACAGATAAATTGCAGTGATAGTACTTTAAGATTCTGCTCTAACCGCATCTTGCTACTCAAGTTAACTGGAAACCACTGCAATGCACATAATTTAAAAATAGAGAAATAAAGATAGATCAGAGGTATAGACTATGATGTCTGCTAATGGAATTGTTTATATTATGCCCAGATCTCCCCTTTGGTGATGGGAAACTTTAGGTCGGGGAAATTCTAGACTTTTCTTGCAAACAGATTTTGGCTCCTTCAGATGACAAGAGAAGAATTACACCTCTGAGCTCACAAAGGAATTCCACTGCTAAGATTGGCTGAATCCACATTTTTCTACCCCAGTCTGATTTTCTGCTGGCACACTGCAATGCGTAGAGCAAAGCAGAGTACAGGTCATATTAGTAGAAGAGCAAACTCCAATCAGTGACATAATTTCCAAACCAAGATGTGAGCAAAATATTTTTGTTTTGATAGAACAAACACTTTTGCATGGCATATGGGCTTTTGGGGGGGTTATGTTTTCTGAATTTATCATTTCTTTCACTATATGTTAACTAGATTCACCTTTATATACAAGAGGGATTTCCTCAGAACCAATAATTTTAATAGTTTTTCAAATCTTTTTACTTAAAGCTGCTTTGCTTTGCTTTGCTTTGATTTGAAAGCTAAGCTTTTTCCCAGCTTGCTACACCTACCATGATATAATACATACAAGCCATGAAAATGATATAAGAGAGCTTTCAGTCTTTGATATTTTAAGTCTTTCCTCTACAGTTGTCCACTTGATGACAGAATAGCAATTAGTAAAATTTCTCATTTTCTTCCCTTTATCTTTATAGTGGTGCTAAAGTTTTGTCTTCAGGGTTTTGTCCTGTGTTCATAAGGGTTATTAACTGCTTTATAATCACTTAGATGTTAAGAAAAATGTTCCACTCCCCTTACACATGGTTTGGTGGGGTTTTTTTACTGGATAGAATAAACTACTTTGCCCTTTGTTTTGGCTGAGGTAGCAGAAGTTTTCTTTCAGCATTTCTTGCTCTGTGGTATGAATATATATGAGATGATGCATATTGCTGCCACAAGGGTTTGTTTAGCCAGATGCTATTAAAGCAAAAGTGTTTTGTTATGTCCTTCAAAATACAGAAGAAATTAAAAACAGAAAGAAGAACTGACAGTCACAAAGGCTGAAAGCTTTCATACTTTATCAAGGGTGCCCTTCTCATTAATCACCTGAAGTTCTAAAATCAGTTTTAATTATGAGTGCCTAGGGACTACTATTGAGGCAGTTGATGATATCATATGTAATTTGAAAAGAAGTCACTTATTCTCTTGTTAATAACTTTAAATGAAATAGGAAAATCAGTTTAAAATTATGGAATTTATTATTTGCTAAGAAAGCTTAGAATGCATAGATACCTAATATTATTCAGTAGTAAAAACTGGAATACAAGGGAAATTGATAGAGTTTAATATAAAATTTTAAGGGAATTTTTGTTCTGTATCATGTATTATTTCCAGATTTGAAATGATACAACTGAAAAGAAATAGTGGACAATGTGATCTGTTTGCAACCTGTCCTTACATTAATATAATAAGGAATGATTTGAAATTCTTTAATTTATAAGTCCATACAGGAAAGTTTGTATTTCAGAACACTGATACAGAATCATAGAATCATAGAACAGTTGGGGTTGGAAAGGACCTTAAGATCACCAAGTTCCAGCCACCCTGCCTTGGGCAGGGACACCTCCCACTAAACCATGTCACCCAAGGCTCTGTCCAACCTGGCCTTGAACACTGCCAGCGATGGAGCATTCACAGCTTCCCTGGGCAACCCATTCCAGTGCCTCACCACCCTCACAGTGAAGAATTTCTTCCTTATATCTTGTCTAAACTTCCCCTATTTAGGTTTTAATCTGTTGCCCCTTGTCTTATCACTACAGTCCCTAATGAAGAGCCCCTCCCCAGCATCCTTATAGGCCTCAATATAAATTTTAGGCCCCAATATAAATTTTATTGAGCTAAAATTGGCAGCAAAGTTATGCTTAGATGTTTCAATGGCTGAAGGTGAGTGTTGCATTCAAACTTGAAGCAGTATAATTTTTTTAAGAAGCTGACATAGTGTCCTGGTTTCAGCTAATTTCTTCCTAGTAGCTGGTGCAGTGCTGTGCTTTAGTCTGAGAACAATGCTGATAACACACCAATGTTTTAGTTGCTCAGTAGCGCTTACCCTGATCGCTCAAGTAATTTAGATTTAATTATTTCCATGCTGCTTGTTCTATGGAGATAAATAAGAATGCAACACAAAAGAGGAATAGTATAGGGCAAAAATTAATTTTGTCCTGTCCCAAGTTCTAGAAGTAAACAATGTCTTTTGTAATTTTTTTTTGAACAAAGAGAGTTGTTTCCTGTTAACAGCAAGGACATTTATTTATGTTACTCCTTGATCTATAATCTGTTATTACACCCTTTCCTCATGAAAATCACAGCTGATATTAATATGAATGACCTTAATGTATAAGGGTGAAAGAAACTACAAAGTGAGAGAGGGTTGGTGGACAGAAACTTTGCCAATGACCTCCCAGTGCAGACACCAGTGATGCTAATGCTGGGAGCTGTTTCAGCAACATGCCTGGTCAGAATGGGAAATGAATTGTCTGGCATCTGAATGAAACGTTTCTAGGACACCTATTATCATGACCCAAAATGCAAAAATCATAGATCAGAATGATTTGGTTTGGAAGGTAGCTCAAAGGTCATCAAGTTTCCACTAGGTGGACCCTGCCCATGAGCAAGGACACCTTTCAGTAGATGCTGTTGCCCATTCAGATAGTCTAATAAAGCTTCACATAGTGTATGCATTGCTGCTATTTTAATGTCACTTTTCACCTTGAAAAATCTCAAGCCATTTGTAAGACTAATATACAGAGATAGGCCCTGATGTGAAAATAATGTTGCACAAGGGATTTGGGAACATGAGCTGAAGAGTACTGTCCAGTATAAAACTACACAGCATTTGCTAGTCTGAAAGGATGTAAGTGGGATTCGATCAGTACCGTGGGACCTCTCTGACCCATGAGATGATAAGGTTTTTGCATTATTAATGGCCAGACCCCTGCATCTGTCTTTTTCCATCTTCACTTCATCTCAGTGACCTCTAGCACTGGCCTGACACTTACTGAGACAGGAGAATGTCACCTACTTTCCTTTCTGCAACATCTGTGTTCTCTCTAGGAGGTTCCCAGGCTATTTAGTAGCAGCTCTGCTTAGCTCATGGAAATTTGACAAGGACCACTGGCCAGGACACTGTGGCTGGAGACAACAAAACACAGCCATCAAATGCAATTGCACTCTCTGTTAAGCAGCAGGTGTTCTTAACTGTTTGAGTAGGTCTTGTAGCTGACAGTCTTGCTGTGGCACTATTAGACTGACACAGTTTCCAGTCTTTTTGACTGTTAGGGCATCCTCTTTAACAGGAACCTTTTTCTCCTCTCTACTTGACTCAGATCGATTACAGTCTGGAATGCAAACAGATTCTTCACTGTGAAAATATAAAATATAAAAAAGAAGTTTTTCAAGTGTATATATATATGGCCAGGCACAACAGAGCTGAACACTGTACAACAAAATACAGTTGTTTGACATTTACATGTACTTTTCTGCTCTTCAAAATTCTCTTATATAGTGACTCCAGATAGCTTTTAAATGAAGAATAAATATCACTGAAGGAAATGTAATGTAGGAAAAAAAAAGTAATCCAGACAACACACAGACAAGAAACAGAATCCCAGCTGACAAAAAATAACAGGAATGCATATATTTTAAACAACACTCAGTGATGAATGTCCCTGATGTTACTTAAGTGACAGGGGTCCCCCAGGTGTGTGCTGTGTGGTGCTATAGTTAATAGCCTTGACTGAATGTTGTACCCAAAGGTAGCATAATAATGTGCAAGTGTTTCACTGAACACCCTTGTGCAATGATAAAATTCACCTTGTGATATGTAACACCTGGGAAAAATAAAGGTATAATTTGGTCATACTGTGCTTTAAGGGTACATTGATAAATGCCTTACAGGGTTCAATGAGGAATGAGAAGATCTTTTAATAAATGGTAAACAAAATGATCCTAACTTGTTATAGAATGCAACACCATGGTACAATGCTTATTAAGAGTATTGTTCCATGAAAGATTTATAACCATCTGTGACACATGCGGCTTATTCATTTATTAATGAACATGTCTGGAGAAATGGATTTTCTGTCCCATGAGGGAGTTCAACATTTGGAAATCTGGCTGGACTCAAAATGAGATGAATAGCTGAAATTTCCAAGTATTTCACAGAAGTCAAATAGTTTGAAGTATCTAAGTATAAAATCATCAAAATGGCCATATTGAAACAGTTCATCCCAGTAACACTGAAAAAATGTAGATTAGGATATTAATTAAAGTGGTAACATTAGTGTATAATGCCATGCAAAATATAATGGCCAAAACAAAATTAAAAATAAATATATAAATGAAATTAAATTAAATGGAAAAAGTTATGGAAAAAGTGTTTAGAACTCTATTCAAAATTCCTCAAACCTTTCCTTAAAACCACTGTAAAACTCAGCACTTTCCCACAAGATATTTTGATTGAGGAGAACCAGTGTTTTCGTACTGAAAACTTTTTCATCAATCAGTTTTTCTCTGCTCTTTTAATTGAACCTACTATAACCTCGAATATGCAATGGGACCACTGTTCCAGAGGAGTTCTGGAGCTGCTTACTCCATGTTTGAATGCTGTCTTTCTTCATCTGCTCTACTGGTTAAATGAGTCAGGTGTAAGTTTTCTCCTCCTTAAAGCACCATTATGACAACAGCACACAGGACACGTGGTTCAGATCACTCGAATGAACATGGTGCAGGGTTTTTTTAGCAGTTAGATGGAACATAGAAATCAGCAGTGGTGGCATGTTTTCTCTTTTCTTTTTCTTTTCTAAACATGTTATATGGGATGCACAGGAATTACAGACAGAGGATCTGGCCTGGCATTGTCCCAGGGCTGCTCCTCTTGTTCACAGACATATCACACTGCCCTATAGGCCACTTGCTGTTTGCTTACCTGGTCATTGTAGCTCTCCCACCATTCCCCATACTCCCTTTTGGGGTGAAACATTCTATTTCCGACTTGTGCGGGGCCAGTCTCCTGCCTTTGTACCTAATAAATCACGACAACAACAGGAGCAAACAGAAAGAAGTGATTGCGTGCTCAGCTTTCTGTGACAGCTGCTGTGCAAAGGGCCATACACATGAATGCTACTGTGGCAGTGGTGGGGTATAGTGCAAAGCAGACGTGGGAGCAGTGGAATAACTGCACCAAACCACAGACCTGTGCTAAAGCAAACAGGGCTATGCAGGAGAGGTGCTCACCATTTTCTATTTTATATATATAGGAGGAGCAATAAAATTCCACAGAGTAAATAACATGCTAAACTTTTGTATTTAATAATTCCTGGAGTTAGACCACAATATTTGGCTAAGCAGGTTAAGGGAAACAACACTTAAATTAAGGATCCGTGAGAAATCACCTTGTGGCTACCTTTTTAATGCTAAGTTAAACTTTTTCTTTGATCTCTGTAACACTTGACTTATTCCTCTGCTTGTCAAAGCAAGCACCAGTGTAGTTGATTGATGGATAAAATTTGGGTTGGCCTAATGTTCGTACCATGAACTGGCTTTTCTCTCTCCGTTAGCAATAAAAGGAGGCTAGATGACTTGCTGAGATGTAGACATAAAGTCCAGTGAAATCAATCCCAATCTTAGACCCAGTGTGGTACTTTGACTGTTTTGCACTTGGATAAGAAATTCACTTGAATAAACAGCTTAATACTTGATGATTTTATCAGTCCTGGATAGGATACCAGGATAAGACCTGGTAATTATTTACTCTCTGAGCACTTAACTGGGATGTGGATATTGAAGTGGTTTTATGCTGGCTCTCTTGCCAGTGGTGAATTTCACCATAATTGTACAAATACTTGTGCTACGCATTGAAATACCTATTTAAATGCTTTAATAAAATTTGGGCATAATTCCTGCAGATGTCTTCGCAAGGAGCTGTTTATATCCTATTCCCACATGCTATGAGCTGCATTGTGGGTATTTAACACACTTCTGTGGGGAAGCTTGTACATTTTAACACTGCTAATATTGCAGGATAAATGACTTTATTTATTCTTTGCCCATTAACCTGATCTATATAGCAAAAGGTTCCTTGAAGAGAACAACCCTGTAAAAGAGAAATAACCTGAGTACACACAAAGTGAGGCTAAACTCTGGATGCAGTTGTAGATCCTCAGATGGAGTGCACATTGCATAAATAACTGAGGAAGAAGCTTAGTGAATCTGAGAGTGAACCAGACACAAGTAAAATATGTGCTCAGTGCAGAGAAGTCCTTTCATTTATAAATTGTATCCTTACTGAAAAGAGGAACAACAGGAGCTTTGTGGACTGGCTACCAAGGTTTTAAGGCAATCCATAGTGCGGTATACGCAGTGCTCCCAGATTGGCATGAAGCTCTTGCAGGACACATACATGTTAAATGGAAGTTGATTCCTAGAGTAGAGGAAAAAGTGGAGGGGCTTAGAGTAGATCAGTTCACTGAAAAATACAAAGGAAGTCAAACTGGATCATACAAATTCAATCGGGGCAGTCAGAGAGAAAAAGCAAATGGAAAAGAATGGGTAGAAACTTCACAGGAAAGAAGAGGAAATAAAGCTGGAGTAAAGGTGTTAGACATCAAAGGAAGTAGAGTTTAGGAAAAGAAGGAAGGAAATAGTTACATTTAGAACCAATAACCAAAAGAGAACCTTTGGGCCCAACAAGACAGAAGGAGAAAAAGACAAGACTAAGAGAAGGAATTTGGAGACTATATTCTCACAATAAGTTGAATACTAAAAAGTAGCCAATGGAAGGAAACAAGAGGTAAGTGTCCTTGATAACTCCACCCTGAAGAACTCCTTGTTAGGGTGCATGTGACAGATAAAGAAACCTACCAAATTGCCCATTCTCCAGTCATTACCATAAATTTCACTGCTCTGAAAGTCAATGGAGAAACTAGTATGAATCATAGAATCATAGAATACTTAGGGTTGGAAAAGACCTTAAGATCATCTAGTTCCACCCCCCATGCCATGGGCAGGGACACCTACCACTAAACCATGTCACCCCAGGCTTTGTCCAGCCTGGCCTTGAACACTGCCAGCGATGGAGCATTCACTACATCCTTGGGCAACCCATTCCAGTGCCTCACCACCCTTACAGTAAAGAACTTACTCCTTATATCCAATCTAAACTTCCCCTGTTTAAGTTTGAACCCATTACCCCTTGTCCTATCACTACATTCTCTAATGAAGAGTCCCTCCCCAGCATCCACTAAAGAGCAAAGTACACCATCAGAAATAGTATGTTGCCACAGAATGCCTCAAGGCCTTGAACTATGGTAATGCTTCACTGCCATTCATTCAGTACTAAATATCCATGTTGATAATGAAAACTGTTTCCAAACTGTAATCAACACTCCTAGTGTGGAAAGTGCATCTAACCAGTGCATGGAAGCTGCAACATTTTTTAGTGACCATTCTGGAAAGTCACATTAGACGGTCTGCATAGAAAGAGTTTTCAGCTTTCAGAGCAGATAAAGGATGTGATTTTGCCTTAGAATGTTTTGAGTTAGAAAAATGTCCCCTTCCTGGTTGTTAAAACAAAGGATTGCTTTAAAAGATTTAATCTGAAGAGAGGAAAAAACCTCAAACATTTCTTTGCAGTTGTCATAAAAAATGCTACTAGGAAAATTAATTTTGTATTTCCACTGGTGTATGGAGGAGGCATAAAATACTACAGTGTGAGCATTATTTGCAAAAAACATATTTCTTTCCTCATTGTCAGTTCCAGGACTACATATTGCGTAGAAAAGAGTAGAAAAGTAGAAAATACTTTGCTTCTGTGAAGAAAGGCAGCTACTAAATGCAAGGATTTAAAAGATTTTGGGTCTTTTTTTGTGTTTCGGTGAAGCCTTTAGGTGTGACATTTTGGGCTATGCCAGTTTTATTGCACAGGGTTCAGTTGTCTTAAGAAAAACACTTAAAGATGCATACAAATATGTTTTGTAAGTGTTGATCAGTGACAGGAAATTTACTAAGTAATTCCAAATAATTCAAACATTATATTATATATAATTCAATCAAACACTATCCATTTGCCAAATACTCACAGAGTCCCGTAACTATGTATTAAACAGCAGTGCTCTCCTGTCTCCAGAGATTATCAGTAGAGAAAGAAACATAGTCCTGGGCTGAATGAAATCATGCCTTTGGGTTT
The DNA here is from genome assembly GCA_028858755.1 of Ara ararauna. NCBI lineage: Eukaryota > Metazoa > Chordata > Aves > Psittaciformes > Psittacidae > Ara > Ara ararauna. The sequence goes on along the minus strand of CM054378.1, from coordinate 125,470,538 downwards.
TAATGAACTTGGGGTACGTGTGGCAAATGACAGGAAACACTAGCGTGACTACTCAGGTTTGAAGGTTTTTTGTTAGACCATTTCCTTGCCTTCTTCACCTTCCAGCAAAACTCCTTTTGTAGACCAAAATTAATGGATGCTATGGGAAAAGAAGGGGAAATATGGGGATCATCATCCTCAATGAGACCAATAGTCATCCACTACAATGCTGGAGAAACCAGTTTTAATGAGTAGATCCCTACTTTTTTTTTCTCACCCAGCGAAGGTATGGGCCTCTATACTGACAAGAACTGGTAGTCTTTAGGTATGGACTTTATTAGACTATACTTACACATTAGAACCTGGTGCCCCTGACTTCATGTTAGGGTAAGATCCAGTTTTGCTCACGACTTCTGAAGGGATCCAGAAAGATTTATAGTGCATTGATGAAATACTGTCTTTTTGCTTTCCGTCGTTTTAACAGTCTTTCCAATGTGCTTTTAACTGGAACTTGGACAGATTTCTTAATGTTACAGAGCCATCCACCTTTCCAGATCCAGTTACATGTTTTAATTGTAATATTTTACATTCAAATAGTATTTTTCATCTGCAATATTACTTGGTCTTGATTCTAAGAAATGGTGAAGAACTTACATTTCATAGCAGTAGAGCTAAGGCTGGCCTTTAGATTTGGTAAGGCTGTATGTGCCTGAAGATTTGAGCATAAATGGTAAAATATGAAATGCAAAAACTGTTTAGTGTTGTCACTAGGGGCTGCTTTGAACTACAAACATACTGTGTTCTTGAAAACAAGTTTTGTTAGATTGGTCCTGCTATCTTGACATTGTGTCACTTTGCACCAGATACTTTTAGAGGGGTCTCAGCTTATTGCGTGACATTTTCTCATTTAAATAATGGCTAAAATAAAGGATATATTATTAAGCATGGCAATTTTTGTTCCTTAAAAAAAAATCACCAAATAAACATTGTTTGATTAACAGCACAATTTCAGCTAGAAAAATGACTTTAAAGCTAAACTCACAATTTTTGTTTTCAAGTGCAGCATAATCAAGTGGTCATATATGATTACAGCTGGTGAATTAAAATTATGTTTTTGATGAAATGATATTCAAAGCATTATACTTGTTCCAGGGAAGATTAGACCAATAGCAAAATATTACCAGCATGTTTGATTACCTTCTTCCAGAAAAAGTATTTCTGAAATGCTGGACAAAGCACTGTATAAGAGTTTTGTACAATGGGGTCTTATTTACACAAGAGTTGTTCAGCCCGTTCTATTCACTATGTTGAACTTCTATCCTCTTTTCTTTACGTATATATAACAAAAGATGGCATAGGAAGATCTCATCACTTAATTCATTGCTTCCTTCATTATGTTGAAAAGAGAAGCTGTACCTCATTTGCTCTGAAGCATTTTAAATGATAGAAACTTCCGTAAGTTTATGAAATGGATGGATGAGGCCTGCTTTGCAGTGTATTTCCTTGGAATTGAGCTCTAACATGATGTTCCTCAGTTTTTCTGAGTTAAAAGAAAGAAGTTTCTCTTTTTCAATGTTTTTTATTACTGGGCTCTGTTATGCTATATGTTTAACATATTAACTCTGCTTTTCTAATGTTTTTCATCTTTAAAGCTTGTTCATTAGATTTTTAACCTTTCTATTTCTGCTATTTCCTTACTGGAGAGAGGACTGCAAAATGGCTTTTGGTTTTTTGCCTGTGTATAATTAGAACTCATCAATCACTGCAAAGTACAATGGTATAACAAATTAAAAGAGATTTTTGTGTTTACGTATTTTAACAGATATCTGCCTTTAATTGCATTCACAGTTATTAATTAAGACCCATCTGTAACCAAATGTAGTTCCAAGTCAGCTGAAATTCCAGCTCTTCTACCCATCCACACTAACTTTCAGTACTCAAGTAAAAAATAACATTCTTTATAGTTCATACAGGTATTTCCATAGTGGCAGGCTTGCTCATGTCTTGTTTGGATCTTGGAAAAACAGTGGATGGCCTAGTTTTCTGTTTGTCAAATTGATTACAATTTCAGTTCATATCAAAGTTTAGTTCGGAAAGAACCAGAAATTCCCTTGGTAGGCAAGCCTGTGCTCATTTCAGATGGTAGTCTGCAACAGGATCTTCATAGAATCATAGAACAGTTTGGGTCAGAAGGGAGGAAGGGACCCTCAAAGCTCATCTAGTTCACCCCCCTTGCAATGAGTATGGACATCTTCAACTAGATCAGGTTTCCCAGAACCACATCCAGCCTGCCCTTGAATATCTCCAGGGATGGTGCATCCACCACCTCCCTGGGCAACCTGTGCCACTGTTTTACCACCCTCACTGTAAACAATTTTTTCCTCACATCCTGCCTAAATTCCCCCTCTTTTACTTCAAAACCTTTACTTTGCCACCTCTCATCTTATTGCACAACGTGTGTGCTAATGGGCATGCGACCATACGTGTGGCTTGTTTGGGTGTTCTTCAGCATGAGCAATAAGGACTTTGATGTTAATAGCAAATGGTGACATTAATTTATCAGCAGAATTTGGGAAGACAGGCTTGAAGATGAAAAAAGGTAAAAGGGCAAACAATGTTGTCAAAAACCAGAAAACTCCTCCTCAGCTATTTTTTCCCCTAAAAAAAAATCCAGCTGCTGGGTCCCATCTTCACTGTTCTTTTCTTTTTTGCAATACACTAGAAATGCTGTTTTTTGCAATGTTGAGCATATTTGTGGAACAATAGGCAAGAAGCTGTTTACTATATAATTTAGTTTGCACAGTTCAACTATGATATTTAGTTCAAAATGATGGGGATGCTTTCTTAACAATATAAATAATTCCCAAAATTAGGCTTGAATTCATATGCAGAGTTAATGCAGCCAAACAACTTCTATCAATCAATCAATCAATCAATCTATCAATCTATCAATCAGTATTTTAATTAAATTTGAGGGGAGAATTCAAAACAACAACACTAGCAGTGTACACAAATTAAAAACCATTGTAATCAGGGCATTCAACATAAATTCATTATACAGATGGAATGTTTTAGCAGCAATTTATCAAAATCTTTAAGATCTAATACCTTTCACTGAGTTTCATAAAACTCATTCTTCATTAATTTCACAATACTTGAAGTTTAATTAATCACAGCATCCAGCTTGTCCAAAAAGACACCAAAACTAAATTATTTAGGGAAAAATTAAGGACTCAGACCATTCAGAAATCTCTCAGTCTAAATTTTTGTAGCATGTTAGATTAAAATAGCTCAAAATGACCCATTTGGGAACCAATCCATTAATAAATGCATACTAATCAGTCAAAAGGTTAATGACTTCTGAAGAGCCAAATATTTTTTCTGCATGCATCAATATCTTTTTCTAGCAAGGCTGCAAAGCAAACAGATACCTGGTATTACTATGGCTAGATTTTGGGTTTTAAAATAAGAACGATACCCAGTGAGCCAAACCTTCACCTCATGCAAATTGTTACCTGCTCTAATGGCATGACATGACATAGTATAAACTTACCCCTCACTGTTTTCCCATTACCTCATAGTACAAAGCCATCTAAGCACTCTTGTGTAATTTATAGTTGATGGCCTCTTAAACAGAATCTGTAAAAATTAATATTTTTTTGACAGATGATGATTTGTCAGTGACATCTTTTGCCTTAGAGTAATTTCTGGTCCTGTTTTGTGCAGCAATTTCACATTTTGGGTTTATTACACTGGGATGAGCAGTGGTTAAAAGCTGGTCACTGCTACAGTTCAGGGATGATGCCAGTCGTTTCTATAATGTAACTTCTCAAGCATTAGTCCTCCTAATTCACTTTCTTCAGTAATCTCCTGGCTAGCTCTCCATACACAGAAGAGTTGATTTAAAAACCTTAAAGTTACCAATAAATTATTTGTCTATTCTACAAAACTTCAGGATTTTAAATAATGTCCTTTTTTATGCCAGTAAAATAAAACCAGAATTTTAAAGATCTTTTAGTGTAAAGCTAATATAAAAGCCTGATGGATGTGGCAATCATGTGGTACAGGAGACCTAGGCTGGAATCAATCCTCCAGCATTGTCTGACATTAAAAACCATTGTTGTTTTCAGCAGGCTAGAAAATCACTCTCTGCCTTTTCCAGCTAATGCTTATTTTATGGAAGACAGAATGGTTCCACCAGGCAGCAGTAGGAAAGCAATCCATGCTGGCATAACTGACAGGCTGCTTATAGAACTGTGTAAGAGGTGATATACGAGTCTTGAGCTCAGTAGCATGAGGTTAGCTCTTCTATATTCGGTTTCATGTTTCTATGAGTAAACCAGTGCAACTACCTGCAGAAACTGAAGAACCAATGATTTTTACAAAGTCTGTGACTTTTATTCTATGTATTGGAAAAGCTTTATTTGCCAGGCACTGGACATGATGGACCTGATGTTGTCTTAGCATGCTATATGACCAATCAGATCAAGAGTATCTCAGCCCTTTGGTTGTGCAAATTGTGAGTATGAACCTATAAGCCATGCCCTGGCAAAGTCTGGTAAGTAAAAAGTTTTTACAAATCAGTTTGAAAGAGAAGTGTTGTGTTCTTTCACCAGCACTCAAAATGTGTCAAAAAAAATTGCTCAAGCTGCATATAAATGAAGACAAAATTGGCACTTGTACTATAAAGAAATATGTCCCAAAAGAGTATGCTGTGGCAGAAACTCACGATCAGTATCTTTCTCAATGGTGTACACATGAGCAATGTGAGCCAGCTTCAGCTTTCCACAGAATTCACCCAGTTTTTCTTGTACTTTGTCTTCTTTACAGCACTTAAAGCTCCAGTCAAATAACAGCCCTGTTTCATCTCTTAGGCATCTTATCTTCCTGAAGCATAGGGAATTTGAATGTCTGACATTTACATCTGCAGTCCTCATGCTGATAAGGCACACACATTTTTTAAAAGCATTTGACCACCTCTTGATGGCCATGGCTTCAGATCTATCCGCTTATTCATGGATGTGGCTTTCAACTAGTCAAAATTTGCATGGAATGCATCTGGGAGCCCCTTAGCATGCTGTGTGTAACAGTGGCAGAGGTTTATTCTGATGGGGATTCCAATTTGTCTGGAAGTGCAATGTTTTGCAGAGGCTTTCCTGCTAATGCAACACAGTGGTAGTCAACCTCAGAGAAATTGCAACAGCTGAGATTGCTCACATTAGTTCAAGCTTGAGAATTTGGTTTACTTGATTGTCAGTGCTTTAAATGGATTTCAATCAGATTCAGAAAGTGAAGGAAAGTTTCAAAAACCTCCTGAGAAATAAAAAGAAAGGTGGGGTTTTGGAGAGAAATTTCAATCACGCTTATGAAAAATCTCATTTGAAGGCTTTGATGCTGAGATATGATGTGCTAATGTATTATATAATATTTAGGCTTCAATATTTTTAAACCATGAATGTCAGCTTAGCTGAGCCAAGAATATTTTTTGTGTTTTATGGATCAAAATAGCTCCTGTTTGAATTGTAACAAAACAGATACAGTCTGTCATCTGAGAGAAAAAGGGAGAGAACTGATGAGGAAAATCAGCTGCTCCTTGCCGAAAACAAAGCACACAGTGCAATGACAGGCACCTGTTTCCAAAATATTTAATTATGGCACAGTTTGGGACTGTCTGATGTAAACACTAATTATAGCCATTGGTGGTCCAGTGCTGAATCCAGTCTGATGGAAAAATCTACCTTGCTTATCATGTTTTCCTCACAGGAGACAGGGAATAGCATTTAACAGCATGTGAGTCTGGATACCTGAATGTTTTTTCTGATGCTTGTGCAAGGCAGACACTCTGATCCTTAAGCTGCTGTTACTGTACCAGTGTAGTGCTTGAGAGGGAGAAAAATGTTCTCAAATGGGACCTGGTTCTTCGTCTAAGATAACACAGAATAATAATGATTACACATTAAAAATCCTATGGTTCACCTGAGGGTGAGTATCGGTTCACTAGACCAAGGAATCCCTACTCCTGAATGAAAGCTGTCAGTCCTATCAGTTCTGCGGATGTATACAGAGCAGTGCCCAATTCTGCAATCACACAGTGGTAGACAAACTTCTCAGGAGGAAAGGTAAGAGAAAGTTTGGAACATCTGATTTATCCCCCAGGCAAGGTAGCATCACTGAGACTTTTTAGTTTGCATTCCTGTCTAGAAAAATCACAGTAGCAGCTCTGGTAGCAGAAATGGTCTTTATCTCACCCTGGGATATAGAGTTATTTGAGAATGAGAAGAAAATAAATTAGCCCTGTATTTTGGAGGCTTGCAAAGAGGCTCTGAAGCATAGATGATAATAGTTTCTGGGACCTTCAGGTAGGATTTGTTTTATTTATTTATAGCCTCCCTTATCCCTATGAAATTAACAGGTAAGATAACTGGGAGGAGGAGGTCTAGATATGTCTCTACTCAGTTTGGTGTGGCTTTGACTCCAGATACATAGTGTTCATCATTCTTCTTTGTGTAATCAGTTCTGATAATGTCTAGCTTGTTAGACCTGAAGAATATATTTTGGTGAGTACTGCTGAATCACAGGAGCCTATGGTGAAATGGTTTTAATTTCACTGGGTAATGAATAGTTTTACTCTCTCCTTCTACATATTTCAGTATGTGGAGATTCATTCCAGCACATAGCCATAGCTTGCCTGGCTTTTCTTAATTGAAGAGCACCCCATGCAAAAAGTCATTTAGGACTTTAACAGATGCATTTCTTTATTTTGGCAAATGCAGTCTTGTTATCTGTCATTTTGCAGCTGATGGGAAAGCTCTGAATGGAGCATTGGCATTATCTGTTCAACAATAATTTGAGGCAGCACTACACTGCACTATAAATTAGTGTCAAGAAACAAAATGCTAATGATAGGGGCCCCTCTATGCACTGGAGACTTAAATAGCATGTTTCTTTAAAATTCAGCAGTGACTCATTCTCTTTTAAATAAAACCCCTCTGAGCTATTTAAATAATGCCATGGAGCTCTAGTGGATATTTTGTTTGATTCTGAGTACTTCAGTGTTTACGTGAATAACTATCCAAACAAGCTTTTGAGCATCATAGTGATTAATACCTTGAAACATATTACTTTGTGCAGCAATATTTTTTTCAAGAAATGTTTAAGTCTTAAGTCAAATGGTTGAATTCTCTTTGTTCGTGCTCTACAGTAAGCAGAATTGAAGCTGAAAGTGGTTTTCTGCTCTTTCTTGGACATGATAACAGACATAGCTGAAGTCCTGGGCAGCACTTTAAATGTACTCAGCACATTTCAGGATCTGTTTTATTTTCTTTTATGCAACCAAATAGGCATTGATTAGAGAGAATTTCCCATGGCTGATGGAAATAATTTGCTCTTGTATCCCACACCCTTCAGGCACACACACAGGCTGAGCACTGTTATACTCACTGGCACCATCACAGTTTAACTAGCTGAGTATTTAGACACACAGATTAGGAGTGTTGTAGCTTTATGTGTTGATGAACGCTGCTGAAGACATAAAAGATTTTCTCCAAATTTCAAATTAAACGTACTAGTTCTTTATATCTGGGCAAATACATAAATATATCAGCTTTGTGCTGCCTTTATAATCCCCCCCCCCCCCCCCCACAAGTTCTTTATATCTAGGCAAATACATAAATATATCAGCTTTGTGCTGCCTTTATAATCCCCACACACACATACCGGGCATTCTCAATGCTCTTCAGGATTGAAAGCATTCCCAAGACAGAGCTATTGAAAAAGAAGTTATTGCTGATGATGACCTTATTGCATTCTGCTAATAACTCTCTACCAAAGGTGTTATCTACATATTGTGGGATATAAAGAAGTGGTACCAGTCCTCAAAAAGAAGAAAATGCACCTTGTCTTTTGAGCTATTTAATAGAAGGGCATACTCTTTTCAGAACAAAACAGATTTTTAGAGCAGCATCTTTCAAAACTGGCCCTTAACTAATGAAAAACAAATCCCTCCCAATCCCAAGTTCTTCTCATCATCTATAACTTCATTTTATGAGTAAAAGCTTGTGAGACGGCAAATGATCTCTGAAGCAAAAGTGACAGGAAATAATAATGATCTCGGAAAGGAAGAATGCCCTCCTACTGAGGACATATCATGAAGAATGCCTCTTTTATCTGGCCCAGAAGTTGTTACAGGGCTTCAAACCTGAATACCTCAGGTCATTAAGGCATACAGGCAGAAGCTGTAGAAAAGGAAAAAGACATTTCAGATAACCATTACCTAAGCTGATAAAGGATTTATACTTTTAAAATAGCATCCTACTCTGCACCTGGAAAGGAAATAGAAGATACCGTCATTAACTGATCTTAGGTATAAAATATCTTGCAATAGACTGGCCATTTCTGTAAGAATTCAAAGTCACTGAAAGAGAAGCATTAGTCATAATCTGATAGAAACAAGTCATCACTTTGGCACAATTTGTCCTACAGATATTACTAAGAAAATCCTTCCTCAAGTACAAATTGTAGTTCAAACAAAAATGAAAATAATAATTGCCCTTGTTCCATGCCAATTCCAATTGTGAACAACAGCATAACCTGAAATCCACATGTGTTTCAGTGAGGAGGACAGTCTAGCTGCTTGTCACTTCCAGGCTAGGCATAGGTAGCAGACTAATGATAAAACTTTCATATAGGAAGAATTATTTGTTTATGCCAGCAGTTAAATAAACTAAATCATCCCCATGGAACCCATATCAAAGTCAAAGGGATCAAAAGATCAAAATGAAACACTGGGCTGGGTGCACTTCTACATGTTCTGTCTATGAAGCAGGACAATATTACTACTCCAGAGCTCTCTTTTGTCTTTACCGTTGATTTAATCTGATTTTTATACACTCAACATAGAAATTGTCTTCGTGATCACTGAAGTCAAATAATTCCTTGGGAAGAAACAAAGAAATATCTCACAATGAGCATCTGTTCAGTGGCAGGAAGGGTAGTGAGCATCTGAATTTGATGGAGTTAGGAGAATAAACACATTAAAAGGTATCAAGGTAAAGAAGAGAAGACAGGTGAGGACAGAAAGAAAGCAGGAAGAGATAATACAAGAAGGGAAAATCAAGTGCATAGGAGATAAAAAGTATAACAGAGGAGTCATATGAAACAAATCCTCAGATGCCTGAGAGCGGCTGCTCACAATGCCACTTGTTTCTATTGCTCCACGTTGATTATGTAGCACTAACAGCAACTCGGCTGTCCTACTGCTGTGACTAGAGGCAAAACACAATTCACTTGAGGGAAAGAGATGGGTGCCTTCAGGACAAGGCAATGAGTTATATTTCTTGTTCTCTTGTTCTTTTCTCTAAGATCATGTTTCCCTCTCTACATTGTGTACAGTTGACACAGCCAGTAATTCCAGCCTTATAATTGTTTGCCCACTGCTCTGTCCCCTTTTTATACAGCGTTGTGACTAAATCAAACCCAGAAATGTTACAGGTATGGAAGAGAGAACTCACTCCTCTCCCAGTGCAGAAATAAAGGGAATTAATATTTTTCCCTCTGTCCTTCCACCATTAACTCTCAGAAGAACAAAATTTTTTCCCCACACTCCCACATTAGCAAACTTTACCTAAGGGTTTCACCAGATGATCCCCTTCGTTTCCATAGGTTGACCAGGCTGCTTGACCGGCTTGCAGCTGAAGATGACTTTCCATCCCCTACATGCATGCGGACCACTGTCGATGTGGTGAATGCGCTGCGTACGTTTCTTTCAGGCTTTGCAAGGATGATATACACCTTGGGCACAAACATACAGCCGAGGGCCACCGTGGCACTCAGACTCACTGAGAAACACATCGTGATTATCTTGTAGTTGCTTCCAAAATATATTGGCACAAAAGCCAGCCAAATGATGCAGGTGGTATACATCGTAAAGGCAATATACTTTGCTTCATTGAAATTAGCTGGGACGTTTCTTGTCTTAAATGCATAAAAGGTGCAACTCAAAATTAATAATCCATTATATCCAAGGGGAGTTACAACACCCAAGTTGGTGGTGTTACAAATCAGATAGACCTCTCGGATGCTTGGGTAATCATGCATGATATCTGGTGGCTCCATTATAAAGAGGGCAACAATTATGCCTAATTGTATGCATATCAAGATAAATGCAATAACCAGTTGGGCGCAGGCACTCATGAACCTAGGTTTCTTTGTACAGATTTTCTTCTTGCTTCCAGCCAGGATTCTTGCAATGCGGTTAGTTTTAGTTACTAGAGCAGAATAACTCATAGCTGGGGAGAGACCGATACCAATTCGCTGAAGATAACAGTAAATCTGTTGAGGTTTTGCGATGAGACAGAATGTGCACAAGTAACCCAAGCAGATGCCGGCTAGAATGATGTAGCAAAGTTCTCGGCTGGAAGATTTGACCACTGGAGTATCACGGTACATTATGAATATAGCTGTAACAAACAAGGTGGCCAGCAGACCCAGACATGCAAAAACAACTGCTGCGATTGGTTCAGGATCACCCCATCTGAGATACTGAACTGGGATGAGGTCACAACCTACAGAAAAAGGAAAAACAAAGGTAAACATAAATATATAGGAGTGACATTCTTTAATGATATAGTTACAGGTTTTCCTGCTATTTCTCTTGTCTATCAGCCTTGATGCGATGTGAGCACTGTTTAACAGTAGCCAAAACACTGGTGTGTTTTCAACACCCTTCTAGCTACCAACTGAAAGCACAGTACTATGAGGGCTACTATGGGGAGAATTAACTCCATTTCAGCCAGACCCAATACAATAGGAATAAAGGGGGAGGACCTTGGTGTTCTGGTGTGCAACCTACTGACAACAGTAGGCATAGTGACACTCCCAGCCAGGGCAGGACAGCAGGATGATGGAGTGGAGGAAATGCAACTAAAAGCTTTAATTTGTTCTATACTTGTATTAAGTATATATATATATATATATATATATATATATACACTTGTATTAACTAATAATGACTGCAAATTCTAAATGACCTCAAAATTTGTGATCACTGTAATCAGTTTGCTATCTTCTGGGTAGGTCTGACAGAATGCCTGATGTCAGCCTGACTGGGGATGGGTCATGGCAAGGCACTTTTCCCAGCGGGGATGGAGCACCGGGTGCTCATATCTGTATTTTTCAGCAGTGAGGTTAATTACTACTGTGTGATGGGCACCTGGGTGCCAAGCAATCTCAATTAATTAGGGAACTTGGGATCTCAATGATGAACTTGACTTGATGAACAGGAGTAAATGTAGACGTCAGGACTATAATTTGGGAATTTCTACATGCAAGGTCTACTCTTTGTCTTTTCCTTTATTTTAAGTAAAGCTTAGAGGTTTTCCAAATCTGACACTGACATTCTTAGTAGTATAAATCATTTCATGAAAGGGTTGGGTAGGAATCAAGCTTAGATCCTCTCATCTCCCATTATTTCTGTATTCTATATCTCTTCACTATTAATATCAAAAATACAATAGCTACAATGAGGTGGTATACTCAACAGATTGTATGGCAAAAGTAAAAGGCAGATTGTTCTGTATTCTTGCAGAAAGCAGAAAAAGCAGAAGGATAAGGGTCAACAAGTCTTTGATGTTAGTGCAGTTAAAGGATACAAATTTGCAGTCACCCCAATGTATCAGAATCGTGCTCTTCATTACTAAATTCATATTAAGCTGCCATCCATATTTTAACTGCTTTCCTGTGCCAAGATTTCTGTTGCGGTAATGAAATTATTGCCGTGTCTTAATGTAACAAAGACATCTAAATTTTTATGGAGCACTTTCATAGCATTATTGGATGATACTTATTTGAATCTTGCTGATTTTAAAGGGTTTACTTTTTCATTGTAAAGGAGACACTGTATTTCATTCTAAGTCCATCAAGTTTAATGTAGCATAAGAATCATGTAATTAAAATCAACATTTTATACAGCTGAGAGTGATGGAAGAAAAGTGAACACCAGAAAACATATTTTGTTGTGTGCAGATATCCCCGTCAGGGTTCTTTCCCAAAAAGTTATATGGGGGACCTCTAAATCTGTTTTCAATTTTACCAAAATGTAATTAATATTTTGGTGAAACAAACTGTTACCAGCTTCTAATACTGCTAAATATTCTTGGACAGGAAATTTGAAGAGAAAAGTTCTTTATCTGACAGTTGGCCTTTACATATCACAATGATATAAGGGGCTGAATTTCGCTTTGTTTCTAATGTTACAGCAGAGGTGAATCATAACCAAGCATTTCTCATTAGTTTCAGTCTATTTCACACCTTCCTTGCTTTTTTACTCTTTTTATATTCTCTTAATAAAATACCTGAGAAAAGAGTTGAAACCTTTACCATTCCCCCCCCCCCCCATCTCTGTGTATAATTTACGAGGAGAATGCTAAACTGTGCAATGATTTATTTTTCAATTACTATTTAAGGACTGGATAGTCTTCATAAAGCAATGATTGGTGAGATTTTCATGTAATAGCTTTGCAGCTAATGGTTTCTGACAACGACACATTGCAGAAAGGGACAACAAGATCAAGTAAAAGAAATATGGGAAACCAGCACTACAAGTATTAAATTTAGGTTGATGGCCAGGATTATACCAAGGCAAAAAACTGAAAAATGGTAATGAAAAAAGAATTCATTCCTATCCCCTAAATATGTGTATGCTGAATGATCATTTGGGCAAGATCCTGCCCCTCAGCCCATCTCCTATACTTTATCAATATCTCCAAGCACCTGGAAAGTCTTTTCTCCTACCTGGCCCAGAGACCGCAGGTGGAATAGAGCCAGCAGCCTTGGCTTATGGCCCCTGCAGTTTGATGAGGCAATCTTTGGCTTGTGGAAAGGCTGTTAGGAGCCAGTCCAAAGTGGAGTAGGTATAGAGTTGTTCTACTCTGTGCTCAAGAATGCACTGCTTCTGGGACTGGAGCCCCAGTAAAACTGACATAAAACTGTCTGTATGCTATTCTGGCCAGAAGCATAGCCAATGAAAGCAAGTGAATAGCAAGAGAAGAAGATATTAAAAATCAGAGTCCCATTTGACATGCTAAGGAAAAGTTTTCAGAAAAGAGCATCCACCAACAAATTACAGATAAGGATTCATAAGGGTCATATGGGGAAAAGTAAAGGTTCTGATATTCTGGAAAATACATGTAGCTATTTCAGGGATGGGCAGAATTGTGCCATAAACAAGTAGAGGAGGAGCTCTAGACAGCTGAACCTCTTCCATAGGTCTGTTATAGTGTGTGCTCTCTCTGTAGAGGCAGGCTTGTCACTTATTTCTGATCTTTCAAATTTCATTTAGATTAGCTCATCTGGGAGAAGAGTTCACAGATATGAAGCACTGTATTGCAGTCCATACTTTCTGGGGATTTGATCTTGACACTATTTTGATTTGTTATTATAACCTTGACACCTAAGAGACCTTACCATGCCTTCAGCATTCATAAAACTGTATTAGCTTAGCACTGACAACCCTTTTCATGTTAGGCAATATAAAATATATAATTAAACTTGTTCCAAAGGTAAACATGACAGACTAAAGTTGTGAATAGCATGCACACTGGAAATTGAAGGGAATTGAAGTCTCTTACATCAACATCATGAGGAAAAGCTTACTGAATCTGCACATGGACACTAAAACTGGCAGAAAATTACTGATGACTTGATAAGTATTAAATATCCTCCAGTGGGGTTTGGCATCCTGGGCAATGAGTTCAACCTATCAACAAAAACCTTGTTTTTCCTGGTAATTTCACAGACCTTTCCAAGGATAACAAAAGTCCAAACACCAAGGCTGAAACCTAAATAACAACATAGCCACATCGTATAAATGACAGTCTCCACATAGGGTTTAGTACATGTTATTCAAAGTGCACTGATGTTATGCTGCTATACGTTTTACATTAATGCTTCTGAATATTTCACTATTTATGTTCACAAAAGTTAGGAAAAGCAATACCTTTACTAGTTATTTGGGGTTAAACCTATGGAAAGCTGAGATGCAAAAATGTAGGAATCAGAATAAAAATCTACATCAGAATAAAAAGTTGCAGGATAGCTTTTATATTTATTTTTATTTTTTTTCTTAATAAAACTCATACTTGCTACCCAAACAAAGATGTTGAGCAAGACCAGTCACAACACCGATCCCCGAGGGGCACCACTCGCTACTGGTCTCCAGATGAACATTGAGCTGTTTGGCACCGAGTGGTCCACCTATCAAATTGATGTCTCTCCAACTTAGAGACAAGGATGTCATGTGGGACAGTGTCAAACGCTTTGCACAAGTCCAGGTAGATGACATCAAGTGCTCTACCCCTGTCCATCAGTTCTGTAGCCCCATCACAGAAGGGCACCAGATTGGTCTGGCAGGATTTCCCCTTAGTGAAGCCATGCTGGCTGTCACCAAGCACCTTGTTGTTTTTCATGTGCCTCAGGATGCCTTCCATGAGAATCCGCTCCAAGATTTTGCCAGGCACAGAGGTGAGACTGACTGGTCTGTAGTTCCCCAGCTCATCTGTTTTCCCCTTGTTGAAAATGGGGGTTATATTTCCCTTTATCCAGTCATTGGGAATTTCACCTGACTGCCATTGTAGTCAGGTGTAGATGTAGCTGAGGACTGTTCATTTGTTTATTCTGCCACCTCTGCAGGGCAGGAATTAGAATCAGTCACATCTTAAACCATGAAAACTGGGCATCTGTAGCTCAGGAGCCTAAGTCCCTAGCAACCCAAATATACTGGTTTAGCTGTGCATTGCAGTAAAAGGCAAGGCCAGGAGTCTTAGAACAATTCATTAAAGTTTCTCTGGGACCACATGGAGAATGATTCCTTAATTATACAAATGTGCAGAAAGGGAGGAGGAACTGATGAATTTCAGTAATCAGGTCCATCCTTATGTTAGCTCTAATGTTTTGACTCAAGTTTCACTAAAAAATGCTGGATCCATGTGTTGTAAATATTTTGTTCAGAATATGTCATGTTCAGCAAACTTTCCACAATGTTAGGCAGAATTACAAACATACGCTTCTGGCTTTGTTGACAAGTCCCCCTTCATCCAGAGTTGTTTGTTGAGCTCAGCATTCTTGAACCAGCTCCCCTGAGCCAGAAGCACTATGTGGCTCATGTTGGAGACTTGGGCTGTGAATGGACTGGAAGCTGAAGTTCACACCTCACTTGGAACAAGAAATTGAGGGAAGAAGAGCCCTCAAACCCAGCAAGAAGGGAGAGGAGAAAATGGCAGCCACAGATCCTGGTCATCACATTGCCACCTGAACCTTTAACTCATCCTCATTTGTTTTCTCCAAGAGGCAAGTGTGAGAGTGATGATGGAAATAGTGATATCTCACTTGGAATAAGAAAGAAAAAGAAAAGAGAAATACAGGGCACAGAAAGTCAGGGTGAAAATTTGACATAATCTCTGATGATGTGCTTTTAAAACACTAAAAACAACCAGATAAAAATTGTGTCCTCCTACCCACAGTCTGAATTACAGCCTTGCCAGCTATGGCCAAACCTAAGATCCTAGTCATGTTTTTAGTGTTCAGTGTCCCTGCCCCTGGCAGGGGTGTTGGAACTAGATGATCTTAAGGTCCTTTCCAACCCTAACTGTTCTGTGATTCTATAATTCTATGTTTCAGCAGCAAAACTGATGTCAGTACAAGCTGAATTGTATTCTGTCTTGTGCTCACAACTGTGAGACTACTGCTGTAATTACCAGTGGCTATAACTTTATTGCAAGCAACAATTCAAGAAAGCATTTTGATTGCAACAAACAATTACTGCTTGAAAATATTTCACCCAACAGATGAATGATTGCTTTGCTTGGGGTGGGAGTCAGGATCCAGTCTTACGAGACACGCCAGCCTCAGCCCCCCCTGGCTTCTGCCATAGCCTGAATCAGCATGCTGCGGGAAGAGCCAACCAAGCCCTTGTGGGGATGCATCAAGATCAGCCATTCAGCATCGCCCCTGCCCTTGGCCCTGTGGATGGTTTGCATCAGCTGTGGCAGTGTGTTGTCCCAGACAGTGCCCAGAGCCAAGACAGCAGCAGCTCTCAGCACTCTCTGTTCTCTGCATCTCTGGCTGAGACGCAATGCCCTTAGGATGAGGGAAGCAGCCGTCCTTGTTTCTCAGTGGGCAATCCAGATTGGTGCAAGCCAATCATCAAGCAAACAGTGTCAGTGTTGTCAGAGCTCTTTGAAATGGCTGCTGTGTCGCTTAGAGGTCAGGCGCCCCTTTTTCAGCCCTTTCCATTCAAGGGATGTTTGGATAATCCAGCATTTATCTGACACTTTCAGACAAGTAGATAACATCTGATCTTAAGGTCCTTTCCAACCCTAACTATTCTATGATTCTATGATGCTATCCTGGGTTGCCTGTACCTTATTTGTTGAAAGCAATTTTGTAACAATAGAAAAAAATGATTTCTGATATTTAGACTTATCCTTGAATGACAAAGAAAGCATTTCAAGAGCTGTAAAATATTTCAGCTCTTATTTGCATGGGAATACAATTAAGAAAATCAAATAGCCAGCATATTTGGACTGCACAGGGGATGAGAAAAATGTCAATACAACCTGAAGAGAATCCAGGTGTCAGTGAAATTAATATCACCTGCTTTCTTTGCAGTCCCAGAGGTTGCTAGACAAAACTTAGTTTCTGCTATTGTTGTATACTGTCCCTGAATGACAGAGAGAATAATTGCCTCTTTCCTGCCTCAAAAATGTCTTTAAAAAGCACTACGGATAACTGCACCAAGATGTTCCTACATCCAATGAAAAGACTTTGAGATGCCGAGCAAAACTTATCTGATCTTTCCAAGGCACTATTTTTGAATGCAGAAGGCCATGTCCCCAAACCCAAGTGGGTTTTTGGTGAACCGAAAAGCCACTCCCATCAAGCTGCTGAAAAATTCATATAACTTAGGCTTAGTCCTCAGTATTCAGAAAATTCCTTCATTTGTATTTAAACACACCTGGCATCTATTTATCTTCCCTCCACTGTGAATAAAATATAAAGAAGGGCTTGGACTTAAGCCCATGAGTTTCTCTTGCTCTAACTGAGCATGTGGCTCAGGCATACTGGCCATACTAATGTGTGAAGTGGTGCTGTAATGTACAGATGTTAACACATTGCATGAGGAAGAAGGGGAGCTACAGCAGATTGGAAAGCACATCTTGATACTAAACCAGGAGGATAAAAAAATTACTTTGGTTGTGTGTTGGGATGGTGTAGACACATTTGGAGAAAAGGAAGTGGATGAATGTTTTTTTGATAGCATGCATAAACTATGAAACTAGAATTTGTGAGGAAATAAAATATAGGTGGCTAAACACTCCCTTTCTCACCTCAGCTTTACTTCTAGATGGAGACATTTTTGAGTAACTGATTTAATCAAGAGAAACTCCTTCCTTTTATTTGTCTTTCTCACTACCTTTGGACTTGCTGTACATTTCTGTACTTCAGAACTCCAATGTCTTTTTCTGTTCTGGGAGTAACTTTGTTTTCCTACATGTACTGCATCCCTTCTGTCTTTTCTCCTCTGAATTCTGAATTTCCACAGGCGACTGGATAAAGGCATAAATCTCTCTTCCTTTCTGTGAGCAACATTACACATTTTATACGTGAAGTTTGTGGCACAAAACTGATGTTGGTCAGTGAGCATAAGAAAGAGGAAGCAATGTTCTCTTGTGTGAGCCAAGAAAGGCTTCCAAAAATGATTTTATCCAAGTTCACATCTCTGGCAAACAGTGAGATACAGCTCCACATTGAAAGCCTTCCCAGGCTGGTGGCTAATATACTTACAGGACTCTCATCTGAAGGTGATCATGAGGGGAAGACTTATTCCAGTGAGCTTTTTAAATGTGTAACCTTGTGGAGCTGTTGTTACCTAAGACACAGCCTTATCAAGCAGTAAGGAGACATAGACTGCTTCAGTATCAGATCTAATGACATTTCAAGGAGATTAGTGTATGCTTTAAAAAACTGAAGGGAAATTTCCTTGCCAGAATACAAAATGCATTTCCCTCTCCTTATTTTTAATTCACATATATTACTAAATTTTATGTTGCAAACAAGACTGAGAGACAGTTTTTTACAAGCTGTAAAGGTTGGGACTATAATTATGACTATTAAAAATGCAGCTCAATATACTGTACAGATAAGCCAGGAATAGGCCTTTTAAAATGTGTTTTTGATACAAAGCTAAACAAGACAAGATCCAGCCATCATGTGAATAGTAAGTTAAGTGGTGGCTACAGAGCCATGAAGCTATTGTGATGGATGCCCTGTTATCAGGAGTGAATATTATATCAGCTGTGCTCATGAAGTCCAAGGGGTGTTCAATGTCCAAACAGTGCCTGATGAATTTGTGCCTGGCTGAGGAATATGGGTTAGATCTCCTGAGGAACATTGTTTGGCACTGAATTTGAGGGGTTGTTTTGTGTGTATATTGACTTTGGTCCTTATAAAGACATAAAATGCAAGTCTAAAGCCAAATGAATGGTTTGCAAAATGTAGCAGCTCATGTAATACAAACAAAGCAGTTGGCTTGACTAAAAAGACAAGTACTTTTCGTTAAAACAATCAGAGCTGATTAGAAAACCATTGACTTATCCTACAGGAGTTTTCCAGGTACCACCTCATCCTGTTTTTCCATCCCGAGGGCAAAGTAAGATTTTCAGAGGGTAAATTCTTGCACAAGTGCAGACTGATGCTTTGCCTGAGGCATGGAGGTCTGCATGCCCTGGTGAGCCACTCAAAGCACAGGGCCCAAAGGTCAACCTGGCCTACATATACTGTGTGCAGGCTTAATTATCCCAAACTTCACTATTGCATTGGGCTGTTCCCATTCTCGGTGTTTTTGAAATGAGTCTTCGGAATGGTCCATTGAGGCACTTGGAACAAGTTCCCTCCTAGCTGACTCACAGCAGCTCTTTTTCTAACTGATCTACTTTGGGTAAACCCTCAGGTGCTTATTGAAGCAGAGATATAAGTTGGGATCTGCCACATCTCAAACAAGAGCCCAAGTGGTTGAAGAGTTGATGATTTACAACTAGTTGACCATCATAAACTGGCCAGCCTGGTGTGGTGACCTTGTCCTTTCAATGTGGGCTTTGGAGGCTTCTGGATTGCCTATCTGGGATGTGAGCCTGTATGAGCTTACTCCACACCCTCAGTACTGTGCTTTGGGGATATGCGGGGCTAAGTCTCTTTTTATCTTCTTCTCTGGTCTCCTTGATATGAGAAGGCTTTGCTGGCTGATTGCTGATTGCCCTGGGAGGCAGGACTGGGGGTGCAATTGCAAATCCATGTTATTGCTGTTTCAGCTTTTGCAGTTAGAAATTTTTTTCTCAGTGAAAGCTTCATATTTGACATTTTCTGTAAAATACCCCAGCAGTTTCATGGATAAATGATATTTTACAGTAGTTAAGTGACCTAGCTCATATATTACAGCAATATAGCATTCCTTACTGGGAAAGGAGTAATTTATATATACAAATCTTTCTATAGGCAGAGCCTTGCCTGACAGACACTCTTCCACTTACATAAATTCAACCAAAAAACTTTTTGTCTTCACTCTCTTTCACCCTAAAAATTTTTCCCCTCATCAATGGAAGTTATATGAAAAATAAGCTTTTGAGCTCTTTGGAAAAACCCTGTCTCATCTCCCCTTGCCCGTATAGAGACTGGCACAATGAGAACCTGCTCCTTGAGGTGTTTTGAAGTAGTTTGTGCTCTGAGCGTTTGAATTCTTGAATTGTGTTTATTAGTCACAAAGAAGAGAGGCTGTGGGATACAAGTGTTGGAGTAATTTGTCCCTAAAGCAACCAAGTTGGTATTCTGCAAGAGCACAGAGATCTACGCAAATAGAACATGAGCCCTGTAGTCTAGCAGACTGGTGAACAAAGGACTAATGGAGCACTTATACATTTAGCAGCAGTAACTACAACAACTAGTTCATAACTTTTTCAGATTAAAAAAAGAAAGTATTGTGTGACTCTTCTGTACCTGCATGGGAGGAAAATAAAACTCTGAAAACTGACCACTCTTAGTAATTTCTCTGCCAAGGACTTAATTTCCTTACCTGCTTGGATAGGACAAGGTCTGCATCACCAGCTAGATGTTAGGACGGGACAAAACCAGGACTATGTTTTTTATTTCTAGATTTAGTAATTCAGGTCTTTAGAAAGCAGCTGAATTACACCAATGATTCCTGGATCAGGGGGCAAATACCAGCCTCAGTTCAAATGTCAGCTCTGTCCCTGGGTTCAATCTGACTGAAACAGTCCTCATACTCACTCATGTCTGGCATTTATTTCTTCAGCTCAGCAGATGAAAGTTTTTGTTGACAACATATGCACAGCCACAACCCATTTACCTGTGAGGTCATCATTGGGCCAGGAGCCGAGCTGGCAGGCTTTGCATGTGTATTCATCATATACATATTCATTCTCTTTACAAGGAGTGCAGGTCCAACAGCAACTCACTTCTCCTTTACGGATCACCTGAGACAAAAATTGACATTTGGTTTAACAACATAAATGTACATTCGTGCTGCCCCCGTTGGCAATGTAATTTTTTTAATCCCTTTTTCTTTAATAGAGTTTTTTTTAGAAGTTTAGTTTAAAGGAACTTTATTTTAATGATATTTTTGCTTGTACAAAATGACACAAGTTCTCAGTTCTCCCACCATGTGTGCACCAGAATAAAGATACCATCAATGCCACAGAAGTATAAGTGGAGGTACAGACTGGCAATAAGATGCTTTTTCCTTCTTAGAATTAACAAAACTCAAAATTTCATAGATGGCAGTGTGCCTACAGAAGCCAGGGTGTGATAGGCAAGGCATATCCAAGTTCACTCCAATGTGGTCCATGCAAGGAATCACTTCAGCAGCATTATTTCCCTAAGGGCTCATTACCCTAAGACTTTTTGGTGCTAGTTTTCCACCCAGATGTGAGTAATTTGTTAAAACTGAATTTTTTCCGACATAAAAACCAAACATGCCTTTTCCAGGATTATTTAATTACTGCAATTCTAATTCATATTTAAGAGTGAAAATGTTATCTTTATCAATTTTAACATTTGACCTGATTTCTCATTTTATAATTTACTGCTAAATGTTATTGCGTGCTCATAACTGAGATGCAGGTTTTTCAAGATCCTTATTCATCGTCTCTGGGCACTGAAAACATCTGTGCTTCTTGTCAATATGTCTTTCTTTCAAAATAAAGTATTCCCAGCTTCTCTGCTCTTCCCAAATATTTTCTAAACGAATACTCCCAATTAGAGCATAAGTAGGTTGACTTATGTATCTTTTGCAATGATGAATTTAGCAGGTGGCTTCAAAAACCAATGTCTTTATTGCAATCTTAATAAATGAAATGTAAAGGAGTGTAATCAAAAATAACTAGACTGCTCTTTGCAACGCTGCAGTGAAAAAAAAGTCAATTAAATAGTTTTCATCAGCAAAATGGTGATTTAAAACTTCTTTTTTTTGTTTTGTTTTTAGAATTGTAAAGTATGAAAAGAAGAAAAAGACACACTGGACTCTAAACTGACATAGAGTCCATGGTAGCATAAGGAATTTGCTCTGCAAGTGTTGAGACTAGATCTACTTGCAAAAAAGAATATCTGTCCTCTAGAAGTATTCACATATCAGAATTTCTTTCATTTTGAACTAGAATAAAAAGCTGAACAAACTACAAAACTTCTTATGTCGGGGAAAATCAATTCTTGGAAATCTTGCGCTAAGTTTTAGACACATATCCTGGTAATCATGATGCATTATAAAAATCCACAGTTTTATGATGTATAAAATATTCAGGAAAATTAAATGGCAAAATAGAAACCATATGCTATTATCAAGCCAAGTAAACATTCTATCAAAACAATTCACTTACACTTCCCTGTTAAACTTTTCACTATATCAATAACTTCTATAAAATATTGGAATTTGACAAATCTGGCAGAAAGCTGGTACACTGATAATTTCTTACCCATTATAACTGTGGGTTAATCCAGAGTATTATGTATCCTTCTATGGAATCAAAATAATTGGTCTCTACTACTCAGAATCAGGTCAGACATTTTGGCATGAAATTGCTCAGACATCTATTTCTTCATCTTTTTTATTTCTTGAATAATTGTTTGTTGTAGCACTTAACTAAACCCAATCTCTTCTGTCCTTGTAACAAAAATAATTCCTTTAAATAAAAACTTATTTTCCCTTCCTCTCTCATCTGGGCAATCCTTTGAACCTGTATACATTTAAATAAACATATGCCCACACTATTTCAAATGTTTGGAGTTGCTTTTGTATGGATTTTATCAAATCTTTGTTATTGACATGCATCTTAAATGTTTTCAAAGCCTACAGGAGGATGAGGTGACTCCTGATCTGGAATAGTAAATCATTTCCATTGACAACAAATAAGTTCAGAAATGTCATATAACTGCATATGCCTACACTGAAGACATTTGGTCTGATGAAACGTGCGTACTGACTCTGTCAAAGACCAGTTAGTGAGTAAAACATGGTGACTGTGTCCTGAAACTCTGGAAAACTCAGTCTGAAGAGATTCACTTTATGTTGCAGAGTATTATCAGCCTCCCATCAGACTTTCATTGCGGCTGCTTGCCAGTTTTTGCAAGCATGCCATGTTACCCCAGGAGAAAAGTGATCCAGCTTCCAGTGAAACATGTCAAAAATTACAGCTGCTTTTTTTCAGTCTGAGCCACTCTGTTGTCCATGCTCATCCCCTCATTCCACAGGCTTTTATATAAATGACCACAAGGTAAGCTAAGGACTTGCAGTATGTTAACTGTTTTGCAGTGTCATGTTGAAGGATGATAGAGTATAATTAATATATGACAGATTCATTTACCCTCCTTACTTACTGCAACATGAAAGGGAAAAAGGAAAAAACAAAAACCTGGGAAATAAAGCAGCAGTAAAACATATGATTAAAAAAGTGTTACCTACATTTTCTGAAGCTCTATGCAATGGTAGTTGTTGATGTTCTCTGATGATGCCACAAATTTGGTCTGAGTAATAATGTTCCAGTCTAGGTGTCTATGTCTAGCACTGGAATAATAGCAATTATTATTTATAATTTACCTGCAATTGTACTGACAATTCCCACTCAGGGATTTGCAATCCATTGAATCAGATGCTGTAAAAATGTGCAACAAAAAGTGTACAAGCAATGCCTCTCCTAAATCATTTGGAAAATAAGTAAATAAAGTCAGTAATTCACAGATACAGGAGTACAAGAAAATGGCAACTTATGAAAATTGTGAGATTACTATGATACAAGTAAGTACTAAGTGCATAGGTCTGTACATTTTAGTTAAGATGTGGGGTATTGCCTCCATGGGAGAGTTAGGAAAAACTTGCATTCTGCATGACTGAAGTAAATGGAGAAAATATTTACCTTTATCTGACCTTTTTCACAGGGTTCACTGCACACAGACCTGATGATGTTGTTTTTCTCTGACCATATTTCGTCATCGTCCATTTTTAGCTCACCATTGTCCCAGCTGCCAACATTGATGTAATCAAAGTAGTCCTTCCCCATTTTCTTAAAATTCATAATTTCATATCTTTGGAAACAGAAAGGGGAGACATAGCTAAGTTGAAGAGAACATCCTGAAATGTTTCAAATTAAAGGAACACTATACAGTCAATATCAAGTTTATTGAAATGAAGAAGACAAAATTTCAAGCATTATGCTTGCCCTTAAGTCTGTCCCAATAATTTTTATGATATAATATTTCTTTTCCTTTGTATTTTGATTTGTTTTCTTCTATTTAAACACTTTGGGGTTCAGCGACTGAGCTTCTGAGAATGATTGCGCTTATTTAAGTAAAACAATGAAATGAGCCAGGCAGGATTCATCCTGTGTAACTTTCAGCACTGAAGCCAACTGCATAGGGAAGCCTAGCTGTCCGAGGATCCCTCTATGGAAGGTGCAGAGAAATCTAAACCTGTAATGGCAATTCCCTATGCTAAGTGCTCCTCACTGTGCAGGTGCTTATTCACCTTCTGAGAGAGTGTGCTGGGTTCAGCAGTAGCAGTCATTTTTCTCCTTCTTGGTAGCTGGTGCAGAGCTGTGGTTTTGACTTTCAGCCTGGGAACAATGCTGATAACACCGATGGTTTTAGTTGCTGCTCAGTAATACTTACTCTGACCAAAGACTTTCTGAGTCTCATGCTCTGCCAGGGAGGAGGGGAAGCCGGGAGGAAGCAGAAACAGGACACCTGACCCAAACTGACCAAAGAGGTATTCCATGCCGCAGCACGTCATGCCCACTATATAAACTGGGGGCAGTTACCCGGAAGGGTTAGATCACTGCTCAGGTCGGGCTGGGTATCAGTTGGCGGGTGGTGAGCGTTTGTATCCTCTTCCCTTGTTATCTCCCTTATCATTATTATTATTGGTGGTAGCAGCAGTGATTTGTGTTATACCTTAGTTACTGGGCTGTTCTTATCTCAACCTGTGGGAGTTACATTCTTTCGATTCTCCTCTCCATCCCTGTGGGAGCAGGGAGGAAAAGGAGGGGGGAGTGAGCGAACAGCTGTGTGGTACTGAGTTACCAGCTGGGCTTAAACCATGACAGAGAGGAAGCCTGAAGACAGTTGAACTTGTAAAGTGAGGTTGAATCAACCTGGGCTTGTGGGATCAAAAAAAAACTTCCCCTGCTGTAAGAACCCAAGATGCAATTTGGTGTGGCACCAGAAAGGAATCAGGCATCATTTGTCAGGCACAGCCTCCAGGAACATGGGTCTTGATTGAGGCTTCAGGGAGATCTTATCAAGAAGAAATTTGTTGTCCAGGCATTTGAAAAATGATGTTGAGGTTTGCTTTTTTTTTCTTTTTCTTTTGCAACATTGCAGCAGCAAATGTTATTGTCTCCCATCCACACAATCCCCTTCATTTTTATATGATTCCTTGGTGAGCAGAACACATTTAGTTCATTGTACAGTATGGTATGGAAGAAAAAGTGTATTCATGCCTCAGTCCTAGGCTGCTTTTGGGTCAGATAACCTCTTTATCTGCGAGCAGAAGTGTTAGGAGCAGAGCTAGAACTGATAAGAGTTTTTAGGTTCATGTTCTTCTTCCTCCTACTTTCTATTTAGCACCCACAGAGTCTTACAGGAAGTTCATGGAGCAGTTTAGGACTCAGTAGCCTCCTACATGTATGCTGAACACCAGGCTACCTTTCTGCCTTACAGGTCAGTTCATTTAGCACTTACTTGTAAGGCATGTTTGGAAAGTTGGGCAACTCCTGAAGTGATGTTGCGCTTTTCTTTACTTCCTCTTTAGTGGGTTTTGCAATAATCTGATTAAGCAACATGAAATTCACCAATGGGAAAAATCAATCAGTATAGACTGAGAAGATTAACACTCATAGGTTTGGAAAACCTGCCTGGTTCATGAGGAGACAACTTTTTCCTGGCAGCAGGCACAAAATTAGTCCCCAAGGCAAAGCAGGGGTTGGATTAAGCGTGATATTGCCAAAGCTTAATTAATGAAGTCCGAAGTAGAGATAAAAGAACCAGCTCATTAAATAGAACAGTCTTTTAACTAAGATATCCAAGTATCTCTCTTAAGGTTTGAGGAAACACTTTTAAGACTGACAAGCAGTAGTCAAGCTATATAAAGCATCAATATTTTTCCCATGCTGACATAAAATATTTGCAGTAAACCTATTCTACAATATTCTCCATCCATGGATCCCAGGACGCTTTGCATCAGGAAACAAACTCTAACTGTCACAATGGGGAAACTGTGACAGGTATTGAATGCCAAAATCACACACAGGTCTGGATCAGGACTGCAAGAAATCTGTGAAAGAAAATGAAAGTGGAGTGTGACTGAATGGGCAATAATGATATTACCAATACCAAATGATTCTTGAGTTTTTTCAAAAGAAGAAGAAATCATCAATAACAATTTATGATACTCCTGGAGTTTGGAATATTTCAATTTCCATCCTGTATAAAGAAGGAAATGACCACAGCTTTGAGAATGACCCTATCAGAGTTGGAGATGTGAATGCCAGACTGATACAAATGAATTGAACCCAAATAACACACACACAAATATGAATTAACAGGCTTTTACACGTAGTTATAAACTCAGGGTTTTTGTTTGAGGTTCACAAACACAGTAACAGTCTGTTCAAGGATCAAACAGGCTAACAAAGTTAGCCCAGAAGCCACTGTGGAGTCTATTCAACATTATCATGTCACTGTAACACTCCTCTGAGTATTGTTTTGTTATAGCTGTTGATTCAGAGATTCATGGGCAGATAAATGAAAGTACTGCTAGTGCTTAACAGGCCACAGGACCTAAAACAATTATCTCTCCAGTAGTAGTACCATACATACGTCCCAAGGGTAATACTGGAAAGAAACCTAACAAATTAAATAACTTACTGTCTAAATATGTTTATTGTCTCTTCTCTGTGCGGAACAGCATCAGTGGACTAATAGTAATAGCCAGACTCAGTAAGTCCATTTCTATAGTGGAGATTCATGAGTCACTGGATTCCTGGAGCTTCCTTGAGGTACCACTGGGGCAGTTTGTCACTTTAGGATAGGAGGGAGCAGATGGTGCAATATCACATTTCCAGCAGTGCCCTAGTCACAGTGTAAAGCACTTGTTTCAAAACTGAAGTGCCATGAAGTTGCTGAGAAACCATATTCTATTGGTAGCACAGCCATATCATCAGTATTTTGTTTTTCTTGCCTTCTCTTTGTTTCTCGATTCCTTCTTTGGAGTTTCAATAGTATTTATAGATAGTTGTGAGTCTTTCTGAGAAATCATGGTTGTCTCCTATTCTCATTTGGTTTTTTCATGTCTTTTTTCTCACATAAAACAATCCCTTCTCTAGACTGTCTATCTGTCTGCTTAAAGATCAACATACACATAAAGAACGTTGGGATAGGGCCAGGATTCAAAGCATCTTGTGGGATTAATCATCTGTTGTATAATATCAACCCCTTTTTGCTATACATCAAAATCCTGAGTTATCTAGGTCAGAAAGGCTTTTATGTTCTGACTTCCTGCTTAACACTACCACCAGAGTACAGCTGTGAGGGTTTAAATTTCTGCTTTACAAAGTGGAAATGCAGCTATCAACACAAGTGAACAGGGCAGATGAGTTGTTCCAGTACGATTGCACCATCACTCAGCTGTTGCAAATAACATTTGAAAGTGTTCGAAAGACTATGAACTACTCAAAACCCGGGTGTTTAGAGATGGAGCTTCTTATAAAGGCTTAACATGAAAAAGTACATTTAAATTCAGCATTGGCTAATTTAAGCACATGGACTGGATTTAATGATATGACTATTATAGAAGAGAGAATAAAGAACTCTGTTTCTAAAGCAAACACACAGGGACAACTTTGTCACCACACACAGTTTGAGTAGACAGAGCACTACTGTATTTCACACAACTCCAGTGAGGCTGGACTTTCTTAAAGTTGAAATACCCCAAAGTGGCCAATCAACATGGTGTCCCCATGCTCTTCAGTGAAATGCTATTGTCCTACTATGACTGAGCAAATGACTGCACATGATGTAATTCCTTCATCATCATTCTTCGAATTGACTTTAAAAAGACCCAAGACATTCAATTAAATTCGTTGCAACAAATGGAATTAAATCATGACTGTTAAGCATGCCAACATGAAGAAAAAGTAAAGCTAAAGATTTTTTTCAACATTTAGATATTGTCATCGGTGTCGTCACGCCACATATCATTTATTTGCGGCAGTTTTCAGTGTTTCTGCAAGAAATGAGTGAAACAGATAGGAATAAGGTAGGATGCAGCCCACTGCATCTGAGCACCATTAAAACCAAATGGGAATCCTTTAAAAGAAGTCTGGAACAAGTATTTTTAGAAATAATTTGGTCAGAAAAATCCAGACCTAGCACTTTTCTTCAGAAATCAGCTACTTGTAAAAATAGAAAAGTTTAGCGGAATCAGCCTTGTTCACCAAAACAGTGCTGAAAATAAATTTCCATCTGAAATTTTCCTGGGTTTCTGCCAGTTTGTGTCTGAATTCTCCGACCAGCCCACAGTGCATTTCGTTAGTCTGAGTCTGAAAAGTTTGAGAATCTGTGTCTCCAGAGACACAAACACACTGCTTTGTACGTGGCTGTCCTGCTCTCTTTGGGGTAGAATGCTGACTTTACAGGTTTTCGAATAAAAAATAAGGAAAAAAAATCAGTTCTGAAATTGCAAAAATTTTGGAAACATCAAAATATTCTAACCAGTAGATTTGTCTTTTCCTCAGAAGTTAATGCTTTCCTTTCAGTTCACATTAGTGGGAGAAGACAAAATTTAAATGAGTGCAGAGGATGAACAATTTTGCCTCTAGTCATCTGTTTATATGGTGCCATCACAAAGGTGTTTAAAAACTTCCCAATAACATAGACGAAAAAGGCTGTCTCAATGAAACTGGAAGAAAAGCAGTGAATGAGGCAGTGATCTAATTGGAATATAGGGAAAAAAATATACCTTGACCGCTATCACACTTGCTGTTCATTTTCTGAGATTTCAATAGGCAGAAACCCAGAAAGAAACCCTCATTACTCCTTTAAGTGTACATTTGTATGGATACTGCATATATGTCATAGAAAAAGAAAAACTTGCCGTGTATGTACGTTATCAGCAAAAGAAGCTTTATTTAAATTCAATTTGGTTTATAGGAGCACAGTATGAATTAATAGCAGTCTGTTATGTAAATGGAAATGCTTTATTTGTGAGACATGGAAGCAGATTTTCAATAATTGTGATGGGAAAAAAATTCCCAGACAAATCAATACAAAATTTCTGATATTGTTTTACCTTTCTGAACCAAAGAACGCTGTCTGATTGCTTATTGCTCAATCAAACACATATATTTAAACACTTAAAGTGAGAGAGAGTGCAATGCTGTGGTGGTTGTCATGGTCTGTAAACATGAAGTTGAAAGACTGATGGTTTGTAGTGAGAAATAATACCTATAAATGGTAGAGACGAAAATGCAGATTCATGTAGGAAGATTGTATGGCTCCAAGTTCATGTCTTTAACATGAAACATCATTAAAAAAATGCGCATTAAAAAAAAATTTATTTTGGAAAAAATCAGTACAGAATATCATGAAATGTGAAAATAAAAGTATGAAATCTTAGCTCTGATGTCAAGTCTGCATCCATCTACTATGTATATAGTTAGCATATCTGGTATTAAACATTCTGACAATCTCAACATTACCTTCCTGGTGAGTCACCATTCTCATCAAACAATATCATGTCCCCAGAGACTCCAGTAAAGTTAGTCTTCATGAGAGATTCCAGGAGCTTCCGACCATCGATGGGCTTCATGGCATCACAGAGGCCCACGTAGCCTGGACACAGTGACATCTGCATGTTGTGGAGCCCATAAGCCATTGAGTATATTGCATTGATTACAAAGCCCATCTTAGAGTCCTGAACGTGCTGTGTCCTCAGAGTCATCTGGCCTATGGGGAACATCACAAACTGGGTGGTTAGTGCATGGGGTTGAAATACAATGATGTTTTCAGACATCTGTCAGTGGGTTGGTTATTACTGGTGGAAAAAGTCCTGTTAAGTGTCTTAAGCAGCTCATAGTAGATGCTCTTACTGGTGCACACAATGACTATGTTAAAAAACAAAAAAAGAAAGGCTTGAAAGAAGAGGTTCCACTTAAATATTTTACTACCCAGCTGATGCCTTTCTCTGTGCAGCTTCACACGGGTTGTTTTTCAACTATTTCTTTTCCATGTGTTATTTTTTTAAAGCACACATCATGAACAGTATAAAATATTTTGGGAAATCCAGAAATTTCCCCCTGCCTACAAAAATCTCTCCAAATTCTTAGAAATCCTTTGCTGAAATGTCAATGCTAACATGGGGTCTATTCTGTAGTGACTTTGCAGCCAACACTTCTGTTTCAGAGACATGGTAAGCAATCCTTTGTAGACAAAATAATTGCTTCACTGTACCAAAAGTTCCTGTGCTAACAGCTCTCCTACTTCTGTATTTCTTGCTCCTCTCTATTTACAAAGTGAAGATAATGGTGCAGTGCAGAAAAACGTATTAAAATGTCTGTGAAGGGTTTGATGATGTGGTTTAGGCAATGACTCTTTAACTGGAGTTGGTAAACCTTACTTTGTTTGGCTTTTAAAACGTAATGTCTGGATTTCTATTTAAGCTTCTGTGAAATGCACAATAAAAATTCATTCAGCAACACCCTGAAGGCCTTTTTTTTATAACCCAGTGTTATTAATGACAGAGATTTACTCTGTTGGCAGCACCAGTCTAGCTAAGGAAGAGAAAGCTGGAGGTTTTCTGCCTCATATGTCATCTGCAAAGCTGCCAGCTGCACTACAGCCACCAGCTCTTTAATACTGGGAAAGTCGGAAGAGTCAGAGATAAAGCAATTGCATCAGTGGTGCTGGGTATTTGTCAAACACCTGGAAAGACTTGGCTCTGGAAGGAGGACAAACAAAGAGCTCTACTAGAACATTTACTGTCCTTTTATCAGTCAAGCAGCAATCCCTAGGAGCTAGAGAGGAGGATGGAGCTTACACCTGCCCATGTGAGCTACAGGAGCAGCACAATGTGAGAAGTAATTTGTGCCATGAAAAGACTGATGTGCAGACAATTTTTTCCTTGAAAGAAATGAAGACTAATATATGACTCTGAGGATGGCACTTGTCTAGCTTAACAATGTGCATCCAGAAGACGCATACAATCTGATGTCTAGGCACCTTTTTTGTGGAGATGAGTAAGAATCTCCAGCTGGTGATTGATCCCATCATAAAACAAGTATATCTACAAGCTCACATTTTCAGTAATGAACATCATCATGCTGTTCTAATCACTAAAACACATTGGAGTACTGAAAACATCAGGAAGGTCAGCAAAGATACAGAGTTTGAACTGAAAATCATTGTGTAGAGGTCAGTAAGTGAATAAGGGGACTGAGAGTTCCCTTTTCCCCTTGTTTCATGCGAGAGCTGGCACTCAGTGTCCCAGCCAACCTCAGCAGCAGCGATTAACATTTTGGATAGTTAAATGACAGCAGCTTGAAATATTTGAAATGGAAAAAAACATTAGAAACAGCACACAGTGTTGCTCATTTGTTCTGTTCTACCAAGGTATTGCTTTTTCCTAATTAAAAATAATAGGCATAAAAACTGCAACAGTGCAGTACATGTAAAACCCATATTAATTGAAATTAAGTGGAAAATTGAACAACCCTACTACATTGCAATACACAAAACTTGGTTTAACCAATTATTCATCCTCACAATTAACAGCGCACAAACCACACAGTTAATTATAGTAGCCACTAGAATGAATCAGATTTGCATCAGCAGTAGTATTTATTATGAAAGAGTATTCCAGCTTCCTCATTGCATATGATTGCTTAAAAACGTAGTAGCTTAATTCTTTCAGAACACTCTCCACTGGGCTTTGTGCTTCAATTTTACAGCAGTATTATTCTGACTTCCTTTAAACATTGAGCTTCATTCAGTTTACCTGATCATTTGTAATGGGGCTGCTTAGCTCTTCATAGAAGCTGCTGGCAATTGCCAATGGTTGTGAGGGAATTAGCTGTTATGAGAATTTTAATATACTTCCTGCAGCTGGAGGAAACATTTCCCTGAGATGTTAACTGCCTCACTTTGCTATACAGGGGCAAATCTAACCTGACAAGCCTGACTGCCAGTTTGCAGTACTTCAAGAATCTTGTGGTTAAGGAGAACATCTCAAAAGCTGAGACAAAAGGAAATTTTTTGCTCTACAATTTACAATAATGTGGTCTTTAAAAATGCCAGTATTAAAAAGTGGTTAAATCTGAAAGTGGCTTTCAATCCATTTCACAAAGTACTTAGGTACATTAGACTTGACGCATATAAATAATGCTGTTTACCTCAATGATCCTATGAGTGGTTTTGAGGGAAAGCTGAACACTCAAGATAAAAAGTTGTCTCTCAGCCCAAAAAAAAGAGTAGAAATATTTTAAATCTATTTCTGCAACAAGTATTATTTAGGCAGCTTCATTAAACACATTGTCCATTTAAATGTCAGGGTCTGTTTTTCTTGCTCTAACTGAAACACATATACTCAAATTTATACCAAAGTGTGCCTTCAGTCAAGAACCTTTCCTGACACAAGATCATCATGAGATGGAAGGATGGTATGGATAAATTTAATGATGATAACTTCAGTAATGTTCAATAGAATTGACTTTACAGATTAAACTCTTAGTAATGAATAGTGAAAAAATGCAATAGAACTTGAGGAGTTCCTACACAGTTCCTGGGCAGTGAATAAACATCCACAGACTGTAACCCATATGCTTATTTATAATATTCAAAGTAGAACTCTTTTGTATTAGAGCAAAAAATCCCATATCTATATGAGATCTGCTTTTCTCCATCTTGACCATTCCCATATGAGAAAAATTTGCAAAGAAGGAAATGCAAATGTCTTGCTTTCCTGTGGGCTGGGAAAAGCCCGCATGCTGCTGGCTTAAATCTTGGCTGGTTTAATCTCGGCGTGTAGGGATAAGCAGGATGTGGAAGCATAGAATAGTTAGGGTTGGAAAGGACCTTAAGATCATCTAGTTCCAACCCTCATGCCATAGGCAGGGACACCTCACACTAAACCATGCCACCCAAGGCTATGTCCAACCTGGCCTTGAACACTGCCAGTGATGGAACATTCACAACTTCCCTGGGTAACCCATTCCAGTGCCTCACCACCCTTACAGTAAAGAATTTCTTCCTCATATCCAGTCTAAACTTCCCCTGTTTAAGTTTGAACCCATTACCCCCTGTCCTCTCACTACAGTTCCTCATGAAGAGTCCCTCCCCAGCATCCTTATAGGCCCCCTTCAGATATTGGAAGGCTGCTATGAGATCTCCATGCAGCCTTCTCTTCTTCAGGCTGAACAGCCCCAACTTTCTCTGCCTATCTTCATACAGGAGGTGCTCCAGTCCCCTGATCATCCTCGCGGCCTCCTCTGGACTTGTTCCAACAGCTCCATGTCCTTTTTATGTTGAGGACACCAGAACTGCATACAGTACTCCAAGTGAGGGCCCAGGAGAGCAGAGTAGAGGGGCAGGATCACCTCCCTCGACCTGCTGGTCACGCTTCTTTGGATGCAGCACAGGATACAGTTGGCTTTCTGGGCTGCAAGTGCACACTGCCGGCTCATGTTCATTTTTTCATCCACCAACACCCCCAGGTGTTTCTGCACAAGGCTGCTCTGAACCTCTTCTCTGCCCAACCTTCAGCTGAGCCTGGGATTGCTCCCACCCAGGTGTAGGAATTTTCGAATTTTCGTCAGCAGCTCCTTATCCATCCAAGGAGGTCTCCTGGCCCTCCTGCTGCACTTCCTTCTAGTTGGGATGCAACACTCCTGAGCTTGCAGCATGTGATCCTTGAATGTCAACCAACAGTCTTGGGCCCCCCTGCCTTCTAGGGCTAAATCCCATGGAATCTTACTGAGCAGGTTCCTGAAGAGGCCAAAGTCTGCTCTCTTGAAGTCCAGGACATATTCATATGAATGTGCTAGTCCAGTTTAGGTGTGGGCTTTCAAAACCAATCCCCAAATTGTTCCTACACACTGTGCTTTGGTTGGGAGTGGGTGGCATAGTTTGGGAGCAATACAATGAATTTCTTTTGAAAAAAAAACAAATGAAGTTCCCCGGGAAAGCACCCAATGAACCACAGCTGCAAGTGGATGCTCTAACCTTAGTCCCAGGATACAGCCAGTTTAGAATTACCTACCTTGAGCTGTGAATCTTTTTTGGCCCACAGAGTTTGCAGACAGGCTCAGCATCGCACCCAGAGTGCTGCAGACAGCAGGAACTGGGGATACCAAGGTGACCATGTATGTGTGTCAGGTACAAAGCTGCGTTTTGCAGGTCTTCATTCTTACTGCAATTCTGACAGCCTTAAGCACCTTTTCTGTGGTAGGACTGAACAATTTTTTCAGGGTTGAATAGTTAATATTATTCACAAACATTGTTTGGAATAATATGAACTATTTATGAATCTGTGCTGAACTTAGTCTTTATGTCTAAATGAATGTAGGAAGCTATCTGTCCTGCAGTACCTCAGAACCAACAAGTATTAACACAGTATCATGGCAATTACTACAGAAATAGAAACAAAATTCTGCCCACTGCAATGTACAAGGCAATGGAAGAATACAGCATGAAACAAAACAGACCTAATGAGGGAAGTGGGACAGTACTTGCAATCATAAATAATCAAACATTGCAGAATTCTCTAAGAAATGAGGGAATTGCAGGGGTTAGAGCACATGCACAGATCTCTCAATTCTGTTCTGTTTATTCTCTCACACTTCTTGTCCAAGTTTTTTCTCTCACACTTCTTGTCCAAGTAATTTTGGTAAGTAAATAAGGGCTTATCCTATTATTTTCTAAGATGTGAGATCATGGGACATCCTGGATTTGAAGTCATAGTCATTTCTGTCTGTGAAATATTACACAGAAAAATCTTCTCCCTTCTGTGCCGATTCTGATCCATCCAGTCATCCATCCGTTTGTTGTCTATTAATACTTCCTTTCTACTCCTTTTTATCTATAATCTTTTTTAGACTAAATATTCCTCAGGAAGAGGATTACTTCTTATTATCTTCCTGGTTTTCCTCTGCTTAATGCAATGGGCTTGTTATTAGCTATTGCACTCTCTGAAATTAAAGTAAAATTATCCTGGATTTCATGGGGAATATAAGTATGTAAATATTTATTCTGATCATTTAGGTATCTAAATATACAGGATTCAGGTGAGCCTTTGCAATATGTTTAAATGCATTAAATATCAGCTTAGGAATTTGCTGCCACTGGAGCAGATGGTTAATAACTATGCTTTTTCCTGGTCAAATATATAGTCTGGATATGTCTGGGTTTAAGTTGTTGGATCGTAGAATCACAGAACACCAGGTTGAAAGGGACCTCAGAGATTATCTGGGCCAAATTTTCTTGGCAAAGCATCACCTAGACTGGATGTCTGAGCACCCCGTACATCTGGACCTTACAAGTGTCCAATGCTGGGGAATCCACCACTTCGCTGGGGAGATTATTCCAACGGCTGATTGTTCTCATTGTGAAAAATGTTCCTTTTGTGCCCAATCAGAATCTCCCCAGGAAGAGCTTGTGCCCATCACCCCTCCTCTTTTCCAAGCAACTCCTTGTAAAAAGAGAGTCTCCATCTTCTTTGTAACCACCCTTTAACTACTAGAACATGGTGTTAAGGTCTCCCCTGAGCCTTCTTTTCTCAAGGCTGAACAAAGCCAGATCTCTTAGCCTTTCTTCATAAGACTTCCCTGTCCTCTGATCAACCTTGTGGCTCTTCTCTGGACCCTCTCCAGAGGGATGCAGATGCCTTATCTGTATGTTCCCAGATTTATTATAGGGCTGTAATTCTAACAAAGCCTGAGAACGGCATAAATTCAGAGCATTGCAACATGCCCCTTTTCTGCCCATGCTTCTGGGAGTGACCCACTTTAGGACACTCCAGCAATAATACAGCAGAGGGCTATGTGGGCTATGCCAGGTGATCACACACAGTGCTACTAAGCAATACCTTGTGAAACAAGGCTTGGGACTTGTCATGGATTCAGCAGTAGCAGTCATTTTTCTCCTTCTTGGCAGCTGGTGCAGAGCTGTGGTTTTGATTTTGGGCCTGGGAACAGCTCTGAAAACACCAGTGTTTTCAGTTACTGCTTGGTAATGTTTTGGTCTGGCCAAGGACTTTCTAAGTCTCATGCTGTGCTAGGGAGGAGGGGAAGCCAGGAGGAAGCAGACACAGGACACCTGACCCCAACTGACCAAAGAGGTATTCCGTGCCACAGCATGTCATGCCCAGGATGAAAAAACAGAGAACAGAGACCCTGAAGGGTGGGGGCGCACTGTTTGGTTAGGCTGGGTATAGGTGGTGAGCGATTGTATTCTTTCCTTGTATTTGCCTTGTCATTATTATTATTGGTGGTAGCAGTAGTGGTTTGTGTTATACTTTAGTTACTAAACTGTTCTTATCACAACCTGTGGGAGTTGCATTTTTTTAGATTCTCCTTCTTCATCCCCCCGGGACTGGGGGAAGAAAGAGGGGGGAGTGAGAGAGTGAAACTGTGTGAGTTATAGAGGCTTAAACCACAACAGGGCTGTGTGAAGGCAAGCTCAAGTACATGCACACTGATGGAGCCTGAGGTAAGGCAGCCTGATAGCATGAACCAGGGAACTCATCTGAGGAGCTGGGCAGGGATGGCTTTGAAATCAGCCTTTAACCTGTGATTAGCCATGCAGAGACTGCCCAGGACTAAACTGCTCACCCAAATTTGTTTTTTTCCATTGTCACTTCTCCAAAACACAAATATATAGATGACAGAAAAGGAATCACCTTCTTTGACCAGGAAAGTGATTCCTACTGGTAGCGGTTCATTTCTTGGATCTATTTTAAAATTTTAGCTAAGCAACCCAAGAAAACCCATAAAGGAGCTCATAGTCCCACTGCAAGGTGAGCTGGCTCTCGACACAGACAGTGTGGGGTTCTTCTCATGCTGCAGCATTCCTCCCACAGCACCCAGATCCAGCTGCCCCTGCAGATCTG
The DNA here is from genome assembly GCA_028858755.1 of Ara ararauna. NCBI lineage: Eukaryota > Metazoa > Chordata > Aves > Psittaciformes > Psittacidae > Ara > Ara ararauna. The sequence continues at coordinate 125,433,850 of CM054378.1, read as the reverse complement.
CGGTTCTAACACTTTCTGGGAGCAGGGCTGGAAGGAACAGTCAAACAACCTACCCAAGGCAGCTCTTTTCTCCCCAAGGTGTGGAAAAACAAGACAGAATCAACCCAAATCTTGTGGGAAATGCTGAAATTTCACTGTTGTGTTCTGTATTTCTGTATTTACATGCAAATAAACAGAAAACATGCTTCAATGAAATTCCTTATTTTACAGATTTTTGATGGAAAACCTGTCATTCCTCTTTTGTTTCCCCCAGAGTTTTTACCCTCAAGGAAGATAAAATGCTATTTTTTTTCTGTTTGCCAGCTGGTGACATTACAAAGCCTCAACAAGCACGGCTGTTAAAAGAGTGCAAAATAACCATGGCTCAATGTGCTTTTCCTGTTTTCTAACTTTTCCAAAGCTGAGAATAATTTGAGTTTTAAAGAGTTGGGAAAGGGTAAAAGGAAGAGTGAAAATAATTTATATTTCAGGCAGTCCCCCCCTTATTTAATTCTCTGAGGAGAAACAAGAGAACAAAATATGGGACAGAATATGAGAGAATATATTTTTCAAAGTGCAGAGCAGTTTGTTTGCTATGCATCAAGTTTAACATTGCAATAAAGATAAATTACTAGTTTTATTTGTTTTATCTTAAAATTTCTCAGTAATGAGAACATTGTTTTGACAAAATCCTAGGCGACATCACAAAGTAAACCAGAAATGTAACCTAAAGTCTCCAACCACCTCATAATATTTCTCCAGTACTAATTAACAAAGTGGTTTCTATAGAGTTTCTATATATACGCAATTAAAAAAAAAATCAATCTTTTGTGTCAATTTTTGTTTTGAGAGACAAGAGGCCAACAGAAATGAGTTTTAATTATGCTAGCAAATATGTCCTATATTCACTTTCTGCTAGTAGTATTGAAGTTCAAACTAACCAGCAAATGTGGGGGTGTTTTTTCCCTTTTTTGTTTTGCCTTAGTGAATATCTCAAAAACAAAAAATCAGGACAGCAGACTAATCTTTGCAACAAAGACACATTAGTGCCTGTCTGCTGCAGAATATTGTGCGTGATTTTGGTCTGTCATGGGTCAATGCTGTAGCAGTTGTACTCCTTGGGAACACATCAGCAACCTTCTTGTGATCTGCATGTCCTGGATTGCATGCCACTAAGTCAGTCATCTCAGAAACATGAGTGTCTCTTCAGTGAAGAAATGAGTGGAGTCTGATAAAGTTGAGGATAGGCTATACATACAAACCAAGGTGAAGCATAATGTTCATACCTAATTAATGTATCATTGTTTAATGACACAAAAACATCTTTTGGGGAGTTTTACAAAACCTGCTCTCAGAGCTTTCTGTTAAAGCAACATGAAAATAAAAAATGACTTTGAGTTTTCTGTTATTTATAAGGTTCAAGGTGTTTTTTTCTGCTAAATATCAAATGCAATAATTTATTTATTTTCCAAATTTAACATCTGCAGGCTCTTGGACTGAAGAACAGAAATAGTTTCTGCTCTGTGGGAAATTTCATGTAGTTCAAGTGTCCTTTTCTATTCAAAATTAATACAAAACCTTAAGATTGAATTTAATATTTTCTGAAAAGTAAATTCTGAGAAAAAAAAAAGAATATTTGGCAACACTGGAAAGTGTCATTTTGTTGCTGAGGCAAAAAGCATGGCATAACAGGGAAACAATATAAAAGCAAATTATAAACTTGAAACAAAACACTTTAGTGTTATTGAAACAACGAAACCAAAAATGACTCATTACAGCATTTTTCTTTCAAAGTGTGTGTCATTGCATCAACATGGTACTACAGAACATTTGTCAAATTTGACAAGCATATATCCTCCAGTGGAATCTACTCAACAAATGCTTTTGACCAATTTTAACTCATTCTTAGCAGCTGAAAGCCAGTACAAGTGCTGTTACACTTAATGTGATAATTATCACTAAAATGTTAAATTTGAGAATGCCTGAGGGACCAAAGTCAGCATCCTGAAATCCAGAGAGGACTTTCAAAAGATTTTTTCCAAATACTTGATTACCTTTGGTATTTTGCATCTATTTAAGCCTATGTGAACAAGGCAAGTCCAGAGCTCTCACAGATCTGACTAGAGCACTCTTTGAGCACCTACAAACCAGTGGAAGTCTGCCTTCTGCTCTCAGGTTCAGTAAAATCAACAAGAGTAACATTAAGTTCTAGGACAAAGCAAGTAATGAATATCTATTTCTTCACACCATTTTCTTAACAGCGCTACTATCCCTTCACCTTTTGCAGAATTCAATTTCTTTGGTCATAAATTGCCATGAAATGCAACTGCTACAGATGCAAAAGCCCATTAAATGCTGGCAGACTGCTGAGAGAAAACGTCAGGAGCTACTCCAGTTCACCCATCTAATAAGAAATGTATATAGTCTGAATACATTTAATTATAATTTTCTTTTATTCTTAAGGCTGGAGAGACAGTTTCTACCTGTACAGTGTTATTATTCTCTTCCATATAGTTTTCAAAGTTTAAAAAGGCAGAGAGAAAAAGAATTATATTACAAAGAATAAAAACATCTAATATATGGAAGGAGGAAGGCAGGGAGCATAAAATGAAGGAAAAAATAGATGTACCTTTGTAGTTCAGATTTCAGAGGATTTTGATGAATTTCATAACAGCAATGAGAAGACTGAAGTTATTCAAGGGTTTGAGTTACAGATGTCTTAAAATCAGGATCAATGTATACCAAAAAGTATTTCAAATAGTTATAACAGGATATATAGTAGTTTCTAGTGCCACATGGCTTTTTCTTCCAAGTGAGTCAAAAAAATAGTGGCATGTCTGTGTCGGCTTCTGGCTCAGATTATATCAGGCTTCTAGGAAATTCAGATTTGGAACTATGCCTTATAGCTGATCTACCTTTGGAAATTTCTGGACGTGACCCAACATCATTGTAAAAGGTAGTGATAAACTGTGTTTGAGCTCCAGATCTGAAATGTGAGCTGTAAAAATGAGGGCTGGAAGATCCTTCAGTTTGCCAGTGCGTAAGCATGAGATGTAAAGTATTAAGTATCAAACTGAGTGACAGGCAGGATGTGCTCGGAGAATTAAAAAGCTCTTGAATTCACTGTTTAAAAAATAGTAATGAATTTTAACTTAATTTTTGTTTATCTGGTTTCATTTGCAGTAAAAAGCCACAAGTGTAGGAATGATAAATTTGGGAAAATGAGTTTTAAATCTGACACATTTCTTGAAAAACAGAAAATACCCTTGCATTATGACACCATTTATTTTTTTGTTGGCTGCATTCAGATTAAACCAACTTTGGCATTTGAGCTTATATTTAACCAGCAGATTATTAGCATGTTGCAGTGCAAAGACTAGACAGTCATGTTTTATACCTTAGTTCTCTCTGGAAAAAAAAGGGCCATTTATTAACCTAAATTTCTGTTCAGCTGGAAATGTGGAACTTCCTATGGGTCATTTGCACCTCATTAAAAGTAGCTGGAGCTGGATGAGATTCAGCTAACATGTAGATAATTTTTGCACTTATATTTTTGGAGCTCTGCAAAACTTGTCAGGTATTTATCCCAAATCACTCTAATCTCCCTTTCTGCAAATAAACTTTTAATTCTGTTCTTAACTGCTTTGAGATATATTTGTGACCCTTTTCCTGTGTAAGTTTTCAAACCCTTTCAAAATGTGTTTTTGTCTCAGAAAACCTACATAGTCAAGTCATGACTGTAATGTTTGGATTTCTGCATTCTGCTAAGACCCATTGAGAATGCTGCTGCAAATCTGATTTTCCTTGTTCACCACTTTGAGTATGTTCTTATTCCCTATAAGCTCTGTCACTGCTCCTTGCTCCCAGTCAAGTCACACATGAAGGACTACCCACGGCGATGACCCTGACAGGCTTGAGAGGTGAGCCTGTACAAACCTCATGAAGTAAGTCCAAGTGCAATGTTCTGCACCTGGGTAAGGGCAATCTCAAGCACAAACACAGGCTGGGTGGACAATGAACTGAGAGGAACCCTGAAGAGAAGGACTTGAGGGAGCTGACTGACAAGAAGCTTAACATGATCGAGCCATGTGCACTTGCAGCCCAGAAAGCAGCCATATCCTGCTCTGCAACACCAGGAGTGTGACTAGCAGGTCGAAGGAGGTGATCCTGCCCCTTTACTCTGCTCTTCTGAGTTCCTACTTGGAGCACCGTATGCAGTTCTCACGTCCTAATCATAAGAGGACATGGAGCTGTTGGACCAAGTCCAGAGGAGGCCACTAGGATGATCAGGTGGCTGGAGCACCTCCAATATGAAGACAGGCTGAGAAAGTTGGGGCTATTCAGCCTGGAGAAGAGGATCCTAGAAGACCTTAAAGCAGCTTCCAGTGCATAAAAGGAGCCTATAAGAAATCCAGAGGGGGACTTTTTACAAGGGCATGTAGTGACAAGAGGGAATGGCTTTAAACTGGAAGGTAGATTTACATTAGATAGAAGGAAGAAATTATTTCCTGTGGGGGTGGTGAGACATTGGCACAGGTTGCCCAGGGAAGGTGTGGATACCCCATCCATGGCAGTGTTCAGGGCCAGGTTGGCCAGGGCTTTGAGCAACCTGGTCTACTGGAAGGTGTCCCTGCCTGTGGCAGGAGGTTGGAACTGGATGAGCTTTAAGGTCCCTTCCAACCCAAACCACTCTGTGATTCTATGATGTAAGTTTCTTTCTTCACTTACAGTGCCCTCTGTGCCTTGTCTGTGGTTGATCTTTGCAATTACCCAGCCTCCATCATTTCCCTTTGTATTTTCTGCACTGCTGCTTTGAACCACAGTATCTAATGTCAAGTCCCTGCTGTAAATACCTGAAGAAATGCCCCATCACCTTCGTTCAGATTCTTGTTTCTATTGTTCCTTTAGATTATGCTACCATTTCTTTTTTGTAACCTCACTTTGTCTGTAACCTCTGCCACTCAAACTAAGATGTTGCACTGTTTCAGCAGACTCTATTTGCTCTTTCTTGTCTTCCATTTAGATCACAAATACTTGGGATTAGTATTCTGGTTTAGCTCTGTGTTTAAGTAATACTTCAAAAAATGCTGTTCCATCTGTGCCTCTGGCTTTTACACAGCATGGGAAAAATAGGGTCTCTTAGCAGCAGAGGTAAAAGGATTCATTTAACAGACTGGTAAATGTAATATATATGCTTTTGCTCCTGGTGACGTTGAAGACTTGACTTTTTCCACAATTGTCAGTTGATCCAGAGTTTTATGACTTACTTTGCTTGCATTGGGTTTTGTTTCTGCTCTAAGATGCATTTATATAACACCAGGAAAAGGTACTAGGAATTTGAGTTCTGATGGGGACACTTGTCTGTAAGAAAGCAAGTATACACCTAGTCTTCAAAGGTCCAAAGGCAATCAATACCAAAGGGTTGGATTAGCCTTTTATGACATGAAGATAGGAGTTGAGTGGAGTTACTCATCTGGATCAACTTGCACACCTACTTATGAACTTCACTGAATTGTGGCCTTAGATAATAAAAACCATATCTGACTGATGCTGGAGGGGAAGCCAAATCTAATTCCTGTACAATCCCTAATGTTCGGAGGCCATTACACGTCTCCTTTTAAAGATGCATTTTAAACTCTTTGGCCTGACTCTTAGTGTTCAGAGGCGGCTTGTAGCAGCTCTCCTGTGGCATGGAACTGATTACACTGAAAATCAAGTCAGGTAAGCCTGAAACAGCCCTGACACTCTTTTGGATTAAAAGTGTGTTCATAACTGCAAATGAAAAGTGGGCTTGATGCTAAAATTTTCATCTCAGTGTAAACTAATTATATGAGAAGGGATGGAGACTATTTAGTGCTGGATAGAAATGAATGGAGAAAAAAATTATTTTGGGTAATCATTTCCTAATAATATCTGCTTGGCACAGTTTATGGAGAGTTTACATAAAAAAAAGAATTTGTTTATTGTGAAACCCACCAAATAAAGAGAATCCGAAGAAACCCCAAAACAAAAAAAAATAATAAAATCTCACTATTCACTGTATTGGCTCCATTAACTTGAAATTTCATGTATTTTCTGTCACAGAGGTAAATGTAAGTTACTATTACAATAGGCAGGGATCAGCAAAGTAAAAGAAACAACTAAATTTATACTTGGGACACACGTGAAGCCAGTTATATAATCAGACATCTTTCATATCTCCTTGTGCTTATTTTCTGGCTGTTTGAATAAGTTGTTTATACTGTTAACCATTCTTTTTTTTTTCATAGCAGTGCAACCAGGTTGTGCAGAATAATTCCTTTTTTTTTTTCCACTAAAGTAATGGTTTTTGCTTCTTTATAAACACCTTCATTTAATATCAATCTCATCTGTCAACACCAATCAGCTTTATATTAAACTTTTCATCATTATCCCAAGAAGTAAAGAATGGCTTGCCTTTTGGCACAGAAATGGATTTTTATTTCTCTCCAGCACTTCTCAATAAACTCAATCTCTCTAATTGGAAACCTGAGAAACACTTTTAGCATTTTTTTTTTCTTAATGCAGCTGCTGGATAAGAGAATGTATTCAGTGAGATAAACTGATAAACAGTCCTGCTTTCTTATCAAGATAAATTTGAAGTAGTACTGGTATATTCATCATCAGGCAGAAACTGCTAGGACAGTCTATGCTTGTGTCCACTGAGGGCAAGTATCACCTTTTGCAGTTATGAAGACTGAACTGAAGGAATTTAAGATTCAAAGAATGCTTAAAGTTAAGAAACCAAATATGAATGTTGGAATCAATATAAAGACATTATTTTTAAAGTCATAGGGAAGATAGGAAATTAGGTAGAAACAAAAACTGCCATGAGAGTCTCAACAATTCAAGTTCATTTTGAAGTTAAACTCCCAACATCAGAATGCTGCAGTTCTCAGAGAATACATTTGTGGTTTTGCTGCTGGTAAATGTACAAAGTTGTCTTACTTCAGTATTTTTTTCACTTTATCATACACCCTTGCCTAGTTTCGAGATATTATGAGAAAAACAGCGCAGGTGTCTTAGCAGTTGTGACACACAAAGTTGTGATTAAGTAAATCTACATGTCTTCTTTCAGGCCAGCCTTTGAATTTTCTTTATATAAATTTTAACAGATGGTCTAGATCAAATTCAGAACTACAAAACTGAGTAACATGATGAGTAACAACTTCCTGTGTGAAAACCCTGATCAAATGGACAGTTTTAATTGATTGCTGTGCAGTGTTGATAATCTGGGGACATCCATAACTGAATTAGCATTTTCCACCCTACAGCAACAAGAAAGAATTAAAGTTATTTTAATCTGCTTTTCGTTCTTTTACTATATGATGGTTACATCATGGCCTAGCACTGAACATGACAATAAAGCTGCAGTAAAAGTAATTAGAACAATCTATATATTATATGTTTGACATTCGCAGGTTTTAGGAACCTATTTGAGCTAAATCTCATTCAGGGTCTCTTTGTGGGAAAACTTCCAGTGATGATTGCTGTTCAAAGCAAGCTATTCAGGCTTTATGATTAAATTGTCTCATATCCATGACTGATTGACTTCATCTCTAAAACTCGATCTCTCTGCACCTGGAGATAATGTTCTTGTGTTAGTGAATTGTATTTTAGGCATTGTAGACTAAGACTCTTAGACATCTGTTTCACAATTCCCTATATTTCATATTAAACAGAAATTAGTTTCTCACAATGTTGGCAAAAAGTAAGTAAAAAAAGAAACCCAGAAAAATCAAGTTGAAACGTCATTGCAAACAGCGCAGTGATAGAAGCCAGGTGTTCATTAGCCTATATCCAGCCATGCCCACTATACTGACATCTCAAGAAAGAGGTCTACATCATTGTGAGGAAATCAATGTAGTTTACTGCTCAAAATGCAGTATCTGTCAATAGTGCAAATAAAATGTGTCAGGCTGCGTTGGAAGAGCAGCAGAAGGAAAACAATGGAGAAAAGTCAGTTGGTTGATGAAGATGTGCACTGAGGTTTTAGGATTCCTAAATTCAATTTCTACCTCAGCCACAAACTTCCTCTGTGAACTTGTCCAAACCAAAAGAAAGACTTACAAGTGTTAAGAGGGGCTTTGGTGGGGTTTTGTGTTGTGTAGATCCACAACTTTTATCCTTAAAGCCATTTCTCAGTCTTAGGGGTTTGTGGAACATACTGATATTTTTAAGACAGAATGTCCTTTGCGGCTTAGAGCTGTGGATGGGCTAATGCCCAGTACAGCACCACTTTATACCTCAGCACCAGCAGGATGCCCAAGGTCTTAGCACTGCTTAGCATCTCATTAAATGAAGAGTAATCAACGGAAATAATTAAAAAACGTACTAAACCAAACCAACAATGAAACAACACAAAAACCCAACAAAACAAGTAAAAACCCCAAACCACCCAAACCAGAAAACCCCAGAAAAATGCATCATATCTTTCTGGGAAAAAAAGTTTTTGACACTGTTTTGCAAAAATGACAAAATGTGGCAGTGCTAAAATCAGTATGATTTAACGAAAAAGATCAGCTTAAAATGGCATTTACTGAAATGACTCATGGCTGAAAGAAAATCTGACAAAATCTTTCAAACCAGATAGTCTTCTATCTGGAGTACACAAATAATCATCACTACCATATGGACTTCATGTAACTTTTAGTTTATTAACTCTCTCATTGCTCCTGTGAGCTAAAGCAATATGATTACTCATTTTTCAGAAAAGAAGCACTGAATTTCATATTAAAGTGTTTGGATGCCCAAAGGTAGAGTAGCATCAAGTTTTCCAAACATAGAGGAGTTAAGTACTGAGGCAGTATCTGTTTCCTGAAAGATATGAGTACTTTTAAAATTGTGGTTGTCATAATTTTGGAAACAGCAAGGGTTGTAGTTCCAGCCTCTGTACTTCCAACCCCTTTCACTATTCCACCAGACCAGGCTGCATCAGTCCAGCATGAGCTGTTTATAACAGATCTTTAGACACAATGGTTTATACAACAGGAATAATATATTCACTTACTTGTGCAAGTCTTGTTGTATTTAGGGTTCTCTTGAGGAAACCCTTCCAACCGGCACTGGAACCTGTGCTGCCAAAATTCCTGAAACCATGGATTTCGGTGATTTGTTTCTGGCCGAAGCTGAAGGTAGTAATCATCAAACCATTTCACATCAGGAGACTGGAGCTTGATCGTTATTCCACCAACAGCTTCACGCTGGTACCCATCTGTCACATCGTACCTGTCCGCCCAGCCATCACTGCAGGGATAAATAGAAGAGGGACAGCATTAATCATTCAGAGGAATAAGAAAAAATCTTTCTTAAAAACAGTGTTTAGAATTCAGTGTTTTCCTTTTCTTTATGTTTGCTTGTCATTGGTGCCTTCTACTTAGACAATATATTCTTCATAGAATCAAGGTTGGAAAAGCACTTTAATATCATGAAGTCCATTACCCCAGGACTGCCAAGTCTACAACTAAACCTTTGAAACAACATTAAAAATCACAGATCCTGAAACCCACCATCTATAAACACATCTCTGTATCACACTAAGCCTCATTGAGCTCTGAGGAGAAATTGAATTCAGATTTTTCTGATACTGAGTTGATTCTATTACCTGAAAGGAGGTGACCTTGAGAACAGTAGCTTTTACAGTGTGACGGGCTCGACTGTACTGCAGACCATGCCTATACTGCATGATGGAGCATGGCACAAAGAACCTTAAGGAAATTCTAAATGGACTGATGCTGATCAAGTAAAAATATCAGCTCAGAGCTCAGATGCTAGACAGCATGGCATTGCCTCTGAAGCAAGAAATCCTCCCTCCTGACATGACTAATGAAGCTGGGCAGAGCATCATGAACATCCATGTCTTTCTTGGTTGCTCTGAACTGGAGTGTTACAGAGTTGTGTGACCCTATACCACACAATAAATTTTAATCCCCTTCTGTCAACTTTTCTGCTTGCAACACTCTGACCGCAAGAAAACCCAAATCAAACAACATGACACGAATTTCTGAGGGTAATTCTCTCTCCAGTTTCACAAAAGATTTTTTTGGAAGAACTGACATTTACAAAGTTTCACTGAACTCCACTACAAATGTACATATCTCATTAGAGCATTGTAGATTTCTGCTGTGTTATCATGAGCATGATACTTCAGTTTTTCAGAAGTCCCAAGCCTTACACTGAGAGAATCATAGAAGAATCTCAGATTGGGGTTTTGTCTCTAAAAAGGCACTGATGTTAATGACTATAAAGATCACCTTTAAATCCTAAATATCAAATAGCTGAAGGATAAAAAATAAGCTTAATTTGTCTTATTTTAAAACTTTATGAGTTGTTTAAAGGTAGCCCTATTTTAATTTAGTGTAACAGATGTAGGCAACCTTTGCCTATACATTTCTGTTGTTCTATTTTGATCATTTGCTGTCTGGCTTAAACTTTGCTTCTGTACTGCAAAACATGGAGGAAACTTGCTGCAGTCATTTGGTCGCCAGCACATTCCCTGTTCTCTGCTCTCAGCTGTCCTCACACAGTGCAGAAGGCAAGACCTCAACAGTGACTCCTTCGGCACAAGACACTGTTTTCATTGAAGCCTGGATTCAACTACATCTTATTAGCGCAGCTGCAGTGTCATAAATAATAGCTTTACCAGAGGCAAAAATAACATCCAGTGTCTGGAATGGAAATGAAGAGACTGTTAAACATGCTTCAGATTTCAAATACCCTCATTTACTCAGCACAAAAGAATAACATACACATTCACGAAAGGAGAAAGATGAACACTGATGTTAAATTTACCTTCTAGCTTAGACACAATTAGGGATGAACACAGATGTAATGTTCCCAACCACACTCAGGAGTCTCCCCACTTTCTACCAGCACCATTTACTGAACAAGAGTTAGAACCATTTATGGGTTGTTTCGTGTTAAAAGCCGCAGAAGGTATTTTAAATTTATGAGTGATTTAACCTTTTCTTCAAAATATTCATCTTAATCTTTGGCAAGTTTTTAAGCAGTTTTATCCATCCTCATAAAATCTGACAGGTTTTATGAACGCAGGAAGCAATAGGTTGTCTGTGGTGTGTTTTATTTTTAAAACTGAGCAGAATTTAAGACAATGAGAGCTGTGCTGTCAATATCCCAGCTTTATGAGTTGTCGCATAAACAACTTAGAAAAAAAATGTTTTCTTATAATTAATTTCTTTATAATTTTTCAGGGTAACAGCTTTGTAGATCTAATCCAGCAGTGCTATAAAATTTATAGCAATACTTAATGAATAGTTATCCCTTCCAAGATAGATTTGCAACAAAGGTACTGTTTTATAACTTTAAGTTGTTAGAGAAGACAGAAATTACAACTTTATATTACACAACCCTTCTCAACTTTTCTTCAGAAGGGCTTCTTAATTCAACAGAGCTGCTTTTCATTCAAACAAGTGTTTCAGCTTAGCTTTTTGGGCAAATAGCATTTGGGAGCTTTATATAAAAGATGTACACAACGTCTGTACTGCAGAAACAACAGTGCGGAGATAGCAAAACTTCAGACAGACAAGGTGGCAAAGCAAATGCTAAGCTAGAGGCCAGTGAAAGTGGAGTAGGAAAACAGGCTTGCATGAATGGTAGTGTGTGGTATTTAAATTCTGCACCCATGGTAGAGTAACAACATTTATGGGATGTCAGTGACAATATGATATAGATACATGTGGGATATTAGACCTGAGACATCCTCTGAACGCAGTAAGTGGAGTGATGATGAGGGAGAAAAGAACAGTGATAGAAATACTTAGTTACTTTCCTAGTCCTCTCTGTTCCTCCTTAGAACGCATTTCTTCTCTTAATGGCTGGTGATATCATAGTACTCCGTTGCTGGTTGCATTATGAAAGGTTCAAAATGGTATTGCCCATTGTTAAGTTCTATTGTTTTGACAGAAACTGGCTGTGAGAAGGAGCTCCAAATGAAGTCTAGCATAATTCCCATTCTCACCCACAGAAGTGGCAAGATGCATAGGTTGCCACTAACACAGTGCAGGACTGTGTGCTGGGGAGACAAATGGTTCTTTAAGTTAGCAGTGGGATATATATGATATTTAGGTGAACAAATGGTTAAGAACAGCTTTCTCACAGGTAGTAAAATAAACCCAGGTGAACAGTATTCCAGTGATGATTACGAGAGTCCTAACAGATTAAATGGGACAAGTATATTCTTACCAGATCACTACGCAAGGTTGTTTTTTCTCCCTTGCGTGGACACTGCTTTCCAAGTTTATTCTCACTAGGGGAATGGGTGATTCTATTTCTAGAAATAAATGGTGTTGCTTTTTAACTACTGGGCAAATGTCCTTAAAATGATCCTGCCAAGACTTAAAGATACAGTTGCACATAAAGAAATCTCATTGTGAAAGAAAGCACATCTGCAGCCTCAGCAGTAAAAGCCCCTCGCTGAGATATCTGTCAGGTGTGCACAATGATTCACATAGCTCATTCATCAGCTTGCCAGGGTAGAAAGCTGTCAACAAGGTAAGAGGTCTACGACATGTGCAGATCTGGCTGCCCCCAATATTACCTTCACATTCAGCACAGTGGCGATTGTCTTTCAGGATCATGACATGTTTTCCCTTCATCCAGTTCTTTTGTGTTTATATTCTTTACAGTCAGACTAATGCCTGGTTTACTTAAATGCTGGTGGTGAGATATAGGATAATATAGTATAACAACTATACTGTATTAAAAAAAACCATAAAAAGTACCATTTGAGAATATTCTTGTGCACCAAAGAAAATAAGGAATTATGGAAAGAAGGAAAAAAGGAAAAATAGCATTTGCTGTTGCAGCACTAGCAAGAGGTGAAATTGAAATAGGGGAGGTATTATCATAATGACCTTTATCTGTTATCAGATCTTATTTGCATGTGTACATTACCCCAGCTACCAATTTTTGAAGGATATTCAGGATGATGGGGATTTTAGTAAAAACATTACCCTTCAGCAAACAGAAGGGAAGTGTTTTGCTCCCTTGTTAAATATCTCTTTGGTTTACTCACAGTAAATCACAACATAGTTTTATATCACAGAAAGGCTCCAATAAATGCCATGACAGAGCCACCAATATTTACAAAATTAATTAATGGATAAATATAGTAATGAATAAATAAAAGCTCAATACAGTAATTTGATGGTTTTGATCATTATTGTACATACAATTATTTTAAAATATCCGAACAGAAAAGTAGAGGCAGATGACGTCCTATTTAAATGACTGGGTTGCACAACTGTGACCACAAATCATGAGCACCCTGTTCACTTCCTCCCCACAGCCCTGGATACTAGTGGTAGGGAAGAGGTCTTCAGACTCCTCTAGCTGAGCATACTTGAACAAGTAAGTCTGTCTCTGTAGGACCATATATATTGTTATACAGTATGCACATAGAAGATAGAGATTCAGACCTTTTAGGATTATGTTTGCTATGGTAAAATGTGAGAAACTTGAATGTGTTTTCCTGGATTTTCTGTGTTTTGTCCTTTCCCATCTTTCCCATCTTCCATGTGAAATAGCTAAGCACCAATATGAACTTTCCCAGATGTGTGGCACCATTTTACTGAATTCAATCCACTTTGCCTATAATATACAGGGATTGTGGGAGGAAGGGAAAGCAATCTCTGACAATAGAGTGTTGCTACCCAAGAAAGATGAAATGAAGGACTGCATCTGTTATAAAGAAATTTCCACCTGTCTGAATGAGCTATTTTTGTTTCTTCTGGAAAGAATCACCAGGGAGGGAGGAGAACATTCAGCTGAAGAACAGTACAGGAGCAAGCTCATGCTTGAAGTATTATGAAGATGTCATCGGAAAGGCACTTAAGGACTATAAAGACTATTCAATATGCATGTTGGTGATGGCTGCTTTGGGCTTATACAGTGCAGTCAAGAAATTGCTAGCCCTCCTGAAAAACATTTACAAAAAGGTGAATTTAGTCACTCTCTGTCAACAGTGACCTAAGCATTTAATTCCACAAAGGTCCTAAAAAAGACAAGATGTATTCTGATTCAAGAATGCTCCACATCTACTTAATAAGTATCATGACAGCCACATGGAACATGCTACTGATGTCAATCTGCTTATCAGGAATAACAGGCATTTGCAGAGCTGACTGACACCTTCTACAAGACTAGCAAATTGCTAGAGTTGCACATCACTGTAAACAGGACAAAGGCAGAGATCTATTGCCAGCTTAAACTAGATAAGAGAATGTCAAAACCTTAATTTCATGGTCAGATTAGTGTGAGAGAATAATTGCTCAGAAGAGATCATTAGACACATAAATAAAGAGATAACATTAAAAAGATTTACTGGGTTCAGGAGAAGTAAGCAAATGGAGTAGGAAAGAGGTGTTGCCTCAGGCATCACAGTTTTTCATTCACATGTTTGGAGATGCAGAACAGAAGGAATTAGGACTTTTCATTACTGGTCATGCTTACAGGTGACAAGTCCATCCTGTGAGAAGTATTTAATTAATGCTATCAAATCTGGAATGTCATATGGAGAAAACTTTTTGTGAGCTGCCACAGAGCATTCTCCAAAGCACAGGACTTACTGATAATGAGGGGTTGGAGAAGAATGCAGTAGCTTGTTTATCAAGTTCTCAGAAAGCCAAGGTGACACTGCTTAAATACAGGCTGTACCCAGTGACAAGAGAGACGAGGCTCTTCTGTAGGTGTTTAATCAGTAGATGAGGACTGCTTGAGAAGTTTAAGACAAAAAGTAATTTGGGTGAGAGCAACCACGAAAAATAGCATTTGTGACTTTTAAAAGAACAAAAAGGAAACCCAGCAGACTTCACCAAGCCTAGAAAATCTCAAGGTTAGATCTCTTGTAAGGAATAGAACTGAAGAACTAAAAAGTACTTAATTCAAAAATGCCATGCAGAGGAAGGATAGGAAATACAGTAGCACATTAGTGAACCCCTCTCAAAGATGGAAATATATGAAAAGCAGAAGCAAGGTCAGATTTTCAAGGATCAACAGGAAAGAAAATCATTAGATAGTGATAAAATGAGCAAGGTCAAGGCACAAACCAAGCTGCAACAAACAACGCATGTCAAAAGTTACAGAAAGCAATTCTCTAAGCACTTTATTCTGGGATGAAGAGTAAAGAAAGTGTTGGCCTGCAGTTGACTACAGGGAGAAAGTTACTAAAGAGAAACCCAGGACAGCTTTTAGTATCAAACTTCACAACAGGAAAACCTAGTGCTTAGTGACAGAGATAAAGGGTCAACCTAAAGGTGGGAAGGTGATCTAGAAAACAGGCTTATTCAAATTAGCTGGAGATTTGTAGCCTAAAGAATCACACACAATACTAGGGGAGAGGTGTTATAACTGTCTTCAGGTACATAAAAAGCTGCAGCAAAACAAACATAATTTGTTTATCAGGTTGATGTAAACATCCATAACTTAAGCTGCAAGGAGATTCATTTTAGACATCAAGAAGGTGCTCCTCACAGTAGAGAATATGAGGAACTTGAATAGCTTGGAGACTCCTGGGGCTGTCAGAGAATAGAATAAACATCCATCTGATATAAATGGCCCTCCCCTGGTGAAGGGAGGACAAGAGGCCACTGACTTCTTGACATCCAATCTGCCCTGTGTTTGTGCTAGCTTATGTTGAGGTTTGACATATGTCTGGAAATGATAAGTGTGTAAACCCCAGTGGATTAGAGAAAAAAATGCAAAGAGAGTTAAAATAATGTCCCTCCCTCACAGTTTCCACAGCTTTTCATGGTGTTTTACCTTACTTCTTGTTGCTGTATTTTTCCTTTCCCTGCCATTGTTGTGGGAAGCATCAACAAAGAACAGATACTGTAAGGGTGGTGAGGCACTGGAATGGGTTGCCCAGGGAAGTCATGAATGCTCCATCCCTGGCAGTGGCCAAGCTGGACAGAGCCTTGGGTGACATGGTTTAGTGGGAGGTGCTCCTGCCCATGGCAGGGGAGTTGGACCTAGATGATCTTAAGGTACTTTCCAACCCTAACTATTCTAACTATTCTATGATTTAGGATTAATTGTGTGTTCAACTGTATACACAGCTAATTCTAGTGCTGAAGTCAGAGTATGCAAGAGTGTGCAGTGGGTCACATACCTGTGCAGAGCAGAATCAGGGCTGGAAGCACTAAAACTGACTATGTGGAAAAACAGTTCGCCATGCACAGAGTGAAAGAAATGGGGTAAAATTCTCCCAATCAGAGCTAGCTAATATTTTGCACAGTCAAGATATTTTAATAAAAAGGCTTTTTTTTTTTTTTTCTGAACTGGAAAACTTGGGTTTTATTGCTTTTAAAACACTAAGTCTTCTTAAAATTGCCTTAAGTGAAAATGATTCTGTTTTATTGCCTTTTTTGGGGTAAAAGAAAGGATTTATATATATTTCCCAAATAATACTCTCAATATAATTAAAATAATCCTTCATATTTTCAAACAGAAGACAAATTCTGTGTTCCCTAATTTGGCCAGCAATCTGCAATAGGAAGAGGCGTTCCTGAAACAGCTCCTCACCATGTTACATGTTGTCTCTACAGCTAACACGGTACTCTGTCTTTTTACACCAGCATAGGAAGCTACAGACATGTCAACTAGTAAGGTCCATTAAGATACTCACTATATCAAAGTAACTTTCCAGTTATTGGCTCTGGACAAACTGTGATCAGTGACAGCCAGTGACAGTGAGCTGGGGAATGAGGCTTTAGATTCCCTGTGAACACTGCTTGGAATATTCAGAGCACATTTCTAAACCACTGTTTCTAAGGTTAGACAAAAGACTGAGATACATGCCCACAACAAGAAAAGATACCTCACCTTCCCTTTTGTAAACAGTTCCACTTATTTTCTAAATAGAAAGTGCTGCAGTATCTTGGAATCAGTTGAGCTGCTTTCTTGTTCTCTAAAGTCCCTCCCTCTTCAATCTATAACTAAAGCTATTACAGTTAATGAGTGCATTCATTAGGCTGTAGGCTGGTCTTTTTTTGTTATGCAAAAATCTGTTTGCAGGCCACATAATGATGATGGAAGCTGCTGTTCTGCCCACGTGTAATCACTCTCCTGCCAAAAATCTGACCGATAGCATTTGAGAATATAGTTGAGATTTTTTTTCTCCACCTGTGTAGGAGTTTGTTGACTGAGAGGCTGTCTTTAATTTTCTTTCATTGTATTTCTCTGCCCTTTCGGATTTTTCTATATCTTAAAAGCTCTAAAAATATTAAAGACTCCCTATGCTCTTTTGCAAAGTGCTGCCAGTCTTGCAAAGGTAAATTTGCTTGGTTAACATTGGGGGCGTTGGAATCACTTTTGGTGAGCAGCCGTAAATTGCTGCATTTAGATGAGTTTATTTTATAACTGTGTATGCAATGAATTCTTGTCTTGTTACCTGGCTTTTTTAGATTGCAGTTCCTCATCTTAGTCTTCCTTTTCATGCATATTATAAATTAATTAAAGGGTAATTCAAAGGAAAGAAATGAACTGATTATTTTTAGAAGTAAGACAAACTGTTTTCCCCAAGATGATATAGAGAAGTAGGTGTGCGGTGAATTTGGTAGATGCCTTGCACAGGGGGATTACTGGTAGATTTGCACAGGGGATTACTGGTACTAATTACGTGCAGAGTATCCAGACTTCCACCAACTGAGAAAGGTTGTAATGGCAATTTGAGAGATTGGTAGTCTATAGCAACGTCTAATTTGCATGAAAACAGAGTTTTTCAGCTTTCTGCATCTGTAGGTCAGAGGTGCAAAGTAATTCAACCTGACTGTAGTCAGGTCTACATCAAAACATAGTTTCAAATGTGTGCTGCCCCTTCTTCATGCTTGCAAGCTCTCATAGCTAATCAGTTTAACTGGAGGAAGTTATATCCATAGATATAAATTGTATGAGTTGTCCCCTAAACTGAAGAGAAATTTGACTGTATGTTGCCCCTTAAAATATCAAGGATGTTCAGCTTGTGCAGTATGCTATCTTGATTCCCAAGCAATTCTTTAGTGAGGAAAAGGTAAAAATTTGATGCATTACCAAGAAGAAAGGCATTTTTGGATGCCTGGACACCTAAATAAGGTCTTAATATTTTTTTTCCTAAGATACAATGTAAATGTGTGCTATAATTTCAGTCCCTCACTTTTTAACTTCCTTCATTTTCAAGCAATCATTTACATAGAATTTCAAGTTTGTCTAGACTAAATAAACACAGTTCTTTCCAACTTTTCTTTCAAGAGCTGCTTTCTAAATTTGCTGTCATTCTTTCTGAAAGTGTACAGCTCCTTGTCTCTTCAGCCTCAGTGCTACCTTGGGATGCTCTGAAAGCTCGGGCAAATGGCATCAAGGGTGTGACCTGGGTATGGATGCCAGTGAGTATCAAACGGAGAACCCTGTGGACTGAAGACAAGAGAGCAGTGATTGACTGTTGTGATCCATATAGACATAGGAACATTCCATCCTGAGCTAGGGACCCGCTCACGCTTGTCCACATTCCCACACTGAAGTAAGGAGGCAGTTCCCACACTGTACCCAGTCTTCTTCCTGTATCTATAAAGAGGAACTGCTGAGCCTTTAATAACGGGGTGGGAAGAAAAAGAAAGCTTGATGAACAGTATCCTTTCATTACAATATGTTAACAAAAGAGGAGCAGGAACCATTATTTTCTTCAGGTTTCACATTAAGGAGGGACTGCTGAGAGTAAGACCAAATGGAGGCATATGTGCTGTTGGAAAACCTAAAATTTGTTTGGGATTTGACCACCAGACATTAGAACTGCTTTCATCACTGCTCTGTTGTAGGGTATAAAGATTGCTTCACATCCTTAAAGTATATTTTCCAAATATGGCAGCAGTTTTTCTTTTGAACAGTATTAATGCTGTTGACTCATAATTCTCTCTAAGCTCCTCAAACTGCAAACTTCTCATAATGACAGCATAAAAAACAGCAGTTACATAATGTCAGCAACAGCAGAAAAACAAGAAAGAATAAAATATTGTTCATCTCTAAAACATTTTAATCATGTATGCATTTTTACTATAAAAGTACTGATTTTTATCTTCCCTGGAATATCTGACTTCAATATAGCTTCCCAGGCACTCAAATGTAATGCATAATGCAATGCAGTGGTATGTTATCTACTAAGGCAATTTAAGCAAGCATGAAAAAAATGTCATGTACAGAAATCAGGTCTTGGCAGAAACTATAAAAAACCCTACTGTTTTGAAACACTTTCACAGGATATTTCCTGTGCTTCCCATGCACCTGAAATGGAAACATCTCTGGGATGACCATAATGCAGGAATATCCTCAGTTTGTTTTAGAGCAGCACAATATGACTGTAAATATAAGCCAATGCTATTTTTCTGCTCTCAATTGAATTCCCTTGCATTGATTGAGAGGATTTTTCATTATATTAAGTCCAACAGGAGAAAAATAGCTTATTGTGAATCACAATTATCTTGTGTTGATGATTTACTAAGGCTGCCAGAAGAAGAAGGATTCTTCCTTAGACATCCATGCACTGATTTAATGGATATACAACAGCAATCTTTATGATAAATTCAAAATAGACACATGAATGAACAGATAGCAGGTAGCCTTGCTACTTTAAAAATATTTCAGAAATGGGTAAAAAGTTAGTTTAAGTAAAACTATTCAGTTACTTGCTAGAAAATGTAATACACATAAACATATGTATACACACAGATGTATCTATATATGTATACATATATATATTTATTTCCTATATTTCTAAATCATTTATAGCTTGAAAAAAGTAGCATGCAATAGAAAATATCACATGTCTATATAACATCTGTTATGTGCTTTTTTGTATATGTTTGTGAAATTGTTAAACTTATTAAATGTAATTCAAAAGAACGTTTGAGATGCTGCATCTCACTGCTTCTGCATAAGATGACAATTATAAATAATATACTTAATCTTTGAATGTATGAAAAGGAAACAGTACGAATGAATCAACATATGGACATATCTAGGACATATATGGACATATCTAGGTATTCTAAGGAGGTGCAAACACAATACAGAGTTAAAATATCAGACAACACAAAAGTAAATGTAAAGAAACAGAAATACATGCCATTTCAGGAGTTACTTTTTACAACAATGCATATCTTAATACTAAATGTTATTACTTTGGAGACAATTTGTCTGTTGATGACTAGCTAGAAACTTTGGGTTGAATCTTAATGTTGCGCTCACACACAAACAATTTGAACAGCGAACAAAAAAGTGAGGATGACGTGTTAACAATATTGTTTTTACTTTTAACCCCTATTTTAAAACCATCCATGCCTAGAAAAGTTCCATTGGTCTAATAGGACAGAGTTTAGCAGACTGACTTTTTTTACAAATCTTAAATCTCGAGACTACAGTGTGTGCTCTATGGTAATTCTAGAAAGACCAATATGAATTCTGTAGTTGTACAATGGATAACAAATTGTGTATGTGTATAAAGGTTTTAAACTGACAGATGTTATGTAGGGTTTTCTCCAGAGAAAGAATATAAGTCATTTCAAGCTGATAATTTCTATAATTAGCACACATTAGCTAATAAAAAATGCAAAGAAACTGATATTCCAAGTCCCCCAGGAAATCACTGATTTCAGTATTTTTTTAAACATCCTGTTTAGCAAACCAAGCCAAATATGGCAAATAAAACCATGGCAGATCTAGAATAATGACCCAACCAGGGCAAATATGCCTAATTCCTCCTCCTGCTGAAATTAGCTGAAGCTTTGCCACTGACGTTAGTTAGGACTGCATTCCTAGCTCTATGCTCAAATCAAGACATATCCCTCTAATTAATTCAGTGCCTGCCTTCAGACAATGTAATGTGTGATGTCTAGCTTACCCCTTGCACTCACATAGGTATTACTTGTAGACATCCATGGAACTGAATTATGGAGCAGCTTTACAAGCCCTTCATCTTCTAAAACTCAGTTCAGAATAACTTAGGTGTCATGGGCTATAAACACAAGTTCTTTCAGTCAACCATTTGAGGATGTGGACACACACTTTAATGATTATCAGAGAAGGAACATCATTATAAAAGTTCATAGTCATCAGAAGGAAGAAATTGTGTCAAAGACATTGCAACCTGACCATTTCATCACTTGCTCTACAGCATTCAGAGGTGGCATCTTGAAAACAGTGTGCCATAATAAATGTGCTGACGTGACAGAGCTAATCTACAATATAAGCATCACAAGATTTGAGAAGTCTGGAGAAAAGGATTCTTTGCTGGAGAAAATCATTAATCTCTTACGAAACCCAAAGCAGGTCTACATAAGAATACATTCATGTGTTGCTGGCACAGACTACAGTGAAAACAAAGTGATGTATTTCTTTTGCTAAAGCAGCTTGATTTACTTATTTCCACAGATTTAGAAGCATCATTATCAAAAGAGTATGTATGCCTATGCACTCAACTAACTTTAAATCAACTGTTGGATTTATCCAGTGCTTGGAGTCAGACATTTAAGTAAGTGACTATATTTGCCACACTGAGGCATTGCTTTCATTTCTATGTTGACATCCACACAATCATTGCAGATTTAGTACCATAAATATGGAGATCTTCCTTACAATACCCAAACCAAACCTCACCAAACCCATCATTCTCTCCTTGATGGTGTTTACTAAAAAATTGTATTCATTAAAGAGCCAAGGCAAAGTTTAAATGAGTCTAGCAAACACCAACGCACATTTTAATGGCTGAGGATTTGTATCAGCAACATAAAGCAATAGAAGTCTGATCTGAAGTGGTCTTTAGACATAAGGGACCATTCCTATTTGGGTGAAGTTAAGACTGCAAATTGTAACTTTTTCCTACTTCACTTTCAAAACAAGTAAGTACAGGAAGCCTTAAAAAAATGTGCAGCCAGTGGTTCTTTGCCATTTCTTGGTATTCCAGTATGTCACAAAACCCCCTTAACTTCTCTTAGCATAAATTTTGCTGAGATTTTTCTAAATTGAAATGACCCATTTGGAGGAAGAACTTTAAAATAATGCAAGAGAACTCAGAGGTATGAAGACCAGAAGATGCCATTAGATCAGGACCATTGCATTTTGCTTAGTTTCTCTGCACAAGTGGGCCTGATTCTCCTTGCACAGCACTTTTATGGCTCCTTTATTGTACTGATTTGGCAGACACTGACTTAACAAAAATAAGAATGAAGCCCAGGGGTCATCTGCACCCTCGGTTTGTAATTGCCTTCTGCATAAGAAGTCTGCCTAAATATGCAAGTAGCCAAGGCATAAAGTTGGAAACAACAGCGATCCAGAATATACTTGAGAGAAAAAGCATAAGAATGTAATGAGATGGTCACACTTTCAGTAAAAGTGTATCATTTAACTGCATCTAACTATACACCTGTGAAGAAGAAAACATTAACATAGAGCTCAAATTATTCTGTGTGGCACTACTGAAAACAATGATTGTATTCATGCAAAGCTCTTACGACATCACAATCAGGCTCTAGGTTTCAGAGCTGTGGCTATGGTTACCATCAATAAATACTGCGTGTGAAATTTATCATCACCTCTATGTCTGCCTCTGCAAACACAGGTCTATCACTAAAATTACACATTCATCTGCAGATATTGACATGCTTTTCTGGTTTCTTTTGGCTATAAATCTGGTAGAAAAGGCTTTGAAAAGAAATGAGTGTTAAAAACCTACAGAAAAAAAAAAAAAAAACATGTAGAGGTTATCTAGAAAACTTAAAATCTGTTCTATAGTATAGGCTGCTATTTGACAAGAATTTTCAAAAATGGTATTGCAAAATACAGTCCAGAATGCACATAGATAATATAAATTTTTGGAAATAGCAATGCAAAACCAATATCTGATTCTCTTTTGTAAAATAAATTATAACTTCATGAAGTACATGTTCCTCTGTCTTGCAATCATATTTCACAGAGGTTGTTTGTTAACCGACACTTGGGAAGTACTTTCTTAGCATTTCAAAGTTATAAGCAAGACGCAGGGCAAGGCAGTTTGATTCCATCTGGAATTTTTATTGCTTTCTTTGAGGTATCCAAGCCTTTGATGTCCTAACCCAATGATAACTTATGATAATAAAGCATAACCTATCATGATTTATCAGTTAATACATAGCAAGTTCCTTCTCTGTGACAGCTGGGTAATAGAAAGGTCTCCAACTAAAACTGTAAATTACGTGGCTCACATGCACTAATATATTTTCTAGCTATTTCTCTTTAAATGGCACAATAATTGCAGGGATAGATCCCTTGTTTAAAATGTTATATATACACATTTCCACTCACTTTTTCATCGGTATTCATACTAAAATAAAGGGCAAGTATCTTAATGACTTCAACTACTTATGACTAGCATTGTGGGCAACAAAGCCACTGCTATTGCTGGTAGTAGTTTAATGAGTTTATTTGTTAGAGTGCATTTGAACTAAGACCTAATGTGAATATTCCAGGTACTGGAAAATTGCTTCCACATTTTACAGATTGAGAGTACATGTCTGAACAATTTGATTGACACTGGTCAGTATGAACTAAGAGCAACCCAGGCTCTACATATATGCTTTGACTTCCTATATCTTAATTTTAAAATTTATATCCATAATTCAGTTCAATAATTTAGTTCCCTAATTTTAGTTCTGTGCCTACACTATTCTAGATATTTCATAAAAGTTTATGATAACATTTCTGTAACATTACAAAAACTGAGGAAATTAAATCTGTTTGTCAAATGATAAAAAATGTAATCTTTCTTTCAAAGCTAGACACCATACAATGTGCTGAATCCATATCTATGTTGCCAAGCAACAGTCTACAAGTAAGAAAACAAAAATATAAAATATCAGAGCCAAGATGAGATCTATGCCATAGCAGACCTCTAAGCCATGTTGAACGATGAATGTATTTTCTTGAATGAGTGCATCGAGAGATATTCTCTGTTTCACCAGCATAAAAGACATTAATTAAGGTCACAGATTTGCTTTCTTAACTACAAGAAGGATGAGTAAAGGTAAAGTGAGAAATGAGTACGAAAAGGAGTAAAATTAATGTGGTTATAGTTCCTGAGTGACTTTGGAACAAAAAACCAAGTAAGTGCCATGGGAACTTTTGGTCATGATGGCAGTCTCAATAGCAGCTTTTATCAGTAGAGTTATATCATTTAAAAATTGTGATAATAGGCTGGCAGAAGCCCTATTTTAAATAGAATAAGGATTAAAAAAAAAAAAGAAAGGAACCGCTCTAAAGGGTTTATTTTGCTTATACATCTTTTTTGCCAT
The DNA here is from genome assembly GCA_028858755.1 of Ara ararauna. Classification (NCBI taxonomy): domain Eukaryota; kingdom Metazoa; phylum Chordata; class Aves; order Psittaciformes; family Psittacidae; genus Ara; species Ara ararauna. The sequence goes on along the minus strand of CM054378.1, from coordinate 125,409,545 downwards.
GAAGTCATGCTAAATTGCTTGCAGTATTCAAAAGTACCTAACAATAGTAAACCAATGGACTTACTTGACCTTCTCAAAGAAAGCACACAAGAAAAATGCTCCATGTAGTCAAAGTCTGCTATCACAGAAATCAACACTAACATTTTCAGTGGCTTCAAAAAGAGCAGAGGAAATGAAACAATGAGAAGAAAAAAGAAGTAACATAATCTTCCTATTTGTCCACATTGAGGGACATTTTAAAGTTTAGTAGAAATCACCTGCATGACAATTTTAATTCATTTTCATTTCAAAATCCATTTGAATATGTTTTCCGGGCCATTTAATCCCAGCCAATTTGCAACAAAGCTGTTGTGGCTTTTCTTACCAGCTAACCCTTTCAGCAAAACTCTGGCTCATAATAAAAAAACTGCTGGTGTAGATATTTAAAAAGGTTTTATTGATCTTTTGAAAGCAACTCTGTGATAATTAAATGAAAATTGATAATTTCAGCTATTTCTTTTGATGATTTTTAAATGCATCTTGTTTAAAGTAGAATGAAATTTACCATAAGGTCACAGTTCTTTTATTTACTTCTTTTTTAACTCCATGTTAAACTGTCATACTTGTTATTAATAAAACAGAGTAGCTTCACTTATTTTCTTTTGTCAATCTCAGACAGAAGTATGAAAACATCAGCAAAGGATGCCAGATTTTCATTGGATGAATGTTCTTAATCCTGCTGTATTCATGAATATATGTTTTTACTACTTAAAAGAAAACAAATATTTATCATCATATCTTTTTGGGCATTATCCTTTCCTATAACATTTTGATATCGTTTTTTAATAAAGCCATGCCTGAAGCAGTTTATTAATTGAGTTAGAAAGTGTGAATGGACATGACTAAACAAGCTCCTGGTTAGACCATTAAGCTGGGAGAAAAGGGACTTTAAGACCATTTTGGTAATTTCTATGTAGTAGAGCAGAAGTAGTGAGTAGACTGAGAGATAAGCAGCTCAGAATAATATCTGAGGAACTTACTGACAGCTCAGTTCAATTCCAATACTGACTGGGAAGAGGGAGGAGCCAAATATGCTTTCCAGGACTGAGAGGAAAATGGAGGGTTGTGCAGCCACAGGCTCATGGTTGCTGATTTGTTACGTGTGAAATGACGGTGGTATTCTACTACAAATGATTGCCTAGCATACTTCTCCAGAGATATGTTTCTTGCCATTAAGCTATTAGTCCATGTATCTCTTCCTCCTCAGTAATATCTTGTGAATCTCTTGGCCTATATCAAGCAAATACAATAGACCGATACTGGTCTCAAAGATGCGAAGTTTGAACAAACACTCTGAAAGCCAACTGCTGGAGAGAGGAAAGCAGGTATTTGCTCTGAATATACTATGCAAAGAAACACTGCTGCCGTTGAAGCTGCTTATGTAGTCTGTGAGCTTACCCAGTAAGACACTTACTTAGACATTTAGACAATTCATAGGAAAACCAGCTTCTCCAGTGCAGCGGGACAGAAATTTTGCAATATACTGTTGTATTTGTATTTGGGTGGTTTTGGTTTTCTTGAGTCTATGGTAGGGACACGAAAGACGGTAGGGAAATATTGTTGGGTAAATAAGGAATAATAAAGCTCAGCTTGAAAAAGTACTGTTTGAAAAGATAGAGGTACACAGTAGGGGCAGAACAACAGTCCATGTGTTACAGATGGGTAAGTAGGGACCATGGTATGTGGACTGCATGGTACCCAGCCATGAGGAGTGACTGTTTTTTGGAAACCCAGCTACATCATCCTCTGAGACAGAAATATCAGAAGTGGGCAGAAATCAACTATACTTTTGTCAAACTAGTTGTGTCATATGAAGTAAAATTAGGTCTAAATAGCAAATGAGGCTAGGAAAGCCAGAATATTGGTGTAAGCAAGTAGCAGTAACTTTGGGCCTGAAAAAGCAGAACAAAATTTTTCTTAAATGAGTAGATCTTATATTGAATTATGGTTTTTTCCTTTTTCTTTTTTTTTTTTTGACTTTGCCCCAAAAGTGGAACTGTAATAAGTAATATAACATGAGAGAATGTAAAATGAAGGTGCAATTAATCCTGTGACAAACAAATGACAAGTCATTGCAGAGGTAGAATTTTTCAGGAAAGAACCTAGTGATATGCAGGAACCAATTTTACTTTGATTCCTTTCCAGCGTTTATGCAGCTTAAGCTGAGTGGGAAACGTTTTATAATTTGGGAGGAAATACCCTAGTACAAAACGGTATCAGGTTAGACAGTATGATCGTAAACTGAGGTCTCATGCAGGTGGCTCCCCCTAATGTTCATACCAACGATGTCATGAACAAGAAGCTCTTGGTCCTCCTCCAGATTACACAAATATTTGCCTGGGATTTTTTTCTCTGTTTCTGACAGTAAATCAGAGTATCCATAAGGCTGGAATAGTCTAGGGTGTTACAACTGTCTTTCAACCCACATGGTATTAGTGTTAAAAGGCATGTGAAGTATAACTACAATGAATTAAAAAAAACAACACTCAGCAACTTGTGCAGAAAATTTCACAGGTCTCAAAAGTTTTGAAATTTGTCAATATTCCTATGCTTGATGCTAAAATAGGATTAACCTATTACTCTGTTTTGTGACATTTGAGGTTTTTATTCTGAGTTTATACCCTTAAAATCTCTGCTATGCTGCAAACTATCCACCCTTATATAGATTTGGAAGAATGAGAGTCTAATCAGTTTTAGTGAGATAATACATTTGATATCTTTAATGAGAAAGGTATTTACTGGCAGTGATGATGACAGTGCGCTAAGGATTTGGACCTTATGCCTGAAGTCTCTGTAGGTTAAGAACCCAGGACTCATGCTTGTCTGTATTTGTCCCATGGTATTTATATCCATCTATATTTTTATAAGTTTTTTAACCAATTGAATAGCTCATAAAAAAGAAAGGTGAGGAAGAAGTGTGGGGAGGTGAAGAGACAAATCTGCCTTAACCAACACCTTCAAGAAAAAAAAAGAAATCAGAAGTTCTTTTCCCGTAGGAACTTGTTTCAAGATAGACTCAGCAGCTGGGGTCTGACACAGATGAAGATTTCTTACATTTCTTGACAAAAGGTTTGTAGAGTAAATTTAAGAACTTAGCTTCAGTGAGGATCGCCCAACTCAAAAAGACTGCTAAAATATAAACACTAAGGTGCTTGTGTTAGTCACAGAAAGTTTAGTCTGGTAAAACAGTTCTTGAGATAGTTCAGTGCTATTCCAAAATTGTGTTGCCTGTGTAAGGAGGAAGAATTGTGAAATAAAAACTAAAAAAACCCTTAAACATAGTTCCTCAAAATAAAAATGTAACTTTAAGTCATAGGAAAAAAACCTGAGAGCTTAATCCTCTGAAATTTAAATTTCCATGCTCTGTGCAGTGAAAAGTGCCAAAGGTTTTATTGCTTTTAAATTGCAGAAATGAAGAGAATGTTAGTATGAAAAACTGTTAAAAATTGGGGGGGGGGGGGGAGGGGAGAGGAGGAAGGTGAGGGGAATCATGAAAATACACGAATAGTTGTTATTTTCCTAAACTAGGGCAATGGTTCCCAGATCATGAGATATGAGCCCAACAACCCCAACAAATAAATTTTCCCGATGTACACTCTCAGTAGGACCTCTTGTGACTTTATTAAATTTGGATTATAAACTTGGGAATTATTGATCCGGAACACTGCACGTTCAGCATCCCCATGTTACTCAGAAAACTGCACTTAGTTTTGCTATAGCATCAATATTCTGTGTCAAGAACAACAGCAAAACTATTAGAAGTTAAGCTGCCACAAAACCTCTGACAGCAAAATAAAACATGAGGCTTTGATCACAGATAATGTGATAGGGAAAAGACAGAGAGCATCTGGAATGTAGGGAAGGTTTTAATTTGATTCTTTTCTGTTCATGACTTTCTTGGTGTTTTCCAGCACATTGCTGGCAGCTGTCTTGGGACACTTTCATGGGATTGGGTTTGGCAGCAAAGACTTGGATCATTCCCTGAGCAAAATTAACATTATAAGGTATAGTTTTTACTCAGCCAACCAAACTAATACAACCAACAATATTTAATGCTCCTAGGTCTCTGCTTTGGCTGAAAGCATAACACTGCCAGTGGCTCATAGAATAGACAACAGAGAATTCCTTTTTCATTTTAATTTAGGGTTTGCTGATCTTCAAAGTATTCCTGCAGGGAAGGAGGTCTTGGCTGTAAAAGTACACAAAAATAGAGAATTTAATAATAGAGTAAGACTGCATCCACTGTGCCAAACTGAAAAAAATATAACTCAGGAACTACCCAGCCTGGAACTTGACTGCATATGTAATTGAAAATAGGAAGGAAGCAATAACTGAAGGCTTCAATTACAAAAAACAATTAAAAAAGAAGAAAAAAAATAGTATTTGCAGTTAAAAACATAAGAAAACTGCTGCAGTTAGTTCTATGAGAGAGGGATAATTTTTCTTTTACTTTATTCTCTAGGATGATTTTAAACGCCAAATTACAGCAATAAAACATTCCAGCTAACAGGCAGCAGTGGTGCCAAATTCAAATTTGAAAAGCAGCGTTACAGAAGTACTATTTATATTAGCAAATATACGGGAGGGGTGGTGTTCAAGAAATAGGTTTGGATAGCTGAGTATGGTCACTGAGCATCCTTCAAGTGACTTATCTCTTGTGTTTCACCTTCCTTTAACATCACATATTTTACCAACATCTATTGCTTTTGCAAGAGTCATGTCATCTGCCATGGAACATCATGATGCCATCATGCCATCTCTTTGATTTGGTCCCATCTCTTTGATCCAGTGCCCTTTTCTAAACACGTCAGGTTTTGCATGATAATAATTGTTTTCACTATTCCTTGATGTTTTGTTTATCTAGTAACACATTAGAATCATAGAATCATAGAATAGTTAGGGTTGGAAAGGACCTTAAGATCATCTAGTTCCAACCCCCCTGCCAGGGGCAGGGACACCTCACACTAAACCATGTCACCCAAGGCTTTGTCCAGCCTGGCCTTGAACACCACCAGGGATGGAGCATTCATGCCTTCCCTGGGCAACCCATTCCAGTGCCTCACCACCCTCACAGTAAAGAACTTCAGAAGAACTTAAGAAGCTCAATCTATTAAAATCAAGCTCTCAGTAGTGCTGGACATTCATTAGATTTGAGGACTCCTTGGACTTGAGAATTTATAATCAAGAAGCTGTTCTTTTTGGGCTTTTTTTTTTTTTTTCAAAGACTCATTCTTGACAGACAAAGATTTCTACTGACATATAAGTGTGTTGTGCAAGATGCTGGTTCATTAGAACCATCTGCAAAAGTACTGCAGATTAGCTTTAAATGTCTTTTAGAAACCAACTGTAATTCCATTTATTAAAATTGCCTACTTTACTTTGTTATAACTTAATTCAGAGCATGAGAACTAAACTTCTTGTCCTAGTATTTTATTCTATCCTTTGAAATATCTGCTATGACTTACTAGAGTGATGGACAGTGCAAACTCTTAGGTGAACCTGAAAAATATATAATAATATATCTTCTTTATGCAGTAATGTGATTTGAGAATTTGAATTAAAAATTTAGCAAAAATACATTTGCTTTTTCTTTTTAATGTGAAAAAGTGAAAAGGATCTAATCTTAAGTCTATAGACCTCACTTCCATTGAAATAAATGTAAGGCAGTAAAATTCTGTCTCGTTCTATAAAAAGATTTGAGATTCTGTGAACTTTCTAACAGACATAATTTCCTCTCTTGTCTCTTAAAAAGCACACAGTCCTATTGGTTTAGTTTTTGTTGCAGGGTACTGTGAAGTGTCAGTTCATGGCTGTGGCCTCTAAGGCATGAAATAATTAATAGCTGCCTAAAGTATTGAACAGTGGGACTCCAGCTTTCTAGGAGATAAAATCAGAAATATTTAATTTCTGAGTTTATGCCTAAATTAGTTTTCCTCATCTTATTTTATGTGACTAGAAGTAGATCCAGAAAGGAACTTTATGAAGAATCACTCCCTGTAAAGAAATAAGACTTCTGGTCCCTATTTCAATCTTTTGTATAACGACTATTTCACACAAACTGCAACTCCAGTCCTGCCAGCAGAGCCAAAATCCAGCCAACATCCCTTTGTATGCCATTCAGGCATCCTTTTCACTGAGGATTTGATGTTCTATCCCCATCCTGTAGTCTGCTTCTGAGGATGTACACCAGACTGGATAAAGGAAGTGTAATGAAATCACCTTAATTTTTCTTACAAATCTAGCTTGGGCTGAGGTTATTTTTCTTGAGGAGCTTAAGTCCAGCCTTCCTCAGACAGTGCTTTTTCTCTCCTGGTCAAGTGCTGCTAACATTAAGCTATTATATGAAAGACAAGCATTGTCTCTGACTACCTGCCTCAGGAAAAGCGGTAATGGTGACTGGTTTTTTTTTTTTGATCAATCCTGAAACTCTTAGGTTTTCTATGGCGCATTAACCTGTGAGAGGATTGAGACATGTGAATGTCTAGTTGCAAATCTCCATGGGGGCATGGGGTATTAGGACAGATCTATGGATGTGTATTGATATGCACTGGAGAAGCCTAACGGCACAGACATGGGCATCTCCTACCTCTCAGGTCAGTGGTCCAGCAGAACACGGACGCCAGCAAGGTAAGCATCAAGTGTCTAACTCTGCTTGCAACCCCTGAACCCCAAAGGACTTTGGTCGGTTTGAAGTCACAGGAAGAACTGTGCAATAATACAGGACCAGAATAAAGGTAAAGAAGAGAATATTACTCACTCTGTGTATATAGATAATGATTATACCTTAAGACTCTGATTCATTCTTCTACTGGACTTTTCCATGCTACTCTGATGGTATTTAGGGGACTTTCATACATAGCTTAATTAACTGATTTAATCAAAACTGGTGGGATTTCTCCTGTGAAATGCAGTCTGTAATCAACATGAAACCATCATACCAACTCTGTTCTGTCTTCCATTTTGGCCATGTGAAGGAACACAGCAATAAAACAGAAAGAATAAGGTCAAATACTGCAAAAAAGCAAATGCATTATTAAGTAAGGAGTTATGTCTGGGGAGCAAGGATAAAGGTAAAACCACTACTCAGCTTGGAGCTGCAGCAAGGAAGTTCAAACACCTAGTATGATCTGAAGTCCTTGTAGTCAATTCAACTTTACTTAACTTGACATTTCTGAAAACTGCAGTATGAATTATATCAATCATTATTAAGGTTTAACTCAGCTAATTCTCAAACATGAGGAAACCTGGGTTTACATCTCTGTGCAACGTAACAGGAATCTCGTTAATGTTACTGTTACAGATTTTACCTCAGATATGAATGAGCCCATGACGTTCACCAGACCTGTGAAATATAGTAGCAAGTAAACACTTATTATAAGAACAGCAAAATAACTTCCATAAAATCTGTGATCTGTACTAGAATTCCTTTATTCTTCTGTGCATAATGATATGACATAGCAACTTCAGAACCCACTCAGATTCAACTATTGTACTAGCAATCCCAGCTTAGAAAAAAAGATGTTATGGCTGTAAACAGTGATTATAAGGAACGTTCCACTTACTTTAAGTACTGTCTACAATGCCTGAAATGAGTGGTCACTGTATGCATTGCTGGAAGCACTAGAGTGAGGACGGTTTCACAAGCTGATTGCTACAAAAAAGTGCATTGGGAGAGAAAAGAGCAATGATGGCTCCAATCAGTGTCTCAGACGCCCAGAATAGCCCATTCAAAAATAAGGCTACTTAAACTTCCACTACAAATTAAGTAAAAAGAGCTGAAAATGGAAAGCAGAAACTGCAAGGTATATGCCAGATATCCTTCTCAACGAGAACTCACCATGTGGTGAGAATGAAAAGGAATACATTGCAATGGAAGCATGCCACTCATGTTTTTGACAAAATGCAAGAAAACAAGAAGATGATTCCTACTCAGGATCTTGGAAAAAGAAAAATGTCCCAGCTCAAATAGAATTATGGTATAACATTAAATTGTTTTACCATTATTGTACTGTTAATTGCTCAGCATGTTGGCAAGCAGCACCTTCAGAGACATAGAACAGTGAGTGGGTTAAATAAATAATTCTGTGAGCTGACATGAGGGGACACTGCTAGCCAGAGTGTAGTCCCCAAATCCCTATTACTTGTTTGGTGTTAGTGCACAGGAATCTCAGCAATGGACCAGTGCTGTGGTATACTGAGTGCTACACAACTGGTGGGTAAAGATAAAGCCCTGTCAAACAGTCTACGATAGGAGGAGAGAAGATTTTTGAAGAGATGAGAAAATAGTTACAGAGACTCTCTGTCACGTTAGGTCAGAATAGGTAGTAATGCAGGATTGCCACTTGGTATGAAATCCCTTCCCAGATATAGGTGTTTCAGTTACCCAACTTGCTAACACTTTCAGAGGCTGCTAAGTGGCCTCGTGGAAAGAACAGCAAATGGGCAAAGAACTAGAAATTATGAAGATGGATGAATGTAGCTGAGTTTGGAAAACGTCCTTTCTGTAGTTCAGCTACATGCCACTGGCAATTCTGGTGCATTGCAGATCATTAAAAGACCAAAGAGCTGGCCTCACTATTTTTGCAAAATCACCTACTTGGGAGCTGTAATTCTGATTTCACTTAGGCTCGTCTCATCAGTCAGCTTGTTGCCTTTATTCTGATTCAGGAATTAGATTAGATTTATTTAAGGTATGGATCAGTTAAAGTAATATTGAGTTAACTAGCAGGATAAGGAAGCAATTAGTCCTTCAGGTAGCTGTCATAAATTAGATGGTACCTTACAGCTTAGCTTTCTATGTTTTAACATAGAAAAAGCTAAGAAGAACAACCAAAGAGGCTAAATTTAGTTTCCTGTCTACCTCCTGATGCAATATATCAGTTTTCACTCAACCAATTTTAAAATCAAACATTTTATTTAAAAATAAAACCCTGATAAAACATTTAAATGAGAAGCTTATAAAAGTTGTCCCTATTTGAAGCATTACTATGACAGTTTGACTGAGTATGGGCACAGAAACTTGTGCTCCAAATTCTATTCACATTAGTTGAACTTGATTCCTCTTATAGGTATTTGATATTTGTTGAAACAGTTTAAAATTACCTTAACCTATGAGAAGGAATATTTTGAACCTAAGTTATAAAAAAGAGAATGCTGCAAACTATACAACTGGAGTTATTATTAGTGAACTTATTCTTTATCCTCCAGGATAAAACTGTAGCAACGGAAAGCTTTGCTCAGTAAAGAAAAAAATAAACCGAAAACCAAGCCAACAAAACCACAACCAAAAATTACATGAAAGGATGGTTTTGTTCTTAAAAGGTATACACCCTCCTTGAAAACCAGCTAATTGGAATTACACTGCAGTATACTCTTCAGTCTGTTATTATGTGTTTTGAAGGCTGTCTGGACAGCTTGTGTGTGTAGATTTAGGGGCTAACAAGAGTTTTCCTAAATAAAAGTTTTACTAAGTTATTTAAATATGGCCTGGAAAAGGACCAAAGTAAATCTAACTTATGCCAGATAAACTGTACCGAGGAGACAGAGGATTGAGAATAAAACACCCAACCTCAAGTCTCTCCGGCAAGATCCCCGGGAGGAATATAATGATGGATTAAGGGATTTTCTAAGAAAATAAGAAAAAAGAAAAAAGTCATTTAAAGAAGTCTTCACAGTGATGTGCTTATAATTTTATGAATAATTATAAGCATGGCATTTCACAGACTAGGTAGTGCCACCAACTGGTTGCTGCTACTAGTGAGTTGGAAATCCCTGTGCCATACCACAATGGTATCTGGCTGCATCCAGCCTCCAAAGGCTAATCCTCTGCTAGAAAATCTCCACTTTAGGCACAACACCTAGGTAAGTTACTCAGAATGCAAAACTTAAAAGATAGATCTTATAAAGCACTCTAGGGTTATTGCTTGGCATCGCTGATAAAAGGCACTGTGAAATTTGCCCCTGACTAAATGTTCTTTTTCTCTCCCTCCCCTTAGCACGATGGTCTCATCCATACTTCCTGCTGGGAACAATTCATTTTGTGTTATTTACCAAACCATGTTCTTGTCCAGGGAAGTGATGTTGGGTTCAGGCTAAACTCAAGCCTGGGAGTGTGCTAATCATATAGAAGTCAAGACAATGATGGATTAGTATTAAATTCTGTGTCCTTAACCTGTTTCTTAACTAAACTAGTGCAGACACAGAAGAAAACACCTCCTGAGTTGTCATATTCAACTGATAGTATTAATGGTCAATGACTTCGTGTAGTGCTGGCTCAGACTCCATCCTTAAATTACCTGATTTCTCTCATTATTCTTCTCTGGAATGCTGCTCCAGAACCTTAGTGTTTTTATCATTAGGGAAAGAAATAAGAAAAATCAAATTTCTAGCTTTTCTTTACTCATAGCTAATTGATATTAATTTCTTATTTACTGGCCAGGTTGGATGGGGCTTAGAGCAACCTGGTCTAGTGGAAGGTGTCTCTGACTGTGGCAGAGAGGCTGGAAGTAGATGACGTTTAAGGTCTCTGCCAACCCAAACCCTTTTGTGATTCTGTGATTCTATTATTCTATGATTTTTATTTATTTTTCTTCTTTTCTATCTCTCCTCAGCTTCATTCTTTCAAAGGGAATACAGTTCAATACTCTCCCAGTCTGTCAACTCAATAAAATGATTTCATATAGCCTTCCTGTTATGTAGGATATTTATTGTTTACTTAATAAGCATTCCCTATTCCAATCTGAATAGATCTCCGCGAACCAAAAGCCTAGCAGAGTATGAAATATTCCTTTGCAGGGCTGTTTCTCAGTGTTTACCTGGCTGGAGAAAAATAATGTAGTTTAGGTGACCTTCCTCTTCTCTGAAGCTTTATCAAATGCAACTGAAATCAACAGAAAGAATGCAATTTTCTTCAGAAGTATCTACTATATAGCCTTCTGTGAATTTACACCCTTTTCAGCATGGGTACTTTAAAACAGGTGGCAATCTAAAATTTGTTATTTCAAAATTTGTTTCAGCACTGAATAAGCTGTTTTAAATTTCTATTGTAGGAAACTTAATTCCTATCAAATGATGCACGTTGTTTATGACAAATTATGTGAGTGATCCTTGTGGCAGTGCAAACATTATGTCCTGAGCAATGTCAGCAAGCTTGGGCTGTACCTAGATGTGGTACAGCTATGATGAGGATCTCCCTTTATAGAACACCTTTATTTCCTCAGTACCATTCATCTTGTCTGCATGGCACTTCATGGATGGATTTAAAGGGTAGGAGATCTATTTGCAGTCAAGAATGCTGCCACAAGCTTTTCTGGATGGAAGACAAGGAGTCTTGTTCACACACTCCTTCTCGCAATATGGTCCCATCAGTTTGACTTATTCCCTATGTCAACAAGCCGTCATGGATTTGGAGCTGGCACTACTTTTGTAATGTTGTATAATGTCACTTCTTGTAATTGTGTTTCTTTTGGATTGCTTAAAAGGATTCCATTTTGAATGGATTCCAAGTAAGAATTGCTCTCTGATGCTTTTCTGCTACCCTTAGATCAGAGTCAGCTGAGTCGCACACCCCGGTTTCATATATCATTTTCTTCTTTTATACGCCAGCAAGTTTGTTGTAAATTAAACATCATATTTATCCTTAAAATAGCAAGTTTATACATGCTGCTCTACGCTAGTTATTTGAAACAGCACATATACTGACAGTCCTATCTGGAATTCCCCTTGTACTGTGAATTCTTACTTTAAAAAAAAGATTTTTATTCATTAAATTCATTGACACTCTACAAGATGAGAAGTCATTTTCTCGATAGCCATTATTACCTCAATTCCTTCATACATTAGATTTATCTGAAAAAGAATTCAGTCAAAATCAAACTCAAAGTAAAAACTTTACTTTCTCAATTACCTCACAGTGGTAGCTGAGTTTCTGAAACAGTAACTCTCCCTTTCCATCAGCAGATTAGCCATGATATTTTTCTCCCTTCTTGACACCTGAATTTAGCTAGGCTCAAATTTACTTTGCTTGCAAAGAGGAAAATTTTGGGCCTTTGTTTTTTTATGACACTCTACCGGGAGCAGATACAACTGTAGGTCTAGGTGCTCAAAAGTTTACCCATCAATAAAATAGGATATAGGAAAATGATTAAAAATTATGCAATGATTTCTGGATTTAGATTTGTTTGTTAAAAATAGTAACATCAAACCAGGATAATTCCTGATCCTCATGTTATTATATATATTAAATTTCATATTTCTGGTGCCATTTTATAAAGGACAAATATTTTCAAATGTTTTAATATAATTTTTAAGTATACCTTTGTTTAGAAGTATTTTTTTCTATTTATGGAAAAAAAATCACATGCTTCAGTTTTGCACATCAATCTAATAATTTATTTTTGGCAGTTCTATATTTTTGAATCTAGTTTCTATGTTTTAAAAAGGCAAACGGACTGAAACTGCAGGCACTTGAGCACCTGTGAGTTATCAAACTTGAGGTGTTGTTACATGATGCGCATCATGCTAGAGGAGGCTTCCAATGACTCAAGATGAGCTATAGAAGAATCGTTTTTAAATTTTGCATTGAAAACTGTAGATTATTGTTTTAAAGTATATCATTAGGTATAATTGAACGCTCCAGACCTTCTTTGGTAATACTGATGGGCAGTGGCGGCTGAATCATAGAAATAATTATAGCAGTCAGATTAGCAAGAAATGTGCTAATAAAGCAAATTTGGGAGTCCTGTGACTTTGTAAGCTAAGCAGAATGAAGAATTTGATTACAAAGTTCCAATCAACTCTTGTGGGAGATTGTGCAGGAGTTCTGTGAGAAGATCTATATTACACGTAAAAGTAAATGTTTCATTAGTAATAGTCCTTGCCTTTTTGATACTAAATGTGACCAGAGCAGGCACTTGAGTAGGAACAGACCATGTTGGACAGCAGTGGTGATACCTAACCTCAGCATAAAACATATACACTAAGGTTTCTCTATGTAAGTTTCTACATGTGACTTAGGTATCCTGTTGTAGTGAATCAACATCAAAGGATGATTCTCTTGCTTAAGCAGAAATATCTGGTGTTATTTTAGGCATGGTGAGATATCCTATCTGACTCCCTTCTACCACTCCAGAAGGGTGAATGTTTCCCACAGGTCCTATGCTATATCTGACACGCTCGTGTAGGTGGTTTATGTATCTTAGAGCATCTTAAGTAGCTCCAGATACCAATGGATAAACAACTGAATTGAGCTTTAGATTTCTCAGTATATGTTGACTAAAGTTCAGTTCAGTTGCTTACAGGTTAAGCACCTCCAGGTGCTTACCCTGGAGATCACTGAGATCCAAGAAAGATATGTAAAAGCTATCTGGACATAATCCTGGGCTAGTAGCTAGAGGTGGTCCTGCTTGAGCAGGGTGTCAGACCGGATGACCTCCAGAGGTTCCTTTGCAACCTCAGGCATTCTGCGATGTTGTGATGCAGTGATTAATGTAGTCAGATACATTAAAAAGAATGTGATTCTTTTCATATGACTCAGGAGTAAAGGCAGAGTCTGAGGTAAGAATACAGAGATCAGAAACCTTCAGAACACAATAGATGATAACACTGGCTTACAAGACAATACACTCTTAACCCAAGCTCTTAATTTGCCTCTGATGGAGTAGGAGTTGGGAAGGAGCAGTTTAGAGACTACAGGCTGCAGAGGTGCTGCTGAAGCTGTGTCAAATGTGCTGCAGAAGGCTGAAGGTTTCTGAATGGTTTGGGTCTTAGCTGTATGCAGTGTACTATGAGTTGAAATAATTGAGTCTAGAGGCAAGAAAAGCTTATTAAAATTAAGGGTAGGTTGGACAGAAACAGGCACAAGAGTGTTGGACAGACTGTGCTATAAAAAAAACCAGTGCATTCACTTATATTGTTAGTGTAGAAGCTCTCACACTGACACCCAAGCTGTGAATGCTGACAAAAAGAGCCTCAGCCAAGGACTGAGATGGAAGTTAGCCTTGTCCTTCAGCAATTTCTCTAAAGCCTCTAGAACCACTTTTGTCTTCCCAGCTTTGGACTTCTCTAGATGACTGCTGTCCTCATCCTAACCTTGTCACAATACTGGGAAAGACTCAGAGATGATCTCTTTCTATCAGAAGAGACAGTGATAAAAAGCTGGAAGACATGAACCAGCTGAAGACACTACAGCCTCCTTCTATCATTTTTCCTAGGTCTTGAAGCAACCTTAGAGACACTGAGCAACGTAAGCAAAGCAGATCAGTTTGACAAGAAATGTGACAGAAACCTTGGGACTACAGAGGATCTCCAAACATTAACTAGTTACATTTTTAAGTGAGATTAAAATAGGCCCTCATCATAGCCCTGTTTATTCCCATCAATGATTGTCTTTCAGCATCTCTGTATGTGTGTATGTATGTGTATGTTTTCTCATCCAATATCCAGTATGGGACTGTAGTGGGCTGACCTTAGCTGCTGGACAGTGTCTCTATCACAGGGGAGAGAAAATATAGTGAAAGGCTCATGGATCAAGATAAGAACAGGGAGAGATCATTCACCAATTACTATCACGGGCAAAACAGATTTGACTTGGAGAAAATAGTTTAACTTCTTGTCAGTCAAAGAGTAGGATAATGAAAAATAAATCAAAACTTAAAACACCTTCCTCTCACCTCTTCCTTCTTCCCTGGCTCAACTTTACTCCCAATCCCTCCACCTCCTTTCCCCTGCAATACAGGGGGACAGAGAATGGCGGCTGTGGTCACTTCATCACACATTGACTTTGCCGCTCCTTCCTCCTTTGCCGTGCAAATCCAATACAGGGATACTAACCTGTGCCACATGTGGTCATCAAATACAAGAATGATATGCTCTGTTATTTTGTACAATTTTGTCTTTGCACACGGAAACAAGGAACTCCAAGGACATAGAAATGTACCCTGTGCTTGGTATTTATTTCCAGCATATAGACACCAGAACAGCAATAAAATTATTCAACTTGAGTTGGAAAAGCATTATGGCTATTGGCAAGCAGTGACCATGGAAAATATCTTGTTTTGACTCCAAAGTTCCCATATTCAGAGTGCCCGTTCTCATACCGATAAGCTGAAAGCTCCTCCAGCTTCTAAGAAAATTCAGGCTATGCTCAAAAAGAAGTAAATATATAAAATCATATGCACTAACGTAGTGGGTTGGACCAAAATTACTTGGGGATTAGTATGTTGCCTCTGATGTTTGCCAGAAGTGGCTGTAAGTATAGTTGTCTTCCCAGTGCTAATTTATGCTCATATCTTACTACCTGCAATTTAGCAGCCCCCTGAACCAGAGGTTGCACTTGGACCTACTGCATTGAATAGTCACCAGTGAGGTTACCTTTCCTGAATTTGTCTCATCCTTTTTTATTGCACTGTTTTAAGCTCAAACAACTAACTCCCAGTACTCTTACATAGTGTTTCTCTTGGCCATGCAGGCAGCAAGCTAATCTAAAACTCTTTCACTGCCCTGTGGCTCTAAGTGCAATTATGCAATTTTCTTATAGTAGGTTAATATTTTGATGTTATTTACATTTTCTTTTTCACATTTATATGAGAAAGTGCTAGGGATGATATAGGTACTGACCATGGAATAAAACTTCAGGTTCAGCGAAAGAAGGCCAAAATAAGTTACACTTCATGTTCTTCCCTACAGTGAAGACAATTCCTAATGATCATATTTGTTTGTAGTTATTTCTAAACATAAAGAATCCCATGTTCTTTTTACAAAACACTGACATTACAAGTAAGAATCAAAGTTGATTCTCAATATGCAATGCTTTAAACCATGTTATGGATTATATGAATTTGTTCAAGGGTAAGAAAATATTCAAAACAATCTCCACTTTTCTTTTGCTTTCTATGCAGCGCCCAAGAACTGAGCAATGATTTGAATGCATTCAGTCAGGAGAACTTTACCTATATCCCAATTCATTTTTTTATTATATAGTAATGAAACACTCATTCCATTACTTCTTTTTTCCATGGTGCTGGTTATAATAAATTCATCTGTGCTCGCACAACATTGACCTCAACGAACACAAACTTTATTCAGTATTGTAAGCAGCAGAGACAATGAAAATACAGAAGGTTGGTCTTTTGAACAACTTTGAACCAAAGAAAATAACGTGCTCATCATTAGTCTCTGCAGAAACCTAATTACCATTAACCTGGGGTGTTTGGGAACATTTCTGTAAACTTAATACAATTGTTACAATGCAACAAAATATCAAAGATGAACTGTGAAATTCATACAAAGCCAGTTAAAGGCAGCAAGAAAATCATGGCATATAATTTTCTGTAATTTAGCTAGAAAATGCAACACACAGTATAAATGGACCAAAATAACCTTCACTTTAAGCAGCCTTCTTTTCAAAAAGCAATTACAGCTTCTTAGCCTTTGAATTTTGCTTCTCCTTAACAGCGTTAAATAGAACATAGATTTTAGCCTCAGAGGTCTAAAATGTTTTATAGAAGTTTTGTCATAAGGTTGTTCCATGTGGCAAATGTCCCCTATCCAATTTTAGAAAAAAAAAAAATTAAGCTCAGTGGTGCATTCTTGATCTTTTATTTCGAACAGAGATGTTCTTCAAATCTTCACTTTTCTTCTATATTGCATAAACCAGTATGGTATATAATCATGTCTCAGTTTTGTACTACAATCTGTTATCACAGACCTTCATACTGACACAGTCCTATAAGCTTATATGAAACTCTGCATGGGTGAAAGGGACTGCTGTACAGCAGAAACAGACGTTAAATCGAGAGGAGTAAGAATAACTTTCCTATACAATGTATAGGTTGTATGGAGGTTAAGAACAGTTTGCAATGGACAGTTCTGCATGGAATTCAACTCAATGGGCACTCAATGGGAAGTTCTGTTATGTCCAGACTCTTGTTTCTCCTTCATTTACTAGACTGACAAAAAGCAATGACTCCAGATATTAAGTTGCAATTACATGGAATAACAGCAAATGAGATTTTCCAAATAATGGGGAGGAAAACACAATAAACAAACTAAAGAACATATTCTCTGAGACACCTAGGAAACTTTGCTAATTTGCACAGGCAGGTTGGACAACCCTTAACAGTTAATAATAGATAAAAGGCAATAAACCACTTAAATAAAAGACATAAAACCTTAAATAAAGGACAATAAAATGCAGTAAGTATTGATGCTGTTGTTTATTCTGCATAAAAAGAAGTCCTTTCTTTCACAAGGTACTTATTTTTTAAGCATTCATTTCTTACCTGCTCATGGCATGGGAAGCATTGGTTATTTCATGACAACCAAGTGGTATGAAATCAGAAGTGTGCCATCTCATTTTTATGGGATTGATGTCCACTCCTGCTGCAAGCAGTTCACAAAGTCTCCTAAAAGTGAGTGCAACCTAGTGCTTACCACTGCTTCACTGTTCTGTCACCACCAAATTGAAGAGAAAGAACATGCTGGCAAATCAGTGAGCAAGAAGACTGGAGCTCCACACAGCAAGCTGCGTAACACTGAAATATAATTCACTTTTATGATGACACGTCTCATTACTTTCTTATTCCTTCTGAGAAAAACAGATTGGGGTTGTATTGTATGTCTTGCAACAACTGATACCCAGTTATTACAGACAGAACATACTGGCTAAATAAAGTAGCTGGTCAAAAAGCATTTCCAAAAATAAAAATAGTCTGGGGAAAATGGAATGCCTGTAATGTAAATGTAAAAGTTCATAATTATGCTCATTTGCCCTTGTATAATCAAACAAGGGAAAGAACAATAGCTGAAAAGATGTAGAATTCTGGTATTATTTTCTTAAGCATAATTATATTTCCACCTTATTTAGTAGAAATGCATTAGGGACCTAATCAGATAAAAGGCTGGCTGCCTGACACACATCATCTATTGAACTGCTGAGATTAAAGTTCAGCTGCCAGGACTACCATGCTCATTTTAATACATGCTCTGTCAACCAGGAAAAATCAAGAAAAAGCAAAGATTCAACAGCTCTGTCAAATCTGTTCAATTTGACAGATTAAGCCAACACACTAAGGTATATGGTTAAGAAAATTAAAAACATATTTATATTTGGGCAAGTACTTTTATTTTATTTTTTTCCAATTAGTTTAATTTTCTGGTAAAGATAAGTTTTTTGCCACACAGCTGCTTTGTGAATTAGCATGATCTTCATTACAGGTATTCATCAACTGCAAAAGAAAATCACCAGTCAGTTATGGAATAGGTCTTAATATTTCTAATTGATTTTAACCTTCCAACATTAATCTTTCCAGTATGAATTCCCATGTATATGGATATAATGCATATACAAAAAATACAGAGAGAGAATGAGTTTAAAGTAACGCAAAGCTACATTAAAAAGAGGGGTAATGGTTTATCTGGAGCCTCTCCTAGAAAAACACCATTGACGATAAAAATGCTTATTGTCTTGTTTAAAGTCCTTCCAGCACACAAAGTGGTTTCAAGGGCAGCTGAGGATGATTACCTCTTTGCATTGATGTCCGGAATAAAACATCTTTATTTTAAAGTCTGCCTATAACTCAGAAAGCGTATTTTTTAGTTAACCAAGTATAAATTCCTTCACTATTACGGTAACCTTCAGGAGTCACAATTTAGAGCCTCATGTGCTGGGACCTGTTCCTCAGGCCAGAATTCATGTACCAGTGCCATCAGATGTGACAGATTGACCCGAATCAGAGATCTGCACTGCCTCGGCAGATCTGAGGAAGACATCCTCCTTACAGGGTATACCATGGAAGACAGTGGCTGCATACTGGTCTGTGATACACTGATGCTCCTGATTCCTCCACTGAGGAGGGAAAGGCGGCTGTATTGTTAAGAGATTTAAAGAGCTTGCATCTGGCATTACCACCTGTGCCTGCATAATTGCAGCCAATGCAATCTGAACAGGGTTTTCCTTCACGACCAAGAGTACAAGACCTACTTATGTTTTGGTGGTGTGAGCAAAAGCTGCTGGAAATGGCTTTTGTGGTTTTACTGAGATATGTGAGATTTTTATTCATGCCATGGACACTTTGGTAGCATTTCTTCCTTCTCTTTAAATCCCCATACACAACACATCACTTTTCCCTCAAAAAGGACAGAAGCTATATAGAAGCTATTTAGTGCTAGCTCATCGCAAAGTCACAACACTGTAAATACTTCAATTTCAAATACTGGTGGTCCTGCAGTTACCGCTTAACCAATAGCATTTGATTAAAAGTAAAAAGATAATCTAGAAACCACAGAAACTGCATAATTTTGCAGTAGATGTTGATAATCCTCATTTGTTTCATGGCTATACTGATTTGAGTGGATTATAAGGACAGCTCACCCAGAGAAAGCTTAGCCCAGCTGGATGTCATATTGAAACACAGTTTCCATGCTTTGAGCTGCAACGTCCAAAGGAGATCATAAATTTTAAATCACATTTCTGCCTCAGATTGTTCTACTGCCTGTTATTATGAAAACACCTGTGCTTATCAGAAATTTAAATCATTATTTCTCAGAAATTTCTGTATTTACATTAGTCTGTGCCTTTGACATCACTTTGTGTCTGATCTGTGCTATTTCTCAGGCTGCTGCTGTAAAGCAAATGATTTTACTTGTGTGTTTCCTTTGATCTTACATCTGAGATCTACAAAGGTAACTAAGCGTGATATCAGCAATCCTGTCAATTTGCCAATAGTGACCTGGCATGCAGCTTCCAAAGTGAAGAGAAAGCAAACATCGTTTCTTTAAGATATGAAAATATGTCTTGGGGTAACTGGTCATAGATATACATCTAAAAGAGATTTCTAACCAAAACATGGTCTTAAACGTTGCTTAGGTTTACTGAGGCTTCTCTTTCTATTCTTGCCCTCCAGTTCTATAAATATAGATATTTATATGTACCCTTATAAACTGCATTGTTCTGACTCCATGTATTTTTTTACCTGTGGAATACTTTGCATACCAATAATAGCTGTTTGATAATTTATGAATGCCTATAGAAAGGGGTGCTGTGTGGTAGCAAGGAATATGTACCTTATAAGGTAATTTTATGACCTCTGTGTGGTGGTTGGTAAACAGCTAACATAGAACTGGGATAGAAAGTTTTCATGCGTCAATGCATGGATTTTGCTTTCAAAGAGCTACAAAAAAAGCAAACAGATAAAATGTTGGCTAGCCCAAAGGCCATACTCATCTGAAAGACACCAACACCCTTTGCAAGCAAGACTTCCTGGTGACAGCCTGACTGGTCTGAATTTTCAAGATTTCAGAATCCCTTTTTTATCCCCGGTCTTGTCAGTGGTTATCCCTATAATTACTTCCAGAGGGAACAGAAAATATCAGTACAGGAAACAAAACAATCTACCAAATTAATAATTTTACTTCATACAAAAATAAAAAGAGATTGGCAATTTTCCAGAAAAATTACATGGGAGATACATGAGAATCAGGGATTCTTTGGGAAGTATTTTCCTGTCTCAGTTTCTACAGGAAAGATTGGACAGCTTCCAGAGCTTCTTTTCTGTCTTAAGGTAACCTATATTCAGGGCACCCTCTTCAGATATGACACTGTGGTTCAAGTCCCTATTCTTGATTTAGACTAGAAACTCAAGTTTCTTTATTTGCAGATAAAACATAAATGCTCTGCGACCTGCATTGCAGTTTCCAGAAGGACTCTGTTCCTGTGATTGTTTCACACGTAAAAACCCTGTACATAATCCCTGTAACAGAAAAGGAAATTGAGTCAGGCTGATTTTATAGTACAACCAATATTTAGTATGGGGTTAATAGAAATGGGTTATTCTCTACACCCCTTCCATACTAGTCAGTAGGCTTGTGGTGCAGATGCCTGCCTAGGGCTGGAAGTGCAGTTCCAGCCACTTGGAGGAAAATGTACTTCAGTTCTTTACAGCCTAGAAAACAAACTGAAAGTTTCATTCAATCTCAACAGCTTTCACAATGCAGTAAACATATAGTGTTAAGCAAGGTTGGAGAATTTACTAATCTAAGACTTGCAGGATTTCTGTCCAGAAAAAGGTTTGTAATGAGAACAAATGACAAATGTCTAGAGCCTTTTCAAATGCTCTGCATTCTGAAATAGAATTAAACATTTTGCATCTAGATCACCTGTTAGTGACTGGAACAGCTGGAGGCTCATACTGAGAATATAGGAGGGATAAGAAGTGCTCTGAAACTCTCTAAATTTCATTCATATTTTCCTGAAGAAACATCAACAGGACAAGATTTATTTCCCTAATTATAAGCATCTAGTTCTATTTGTGATGCCTAAGGGTATCCCACCCATTTTCCAACTGCTGCTTCAGAAAAAATCAATAAATCCTGTTTCATGTATTCCAGCTCTCTGAGGATGTCCTGGGCATCTACAATAAACACATACACTTTTGCATGCAAACCTCGGATTGTCATTCCTGGTTACTAAATTCATAATGAATGCATGAATTGCAAAACTCTGATTGACAGATATGGTCAAAGGTATTATGTGACAGGTATTTGTGAGGTTACATTTTATAATACGCATTCATGGTGTAATTCTACCTTCTAGTGGACAAATATTTATTCTGTAAAATTATTGACTTAATTTGAAATCTGTTTTAGTAGACACAAGGGAGAGATAAACATTTTTTTCTTAATCTTTCCCATGATTTTCTTTCTATTTGTTACATTACCCAAAGTAATGTCACTGCAGTTTGGAGCTCTGATATTGTCCCATCAATGTCATGGAAATGGTACTGATTTATACCTTTGGAGACTATTGTCTCTAGTGTCTCATTTTGTGTCAGACATTCAGATTCTCAGACTGCTCATGCAAGTGATGGTCCCAAGGACATCAGTATAGGTAATCAAAGAAAAGGTGAGTTAGGATTAATGTGGCAAAGCAAAAGTCTACAAAGTAGATGTCAATGTCTGATTAATGACTCCCTTACTAGTCATTGGACAGGCAGAGAAAAAATCTAGCCATAACAAGCCTAAAAAAATGTGCTGGGAACAACTGCACTAAAATAGAAAATTATACTCTACATTTGTCTAAGGGGATGAGCTGAAACCATCTAATTTCTAAGGCACAGGAGATGAATCTACCCATGACATCCAGTCAGAGAATAGAATTTTGAAGTTAGAAGAATTTTCAAGATCTGACAATTGCAGTAATAATGTTTTAAACGGATTAAAATATCTGAGTTTACCTTGAATTTTCTACACCTATAACCACATATGCCCTGTCTTCTAGAAATGCAGGTCAGTGATTCTGCTAAAGCCTTTGGCAACACTCTCAAAGCTTTACCATTGTACTACTTACAAGAAGGGCCCATCATGTAGATTATGTAAGAAATACCTTGGTTTATAGTCCTCATAAATGGAACCCATGACTCTGCCAGCTGCATGCCTGTCCCATTCCATTTCTCTCTCTCTCCCTGTGCCTCAGTTGCTGGGAAAGCTGCGTGAGAATGGTGAATGGAAGACAGGGTGGCTTCCCCTCACTCCCTCATTCACAAACACTTCTTTGATGAGGCTGGTAAAGGTCACCCCACTAGTGCAGGGATGAGGGCAAAACAGAGGAAGTGTATAGTGTGTCATTATTTGTGCTGCAGAGCTTGCTTGAGTACAGCTTTAGTGTTACTGCAAGTTGTAACGTAGCTGGCAACAACCATGCCCCCTGCACCCTGTCAGCTCACAGACCAAAGAGACAAGTGTCATCCCTACACAAACCTATACATAAATCACCCGTTTTTGTAGATATATGCAGAGTTTGAATGCTTTTCTTCAAAGAAATCCTGCTGTAGGGGGAAATTTCTCTGCCTATTTTCTATGATTTCTGGAGTCAAATCCACCACTTTCTCCCCCAAATCACCACTTTCTTCCCCAAATCCACACGTTACAAGAAAGAAGACACTATTATGTTTTTCTTTGACAAATGATCCACAGTACAATATTTTTAATGATGTGTTAACCAGCCCATGATTTAACACTTTCACTATAAATTATCTACAAAGTCATTCTGACAATTATGAATTTCTGTACAGTGGTGATTTTCAGGTGCTTTCTAAAGATCTGCAGATTAGAGTACTCAAAAGGGTTTCATGATTTTCAGGTGCTTTCTGAAGATCTGCAGATTAGAGTACTCAAAAGGGTTTCAAAATCAGGTTCTTGTTCATTGTGTCTTCTAAAGTATTACTCAGTTCCAGATGTTCTTTTCCCAGATAAATCAAAGGCAAGGGACCTTGTACTGAACTCTTTTTCTAGATAGAAGGTTTAGATTTGATGCCATTCATGTTCTTTTTCTAAGGTTGAGATACTGCTAATTTAGAGAACTACTTATATAAACTCAAACATCTTCTGCTCTTCCAGGGTTCCAAAAATGAATTCATTTCTTTGGCTATCATTTTGTAAAAAAGTAAAGACAGAATAATGGCAAAAATGACTAGACTTTTTTTTAGAGAGAAAGCAAAGCTGTTACTCTACTTCAGCAGTGCAAAGGGGACTCCTGTTTTATTCTGCAAACACTCCTATAGGCTCATACGTATAAAGCATGACATTTGTAATGGTTTGTGTACAACAAAAACATTGGCAGAATGTGGCAAAACATTGCTTAGCTAAGGTTCTGTTAATGAATCTGCTAAATAATACTCTTTTTTCTACTCGTTAACTCAGTGTCTTCCATTCATTTGTTTCCATCTACTTCATTCTTTAATGTCTCTTGCCCAAGCCTCGGGTATGTCGTAGGAACACAGGGACAGCCTCCTACTGCAGGAAGTGACTCTGGTATCTAAATCTAGAAAATTTGTACATTATGATGGCATCAACAGGTTCTCTGAACATGACTCTTGAGAATGTGGTGACCAAACAGGAATCTGTGCTCATCAGTTTATCCATTTCATAGTTGCATTGTAGATACATGCATATATATATTTTTTTCTGCTGTGTCCAGACATTAATAACTTTACAGAGTCTCTAAGCAGGTGTCAACCATTGCCTTCTTTTTTTTATATTGCCACATGCACCCTTCCAATTGAAAAGCCTGGTGATGCCGAAACGGAAAACACTAAAATTATGGTTTGGTACTCTAGAACTATAGAACAATAGAACCACAGATTCATAGAATCATAGAATGGTTGGGGTTGGAAGGGATCTTCAAGAACCATCTACTCCAACCCCTCTGCTATGGAATACTTTCCACTAGACCAGGTTGCTCAAAGTCCCATCCAACCTGGCCTTGAACACCGCCATGGATGGGACAGCCACAGCTTCTCTGGGCAACTTGTGCAAGTATATCACCATCCTCATGGTAAAAAATATCTTATGTCCAGTTAAAGTCTACCTTCTTTCAGTTTAAAACTATTGCCCTTTGACCAGTCACTAGAAGACTGAGTAAGAAGTTTCCCAGTATCTTTCTTATAAGGCCCTCTTATATATTGAAAGGCTGCAATAAGGCCTCCCTAGAAACTTAATTTCTCCAAGCTGAAAAACCCCATCTCTCAGCCTCTCTTCACAGGAAAGGTGTTCCAGCCTCTGACTAGTTTTGTGCCTTCCTTTGGACCCACTTTCACATGTCTATATATGTCTTCTGGTAGGGGCCCCAGAACTGAGTACAGCACTCCAGAAAAGATCTCAAAAGAGGAGAGTAGGGGGGTAGAATCACCTCTCTTGACCTGCTGGTCATGCTTCTTTTGATGCAGCCAAGCATACAGTTGGCTTTTGGGGCATGAAACATGCACTGCTGGGTCACATCCAGTTTTTCAACCACCAATATCCCCAAGTCTTTCTCAGCAGGGCTGCTCCAAATCCCTTCACCTCCCAGCCTATATTGATACTGGGGATTGACCTGATGCAGGTGCAGGACCTTGCATTTTGTCTTGTTAAATTTCTTAAGTTTTGCCATGGACCTACTCCTCAAGCCTGTTGAGGTCCCTCTGGATGGCATCCCTTCCCTCTATGAGACAACAAGGAAAATAAAACTTGGAAAGGAAACTTGTACTGCTTTAGTGAGCAAAGTGGTCTCCAGCTCAGAGCTTCTGTAGATTCAAAATGATGTTCAGGGTGAGCAGCTTGAACCTAACCAATCCAGTGGGCAAAAACAGGGAAAATAATGCTTCGCCTAAAGCCATTTTTGAGGCTGAGACAGGCTCCCAGATGGGAACTTTTGTATTTTTAAAGAACTTCTTGCCACTGGATTTTTGTTCCTTTCCTGTCTCACAGACAATATAATTCCATTCCAATCATACACAGCAGACTACCAGAGAGAAATGGTTTGCTGTATGATGCCTCTGTTCAGTAATCAGAGATACTGCTGAGTTACATTGGGTCAGGCTCAGGAAAATAACCACTGTTTACTTTCCATCCATTAATAAAAATAGGAAACCAAACAAACTGCTTCCTTATGTTCTTTCTATAGGAGTAACAACTTATTAAATCCTTCTGAAGCATAATACATCGTCCTTTAAGCTAGGGTCTTGAATACTTCTAATAACATATGGTTCAGGGATGGAGGCTAATAATGTCTAAGGAGAGAAGCCAGGGACTGGCCTCAAAACACATACTGGAGGGAACATTCTGGGTTCAAGCATGATTAAGGGAGCAAAGTTGGAAGAGCTGTTTTCAAGGCAATTATTGCAAAGAAGTCACCACGGTTAAAGCAAGGAGGGAATATGAAAGTCAAGATGTAAATGGTCCTGTGGGGGGGCTGGGAGGGTAAGGAAATGTCTCCTCCACAGGTTGACCACCTGAGCAGGTGAAAAAAGATGTGTAATTGCTAAGCACTTCTATTATATACCTCCCAAAGTATAGAGGTGGTGACCACACTGGGAAGGCAAGACAGATCAGTTTCATGATCAATGATTCTATTGTATTACAAGTCATTATCATAAAGTACAATGAAACAAGAACCTTAGCCCAAGGTCCCCAGCTGATAAACACTAACACAGCAAATACCAGCTGTAAGGTATGACATGCTGAAACTGTGAGATCAAGAGCAACAACTTTGAGAGCCAATAAATCAGCATTGTGACGAGTGACTATTAATACGAAACAATGAATGCTTATCACAAATACGATTAGACACACTCTGGTCAGATCTGTTGTTATCTCAACCCTTCATGCTCCACGTTGAGCACCAAAAAGGACTGTTGTGGTTTAAGCCCAGCTGGTAACTCCGTACCACGCAGCCATTCGCTCACTCCCCTCCCTTACTTCCCCCCCACTCCCACAGGGATGGGGAGGAGAATTGAAAGAATGTAACTCCTGCAGGTTGAGATAAGAACAGTCAAAACCAGTACTGCTACCACCCTTAATAATAATGATAAGGGAAACAAGGGAAGAGACTACAACCGCTCACCACCCACCGACAGATACCCAGCCTGACCCAGCAGTGATCTACACCTTCCAGGTAACTGCCCCCAGTTTATATAGTGGGCATGACGTGCTGTGGTATGGAATACTTCTTTGATCAGTTTGGGTCAGGTGTCCTGTCTCTACTTCCTCCTGGCTTCCCCTCCTCTCTGGCAGAGCATGAGACTCAGAAAGGCCTTGGTCAGAGTAAACATTACTGAGCAGTAACTAAAACCACCAGTGTTATGAGCACTGTTCCGAGGCTGAAAGTCAAAACCACAGCACTGCACCAGCTACTAAGAAGGAGAAAAATGACTGATACTGCTGAACCCAGGTGTGGAATAATTAGGAAATTTGGGATAATTGGGAATTAAATCTATATTCAAAATGCAGCATTGTCCACACAATAAGAAAGAGACGGGCTTTCAAGGCCTCTCGGGCTAAGATGCAGCCGTACCTGGTATGCCAGGAATGCACACTCCACAGCGGTTCCCGTAACAGGCGGAGGATAGAGCGAGGTGGAGATCTTGCGGTTATGTTCTGTCCTAACTTAAAACGGGAACTAGGTGGTACAAGAAACTGATAAGCTGCATACTTGCTACCCTGAGCCAGCGGCCTGTCATCTTTTTGACAAAATACCGTCCTAGTGTGAACTTTGCTTCATTATAATACTAAAATACACACCCCTCTCCAGTGCGACCCCCCTCCGAAATAAGACCACCTCTCTCTGAGCATGCTCTCTGAATTTTTAGTCTCATATACCTTTAAATCGAGGCGAGAGAAATTTTCACCAATGATAATAAAGGTATGTATGACTAGAGTCACTCAAGCTCCACCTTGAAGGTAAAAATAATATAAAATGACCCAAGAGAAAGGGGGATTTTGGGGAAGATACCATCGTGGACGAGTCACGGAAGATAACATCAACCGACTCCTGGGACCGGTCGACGGGCTGGACCTCTCTTCCCCCCCCATAGGGACGCCTGTGGGTAAGACTTGCACTGTATCCAGTGCTTTCCTAGGAAAAGTTAGAATCTCTATAGAGTCACTCTTATTGTCACCTGTATATTCTAGAGCTATGCTGTGTCAACTTTATCAAGCGCTTGTATTCATGTAACTATTATATGCACGTGCTTTTGCAGACAGTATTTATCACCGGCAATCCATAAGAACCTGTACCTGTTGCATTAATAAATTCAGTATAACTGTGAGCATAGTGTGGTGCATTATCAGTGAATCCGATACCAGTCGCGCTCGGACTGACAGTTATTGTCAGTGAATCCGATACCAGTCGCGCTCGGACTGATAGTTGCATATAGGAGCTGTCCCTGTGGTGAATTATCAGTGAATCCGATATCAGACGTGCTCGGACTGACAGTTATTGTCAGTGAATCCGATACCAGACACGCTCGGACTGATAGTTGTGTATTGGGGCTGTTCCTGGCTCTCTTTATATAAAACAAGGGGTTTGTTCCCCCCTCTCCATTTAACGCAACACCAGGACGCCCCCATTTTCAAGAAGGGGAAAATGGATGACCCAGAAAATTACAGACCAGTCAGTCTCACCTCTGTGCCTGGCAAAATCTTGGGAGCAGATTCTCCTTGAAGACATATTAAGTCACATGAAAAACAAGGTCCTTGGTGACAGCCAGTATGGCTTCACTATGGGGAAATCCTGCCTGACCAATTTGGTGGCCTTCTAATGATGGGGCTGCAGAGCTGATGGACAGGGACAGAGCAAAGTCCCAAATCTAAGGCCTCATCAAGCTCAGCTAAGTAAGTCGGAAACACGAGATTTTCACCGAAAACTTATCTCTAATAGTAGTAGCTTATCAAGAGCATCCATTAAAATCAGACTGTGCATGCATATGTGCATGTGATGTTTGTTTTATCATAGATATTTTAGCAACCAAAAGGTTTCTGCCCATGTCTTCTTTCAGTACTGAGTTTCTTCTAGCCTTCAGCATTCTCCATTACTCCCTGTCAACTTCTTGCCTTTTGCAAACATCCTGTACATCTTTTCCTAAGGAGAAGCAGGGTTGGACTTCTTCGCTGTTTCCTTGAGAAGGTTAAGGAACATAATACCTGTTGCTACCTTAGACTAATATTCTTGGTTTAACTATGTAGCAGATCACAGTAATATGGAAAGTCTTTGTTATCATTCCCCAAGGTTAATATTGCTTGATGATGGTTTTGCTGCATGTGGCCTTTGACGTTTTGTCATTTACATCTAGTTCATCAAGATAAAGAGGCTAAAGACTGCAAATTTAACTTTTATAGGTCATGGCATTATTTCAAGTCATCTCAGTGTACAGAAAAACATGGAGTCTGTTAGTATTGACAAAAGAGTTTCATCCAGGTTCCATAACAAAACTCTCAGAACAAAGAACCCAGCCCCTCCCAAGACACAGATTATTCATACATCAGGAAGGACATTCCCCAGCTTTTTCATTTTAAGAAGATTACCTTTTTAATGTATGCCCCAAATAAACAAAGGAATTAATCAATAAACCATCATTTGATTTCTTATGTACCCAAATATACTAGTTAAGCACTACTATGTCTACAGCACCAGATTGAAGCCCAGTTATTACTTTCATTTCCTCACACCTGAGCAGCTCTTATAAACCTAATTCTTGCTGCTGGCAGAAGTATCTTGCTAAAAATCTTTTTCAGATAGGTGAAGTACCTTCATTGAAAGACATTTCTTAAACAGGAAATTTTCGTACACTCATCCTGACATCCAAAGATGTAGTTTGTGCCTTGATAATTCAGAGAAAGGGTCTGAAATGTCTCCTGCTGCTGCTAACAACCTTGCTCTGTGATAATTAGCAGAACTTCTTCCTGAGAAATTTACTACTTGATGTGAGTAAAAGTATCAGAATCTGTCCTGGATTAGTATCTACATTTACAAAGTACCTGTCTTCTATAAAAAAGAACTTCAAAAAGCTAAGCCAAGCACTATTGTTAACAAAGAGAAGATAATTAAAATAATTGGTAGTTTCTTGGTGCTTGAAGTGCCAAGGTAGGCAGTGAAATAGAACAAGATATTTGCCTTCTGTTATTGTAGTCGTGCAGTGTGGTTTCATGGACCTTTGCAAGAATTAATGTGTATAGTATCCTTTAGGCCTTATCATGCTAAGCAATTTCTGGAGCTGGCACTGGGACTCCTTAAAAGTTTCATAGTTCAGCTGGAGGTGGTATCTATTGCTACGCAATCAATATAAAACTTAGTGAAAGATTCTAATTAATGAACAACTACTCATATGCATCCTGACATATCTATATTAAGTACTTTATAAATCCAGCTTTACAACTCTACCAGTAAGCAAGGATATCAAAGCTTTGAATTTTGTTGTAATAAAAGCTTGTTTGTATTAGCATTCATTCAAAGCAATTGGCAACTTCTAGCAAGAAAGCATCTTCTTAGTCAAAGACTGACTTATAGATTTTCCCAGCTTTGAAGCCTGAAGTACAGACTGGTCGTGTTCCAGATAGACAGCATTTGTACGTGGGTCTTCTCTGTATGCCATACAAGGATACCTAAGACATAATAATTATTTTTGTCAACAAGAAGAGTCCTTTATATAGGATATCTAAATAACAATTCCAGCTTAGGCATGGACAGAGCCTTGGGTGGCATGGTTTAGTGTGAGGTGTACCTGCCCATGACAGGGGGGTTGGAACTAGATGATCTTAAGGTCCTTTCCAACCCTAACTATTCTATGATTCTATGTCATTTAATGCTTCATTTAAGAAGACAATTCCAGGCCATGGATATCTACTTTCTCAGTGAAAGTGAAGATGTGGCTTTGCTTCAGGTGCAGATCAATAGCTACATGACCACTTTTAAATGACAGAAAGGAAGTCAATAATATCATGCTCTCACAAGCCAGTCAGAGGCAAACTTAAATGCCCATACAAGCCGTAGCACTGTATGACATTGCTAGGCTTATAAAAACGAGATATTTGAAAGAGAGCCAGTTTATTCTGTAGGCTTTTCTTGGGTCTAATCATTGGGGCTTCTGATTATCTAAATCTCTTCTTTTCCTAATTCTTACTTCATTTACTATTATAGCTATAATATTCTGCGGTATTTTCTTGTATGAACATGATTTTTGCATATCTGTTGATTTCAAGGCACGATAGCATTAAGTGGTATAATAACATGAAGATTCATGTGTTCAGGTAAATTGAAGGTTGAACATCCTGTGATTTGTTTTTTATCTCAATTTCAGAAAGATCTAAAACCTCCATTAAAAAAATATTTGGTTTGGCAGTATTTTTTATGATTGTATCGTGCATAAATCTACCCTGTGATATGCAATACTGAAATGTATATAAACCTAAGATAGGACCCAAGTCTTTCAGTTCCAGAAATATCTAGGGTAGAAAGTATATGCTCTGAAACAGCATTTAAAAACACTGCCCTTCTAAGGTTGGAGGTTTTCTTACATTAAAGAACCTGACATTTTGATCTGGAATCACTCAGCTGAACATACATTCGTTTTCACAAGAAAATGAATTTGGTTTGAGGATTATTACAGTGTGAAAAGATAAAAAGAACTTGAAATTGCAAAATTTCTTATAAGAAGCAGCTCTACCTTTTGGTCAGCTTGTCTCTTTTTTCTCTGACAGTGAGAAGTATACAGGGCAGAAACATTAAAAATGATGCAATCTGAAAGAAAACATCATTTTTTTTTCTATCTACCCAGAAATCCATTGGCCAGATTTACTGCACGGTCTGGCAAAATCCAGGCTGAGAGCCCAGATATGGAAATTCTGCCAACTGTGGAGGAGGCAAAATGATGTTGTACTTCTCAATATCTTCAGCCAGTCAGTGAAAAACTTGGTGCTCAAATACGAATGGATGTCCAGAAAATGTGCTAATTCATGACAATTCACTAAGAAAGACTCTTGAATTTAGCATGAGGCTTTAATGTCTCTCAGGATGCTTCTGGGAGCTGCTTTCATTAAATTTTTAACAGAAAGTTGGCTCAAACAGTGCTTATATTGTTACCATATTGCTGTCTCTTACTTGTAGGGGCTCTTGGTATGCCTGTAACATTCAGTCTCTGAAAAGGCAGGATTTCTTGCTTTGTTATGCAAGTCACTGAGGAAGGAGCTGTTTGCTACAAGCAAAAAATGTTAACTTTCTGTTATAACCTTTACATAGAGGAAACATTCTTTTGAAGTATAATTTCTAAGATTTTTCAAATGGTTTCTTTAAATCCTGAGAAAAATATATGTTTTCTATGCCGTTTTTCTACATTACTTTTTCATTCTAATCAAAAGAGAGCTTTGTGCTATTCGCTCCTTGTAAATAGTAAAGAGAAAATTGCTCTTCATGGCAGTAGTGCAACTCTGGAATGGAAGCATCTGTGCATTTACGAAGCCATATAACCAAAAGCATAATTTGGCCTATGATGTTGCATGTGTTTTGGAATAAGAGCGATTATATAAATGTAAATGGTTGTTGCAGTTATCAGCATTGGCAGCACTAGCGTGACTACAAGAAAAAGCAACAAAGTAGTCTATGTGTCCAAGCAGTTTTCTAGCGGTTATTTCTTTTGCATTTATAGTTTTGCATGATTTTTTAATGAAGTATCAAAGTCTTCTTTCTGATGCCCACTCTTGTACTATTGATTGTATTGCGATGGTCTGGAATACAGCCTGCAATTATTCCAAGTTAAAAAAATGGAAGAAAAGACAGTTCTCTTCAAAACAAATACAGTTGCTACTGTAGGGCAGTCGTTTCTGGAGTTTCAAAGGGTTTGCCTCTCCTTTTTCCTTTTTTCCTTTTTTCCTTTTTTCCTTTTTCCTTTTTTCTCTCTTTCCCTCTTTTCCTCTTTTCCTCTTTCCTTTCTTTTCCTTTCTTTTCCTTTCTTTTCCTTTCTTTTCCTTTCTTTTCCTTTCTTTTCCTTTCTTTTCCCTTTCCCTTTCCCATTTCATTTCCCTTTCCCTTTCCCATTTCATTTCCCTTTCCCTTTCCCATTTCATTTCCCTTTCCCTTTCCATTTCATTTCATTTCCCTTTCCCTTTCCCTTTCCCTTTCCATTTCATTTCCCTTTCCCTTTCCCTTTCCCTTTCCCATTTCATTTCCCTTTCCCTTTCCATTGAATTTCCCTTTCCATTTCATTTCCCTTTCCCTTTCCCTTTCCCTTTTCCTTTTCTTTTCCAACAAAAGACCCATGGAATGCCAAAATTGACCAAGAGAAACCTAAAATATTTCACACTGCTTCAGTTCAGTGATCTTTAATTACATAAGTATTATTCTGTCCATTATGAATAGCTAACACACAGCATTCCAATATTTAAGGAACTGATGAGTAACCTACGAGGTACTACAAGAAAAGGCCAAGATAGCATATGGAAGGAACTGATCTGATTCTGTCAGAAACCAATTGCACTCCTTCAGCTCACTGCAGATCAAAAGAGTATATTAAAGGGAAGGACTGACTGTAACTTAGATTCTGATGGTTTCATAAGGAATTCCTGTACAGTCAGCATAAGCTCACATTCTGCTGGGTCTGGATTGAGCCATGATTTTCCCATCAAGAAAATTCACCAGAGCTGGATTTGAGTTTCATGAAGTGAATGTCAGAGTTCATCTTTTCTTCAAATTGTAACTGGGGTTTTTGGCTGCCACTAAGGTAAAAATCATCATATCTTTAAAACCTCTCTTCATGTATAGTGATGGCACAGACAGGAATCTAGTGAGGATCTAATGAGATACTGTATCAGCAAACTGACAGGAAATAGTTACCCTAGATTTTGAAAACTATTGAATACTTTCTTGTATCTCTAAATCTTCTAAACCCTTGAAAATAATGCCCTGAGCTAAGTGCTTGTAAGTAAAAGATAGTGTTTTCAAAAAGTTTCTATTTAGAGTGGGATTGTCTTACTTCATTTAAACTGCTTAAATGTTAGCTGCAATATTAATGCAGAGGGGTGAATCACCCATGCAAAAGACACACATTTAAGCCCATATGTCCTAAGTGCAACTCATCTACCTACACAACTGTAGAGGGAGACTAAACGACCACATTATACAAGACAGTCAACATACAGGTATAGTGGGATAAATCCTATCCTTAGGGTTTGCTAATCTACAGAGACCACACACAGATGTCAAATTATAGAGTAGGGGTTTGAGAAGAACAGACTAGTGTGTTATAATTTGACTTTTTAACAAACTCAAATCCCTTGAATAAAACAGACATGGAAAGGGAAGATTTTGATCCTGAGGAATTAGACTAATCTGTTTTAGTAAATTGACGATGAACTCTCTCAATATGGCAGTACATATATACAGCATAGAAAATAGTTGAGTCAGTGTAGACAGTATGATATAGAAGGAGAGGACATTGGAAGAAAGAAATTAATTATTTCGTAACAAAGGAAGAGACAGGACAAGATTTATGAATAAGAGGCGGTTTTTCATACAGCATCTGAAATAGGTACAAAACTTTCATTGAACTTTGCAGCTGGATTTTTGAACATCGTAAGAGAAAGTTTCAGGGTGAAAGAGAAGACAAAACCTCATTAATTTTTAATCTTTAACAAAGTTGTCAGTGAAAGGGATTATGGATTCGTACTAATTATAATTTGTTAAATGCAAAATAAATCCATTTATTTAGACTTCTTAATTCCCCTCTGGATAATTTAACAATTTGGATGATTGGATTTAGCTGGATGATTGCAAGGGAAGATCTTGGCCCTAAACACTTTTGAAAAATGCCAGATATTCTAAATTTAATATTCTGGCTTTCCTATCTGTAGTTACTGGTCTTAGTAGTCAACACATATGCTTTACATTTGAAGTCTTACATATCATATAGGCTCATGTCTAAAAAAAATCAAATCAGTGTGCGCTTCCAGCCCAGAAAGACAACCGTATCCTGGGCTGCATCAAAAGGAGCAAAACCAGCAGGTCGAGGGAGGTGATCCTGCCCCTCTACTCTGCTCTCCTGAGACCTCACTTGGGAGTATTGTGTGCAGTTCTGGTGTCCTCAACACAAAAAGGACATGGAACTGTTGGAATAAGTCCAGAGGAGTCCATGAGGATGATCAGGGGACTGGAGCACCTCCCGGATGAAGATAGGCTGAGAAAGTCGGGGCTGTTCAGGCTGGAGAAGAGAAGGCTGCATGGAGACCTCATAGCAGCCTTCCAGTATCTGAAGGGGGCCTATAAGGATGCTGGTGAGGGACTCTTCATGAGGGACTATAGTGATAGGACAAGGGGTAATGGGGTGCCTTGGGTGGCATGGTTTAGTGGGAGGTGTCCGTGCCCATGGCAGGGGGGTTGGAACTAGATGATCTTAAGGTCCTTTCCAACCCTAACTATTTTATGATCATATGATTCTAGCTATCTTTAATGGACATATATTTTATGCTTTCATTATTCTTAGATTCCTTTTTTTTTTTTTTTTGGCTGCTGATGTGAAATTGTACTAGATACAATCTTTGTAGAAAACACAAACCCAGAAATTAATGCCTGAATTAATTAAACACAGAGACCTATACAGACAAGTTTCTCTTTCTATGTTTCTATATGGCTGAATTAATTGTTCATTATTTCAAAATCCAAAGATAAAAATATTCTTTTTAGTTCTTTCCAAATCATTTTCATCCATTCACATCAGTCAGTTGTACCTCAGCTCAGCAAAGCACTTAGGCACCTGAAAAAATTAATGGCAGTGAAAAGCGTCACCAAATATTTCCTGCAATCATCTTTTCCAATTCTATTATACTGTTCAATTGTTTTTATATTTTTGCTGATGTATTAAGAGGCCATCTAATTTAGCCATAACTTGTTATTACTTACATTTATTTTTGTCCAGCTTGATTTTATCTAATTTTAAATCTCCCAAATGCCAAGGTTTCGTCATCTTGTGTCTATACTGGAAGAGTATCTGAGGTTGCAGAAAAGGACTACATGTTCATAGTTAGGCAGTATGTCAGTGCAAGGAATGTGGGCAGATGAGTTTGAGTATGACATGTCTATATAAAGGCGAACCTGAGTATGGTGGTTCTGAGTATATAACAAGATATCCTTTTGCAGGGAAAGGTAATCATATCCAGTAGCAATGCCAAACGTGGCTTAGTAGGAATGATACCATCCACTGTTGGATTTTGAGCACTGGGAGGAGAGAAACTTTAAAAGATGCAAATGTTAATTAGATATATGCTACTGACCCTATATTATTACACCTGCTGAAAGCAAACCTGTCAGCATCAAAAAGATATTATAAAATATGATGGTGTTACTATTATGGGTCTAGTGTGCAATTTAACTAAGGAGTCAGAATATTCACCTGCACTATGAAGCCTGCCCACTTCTGCTTGAGGTCCTTCCTTATAAAAGATCATTTCCTCTTCAAATATTTTAATATATCTATTTGACCTCTTGAGCAGCCTAAATTGCTGCTCTTGCCCTTGTATTGCTTGACAGAATGCCTTACTTTTCTCATGCTGCGATAGAAACAGCAGAATAAGGGTTACTGGCTTCTGTTCTTTAAACGTTTGTGAGTGCTAATCATCATTCTCCGTAAAAGTGATGAGTTCACATATCTACTTCTCATGGGATACTTCAGATGCATGTACAACTGTGACCATCTTTCAGTTCTGAAATCAAAACCTCTAAAACTGTGCTGAAAATGTACTTGAGTAAGCTTTTACTGTGGTCTCTGGCTTGCTCCTGCCAAGTTGCAAAAAAGCAATTTAGAAGACATAGAAATGCAAGTCTTCATGGCTAGCCTGTGAGTCGCTCACTGCTCAGAAGCCTCACTAAAAAACTAAGAGAAACATAGGACTGGGAGAGTCTTCCTGGCTCACTAAGACCAGTTCCCTGATGACATGGGTACCACATGATATAATCCCTTTCATAAACTGCTCAGAATCTGTCTGAAAGATAAGTGGGTTTTGGAAGCTTGGGTTTTGTTGCCACTGCTTTGATGTGGAACAACTGCGCAAGAATATGTTCAGACAGGAGCGCTGTGCACTGGACACAGCACTCATGTTATCTGCTGAGTAGAAGAGAAGAATCACCTCCCTCAATCTGCTGGCAGTGCTCTTCTCAATGTCATTCATGATGTTGTTGACCTTCTTTGCCCAAAGACCCATTGCTGGGTATTGTTCTTCCTAAGAAACATTTCTTCCTTTTCAGATTTAGTGACATTGTATTTACTATGATTTACTGTATTTACTGAGAGGAAATATGTTATCTTTCTTCCTTCACATTGCCTCACAACAAGCTTTCACTCTTACAGGTTTATTAAATGGTCTTACAGGTTTATGAAATGATCTTTTAATTTCTCAAACCACGCTATAGTATTTTTGCATGCATGTTCAAGCTGTACTGGCTTTTTATAAACACGCAAGATGCCATAGACCCTTCCAGATGAGATTGTAAGGACAACTATAGTGGATCAGAAAAAAAGGTTCTGATCTATCTATCCAAGTATTCCTCTCAGCTGTACCTTCGACAGGTTCTACATGTGGGAGCAGTACTTCCTGACCCCTGCTGGGAACATCATCAGCACATTTTAAGATGAGCAAAGCACAGTCATAGAACCTATATGTGGCTGCCCAATCCTGGCAGTGTTCAAGGCCAGGTTGGATGGCGCTTGGTGAAACTCAATCCAATGGAAGATGCCCCTGCTTGTTGCATGGGGTTTGGAACCGGATGAGCTCTAATATCCCTTCCAACCTAAACCATTCTATGAATCTATGATTTTATGATGAATTACTATATGCATGTGTTTTCTTTATGATATTTCTTATTGCTTTCAGTGATTACAGTGAAAGTCTTTCCATTGAGGGCAAAGAGTGGAAACTTTCACCTTGGTCAAATCATCTAAAAATTAAGTTGCGTGATGATGCACACTTTTGAACATTGTAGCATGATATTTTCCTGTTTGAATTACGACAGCCTTCTTTGTCTTCTCATTCAATTTTCTGTTTCTTCTTTGTTTTGGCAGGGTGTCTCCCACTTGGCATATCAGCAACTTTCATTAATGCTCTTTTTTTTGTGCCATGTGCCCTTGCAAAAATTGTAAACTTGGACCCAAGACACATTCTTACCTTTCCTCTACTGCAATATTTTCTCTTTCAACAAAAACAGTAGTCATGAAATCTTGACTTTTTTTTTTATTTTTCTAAATGTTTACTCTTCATTCCATTGCAGCTAACATTTTCTTTTACTGAAACTACACCAGCTGCCTTACAGAAATTCAGGTGACGGATGGAATGTAATCACTTTTATTGGAAATTTATTTGCTTTTACAAAGAAAGTTACAAGGTAATTCCTATGCAATCTACCTTTGATGAGTATCTTGCATTTTCTTTACTTTTATTCCGTTTTCTGTTTATCTCTGTGTAGTTTAGAGCAAAATTTACAAGTCTTTCATTATATAGCAGCCTTCCAATATCTGAAGGGGGCTTATAGGGATGCTGGGGATGGACTCCTCATGAGGGACAAGGGGTAACGGGTTCAAACTTAAACAGGGGAAGTTTAGATTGGATATGAGGAAGAAATTGTTTACTGTAAGGGTGGTGAGGCACTGGAATGGGTTACCCAGGGAAGTTGTGAATGCTCCATCGCTGGTGGTGTTCAAGGCTGGACTGGACAGAGTTTTGGGTGGCATGGTTTAGTGTGAGGTGTCCCTGCCTGTGGTAGGGGGGTTGGAACTAGATGATCTTAAGGTCCTTTCCAACTCTAACTATTCTATGATTCTATGATTTTCTGCAAGTCATCTCCATTAAATATGGCCTTTCATTTACTAAGGCCTTAATACTACCCTCAAAACATCATTTACCAATTTCAGCAATATTCTGGGATGGAAAACTGCTAGTCTGTGTCATACCTGGCTATACCTCAATCCAGCTGAAAGAACAGACTGTACTCCAGGCTGAAAAGCAGTGTACTCCAAGTCCTCTCCAGTCTCTACTTTCAGTTGCTCCATGTGATTACTTTATGCAAACACAAAGAAGCCTTTTTTGTCATGTCCAGATATTTCTTAATCTATTAAGCATAACCAGATATGTTTTCATTACATTCTGACCACTTACGAATAAGGAAGCTTTCAGTCTAACAATCGGTGTAGTGCAGACAAGAGAATCTAGTCCTGAGGTAGTGCTAAAGACAACTTTTAATAGAGGATTAAGATACATTTTCAGGTTTACTCCCACTTCAAACAGTTGAATACCATTTCCATGCCCCTGTCTCCTTTTTCTTACGTGTGGCAACATTACCCTTACTGAAAAATGAGAGGAAAGTATTTATTCAGCTTTTGCACCATAGAAAGGTTATTTATCATAGCTAGGTTATTCTTTTTTTCCTAAGTGCTACTTTTTTTGATAGAGAGTTTTTGGAATTTTCCTGTTAGCTTGGAAGCCAACAACGTTTTCTATTGCTTGGCATTGCCTACGGAAATTGGATTCATTTGTCCTTTCAATCATTTCATGGCACTGAATGATAGTCTCTGGGTATTGGAAGCTCATGTTCAGTCTATAATAAAGAAAACAGGAAGGTAGATCCAAGAGATCTTGTATATCTCCATAAGACAATGAAATATTGGGCAAGTACTAGCCTGGCTCCCAAAACCACTTCAATGAAATCACATGGTGCTGCCAGTGAGTTAAGAAGCCCTGTCCCTTTTAAGAAGGAATGGTTAGTTGTGACCCATAGCCAAATGGATTTTGGCTGCATAAAAGGATCAGTTGCAGATGGTTTGGGGTAACATTCAATGACTTTAGTGCATTGTGAGACAAAACTAGCTGTTTTCATTTGTAGCAGTATAAAAAAAGCGTGATCTACACTTATATATAAAAAATGGTTTGCTGCTGTTGCTTTTGCTGCTTTTAGTAAAGTTTAAAGATTGTATGATGGCTAATTACGGTTAATCTTAGCTGGCTTTAGGCAAATTGTGGGTTCTTCAGGCAGAATTAAAAAAAGAAACGGAACTCCCACTTTTGCTTCAGGCTAAAGATTTTTTGTATGAAAGTTACTAAAGCTTTAATAAAAATACATCTCAGCCTTCTGAAAACTTTTACTAAATAAATGCAAAGGGGGTATATAAAACCAGAGAAGACTAATGAAAGCTCACTCCTCCCTGACTGTGAGATAAAGGCCACTCCTTCCAAGTGTAAGCTCATCTTTTGCCATGTGTTTAAACATCTGAGTTGTTGCTTCTCCCATTTAATTTCTTCAGGAAAATTTATGACTTATTGTATTTCGCCTAGTGTAGGTGGAAATTAATCATTATTTAAATTTAAATTATATAAAAGCAACATCTGTTACTTAGTAACACAACTGTATGATTATATTCCGAGGTAGTTAACTATTTTCATAAGCCTCTTTGAGCAAATTACATAGCTCATTAGTCTTAGAGTCACCTGCACCCTACATAGACTCTTTGCAAGTGCAAATTACACACATAAATTGCTTTGGGGGCATGTTTGCCCTAAATTATGCCTGCTGGGGTTGACATGACTAGAAAAGGCCTGCTTTCCACTTGATCTGCTGATTCAAGACACATCACAGATGGATTCAGGGTGCATCTGTAGCTTGCAATGCAACAATTGCTATTGACAAAGATTCAGACAGGACTACCTGAAACATTTAGCCATATAAGGAAACAGGGAAGTTGAGCAAGAAATAGCTAAGTAATGAGGAGATGGTGGAAATCCATACGACATTTAAGTGTGAAAATATACTTTGCCGTAGAAATGCAGCCATCTGAAATTAAAGGACCAGGAAAACTAGAGGGCTCCCTGGAGTAACATAATGCCGAGAATTTGGGGAAAGAGGGAACAAACAGGATAGACAAACTGATATTGCCCAAGGAAGTTGTGAATGCTCCATCGCTGGCAGTGTTCAAGGCCAGGTTGGACAGAGCCTTGGGTGGCATGACTTAGTGGGATGTGTCCTTGCCCATGGTGGGGGGGTTGGAACTAGATGATCTTAAGGTCCTTTCCAACCCTAACTATTCTATGATTCTGTAATTAAACAAGATATTGGGTCAGGTTCCCAGCTTCTTGAAGAAAGCTTACCTTCCTGGACATGCAACTGAGCATGGATGGCATCCCTACATGATTTGCAGCATTTCAGGTTGAGTCACTTGTTTCTTCTCTGTTGCAGTTAATGAGACTGATGACACTGGTTGCATGATCATGAAGTGCATCACACCCCCCAAAACCATTGCATAGCTGACTTCCGCACTGTCTGTGCAATAGAAGGGTGTGTAAAAAGAGGACAAGACCTAAAGTGAGATGAGAATGAAGGAATTTGTATCATTGCAGATCAAAGGTGGATATTGAATCCTGAAAGGTGTAAGCAGGAAAAAAATTGCCATTTTCGGAACCTGATGATTTATCTATGATCTATAAGCTGTCATAACTTCTTTTCTTATATTAATGTTCCATGTGACACAATTAAAAGTCGCTGAAGTACCTGGAAGAACAGAAACTGCAAGTGGAAATCCATTCTGGGCCATAACCAAACACAAGAGCTTCCTACCACTCTCAAAAGATGCTTTACTCAAGAACAAGTGGCTGAGCATATTTTCATTGTAAAATATTTGGAAAAAAGAAGTCTATTAAAAGAACCCCAAACAAACAGAAAAGGGCTGGACATAGCTAGCCTGTGATTAGACACTGAACAGACGGTTTCTGACTGGCATGTCTTAGAAAGCTATCAGACTTGCCACCTGGCTGTAGCTGTTTAATTTGTTTGTTTATTAATTAAAGCTATGTTGTTCTTTTATTGCACATGTTT
Organism: Ara ararauna; assembly: GCA_028858755.1. Taxonomy (NCBI): domain Eukaryota; kingdom Metazoa; phylum Chordata; class Aves; order Psittaciformes; family Psittacidae; genus Ara; species Ara ararauna. The sequence continues at coordinate 125,368,360 of CM054378.1, read as the reverse complement.
TAGAAATGTATAATAAAATCTCATGAAGACATTTGGCACTGTTTACAAAATGACTACTACACTGTCTCAACAAAATGAAGGGCTCTGTTAACCTGCAGCTATCGCACTGCCTATCTGGACTGCCTGAGCATGAGCACAGATTAGGCAGGCAGAACCAGATGCTGAGATTCACCTTCCCTATCTGCACACAGTGATGGAAAATAGACACTTGGATAAGTGTCTTGCCAACAAGCTAAAGATTTCAGTAATCATTGCTTAAAAAAACCCTCAAACTAAGCTTGAGGGTCTCTCAGATCTTATCTGCAATTAAAATTAAGCATATGCTTAACTTTATTCAAGATCTGTGTTTAGATTTAAAAACTGGAGATGAGTGTCAAAAATTTGGTTTAAATCATGTAAATGTTTAGAAATAAGTAACTGAACATATTCAAAATACCACACGTAATTCCCCAAGCCCACACATACACACAAGCTTTTGCAAAAAATAATTGTCACATGCATGAAATGCTTTCTAATACCTTCTTGAACTATGGGTTGAAGAATAAAAAAGCAGAGCAAGTGTTATATGCAAATAGTAGATCTATCAAGAATTTTTGGAAAACAAATTCTAGAGATAGCCACACATAATGGCTACTATCCCTCATGACTATTTCCTTAGGCATTTTACTAGCAAACAAACAGATATAAATTTTTTTCTTGCTTCATGGAAAAGAAATCTCACTTTTTGGATTCAAGCCACTGACAAATTCCTTCTGCAAGTAATAGAGGAGCCAACAAGGAGAGGTGCTATGCTTGACTTCGTGCTTACCAACAGGAAAAGGCTCATTAGAAATGTGATGCTCCAGGGCAGCTTTGGTTGCAGTGATCATGAGATGCTCAAATTCGAGATCCTCAGGACAGTGAGAAGAGCTTGCAGCAAGCTCACTGCCCTGGACTTCAAGAGAGCAGACTTCGGCCTCTTCAGAAACCTGCTCAGTAAGGTTCCATTGGATATAGCCTTAGAGGGCAGGGGGGTCCAAGACTGTTGGTTGATATTCAAGGATCACCTACTACAAGCTCAGGAGTGTTGCAGCCCAACTAAGAGGAAGTGCAGCAGGAGGGCCAGGAGACCTCCTTGGATGGATAAGGAGCTGCTGACGAAAATTTGAAGGAAAAAAGAGGCTTAATAAAGGTGGAAGCAAGGACAGGCGGCCTGGGAAGAATACAGGGATGTTGTCCGGGAAGCTAGGGACCAGGTTAGGAAAGCTGAGGCCCAGTTAGAATTAAACTTGGCTAGGGATGTTAAAGATAACAGCAAAGGATTCTATAGTTACATTGCACATAAAAGACAGACTAGGGACAACGTGGGCCCTCTCCAGAAGCTATTGGGAGAACTGGCTACCCTGGATTTGGAGAAGGCTGAGGTTTTTAATGACTTCTTTGCCTCAGGCTTCACTGGCAAATGCTCTGACCACACCACCCAAGCCTTGGAAGGCAGATGCAGGGACTGTGAGAATGAAAACCTTAGGCCCACTGTAGGAGAGGATCTGGTTCGAGACCATCTTAGGAACTTGAACGTGCACAAGTCCATTGGACCTGATGAAATCCATCCGTGGGTCCTGAAGGAGCTGGCAAATGAAGTTGCTAAGCCACTGTCCATCATATTTGAAAAATCATGGCAGTCAGGTGAAGATCCCAATGACTGGAAAAAGGGAAATATGACCCCCATTTTCAAGAAGGGAAAATGGATGAGCCGGGGAACTACAGACCAGTCAGCCTCACCTCTGTGCCTGGCAAAATCTTGGAGCGGATTCTCCTGGAAGGCATGCTGAGGCACATGAGAAACAACAAGGTGCTTGGTGACAGCCAGCATGGCTTCACTAAGGGGAAATCCTGCCTGACCAATCTGGTGGCCTTCTAGGATGGGGCTACAGAACTGAGGGACAGGAGTAGAGCAGTTGATGTCATCTCCCTGGACTTGTGCAAAGCATTCGACACTGTCTCACATGACATCCTTGTCTCTAAGTTGGAGAGACATCAATTTGATAAGTGAACTACTCGGTGGACAAAGAACTGGCTGGATAGCCACACGCAAATTGTTCTGCTCAACGGCTCAATGTCCAGCTGGACATCAGTAACGAGTGGTGTCCCTCAGGGATCGGTATTGGGACCGGTCTGTTCAACGTCTTTGTCAGTGACATGGACAGTGGGACAGAGTGCGCCCTCAGCAAGTTTGCCAATGACACCAAGCTGTGTGGTTTGGTTGATACGTTGGAGGGAAGGAATGCCATCCCGAGGGACCTTGACATGCTTATGAGGTGAGCTGATGCCAACCTTATGAAGTTTAACCATGCAAAGTAGAAGTTCCTACACCTGGGTGGAAGCAATCCCAGGCATAGCTACAGGTTGGGCAGAGAAGAGATTCAGAGCAGTCCTGCAGAGAAGGACTTGGGGGTGTTGGTTGATGAGAAAATGAGCATGAGCCGGCAGTGTGCGCTCGCAGCCCAGAAAGCCAACCGTATCCTGGGCTGCATCAAAAGGCATGTGACCAGCAGGTCGAGGGAGGTGATCCTGCCCCTCTACTCTGCTATCCTGAGACCTCACTTGGAGTATTGTGTGCAGTTCTGGTGTCCTCAACATAAAAAGGACATGGAACTGTTGAAACAAGTCCAGAGGAGGGCCACGAGAATGATCAGGGGACTGGAGCACCTCCCATATGAAGATATGCTGGGGAGGGACTCTTCATGAGGAACTGCAGTGATAGGACAAGGGGTAATAGGTTCAAACTTAAACAGGGGAAGTTTAGATTGGATATAAGGAAGAAATTCTTTACTGTAAGGGTGGTGAGGCACTGGAATGGGTTGCCCAGGGAAGTTGTGAATGCTCCATCGCTGGCGGTGTTCAAGGCCAGGTTGGACAGAGCCTTGGGTGGCATGGTTTAGTGTGAGGTGTCCCTGCCTGTGGCAGAGGAGTTGGAACTAGATGATCTTAAGGTCCTTTCCAACCCTAACTATTCTATGATTCTATGATAAGTACACAGCCATGAAGAAATGTATTTTCTCAATAGTATTTAAATTCTACACTCCTCCTGAGACTGTAGGCAAATTAATGCCCATGCTGTTCATACTAATCAAATATCTAGCCTTAGATTCAGGTCCCAGACACATGATAAACAGATTCACCATGGAAAATTACAAAAAGGTAAGAAAAAACCCCATTACTAGAGTGGGTGATAACTCTGTTATATGAACATTCTCCTGCTTTTTTTTTTTACTTTACACTATGCTTTGAGCATTCCTACGTACTTGGTACCACGCAGTTTTTATTTTAGCGTACATTTTAAATAATATTCAAGAAAAATGAAGCTCTGAATTTCTCTCTTTGATAATGAAGCTGCCACTGGTCTTCTATCAAACAGTGTTATGCTGAAGTAAGCTTTGTTATTGCTTTGCTGATTATTGCAAATTGATGGGGCCTTTTCAGTGAGAGAGGGAAAGAAGCGTGTTCAAAACCATAAGGGTGAGATCAACTTTTAAATCATAGAATCACAGAATTCTTTGGGTTGGAAGGGACCTTAAAGACCATGTAATTCCACCCTCCCTGCCATGGGCAGAAACACTTTTCCACTAGTTCAGGTTGCTCAAAGCCTCATCTGACATGGCCTTGAACACTTCCAGGGAGGGGGCAAATCACCTATAAGTTGTTTAGCCAAATCTTACCAACTGGAATTTGGTCCAGTTGCCTATATAGGCTAGGCTAACAGATATAAAACAGGATTTAAAGGATATCCATATTCTTTTGCAGCGTCAGCTAGGGGCCAGACAGAGTAAGATGCAACATCTAAAACTGACCTGTTGGATTCCTTCTATAAGAGATTGAAAGACAGAAGAAATCTATTTTAGAAAGGATAAACGACCCTCTAAAAATGTCTATCTCTTTCCATTTACCATAGATCAAAATTAATTTACCAGCTTGTGTCAGATATCCAAGAAAAACCATCCATGGACATCCGTGGCTAAAACTAAGTCAAGCGAGTCCCGTCCCAGGGCTATTAAAGACTTTTTCTAAGAATCAGAAATTTATAGTTTTAAAAAAGTAAACCAGTTCTAGTCTACATAACATACCCAATATTGCTTCAATGTCTTGGCTAAACCCTTTCTGCCTATTCTGTAAATCATATATATATAACGTATTATATTATAACCTGGAATTCTTATGCAAGTCTTTATTACAGCTTCTGTCAAGTAATTGAGCCAGCCAGCTCCTTCAGATAACTTTTGTCTCAAACTGCAGTTAGTTAGTACTTACAGAGATAAGGTTTGGTAATGCCAGATTTTAAAGCCAAGCACGTGCTAATTAGCCACAAATTTGAAATCATTCAACTTCAAAGTCACAGACATGCTTACACTGCCCAACTTCCTTTATGTAAAATTTCCACAAAATACAACACACTGTTTTTGTTTGTATCAGCACTAAGTGTACAATGGCCAAGATCTTGATAAGCCATTTACAGCTGCCTCTGATTCCTGTTGAAATCTCATATAAAATGAAAGCAGCTAAAAAGGTAACTGGTGTCTCCACTTCTCTACATTGTTACTTAAAAAATCATAATTTAAGCTGCAAGACATTCCACTGGCATCAAGCGAGATGTGTTATTGGCTCATCATAAATGCTAAGAGCACATCTTAAAAGCAATAGCTTTGCCTGGACCTGTTTCAAGTCCTGATGATGGTTTCAAACTTGAATTTCTACAGAATTCATGTGATGAGAGGTCTCTTGGAATTGTTAGTTTCAATAGTAACTAATACTTTTATGCAGGCACAGGTGGAAACTATATTCCAAAACCATTGTCAAAAACATTGTCATCTCTTTTTGAGTTAAAAATTCTATGACTCTATGATCCTATGATCCTATGAGTCTATGACTTTGTCTTGGCATAGGGCATAGGTATTACTGCTCAGAACCAATTAAGACTCTAGGGAGCATTCATAATTACTTGTTTTCTGGCAGTTATAGGAGAAAAAAGGTTTTACTTATTTTTAAGTAGTCTTTGATGGTGAATTTTTAAAGCCTTGTGCTAGCAAGATGAATGGCTCAGGAGAGTTAAGGAAGCTTCCAATTCCTGCTGAGGAAATTATTTTCCAAGTAGAAGGACAGCTGATGACCTGGTTTATTATCAGAGTTGTCTCTGTTTCTTAACATAATCTCTTCTGTACCTTTTCTGTTTCATTTTTCCTCTCTATTTAGTTCATGATTGCTTACATTCTTCTCAGTGTATCAGTTTTTCCTGTCTTCCAATATATATTATTATACTGTGCCTTCCTTTGTTTGTAGATGCAATTTTTTTTCTAGCTCTTATCCATTAGTTCAATTTTTTTCTTTGTAATTCATTTATCCTTAAATTCTGGAAGCCATTATCCATCATTATTCAGAGAATGAGTAAGAGCAACTTAATTTGCTTATAAACTGGCATGTAACACCTGATATCCCATTTAAGCCTCTCTTTGATTTTTCTCCAAGGCTTTTGAGAACAGAAATAAAATATATGTGTTATTTAAATAAATCTATACATATATTAACTTTATTCACTTTAGCTGAACTCACACTTTAACGTTGCACATCATCTATATTAGTAATAAGAATATTGTTTTCTTACTAGCTCTACTTACTAGCTTACTGAGGAATATTTTGCAAGTGGTTGTAAATCCATTGTCATAATTAATTCTAAGATGAAAGACAAAACTCCAAACCTGACATTTTTTTCAAATCAAAGAAGGTCAAAACTGTTTGATTGGACATTTTCAAGGGGGAAGAAAAAAAAATGCTTTTGGGTTTTTTTACAGTTAGAGAAAATGTCACATATATAACAAATCTAAAATGTTATCATATTTATTATTGATTTTTAACACACAAATGTCTTCTGAGTAAATCCATGGACATAAAAGGCAATGGGTTTACTTTTAGAATTTGTAAACCGAAGAGACATTTAGTATGAATAAAAAAGAACAGGCTTTTTTTGAGGATATGCAAAGCCTAGAGCTGGTTTTAAACATTACCACAGACTTTCCACATGAGAAACAATTTCCACTTGAGGAGCAAGTGACTTTGGTAACAGTTATGCAGATGGATGTGGGCTCCTTTTTCTATTTTTGAAGTTTTTTAAATATAGTCCAGGTTCAGACCATTAGGATGGCACTGAACTTGAGTGAATACACCCTTTGGAGACCATCTTCATGTAAATCACAATTGGGGATTTACCCATATGATGCATACGGCCTGTAACTATATTTAAAACAGTGTAATTAGTAATTAGGCAATATAATTTTCAGCTATTAAGGAAATAAAGTCCAACAAGGCACATTTTTTCCCTTATTAGAGGTATTTGAAACTCTGAAGGTTATTCAAAACCTCCAGTCTCAGAGTCTAACATTAGCTGATTAAGCTAATTGGCCAGTTTCCCTTTATAGACAACAGAGGGGATGATTTGTAGCAGGAGCCTCAGATTTCCAACCCAAATGTTGAATAAACATCATGAGTGCTACCTACTGTATCTTCCATACTTGTTGGCTTATACTGATCTTGAAAGTCTACTCCGGGATCATCATCATCTTTTTTCCCCCAAAGAGGCCTGTGAATAAGACTGAATGGAAATCCCATATTTATCTTGGGTGAAAGCATACCTACACTGTAGTAATTTCAGTCAGTGAACCCGTGTGCCCCAGACAGAGGATGAGATGTCACTTCACCACCTGAAGCCTAGGTCTGCAGTCTCTCAGCAGTCCCAGGACCCAACACATCAGACATTATCTCCCACATGAAAACACCCGGGACATCTGAAAAATGCTTGCAGATTCAAGGAATGGGACACCATGGCACAAAAAACCATCCAGTGTACATATAATCCATCAACTTTTCCCTTCCTGTTAACATTTTAATGTCCCTGCAAAATAGAAAGTCAGCCAAGAGTTTTAGTTCAGAACAAACACAATTCATTTCCCTTAAAATGATACATCACGTTTGCATAAAGCACTTGGGTATTTTTAACCTAGTGACTCTCCTTCATTGTGCTTTTCAGCCTACTTGAAGCTTCTCTGTGTTGTGAGCTCCTTGGCGTGCCAGCAATTCAGCTGCCATAACAAAATGCACAATTTTAAAGAGCTTGTTTTTAAATTAGTGTCATCATGAGATATTCATCCGTGAAGTGCTTATTTATCATCTGACATAGATTTCCATGATAATTCTCAATTACTTTACTTATTGTTCTTACAGGACAGTGAAGTCATCAGAGAGATGATGCACATAAACACGAAGTCAAAGGAAAACTGTCAAAAGTGAGAAAAAGTATATAACAAATATATGCCTTGAGTATCCAAGAATAGCACTGTTTCTAGGATTTCAGAAACGAAAAAAAATCACTTTTACAATGTCAGACTAAAAGATCTGGTTATTCCAACAAAACTTGTCTGTTAGGATTCACAGTCCAGGGTCTTTTTGAATGTGGAATTTCTTGTCTCATCAGAACTTGAAAATGTCCCCACTTTCCAACCAGAAGACAAGCTGAATATTATAGTCATAGAATCATAGAATCAATTTGATTGGAAAAGACCTTTAAGATCAAGTCCAACCATTAACATTGCACTGCCAAGTCCAGCATTAAATCATGTCCCTATACACCACATCTTTGAGATACCCCCAGGATTGGGGACTCAACCGCCTCCTGGGAAGCCTGTTCCCATGTATGACAAATGGTTTTTAAAGAAATTTTTCCTAATATGTAATGCAAACCTTCCCTGGTTCAGCTTGAGGCCGTTACCTCTTGTCCTATCACTTGTCACTTGGGAGAAGAGACCGACCACCACTTCACTACAACCTCCTTTCAGGCAGTTGTAGAGAGTGATAAGGTTCCCCCTGAGCCTTCCCTTCTCCAGAGGAAACAACCCAAGCTCTCTCAGCCATTCCTCATCACACTTGTGCTCCGGACCCTTCATTAGCTTTGTTGCCCTCCTCTGAATACACTCTAGCACCTCAATGTCTCTTTTGCAGTGAGGGGCCCAGAACTGAGCACAGGGCTCAAGCTGCAGCCTCATCAGTGCCCAGTGCAGACAGACAATCACTTCCTTAGTCCTGCTGGCCACACTGTTGCTGATACAAGCAAGGATGCTATTGGCCTTCTTCGCCACCTGGATACAACCTGCTCATGTTCAGCTCCTTTTCACCAATGCCTTTGAGTCCTTTTCTGCCGAGCAGCTTTCCAGCCACTCTCCCCCAAGTCTGTAGTGCTGCATGGGGTTATTGTGACCCAAATGCAGGACCCGGCACTGAGCCTTGTCGAATGTCATACCACTGACCACAGCCCATCGATCTAGCCTGTCCAGATCCCTCTGCAGAGCCTTCCTATCCTCCAGCAGATTAACACTCCAACCCAACTTGTTATAATGCACAAATTTACAGATTGTGCACTTGATTACCTCATCTAGACCATTGACAAAGGTATGAAACAGAACTGGTCCTGGTACTGAGCCCTGGGAGACACCACTTGTGACTGGCTGCCAGCTGGATTAAACTCCATTCACCACCACTCTATGGATCTGACCATCCAGCCATATTTTTTACCCAGCTAAGATTACTCCCATCAAAGCCATGAGTTCAAAATAGTAACTTAAATAATGTTCAGCACTGATGGAGCTATCTAATCTCAACACATTTTCTAGAACATTGAAATTTAAACACAAATTAATGAATGATAAATTCCTCTTACACAGTCCGTTATAATCTGGCACAGGACTCTAATTCCTAGGTAATTGGTCAATCTTTCTGACCTAACACTTGAAGAACATGTCATATAAGAAAAGCAAGCTGTATAGATGGTTTAAAATCTGTAATTATCATCTCATAAACAAGAATTTTTTATTTCAGAAAACTAGTTTTAGGTGAAGAGTAAGGCAAATATAACAAAATCAGATTTACATTTTTTTCGCATCATTTAAGGTAAAGAAAATTCAAAGCTCCAGGGAAACTTCTTTAATCAGTATTAACCCAAACACGGAAGTTGTTTTAAATGAGGAAGAAAAGCCTTTATTAAGATACTTGTTTCCATTCAACTGATTTTTTCAATAACCATATCCACTAGGATACAAAATTAAATTTAGAAACCAATTTAGTATACCTTAATTAAATACCAAAGAGCGTTGTAACATTTTTTTCTAAGATACAAGAACAAGATAGACAATTAAGATGTTAATTCTGAAATAAAAGGCAAATTGTGTCTAAGATTTGCATAATGTCTCTGAGTTTTGGAATTACTTATGTGAGGAATGGTTGAGAACAGTCTCTGATTTAAATGATTGATTCACCTGTTTTGTCCTGAATGTTCAAAATCTCCATATCTTTTTTAAGCATGTGAGAGAGGATTCACCTGTAAAAAGCTCAGACAGGGTGTAAATGGACTAAAATACTTTAATGCCTGAAACCAATAGTTGGGAAACTACTTAATTAGGAACTGAGAGTAGAATCTATTATTAATGTTAGTTTAGAACTTAAGATTTGTAGGTGCAATCATAGAATCATAAAATAGTTAGGGTTGGAAAGGACCTTAAGATCATCTAGTTCCAACCGCCCTGCCACAAACACGGACACCTCCCACTAAATCATGCCACCCAAGGCTCTGTCCAACCTGGCCTTGAACACAACCAGGGATGGAGCATTCACAACTTCCCTGGGCAACCCATTCCAGTGTCTCACCACCCTTACAGTAAAGAACTTCTTCCTTATATCCAGTCTAGACTTCCACTGTTTAAGTTTTAACCCATTACCCCTTGTCCTCTCACTACAGTCCCTCATGAAGAGTCCCTCCCCAGCATCCTTATAAGCCAACTTCAGTTGCTGGAAGGCTGTTCTGAGGTCTCCACGCAGCCTTCTCTTCTCCAGGCTGACACAGCCCCAACTTTCTCAGCCTATCTCCACACGCGAGGTGCTCAAGTCCCCTGATCATCCTCGTGGCTCTCCTCTGGACTTGTTCCAAAAGTTCCATGTCCTTTTTATGTTGAGGACACCAGAACTGTACACAATACTCCAAGTGAGTTCTCAAGGGAGCAGAGTAGAGGGGCAGGATCACCTCCTTCGACCTGCTGGTCATGCTAATATTTGGATATTGGAGTGTAGGGTGTTAAGACCTCTGCAGACACAGGACACACAAAATCTTCAGGCAAATTCAGACACAAGTGTAAAAACAACACAAAAATACACGAAGATAGGTGAATGCAGACAGCATAATGAGGTAATTTGATAGCCAGTGCTTTTAGTAATGCTAACTATTGCCACGCTTTTAGAAGGAGCATAGCGGAGAATATCCAGAGACTTAAAGGACGATGAGACATTTTGTGGGTCATTACAGAAAGCACCTCTCAGCTGTAATAGGCTGCCAAGGCAAACAGTGTTTTGCAGAAATCATATCTCTCCCTGAAATACTCATGGACAGAAGCTTAATTCTTGAACATTACATTTTGCTGTTCCTCATGTTGTGGCACAGAGTAAGGTTGGCATCTCATTTAAAATGAGTTCTTCTCAAAAAAAAAAAATCAACAATAAACAAATAAAATGAACCACCACACAAAACAGTCAAAGAAAATAAATGTTTATTGGTACTGGTTACAGCTGCGGTGTCTGATTTGAGAGCCCATGTAAATGCCATCGTTAGAATAGTTAGAAGAACTATATGCACAGTGTGATACAACCATAATGAATATAATCACAGCAAAGGAGGGCAGTGCCCGCGGAAAAAAACACAAAGAATGTAATGGCAAAACTTTCTAGCTAAACATTTTGTAACTGCGGTGTTGAAAATGATTTAACTTGTAACACTCTGGAAGGTTATTTTACTCCTGGAGATTATTTTGCAGTACATTGATAGAACGTGGATTATTAGAGCTGAGGACTTCTGTAAAATGTTTTTCTATCTGTCGTGGTTTAAGCCTCTCTAACTCACGCAGTCTCTCTCTCACTCACTCCCCTCTCTTTCTTCCCCCCGCTCCCGGGTGGATGGGGAGGAGAATCAAAATAATGCAACTCCCACAGGTTGAGATAAGAACAGTCCAGTAACTAAGGTATAACACAGGACCACTACTGCTACCACCAATAATAATCATGACAAGAGAAATACAAGGAAAGAGAATACCCATTTACATCCTGGCCACGACATGATGTGGTATGGAATAACCTCCTTGGTCAGTTTGGGTCAGGTGTCCTGTCTCTGCTTCCTCCCGGCTTCCCCTCCTCCCTGGCAGAGCATGAAACTCAGAAAGTCCTTGGCCAGACCAAAACATTACCAAGCAGTAACTGAAAACACTGGTGTTATCAGCGCTGTTCCCAGGCCCAAAATAAAAACACAGCGCTGCACCAGCTACCAAGAAGGAGAAAAATTACTGCTGCTGCTGAACCTATGACACTATCGAAATATTTTTTCATTTTTTTCTGAAGTAAATAATGAAAAATTGTTTGTAACCAAGTTTCAAATAAAATTGTGTATCAGTTTCATTAGTGAATATCAATCAGAAAAGATATTTAAAAATATAAAAATATTTCTTTTGAATATACAAGCTTGCTGATTCTTGATCACTGGTACACATTATAAAAACACAACAGCCATGTTTGAATTAGGAATGAAATTATGGTGTAAACCGTCACTGTTTATTTTGAAGAGAAATAGGTCCTTTCCTCTGACATGTATGAGTTAAGGATCAGACAATACCCATCTCAAAGAATCAAAAAGGGTGTATCTTGAGCTCAGAAAGAGCTTCACTCTTTGAGAAATGGAACAATCAAACACTGCCTCCCATAAGGAAGCCCTCAGAAAAAAAAACAAACCATGATTATTTCCCTGCCTGGGATCTATATTCTAACCTTGAGCAGACTCCTGGCTACTTCACAGGAAAGCTCAGAAGAAAGATGTGTGGTTTTAACTGTCTATTGGAAGCACCTTAACTGTATTCCTGTGAGTATTCCTCTCTGCACCTCCCAGCTGAAGTATTGTAGCTGAATGAAATGCAGGCTCTGTGGTACCTGCTGCTGTTTGTTATTGGTGCTGTTCCCAGGGTGCTGCTTTGGCCCTATTGTTTCCAACTGTTTTCAACTGAGGAGATAATGCTTTGTGGAGTATGAATCATTTAGTCTTCTGGCTACAGGAGCACAACCAGAATGAAATAGCAAACTGTCATGGGGCTCCTGGCTGCCAGTAACTGAAATTGGCATATTAAGTTCAATGTAGTGTAAAATAATGGGGGGGAGATGATTAGAAAACACTAATTGCCTTCACTCTATCCCTTGTACTGGGAGATCTCCCATGACAAGAACTTATGGAGCAGGAAGAAGTAATTAGATTTCTGACAGAGCAATTGCTGTATAAGTAATTAAGCTATCTATTTTCTTATTATTGCTACATAATATCAGTTATAGATCTTATAGTAAAAAGAAAAAATATACATAAACCTTCTCAAAAGTTTCAGCTGGAAGATGACAGCCTCAGAAGTAATTCTGCCTTTGATTTTTGTCTTTGAAGAGAAAAAGCAACTCTGTTTTCGTTACTTTCCTCTTTTGTAAGGTGATTTCAAGTAATCAGCCATTGACAAAACCAGACAAACAACCTGCAGTTAGTGTTTTGGCTTCTGGACACTCACTAAACCACAACACACTTCTATGCAGGAGTTTCTAGATGTTTGTATAAATATCGGTGGTCAGAGTGAGTTACCAAATACCACATTTTAGCGTGTTACTTAACCACCTGCAAAATCTCTATTAAGTGTACAGCTAACGTCAAGCCCTGCATTTTGTGACAGTCATCCTCCTCAAGATATTGCTGAGATGACAATACATTACAGCATAATCTTCCTCACATCAGAAATGCTCAGGTAAAATCAAGTTATGGATGATTAAAGTGCACCTTTTGTCACTCAGACAAAACCTCTGGGTGATGCACATTTGGCTATGAAAGTGAACTGGTTTAGCCAAACCCTGAAACCTTTGAACACATGCAGCATTTGGAAAATAATTCGAACAGGAACATATTTAACTTTTGTTGTTCTAACTGCTAGGGTACAAGGAATAATCTTCCTTTTGCTGTGGATTGGTAGAACTATATTAAAAATCAGCTCAGCAATCATGGTTAGAAAGAGTCAGCATCCAGGATTAACATTGATTTGTATATATCAGCACTTAAAGACAAAGAATGTTCAACAGCATACTAGTTAAAATGTATTAAATCACCATGCTTTATAACTATACATTTTCCCAGGATACAGATAACTTACTCATTATGATTCAACCAGTCTCCACTTCCTTTATTGTTACTAATCAAGATGAATAAAGGTTGAAGAACATGACCCTTTAGTAAATATAGATTTTAGTTTATTAACTTTGCCTTCCTAATTAAAATACTGTTCATTTAATCCATTCTGTTGTTACAGTCTTTCTAATTAATAGGAAAAAGATCAACAGAATTCAGCTTGGGCTTCATTCCTTGAAAAAGTCCATGGCTTTTTTATCTGCTCTTCCTGAAAGCAGAATATTCTTGCCAAGATTTACAATGTCTTTTCAAGGCAGTAGTGTACTAAATTCCACCACAATGTTTAGAGACTTTTGGTATTTCATCCACGTTATCAGTCGCCTTCAGCCTTAACCTCTGGAGACACAACAGCTTCACTAGAAACTATCAATTCAGCCATAGTGAGCGGAAAATGCACTATTCTGTGTGCTACTTTGTCATTTTAATAGAGTGATAGAAAAATGAATTACACCACAAGTTTACAAATCAGAAGTTTTCATTACTCTGAGTAATATTCTTCCATAATCACTCAGAAGTGTCAGTGTGACGGGTTCGTTGGTATAAATCTCTGATGTATGGATAATGTTTTTATGTTCAGATATTTGGGGTGTTTTAAGTACAACTAAATCATCTCAAATGTGGATTTAGAGAAAGCATCTCCCTGCCTTTCTGATTCCCATTTTCCTTCTCCAACCGAAAAAATGGAGCACATATAACAATAGCCACAAAGCTGGGACAAGGGAATGAATACTGTCTTAGTGGTCCAGTATTTCTTTCCTTTTATCTGCCACACACTTTTCTCCCACTATCTACACAAAGAACCTCCTTAAGTAAGATGCAAACAGAATTGATGGCAGATTTGCTGAAAGAAGAGACTGTTCCTGGACCACATGATCTGGAACAGATGCTTGTTATCAGTAAATGGTAACATGGAGCTACAAACCCCTGTGTCTTCCCCATTCATAAATACCATCTCTGTATCCAGGCATGTGTGTGTTGTTTGTGTGCTCTCAGTGAGTCACTAATCCTAGGTGCAGATTATGGGAATGATGCAGATAAACCAAAAAAAGAAAGGAAAGAAAGAAGTCATGGGAAATAACGCATCAACATACTACAGAGAAAGATAATAGAAAGGAAACAGCTCTTACCCTATAATCAGTATCTTCCAGCAAATGTCTATTTGTCACCATGTTAATTTTAAAGGAATAGAAATAGGTTTGGGTTATTTTTGGCAAATATATGCCAAGCATTTCATGGAGATCATTTGATCACTTTAGGCTCAGTTAATTTCGTTAACCAAAAGTCTATACCTGTTGTAAAGATCAAAGCCCATCACGTTAATGCAAGCTTTCATCCTGTTCTGACCTCCTTTAAATCTTTTAGAAATACATACTGGATCACACTTTCAGTCTTAGTTTTAATGTTTTAAATAGTTTCCTTTTATCATGTATCCTACACAGAATGGTGGAATGACACTGATGGAATTTAAGTTCTTAATTTCTTTTCACTTCTTGAATTCTCTCTTCTCAAGCTTAAATACCTTCTCATCGTTCCAAGAGTATTTTTAATTTCTATTCTTACGCGTGGAAGAGTGTCTTTCATGCTCAAAATAGGCTCACCTCCAGAAATTCTTTGTAGGTGTAGCCTATCACTCTCAGAAGACATTTCTAAGAGAACAGTCTTAAGTGAGACACGCACAGATATCTCCCATTCTGAGCTTTGATAAGCTGTAGGATATAGTAGAGCTTTGAAGTCAAAAGTAAAATTAAAAGGTTATATTTCTTCAGAGATGCACCCACAAATGGATACTATTTCCCATTTGTGCCAGTGAGTTGATTTTTATGCAGAACTGCAAGTATGGATCTGTCACCAATATAGAGCTGTCTTTGAAATTGCTTCACTATCTGTTTTTTAACTATGTAGATCATCTCACTGATTTGTCCTTTTGCAATGAAAATAAATCCTATATAATGCTTCAGGATTCATTGCCGCCTCTTTTTCTCTGCTTTTCCCCACATCTTATTTCCACTGGTAGAATAGAAATCGCATGTTATTCCAAAGTGTAAAACATGTTTTCCTTTCATACTGAAAGTTGTCAAAGCAGATTGAGGGTAAGCATAAGTCTTCAAATATATAAATAATAGCCTTAGAAAGGCACTTCTAAAATTGCTTGCTTTGTTCACATGGACAGGGCAAGAAGTAATGGGCATAAAAACCCTTTATAAAGGCAAGTTAGACATTAGGCAGAGTGTAAGGAGTAGTTAAGCGTAGAAAACAGTTGCCTGAGGAGGCTGCGGAATTTTTATCTTTAAAAGATTTGAAGCAGACCCATCCAAAGATGGCTCAAACCTGAATTAGGTAGAGATGAAGTTGCAGTGCTGAAGTGATAGGCTTGAATCGTGGATTCCTAGGCACTGACATTTCCTACAGTGCTAAGGCACAGTTCTACTCAGGTGTATTGACTGATAAACCTACCTTCCCTTGGTTGTTAATGCCAACCCTACATGAGAAAGATCATATCCCTCATGAAGTACATAATTAAATTGGACAGAATCATGATTTGTCATGCTATGAGAAGGTTATATTCATTATCAATGTCAACTCATTATTTGTTTCCTATTAAGCAAGACTGCCTATTGAGCTCACTGAAGTAGTGTTGCATTATGGTAGCACCTGCATAATCAAGAGAGCTTGGAGCTTCATAGTCCAAACGGCAACAAATTTATATAGTAAAATACAGTGTCTAGCCTGAATTGTTCACTGTCTGAAGTAGTTGTGAAAGACAGTTACAGAAAAAAATGAAAACTTATAAACGTAGTAACACATGAAAAATCACTAATTAATACAGTGTCAGTACTAACATCAAAGCTCCTATCTCTCAGGACTAAGCTCTGCATTCATGATCTACCCCTGTCTGTACTTCTTCCTTTTTATCATAGAAGTGCACTGCGCAAGGGCTTCTCTTACGAAGACAGCATCTTTGATTGAGAAGGTTCCTGAACTAGATGATCTTAACGTCCTTTCCAACCCTTTTTCTGTGATTCTATTCTATGAACTGAAGATCAATTGTAGATTTAAGAATGCTCCAGGCAAACTTTGTTCCCTTCATCCTGTCCTGGTGTCACTTTTTCCCAATCATCTGCTGTTGGCCACTTCCAGAAACAACATATTGATTTGGTGGACCTTCGAGCTGACCTGATACGACCATGTTTATTTTCTGATGCTATGTTTTCAGACGTGTAGGACTTGGATTTCCTTTCAAAGACATCTTTATCCCTTATTGACATAAATAGAAGGTGTGCTGTCTTGCCAATATGCACACTAGAAAGTTCTCTGATGCTTGACACCATGTCACACACACCACAGGAAAGATACAGCATGCCTGCAAGAGCAAAATGAAAACATTCTTCCAAACATGGTGAGAACTAACTCCCATTCCCCAGTACCTCATCTGTATAGGTGACTGTGAAATTGGACTGCAATATGCAATATTTATGAGAAATTGGTTAGGTAGATACAAACTCCGCCTCAAAAGATTTTAAATAGACTGTAAGATTAAGAAACAGCCTTGGCCAGCCACTCCGCTGCTTCCACTGCATCACTATATAGCTGGGGGTTGCTATTGCTCACCTGGAAGGCCTCTGAGCTACCAGGCTGCCAGGCAAATAGAGACCACAAAGCTCCTTTTCAAAAGTTATTCTTTACCCTCTAGTCTGCTTTAGCTCTAAAGACACTGTTTGGATAGAGGAGGAGAGACAGCTTTTCACTTCGCTAATCTCTTTTACAACTCTAGAAAAGCAAACCTTTGTTTTACTGTTAAGTTCTTTGTCTTTTGGGTAGCAATGAAGATTCTGACTTAATGCTGCTAATTGCAGTGAATTTAATTACTAGGTATAATATGATAGCTGCTTCCTTGTGTTACACGTTGATGCCTGAACAAGGGAACTGAGATATAAATAAATGAGACAGTTTCCTTAGTGGAAATTGCGTTCAGGTGAGGCTGTAGCAAGCACCTACCTACTGTGGATTGAAGAAGAAAAAAGCAGACTTTTCATATAGGCTGGGGTTGCATGACTGTGCTCTGAAGGTTTTTTTTTACTTGATTATTTTGTACCTGTAGAAGAGATTTGCGCACTTATATTATATTTAGCTTCCACGCTTTTGTCCAAGATTATCCAGTTCGAACTATTCTAGATAGAAGAATTGTGGCTGATTAATTTTTCCCTGAAGCAGCAGAAATAACTAAAAATGAATTTAGAGCATATTTCAGCTCTGCAAAATTTCATATCCTCATTTATTTTACAAGAACTTCTCCAGCAGTTGTGCTTGTACAAACAGAAAAAGGCACTTTAGCCCACACAACACAGCTTTCCCTACTTTCAAAAGGGAAATTATATCCTCTGCAGTGAGATTTTCTTCATCCAACAAACACTTTTACAAGTCTCATGAAAGATCTCTTTTTAAATTATTGAAAAGAACTCATTTCCCACAGATCATCTATCTTTAATTTTCCTTCAGCAATAGTTGCCCTTTTTGGTTGCTAACCAGATTTTCTTCAGAAATTGCTGAGTTTCCTATCAGCCAAATTACTCTGGAGACTTCTTGGAACTAATGGTACGCCACATTTTATTCTATGTCCTCATATCTACCACTCACCCTCTACTTAGCTCTTTTTGCTGTAATATCTGTGGGACTCAGAATCAATAACAATTTCCTCCAATCCATCTCTTCAGCAGCTAAGCAGGTTTCTTTTATTAGGAGAGATGATTTGTTCAAGTCACAGAATGCATGTCCTGTTCTGAGTCAAGTGGGCACTGTTTCACTGAGCCTTTGCCCTCCTGCAGAGCCTCACACAAGTCACTTGTGGTCATCACACTGTTAGAACTGGTGTCTTCCCCTTAACCACCTTCAGATGGATATGGCCTGCACGTGATGGCATGCTCAGAGGCAGTCTGAGATATCCCAAGGCACAGTCTTTTGCAGAAAGAACAGAGTGAAATGTGGTTCTAAATCTTTGCAAGGACATTTAAGGACATTATCATCAAGTCCTGATTGCACTTGAAAGAAACTCTGTGGGATGCCTTGTAGCTCCAGATTTCCCATTCCTTTGCTGCAGGTATTGTAACCAAGACACAATT
Source organism: Ara ararauna (assembly GCA_028858755.1). NCBI lineage: Eukaryota > Metazoa > Chordata > Aves > Psittaciformes > Psittacidae > Ara > Ara ararauna. The sequence goes on along the minus strand of CM054378.1, from coordinate 125,349,928 downwards.
TTATATTATTTCTCTAAACCCTTGACTGAATAAGTATCTAAGAGCCATGTGGAGATTGAATCAGACTAACACATTTTGGACATGCTTCTCCACTGGACAGCTGAAAATCAGAGTCCCTACTAGAATCTGAGGAAACATTTCTGTCTAGAAGTCTAAGTAATTCCTTGCAGATCAATACTGCCCCTGGAATGTCATTTGGAAGATGGAAATATTGATGATTTTATCTCTATATGTCTCTTCTTTACTTCTTTGCTTTCTCGTCTCTTTAAAGTAGGAAAAGTCCTACTGTTTTCCATTTAGAGTGACGAATCCTTCGCAAAATTTCTATCTTTTGCTCTGTAGGTGTGTACAATAGCTACTTTTATACTACTAAATAAACTAATTGAGGTGGAGTTCTCTTGCTTGCAGGTAAAAGTCATACAAAGCTTACATCCTAACATTCTTCTACTCCAAGCCAGAGTAGCTGTCATATGTACCTAATAGTTTCTATTGTATTATAAAAAATCATGTGACCTGGCACAAATATATTTAAGCATTCCAAGAGATATTTTGGAATACTTGTAGATGCATCAGATAAAATTATCATTGGAGAGAGTCATCACAGAGGTTTTATCCAAACATCAGAAACTATCAGTTAAGAAGAGCAGGATGAAAATGTTCATACAACATGAAAGAAAATTTCAGCTATTGGGGCTGACTATTACATAAAATGAGGAACAGCTGAAAATCTCCTACAACCAAATTGTTTTTACGTAAACAACTGAAACTCCGTGTTTCCTCCTGAAATATGTTTCAAAGTTATTCTGCTATGCAAATGCTATTTATTTTCTAACTAATTTTAGCTGTAATGGTATCTCCTAGCATATGACCTGTTGCGGGGGATTAAGGACAGCATGGCAGACCAATATGATCACGGCTGACCGCTTTATTCGCCCCCACATGCAGCTTTTATAGAGCGCTCAGACAGCAAAGCATTTACGACACAGCTGGCAAGATATAATTGAACAGTGTTTTGTTAGTAACAACTTAACGATTGATTAACTGTGTAGCATACATTCCAAGGTTACTGTTATCAGTTCCTCCCTACATATCCTGACTTCTCAGGCTCTTCTGCCAACTCCCTCCAACTCTCTCACGTACGCGTTCTCTAGTAACCTTCAGGCAAGGCCTCAAAGCCTTTGGTTCACTACTTCACTAATGTCAAGTAACTGGATTGCTCACATGGCCATTCTCAGCCAAATGACTCTCCACAACCTGTGGATGACAGAAGCAGTTAAGAACAAACCAAAGAAGCCCATACCACTATTAAGTTCAATAACCATTACGTTAAACAAATTTTTTCTTTTTTTCATACTTGAAAGTCAGCACACGCACCTTTTTATTTGAGGTTAAGTCCAATTCTTCAAGGGGTGTGAGGTAAATGTTTGCAGAGCATTTAAAATGTTTTCCAGGAATCAAAAAACTCTGGAATGCTACAGTCACTAATATCTTGCCATCTTTCACCTCTCACAGACAGGCAATGTAATTTCAGGACTACATAGTACGTCAAGAGTGGAGTGTTTATTGAAGGTTATATTTTCTTCTTCTCTTGGGGCTATACAGGGAGATTTATTTATACATACTCTCCTTGGTCACTCCATTTTCTGTTTATCTGAGCATAAAACAGGTGCTATGTACCCATGACTTCCGAAAAACTCTTCAATTTTTCAAGGTTTAGGATTGGAAATGCTAGACTATCAGAAATGAAACAAAAGCCCCCCCAAAAATCCAACAAAAAAGCCTAAGAGGAAGTGGAAATGTTATTTTCTTGTGCTTTCCCATAGAGCTACTGTGTGGCTTTGGGACTTTAGTTCTCTCTGTGCATTTGAAAATAAAACAAAATCCTTTCTCTACAGAGCAAGGAAGAAGCAAAATGCATTTGTGGAGTAGTAAATAAGTATTCATTAGTAGATGAAGTTTTCTGTGTGAGCCCACTGCATTTCAGTGACAGGCACTCTCCCTACACTTGGAATGACCCTTTAAAACTTCTCAGTTGAATAGGCAGCCCAGAGCAACTCCAGGATCAGAGCATGAATGAAAGTATAAATCCTATCCTAGTCCATTTTCTTGCATAGCTTCACAAGAGAAATTAGTTGCATGAGTCTTCTGTTATTTCAGATGTAACTCTCTCTCCTTTGAGTTCTCTGAACCATCTGTTCTTTTAAAAATCTTGCTAAGTGCTTTTTTCTCCTACATATATGATGCACAAAAAGGTCCCCAACATAATCTGCTTGTAAGAGTTAGATATGTCCTGATGTCACATCCATCCCAGATCAGCGCCTTATGCTGTTCTCCACAGAACCCACCAACAAGCCTAGCTCTTTAACTGAACCAACAGTTAAAATATTCATAGCTAACAGAGCCAAACAGCTGAAGCCAAGAGAGCACACAGCACATCAAAGTTATGGAAAATGAAGCTTTAAATCCCTACAGGAACTCAGGCCATCAAAGGACAATGACAATATTATCTTGTGTGCCATCTACATCAAGAAGCCTTTCTGCAAGTTCCCTGCTTTTTCTTACCCGTCTGCTGTGAAACCCAGAGATTATCCCATGGCAGAAGGACAACATTTTTGTAAGAATTTACATTTTTTTGGAACATAACTGCTCCACAACATCCCACATTCTGCATGAGTCTTGTTGCACTGCAGGGCCATGAAACAGTCAGCTCTCCTGACTGAAGGTGACTCAAAGCCAAACAAAAGTCCTCAGTAGACAAAACTAGTTGTTTTATTTCTGGCTTATAGCTGGTTTTAGTGCCAAATCTGAACCAAATCTATTGAAAGGAGATGGGAGCCTCCTAGATCCTTATGATCTCCAAAGTGCAGAGCTGTATGTAGAGACAATGCATCACTCCAGCTGTTCGCAGTGGATGGTGCAGCCATAGGAATGCTCTGGTTGGGTGACAATAAGTTCAATCAGTTTACTTCTTTACTCAACAGCTACTGGCTGGGGATAGATTAACCTATATCTGAGTAGCCATTTCTCAACCATTACCTTGAAATCTCTGCTAATAGATAGAAAGGGTAGAAAAAATTATTCCAGTGCATGTGCATTTTTTTACAAATAAATTGTATAGCACTGACATGGACACACATAAATTGGTCTGATATAAATAAGGATTTTTGTTTTAACTTGGAGCAGTTTACAGCTTAGACTTTTGAGAGAAGCTATCACTTTCAATTTACTGACTGGAAGTCATATGCTGAATGACAACTTTCTTATAATTAGGCATGAGAGCTCTGGCTGCAGCTAGAAACAGGTATTTTTCATGGAAAATAAGCAAAACCAGTTCTCTCTAGACCTTTGTTTTTTGAAGAGCTAAGCTGTATTGCTCCATTCTTATTCATAAACATCAGTCCCTGAAGTCCTTATTTATAAAAGCATCTCAGATGATTAAATTTAGCAGTGCTATACATAAACAAATTCTATACAAAATTAAGTGTGATTTGGAGTCTGGAGGAATTAAGGGATAACGTATTTTTTGAAAATGATGCTTATGTGCTTCTAAATTTGGGTGCTGCTGCAGAGATTTGACAACTTCTTATGTTTAAGATAAGAAAAGACAGTAGAGGTCCTGTGGTATTAACTAGAGTGATGTGGCATTTGAGCGGAGGTGTCATTTGATCTGCTTTACTCTAAAACACTGGCAATTAGGCTTTTCCACCAAAGCTAGTCATAAGGAGGGTCTTTGTAAAAGCCATTTTGTGGTCAAAACATCATTTTTTCTCATCTCAATTGGATCCACTTGTTCAATATTTGGCAAATACAAAGATCCCATTAGGTTTACATCAGTATCTTATTTTTTTTTTAGCCCAGGGTCTTTTCCTGCTCTGTGAACACATTGGAGGCAGTTTTTCTTTCTCTCTTTGTCAGTTATGGAAGGAACTACTGATACCATTGAGCTGAGAGAAAGGATTACCTATGTATTGCCTTTAGGACAGTATGCATTTGTCAGCATCATGGCTCAGGAAGAAAAGGTGACAAAACAAATTTTGTTTTGGGGAGATCTATTTCGGGTCCACCCAGAGGCCATATCAGCAATTCTTAGCACAGTTACTCAAAATAGATGATACAGATGGTACAGATCAAACATTTGTGTGCCATACTTCAATTACACAATGCTATTAAGACTGGCCAAGCAGCTTTGAGTTTGCTTGGCATGTCATGAGAATAGCGCATGTCTTTGTAGAGTATGTACCATTATGGCATGGCTGATGTTGCTTTCTGTCCTTTTACACATGTACAGGAGAGACCATGAATATGTGCTTTATGTATGTTTGACTGGACTGCTCTTACGGTTTTTTGCCCTGCTCAGTGAAAAGGCTGGGTGTAAGTGAATGGTATTACTCACCTGCCCAGCAGCAAAAATTCTCCAGCAAGTCCCAGGCGCCTCATAGCCATTAAGAGACCTCTCACAGTCATGCCTTCACAGAAGCAGGCAACCACTCTTGCCTTGGGCAGATGGCTCCGAAGTTTTCGTAGCAGCTTGTCAAAGCTCTGTTCACCAGCATTGCTATAGATCTTGTACGAATGCGCAATGCAGATCCCTTCCTTGGCTGCCATGTCTTTGAAAGCTTCCATTCCACTTTCACCATAGTTTCCTAAACACAAACAGAGACATATATGCATGTACTAAAATTTGAAGAGGCATTTCTTGCTTTGGAAACAGCAAATATTTTAAAGAATATGCAGCATGTCTGCACAGAGGTCAGTGTATCAATGTTAACAAAAGAACATTAATATTTTTATTAATTAAATTTTCAAGTCAAGATCAACAAATTGTCTTAGAAACCTCAGTTCTGCCTGCATCTCTGCTGAAACCAAAGACTGTTAGGTACTTCAATACCCCTGAGGATCTGGTCCACAATGCGTACAACAATGTATGTATAAATTGCAATCTTTTTTGATTCTCTTAAGTTGACAGAATTTGGACAAGTTCTTTGAGATTTACTTCAGGAAATTTAAAAATGTACATTCAGAATGAATTTTTAGGTGTAATATTTTAAATATAAGCAAAATAAAACAATGATTCATAACAACATGACTTTGTTCATAATTCAACCTGAAAAACAGCAAGTTTTTAACTATACTGAAAGATAAAAATTATTCAGTTGAAGAAAAATCTTCTGCAGAATAAGCAACAAATTGAGGATTAGCATTACAGGGATCACAATATCACAAATGAACTAAGTATACTTTCGTGTGGATTTTTTTTGGCTGGTTGTTGTTGGTTGTTTTTAATGAAATATTTACCAACTCAACAGGCCAAACTTCAGATTTTCTTTCAATCTTCTCTTATAGGATAAACTGGTAACAAAATATTAACACAGATACATTCTTGTTCTTTAATGTGTCTCACCATAAAAAATGTCTTCATTGACAGGCCTACATAAAAGTCACAGTGGGTGTACTGATGATACTGACAATCATCCTGACCAGGATGTCTCTGGTGTCTCCGGTTCCCTGTGCTCCTCCATCTGGCTGTCTAAATATGTTTCATGTCTCATTTAAAGAAGGAGGCCTTTGAGGCAGGAAATCCTTCTCCAGAATATCGCCTTAACCCCTCAGTAATAGTAGTAGAAACGCAATCAGTAAATTAATAAGACTGAGAGTGTAAAAGTAATGATGTTTCAGGGAACTGCTGATCCTTCACTTATTTCTGTTGTTTGCAAATGGAAGGATCCATAAGGAAAATGCTTTTACCAGCATAGTTACAAGAATATAAGCATAGCGACAACGAAAATGCATATGAAGCAGTGAGAATATGAAAACTGGATTTGGATTGTTATCTGTTTTTGTGACCTTGGACATTTGAAGCCATCAAGCATTCAGCTTGCCCACCTGGGGTGCTGTTCCTATTGCTCTGAGGCTGGAGTTTAAAGTCTGTATTATGCTCAGCACTGTACATGAATATGAAAACAATCTTCAGCTTGAAGATCTTAGAATACAAATAGCCAAAAGAGACAAGGAGCAGAAGAAAGGAAACACCATTACCTTTGTTTCACATTATTCTGTGATTAGGAATGAATCACTGAGACCTTGAAATTTCCAAATGGCTTCCAACCAGAATGGCAATGTGAATGGAGAAATCCTTAGCTAATATGAAGTTCCTTTTCCTCCCTGCTGTGATTAGGCCTGATGGAAAACCCATTACTATGCAAATTGTGCCTGGACAAAATGCCATAGGATTTTTAAACTCAGTTTTTGCACTGCTTCCTGGGAGCTGTAGATCAGGTGCCCAGTGTTTCCCTATGTGTCACCCTCTCGGGGCAAACTGTGCTTCCTGTAATATGTGAGCATCAGGTGATTCACTTGAGACACTGAAGCAGTTCAGCTAGAGGTTGAAAACATGGTGCTTCTTGAAAGATGCAACCTCAGAAGTCAGTCTGAAGGAAAAATGGGAATCAATCACATATAACTCCTACCATGCCCCAAGGCCATCTGAAGTAAGCTGTTTGACAGGAAATACACACTTTCTTTAAATTTTTTGTCATTTAGGTCAATCTGGCTTAGCATTAAATGTTCTGTTTCACTTTTCCTGACAGAAAATAAATAACAGAAAATAAAAAGGCAAAAAAGAGACCATATCAAATTTTGCCAGAAAAGATGAAAATTTGAGGAAAAGCTGTTACATAGTGTATCTCAAAGAGATTGTAATTCTGAAGACTTCATTTTCTGTCAAAAAGCTGTCAATGGTAAATTCCTGGTCAGGTGTAGCTGACTTACAGAACTGGATCTCTTCAAAGTTCCAGATACTGCAGTCTTTTCTTTAAAGCGTTATAAGTGTACAAACTGTTACCCTGATTCTTGCTATAAAGCTGAGAATAGGTTTGATTACACTAGTGAAAAGCAGTAGGTCTTGCAATGAATACAAAGTGCATTAACTCTTTTCAAGTCAAATCAAGGTTGCTCAGGAACAAATGCCATAGTCTCGTCATGTATCAAGACAGGGAGATTTTATGAAACCATAAGAAAGTAGTGGGTCATCCAAGATGAGGGGAAATATATTAAACTACTGAGGCTACTTAGTAAAGTGTTGTGTTCTTAACATTTGGAATAAAAACATCCTGGCTGTCCAAATCTGAGAGTGCCTGAGTTCTCCAACTGGGAAAACTATAGCTGTTTGGCATGAGCTCAAGGGAGATTTGATGAAAAGAGAAAGCAGCTTTGCTTCAAGACATTCGCACAAATACACCAGTGGAGCTCTTGTCATGATCATTGCTGATTAAACTGTACTTAATTATTCATAGTGAATTCCCCTGTTGTGAAAGAGGTTTGATGAGGTACGTATATTTAATTTGAGCTATACTGTGGGGATGATGGACACTCCTTGATGGAAAAAGAAAATCTTCTTTTCTGCTAAACTCCTTCGCACCACATATTAGGATTACTTTCTTCTGTGAAAAAACTGTATGTGTATGAAGGTAATAGGAATGGAGAACTGGGCAAATTGCATTACATCGTGTGCTTGAGTATGAGATGTGAGGCTCACAATGAAAGAGCATCTCCATGCTTTCTGTATGCAACTAGGCTCCTCATGGATATTTGATTCTTGAACTGCGACATATCCATGGTAGTACCACCAAAACTGCCACAGCAGGGCAAGTTTCCACTGACAACATCAGTTCTCACTCTTCAGCCAGGTCTATGGCACAAGGAGAAAGAAAACAGGACTTTAGGGCTGGCACACATGGATGGACAAAGTGAGGACTTAGGCCGCCTGACTCTGAGAAGGAGTTTGTAGTTTCATTTCCAAGTGAAAATTAATTCAGAACTGCTATGCTGGAATGAAAACAACATCTTCTGTGAGTCCCCTGTGATGGAACCTGCCTACATCCTGGCAATTTATCCATGTAGCTTTTTTTTTTTCCACCTTTAAAATTTAAAGAAAACTCCTAAGGAAAAGTTAAACAGAAGGAAGGGATTGGTTCATTTTTGCTTCGCTAGTTTCAGTTCCAGAAAAGACTCAGCAAATAACACAAGCTGCAGCTGAAGTATGGTCAATCTCTACTCAGCTCCTCCTCTGTCTTCAGACCTCCCCTTTTCAGCTTTTGGAAAATGGTATCTCTGTACTGTGACTGGTTCTGCTGTAGGAGGTATCACAGTTTTTTACTGGATGGTCATCTCCTCTTGTCTGTCGGTGTGGTAATCATAGCTCCTAGCTGTTGAGGGCTTCTGTAAATACGCCCTGTACTCATGGCAAAAACTGGCAGCTGGGTTCTTTACAAATGCCAACCTGGATCCTGCATGTTGCCTACCTGAACATCTGGCCCTAAATGCAGTTCAAAACTTACTTGTATGTGTCTCTCCATGTTCAAAAAAGAAATTGATTGCATCACCATATAAAAGACATGTATCCCTGCTTTGGATTTGGAATTTTGTTCAAAACTCAAGCATATGCATCCCCACCTACAGTCTAACTATAACAATCTGTTAGTTCCATTTCCCATGAATCAGTACTAGAAACTATTAAGAAGCTTAAAAAGAACAGATTGTGCTTTTTTTTCCAGATGAAGCTTAATATAGTACAGTACACAATAATACTTCAATCTGATGGAAAAGAGTCAGGCAAACTGCAGGCTGCTCTTCCTGCTCCTCCTGCCCAGCAGTTGAGCCAATTAAACTAACTAACCATAAACAGTTAAGATCTTATCTGCATTACACAGCAAACTAACAAGGCTTTTAATCTCAAAATAATAAACAAAATACACTGACATCCGCTGTATCACAGTAAAGGTTATCAATATGAGATTAAAAGTCCCTACAGTCAAATAGAATAATGAACTGTGTTTTCTTCTGTCCAGGGATATTTGCAGCATCACACATTTTTTATTACAAGAGGTTTTTTATCATTAACTGTAGCTGCACTTGCAAATTGTTATCAGGGATTTGGTTTATAAGAGAGTTTCAGTGAACATAGATGAGAATCAGTCTTTAGGAGAGATTTAGGATGTAACTTTGCTTCTGGCAGGACACAGCGAAAATTCACAAACTGAAGGGAGACTCAAGTGAAACTGCAGAAAAATATTATGTCATTCATTTAGAATCACAGTACCACAGAATGGTTTGGGTTGGAAGGCACCTTAAATATCATCCAGTTCCAACTCCCTGCCACAGGCAGAGACATCTTCCACTAGACCAGGTTGCTCCAAGCCCCATCCAACCTCATCTCAAACACTTCGAGGGATGGGGCAGCCACAGATTCTCTGGTAGAGAAGTTACTTTAGCTGGTAATAATCCCACCTATCACGAAGTGTATTTATATAAGTAGAAGTGCTACCACCACTTTATGGATAAGGAAGAACAAAACACAGAATAATATTCTATGTTGTATCTGAGCCACAGAAAAGAAGCCAAGTCAGGTTACAATTCTCAGTAGATGCTTTGCAGGTAATGCAGGGAATAGCTAGCTTCATTATTTACCAGCTTTCATTGACATTAGGATGAACTTTGCCAGAAATAACCTGAAAAAAAATCTAAGTAGCTATAACTTTAAAAATGCATGTGGGAATAGTAGAAGATATTTATGTAAGGCAACATTTTGGTTGATTACCAGGATGATCTTCCCAAAAGTCAAGGATATGGGAGTGTTTCTTGCATGGTAGCGTTAGAGGTTTCTTTGACTGTTACAGTTTTAACTAATCATAGCAAAGCACCAATAGCACCTACTAAGAGATATTGTCCATATTTAACTGGTTGACTGTATGAATAGGGACATAATAAATCTTTCAAGCTCCTACAGCAACAACATGCCACTGTTATGATCAAAATCACAGCCTCTCTGTTACAGTTGTATCTGCAAATAAAGATAATAGAGCATTATTTCATTCTAAAGGGTACAAACCAAATGAAATGAAATTCATTCACTGAAATGAATTCAAATCACATGTGTCTGAACTTCTGGATTTATCTGTGTGATAAAAAACCTATTATAACCTATTTTCATTTGATCAAAATATTTTATTTAAAATATTTTTAAATAAGATTTGAGTTTCTATATGAAATATGTAAAAACTAAAAAAAAAATTAAATTAAAAGTTCATTTTGAAAGCAGCCCATTAAAAAATACCTTAAATGAGAATACTCCCTCAAACCATATTTCGCTTCAGTTATCTCCAACCAGAACTTTTCCTTAATAAACGTTCAGAGACTGGGCTGTTCTGCTTCAATTATCTGGAGGGCTAGATAGCAAATTCAAGGCCGAGTTCTTTCTTCATAAGATAGGAAATTTGAAAGTCTGAATTAAATGGAAATATATATATGTGTACACACATGCAGTTTTGTAAGGGTGCTACTCTTTCTTGTAAACTAAACTCTAATATTCTGAACACAAGTAGCCAAATGTTGCTCTGGCGAACGGACAACGACTCAGAACAAGTCTCCCTAGGTTTTCCTCAGCACGACACCATGTTGCATTTCCAGTATCATGGCTCATTTGGAGCTGCACATAAAAACAGCAGTTCTGAAGCTTTTTTATAGGGCCACAGCAGAATTGTGGCACAGAATGCTGTGCCACCAAGTTGGCAGAGCTCTTGATGAAAATATGTCCTGTTATATGCAATTAGGTCTTACACCAGAGTTGCTTTGCTGTGAGGTTATGCTCTTTGGCAGGAATTCCTCAGAAGGCTTATATGTTGCTTCTCATGGAGAAGTAAGTGATTATGTCAACGGAAGGTTTCTCCAAAACTTACTCAAGCAAAATAGCCAGGCAATATTAGGTGGTCTTGTAGAGGTATCAGAGAACTAGAAAAGAGCAATAGAGCAACACAGAGCAAATATTCTCTCAGTAATAAAGAATGCTACCCGCTCTATCTTTAAAATTGCTGTACCTGCCTTCCTTAAGCATAGACAATTTCTAAGTGATTCACAGGGCATGATCTAACAGCTAAGGCCTGATAAGGGACATAAAACACTGATAACTGCATTTAGGACTTGATCCTTAGCTATCTGATTGTGGAGAACTCATACATCTATTTCTTTGAATGTTTATTTTTTCTATTCAAATTGAAAGCTCTTCAAACAGCATTTATCTATTGCTAAGTGTCCATAAAACTCAGACCCAACTGCTTATATTCCTGGTGACTTGACAGATGAAGATGTTACAAGATATGTCAATATAAAGAAGCATTAGTGCCATGACAGCATACTGGCTATAAACTTAATTTTGTTTTCTGTGAACAGTTCTGAGATTTTCATTTACGTGTGAAGAAAAGAAATATTGTCATAATCACAAAAATATTAACTATCAAGAAAAAAAACACTTTTAGCCCTCTTAAAATTCAGTTTAGTCTGATTGAAATAATTTGTTGATCCTATAACATTTAATTTAGATATTGACCATTATATCATTTCATGTAAGCCTCGTATTACTTCATTTGATGTAACAAAACCAAGATATGTATTTTGATTCAGGAAAATATTTTTATTTCAAAAATAATAAACTAAACTGTTTCACATTTAAAAATAAATTCAACACATTTAATTAAGAAATCATTTAAGTTCTTTTTTGTGGGGTTTTTAAGTTTCAGTTACTAAGTATTTTCCAACCAGAAGTTTTCATACAAAGGTATTGAGACCAGCTTCATTCATAAGGTCTTTGTTTAAATAACTAATGCTTACACTGTTTTAGTGAAGTAAGACACAACATACATCAGACATAACTGTACTTAACTAAATACGTCTGTTCATTACCTCCTCATTTGAGAGATCTCAGAAATATCACTTTGATACCAAAGTTTCTCTTCTCTTTGTCATCTTCTCTTGGCTATTTTGAAAAAATAAATGCATTCCTCTTAAAAAAACGATGACCTACTTTCACAGTTTAATGCACCTCACTTCTGTTTATTTTTAAATTTTCACTTCATTACTTTAAAAGAAAGTCTCATTTAAACAGTGCTGCTGTGTGAGAAAAGGGAGCAGTCTGGAAATAGACTTTTCTGCATGCTTCCTTTGATCCATCCAGCTAAGTGGTGCGTCTGTGGCTTTGTGGCCTTGTCCACTGAGCAGTGTTTGAAGTCCTCTGTGATGCTAATGTCTGCTAAAGGATTTTAAGCTTGACGGCTTTTTCAGAAACCTGCTGCTATCTCTGACTGCTGCTCCTGGTTTTCAGACTTAGATTAAAAATCTTCTTTACTTTCTGTTTGCAAAATAGCTCTTTCTATCTACCTAACTCTAGGACATTTCCCTTGGATACATCCTGTATCATTTCATCCTTTCATTTCAAAATGAAACCATTAATGAAAGCACAGCTCCTGGTAAACTCCAGGGATACTCTTAACTTTTCTTTCATTTTCATTTTTTTGGTTTGATTTTCAAATAGAAATGAGGACATATGAGACTGACAGTACTGGACTGGAGGCTGTTCCTTTCAAAGACAAATGCTGTGTCAGAAAGAAGACTTTGCAGTGGGAAGCGGGCCTATGAGCTGGCAACTATCTCTTTATTGTAGGTGTAGTGAGTTCCCAAGGAATACAGCTACCTGGGGCTTCTTCACAGGTGTTTGGACCCAGTCCCAGTTCTGGCTGAGGCTATTAATTATATTATATTAATATACATTTACAACATTGCACTTCTGTATATTCACAACCTGGAACATACCTTCCTGTAATATTAATTAATTGTGTCATGGATTGCAACTGATCTTTTCTGAAATACACCTGATGTCCTATTCTGCTGCTGCTGCTGTATTTAAGTACTACCAGAAGTCATCATGAAAAAAAGAAACATAATTCGGGGATTAGATAGATTCTGAAGGCTTTCAATTCATCTTTTGAGTTTTCTGGTAAGCCCTTCTCTTTTATCTCTTAGTGTATGAAATGGAGGTAAAAACATTTTCCTGATAATGGTGGTGTGAGAATGAATATATTATAGCTTGAAAGAAACCCAAATAAGTGCAGTAATGAGGGCTACATTTACATTGAACAGACTGAATGAAAATTTATAGTGTTGCCTCACAAATAATTGCATTAGTTTAGTTGTAACAATGACCACATTGTGTTTATTATAGCAACAATCACTATCTAAAGGGATGTCTAACATCTGTTTTAATAATAACACCCAATATTTCCCACAGTTATTGTAGATGATGGCATGAATACTCCGAAGACAGTACTTTAATTTCACTTTGGCTGATTGTGTACATTCATATCAGCAAGGTCATTCAGTACAAGAGTGAGTTTCATGACTCCTGATCTGAACTCTGAAAGGAGTGAGGACTATCAGAAATCCATGACTAATTAGAGTAGTAACTTGAAGGCATATCTATGCATTTCCCCAGAGTGCTTGTCAAAAGATTTTGAGGGGGATAAAATGAAGTTTCTTGGGTCTTATTAATAATTCTTTCAATGTACTGTGTAGGATGAGAAGGCCTATAATGTGTGACTAGCTACTTACTTGGAGATAGTCTTATTTTAAACACGTACTGGGTAACTGTTTCCTCTTGGTGGGTAGTAAAGATTGAATCTTAAGAATATTCTAAAAGTGTTAGGAGCAGAGGTTGACTTCGATTGTAACTTCAGAGGGTGTTACCAAATAAGACTACCATTCTTAGCTTTTGGATGCAGAAACTAAAGAAGGAAAATATAGTAACAGACCAGGGTTGAACACAACAGTGCAATTTCCTGAATTTCAGAATAGGCTGTTCTAAGGCAAAAGAATAGTTCGTTATTAATTACAGAATATTTTTTGTTTCTTTGTCTTAGAACAGTGGTGGAAATTTCATAGCTACCTTGGACAATCTGTTCCAAGCCAAACTAGTCTTCTCATAAATTTTCATTCCCCAGTTCTTAAATTGTTTTTCTATTGTCTTCTTTCAATTTAAGACTGCTATATCTTGTCAAATGGATGAATAACCTCTCAAATCGATGTTTAAAAAATCATAGAATCCTAGAATGATTTGGTTTGGAAGGGACCTTAAAGCTCATCTAGTTCCAACCCCCTGCCATGGGTAGGGACACCTTTTACTACAGCAGGTTGCTCCAAGCCCCGTCCAACCTGGTCTTGAGCACTTCCAGGGATGGGGCAGCCACAGCTTCTCTGGGCAACCTGTGCCAGTGCCTCACCTTCACAGTTTTGAAAACAGCCACCATGTCTCCACTTCTTTTTGTCTTTTATTTATTGATTTTTAAAATAAAAAGTAAGCAAAACTAGTTTTAAGCTGATGACCCTGTTTTCCACACTTCTCATTTCTAGTTTTCTTGTGGTTGGTCTACGATTAGCTCATGTTGTCCATTCAGGATAATGTGCAGGTTTTGTGAAGATATGGTATTTTTCCTTCTTGTATCTTGCCTGAGCAGGGTAGAATTGAAAGACTACTTCATACCTCTAGAACAGATTACCTCTTTGTGTACTTTCAGTATGATATTTGCCTATTGTAATAATGGAATGACATTGTTGACTCAAGTTTAGCTTGTATCCATTTTAATCTTTTAGGTCTTTTATTTTTCTGCACAACTGCTGCTCAGTTGATCATTCTTCATCCACTTTTTAAGCAGTGGATTATTCTGTTCTAGGAGCAGCTTCATCCAGCACAGTACAGTTTACAGATTCAATAAGCATACCCTCTTTATCATAATTCAAATTAGTGTTGGAAATATCAATTAAAAATGATTCAAGTCATATCTAAGAAGGCAATTAAGCTTAGCTGTGTTGTTGGAAAGCTAACAAGTGAGAAATACAATCTCAATAAAGCTTTAAAGTCAGTTGTTCATCTAACACAGGGAAGTCCAGATTCATATATTCTTAGTGCGCTTATAAGAATGTTCATATGTGATAATAAAAAAAATTGATTATTTTAATTTTTGTTCTTCACAAATGTTCTGAACTGGATACTAGATTGACTTGATGTGACTTCTTTTTGAAGAACGCACATTGTGTTTTATGATACCAGAAAAAAAATTGCCTATTTCTTGCAAACAATTGTTTATTTGTTGCAGAAGTTAAATTAGGTTGGCTGAGTTTTTCTTCACTTTCTTTTTCAAGATAGGTAACGTTATCTCATTTCAGTTTGTTGGAACCTTATACTTATGCCAAATTTCTCTAGGAGAACCATTAATTAATGTTTTCAGTGCTGCTTAAATCAATTCAGCAAAGTAGAAGAACCAGATGTTCTAAGAATTTATCATTATCTAATATCTAGAAATTTCTATAATTTCCAAATTATACTTTACTTATTTTAGCATGAGGTAGAGTATGACAGAATTTAGGTACTTGGGCAAAATGCAATCCTAAAATCCTTAAACAACTGCTGCCTAGATTTCAAATCGTCGCTATTTATCAAGTCTTCGTCACATTCAACTCTCCCAGTATGTATAAGATGTCTCTACATCTAAATGAGTCACATATCCTGTATTATTTTTTTACCAGAAAGGTCATTTTAATCAGATGGATAGATTGTGGTCTCACCTCTTTTGAATTACGTCTTTTTCACCCTCTTTCCAAGAAAAATAGCTTACATAGTGACAAGTATAGCACTGTTTTTGGAAACCGACGAATATGGGTTTGAACACACCCAGGCTAAGGAGGGAAGGAATCCTAAATTTTCAGTGTGTCCTGGGAGCATATTGTAGTTACTAGGATGTAACATAGAAAAGCCAGCCTCCTCTTCTATCCATGTCTTAAAAGAAAACAAGTTTATTTTCAGGATAAGGTTCAGACTACGAAACCAGGTGAACAGTAGAATTGTTCTCTATTTGCTTACAGCATGTTTAGGGGCCATGCTCTGTTTTTTTATCAAGAAATATATTCTTCTCAAGAAAGTTCTGCATAACCTGAATGCCACTGTAGGGAACAGGGATAGAGCAATGGGGAACTGATCTTATAGTATAGTTGACATTACATTGTACGTTTCAGCATTTTCAGGATCAGCACTGGCACTTGGCATGGCAGATTAATGAATGTTGAGAGCATTCAGGACAATCACTCTGTGCTCATTTAGCTGAATCTCTGTCAAAGTGCCCTTTCATCACCATGATTTCAAGGCTGCCACTGACAGTAAAGGAAATGTGTTTTCATCACTGCTGCTGTTTGCTTTTGGAATGAAACCCATCAGGAAAAGGCCTACAAACAGCAACAGTGCAGATAGGTTTTGTTTAGAGGGACATTTAAAAACATATGCAATTGTTATAGTGCTCTGGGCTCTCCTGGAAGGACATGGGTAGGAGGAGCCTTTAGGCCAAAGAGCAGAAGACTGTGAGGTTTTCCAGAGCAAAGATGATGGCCTTATGTGAAATGCTAACCACTGTCATTGATCATATTTAACTTCTTCCTTCTTCCCAGAACTTTTTCTGGACCAACCATATCAAGAAAACACTCAACTTTACGCATGCAGTCTCTTGCAAACTACAAAATATGACACAGAAGGATGTTCACTTATAGCATGCCAGAAGTTGTCATGGGAGTTGATATGTTAAGTATAGGAATGAAAATTCAGGGCAGGAAATGCCATGTTTTCTAGAACAATAAGGTACAAATGTGAATATTTTAAATATACAAATCATTTGGAAAGCAATTGTGGTAACTACTAGCAGGAAAAAGGAAAAGATCATTTGCAAACTTAAAAGAAACATCCCTTACATGAAAGAAACCACAAAATAAATGGCAAGTATCTTAAGAGATGTGAACTGAGGACTAAGTTTCAGTTTAACATTTGTGTGGTGTCTAACTTGATAGGATCACTGT
Source organism: Ara ararauna (assembly GCA_028858755.1). Lineage (NCBI taxonomy): Eukaryota > Metazoa > Chordata > Aves > Psittaciformes > Psittacidae > Ara > Ara ararauna. Next base: position 125,333,209 of record CM054378.1, on the reverse strand, counting down.
GGGAGTATTCATAAGTACTCATAAATCTGGAGTAATAATATTAATAACAGTAATAGCGATAGCAGTAATTTTGCTTTTGCTGCTAATGATGATGATGATAATGATAACAATAATAATAATAACAACAATGACTGATAATAGTACCTGAAGCAAGAAAATGGGAAGAGCAAAGAATACTAATTAATCGGTAAACTGACTCTAAAATGCTTAAATTAAACAGTGTTTTAAAAACAATGGTTATACTTTTCACCATCTATTAACTTTAACATTATTTTTAATGGGTAAAGTTCAGCTTATTGCCTCAGAAATGTCAGCCTGTCTTATTTTAGTTCATTTTCTTCTGACCAAAATAATAGAATGTAGATTTTTTTTGTTCATTACAATATACTATGTATAATATACTATGCATACGGCAAGTAAATTTCTTTTGTGTTGTGAAATGCAAGTTACATTTCTATATAGCTATAGTTTCATATAATAAAGTATAAATTAACCAAATTTATCAAAACATTCAAAATGAACTCATAAAACAAAACATTCCTGCAATGATGAAACAAAGCATTTGAATGTTTTTTAATATTTTTCTTTAAAGGATTGCCTTTTGTTAAAGAATTAAAAAAATTTACTTTTTCTTCAGAGCTGGAATTTTAAAGTCGGAGTGTTATGAATTGGATTCCCATCAATGTCTGATACTATTTTTAATCTTAATTCCAGGACAGACATATATTTTTAAAAAGGCTAGAAAGATACCTAGGGCTACATCCTTTTAGAGGTATACACACAAAGGTCACAATTAGGTCAAAAAGGCTGTGGCAGAAGGCTTTCCCTCTGTGTTTCTATGAATGGACCTGAAATCTAAACCTGCTTGGACTTGTTTACTTTGATCTGTAACTAAGGAGCACACAGGAAGAAGTGGCAGGGAATAAACTGAGGTATCAAAGGTATTTTTTCCTCCATCTGTTTTTAAACTTCCTCAGACCTTCACTTTCATTTTTACCTTTCCAGAGCCACTAACTCACAAGGCTCTTGAAACCTCACAGAGCTGTTTAGACACCTGATACTGAATTTGGTGACAATGCTATCGACAATGAAGTGTTATAAAACGCCTTTTATAAAAATCCCCAGGGTAAATCCCAGGAGGAGGGAGAAAAGAAATAAACCAAAAAAAAAAAAAAAAAAGAATTAAAAGAACAAACCAAAACCAAGCCATCCAGTGTCTCTGAATTTTTTTTAAGTAAGGCATGCAAAGAAATGACACCAATCTCCAAGAATTTAGCCCCCAGGTTAAATATCATCTGCACACCCCATCAGGCACAAAAATGAGGTCTGACTGGGGAAGTCGAAGTCCTTTTCATCACATATACACTCAGCACATTATATTGATTTCAGATACTAATGGGGATCATAAAAATTAAACTACACCACAGCAGCAATCAAGTTCCATAATGGTCTGGCACTGGACACTGTAATAGGCAGTGTTCATGTGAGGTGATAAAGGTAATTTCTCAAATGTTTAAAGGTGGCACAGATAGGTTAGGGAGAAAAGGGAAAGAAAGAGGGAGACAGAAAGGGGACAGGGGAAGATGTTTTACTAATTACTTTTGCTGATAAAGAATGTTGTGTTGAGCATTTCTATTCTTCAACTGTGTATCTTCAATTCCTATTATTAAGAATGCAACTAGTACTAAATATTATTTGGACACCTCAGCTAACGTCTTGGCCTCAGCATGTAAAGCATGACACAAAGGTAGGGTAAGAAAGTTTACTTTCTAAAATTGGCAATTAGACAAGAAAAGCAAAGAATGAGAATGGAAACAAAGATACATGAAATAAAAGGACATGCAAAATGTCAGGCAACTGGTTACTTATAAAAGAAAGATAGATGGATTGTCACCAGTAGCATTTTCCAGTTGGGATTTCAGCCCTATTATTTGGGATCTTAACAGTCATCCTCCTGAGCACTCCATGTTTTGTGGTCCATCTATAACAAGTGGAGTGCAATCTACAGTTCCATCTATAGATTCCAGCACCCGCAGGAAGTGATACGTCTACTTGTCTTATGCATGTATTTTTCAAGATGAGGTGACTAGAGTTGAAAATTGTATCATAGAATCATAGAATGATCATAGAATCATAGAATGGTTTGGGTTGGAAAAGACCTTAAGATCACCTAGTTCCAACCCCTCTACCATGGGCAGCGATGCCTCACACCAGACCATAATAAGCCTTTAGATTGTGGCTATTCCTCTAGAATCAGACAGGGTTGTGCTCTTAACAAAATGAAAGACCATCAGCAAATTAGTTTAAGTACACCACAGCCTAAACCTTTTCATCCTAAATTCATGGAATTCTCTTAAATGCTGAGTGATCTGGGATTTATATCTCCTTGGGAAGAGAGGACTGAAGCCCAGATCCTCTGTTCATCAGTTAAGTATCTTCACCACGGAATCACTGACTAAACCAGGAATACTTTTGCCTTTCTGATTTGTTAATCTAATACAAAGAATATCATCCCTTCCTCTCCTCACAAGGGAAAACTTATTGATTTGCAATTTATTTTTTTTTTTTTACCTAATATTTGATGTATTTTTGGAGAAGAAAAAAAGATTTTTTTTTCACACCCTTAAAAATAAATTTCCAGCTCTAGTGAGAGCTTCATCAAGGAAACAATTTAGTCTCCCAATTAAGGGTAGGAAACTGAGCCAGAGAACAAGTCCAATACTAGGGTTAGGAAATTTTAGACTATTAAGTTACAGTGGAAGAACTGGGTTATTTAGAAAATGTTTGCTTATTTTGGGAAACCTCCCATGCTTCTGTGAGATTTTGTGATTCCTTCCACTGGCTGACTCTGCATTAGGGGAAAATATTAATTAAAAATCTTCCTAAGGATATTTAATGAATAAAAGGTGATAAACTACCTCCTTTATCTTCTTTTAGATGACTCAGAACCAGCTCTGAAGATTTAATGGGTTTATTATGGAGTGGCTGGTTATCCATTTCACTATTGAAGTCACAGCCAAAGCTGTTAATCGAATTTTGATCTCTTGTTTAAGCTGAAGAAAAAACAGGACTTCAAACTACAAGTCATTTAAGAATAATCAGTGGCAAATTGACTTCGTTTGAATAATTTTAAGTGAATTGGAATCCTCTGCAAGCTATTTCTTTGAGGTACACAGGGTTTTCTAAGGACTTCTTTTCTTTTAGCCAAATGTAATTACAATTACTATAAAAATTTGAAACAAGTGAATTTTATTGTCCACACCCAACCACAATATATTGCAGTGCGATTTCTTTTAATCAATGCAATCTTCTTCAAGTACACAATAATAGGTTATTTAGATATCAATATATAAAGAATAAGTATGCTGGGGAGGGACTTTTCATGAGGGACTGTAGTGAGAAGACAGGGGGTAACAGGGTCAAACTTAAACAGGGGAAGTTTAGATTAGATATGAGGAAGGTGATGTAAGGGTGGTGAGGCACTGGAATGGGTTATCCAGGGAAGTTGTGAATGCTTCATCCCTGACGGTGGTCAAGACCAGGTTAGACAGAGCCTTGGGTGGCATGGTTTAGTGTGAGGTGTCCCTGTCCATGGCAGGGGATTCGGAACTAGATGATCTTCAAGTCCTTTCCAACCCTAACTATTCTATGATTCTATGATTCTATATTAGGTCAACCCGCACGTCTGTCTTGCACTACAAAGATAGGGTATTGTATAAAAATCCTCATTAAGCAAGTGTATTGCTTATTTGTGACTGGATTTGGAAGGGAGTATATCAGATTAGATTTTCCCAAGAAGTTCATGTCAACAGATAAAGCTTTTAGCTGAGGTTATTCTCATCTACTAGGATTTCAATGTCACGTGAAACTTACGCAAGAATTTAGTGCAGAGATTGTTTGTTATTGATGCAGAAAATACAAATGTTTGATTTGAAACATTGCTGTAATACAGAGACGAGCCTGTAATTGACAAAAGTGATAATGAAGACATTGATTCTTGTCAGCTATGCAATTTCCTTGCAATACCCCTCCTGACAGTAAGGAAATACATTTTTTCCTCTTCAGCCAGTATTAGGTAAATAAACAACCACTATTAACTAGTTGGACCATTGGCAGATATTATTAGATCCTTCATTATTGTAAACTGATGATCTTTTCAGACTAGTTATTTTTCAATAAGCAACTAGGTCTAAAAATACGCTCTTATTTCAGTATGATTTAGGTGCCTGTTGCTTTTATAGTCCTTTACATACATGAATCTGGATCCTAAGCCTTAGTTAAACATTTCACCCGTCATGTGAGTCCATTGTTTCAAACTTAATTCCAGGTTATGTTATGCAGTTTAAACAAACCTTCACCATAAAGACAAAGACTGACAGCACATCCATACTTGGGGTGCATAACAATTTCACCCTGGATCCTTACCTTGAGTAGGCTACCTCTAAAGCTCATTTTCCATTCCTATTTGGGGACATGAAAACCCCATTGCCTTCCTTTGCAGTTTGCTCCCACAGTTATTCAAACTCAGTGTTAAACAGATATATTACCAACAGTTTTTATATTGCCTTCATAATCAATGAGTATTTATCCTGTTAAATTCAAAGAAATACTGCTTTAAAACCAGGTCAGTTCTGGTGACAAGCTTATCTGATTTTTCAACCCTCTTTCCTTTTCTGATTGCCTCATCAACTGTAATGGTGTGTTTGCTTAAAAAAGGCCACAACAGTGCTGACTGTTGATGCTATGAAATGTATTAGTATTTCAAACCAAGCAGACTGCACTGCTGAACGCACCACAGCTGACTGCTCAAATCATACAAGGACTAATGGACCACAATGAGCAGGTATCACAGCATGTTAATCTCAGTGTAAAATAGATTTGAGTTTAAGTAATGATGCTCCCACTTGGACCACATTCCAAAATTAGTGCAGAAAGCAGCAAGCTTTTGGATCTGATGCCAGGTCATCAGGCAGTGCCTTGAACAGATGCTCCTTATGGATTTTTTTGTATAAAAGAAGGAACACCAGTTAATCTGATTTACAAGGTTATGCATAATATTTCTGCATCACAGATTACCAATTTGTTATAAGCAAACAGCTTTAATTCTCCAATAAATATGTTTGAGTACATTTGCAGTGAGCTTGTTGGTATGTATATAAAGAGCTGCTTTGCAAAGATCCTTATCTCCATAGCATGTAAAATGATTTTTAATTCTGAAAAGTACATGAATAATGTGGGTAATTTTAACCAGAGGCTGCAATAGGCTGTATAAATTAGGTTCATAAGTAAAAATAACATTAACAAGGCTGGCAGGTGGAAAATCTCTGCACCGATGCCTGCTGGCCTCCAAATGATCAGGTGCATCCCTATGTGTTCCTGTGTGAGTGGACTCACTAGTGTTTGTCAGCTTATTGTTGTATTGCAGTACTAATGACACTTTTTTGCTTTTGGGTATGGTTCCTGCATAAAGCTTAATGATTTTATGTTGATTCCCTCTCACTATAAGCAGTTTAAGGCAGCAAATCCTGATTGAAATTCTGCAAACAAAATACATCCATCTCTACAGCTTATGTTTGTGGGGTACAAAAGAAGAAAATTAAATTCTACATTTGTTTTTAATTTTTCACCAGTGCACTAGGTGCTTTATAGGGTTTATTTGAGTATCCACAAATGTTTTTCTTTCTCAATTTTATCCATGATACATTATTATGTGAGAATATCCTGTTCTGAAAACAGTCTGATTTCTCACATTCCCATGAAACTTCCAAGCCAACTTCCAGCATCTGAAGGTTTCAAAAGGAAAAGGACCTTTTCCCATCAGCTTGTTGTTGTCTTTTGTAACAAAAGCAAAGGATTTTTTTCCTGTTCCACAAAATTAGTTACTTCTTTTTGGTCAAAGTAAATTCTTCAGAATTCTCTATAAGAACAACAAAAAATACAGGGAGTTATTGTTTCCTTTAAGGTTAATATAATCCATTTACTAGTCATGTCTACAGATTAAAATCACACCTCTAACCTGACGTGCATGTAATGACCAAGAGAGTATCTGCTACAGTGTCTTGCTGGCAATGTCATAGAATCATAGAATCATAGAATAGTTAGGATTGGAAAGGACCTTAAGATCATCTAGTTCCAACCCCCCTGACATGGGCAGGGACACCTCACACTAAACCATGCCACCCAAGGCTATGTCCAACCTGGCCTTGAACACCGCCAACGATGGAGCATTCATAACTTCCCTGGGCAACCCATTCCAGTGCCTCACCACCCTTACAGTAAAGAATTTCTTCCTCATATCCAATCTAAACTTCCTCTCTTTAAGTTTGAACCCATTACCCCTTGTCCTCTCACTACAGTCCTTCATGAAGAGTCCCTCCCCAGCATCCCTATAGGCACCCTTCAGGTACTGGAAGGCTGCTATGAGGTCTCCATGCAGCCTTCTCTTCTCCAGACTGAACAGCCCCAACTTTCTCTGCCTATCTTCATACAGGAGGTGCTCCCGTCCCCTGATCATCCTCGTGGCCCTCCTCTGGACTTGTTCCAACAGTTCCATGTCCTTTTTATGTTGAGGACAACAGAACTGCACACAATACTCCAAGTGAGGTCTCAGGAGAGCAGAGTAGAGGGGCAGGATCACCTCCCTCGACCTGCTGGTTTTGCTCCTTTTGATGCAGCCCAGGATACGGTTGGCTTTCTGGGCTGCAGGCGCACACTGCCGGCTCATGTTCATATTTCCATCAACCAACACCCCCAAGTCCTTCTGTGCAGGGCTGCTCTGAATCTCTTCTCTGCCTAACCTGTAGCTGTTCCTGTAAAGCTGGGTAATACACCATCAACATGGCATGATGAGTCCTCACCTTTCTCTAAGGCACATATCCTGAAGTAATGACAGTGGGGAGATAGTGAAGCGCCTCCTGCATTCTGGGTTACTGCAGAAAATAATCATGTAACACTCAGCAAATAAGTAGCAGGGGAATAGCAAGGGAGCAACTTAGGATTTTAGAGCCTTGAGAAAGATTTTTGTTTGCCTGTGGAAAGTGTGGTCTGTATCATCTGTTGCAACTAGAATTGGATTAGTGATGCTATTCACTGTTGTCATTCACAGCTGCTTGGCTATTATCTGTTTCACTGTAATGCACAGAAGCTGGGATCAAAGGGTCTTGATCCATCGTACTAATCACTGTGAATATGAACTAAGCACATTTTCAGTCTCAAAGTGCTCAAAATGTGATGGAACAGGAAGATGCAAAATTTAGAAAAAATTAAAGACAATGGAAAAAAATAAGAGAAAAAATAAAAGCAAAGAAACCAATATGTTTTGCATAGAAGTCAGAATTTCTAGTATAGAATTCCCTCACTTGAAAATAGGAAAGAATAAGGCCACAGTGTGCAAATGGAGGGACCAAAAAACAAAATAAAATGCAGTTTCTGCCTTGAAGATGTGCTGTCAGTCTGTACAGTGTTCTGTACTATTATTTAATAGCTGTTCTGCTTATTTTCGCTGCTCAGTTTAAAATGTACTTCTTACAGCCAGATAGAATGCATAGTCATGAAGAATACCCAGCACATCACTATCAAAGGTGAGCATTCTTGTGTCTTCATCCGATTTTTCACCCGATCCTGTCTTCAGAAACTTGCCGTCAGAAATTTTTATTCCTCAGTTCTAGTTACTTTTCCCTGAAACTTCTTCGTCCTGGTTTCAGTTGGGATAATTTTCTTCCTAGTAGCTGGTATTATGCTGTGTTTTGGATTAGAAAGAGAATAATGTTGACAACACATTGATGTTTTAGTTGTTGCTGAGCAGTGCTAAACACTATGCCAAGGACTTCTCATGCCCTGCCAATGAGAAGGCTGGGGCTCAAGAAGCTGGGAGGTGACCCAGGACAACTGACCCCAACTGACCAAAGGGATGTTCCATACCAGGTGACATCATAATGAACAATAAAACTCAGGGGTGGTGGCCAGAGGGTGGTGGTCCACTGCTTGGGACCTGGCTGAGCATCAATCAGCGGGTCGTGAGCAATTGCATTGTGCATCGCTGGTTTTGTATACTCTTTCAGCATTATTATTTTTCCCTTCTTTTTTCTGTCCTACTAAACTGTCTTTATCTCAAATTTTAGCTTCCTTTATTTCCTAATTCTCTGCCCTATCCCACTGCAGGGGGACTGAGTGAACAGCTGTGTGCTGTTTAGCTGCCTGGTGGGTTAAACTACAACATTCTTTAACTTAAAAAACCTTACTCCTTTCCAATGGTCCTTCTGCTCCCTACATACAAAATAAATCTGCACCTCTGATCATGTCTTCTATGAAGTCCAGGGGGAAAGTGATTTTACTGTGGTTACGGGTTATGTCCGATTTTCACTTAGTTTCAGGTACTGCTATGTACACCTGGAGGAACGTGGGGAAATCGCAGAATTTTCTGTATTCTACATCAACACTGCCTGTCAAGACTTTACATACATGGAAGCCAGGTAATGCAAAAGTGGAAAAAGTTGGCCATAGTTACTGGAACTTTTAGCTGCTACATGAAGTGCTGGGAGTCAAGGAACAGAGCGTGTCCAAGATATTTGTCCAAAGGCATACTTCATTTTGTGCCTGGGCGAAAGAAATTGCTTTCAACCACCCAGGATCACCAGCTTCCTGCAGTACCAGACATATTGATTCCTTTGTAACTTTTTGAACTAGGATTCATCTCTTATAACTTTAAACATTTATATTGTAGACATTTGGTTAGATGAAGTCATCGCACAGTGTCTTGCTTTTCCTGTCTCTCTTCCTGTTCTTGATTTGAAATCCAAGGTTTATTTTTATTAATCTTAGCATTGGTTAACAATTCTCCATTTAAATAACACAGCTTCCAGATTCTAGTCCACACAGAGGAATGGAATGAGGTACTCCAAATTACCACTTCTGTGGGCTACAAAAAGAAGTTAATTTTCATTCTGAGTAGCCTATAAACACAATCAATCCCATGAGGACGCGCATTGCTATTCAGGTGTAAAAGCTAATGGGGTTTTGGTCCAACTCCATTTATTTAATGATCCTCAAGAACCTTTGGTCCTTACTGATGCTGCTATAAGCATCAACATAACTCAAAAAAGAAACTCAAAAAGCTGATTAAAATAATCAGAATAAAATTAGACTGTTCTTGAAATGAAACAAGAATAACTCCAACTGACAGGAAAAAATCACACCCAGAAACATGAGAAATGAACTAATTAAACCATGAAGAAAACAATACCAAATTTATTTCCCCAAATTGGTAATAAATAGTAGTAATAATTTTTTCTTACATTGTCACTCAAGAATCTCTAAATGCTACTTAAAAATTAATGTTAATTTTTTCTTCATAATCATTGCTTTGGAACCTGACACACTATGATTAAGTAAATGTCCCAAACTCTTTTTCTAACCTATTGGCAGACTACATAAACTGTCACAGTCCATTGCTTCCTAGGTCTTTGCTTTGATTAGTTGTCTGTCAGTCATTTACTGAAAATCAGAGAAAGCTTTGAGAATGATCATTGCTGTAGTTTAATCCCAGACATCAACTAAGTACCACACACACATGATGGGGTGGGGAGGGGAACCTTGTGCCCCACCTCACTGACAAAGCATGGGAAAATGAAAAGTCCTTTGTTCAGAGTAAGCACTACTTAGCAACAATTAAAACATCAGTGTGTCATCAGCATTATTTGTATACTAAATCCATAACACAGCACTATACCCGCTACTATGAAGAAAATTAACTCGATTCCAGAAGAAATCAAGATAGTCATGTACACAAGCCACATAAAAAAAATCATAGAATCATAGAAGAGTTAGGATTGGAAAGTACCTTAAGATTATCCAGTTTCAACCCCCCTCTGCCATGGGCAGGGACACCTCCCACTAAACCATGCCACCCAAGGCTATGTCCAACCTGGCCTTGAACACCGCCAGCAATGGAGCATTCACAACTTCCCTGGGTAACCCATTCCAGTGCTTCACCACAATTACAGTAAAGAACTTCTTCCTCATATCCAATCTAAACTTCCCCTCTTTAAGCTTGAACCCATTACCCCTTGTCCTGTTACTACAGTCCCCCATGAAGAGTCCCTCCCCAGCATCCCTATAGGCCCCCTTCAGATATTGGAAGGCTGCTAGGAGGTCTCCATGCAGCCTTCTCTTCTCCAGGCTGAACAGCCCCAACTTTCTCTGCCTATCTTCATACAGGAGGTGCTCCAGTTCCCTGGTCATCCTCGTGGCCCTCCTCTGGACTTGTTCCAACAGTTCCATGTCCTTTTTATGTTGAGGACGCCAGAACTGCACACAATACTCCAAGTGAGGTCTCAAGAGAGCAGTGTAGAGGGGCAGGATCACCTCCCTCGACCTGCTGGTTTTGCTCCTTTTGATGCAGCCCAGGATATGGTTGGCTTTCTGGGCTGCAAGTGCACACTGCCGGCTCATGTTCATTTTCTCATCCACCAACACCCCCAAGTCCTTCTGCGCAGGACTGCTCTGAATCTCTTCCCTTCCCAACCTATAGCTGTGCCTGGGATTGCTCCCACCCAGGTGTAGGACCTTGCACTTGGCATGCTTAAACTTCATCAGGTTGGCATCAGCCCACATCACAAGCGTGTCAAGGTCCCTCTGGATGGCATTCCTTCCCTCCAGCGTATCAACTGAACTACACAGCTTGGTGTCTTTGGCAAATTTGCTGAGGGCGCACTCAATCTTACTGTCCACGTCACCAACAAAGATGTTGAACAAGACCAGACCCAGCACTGATCCCTGAGGCACACCACTCATTACTGGTCTTCAGCTGGACTTTGAGCCTGTCATGGTTTAAGCCTCTCAGCCATGCAGTTTTCTCACTCACTCGCCCCTCTTTCTTCCCCCTGCTCCTGGAGGGATGGGAAGGGGAATCGAAAGAATGCAACTCCCACAGGTTGTGATAAGAACAGTTTAGTAACTAAGGTATAACACAAATCACTACTGCTACCACCAATAATAATCATGACAAGAGAAATACAAGGGAAAGGAATACGATAGCTCACCACCTATAAACAGCCCGAGCATGCTGTGCACCCCCACCCTTCCTGGTCTCTGCTCTCTGCTTTCCATCCTGGACATGACGTGCTGTAGCATGGAATAACCTCTTTGGTCAGTTTGGGTCAGGTGTCCTGTCTCTGCTTCCTCCCGGCTTCCCCTCCTCCCTGGCAGAGCATGAGACTCAGAAAGTCCTTGGTCAGACCAAAACATTACCAAGCAGTAACTGAAAACACTGGTGTTATCAGCGCTGTTCCCAGGCCAAAAGTCAAAAACACAGCACTGCACCAGCTACCAAGAAGGAGAAAAAATAACTGCTACTGCTGAAGCCATGACAGAACCATTGAGCACAACTCTTTGCGTGTGGCCATCCAGCCTGTTCCTTATCCACCGAGTGCTCCAGCTATCAAATTGATGTCTCTCCAGCAAGGCCAATGATGCATGGTATTTTGTATTTTTAGCAGGTATGAAGTGCTGTGTGAAATCCTGATTAAGCAGAAAATCCTTTTCTCTCCCACTCTGCTGCCCTATGACTCTATATGAGTCATAGAACCATAGAATCAACTAGGTTGGAAAGACTTTTAGAATCATCAACTCCAGCCCTTACCCCAGGACTGCCAAGTAAAGGTTTAGCCATTAATACACATCAGAGAAGTTAGAGTTAGATAAAAATGGAGGAGCATGCTGTTATTCTAGTCGCATAGCACCGTGAAAAGCAAAGGGCAGTATTATGGTTTCAGAAAATGAAAGATAATTACTGCTTAATTTCTGCTTATTATTCAGGAGAGACATACCTGGCTTTCAAAGACCATACCAAAATATCAAGTACAATAAGCCTTAAATAATTAATCAATCAGTCAGCCATATAATGCAAAAGAAACTAAGCTGTTTTGCAATACCACAGGGGAAAAAAACAATGCCTGAAGAATAGCTTAAGGGCTAATCAAACAGCAATTGCTGAAAACATGCACTTCAGTGTGTACTCTCTAACTCTGCACTTGCTGTAGGAGTAGAAAACCACGTAATATCTGAAACCGCCTAAAACCACTGTAAGATTTAAAACCCCACTTAGTTTCATGGAAGATGCTGTATACCTAGTTTGAGCTACTTATCCAGTATGCAAACCAGTTTTTAAAATCATTGTCATCATTTAACATACCATCACACTTTGTAAAAGTCAAGTTTATTATACTTTTAATGTCATCCTATGTTTCAATCTGAGCACATGAGAGTACTCTAAAATGATTAATAAAACTACAAGTACCAGAGTTTAATAACAGTCATAAACCAAATAAACATGATTATGGAATATTTTCCTGATTTTTTACAAGTAAACAGAAGCAGAAAAACCTGTCTAGGAACTCTTACGTGACAAAAATTGCTGTTTCAGTTTATAGTGCTACAGAGGGGTTTGGGACCTTCCAAAGGATTTCATCATCTTTCAGAAATCCACCATCAGATATTTCAGACTAAACTTTTGAAATGTGAGGCCCTTCCCCCAAATTTTTCCCCGATTTTTTTTTTCTCCTTTTAAGCTTTATGCATTGCATGATGTGACCTGAGTTGCACCATCTTCCTCTGCAGAGCAGGATGTTGAAGTCACATTTTGTATATAAGCAACTCAGACAAAATTAAGCTTCTCTTTAAGCACCATCATTGTCTTTGATATGAAAATACAAGTTAAAATTTCACTTTGGAAGTCTGAGCATTGCTTCGGGTAAAGAGCATTTTAGAGTTGTAAACGCACAATATGTACAGAAAAGTAGATAACTTCATTTAAACACCTGAATTCATTTTGTATTGGAAAACTGTTGAAACCAGCATTTGCTGTACCATTGTATGGGGACTATTGGGAATTTATGAGATCAGTGAACATTAATGTTGACTGGCTAACTGAGTATACTCTGAGGGCTCTTCCATACCATGAGAAAGGCAAAATGTGTCCTACCTTCTCCCTTTCCCACGGCTGTTGTCAACCTCATGTTATTTTTCCATTCCTTCATTGTTGTCCAAGATAATAAAAAGAGCTAATGAATCACAAAATACTTTTTTATCAGTCATAGCTACAGGTCAATTCAGTCTAAAAATGGATTACATGTTTGCATGATATCTGTGAGAACAGATATGATGCTTGCCTTTAAAGATGTGAAAGCATTTTAACTATTCACTATGCATTTAAAACCCTATAGATAAGCTTTAAAACATTCTATAGAAACCCAGAAAAATAAACTTGTTTAAGGTCATATAAAACCACTTAATGAAAGAGACAATCAGTGCTGGAATATAAATGCCGAGATTACCCAGTGTCTATAGACCTTACTAATCCTTGACCTCAACAGAAATGCTCTAGAGTAATAGACCACAAAGTAAATTCAGGACAGACTTTCAGCCTTCCCACTGAATGAGCTGTCTTGCATTACTGAGTCTGTCAAATGTCTGTGTTATTTGAGCTCGGTTTCTGTGGTTGCATATCCCTTTATTGTGTTATTTGTTAATATGTATTGGCAGTCATCATCATCTCAGATTTTGTGTGTTTCACTTCAGAAGAGCTGCCAAGATAATACATCTTAGTCTAAGGGTGTTTCACTGATGCGGACATAGCATCCTCAAGGGAGTCTCCTCAGCAAAGATGCTGGTTATTAATGCAGACATGCATCTATCATAGCTAAATGTATCTCTTCCTCTCTGACATAGTGGAGATTTAGAAAGGTTGACATTTTCCAATAGACTCCTTTCCTGCTTATCACATGCAGAGAGATTCTGGAAGGATAGCAGTTCTTTTAGTAGTGCAAAAGAACACATCCTCCAACAGAATTTAGAAATATCTTTCCCAAACACTAATAGATGTTCAGTAAATAATTCCAGTGAATTAAAAAGGAACCATCATGTTCGTATTTTTGTTTTTATGATTTTATACAGCCAGCAATCCAGGGTATTCCAGGTACCTACTCCTCGTTGCTCTAAATTAACAAAGTATTTATGGATATGCTTAATGAAGGTAATTCCAGTAAAGTCAGCTGGATTATTTGTTTTTGCAGTTAAAGGTGTGCTTAAGTACATCTTTCCATTGGCTCTGTGCTGAAGTACTTATTTTCACTTCCAGTTGTTTTCCCTTTCAAGGCTGTTTGCAGCTTCTCCTCCCTTAATCTATAGTCTCTTACTGCATCCTGAAACATCAATTTCACTTCTGATAAGCCCATAATGTCAAGCTCCTGCACCTGCTTGTTGCATTTTTCAATAGATATTTTTGTGTGCTCTGTCACACCTGGGAGAAGTACTTCATAAATATCTTCAAGCTCACTTCATTGTTCTCTTTAAACCTCTTCAATACCATGAAGCACTCAAAAGTCAATAATGATTTGATTGCTGGAACACTAAGTATAAAGTATTGCCTGCCATCTTATCAAGTCCCATTTTCTTTTTATGTGCATGTTTTATACATTGGTTGTAACCTAAAACTAGTTAATCAAGGAAGAAAACATCCTCTCCCCTCACCCAGAAACAACACTGTCATTGAGAGAAGTCCCCCCTGCTCTTTATGGTGTCTTTTGACTCCTGTCTACCTGACACAAAAAAAATACAGGTAGAGTGCTGTCAAACCATTGACTGGGTGGGTGACAAGGATATGTTTGGTGAGATTTGAATAGATCCTAGAACTGCCACTAGGATGCTAAGTAAACAAAACCGATCTATGAAGATACCTAATATGTGCTATGTTGAGTTGTACTTTCGGTGGGACAGGGTGCACTGGCATTGCCTTCAGAGACATCCACCCTCCCTACTCAGTCAATAGCAAAAAAAGAGGATCAGTGAGACATATGGACTGGATAACTTGCTTCTGTATTTCAGAGGGCTCTGCCTCATTCTTTGAGTGTTTGGGAGTATAGTGTGTAGGACAAGGTTGTCCTTTCTTTTAGGAGTATATGAGGCCAGCTTCTCAAAATTTCACAGCTGTTGTGCCCACTTTTGACATTTAAGTCACATAGCCTGGACTCTATAGTAGTATTTTACAGTCTTTGGAGCAAAACATCTTTTGGCTCTGTTCTTGCACAGCTCCTAGCAGCATGTGCAAGCGGGTACCGTATAAACAAGACATTCAAAGTGTAAGCAAACAAAATATCATCTTTAACCTTCACTATACAACCAGTAAATATATTCTTTAGCCAGAGTGTGAGTGTGCTCATGAATAATTCAATTAAACTTTTACTACTTTGGTAGCAGAACAAGGCCATTCAAATACAAGCTGGTTAATCATTTCTGGAAACCCATCAGCTAAATTTTAGTTGAAAAAGTAGTCCACTTTCCTCTCCTGAGCTACCTGTGAACACAAACTGGATTAAGAAAACAAGGGTTTAAAGCTGTTTGCCAAAGAATTAATGCAAAATGATCTCTTTCAAGATGCTTAACTATTTTCTGCTTATGAGATCAACACAAATCACATTAACTTATGTCTTCACTGAGTCACAGAAATAAAATAGCACAAAATTATTACATTGGCACATCTTTTATGGTGGGACATATAATTTGGAATATCACTGGCACAACTCATCAGGATTTATGACAAGTTGCATGAACTGACAGATGTCAAAAGACATTTAAGGAAAAAATGATATGATCCCACAAATAACAGTCCTGAGCCAATCATGTGTTTACAAAAAGATTTCAAAAGTATATGTCTATAATTTTTATGACTGTTTTTTAATATTATCTGCAGCAAGGCAGCCGTTTTTCAAACAGACACAAAGATTATTCAAAGTCCAGAATTTAAGTGGATTTTTACCAAGCTCATAATTCATAAAATAGTACAACCAAATACAGTTTCATTCTACTATAAGTCATCATAGTAAGTTTTCCGAAAGATAAGCCTTTATTAAACTAACTAAGTCTCTTGATTACTCTCAAAGTTCATTCTCAGATCTGTATTCAAAGACAATCACAGGAAAGCCTGAAGCATTTGGTATACCCTTCTTAATTTATTTTCCAACATTTGTTTCAAAAGCAGTTTTTGTGAAATTTAGTTTTAAAGCTCCATGCAAGGAAATGTTGCAGAAACATTTTTCATACAAGCAGTTTTAAGGTCTTCTTTGGGGCTGGAGATTTGTTTTCCTATCAATAAACACAAATAAGGTTGCATAGCTTACTTTCTGTGTGATTTATAGACTCCTCATTGTGACAAAGGTCAGAAACTGAAACAGATGGTGATGTTCAGGAGGAGATATAGATGATCCTGGGATTGACTAGAAATATAAGCCCTTATAGCGGAATAAAATTTACTGAACAGAGCTGTTGTATGTGAGACAGGCTGGTTGACATCTAAAAGGACTCCAGAGATTTTTAGAACCTAAAGGAATTAGCAAAACCCAACTGGAGGAGCATAGATCAGCAGATGAAAAAGCATGTCAACATCAAAAAAATCTGAGGAACAGCTTAATGTAAGGGCCACCTACGACCATTTTCTTGACAGCTACATATTTCTTTCTGCCTCCACATTTAGGACTTTGAATAGAGGCTGGTACTCTACGTACATGACAGGAGTATGGATCATTTCTTGTCTTCTATATATGCTGTCAAAAAGGCTGGGAAATGCTTCCAGTGCCTCTGTGGTACTGCCAAAACTGTGATTTTGTCCCTTTAGCTGCCAAGACAAATCGGTGAACTGGACTATGATACAAGATACTTCAATATCCTAATTTTCTTCATTAAAATAGAAGCCATTCATTTTGCTTACTCTTGTTTTAAACCTCTTGCAAGTTCGTTCACTTAATTCTGAGGGTAAAGAATCAAATCATATTGTTCACATCATGTCTACTAAGATTTGTGTATTGACGGAAGTTGAACACTGGAGAGGGCTCAACATGTCTCAATTACTTTTATACTTGTGTCAGAGATTCCTTGGATGAAACAAGAAGTCACCTGATGATGACATGTCATCAATATCAAAGAGTCTTAAGTATGCTTAATCATTAGAATATAGGAAACTTTAATTTCTCCTAACTAGATATCTCTTCATTTCATGGCTTAACTTTCTTCTTTGCCTTACACTCAGGTAATTTTATAAAACATGAATTCTCTCTAAAATACTTTCATTAATATCAATAATTTAATTTATTTTTATAATTCTATTTGTCATTTTTTATACTGACAATTAAACAATCACTCAATTTTTAAGCAAAAAAAAGATACTAAAAAAAAGAACTGTTTTTTCATTCTCTAATCTACGTTTTCTTTTCTCTGTGGGGAGCCTATAAACTCACAAAGACAAAAGACTCTCTTATCTGTCTTTTTTAGAGGTCCAGTCTTTATAAGGTGTAAAATATGGATTTCAAAGTAAAATTCTCTGTCAGAGAGACTTTCTGGGACAAATACCCCACTTAAGAAGATATTTTTTCTTTTATTTTCCATCCTTTCTGCACCAAAGTAAATGATTTGGGCAAGATTCTGCTATGGAAAGGCAAAATATACATCAGTTCTTAATTTTTTCTAATTTATTTCCTGAAAAATTGTGCATCTTGAAATGTATTTTCTTATGGTGGCTTTTACTTCCTTTTTTTTTTTTTCCTAGGATTTTTTTTTTCCCCTATTAACCCCAAATTTCATTATGGGACAGAAACTGAGATCTTCTAGCAGCTTTAGCTCTAACAGCCTCTCAGCTTGAGTAGTTTCTGAGAAAAGACAGTCTGACATACCTTTATGATCAGGTAAAGAAGTTAAATTGGCTGAATAAGCTGTTTGTAGCAATTATCTTTGAAATGGCTTCTTTTAACTTTCTTACAAGATAAAAAGTCTTAGGAAACATCACTAACCTGTTAACATTCGTTATACATTTGAAACAACTGGTAGGTTCTTAAAAAATTGCCATCTTACACATCATTAACTTTAGCAAGTTTTGTTCATAGATACAAGACATAAGCTAGTATCTTGCTTTCTCCCTAGATATTTTTTTCTCTGTGTGAAACTTAGTGATCAAAAAATGCTTCAGTGACAGCCACTAATAAGAAAAAAAAATGTTGTTGGTCTTCATTATCTCAGGAGTTATGGTGGCTACCTTAGCCCTTAGCTCCTTCATATAAAGATACTAACCACTGAGTCTGAGAAGCAGCCTCATTACTATGTCAATCTACAGCAGCGCTGCTCCTGTCAGCATCAGTCACATCCTCTCACCTTTCCTAGTCATGCCTTCTCACCTCTTTTTTTCCCTAGCACTATAGAGCTCATGGCATTGCAACCACAGAAATCTAATTTACTTTCTTTTCCCGAGCCATTTATGTAGCCAGTGCAGGACAGCAATTGTAAAACATGGCAGGGGAAAAAGGTGGGTGGAACAGATTTGTTAGGCAGTAAAAACTCGACATGAAAATTTCCCAATTACCACACAACGGGGGTGTACCTGTGCATGTGTGTGTGTAGGAGTAGCACTTACACCTCATTTACACCTCTTTAGATCTGGCTAAGAACTTCAGTCACTATCCAATTTTTTTTCCCCTTCAGTCCTGTATTTCCTAAGGACTTTATTGGAGAAGGTCTCTTCCTTAACCATCTGCCCCAAAATACCCTTAAAGGAATGAATGCAGATACACAGACAAATCACGACATAAAGATAAGCTGACAGATTTATGTAGCTCTACTATGCATTTATTTTGATGCAATGACAGAAACGTTAATATTGAGCTTGATCCTAAATAAAAGGTTTCCATCTTCTCACCAAAATGAACCGGCCTCTTTTCACTTTTTTTGTTCCTTCCATTCATCATCTTTGAGCTGAGTTTTCAGACTGTAGAGCTAGGACAAGGGGTAACGGGTTAAATCTTAAAGAGGGGAAGTTTAGACTGGATATGGTGAAGAAATTCTTTACTGTAAGGGTGGTGAGGCACTGGAATGGGTTGCCCAGGAAAGCTGTGAATGCTCCATTGCTGGCAGTGTTCAAGGGTGGGTTGGACAGAGCCTTGGGTGACATGGTTTAGTATGAGGTGTCCCTGCTCATGTCAGGGGGGTTGGAACTAGATGATCTTAAGGTCCTTTCCAACCCTAACTATTCTATGATTTTATGATTACTTTGTTTACTTTTAAACTGCACTTTTCAGAGAAAAAAGCTTTGTTTTTAAAATAATATCGCATGATTCAAGAAATGATCAGTGTTATTTCCTGTTGCGCTGTTCAGGGGAAACCTTACAACAGGTCAGATCAGCCAGCTCAAAGGAAGTCATGAGATTGCTTTGACAGTTTGCTTTCTACTTCATCTGATGCACTAAGTGGCTCAAAATTGAGTTTTCAAAATTTATTTATTTTCTGCAGATATCCTTCCAGAGGCACCATAAAAATGGAGAGGTCTGAGGGCCAAAACTCCTTTAAATTAAAATGTCACATTCCTCCTACACTGCTGATGCCTCACATTAGTGCTTGTCCTTCTCTCATGCTGTAGATCTGAAATTCCCACTGTATCCTTTGCTGTCATGGCAGCAAAGAGAGGGACTTTTCTTCCTCACCCTTTGCTCCATAAGAAGTGTCATTCCAATCCTCCCAGCTTTAGGAAAAGCAAGTTGACATCATCAAAGCAAACTTTTTTCACTGGCTTTTTCTGCGGTGTTTCAGTTATCTTTACTAACTAAAACTGCTATGCAACCAATCTTAGCATAATACACTGTTTGCCTTCGTAGCAAGCTCTCTCTCGGCAACAAGCCACTGCATGAACTAAAAATCAACAGGTCTGGATGAAGATTGCAATCTTCAGTATTTATGAACTACTGTATTGAGAACCCATCATTGTTTGGGGGTACTGAAACTGAAGTATTGCAATAATACATAAAATTAAGCATATCAAATTGATTAAATGGACTTCATACTTCTGGTACAAAACATTTTTTTCTTTTTTTAAAGGGATTTTCTATCTTCTTTCTTTCATGTTCAATTATGTATAATGAATTCAATGATGGATTTTGATACAAAAATACTGTGAAGACATTATTTATAGCTCAAATCTTTTTGTTAATGAATACGCATTATATCAATAGAATGCATCTTGCTGGGAAAGAAGAATGAATAAGTACGGACTTGTCCGTACCATAGCTTGATTTAATCGCAGAATCTTCTCACTCTAAAATATCTAATTTCCTTCTCTGAACAGAAGTAAAAGTATTTTACAATTTCTTATCAGCGCTTTTCTTCTCTGGGTTCAGTAAACATCAACTCTGATTTTGACAGGGCTTATTGGACATGCTTTTTACCATTTACTCTTCCCAAGAAAATCAGTAGCAAAGCTAAGAAAGGAAGCAATTTTGTAGAAGACGAAAATACAGTGCACATCTTCCTATTGCTGTAGAAAATGAGAGAAAGGAAGGTGGAAGCACTTGAATGCTATTTTCTAAGAAAACACATCTCTCTTTTATAAGCAGAACTATGATAGACAGCAGAACTCCAACAAAGACTGTTATAGAGTCCAAAAGTGTATTGGGTTTGAGTGTCAAGGTTTTGGTAGTGGATGAGCTGCAGTGATGCCTTCTGTGAAAAGATGTTAGAAGCTTTCACCATGTTGGATGGAGTCAGTGACAGCTGGATGGACCCACTACCGGTCGAAGCTGAGCCTATCAGGGATGGTAGTAGCACCTCTGGGATAGCATATTTAAAGAAATTACTGTGCAACACTAACTTCAAACAGGGAGAGGACTAGAATATGTGACAGAAACAGCTCTGCACACCACAAGGTCAGTGCAGAAAGATGGAGGAGATATGCCAGGAGATGCGCCATGTGCTGGAGTAGAGATTCCACAGCAGCCAGTGGATACAGCCCATGGTGAGGCATGCTGTGCCCCGCAGCCCATGGAGGTCCATGGTAGGGCAGATATCCACTTGCAGCCCATGGAGGACCCCACGCTGGAGCAGGGGGATGTCCAAAAGAGACTGTGACCCTGTGGGATGCCCACGCTGGAGCAGTCTGTTCCTGAAGGACTTCACCCCATGGAAGGGATCCATGTTGGAGCAGTCTGTGCTCCTTTGGTACCACTATAGGACTGAGAGGTCCTAAGCTGAACTTTCCCAAAAACTGAGAACGTATATGAAAAAGAGCATTCTTTGTCACAGAAGGGCATTTCTTCATGTTCTTTCTCTACATCTCTGACCAAATTCAGAGTGAGAATACCCATAAAAATTAGTATTTTCCTGGTCTGTAGCAGGCATTTTTATATCCCTTATTATATCAAGGTCTTGCTGCTATTTAAGGCCATGGCTGCGCAAGCACATCTTGTTTTTTTACCCATTACTACCCATAGTAGCAATGTTGAGCACATGAGGAAGAAGCTGAAGAATCAAGATCTCTGTGAGTGTTTCCACTCTCTTCACCTGGGATTCTTAAGCAAGTCAAATGTGAATGTTTGCTGATTCATGCCGCAGTGATAAAAAAAAATTAACTATGATTCCTTGCCTGGAATGAGATTTCCAAAACCTTCACACATCCACAATGCCTACCACACAGTTGTCTTTATTGCACTTGACTGAAAACATTACATTAGAAAATTATCACTTTTGAAATTACACGCGAAAAAAATAAAACCAGAACATTTCGATCTCGTCAAAACATTAATTCTGTCATTTTTTAAACAGAATTTCAGTTTTCAGTTTGAAATGTTAAGTTGTAAAAGAATACTGCATTCTACAGTAACATGGAACAGAAAATGTCAACAATATGAACAATTCTGACTAATCCAAAGAAACCGATTTTTAAATTTGTACCTTTTAGAACAAAATGAAAGCCAAAACTTCATTCTCCTTTGGAATGGAAACAAATGTCAAAATTGAAGAGACTCTAAAATGAAAATTCAGGTTTTGCTATTTATATGAATTACTGGTTTTGTCAACATCACTGAACTTCTCAAGTGCTTAGCTGCTTTGTACAACTGGAACTCTTCTGCTATCAATGTTTTCAGTAAATCACCCAACTGTTTTCCTCATTCTAAACAATATATTTATTAAAAAACTTGGTTTGAGATCTGAAATAATCTAGCTACATAATATTATGGTCTCACATTCTTATTCTCTTTGTCAGGTCCTGTTGTTTGTTTGATGCATCCCAAATTACTTCAAAGTACATTTCTTCATGTGGTACACAGCACAGAAACCCAGATGTCTATGCAGGAGGTGGGTAACACTGTGTTATAACTAATAAATAGTAATCAGCACAAAAGCAGGAAAAGCTTGATTGCAAGAAGCAAATAATCAAGGTTCTTCCAGGTCACAAATACCCATCTGCAAAGTATCAGTTGAATCGTATCATTTATTCTACTACCCATTTAATGTGTTTGTAGTTAGTCCTTGCCAAGATATGAAAATATCAGTTGATGCCTTCCAAAATACACAATTTAAGAGTAAAGTTCATTTGATGGAACTAAATTATTTTGAATAATTTAAGACCTTTCTTTTTCAATATGGAAACATTAAGCAAACATATTATTTATTCAATTGACTATTCATGGTTTATGTCCAAGAGCAAAAGGAGCACTGCTGTGCAGTTTGGAACTGATTTTCCTTCATTTGTAATACAGCTACTTGAAAAGAATGTTTCAGAGGTAACACAGAATACAGGCAACAAAGCCATATTTGATAGTAATTGTTAAAAATGAAACTAGCACAGAATGCTCACAAAAGATTAATAAATGACGATGAAGCATGGTGAATGAGGGTTTTTGACAATTTGTAGGAAAGTTCGGTTTCTAAGCTTTCTTTTTTAGGCATACT
Organism: Ara ararauna; assembly: GCA_028858755.1. Lineage (NCBI taxonomy): Eukaryota > Metazoa > Chordata > Aves > Psittaciformes > Psittacidae > Ara > Ara ararauna. The sequence continues at coordinate 125,310,454 of CM054378.1, read as the reverse complement.
GCTCCTAACCCTGTTTCTGCATTCAGTATGACAACACCAGTAATGACCATAGTGCCAAGCATGAAAACTAGTGGTGTAAAGTAAATGCTTAATGAGACCTGAAGGAATGGAAGAGAAAGTGCCAAATACCCACTGATTGCATCACACGTCTATTAGACTGTTCGCTGCTATTCAGTCTTTTCTTCATGTTGTTCTGCTTTAGATAAAACCTTTTCTTCTACTCAGATAACTTTTTATTTATGAGTAGTACATCTTTTAGACAGTCAGCTCAGTGAAAAAGTGGCTTCTTGAAACAAACACCTGTTAATGAATATGTTTGTAATTCCTGACCAAAGTGTCCCCAAACTTAAGCGATGGGTGACCTTTGTGTTGTCAGCGTAAATTTTTCAATCTCATTGATGAGCTTTCAGAACAGTACAGAAAGGTCACCAATACATATTTAGCAGGTTCAGTTTCATCACTATGTACAGTGTTTCAATGTCACAGTGGATGCAATAGCACAGAAAACAGCATCTATGTTTAAATATCAGATTAGAGAAGAGCAAAACGATACACTCACCTACGACTAAGTTTGATTTGATCTATTACAGCATTAAAGACTGTATTTTACCATCTAAACTTGAACATGAATGTGAAACTTCTCTCACCATAAAAGATTCCAAGTCCAAGTTTTAGGTTCAGATCTTCATGTGGTATGAAATGTGATTCTGAAATAGGACTCAGCAGAATGCACGCTTCCCAATCAGAACAAAAATACTTTATAGTCATTTCATATCGAATGAGGAAGATTTAGATTCTCGATGTTCTGATACCAGTTGCAAGTTCCTTTTCCCTTATTCCTGCCAGAAATCTTGACCCTTGAAAGTATATTCGACAAGACTGTCAACCAAAGAGTTGAGAAGAGGAAGAAAGTAGAAAAGGAAAATGAGAGGAAGAAGAAATTAAAAAAAGAATATTGTTTGTCTAGGTGAAAGAAATGGCTTGGAATAAGATTTCTATTTAAAATGCTTAAAGTGTCTAGTGGGAAAAATCTACCTCAATTTAATTCAGCATGGTTACATGCAACCTCCTGAGATTCAAACACTTAACAAGGATGATCCTTCCACTAAGGTGTCATTTCGTAAAGAATTTTGGAATCTAACCCACTACTATATTAATCTATGATCATATGCTGATGGGAGATCAAAAAGATGACAGAGAATGACTTCCAATAATGGAACAGTGGAGCATTTAGGAGGCTCCACCTGCAGCTTGTGTGGATCATCCTTGAAATATCCTTTAAAATCTGGGTAGGCTGGCTGAATTTGTAACTGGTCCTTATTCATACTTTGATGTTGACAGTCTTGTGATAATTTGGTAAGGTCCCAGGATCATTAATATTATGGCAGTGCCCTGGAATGCAGTACTTGCCAATGAAAATCTAAAGGAACAAGTAATTAAGCTCTCAAAAGCTCACAATGTAATTTAAATGAAGATCTAAAAAGGGATCATAATTCAAAAGAAGAGAAAGTAAAAATGTAGTAAATGGTAATAGGAGCATAGAATATATTGGCCATTGATGTAAATGGATATATGACTTCACAAGAAGATTAGGAAACTTAATTTATATTTGATCTTCAGAAAAGAAGTCACCCTTAATTACTAAATGTTATTGCCATTATCTATTTTTATCACTAATGTTAGCTTTAAGGATCAGCGATGGAAGGCATGATAAACCCAGCAGGTATCTTAATAATTTAACTCCGGTAACTACCTCTTAAAAAATAATTACTTTTGAACTGTGAAGCTTCTTAAACAAAATGTTCATCAGTCTTCACACTCTTACTTTACACTTACCCTCAGAACTTCTTGCTGAAGAGTATACTTTTTGGCACCATGGTCTCTGCAATGTTAGTCATCTTACGACCTAGAATTATGGTGTTGAAAAGGAAATTCCACTGGATAAAATAAATTAACGCAGGATGGAATACAACTGATCAAATGCAGTCTGTCATCTGGACTCTCTTCATGGTGAAATGATATAGGCACTTTTAAAGCAAAATCCACCTTATTTTGAAGGACACATTTAGTACTGGTTGGAGAAAATGTGGTATGAAATGCCTATTTCTCTTCAGTTTTGTGTCAGTCCTGCAGTGGGTACAAACATGTCCTGTGTTTCAAGAAGGCATCAAATAAGGACATGCAGTAGGAAAGAGCTAAAGATTTGAGATGAGATACAGACAGTAATTATTAGTGTATCTGGCTAGATGGTGAATCTTGAAAAAAATAATCTACAGATGAACCTGTATTACCGACTTAACATAAACCATATATGTATTTGCATATTGATTTTGAAAATGCCTCTATTTCAGCATTACTTTGTCTCCATACGTCATATACACTGGAGTGTTCACAGACAGCAGGGCAGAGTTCTTTTGGTGTTGGTGTCAACAGTGCTCACTCTTTTTATATTTGTGTCTCACCTGAAACATTTGTCCCAGAAGTGGGAGATTTAGATTTGATTCCTTCTCCTACAGAAGGACCTAAACATGCAGCTGCTACTGTTGAAGAGTAATAAGCCTTGCTACAATCTATGGTGAGAAACAATAACACTGAATTATTCAGAACCTCTTGTTTGGACACAACAGGAATCTGCCTTTGGATAATAGACAGCCTTTGCAAAGGTATTCATCTGACTGTCTCCCAAATATAGCTTCTTTTCTATTATCCTGTGTATTACTCACTGCAGCTGATGCTTTCATACCTCCCCTTTGCCCTCTCTGTTACCATTCTGTTCTTTTGTTCTTAGATCATCTATATAAATCGAAGTATGCACAATGAGCCCAAGCACCACAGCCTACTTCCCTGCCTTTACCCTCTGTAAGTTTTGTGTACCCTCTTCACCCTCTTTGTAGATCACAGAGTAGATCTAGCAAATAGAATAAGCTACATTATCCTTCGCTTCCACATCCACACATTCAGCTTAAGGAAGTATTTTATTACTTGTAAGAATACTTCTCCATAGACCCACATATTAATAGAAGAAGAAGAGATGAAGAATGCAGAAATTTATTGTAAGATAAATAATTGTAAAGCAAATAAATAAATTGCAAGCAAGGAATTTATTGTAAGATGTCCAGTGTGATCGCATCTGCAACTCCAGTTTGAAGGTGTAAATTTCCCCAGCCTAACAGCATAATTTGGAACAGAGAAAAGAGTGATATAAAATACTTTCTGGTTAGGGTTAACTTCCATTTTATGTCCTGTTTTCCTAACTGCTAACGACTAAACCAGGGGCAAATAATGGTGAGTCATGCCCTAAATGTTTATGTATAGCTTTTAAATTGCTCTCAGTATCACAAACCTCTAGCTTGAGTGCTCAGTAATGGGAAAAGACATTTTATTGGTGCTGCCAGATTCACATGAGCAGATGATATAATTATATACATGTGTATCATAGGAAGCAGAGCACCTGGAAGTGCTCACAATAACAAAGCAATGGCATTGGTCTCCGAGCCCTCCAGACTACAGACTGCCCATCTACTCCAGGCTGCAGCTGCAAGCTTTGCCTGGTGTAGGAGCATGACAACTTCTATCACTTTTTGTTGATTATTCCTTACCTGGCTCTCTGTTTCTCTAATCATTTTCCCTTCCTTTACTTGCAATTCTTGCTTTCTCATGAAATACTAAATTCCTATTGCTAGCAAACATATTACTTAATTCTACTTTTCTCAAAGTGATCAAAATACCTCATGCCATATTTAATACAGATGAACTGGTTCTCAGATTTTGATCACATTAGCCACTGACTGAATTAGGTTGAGTTTTCTGCAGCTTCTTTCTAGTGCTAAAGTGTTTTTTTTTTTTTCATTCTTTTAGCCTACTCTGTATATTTAGTTTCTGACTCATTTCTTTAGAGCTCTGAATTCTTTTCTGACTCACTGGGAATAATTTATTCTGTTTTGGTTTCACTAGGACAGGTTTTCAGATTTCATCTCTCAAATGTCATCACTAATGTCTCAAAGTTTGTTTACAAATGACTTTTTGTCTCACACAGAGGAACACTGATGTCAGATGGTGCTTCACCAATCAAAGCTGTTCCAAAGCTTCCATTTCCTAAGATATTCTCTCTTTCTGAAGCCTTTCTACAACTTGTTAATTAATGATTTTTTTCCCACAGTGCATTGGTTGGTAGCTCTTTCCCTTAAGGAAAAAATTGCCCGTAAGCTTGTTTTGAATAAATGTAATATTACTGACTATAAGTAAACAAAATTAGCAGGGACCCCATGTGCACTGTCTTCCAAAATGAAAAAAATAATTAAATTGACCAAAAATGATATGAGGTATCATTAGTGAATGTGGGGTTCTACTTATTTGGCTTCTGGTCCTCAGAATCAAGAATGTGCTTGGCTGACATTTCCATCTTGTTCCCTGCAAACATAAAGGCAGAATTTTCATTTGGCTTTTGAAATATGAATTTTTCCTCAGTTTGTGTAATGGCAGGACTTGGAAAGTTTAAAAGAAAACGTGCCAATATTATCATTATCATTATGAACTACGTGATAAAAATTGTATCTGTATTATTAAAATAACCACCACAAAAACGGATTAATGACTCCCAGTGCCATTTATATGCCCTAGTGTATCCAAACCATCTGCACAGAGCTGGCACAAATGGCACAGGCTTTACAGGAAAGCCAAATCCTTCTGGAGCAGCAGCTGAAGGCAAGGTGAGATATCTGTTAACATATAAAATAACACTGAATATTTAGAATTAAGCAACTGAATCTTAGTCTCTGTGTCTATAATGTGGAACAATGACTCTTCTAAGCCTCACATGCCCATGACCCAGTGGCTTTTTCACAGCATGACACGGAAGTTTATCTATAGCCTGAGTAAGCATAAAGGTATAATTTAGCGCTTTGGCAACACAAGGTCTGTTGTGATAGTGTTGAAAGATTGCATAGAGTAGAGGCAACTTGCATGTACCTCGTTCCCTGGAGCAAACTCACCAGCATCACAGCTAACGATGAGCAATAGACGATGTATTGTATGACATACACTGTCGTGTACCTAATTCAAGGCCTGGGGTTCAGGAGTTCAGGAGTAACTCTGGGTCATAGTTACTACAATAGTGTAGATACAACCTTAGTGGCAGCAAGGGTGAGGGCCGGTTCAGCGACAATCAGTCAAGGCACCTCAATTTAGGAATCTACACTGAGTTGCATACATGATTCAGGTGATATAGGACATACAGTTCCTTTGGGACTGGCAGCTGGAGATCAATCAGGACAACTGTATGAAACTTGGTGCCTACTTTCTGGTGAGGTGACTAGTCTCTAGGCTCCACTGAATAGATCTCTAATGACTATCATGGAAGTTTAGACCAATAGTTCACGTACACCCATGCATGTAGGTGGATATTAATAATGTTTTTTTTTGGGAACCACTGTTGTTTTGAATCAGATGTCATAGAATCATAGAATCATAGAATCATAGAATAGTTAGGGTTGGAAAGGACCTTAAGATCATCTAGTTCCAACCCCCCTGACATGAGCAGGGACACCTCACACTAAACCATGTCACCCTAGGCTATGTCCAACCCACCCTTGAACATTGCCAGCAATGGAGCATTCACAGCTTTCCTGGGCAACCCATTCCAGTGCCTCACCACCCTTACAGTAAAGAATTTCTTCCTCATATCCAATCTAAACTTCCCCTGTTTAAGTCTGGACCCATTACCCCTTGTCCTATCACTGCAGTCCCTAATGAAGAGTCCCTCCCCAGCATCCCTATAGCCCCCCTTCAGATATTGGAAGGCTGCTAGGAGGTCTCCACGCAGCCTTCTCTTCTCCAGGCTGAACAGCCCCAACTTTCTCAGCCTATCTTCATACGGGAGGCGCTCCAGTCCCCTGATCATCCTTGTGGCCCTCCTTTGGACTTGTTCCAACAGTTCCTTTTTATGTTGAGGACACCAGAACTGCACACATTACTCCAAGTGAGGTCTCAGGAGAGCAGAGTAGAGGGGCAGGATCATCTCCTTCGACCTGCTGGTCATGCTCCTTTTAATGCAGCCCAGCATATGGTTGGCTTTCTGGGCTGCAAGTGCACCCATCACTGCAGAGATGTCCATCACTGCAAGGCAATTAGATGCTTCTCAAGCAACTCTTCCTGCCAACCTTCAGGTACATATGAAAGGTATATTTCAATGTCTTAATCTGAAATTAAAGTCCTCTAGAAAACTTTTTTTATTTGTTTGTATTCTGGTCCAACTTTAAAAAGTTTCCTTAAAAAGGTAAATTAATAACTTGGAGGATCATTAACAACTTGAAAATGTGTATAAGTTGCAACAAGCAATAAATGAGTACAATGTGCTCCTGCCCATGGCAGGGGGGTAGTAACTAGATGATCTGAAGGTCCTTTCCAACCCTTGCTATTCTATGATTCTATGAGCGTCCATAGGAGCAAAAAGTAAGAGCTAAGCAAAAGCAAGAATTTCTGTAATAGCTTGGATTATTTAACTCGTCATTTCCTCTTATCCTGAAGAAGAGCTGAGAACTGAAATGTCAAACAAAAAATGTAGGCCAAACATATTGAAAAATTTCAATTCAGAAAATTTCAAGGCACAGTATTTTGATCTCTTTCTGATTCTTATTTTTCTTTGGCTTTTGCCTGTAGATTTTTGTCTTAGAAATGCCAATTCTTTCTCTTTCTTTGAGATGAGAACAATGATGATATGTTGGAATTCATCCCTAATTTAGGCACAAAGTGGGAATTGCAGTCAGCTTTTCTGAGATATGCAGATGTCCAAAATGGGATTTTTTGTATACCTGAAATTTTCCTAGATTTAAATAGAAAATTAGAGCTGCAAGATATATTCAGTGAATCCATGAGTTTGGATGGAATATCTCTGTTCTGTGAGTCAGTCACTCATAGAAAATTAACAATTAGAATATGTATTTAAAATAGGACACCTTTTGATAAATATTGCATCCATGACATGCAAAAAAGTAAAAGGTAGGGTGATAGAAGTAAGAATGAAATAATCCCTTTTAATACCAAAATAATAAAAAATAAATCATAAAACCAAGATCTTAATGTCCTTCAGGAGGATGTAGCTTCCTTCAAAAGTAACTTTCCAAAGTTAATTTTAATAAATTTAATGTATCTTAGCCCCCCCAAAAGAACCGCAAGTACACAATGAATAGAACAACTATGTGAAAACATTGAAAATGTGAGTTAAAAATTCTCATTATAATCCATCTTTTAAACTCTGGTTATTATGTAGAAGCAATTACGAGTGCTTCTGGGATTCATAACAATAGCAGTGAAAAATAACTTATTGACATCAATTTTCTTTTCAGTAGCATATCTTGTTTTTGAAGAAGTGGAAGGGGCTGCTCACTCTGCCTGTTATTACTGAAGATCATTTCAGGCGTTCTCATTTTGTCTGTTTCCAGACAGTCTACCATACAGTCTGTTCTCAAACCAGTAGAATTTGGCTGAATTTTGGCAGAATAGGCACATCTATTTGATATGAATCCTAACCAAAGAAAATAATGAAGTTTAGCCAACAACAACAAAAAAAAGTTTAATTTTTCATGGGATATGGTGCTATCCAACCAAGATAATTTTTAAAATTAAATTAGAAATTTGTTTGATAAAGTTAATAGTGTTGATAAAATTAATTTTAACCTAGCAATTCACAGTATTGTAATCAAAAAACCTGAAAAGACATATCTTAGATATTAAACATCACATGAAGAATTGACTGATAATTTCTAAATCATGTAAAAGTGAATGCAATGTAGCCAGATCCAGCAGGGAGTAATCCTGGACCTTCTGGCATTTAACGGACCGATTAAAGGCCTAGAGAAAAATTAAGATGTGTTAATCAATTCCAAAAACAGCATGAAGAGAGACAAGCTGCAAAATATAAACAAAAATAGACCAAAGTTTTGGAACATCCTGGGTGATTCAGCAAGTTGGGCATGAACTAGTGAAGTGTTTGAATATAGCCAAATGTGCAGTTATATGTCTAGGAACAGAAAAAGAGGTCTTTATTTGCAGAATGGAAATCAGGATTCAGTGACTCCTGAAAAGGACTTAAGATAGTCCAGTAGTTAAGCATAGGCTGCTGAGCAGTGGTATGTTCAAAGGCCCTGCATAACCTGAGGTAGCCTGAAGCAGAATAAAGGGTCACCTTATTGATATGTTTGGCTTTGATATAACTGCTATTGTTAGAACAATTTTGTATAAAACAACAAGGAGAATGATAAATAAATGATCATTTGGATATAGACCATCCAAATAATTAGAAACCATACTGTGTAACAAAAGAGTGGAGGAGATCAATCTGTTTAGCTCACACAAATGAAGAACAATTTATGCGACTCATTCGCTGATTACTTAACAGACTAGGAGACACAAATGGACATGCAAAGTGGGATTATTTCATTTAACTTTAGAGGTCTACTATGTAGATTTTTTAGATCTTTATGTGATCTTGTACTGTAGCTTAAAAATGGGTCAACACAAGGAATCTCCAAAACATGTGTTAGAGGAATTTCACAGCAGTGCCTGTCTAGCATCAGCTAGGCAAGCATCTGTAGTAACTTCTATGTAAGAGTTGCCACTTTTGTAAAGGAACGAACTGTACTGCTAACTGTAAATTTATACACAGAATTCAAACCTATCTTACACAGAATTTTTTATTTAATTATAACAAAATGAACAACAAAATAATTATACTGCGAATCTTCACAAAGGTTTATAAGAGTAATCAGAACTAATTAACACATTTCTTTCCACTGGAAAGTTATTGGTGCTATAATGGTGCTATTCTGACACATGCAGAACAAGAATATGGTCCAATGAAAAGATAAACCCATTTTTTCTTGTTTTCATAGTCCTCACCCTGACTGAATGCTATGAATAAGTATTTAAATAAAATGACCCTGAAACTAAATTAATTTTTAAACAACAGTTCTTAGAACAACATTGTGCCTATGTATTAATGTAGTTTGTTGTTTGATGCTGTAAAAGGTGTGTCTAGAGAAAGTTGTGGGAAGGTACTCAATTTCAGGCAATAGAATTACCATAAGATTGATTTTATATTTTCTCATACTTATTATACAGATTTTGCATTGCTTTGTGAACTTTTTCTTTTACTTTAATACTCTAATCCTGTGAATGCTGAAAGAAATCCATCTTTTATTCCTGCTGGGCAGCCAGACATCAATTTTAGGTGCAAAAACTCACACTGATTATTATTTGGTAAAGATCTGTTGGGCTGACTTTAAAGGCCTAATTTTGTTGAAGATAGGTCATTGTCAGGAGATGTCACCACTGCATTTGGCCTTCCATTTGTATACATACAAGTTGGCAGCTTCAAGAAAAAGATTGAAAAATCAGATGGCTATCATTACAGTCTTAAAATGCTTACTTCTGGCGCACACTCAAATATGACATTCTGAGAGGGGTAATCATACTGATTTTCACCTATTATATCTGTTCTGCTCTTGTATAAAAATGTTTGTTCTCCAGAATTCTCAATCAAACCCTACATAAGAACACTCATTTGTTTTAAAAGTATTAATCTCAGTTTTATATAGGCTGAGAGCATGTAAACAATTAATTTAATAAAACCGACCAAACTTCATATTATACATTCAAATTGTGGAGAAAATGTTTTTTTTTCAGCAGATTTTCATATGCAAGTATGCAACAGGCTTTGCTTGACCTTATGTTCTCTAGTTGAGAAGGACAATTTTCCCCTAGTTAGAAGGATGGAAGAAGGTGCAGAGAACACTTGCTACCAGGTTTCTATTAGGGTTGTGTCAGAGAGGCATTCAGTCAGCCATGACTGGTGGTACAAATATGCCCTGGTCCAAGGAAGAAAAGGCTTTCTCAAGCTCAGAGGGAGCAGGTGAGTGACTCTACAACTGTCAAATGAAGGACATTTTTCAGAATGCTCATGTTCTGTTTAAAGTTGTTTCGAGCCCTCCTCATCTACGCTGACACTATGTACATGTAGCAGATAATGAGGAACTCAAACTGAAATAAATGTCCATATTGTGGCCTGACTCAGGGAGAGACAATCAAGTAAATTAGGATTTATGACTGACATGATGTCCTTACCTGATCTCATTATACATCAATACTGCAATCTTCTGCACCAGTAGGATAACCATCGTGCATATAACAGTATGTTGACATTATAAAGGTGATTTAAGGATGGAGCTTAAGTTTTAATTCAGAAATTTCTTGACTTTGTAGGTTTAAAGGTGACTTGAAAGTGACTTGATAGAGAACCTAGCTAGGTAGAGATGTAATGCAAAATGATGTCTTGTTTTCAGGGTTAGTTTGAAAGCCTTGGGCTGTGACTGGTCCAATTTTGCTGGTTCTCACTCAGATCCAATGAGTAATTCGAAGTTTTAGCCTAATCTTCGCAGCAATTGAAGGTTTATTCCACAGCTATGAAGATCTTCAGCTTCCATAATCGACAAGAGGTAGGTCAACAAAGATCATAAGATGCAGGTTGTTGCAGATTAAATGCAAATCAAAACATTCACATAAGTGACAGTGCAGGAAAAACTGGAGAAGTTTGGAAAAATTTAGTGTGTGATCACCATTAGGAAGAAAATCTTCCAGTAGTATAAACCTTCCCTGTTATTGCCACAATAATATCACAGCATTCATATACCCTCTTGCTTCAATATTAGAAGAGATGGAAAATCCATTTCTACTTGCTAAAATATCCCAATATTCTCGTTTTTGGAAAAGAGTGGGTAAAACCCCACAGGATATTTTCAAAGACTCAAGAAAATGCCTTGTATTCCAGACTAATGAAGCTTGATCTCTTTAGTTTGTGAGAAATAAGAACAGGATGACTTGATTATGGTACGTAATAGAGTGGCTGATGCTAGTATGATGTTGGGTTGTGCACAGAAGTAAGAGAATTTTATCTATAGGGTGGTGGGCTAGTGTAACAGCAGACCACAAGGAAGTATATTTCTGACTTGACATAGCCTACATGCCTGGAGCTGAGCCACGTGATTTTGAAGGAGGGAAGCCATCAGATGTTAAATGTCTGTTTCTTATAGAAACTTGGAAATAGAAGCAAGAATGTCTCTCTGGTTAAGCTGATCAATATACAGAACAACAAAAGAGCTGAATCAATCAACTACAGATGTCCTCAACTCACAAAATCAAGTACAACTTAGGCAGTGCAGGGAAATCAGTGAAATTCAAAGGCTTTGTCAAAAAGAAGGAGATAGATGAGCTATTCTGAAGACTCTTTGTTCTAAAATATGAAGAATAATATTCAGAGCAAATATCAGTGAGTGGTAGAGACAGAATTAGAAAAGTGAAATGATTTGGAAATATTTTGACTGTTTTCTTATTTCAAGATAATAATTGTAAAAATTCAGAGCAAAGACCAAAAGCACCATGCAATCCCACTGATCTGCTGTTTGAAAATAATAGTTGTATAAATTGCCATTGATGGAAGGTATAATGTACAGATCTTTAAAATAAAAGTAAGTATGGTCCAGTTGGAAGTTCAAGCGACATAATGACATTCCAGGACATTGGAAACAGATTTTTTTCTTTAAAGCTAGCTTAGATCTGTATTAAGCTTCTTTCCAACTGGGACAGTACTTACATAGGCCACAAATCGGCCATAGTTCTTACATAGGCCATAAAACAACGGACCTAAAGGTTCACATAGAAGAGAAAATGAGATTATTACTTTCACACTTCAACTTCCAGTCATATTTTCAGCTACATTCCTTCTGAAATGTTATGAAACAAAACCTGATGTATTTTCTTCCTCCCCTTGTTTCTTTGTGATGTCATAAAATGACGAAACTAACCAACTCATCAGAGAAAAAGGCAGCTCTAACTGCTACAGACTTTTTGCCTTTGCTTTTTACCACCCTCTTGCTTTCAGGAACTCTGTTGATAGTTTCTGTGGGGTTCAAATAATTTCAACTCATCTTGCACAAAAACTGAGAGATTCTGCAGGTGTATATGCTGCCAGCAATACACAAATAAGAAGGAATTATAGTGAGAATTTAAACTATCCATTATTAGACTATGCATGCTATCTATCATTAAGATCTTGAGCCTTTTAATGTCAATAGGGAAGTTTCAGTGGGAAATAATCTGATTCTAAAATGGGTTTATTATATTATACCAATGCAAAAGGTATCTGGAAATAGGGAAAAACAATATTATTTCAATAAAAGAACTACTTGTGCAACCCAGAGACTGTAACAGAAAGAGATGGCCAATATTTAGCTAGTCAATTTAAAAAACAATAAATAAGCATTTCAGCACTTTTCTGACTGAAATTAAAAAGTTCATAATCTACTGTAAAATTAAAATTTTGAAAACTTTTCAAAATCAGTTACTTAAAAAAATACTTCATATGAAACTAGAAGCTTAAGATAAATTTCTGACATGAATTTATGTTGTCATTTTTTTCATGTTATTTCACAATGTGTAAATAGTAGAGGAAAATGATGCATCATTGCATATCAGATTTTGAGATGACATTCATATCATGCATGAAGAACAAAATGTCTTGAGGAATTGCAAAAATAGTAGTTGTGCAGAATATGACAAGTCATCGTATACTGAAGTGATGTTACACATCATTTTGCTCTACTCCCATTGGCATATTATTCAAATTCTGTAAAACAGGTAAAGATGTATGAAAAAAGAAGGTATTGCAGACATTTTTTCTAATGCTTGTATTTCGTTTTTTTTAAAGCTTTTCATGGAAAGAAACAAACACATTTTACAAGACTCGTTTCATTCAACTCAATATCATGCACTATATTTCTCTACTCTTTCAGATTGTTCCTATGTCTTGAAGAAGGAAAGGGAAGGAAATGGAAGGAAAGAAAGCAAAAAGAAGGAAAAGGAAGAAAATGGAAGGAAAACAGCAAGAAAAGTTAAAGGAAAGTTTGCCAATGACACCAAGCTGTGTAGTTCGCTTGATACATTGGAGGGAAGGACTGCCATCCAGAGGGACCTTGACACACTTGTGAGGTGGGCTGATGCCAACCTGATGAAGTTGAACCATGCCAAGTGCAAGGTCCTACACCTGGGTGGGAGCAATCCCAGGCACAGCTACAGGTTGGGCAGAGAAGAGATACAGAGCAGCCCTGTGCAGAAGGACTTGGGGGCGTTGGTTGATGAAAAAATGAACATGAGCCCGCAGTGTGCGCTTGCAGCCCAGAAAGCCAACCATATCCTGGGCTGCATCAAAAGCAGCGTGACCAGCAGGTTGAGGGAGGTGATCCTGCCCCTCTACTCTGCTCTTGTGAGACCTCACTTGGAGTATTGTGTGCAGTTCTGGCGTCCTCAACATAAAAAGGACATGGAACTGTTGGAACAAGTCCAGAGGAGGGCCACGAAGATGATCAGGGGACTGGAGTGCCTCCTGTATGAAGATAGGCTGAGAAAGTTGGGGCTGTTCAGCCTGGAGAAGAGAAGGCTGCGTGGAGACCTCATAGCAGCCTTCCAATATCTGAAAGGGGCCTATAGGGATGCTGGGGAGGGACTCTTCATTAGGGACTGTCGTAATAGGACAAGGGGTAACGGGTTCAAACTTAAACAGGGGAAGTTTTGATTGGATATGAGGAAGAAATTCTTTACTGTAAGGGTGGTGAGGCACTGGAGTGGGTTGCCCAGGGAAGTTGTGAATGCTCCATCGCTGGCGGTGTTCAAGGCCAGGCTGGACAGAGCCTTGGGTGGCATGATTTAGTGTGAGGTGTCCCTGCCCATGTCAGGGGGGTTGGAACTGGACGATCTTGAGGTCCTTTCCAACCCTAACTATTCTATGATTCTATGAAAAAAGTCAGCCATTCGTTCCAGGACTTAATTATGCTCTAACTAATAAGTGAATGACAAGGCCCTACAATCTAAAAGTCTTCCTAACTCTATCAAAACCCTTTTCAGCTGACTTTAGCAAATCAAATGCATGATTGCAGTTGTTTGTACCTAAATAGAGCAAAATAAAGTGAATCTTGCTGATAAATCTAATAATAGTCTATTCCTATTACTACTCTTACTAGGAATGAGGTCTGCTGCATGATTAAGATAGGAAGCTCTCCTACTATTCTTCAAATTGCTCTTCTGTGAAGAAACATTATGCTTTGAGTCTTCCCTTCCCCTGATTATGAACTATTTTAATTCCTTTCACAACATCTCTTATGGGACACAAATCCAGTCTGAATGAGGGAAGGAATAAGAGTTCTGCGCCTCTTGTAGCCTTGTGTGCTTTGAGAGCAGACACTACAGTTCTGGACCAGAGGGGGAGAGAAGTGAAGCTGCTTTAGCTCAGCCTGCACAGTAAACAACAACTAACTGACACATCTTCAATTTTCGGTGGTCAGTGTTCACAGCAAATGGTTTGCAATCAATCTGTGCAGTGAAACAAGCAGAGGAATAGTGTTTAAAACACTGTGTGAGAGAAAAACAGTAAAACTCCTTGAAGAAATCACAATTTCCACTTGGCTGTCCTATAAGGATAAGAGAGATCTGTTGGTGAATTGCCATATTTACATTGTTCTTTCAAATCCTGTCTGCTTCACTTCAATAATACTGCACGACAAAATCATGATTATAATGCTGATTTCTAAATACTTCATTGTTGACAGTAACAGAAACGGTTTGCATAATTAGAACAGATTAGGCAGATCAAAGCTCTTGAAACCACATTTGTATTAAGAATAATTCTGTGCTGTGACAACTACAGATCTTGCTGAAACCTTCAACATAGGAATGTGATATGATAACCATAAATCATGATAATCCCGGTGAAATACTCAAATATTTCATTTACCGTTTTCAAATGGAACACTTCAGTGTTAGTTGAGGTTCTATGTCTTTTCTCAGTTTGTATGGAAAGTTATGTGGAAATATAATAAGTTCATAGAAACTAAAGTACCAGGTACTTTTAGTGAATTCCCATCCCAGGCAGTATTCAAGGCCAGGTTGGATGGGGCTTGGAGCAACCTGGTCTAGTGGCAGGTGTCCCTGCCTATGGCAGGGAGATTGAAACCATAAAGTCCCTTCCAACCCAAACCATTCTATGATTCTATGATTCTTGGCTATATTTGAATCAAATTACCTGTCCAAAAAAAGGTGCAATTCATATACAAACAAAAGAAGTAGACTAGGTAAAGATAAGTCATTTAGAAGTTCAGTAAATATTTCATTTTCTTCCTTATCTATTAATTTTCTAGATTAATCTGATAATACAAGATCATAAATGCATATTACAAAAGACTCAATGATGAAAACAAAGCCTCAATTTGTAAATGGTAATCAGGTTTGCAGAATGCTCACTTAAAACACATCTGATAGTCTGTTTATTTTCCAATATGAATAAATTTGATACATTGTATATTTGATAGCAATTTTAAAATTCTTATTTGGGTAATAAAATGAGGCTAATAAAAGCTAGTTTTACACACACTGGTTTAACATTATCAGCCGTTCTGAGTTTTAGGACATCAGAGATATCAAGTTTAGGACATGCACTGCATGCAGCTTTTAAATAAACCGAATCAGTTTTGGAGTACTTCATGTCAGACAATTGTCAGTTAAGTGATAATTTCCATAAGTAAATACTGCACACTACATAAATAACAGATGGTGGCTGTGGACAGGTTTATTTTTTCACTTTCCTCAGAGGACTTAACATTTTTCTAGTTTAAGCAATATTACGGTAATGTCAACAAAAGCATCAGGAAATGTCTGTATACAAGCTGCATTTTCATATATTAGCACAGAACTTTGAAAGGCTTGATGTAAAGAAAACTGGATCAGGTATTATTCTATGCAGAATATGTACCTAAAACAATCAATCATCAGATCTGATTACTGTGGGTAAGCTTGGTCTGTGTTTGGAAGTATAATGCTGGTTTATGCAGCAGACTTGTACTATGTGATCTCACATCACAGTATCTGATGATGCAGTTGGGGAGGTTCAGATTGCTTTCTGCTGAGGAGGTAGAACATTGCTAAGAGAAGCAGAAAAGTCTCCTCTGAATACATGGGTTCTTGGAAATACATCAAGTTTACCACGCATTTAGGCAGAAGTGCCGGATGTTAGGATTCCTGAGGTCACATTCTGCTCTAGCAAAACTTTCTGGTGGTAAAGACAACATTGAAAAGTTAAAATTATTTAGAAATTAAAATTATTGACACAGATTTAGTTCAAACATTCTGGAAGACATAGAGGAAAAGTGAGAGACAGGGAGAAAACCAAAGAGACAAGCCATGGGATCTCCCTGATGACATTCTGTGAAACCTCGCAGACCAGCTGTTTAAACAGTAGAGGATTTGCTGCTTCCCCTGTCCCAGGGTGGGCTGATACATGCTGGCAGAGATGTTCATGTGGGAAAGAATTACCATGGTTTTATCCTAATCAAAACATTTCACACTGAATATGGCTCCCAAGACACTGATTTCACCACGCTAAATCTAAACAATGTCAGTATTATCTGCAAGGTAAATATGCAACAAAGCTCTTTAAAATGTTTGGATAAAAAGCATGAAGCTATCAAATATTTGGCAGATGTGTTACCATTGACCAATCTCATCATAATCTGTTTTACCAGCATGGGGTTTATTTAGTTGCAACATCAGTGCTGCTGACAGCAGGATACAGCTTGGAGCCTGACAAAATGTCTTCTTGCTCAAACAACCTACATAATTTCTCCACAGTAAACTACTGGTGTTGTCAGCTGCAAGATTACAACTACTATCCATCAGATGCAACGTCATTACTAACCCGTTCTAAACCCTGCAAGCCATCTGCAGCAGTTAAGGCAATTGATGGCAGATTCAATGCAAAAGAGAACTATACAGTCAAAACCAAGGTAATAGATCAGTAGTTTTGCTTCATGTTTTTTAATATACAGAACTGCAAAGTGAAGGGTAATTGTTACAAGGCTGATTGAGCAAATGCCAAATCCAAGAACAAGGGACATGAACTTAAGCTGACAAAGAGACAGCTACTAAATTACGTTGGTCAGAATGTCTTTCCAGATAGAAGAGCCGCAATATGAAATAAACCATCAGTGTCAAATCCAGGAGAGCTGGTATATCTGTTTCTTTAAAAATGGATTGAAAAGGCATTTGTATGAAATAAATATGACACAGTAAAACTGTTGAAGTAAATATGAGCTTGTTAACTCTTTTTTAGTCAACACTTCTGTTCTTCTGACTTTCAGATTAATGTCAGCTTAATACAGTTCTGAAGTAATTTCCCTGTGAGCTTTTCCAATATACGGAATAAACATAAATGTATTGGTGATGACATTAAGTATTTGACAAAAAGTAAACACTAATGCCTCTAATATCTTTATTTTATGAGAAAAATATGCTGTAATACAGGCCTCAAGGGACAGGAGAAAACAAATGTAATGAGAATTTTCCACGTGATGTGTCAACGAAAAGGGACAAAGCGTTTTTAAATATTTTAAAGTTGAGAAGACATCTCCCATGGGCCCTGGCTGACAATGGGATAAGGAAACAGAAGAACAGCTTCTACAGTCTTCCAAACAAAATAAGCAGCTACAAAGCAAATCCTTTTGTCCTTTTTCTGGAGAAGGGATTTAATGAGCTTCCATAAGGGTCAACAATGTCTAGATAGGGCAGTTGCAAAACCTGGTGCCAGACTTGGAAGTAATAGAGAGGTTTGAGTGGATGTCCCCTGATGTCCAAAGTGCTTGAGGGACTTCAGGGTTGAAGGTTTGGAGACCAAGGTCTGAGAGAAGACTATTGTTATACTGATTGTAGTGGCAGATTTGGAGTACTTCTTGTGTGAGTTGCTAGCATCTCAAAGGCTATTGGAGAGTTGCCCTTTCACTGCACTGACCGTTCAAAACTTCCCAATTATAAATAAGCTCCATTGCAGTATAAATATCTATCTGACGAAAACAAAATCTGCAGTGAATTGGAACAGAAGACGAAATGCTGAGCTAAAAAGCTCAGCTGACTACTGCTTACAGTAATCAGTGTCCATGGCCTGAAGCATGTCATTCATCTGTTTACAAATTCACTAGTAAGGACCAAGAAGGGCTAAGCAGTTGAAGGTTCATGTCAAAACTGAATCCTTGACCTCCAGGAAAGAGAAAAATTTTCCAATGGATGCTTCCCTTGTAACCTGCAGCTTTTCCACGGAAGTGTTGGAGCATTTCAGTGTCAGAAACACTTTTCATACTAAAGAACACTAAAAAGTATTTAGGACTTGATAAACAGGAGCTGATCCTACTGCACCCTGAGAAGGGTAAAGTTCTCTGTAAGTGTAGTCTTTTTCCTTATTTATGGTCAGGGTAAACAGAATGTATTTATAGTCACATTCATAAAGATGTTAGCAGAGAAAAGGCGGGAGTGGAAATCCATCTTCAGAAACAGAGATGAAAATAGGTATCAGGATAATAGAAAAATAGATGCATCTAATATGTATCTAAAGATTTCATGATATTTACATTTAAATAGCTTGCAAGCACCAGAGCTTAATCAATTCTTCTTTAGTCATTTGTGCACAAAGCAAAATAAGAGCAGAAGTCACTGCTGTTTGGATTAATTTATTTTGCAAATGGAAGCAAGATATGGTGGTTTGAGTAAAGAGGATACACCAATCTTTCAATTAATCACATAAACCTGGTCATTGATAGTTATTTGAAGATGGTAATTTAAAAATGAACAGATAAGTATTCTTGTGTATAAACCTATTTATAATGAGATTATGTTATGCAATAAGGTATAACAATCCTTACAGGGGATCAAGGAGTGGTTTTTTAGAGTCAATCAAAATTTTTATTATGAATACTTGGTCAGCAGGAGGGTTTTAATTATAATTCTGCCAATAATTCAACTGTATGTTTGAGGCTTTTTTAAGACAAATTGTTCATTATTGCATCCACAATGGAGTTTTTGCTCCAAGTATTACTGCCTTCATCTAACTACATGTTTTTCTTGGTGTACAGTAGACTAGACTGAGTCTCATGATATTAGTTCTTTAAATACTTCATTTATAAAACCTGAAGAAAGCTTTTAATTTTTACCCAGATATAAATGTCAGACATTGTTAAAATGATCACAAAAATATTTTACATATTAACAAAACAATGTTGTGGAAGAACACTCTTACAAATATTGCTTTTTTTTCATGTTCCACAGATGAAAATATCAGAGAAAACCCTGTTCCTAAGCTCATGGTGGCCATTCATGATCCCTTCTCAGTTTATGAAGAAATATAGCTACTTAGAATGGGAGATGTCACCACTGAAACTTTGCTCTTCTAGAAGTAAGCAAGCTAGCATCTAGCACAACTATGTGAGCATGTATTTCTAGATCCCTCCAGAAACACATTTGACTTCTAAGGCAATTTTGTGTTCTGCATCAGTATTTGTAAGTTATGAAGTTATTAGCTCTCTGACATGTTCCCTTAAAAATTAATTAAAATTAATTACATTTGAGCAAAAATGTAGCTTTGAAAGGACTAATTGAGACATGTTTAGCAATGCATTTTCACAGGGGCTTGATTTGCCATTCATATTTAACCTTTAAGACCTGCGATACAAATATTCTTTTAACAAAGTCACACAGAAGTATCTGACCAAATAATGCATGCCTTCCATTTGAAATAGCTAAGGAGACTGTGGCAGCTCTGGAAGTGAATTGTATTATGTTAACTGGGAACGTGATGAAAAGGTGCATGTGTATCTTCAAGATTTTTTGCAATAATGAGGAAAATACTTGCTGTTTTCTATCATCTGTCTGTTCACTTCCATTATATTTAAATATCATTGCAGTTTTTTGTAAAAAAATGCAAATAAATATTATAAAACTTCACATTGATTTGAAAATCTGTTGTTCAAACTGATGTCTTTGTCTTCACACTTTCCCTTAACAATCAAAAAAAAACTAAGAAAAATGTAAGTGGCTGGAAAGAAACAGATTGTACTATGAATTATACTTATTATTGTAGTGACCTCTACAAATCCTCCCTCAGCTTTTGATTTTGCCTTTGCCTTCTCTTTCTCCTCCTTCTTCCTCTTCCTTTTCCCCTTCCCCTTCATCTTTTCATTCCCCTTCCTTTTCCTCTTCCCCGTTCTCCTTTTCCCTTAGCTTTCTCTTCCCCTTCTTCTTTCCTCCTAGCTTTCCCTTCTCCTTTCCCCTTAGCTATCCCTTCCCCTTTCACCTTAGCTTTCCATTCTTTCCCATTAGCTATCCCTTCCCCTTTCGCTTGAGCTTTCCCTTTGTGCAGGGGTAGATCTTTGGCTGGGATACAGTTAATTTACTACATAGTGCTGGTATGGGGCTGTGATTCGGATTTGTGCTGAGAACAATGTTGAAAATTCAGGGATGTTTTAGCTGTTGCTGAGCAGAGCTTACACAGAGTCAACGTTTTCTTGGCTCCTCACACCACCCCACTAGCAAGTGGGCTGGGGATGCACAAGGGGTTGGGAACGGTGCCCTGGGTTCAGCAGTAGCAGTCATTTTTCTCCTTCTTAGTAACTGGTGCAGTGCTGTGGTTTTGACTTTCAGCCTCGGAACAGTGCTGATAACACTGATGGGTTTAGTTGCTGCTCAGTAGTGTTTACTCTGACCAAGGACTTTCTGAGTCTCATGCTCTGCCAGGGAGGAGGGGAAGCTGGGAGGAAGCAGAGACAGGACACCTGACCCAAACTAGCCAAAGAGCTATTCCATACCACAGCACGTCATTCCCACTATATAAACTGGGGGCAGTTACCCAGAAGGGCTAGATCACTGCTGGGTCTGGCTGGGTATCAGTTGGTGGGTGGTAAGTGGTTGAATTCTCTTTCTTTGTTATTTCCCTTATCATTATTATTATTGGTGGTAGCAGTAGTGGTTTGTGTTATACCTTAGTTACTGGACTGTTCTTATCTCAACCCATGGGAGTTAAATTCTTTTGATTCTTCTCCTATCCCTCTGGGAGTGGGGGGAGGAAAGGGGTGGAGTGAGTGAACAGCTGCATGGTTCTGGGTTGCCATCTGGGCTTAAAACACAACAGTTCATTTTCTGGTGCCCAGTGTGGGGCACGAAGGTTTGAGATAATGACAGATCTGACCAGAGTGTGTTTAATTGTATTTGTGATAAGCATTCATTGTTTTGGATTAATAGTCACTCGTCACAATGCTGATTTATTGGCTCTCAAAGTTGTTTCTCTTGATCTCCCAGTTTCATCATGTTGTACCTTACTTACAGCCAGTATTTTCTGTCTTAGTATTTATTGGCTGGGGGACTTGGGCTAAGGTTCTTGTTTCATTGTACTTTATGGTAATGACTTGTAATACAATAGAATCATTGATCATGAAACTGATCTGGCTTGCATTCCCAGTGTGGTCACCACCTCTATACTTTGGGAGGTATATAACAGAAGTGTTTAGCAATTACACATCTTTTTTAACCTCCTCGGGTGGTCATCCCATGAAAGAGGCATTCCCTTACGTTTTCAGCACCCTCCTCCCCCCAGACCTTTTACAGCATTATTTGAGAGTTCTGAAAGTTTTGAACTGCCTTTCAGTACCCTTGAGACCTGCCTGCTGATTAAGATGGGGATCAGCATGTTGGCATGCATACAGAGTGTGTTTTACCCACAACCATTTCTTCTATCTCAAAAGTTAAGCAGAGTCGGGTTTGGGCCTTGTCTAGGGTTAGATGACAATACAGGAGGACCAAGAGATTTTTCCCTAGGCTGGATAGTCATGAGTGGCAGGGTGTGTGAGACAGTATGGGTAAGTATCTAGGCCAGTGGGCCCCTCCAGTGCTGAACCCAGGACAAGGGCACACAGCCAGGACAGCTGACCCCAACTGACCTTTTTCCTTTCATTTCACTGAACCTGCTTCAGGTCCAAGAAACACCAAATGGAAATGGTCTGGGAGAAGGCTGTAGCTATTTGATAAACGTGTCACATTTTTTACTTTGCTCAGTCTAGAAAATGAAGCTTTTTCCTGACTGTACTGAAGATCAGTCTACGCAGAATTCTTTAACTCAGGCTTCTAGCTAAAGAAGCTGTTCTTCCCTGTGTCAGCCCAAAAAGTGATAATTACAGATTATTAACTGCATCCAATCCTGAATTTACTAACGGGTCTTCATACAGCTCATTAGAGATGTTGTTACGAGCAGCTGCTTCTTCATCACAAAATTCATGGCCAGGATCATTAGCAAAACCTATTGGCCTTTCCAGGACTATTTGAAAACTATAAATAGACTTGCACTTCCTTTTTGGTAGACGATGTGAATTAAGCACCTCCCATAACAGGCAATGTGTTATTCCTTCTGAACCTTATGATACATCTTTCATGTAAGGGTTGGGGTGAATAGCCTGGAAATGTAAGACATACAGGTGGTGATGCAGGAGACATAGGTGGCAATGTAGGGGACACATGTCTCTTGTTATCTATACTTTGTTTACAGTTGAAATAGACTGATGCAGCTCTGCCTAGCTAGAATATAATGACATACAATCACAGCATGGCTGAAGCTGGAAGAGACTTCTGAAGATCATCTAATCCAATAGTGTTAGTGATAGTGTTGCTCAATCAGGGCCACTGAGAACCAGTTGGTCAGGATTGTTGTCCAGATGGCTTTTGTCCATCTCCAAGAATGGAGACTCCACACATTCAATTTCACACTGTTGGTAAATGAAAGACTTGTATAAAAGAAGATAAACAACATGATATTTCCCTCAGTTCCCCACAAATTTTTGCACTGAGTTGCTGCAGAAAGGCTGTAATTTTCTGATTCTTTTTTTCTCAGTGCTTTTTGCTATTCTTCATAATATAGTAAGCTGCAAATGCCCATCATTATGTGTGAGCATTATGGAGAACTTAGCCTTTGTCCTGTCATGGACTGCTTGCTATACCATATCAGCTTTAACAGGATCAAACAGGGCTGAACAGCCTTATTTAAAAGCTAGCTTTACTTAACTAGCTTTTACAGTATTTTTTCATTGTTTTCCTCCAGAAATGTTAAAGGTCATGCAGACATTGCAAATCATAGTTGACAATCTTATCATCTTTTATTTTAATGTTTCGTTTATAATGTTCCTACACATAGTGATTGGAAATCATTACTAATTCATGTTATCTCCTTGGGAACACAGTTTGGATCACAAGTTCCAGGCTCATCAGCAAAAAATGTTATAACCTAAGAATATATACTGAATCTTAGTTACTTCTTGACAATCAATAATAAGAAAACAAACACTGAATAAATAAACTCTTGCAATCTTTTGTCTTAAGGGAAAAAAATGAAATTGTCACGCACTTTATTCCACACCAAGTTAGGGCTGAATTCTGTAGCAGGTCAATTAAGCTCTAGAGTAGAGCTTTTTCTATCAGCAACTAGACATTTGTATGGTTTTAGTAGAATTGCTTCAAGCTACTTCAAACTAATCAAAATGTTCTACAACCACAGCTGGCTTGTGAGCACCTTCCCAAATCCTTCCATACTCTATTTGTACCTGTTTCTAAGTCCAGATGAATTAACTATTTTTCTCTTTTTATTCTTCTTTGCAGAAATGATAAATTATCCATCTCCAATCAGTTGCTTAATAAAGGCAAGTCTCCCTTCCAAGATGCCACTGTCTATAGATCTTGTGAAGGATTACAACTAGAATTCTCAAATACCTTTCTCAAATACCTAAGTAGTCCTTTTCTCTTATTCTTTTTTCCTTGCTGATGGTGCACAAAGTTAATAATCAATATTGTGATTAGCCAAGGAACAATTTATTGTATTCCATTCAGTGGCTAAGCATGTATCTCTTTTTCTTTTTTCCACTCTTATTCTTTGAAACATTTACTTCATCACAAAATGCTAAAGAAAAATAGGCTTAGATTAAAAGCTTGTTCTGCTGATTGCATCATAAAAAACCCCAGCGAAACAACAAAAAGAAGACAATAGAAAAAACCCAAACCAACCAACTAAAGAGAAAAACCCAAGAGACTACATGAGAGAGAAAAGAAAAACAGGAAACAAAAATCCCACAATTCTGCAATGGATTAGAAAACAAAAATAGTTACGCGTACTAAGTTATGATATTTAGAGGATTTGGTTCCATAACAGCACTTAGAAATTGAACCACCTTTCTGTGGGTAAACTGTTTCAACTGCCTTTGTATGGAAGAAACAGCACTTTCTTCTCCATTTCTGTCTCTGATTTTACTTGACATTAGAGATTTCTTTCAGCTGTCCTCTGGGAAGCTCCATTTTATTGAAGCTAGTCAGCTTCAGTGCAGGCAGGGTGGAACACTCCCATTTCTGGTAGCTGCCAAAGCTTGTTCAAAGGGGACAACTTTTCCCTCAGAGTGCTGGGAAGAGAACAGTACCGTCACCAGCTCCTTCACAGAGGACCCAACACCTCCTAAACCTCTCTCTATGTCTTATGATTAATTTTTGCAGAATATCTCATATTCCTGACTGCACGTGGCTTATCCATACTATCCATAAAGAACTACAGCCTGGACTTTACAAACTGATGTGTATCCAAGAAGGGATAGTATTTCTTCTTTTGTTGCTCATGCAACTGCAAGCTGATGATTATAATATTGAAGAAATCTTCTGTGAAATCTTTTATTAATTTGGCTGCCTATATCTCTATATCCTTAAAGAATCTCTTTCTTTCCCTATCACCAACATACGTATGCTTAGAAAGGAACACCTGAGGCAACTCACATTTCACAACCATGGAGGCTTATTCCAGAAAAAAGGAAATAAAAAAAGTCAAAAATTCTTTCCAGAGGGGGGTGATGGCTAGGGAAAATTAAGCCTGCTTTGTGTATGCTTAGACTGAAGCATCCCAGGAAGCATTTTTTACACTAGAGAGGAAATAGGAAACTTTCTGAGCTTAGAATGCCCTTATTTCATTATAACATCCTGGCTTTTCCTAAGGACTAGGAGTTTATAATGGTAGACAGACCACTGCCTTTACATGTGCATGAAGCTGTAGAGAGATCAACTGGCAAGACCCAAGTTGGGAAACCAATTGTGATCTGTTGCTACACTAATAAGATATTTCTTGGTGTTACAGGTGGGAAAATGGTAATAATGTGTGTTCAGATTATTAAACCTGACTTCTGTGATTACACTAGAAGATAGCAACATAGTAGAAATGAGAGACATTATAGATACAAAAAGTGGTACTAGCATAACAGAACTGGTGACTAAAGTGGTTATTACCAGGGCAGCAATGTCGTAAACATCAAATAAAGGTATCAAGTCAGCAAAACTGGGACAAATCCGGATAATAAACAGGGGGGAGCCTTTTTCTACAGAGGGGATGAGGATGTGAAGAGGAAGAAATTTGAAAGAGAAAAGGCAAATGTAAGAGACAGCAGTGAATTATATGACAAATATGGTGTCCGGCTTTTTTCTGTGGTCAGGTTATATCTGGGGTTCTTTCCCTTCCATTGGCAACTGGGATTGCTAAGAGTACTACTGAAAATTATATTAAAAAATATAAACCAATAATAAATTAATAATAAAATAAATAATATTAAAATAATGAAACAGTTTAAAACATCTAGTATTTATCTCTATCTGAAGAGAACAATATTAGCTTTCAAATTCTCTGAATTCACTGACGGTTTTTGTGTCTAACTGCCTCTTTTCTCTTGTTTTACCCATGAGGAAACATGGGACTCATTTAAAATACTTAATGTGTCACACTAAAAAACGACCAGAATATCTCTCAATTAATAGCTGTCACGCTTTCCATGTGGCTTCTAGGAGCACATTTTAAACCTGCATTTTTTCTTCCAATTATTAAACCATCTTATTAAAGAAGTGTTCCGGGAGAGTAAATGAGTACTCCAGTCAGGCTTTTACCTGTGAATTATGAGGAAGAGGTGTTAACAAGTTAAATCTGCTGTGGTCCAGGTGTGCAAAGAATTCCTTCAATGCAGTAATTTTACAAAGATCATGCGTTCACTTTTTCTCTACAGAGAATCAAGAATAGACTTACATCCTCAATAGCATCTCATGCTATTGAGACTCCTGCAGGAACTGTAGTGAGAAGACAAGGGGTAAGGGGTTCAAACTTAAACAGGGGAAGTTTAGATTGGATATGGGGAAGAAATTCTCTACTGTAAGGGTGGTGAGGCACTGGAATGGGTTGCCCAGGGAAGTTGTGAATGCTCCATCACTGGTGGTGTTCAAGGCTGGATTAGACATAGCCTTGGGTGGCATGGTTTCGTGGGAGGTGTCCCTGCCCATGGCAGGGGGGTTGGAACTAGATGATCTTCAAGTCCTTTCCAACCTTAACTATTCTATGATTCTATGATTCTATGTTTACAGAACTCAAGACTATAGGAATGAGTATAATGAAATCTTACTGTAATTTACTCATAGAAGAGTGAAAATAGAAGACAAAATTTTATTTTTTAATCACTGTCTTATGGCAATTGAGATCCTTCTCTCCTCTCTAAGTTACAAGTTTTTTCCTGACAGATTTCAGATCTATAATTTATTTTGCTCTTTAAATTTTAATTTAAACCCACCATCCATCAATCTAATGAAATGAAAAATCCTTTATGAAGCACACAAAAAATTTTATGTGCTTTATTGCTGGTCCCGTATAACATAGTTACATTTGAATTTCACTCAGATAAGATTTCCTCTAGATCTCTTCTGGGTTACTGAACACAAAAGCAGAATCACAACATTTCCAATGGGGTTTCAGTGCACACTCTGAAATTTAGTTTCTGTCTGTGTTGAATGGTTGCAGAGACACAGCAGCTGCCCATTAATCACGTCACTGCTGTTCGACCTCCCTGATCACAGAAACATTGGTGGCTGAATAACTGAGCAGAGAGTATTATAAATTCTAGTTTTTATCAAGTTTAACAGAAAAGGAAATATTCTGGTGACTAAATCTCTTGTGCAACCTCTGCAGCAGATGGTAGGCAAAATGAAGGTGCAGGGAACATCTCCCCTGGCACCCCATGAGTGTGAGCTTCTGAAGCACAGAGCAAGAAGAACTCAGAGTCTCTGAGACCATAAATTATTATAACTCTCCTCTGATATCACTGCCAGCACAGCATAGGTCACTGAGGGGTACAGACCACTTTTACTGGTTTACCGGCATAAGAAGCATATTTTAATGTCTCAGAAGAGTAAAAGACTTTGACAATCTGAAAAAAATAAAGAAATTCAGGCTGAAATCTCAAAGCCTGTAGTAATTTTTATGAAGGTAGAGAACAGAGAACTTATGTGGGACATCTACACTCCCACATTATCAAACCAGGGGCACATAAGCCGTAAAGGACCTCAGACCCAGATAGCTGCTGGATCCTTATCAAAGGATGCCATCCTGTGTACATCACAGCAGAAATGAGTATGCATGATTCAAGAGGGCATGGACCACTACCTGAGAAGTAGTCAGCTGCAAGTGAGGTTGAGTGGGATTTGATTAATGCTTTAGAAGATTCAGTGTTGTGCAGAAAAATCAGACCTACTCTTCACATCATCTGATAGGCAATTATATTTAAATAATTCAGTGCTACCACTTAAAGGTGAAATCAGCATTTTTTCTTGCATCTGGCTCTCTAAGTTGTCAGCAGGTTTCTATTGCTAGGTAATAGACTAGGTAGCCTATAATTCCTTGTTCATTGAACGGGCCTTATTAAAGCAGTCCATATTATTTTTATATGTAATTTTTCTATACATGACCATTTTAGCAGTTATCTGAGGCTCTGGTAATATTCCATGTAATACCACTGGCAATTGACACAAAGACATAAGGGAATTTAACAAAAGAAATAATAGAACTTATTTATTTTGTGTGGGATCAGTCGCTTCAGTATGGAATATATTATGGCTTTATCATAACCAACTGCCTTCTGTTCCATATACTAGGGAATGTCTCAAGGAAGAGTCATAGAATCCAAGACCAAAATAAGCAAAATAAATAGTCCAGCTTGATAGCTCTTGCTTTTACTTTTAAAATATGCTAAATCTGTTCATCACAAAACCTTTAAAGTGAATTTTTACTTAAAAGTTTGTATACAAGTTATGCACAATGAATTCCACATGACATAGCACATTCAAGCTAGGAAGTTTTGATGTCTGTTCGCAATCAGCATTCTCCTCGCTTCTCGATTTAGGTCAGACAGCAGGATGCTAATAATACAGATCACAGTCTGCATGGTAAATTTTCTTCTTTAATTCTGAAATATTTATTAAGGTCTCAGATCTCTAGATCCAGCAGTGGCAACTTAAATTGGAAGAAAGACATTTTCTAGCTGAAACGGTGTTCTCTGATCATATTTTTGTCTCTTTTCTTCTTAGCAGGAGACACAGAAAATAATGAAAATTTTATTATACTAGAAGCTAAATTAAAAAAAAAGAAAAAGAAAGTCTATACTTAACCTTCAGCTGAATCAGGACTTTATCTCTTAAAGCAATTACGGTATCATATCCCAAATCATCAAAACATTTAATTACTGCACATATCTCTTCATCTATTATGGAACTGAGAAGTACACTTTCCTGAATCAGGGTCACAGAGACAGTCATCAATATCAATCTAATCTCACTGTGACACAAACTTATTTAAACCTTCAGTAAAGAAATGGACCAGACTCTATTCTTGGTTAGTCTTCAAGAGCTCCAGAAGAATGATAACCTGTCCTTTCATGCTCCCAGGAACAAAAATATGAACATCCTTTTTTTCAGCTGCCTTGCAAGAGTTTTTAATGTTCATTGCTTTTGATTAGCCAGAACACAACTAGTATTTATAATAAGAAAAGTTCATGCATCCAGTATAGATATATATATACTGAATTGACTGTGTTTAAATTGCTATCATTGTTCTCTATCCTTTTTGAAGATCACCTTCCATGTTTATGAACTTATTTTCATTAAAGCATCATTAGATTCTGAAATTTATATATCAAGTGAGAGGTGGCATTTTGTGTAAGAGGCAAACGCACAGTTCCAGAAGCAGCTTTGCACACATCCCACAGTGCATACCACCATAAATTCAGTGATGCAAATGTCACCAAAAGACTTATACCATGTAAGTACAGCAAAAGGCAGACACACTGGAAGGCAGATCAGAGCAGCATACATCAGCAGGATGCAGGAAGCACAGGGCCTTGATTAAGGGAGAAAAATTAACATCCTGCACAGTCATAAAAGCCACCTTAATGGTGTGACTCAGATTTCCAAAGAGAAAATATGCATGTTCATTTTCCATGCTGGGATTTACTGTTGGTAGTTGCTGCCACTGCACAAACTGACTTGTTTCATGAGTTATTAGGTAAGGCCAAGCTGATTGCCTCATTTGCCACAAGGTCATCATAGTCACAGCCCTCTGCATTGTACCTTTGGCCCTGAGGGGTGGGATTTAGAGTACAAGTATCTTAATTCATGTCTTTAGACTTTGGAACCAAGTAAAAAAGTAGTAGGAAAAGCCTCAGCTTTGTTCCACCAGTAATATCAGTCTTTGTTTCACAGAATCAGGAGATAATTGAAGCTGGAAGAAATACCTGGACATCATGTGGCTGAATTCCCCAGTTAAACTTGGATCAACAGTGAGTTGTTTGGTCAACCTTTAAATATCTTCAAGACGTGGAGATTCCAAAATCTTTCTGTGCAGCCTATTCTGTTGTTTGATCACCATCATTATGACATCAGAATTTTCTATTTCCTACTTTCTGGTCCTTTGAGGGCTTCATTGTTATGTATGTGGTTTCACGTCTGGAAACTTCTCTGTGGAAAATACACTTTGTGTTTCTTCAAACTTCACACACATTTCTAGAAAGGAAATTTCTGCATCTAAGCAATGCTTGGTTTCCATCAGTACCTTTCAGTTGAACTCCTTATTAGCAGTAAGTGAAATAGGGTTAAGGCATGGACTGCAACATGGGGCTGCTGTTGACTATACCATTTAACTGTAACTGTAATCCCTCACATGGTTTTGCTCAGGTTAGGCAACAATGTTCCAGGCTGGCATGGTTCCTAACCCAGGATGGACCAGAAGACATTCTCACCATAGTTAATTTCTGTAAGAGGAGCATGGACTTTTTATTATAAATCTCACAGGATAGTGTCTTCAACTGCTTCGAATTTCTAGATATAATACAGGATTTACTTTTATAAGTATACGTACTCTGAGATTCAAAGGACACTGCATCACGCTTTTATGACCAACAAGCTAGTTCATTGCACTGAATTGTTTAGGTTCCTCAAAGCCAAAGATAACAAACGAAATGCTGAAAATTACAACACATTCCATATGTATGGAATGATAGTGCAGATGCATGAGTTCTACAGACATGGATGAGAAAAGAGCTCATAGGCTATGCAAAAACCTAAGAAAACATCTGGATCTACTCTTTCACAAAGCAGGGCATAGGTTTTTGGAATCAGATTGCAAACTTACTTTTCTACTGAAAAGCGTAATTAGAATCTTATTCCAGAAGCAGCAAGAAGTCCACAGCTCAAAGAACCAAATCCTATAACTGGTTATTCCAATTATAGTTCTGAGGAAATCTTCCTCGAATTGTATTCACCCACTCAGTAACTGATGAGAGAAGCTCTTGTGAAATGGTGACTGATTTCTATAGTAATAGAATCTGCTAGCACTGACCAAATTTATGAGTTCTACTATTATCTGAAGAAAATACTCAATGCCTTGAAAATTATTTTATTTCTCTTATTGCAGATTTTGAATCTTCTTGATAAAGCTTATTTTAGAATCATAGAATAGTTAGGGTTGGAAAGGACCTTGCGCTTGCAGCCCAGAAAGCCAACTGTATCCTGGGCTGCGTCAAAAGGAGCAAAACCAGCAGGTCGAGGGAGGTGATCCTGCCCCTCTACTCTGCTCTCCTGAGACCTCACTTGGAGTATTGTGTGCAGTTCTAGTGTCCTCAACATCAAAAGGAACTGTTGGAACAAGTCCAAAGGAGGGCCACGAGGATGATCAGAGGACTGGAGCACCTCCCGTATGAAGATCGGCTGAGAAAGTTGGGGCTGTTCAGCCTGGAGAAGAGAAGGCTGCGTGGAGACCTCAGAGCATCCTTCCAGTATCTGAAAGGGGCCTGTAGGGATGTTGGAGAGGGACTCTTCATGAGGAACTGTAGTGAGAGGACAAGGGGTAATGGGTTCAAACTTAAACAGGGGAAGTTTAGATTGGATATGAGGAAGAAATTCTTTACTGTAAGAGTGGTGAGGCACTGGAATGGGTTTCCCAGGGAAGTTGTGAATGCTTCATCACTGGCAGTGTTCAAGGCCGGATTGGACATAGCCTTGGGTGCCATGGTTTAGTGGGAGGTGTCCCTGCTCATGTCAGGGGGTTTGGAACTACATGATCTTAAGGTCCTTTCCAACCCTAACTATTCTATGATTCTATGATTGTATCTTCTAGTTCCACCCCCCCTGCCATGGGCAGGGACACCTCACACTAAACCATGCCACCCAAGGTTCTGTCCAACTTGGCCTTGAAAGAGGGATCATATTGATTAAAGCAGGACTAGTTAATGTGTGCATCCTTCAAAAAAGGCATAAGCATTTCTAATAAATTAATTGTGTAAATATTTATCTTAAAAAGTAATCTGATCAGAAACAGTGAATTGTATTTCTTAACATGATAGCTATTCAGACTTGTGGGGCACTCTCAGGGATGCCATTACTTGGGATCAGCTAAACACAGGGGGCTGCAATGCAACACTGATGAAAAAGCTCTTTAAAAAGCTCCAAACTCCTTTAAAAAAGACAACAGAATCACAAACAATATTTGGATGATAAATTTTGTTTAGAAGTCTTTGCCTTACTATATTGGCAGTGCCCTACTAAGCCAAGACAGAAAATCTTTCTTTTAAGAGAGTGCTGCTTCACAAGGGAAAACAGGATGAATATCATTCATGAATTTTTCCTCTCCATTTAATGTTTTTAAGGTACATTCCCATTTTAAACACATTCTTATTTACTTCCAAGGAAAGCTGAAGGCTCAGCATTACATTCTCAGCCTGTTTCTAAGTCACTTACTGCAGTAACACTCCAGATTTGGCAGTGTAAGCAACATTTTTTCACACTAACCCTCTCTTATTAGAAGCTGATACTAATTTCATTTTTAATAAACTCTGCCTTGACATAATGTCTTGTGCAAATCTATTCACTTCTACAGCCTGAGGCTAATATCAACAGTGTTTTTTCTCAATGAAATTCCAGCAGCAGGTTACGTATGTACCCCTGTTTGTTACTGTCACAGACGTGGGTCTAACAGGGTAGAAATAAAAATCTGCCTCGAACACAGCGGTAGCAACTTCACAATTGAATGTAAATCACAACTGACCTTTTTTTCTTTTCTTGACATCCCATGTCCTGAATTCATATGATTTATAGGGATAAATACAGTCTCTTCTGGAACATAAAAATTCTTAGTCCAGTAGATGCAGAAGAAAACTAGAAAGCACAGCTAAAGAGTATCTGAAAGGCTTATAAATCAAGAAACAATAAATGACTATTGATTAAATCAGTATTATATCATTTGGAAGAGGTTTGGAATAGCTGGGCTGAAGAGCTTGAATTGCCTGTGGGGAAGGAAAAGGTCAAACTATTACTTTATCACATAGCTTCTTAGTGCAGAGGTACCTAAATTTATTACAATTTTAAGGTATGCAGTAGGGGCTGGTAAGGGCACTCATTTGTTTTAATGACCATAGATGCTAGTAGATCTTATGCCTACCAATTATTGATTGAAGACAGTAAAATGTCATTCAGGGATCAAGAAAATTATATATGACAAATTTTCTGCTGTCAGGACTTGAACTTTCAAAGACTGATGAAGCAGTCAATGAATAGACAAGGACTGAAGGATGCCCATTGATGAAATGACCTAATTTAGAAGCATAGAATCAACCAGGTTGGAAAATACCTTTAAGATCATCGAGCCCAACCTTTACTCCAGGACAGCCAAGACCATCACTAACTCATGAGACCATTTCCACAATGATGGAAGAGTTAAGGGAAAAAACTTCACCCTAAACTATCTTCTGCTTTCAGGGTGATTATGTGAAGCCTTTAGAACACCACCAATTAAATGCTTACGTATTCAGAATTATTTATTTTACTAGTCCCAAATCATTGGGTCTGAAAAAGGCATGAAATAGTGGCACAGGAGAGGTCCAACATTTCCGTTCTCCTGAGACAACAGGGCAATACCTGTGTGCTGTGTTGCCTTGAAGAAGCAGTAAGTTGTTTTATGCCTGAAGAATTTTGCTGCTGCTTTACTCCCAGAAAAGCAGTATTTTGAGATCCTCAGATAGGATACATTTTTTCTGAAGTACAAAATTATTAATAATATTTAAACAAGTCAGCTGTCAAGGTTTTGTGTCCTAAATCAAAGCATTGTTCCAATGCTTGTTGCCATAGAAATGAAACATCTCAATTCCTTCATACAATGCTATTCACTTCCAATACAGCCAGTGTACTTTTCATACTAATCAGCATTTAATTTGAAGTGTTTAAAGAAGCATTATACCAGTCCTTGAATATGGAGATGGCAATATTGGTAATATTACTGAAGACATTTCTGTTTTCCAGAGCAGACTTTCAGTTCAAGAAGAAAAGTGCTGGCAGTTTGAAAATGGAAGGACATATTTCTGTAGTGCAAGAAAATAAACAAACCTGTTTCTTGACCTAATTGAGGACTGGTCAGATTTTTTTAATATAGAAATTTTCAAGCTACAGATTTAATACAGAAAATTTTAAAACCATAAACCTGGAGGTTTTGACTGTATTTTTTTTGTTAAGCAAAGATTTATTAACCATAAATATAAGCTAAATTAAATATAAAGATGTCTTCAATAAGGGAAAAAAAGAATTACATTGTGCAAGGATATTGATAGTATTTCCAGAGTGGAAGACAGAGAAGACAGTGGAGCACCCGTCCTGATTTCAGGCTTTAATTAGAGCTGCCTTTTCCACCTCTAAGAGACCTCTCTGCATATCTGCTTCTCCTTATTCACGAGCTCCCACAGTTCACTCACTTGCTCCAATTAGCCTCTAATTCAGCAGACATTTCTTTATCAATCAGGCCTAAGACTGAAAACCAACATGGGCTGGCATCAGCAAAATTTCTCTCCTAAGACTTGTGGACAAACACAATGAGCAGCAGAAGAGGCTGTTTCTCTAAAACAAAAGCAGATTCAGAATACTAAAAGGAATACAGCATTCAGAGGAAAAACTGGCTTATGCTTTACAAATTTCTTATTATCTAGGCTTTTAGTGATCTGATTTAACCTTGGAATCTTCCATTTGCCTATACTTTTGACAGCTATTTGTTAACTGCAGATCTTCACAATCTATTCTTCAGCTGCTGCAGAGGATTTGACACCTTTTCCTTCCTTTCTTCCCTCTCGAAAGACCAGCCCTGTTTCTCTTCTCATCCATTATTAGCACTGTAAGGATTAGCCACCTCCATGGTTATTTGCTTAAAAGTATGCCCTATATTCCTGCTATTGTTTCACCATTTATGCCTGGTTTTGACAAGTCACTTTTATCTATCTGTGTGAATTCAAGCTGGGTGATATCAGACTGGCAGACTGAGATGTAAATAAGTTTCATAAAGAAAACACACTAATCCAAAAATTTCTGTGCTCTCTGTAACATATTGCTGTCTTCCCCATGACAGCCTGGACTGTGAAGAGAAGCAGGATTGCTTGCCACAAGTGAGGCATGTTCACATCCTTTTCATGATCTTGTAGGTAGGATAAATTTTTGGAGGGGGAAGGATGCAGTTGCCTGAGCACAGACTCATAGTGCTATTTTGGAGGCTGTAAAACTGTAGCCCTGTTTTTATATTTTTACCATTAAAGGTTAAAGGCCACAGTCTTTTTATTGGCCTAACAGTGTAGGGTTTTGCCTTGGCTTACACTGGTTTTAGGTTGTCTTAACTGTGATAACAGTAACATAGCTGTCAGTTGACAATTGCCTGAGCTCATTTCAGTTTAAATGTGGCTTTGCAAAATTGCGTATTGTAGCTCCTAGTGTCAATTAGTAGGCAGTATAAAAGAAAGCTTTCCTGTGTAGAAGGAACTATCTATGACCCTGGAATAAAAAGATGAACACAAAGGTCAATTACTGGTCCTTGAGTGAGTACAAATTTGTGGGTCAGATGAAACTAGCTTTAGGGATAACAGAGGAAAAAAAAAAGCTAGTATGATACAGAACTGCAGTTCAGTGAGGAAAAATCTAGTAGGCAGATTGTGTGAACATATAAATCATCCTTAATCATATGTAACACCATGTGGGGGAAGAAAACCTTGCTACCGATACCATACTTCTCCTGGTGAAGAATGGGGTCTGTGATATGTTACAGGAGGACACCCCACGTAGCAAAAGCACATGCACACGCACACTTTCTTCTCAGTGAGGATCAGCTAATGCTTTAGTTAGACCAATACTGATTTTGGGACTCTGCTTATCAACTATATTCCCTTTTTGCCCATAACACAATGTTAAGCTGAAAACAGTGTCCAGGTAGGTCGGTGACATGGACAGTGGGATTGAGTGCACCCTCAGCACGTTTGCCGATGACACCAAGCTGTGCAGTTCGGTTGATACATTGGAGGGAAGGAATGCATGCAGAGGGACCTTGACACACTTGTGAGGTGGGCTGATGCCAACCTGAAGAAGTTTAACCATGACAAGTGCAGGGTCCTACATCTGGGTGGGAGCAATCCCAGGCACAGCTACAGGTTGGGAAGGGAAGAGATTCAGAGCAGTCCTACGGAGAAGGACTTGGGGGTGTTGGTTAATGAGAAAATGAACATGAGCCGGCAGTGTGTGCTTGCAGCCCAGAAAGCCAACCGTATCCTGGGCTGCATCAAAAGAAGCGTGACCAGCAGGTCGAGGGAGGTGATCCTACCCTTCTACTCTGCTCTTGTGAGACCTCACTTGGAGCACTGTGTGCAGTTCTGGTGTCCTCTACATAAAAAGGACATGGAACTGTTGGAACAAGTCCAGAGGAGGGCCACGAGGATGATCACGGGACTGGAGCACCTCCTGTATGAAGATAGGTTGAGAAAGTGGGGGCTGTTCAGGCTGGAGAAGAGAAGGCTGTGTGGAGACCTCAGAGCAGCCTTCCAATATCTGAAAGGGGCCTATAGGGATGTCGGGGAGGGACTCTTCATGAGGAACTGTAGTGAGAGGACAAGGGGTAATGTGTTCAAACTTAAACAGGGGCAGTTTAGACTGGATATGAGGAAGAAATTCTTTACTGTAAGAGTGGTGAAGCACTGGAATGGGTTGTCCAGGGAAGCTGTGAGTGCTCCATCGCCGGCAGTGCCCAAGGCTGGATTGCACATAGCCTAGGGTGACATGGTTTAGTGGGAGGTGTCCGTGTTTGTGGCAGGGGGGCTTGAACTAGATGATCTTAAGGTCCTTTCCAACCCTAACTATTCTATGATTCTATGACTCTATGATTAGTGCTCTAGGGTGAAGTTGGTCACCTGCAGCATTTGCAATATAGCTGTGTGTCCCATGAAAGTACATTGAATGTTCTAGGATGTCTCCATAGCAATTAGAACCCTGTTTAGGCAGCTGAATACCACCCTTAATATCTGTTTCTTTTTCTCCTTTCTCTTCCAAACCTCTCTTTCAGCTGTAGAAGGAAATCACCATGGAAGGAACTTTCAGTCACACAAGCTGTGCCTGCACAGAGCTGCTGCCAGCTACATCTGGCAACCACCCTAGCTCCAGTGAAAGGGAAATGTACACAAAGCTCACTACAAAATGTTGTGTCTCAGTTCTCCTCCTGTTTTACTGTGGAGCCAGATGGAGATGATGAGCAGGCCAAAAGGAAGGTCAGCAGGAAGTCAGGCAGGTGAAAGTGAGCTGGTTGACAAGCATTCCAGGTATGCAAAATCTCAGGCAGAAAGAAATATTGGGCAGC
This sequence comes from Ara ararauna, assembly GCA_028858755.1. NCBI lineage: Eukaryota > Metazoa > Chordata > Aves > Psittaciformes > Psittacidae > Ara > Ara ararauna. Next base: position 125,273,520 of record CM054378.1, on the reverse strand, counting down.
TGGCAGTGAATTGCAATGGTTATGGTAGCAGATTCAGATTAGCAATGTCGATGATTCTAAAACAAGGATCAAAGAAAATGTCGTGGTTTAAGCCCAGTAGGCAAATCAGCCACACAGTCTCTCTCTCACTCCCTCCCTTCTTCCCCCCCACTCCCAGAGGGATGGGGAGGAGAAATGGAAGAGTGTAACTCCCATGGGTTGAGGTAAGAACAGTCCAGTAACTAAGGTATAACACAAACCACTGCTGCTACCACCAATAATAATAATGATAAGGGAAATAACAAAGAAAGAGAATTCAACCACTTACCACCCACCAACTGATACCCAGCCAGACCCAGCAGTGATCTAGCCCTTCTGGGTAACTGCCCCCAGTTTATATAGTGGGCATGATGTGCTGTGGTATGGAATAGCTCTTTGGTTAGTTTGGGTCAGGTGTCCTGTCTCTGCTTCTTCCTGGCTTCCCCTCCTCCCTGGCAGAGCATGAGACTCAGAAAGTCCTTGGTCAGAGTAAACACTACTGAGCAGCAACTAAACCCATCAGTGTTATCAGCGCTGTTCCCAGGCTGAAAGTCAAAACCACAGGACTGCACCAGCTATTAAGAAGGAGAAAAATGACTGCTACTGCTGAACCCAGGACAGAAAATAATTTATTCCTTTCATCCATGTATCAGTCGTGGTATAAAAAGGAGTTCTATTGAGGCTTAATGAATGACATTAGGTTTTCAACCCAAAAGAACTTATTTTCCTCTCTGTTGATCTTCGGGTTTCCAGATTCTCATATGACATGGTTCACATGCAGTGCTTTGGGCTCTTATTGCATCACCACCAAAATGAGGTTCACCAGTGATTTCAATAAAAACAGCAATAGTCACCCATAGATTTTAAAGCATATCACAGGACCTACTGGCTGTGAATAGCTCATTTGTGATGTCTGAAAAAAAACTCTGGGTCTGGCAATCATAGAATAATGCAGTTCATTCTCCTCACATGATCAGGACAAATAGGAATGCATAGATACACCAAGAGGAGCATGAATTCTACAGTGGTTTTTTTCTCGTACACTAACAAACCCTCAGGGGATAAAACAAAAGTTGCCACAGAGATTGATTTTCTTATTTCATAAGTACATGTTTGTCAGTGAGGCAGGACACAACTACATTTCTCAGCTGTCACTTAACAAAGTTGCCACCAAGTTCACTGGGAGTTTGGCTGAAGAATTTGCCTATATTGCCAATGTATGTGAGCACTACTTCTTCCACTAATACAATCTTGGATGGCAAAACACAATGATAGCTTCTTCTTTCTTTTCCACATTAAGGCTTCTGCATGAATTTAATCAGTACACCGTAGACGACCCACAGGTTGTCACAGAAAGCTCTTCCAATGTAAGAGACAAGTTTACTGTACAGCTCCCCAATTATGGACCAAAACTCCCTCATCTAAATTCTGTTAATTCTTCAGTCAAGTATTTCTTGCAATCAGCACCTAGCAATCTAACTCACAAAGTCTCTTTTCACCTGTAATTTACTTGGAGAAATGAACATACTGATCTAAATAAAGATCTCATCCAGCTTCTCAACTCATTTTGGTCTTTCTTTCAAGTGGATGGACAGACAGTAACTATTGATAATCAAACTATGCAGATCTACAGATCTGAGTATTTAGAAGGTATATCTTCAAATATCAAAAAAGTGTGCACTAAATATCCATTTAGAAATATTTTTTAACATTTTGAAATATATAGCCATTCAAACATACTTGTTATCACCAAGCATCTACCCATAGTCTGTATCCTTTCCCCTTCAGCAACCAAAGGATAGTGTTTAGAAAAGACATACTGATAAAACTGCCAAAGTACCATGATTGTAAAAGATTCTCCCTCAGCTTTCAGCTGAACACAAAACAGTGTTTCATTTTTAAAAGGAATTCCACTAATGTACTTGCATCAATTTTCCAGCAGTGGTAAACTGTGATCCAGGAAATTCATTTTTCAGCATAATAAGCAGTGAATTGCTTGGCTTGTCTCTTTGAATGGCATGTAGCTGGGAAAATCAGCAGGTTTCTTCACCTCTCAAAACAGAGAGCCATAACAGGCATTTTTTAAACTGGCACGAATTTGCTATGTGATGTAGTCAATGAGCTTTAGATTATAGATAGGTAATAATTATGATTCCTGCGTGAATTACTATTGATAGAGTACTCCATGCGCCTTCCTGAGAATGAAGAAAGCTGGAGAAAGTGACAGCGATAGTGCTGGGAGTTAGGTTTTGGCTGTGTAGGTGATGAAAAAAGAGACAGTCATTAGGGGTCACTTGGGGTTGACCAGGATAGTCTCGCAACTATTGTGGTGGAGTTCAATGGCTGACTGGGCTGTTATTACAACTGTATGAAGCTTAGAGTGCAGTTAAAGGGGCTGTGAAGTTGTCCTTATAGTCACTAATAGCTGTGGTTTTGTGAAATGAAGTTGGGATTCAAGGGAATTTTGGGTAGGAAAATAACTGGGCTATGGAGAGTGGTGAATGGGTAAGGATGGTATGGTCTGAGGACAATGCGTAATAAGGTGGGAAGGCCAGAGTGATATTAGCAGGACATGGTGGATGTGGAAGAAGTTAAATGGATACTGTGTTATTGGAACAGTGCTTAAGTGAGACTGGATGTGATGGAAATAAGGGAGGGGGAATAGTACAAATCTTAGAGGTTAGAGATACTGGATATGAAAGGATTATGTCATACTGGGGATGGGAGGGCTAGAACAATCTGGGGGGTGTGAATTTGTATGGGAGAAGACTGGGGAGATCTGGTCTCACTCAGCAGCGAGTGAGTGAGACAGGGAACAACAGCAAGAAGACAGGCCCAGAGACATAAGCTGACCTAATGAGGCACAGGGTACACATGTCAGAAATGAAATCACAGCAGCACCGCCTCTAGAAGGGACGAATGAGGGAGACCATATCTACTGGCTGCATCTTCCTCTGAGATAGCTCAGGAACCTCAATAGCCCAATGAAATCATACTTGGGATCTGTTTTAGCTTAGTGAAAATTGTTCCCTTACCAGTACGAAATGTTATCTATCTGATATTTTATCTTTATCATTTTTACTTTAAAAGCAGTATCATTTCTATCCATCTTACAGAGATGTAGTCAAGCTTAATTTCTGAAGCACTTGGAGACTCTCAGATGAAGTAGCTGCATAAATGCACGTCAGTTGGAAGAGCAGATACGTGCAAGCTGGTGGGTATTTGTTAAGTGCTCATAGAATAGTATGAGATCTACAAAAAACATGTGAGGCTTAACTAGGCATGCATGATTTTTTTTTTCTTATCCTAGCACCATCTAGTACTGCAGCTCCCTACTCCCAGTGGGGTTTGTACAGCTCTGTCTTGTCAGTGGTCTTCAAAACATATTGGTGACATAGGGGTATTAAAGAAAGGTTGGCAACTGTATAAGTATCAAAACATATCCTAGTGATAATAGCTTGTCAGTTGAATAGATTTCCAAGGACAGTAGTTGAAGTTCTATTCCAAGAGAAACTGAAGAACAGGTAAGATAAACTGGTGGTGAGAAAGCGACAACAGAGCCAGAAAGATAGTGGGGACTAGACTTAACCACACATGTATTTGTCTGATTCTGTTTTGTGATATATTATCTGTTTTTCAACATTTGCTTGTTAAATACATGAGAGAAATAGTAATCACAGTTGATACTTCGTAGCAACCAGTCTGAGTGAACTGAGTACCATCCACTCATAAATAAAATGGAATTAAAAGCGAGGTATAAATGACTCAGATATATGTGGTTTGAGTTTAGAAACACAGGCTGGGAGAATAGTAGATTACTAAAAAATTATCCAGAGTTTTAACATAATTATTACTCATAAGTTTTCATTAGAATAATCTAGAAATGACCATCACTATCCATGTAGAAAACACAGTGACATGGTAACAGAGATAGAAGACTGAAAACCCAAAACATATGACCTGCCACTAGCAGACAATTTGGAACTATCAGAGCAGAATCAGATTCTTAGATGAATTTATTATCATATATTTCTCCTTCACCAAGATAATTTTCTTGCTTTTAATGTCTACAAGGAAATTATAGTCTGCATGACTATTTTCGCAATTTATCTTAATTAACAGCCTGAACCTTCATGCACATTCCAGATATTTTAATATTACGCAACCAATTAGTACTATCTTTATTCCTTTAACTCATCAGTGGAAATTTCCTTGCACATAAAGATAATTCCCAGCTCGATCTCATCTGAAGATAGAACTAAAAAGATCTGGAATCTGAAAAAGGTTTTGTAAACGTAGGCATTTTTAAGAATTTTGATTGAAGCGTTTTAGCTATATAGATTACACAAGGGGGAAATTTGCATACTGGGGTATGAAAGCTATCAGCAAGATGTGGCTTCAGTGGATTTAAAGGTCACATCTATGCAGTTGTCAAGAGTCTGGCAAGCTAATATGTCTCAGTGTTATTTCCAGAATTTAAATTGGAAATAAGATGTGTGCTTTTAATACTGAAGGTAATGAGCAACTTCAACAAGCGTCCAAAGGAACCAATAAATCCATTATAACTTGAAGTCTTTGAGTAAGACTTTTCTCATATTAGGCACTAATTGGCCAGGAGTAGCAGTCAGTTACTTCTACTCAAGATCCTAAGCTATGCAGGTCAGTCAGAATTTCAATTTTCCTTTCTAAAAATCTGACTCCATAGGGAAAAAGCATCCAGATCCTTCACCTCAGAGTCTATGTTGCAACAGCAAAGCAAATCAAACACTCCAATGACCATCAGCTTTCAAGATCCTGAACTTGTTTAACTTGTTTACACCAAACAGAAACCTGGTTTTCAGTAGGTTATCAATGCTAAGCATTCTAACTTTAAAGGTTTTTGACATCAAAGCATTTCCTGACTGGATAAAAATAAATTGTGTCTGTTTTCTTGCAGTTACTTTTTTCTATCTAACATAAATTTTGCATTTTATGTTGCTATCCCCCTTCCTCCCCTCCCCTGGTCTTGCAACTGGAAATATTACATGACTGTAAGTACAAGGTGAAAACTATAGACTAGAATTGAAAATGTAGTGTACTAAGCTACAAAGAAAAACATTAAACAGTGTTAATGATATGTAGTTTTTTCGCCTCCTGGTAACAACAGGTATTTATACCCACTTTTGAAGGTACATATCTCTTGTGGTTGAAGACATTTAGGTAATTATCAGAGCTTATATCAGTTTTTTAGTATCTTCAATATTTAGTAGGTATTCATATAAATGAAAGGCTACATATTCTACTTGCTGTCTGTTTGGGTTCATTACCCCCATAAGGACATGCATTTATTTTGGTAGATATAAATGTGTTAACTTCTCACAGTGAAATATCCCTAGTAGAATATAAACTGATTTTTAGACATCTGAATTCCTTTACATGATTCTTCACTAAAGCAGAGAATGATTTATAGAATACGAGTGTCATGTATCAATAACTTTATTAACAGAAATCTGACAGCGATCAAAGGTGAACGGACATTCTTCACTTAACTAAGATATCTATGCAAGATCCATTTGCATAAAATCACAATGTTTCACCAACTGTAGCAGTGTTGCAATAGCTTTTAAGACTAGGAAATCTGAAATTTGAGTTCACTGAGGCAATAATGTGGTTATATATCAACATGTGGTGAGCCTGCACATCAAATATTGTGTTCAGTTCCGAGTCCCTCAATTACAGAAAAGACATTGAGGTGCTGGAGCTGGTCCAGGGAAGGGCAACCACGCTGGTGAAGGGTCTGGAACGCAAGTGTGATAAAGAACGGCTGAGGGACCTGGGGTGTTTATTCTGGAGAAGAGAGGCTCAGGGGGGACATTATCGCCCTCTGCAGCTGCCTGAAAGGAGGATGGAGCGAGGTAGGGTTTGGTCTCTTCTCCCAGTCAGCAAGTGGTAGGACAAGAAGAAACGGCCTCAAGTTGTGCCAAGGGAGGTCTAGGTTGTATATTAGGAACAATTTCTTCCCCAGAAGGGTTGTCAGGCGCTGTAACAGGCTGCCCAGGGCAGTGGTGGAGTCACCATCCCTGGAGGTATTTAAAAGATGTATTGATGTGGTGTGTAGGGACATGGCCTAGTGGTGGACTTGGCAGTACTAGGTTAACAGTTGGACTCAATGACCTTAAAGGTCTTTTCCAACATAAATGGTTCTATGATTCTGTGTAAGATCAGAAATCATTCTATGCTTTCTACGTAAGACCACAAGTTAGCGTCCAAACCATTAGACCATATTCTCATACAATTCTTTTCTCAATAAAATCCCATAGCTAGATGCATTTGTCCATGTCTATTACTTTACCTGGGAGTGGAAAGGAGGACGATAAATTCTATATGCTATTCTTGACCCGTCAACATAAAGAAATCTATGTCAAATAGCTGTACCACACACCTTTATTCCGTACACTAAAATACAAAAGGTCTTATGCCTCCCTACAAAAATCAGGGTCAAACCTCTTAATGCTAACAGTGGGATAGGAAATAACCCATTTTTTGCCCCATTTTGCACCATTTTTTTTTTCTGATGCAAGCAAAAATTAAATAAGCAAGCATGGACTGGTTGATAAAGCACTAAGCTATGTGATTTTAACACAGACTTAGTGCACATATAGCTTGAAAAAGAGTTTTTAATTAATCTTTCTAGTGAAGATGTTGGCCTATATGAATGTTACGGAAGAATTATGAGAACACAAACCCCCATTTTCTTGATGGTTGTTCTGGACAGTTAGTTGTGAGGGGAAAGGGAAGCTTTATGTCTTTTTTCCCAGTTATCTTTTTCCCTTTGGTGCTCTGTGAGCACAGTGAATTAAACACTGCATTATTAATAACTATCTGATGTTAAATCAAGAGGGTTGTTGGGGAGACAAGCTGAAAGATAAAGTCATGATCTATGAGAACTGCTGACAAGCTGAGATGTTCCAGGACTGCAGAACCAAAGGCTCTGAGGAGGCTGACTTGACCTTCAGACTAGCTTGCCAATTGTCTCATGACTAGCAAAGCCAAAAAATAAGAGAAATTATGTCTAGACTAAAAGCAAGGAGCATTTCAGGCAGATATCTGGGATACTTGAGGATAGCCAGAAAATCTGTTTAGATCAAGTGTTACATTTTTCCCCTAAGTGTTGCATTTAAATTAATAAAATTACTTTGGCTTAAGAAGGCTCTTTGATGCTCAGTACTTCACCAAAATGATTCACAAAGGAAAGAGCTGCAGGTACCAAACTCAGAATTACCATCAAGTAACAACAACACAAGACAGCTTTGAAACAGGCAACAGAGCACAACACCAAGATGACTAGGTTAATAGAGAGCAGAGCTAGAAAATCCACTTGTAGCAGGACAGGCTGGCTTCCTAAGACAAAGTCAAAATAAGGTTCATACAACTTATCTTAACACTGCACCTTACCAGGAGGTGTATTGTACTACATGTATTGCATAAACTTAGAGCTACACTGCTTTAAGTCCACTATAGAAACAGGAAAAAAAATATGTAATTACAATCAATAGGAAAAAATCAAAAGGATCACCACTTTTTTAAGAACCAAGGTTGGATATATATTATCTAAGAAGACAGGTTCAGAGCTTAGGTATGAACATCAGCTGTTAATGACGTTCATCCATGCTATTTAATCACCATCATAGCTCCTATGAAGTTTCTGTGTACATCAGCTAATACTATTCTAAACAGTGTGTGGCTGTGGCTCAGGGATGAGAATGGACAAAGACTTTTTCCACTGGACAACTGTATGTGACCTCCTGTATAGTAAGAGTTGCAAGTAGAGATGCAAGCAATATCATGCCAATGGGCATCTGGTTCCTGTGTTGTTTTATTTAGTAACACAGATGTAGCCGGAGAGACTGGAAGGATGGTAGTGGTGGTGCGTGTGAGATGGATCCAGCTGTCACTGAGCCATAAACAGTTTTCTATATAAGAACTGAAAAGGATCTGAAAAAGCATTGGTAATACATGATAAAACTCTCTATCTCAGTGCTGTGGACTCAAACAAAATAGTTCACTTTTTACAAGGTAATTAATTTACCATCAAACTTTCAAAGCACTTGAGAAAATGCATTCATAGGAGATAATCAACATGTTGTTGAAGAGATCAGTTGACACAGCCTTACAAAGACAGACACCCAAGCCCAACCAGACAATTAAAACTTACATAATTCCTGATGTATGACAGAGTCAAGCTGATGGATGAGGTTAGGAGCAGTAAGTCTGAGAAAAGACAGTACTTAAAGCTCATTTCCTGCAAACTTTCAGTATAGTCCACTGCACATATACACCTCCATTCTCAATCATTCTACATGCTGCAATACACAGGAGAACAAGAAGTTTTCTAGATGCCAGATTAAGGAGGAAAAATGCTGCCTAATATAAATTAGAAATTGATAAGTAAGTTGTCAATGCAACTGCAGGAAATGCAGCAAACTTACATGAAATGTGGCTTTAAAATGATAAATGGGATCTTTTGTGAATATTCTGCATACATAACTCATAGAACTAAGAATAAATATAAACTAAAAAATATACACAGAGAAAATAAGCCAGAAAAGCCGATTTCTTCATCAGGTTATAATTCAGTCAGAAAAATATGCATAATCTTAGAGAAGTCTTGATAAAAGATTGTAACCTAGGTAAGTTTACTGAGTCTGAGATTCTCAAAGCATCATGAAAGTTGCATGTTTCTACCTCTGCAACACATTCTGCTTGAATTTATCTAGCTGGAAATATTGATAAAACAAAAAAATTGCAAATCTTGGTGGAGCTGAAAGGTGGAAATTGAGTTCTTTTGAACTAAATTGAAATTAAATCCTTCCCTTGTGGATGAAGAATAAAAGCAGAAAGGGAATCACATCTGAGATAGGAAAATATGCAAAATGCAGACAAGAGGCTGGATGTTTATGAAGGGGTATGAGGAATCAGGGGAATCAATGTCTTAGAAAGTCAGTGGGAACCAAGCACACAACTCCTTGAAAATCCTAAATAAAATTAAAGGTTTGGGTTTGTTGGGGTTTTTTTTCAAATGTGTCAGGCAGCATTGATTTTAACCATTTTCTTTACTTCTAAAGCATGTGTTGTGGCTGGATCTAAGTGCTACTTGGAGACAGAAACATAATACTCTTAAAACTTTTATTTGTTCTGTAAAGAAAGCTCAAAGGCAAAGCAATCAGTAAGTCAGAAGTTAACTGGGATCACCATTAATAAGGAGGGAGAAGGAGAGAACATGACAGTGGGTGAAGTGAGGAAACCAAGGCCAGGGACACAGACTCTTGAGGCTGGAGGTAACCCAGGCTCAAGATGATGCTCAAAATGCCTTGGGTCATTCTTTCTCACTGGGCAAAGTACCACAGAGCAGCCATTGTCCCTACGTTTTACCTTCCAAAACAGGGTGGCTGTAATCGGGCTGCTTATCCTGACTGCTCAACTGTCCCCTGGACTTCCTGTAAAAGCATTCATAGAATCATAGAATAGTTAGGGTTGGAAAGGACCTTAAGATCATCTAGTTCCAACACCCCTGCCACAAACACGGACACCTCACACTGAACCATGCCACCCAAGGCTATGTCCAACCTGGCCTTGAACACTGCCAGTGATGGAGCATTCACAACTTCCCTGGGCAACCCATTCCAGTGCCTCACCACCCTTACAGTAAAGAATTTCTTCCTCATATCCAATCGAAACTTCCCCTCTTTGAGCCCATTACCCCTTGTCTTCTCACTACAGTTCCTCATGAAGAGTCCCTCCCCAGCATCCCTATAGGCCCCCTTCAGATATTGGAAGGCTGCTATGTGGTCTCCATGCAGCCTTCTCCAGCCTGAACAGCCCCAGCTTTCTCAGCCGATCTTCATATGGGAGGCACTCCAGTCCCCTGATCATGATCATCCTTGTGGCCCTCCTCTGGACTTGTTCCAACAGTTCCATGTCCTTTTTATGTTGAGGACACCAGAACTGCACACAATACTCCAAGTGAGGTCTAGGAGAGCAGAGTAGAGAGGCAGGATCACCTCCTTTGACCTGCTGGTCACGTTCCTTTTGATTCATCTGACAAGTTCAAGCAGTTTGCTGTCAGTTTAACAGGACAGATGATCAGATATCATACATTTCAATACAGGCCCGGGACTAACTACATAGGTAGTAGCTCCACAGGAAAAAACCTGAGAGTCCAAGTGAACAAGGAGTTAAACATCAAGTGTGCTTTTGCAGTGATGGAAACTAATCACAACTTTTCTACTGCTGCTTGCCATTCTCTCAAGAAGTTACCCAGATTATTGACATACAGATACACAGTGGCCTGTCTTTCTATAACTATGAGATTGCTGTAGCCATGATTGTCACCCCAGACTTCTTTTAAGGTTGGTGAGGGAATACCAGATGCCTCTGATGTAAGATTCATTGATGTCACTGATATGAAAAAAGTCTAATTCTGGAAGTGTCTGTGTTTCTCTATTGGCAGTAGAGATCCAGTTGTGACCTTCTCAGAGGAAAACACTGATGCTGTAGACACATACCTTACTTGGTGAATCCCTCCTGCTTTTGAGTATGAAAAGTGTTTCAGGACTCCAAAGTTAGGATTATCTAATGAAGCTTACATAAGCTCCCCCTGCTGCTGACCAATACTGTCAAAGTTTTGATACCAGGGAATTCAGGAACTTTATCTTGTGATGTGCTTGCTTTTCTCACCCTTTCCTCACAGCTAGTTTCTAGCTCTACTCTTCTCTCTTAGCATCCCAGAATCACTCATTACTTGTGATAAACCTCAATTAATTTCCTGAACCTAACTAAAATAACAGTTCAATTGTCCATTAGAAGCAATCCTCGTCATACTCATTTTTTTATTTAATAGCTTCCCTTTGTTACTTTAGAAACATCAATATCACAAATTGTGCTCAGGAGCAATTCAGTTTTCCAGCAGTGAAATTACTTTTTCACCCTATCATATTAAGATCTACATTTTGATTTTTCCCTTCATCGTGTACAAGCCTGGGATATAAGAAAAGAGCCCACAAAGGCAAGATAATGTAAGACAGCTTTTGCAAGAAGAATAATAAAATATTTGTCATGTGTAAATAGGACAGAAACAGGTTATAAGCATCATACTTGATAAGCACACCAGGCACTTTGTATGCTTTGTACTGGCTTCAACAAACTCTCCTTAAATTAGAGACTTTTCAGAGTAGGGACTTAATAAAGAAAACTGATAGGTCAAGATATGACCCATGGCCAAAAGATGGGCATTCCTTCATTCACTGAATTCCTACTTGGCAACAAAACCGAAAGAAACCTTGTGAGAATGTATTTTTCCATTCTCTTTGACATGACAATTCAGCATGTTCAGCAAATATTCTGCTAAATGAGGATGAACTACACAGAAGTGTTTGACTAATATCAAGTAGCTGCATATCTGGAGAGGACAGAGAAAGGGTGGCTGTACTAGTATATTGAGAGGGCTGTAGTCCACATGCATTTTCTTTCTGGTGTTAATACTTTTACACCTGGTCTGTTTCTGTCTTTGTGGATTCAAATGTTCTTTTATGACTTAAAAAAATTATCAGAGGGATTGAAGATTTTTCCTATGAGGACAGGCTGAGTTGGCATTGTTTAGTACGGAAAAGTGAAGGCTCTGAGGAGATCTAACTGCAGCCTTTCAATACTTAAAGAAGGCTTATAAGAAAGATAGAAAGGGACTTTTTAATAAGGCCTGTATGGATAGGTCAATGGGTAATGGTTTTAAACTAAAAGAGGGTTGATTCAGACTGGGTAGAAGTAAGAAATTTTTTGCAATGAGGATGATGAAATACTGGAACAGGTTGCCCAGATTTGTTGTAGATGCCCCATACCTGGAAAAATTCAAGGACCTATTTGCAAGAGTGTTTTATTAATATAACCTTTATATGTCAAAAATGAAAGCAAGTAGAATATGCACAAGAACTTAAAGCTGACTTCATAGTCTGCCACATGAATTTAACCCATCATTTGCTAAAGTGATATACAGCAAACTTTAATTGCACTGATCAGACATCCTATATCGCCTCTTCCCTAAGACCTTTTTTTGGCTATACAACTACTGACAGTCAAGCTTTTCTGCATACCCACATCTGTCATGCTGTGCTAAACATCTGCTGAACCTTCAGAAAAATGAAAAGACCACTGCAGAGGACAGCGGTCTGGGGATAAGGCCAAGAAATTCACCGATATTTATTCTGTATGGCTTTCACTTCCCTGCAATTTGTCAAGCTGGTATACCAAAGTCATCTGAATAGATATTGCTGGCAAGATTGGCTTGACAGCTTACAAAAGAAATCCAAGGCTCTCATTTTCTGCTGTCTGAATAGTAACTCTAATAAGCACAAAAGCAACTGGGTATTTCTTCATCCTGTAGCAGATATTTCTTAGAAAATAATGGGTGTATTCATATTTAGTTCAGACTAAAAGTGTACTTTTGAAGAAAATCTCCCAATTTCCACTTTTATTGTGCTCTGATTTACGTGGTGATATATGCTCAGAGAGTATGACAGCTCGGTTCCTGTTGAATGAAACTAAACTAGCAGGTGTGCTTTTGAAGCTATTGCACAACAGCAGTAAGGCAGATTAACAAATGGACATTAACTCTCAAGGAGCAGCAGGGAGCTACTCACAAGTTAAAAAGAAAACAAACAAGTTGACATTTACAGCATTGACATCTGGTCCTTAGTATCAACAGTCTTCTACAAACATAGATGTCGTGACCTTACTTTCACAGTCCACTGATACTGGACTGATTGTCCACCACTGGGACAATATTACCCAGAATTCTGGCAAGCAGTTGAACTACACTTCCTCGAGACAGTAGCAATTCTTCCTTGTTCACCTTATTTTCCAGTATTTTATAAGGTACAGCTTTTTTTTTGGCTTATTTCCCTTATCAAATTTCTTTTCTGAGAGAAAAAATCAAGCTCCTCAAAGAACAGTTTGATTTTGTTTATGAAAAAACAGCTTACAGTTTTAGTGATTTGTCTCTGGTTTTAAGCTCGAAAGCAGTGAAATGTCCTGTATGTTTTTAAATCCATTTGCTTTTTTGCCTGACAATGGATGGATTTAAAAGATGAGTGAAGATACTATTGAAGATTTCTGAGTCACACTAAAATTTGTCATCAGCTCAGGAAAATTAGTAAAAGTGTTTACAAGTTTGCTTCACGGTACCATGTTTGTTAAGTCATGAATATGGACATGTTACTGTGACTGTTACTTGCCCAAAGAAGTAGTAAATGCTCCATCCCTGGCAATGTTCAAGGCTAGGTTGGACGGAGCCTTGGGTGACGTGGTCTAGTGTAGGTGTCCCTGCCCATGTCAGGGGGATTGGAACTAGACAGTATTTAAGGTCCTTTCCAGTCAAAAAAACATTCTATAATTCCATAACTCTATGACTGGAGGAATGAAAAGCATAGAGAAAATTGTTCAGGAGTCTGGAATTTTAAGTCTGTTTGCTCTTACAGTCAGATGGCAGAACAGAAAATCCATATATCAAAAAGGAGCTGCAAATGTTTGAATGGAAAATACAGATCTGTTATTCTGTGTTCAAAACCCATTATAAGAAGCATTAAAGAAAACCCAAGAAAAATTTGAGCTGAAGGCAAAAGATGTGTTTTTCCCTCACTAGACAATGCTAGGGAAACGTCACCCAGCACACTTTTGTGACATGTAGAATGGAGAAAGTAATTGTCATTTCATGGTTAAAGATAAGGAATCAACTTAAGATCAAGTTTCAAAGCAGTGAGAACTGAATCCTTAGGAGGTTAAAAACGATGAGTTACAATATTTGGAAGACAAAAAGGATTTGAGAAGTAAAGGATGTTAATTCAATTCACTGGGAAATGTATTCTAGATTTTTTCTCCAAGCCTCCTAAACAATATAAACTGGAATGAAGTAAATAGATGAACTGACTGTTACTGTATGTGACTTCTCTTTTGCATACAGCCCTAATCTATTTACATGAGGACAAATCAAGACTAAAGAAGTCTGACAGATGACTTAGTTCATTCATTTGTAACAAAAAGGAAAACTCTGACATTAGTTTTACACTAACTGACAGTAATTCCTAAAGTGGAAGCTCTGCTCTTGTAGGAAGTGTGAGGGACTAGCACAGGGTGAGTGTTCCAGGAAGGATTTTTAGTCATTTGCCACAGTCTCTGGGTTTTTAAACTCTGCTTCATTTCTAAAAGATTATTTCCAGTTGTTAAACACCCAAAGGGTATTTTCAGAGTTTGCTTCTGAATCTTCAAGAGCGCCTAAGGAATCACTTTGATGTATCAAACCGAAACATTCCTTCCAGGGTTTGCTAAATTCATATGCCAGTATTTTAACTGTCATAGTGGTAATTCTTTTGCTATGATCAGAGTATGTGACAGAAGAAGGAAAGTATCTGTTGAAGAATGTCAACCTTAAAGTGGATGGTGAAAGCTCCACCAGCGGTTATGCAGTAAGGTGGCTTCAGTAGTGTGGTAGATTTATACTGTTGTTCATTTTTGGTTTTGGTCTTGTTTCTTTGTTTGATTTTTCTCTGAAGTGCATGTTTGGTTTGCAAAAGGTAGATTGAGAGAATGGCTGTAATGTGAAATACTTCCACAGAGGCAAAAAGACCAGGTACTTGCGACTTTAATAATAAAAGGCAAAAGGAGGCAGTAGCTCTGAATTGTAGCTGGACATATTCCAATTTCAGATTACACATGCATTTCTAAGAATGAGACTAACTCAAACCACCAAGAGATTCTCAATCTGTTCATTTTCCAGCTCAGCCTCTAGCACCTTCTTAGAAGCTACTTTTTAATTCAGAGCAAGACCCAAAGCACAGCGCAAAAAACCCATGGATGTACTGTAATAAGCAGAGGCATCCAGACTAGATGATATCATGGTCTCTATATCCTTGAACACTCTAAAACTTCAAACCTATGAAAAAGGATTTAAGAAACAAACCTTGTTTCACGTAACACTGCAACCAGTCTGCTGTCAGCTTCGTCCTAGTTCCTGGCTGCATTTTGGCTGTTTTCCTCTCTCAGCATGTATGGACTTCAGTTAGATTATTTAGCCTTTTAGAGGGAGGCTGCAACACTTGGCATGTGGGGATGTGTGTGGTGTGAGTGACGTGGTGTGAGTAAATCAGTGAAAAACCAGATCTTATGAAGGGTATTCAAGAGATGGCAGTGTTGCACTCACCATCCATCCCTGCTGCTGGAGATTTCATCTCAGCTGGTCCTGTGTCAGTGGAAGTTTTCCAGGGTTTTCAGACCTCTTTTCTTTCCCCTCTCCAGTCTTTTAGCTTCTGATTTGCTATTTTAAATTCTAATTATGCAACTGAACTGCACCCACTAAAAAGAACCTGTAAAACACATGGATAGCAACCTCAGTGTAAGGGACATGTTAGAAGCTTTCTAAAGCTCCCCGAATGGAGTAGCAGTTTTCCTAACAGCCCCACAGTGAAACAAAGCTGGTTTCCCTCTATCTGGAAATACCCAGCGGTGCCCAGTACTGCACAGATTATCACATGTACTCAGAACCAGGCATTTGAGTGACTGTTGAATGTCAGAGCAGTACTCCAGCAAGCAAAGTGTGAACATCCATAAGCAGAGTTAACCACTGAATTTAAAAGGGAAAAAGAAACAAAGGCTGATTGATGCAGGAAACAGTCACTGCTGATGCTATACTGGCTGGTGCCTGCAAGCTGCAGTAGAGCAGAATTATGTTAACATTATTCTGATGATATTCAGAATCAATAATGCACAGCAGCAAGTAATGGGGAAGGTCTTATTGACTTTCTTGTCTTAGCTTGCATCCCTGTGAATTGATACGTGGCAGTACTGCCCTAGAGGCAAATACTCAGGCAATTTTTCACCACATGTGGTGGAAATCAAGTCCCAGTTTGTCCAGTATCCAGCTGTGTGCCAGGGGAGTGTCTGCAGTGGCGGCTGAAACTGGGATGGGGCTGGCAAAAGCCTAGGCAGCGTGACTACTCAGTGTATGCCAGACTGTCCACATCACATCATTCTGGACAGCAAGAACAGTTTCTTAAATTGAAAAGGCATCAAAGCCTCAGCTAAACTCTGAGCACTGTTTAAATGTAAATGGATATGTCATGTAGAAGAAAGTTGGAGCTTCACAGGGACGGTTCTGTTCGTCAATACTTAATTCACATTTGCAGGATCTTAATTTATATGTTGTTCCACTGCACCACTTGGCATCCATCAACAAGAAGCTGATGAGCTATGCAGGTGGGGCTGGCATCTGTGCTGACAGGAGTCTTGCAGTCACATGTCAAGTATTGGCATAGGGCACCTTTTTTTTTTTTGACCTTATTTAAGGCATAAGTCTGATGTAGAATACCACAGCACAGTCAGAACCAAACCACCATGCTGATTTCAAGGCACAGAGCTTCTTCAAACCGCATCATGAAGAAATACAGTTTCCTGTGCTTTAGAACTGGATGGGTGCATGCAATCCTTTTTAAGAAACAAGAATAACATGGACTTTTGCTCTCTTCATTCCCAGGGACTTCACAGGATGTTGACAGCTCTCAGTCCCTTTTACCACTAACCCATGGGTTGATGCATGAATCAGCTGATATATGAACTTGATATATGAAGAAAGGTTGAAAGAACTCAGTTTATTCAGCCCAGAGAATAGAAAGCTCAGAGGGATCTAATTCCTGTCTTCTAACACCTAAAAGGTCATTACAGCATACACTACAGTGCTCTTGTCACAGCAATCCATGTGAAGGGACAAGGGACAAGGGGAACAAGCTGTTTCAGGGGGAATTCCATCTCTACACACACACAGGGACACAAAAAATATTCTTCACCATAAGACCAAATAAAGATTGGAATAGGTAGACCTGAAGAGAAATGGTGTAATATACCCCGCTGTAAGTCTTAGCTTGAAAGACACTTTTTATTTACAATAAAACCCCACGAGTAATAATATTTTAATATTGTTTTATTAAAAAAGGATAGTTTTATGTTTTATGTTCTTAATTTCTGAAGTGCTTAAATGCAATGCAATTATGTATCAGTAATTTCCCCAATGACGTGTTTGTCTATATCTGTTAAGAAACAAAATCATCCTTAAGCATTGTGGTGCTTTTTTTGTTAACACACATGTTTTCCGAGATATAAAAAGCCACATAAATGCTCATTGCCTTATTCCTATGAGTAATTTTGCTTTATCTGATAACAAAATGTAGGACTTGATGCAGAAGTTATGAACACAAAGATTTGTCCTATAGGTACCCAGAGATGATACTAGGTAAACATAAAAATGAAACACAATTAAGGCTTAAGTGCTACACTGTTATTAAATTAATTCAAATAGTGTAAGAGTTTAAGCCTGTTTTTCCCACCTGAATCATCACTTTCAAAATGGGTATCTTTGAAGTTCAAGATTTCAAAGTTGGGTTTCTTACGGAAAAGATGCACATTTTACTCTTTATTCTGTTCCCTCAAAGACTTCTCAATACCTGTAGCTTGCTTTCTTCAGAAGACATTGTGTATTTGTCAATCACCTTCTAATTACATCTTGTCCAATTTCAGCCACATCAAACAAAAAACAAAACAAAACAAAACAAAACAAATGGAAGTCACAAAGATGCTAAATTTCCCAACAAATTTCATGAAAGAAAAATCATTGTCAAGGTAGAAGAGAGTTGCCCAAATCACTTTTCTGCCTAGCGAATGGGAGGTAGAGCTCAGCCCTTTTCTGCTGTGCTCAGCAGCACCTGCTAACACTCAGTGCTAACACTCCATGTGTTGCCTTTTGCTTGTGTGGAGGAACCAACAGACACTTAGTTGGGTACCAAACCAGGGCTAGAGATGAAGAACTTAAGGAAAGAAAAACCAGAAGTCGGGAGAGGAAATCAGATTCTTTTATTTCCAGGACTCACAAAGCAATTTCAATTACCTCAAAGAAAAAAAATGAAGCAATGAAGCTTCCACAAAATGTTTTGATGACTCCACCTTGTGCTGCAAACACTTCCCAGAGCCCTAGATTTCACCACTCCTGTTTTCAGCAAGGAAACAGGCAAAGTTTCACTGAGCCCGGCCTCCTCCTCAGGTTTGCCATTCACCTCCACCGCTGCTAAATATGAATGTCTAAAACAATCTAAACTGTGAAATGTTCACCATCTTAAGTCCTCCTGATTTCCATATGTTCATGCTTCCCTGAAGCTTTACACAAAGGTAAAGAAGATCTGAAAAACCTTCCATGCCATATTTATTATTTTAGATGTTGGGGTCAAGTATCCATGAGTTTAAGCTAAAGGCTGAATATCTGTACAGAGAACTAACAGAATGATCATACTTTACAGAAGTCTGATGGTATTAGATCAAATAGAGATTTATCTGATGAACTAACAGACAGAAAGGACTTTGAGGTAATCCCAGTTGTTTGAGGGCATGCTTTAGGACTTGTACCACACTGACCCTTTCCCCCCTGTGTCTTTTGTATGCATGCTGTGGATGAGTAAACTTTGACATCCAATAATTTCTATATTTAAAAAGCAGAAGAAGATGAATAAGGGTACAGATTATCCAACCACAGGATTTCCTTGAAACATAAGCTACGGGATATTATCAGAGATGAGAACCTGGGACAAACAGATCTTCATTTATGTGCTGTGAGGCTATTCCTGTTTCTCTAGGCATCTCATTAGGACTGGTATTTTCTTTTTTTTAACTGCTGTTGTTAAAAGGTGACCAATTTGCAGACTGGCTTGTTCAGTCTTTTACTCAATGCCTTTGAAATCATTAGTGAATTAAGATGTTATGTGAGCACAGGCGATAGAAGTCAGCCTAGACTCTCCTCCCCCTCCAATTCACTAATTCCCTGGATGTTGCATATGTGAGTCAATATCAAATCCCTTGTCTCCATGGAGAAAAAGCATAGCATTAGGTGGGATGAAGCTGAAGAGCTGCTGAAAACAGCTCCATGTCCTTTCCAGCACAGGATCCTGTAATCCATATGCTGTTGGTTTTAAGGTCTTCTCATGCAGACAGTAGATGGTGTTTGAGTAAGAGTAAATGCAAAATATATTAGTTCTGAACATCACTGTCACTAACCAATGCTATCTAGTGTACCCCAGTTCAGTAAAATTAGATTTTCAAAGCACTGATCACATTTTTAATTATTCTGGTATTTTAAACAGGTTTTATCCAGAAGAAAAACAGGCATAGCCAAATATGATTGTTTTGGTTAAGCTTAGTCAGAAGCAGACATACGCTGAAGCTCCCAAGTCCTGGATCACATAAACTGATTTGGGCTTGAACAGAGTATGAGTGTGTGTTTAGGAGCTGCTGACAGTGAAAGAGAAGGCAAGAGTGTGGCATGGACTGCCTTGAATAGTCATTGCCCCAGAATCCCAGATTTCAAATCCTTACTAAGTGATGCAAAGAAATTACTTCCAGAAAATAAATTAAGAAAATAGAGGTGCCAGTTGTATTTTCAGCAGGTTCCTCAAGCCATCACTGCTGACTGCTGCAAAATTGCTCCCTGACATCACAGCATAATAAAATCAGGTTGGTACTAGTAAAATGCAAGCCTTTCCCTCAGAAAGATTAATTTCTTCTTCAGTATGTCTTTATGAAGGTGAAATCTTCCCCTCTGTGAGGCTGATAGCCAAGCTGAATGGAAATCAGAACTGGAAGCTTTCACTAAGTTTGTTCAGGAGAAGCCAAATTGAAGCATGTTTTACAGACAAGGATTTCTTCTAGCTATAAAGAGCAGCATGTATAAAGAGCAGCATGTTAGCTACGAATGCCAGATTTTGATATTCCTCATACTCGTGCAAATCTAAGGCACATTTTTTGCATTGATTAGAGGAGCTCTGTATTTATACCAAGCTATCAGGATGCATCCATCAGTCAGGACAATTGTAGCCTGAGATTAAGACAAACAATCTACAAATCAAGACAACAAATAGAAACCTCTATGAAGAGAGAGGTCACGGTGAACTATTCTTTCCTTAGAATAATGTCTCCATGGAGACAGACATATTCGGATTGGAAGCAAGACAACTTTTAACAGCAACAGTAATTAACTGTTGCAACATAATTAAAGGATGTAGCTGATTAATCATCTCCTGGAGGCCTTACATTTAGACCAAATGTCTTTCAGTAAGATATACACTGATTTAGTCACAAGTTCATGGGCTTGATAACACTCGCATTAGAGGAAAGAATGATTTCTTCCACTGCTTGACTTACGGGGTAAAATTCCATGACTTGTGTTATGCAAAAGGTCTGAGCATCTGAGCAGACGGATTTCTTCTGGCATTTATATCTATGGGACAATGTGAAAATTCACACCATACAATGCTGTCTTAGGGTGAGCAGGTAAAAACCCCACATCTTCAGCAGTATATAGAAAACATTCTTTGGTATATTCTCATAATTGATCATTTGAAAAGAGGGTCTGCACATGAGTGGAATGAAATCTGGCCTTATGCTTCCTTCAAACGGGTAATCATTTACCTAGGAAAGATGAAATTCTGCCCCCCACATTTGTAAAGCTGGAGAGCAAGAGCAAATGAGGGACAAGAAAAACAGAACATACACCATTGCTTCCTCTGCATTCACTTCTTCTTATATACATTTATCTTCTCTGGCATATTTGTGTTTGGGTATAATAAATAAACCCATGTAATTTCTTTGAGCTTTGGAACAGATCCTAATCATTTCATATAACAGATATGTGAATATTTATTAATGTAAACATGTAAATATATGGGGCCCATAAATATATGTGCCTCACTTCTTACTCCTAAAAGTCAAGTAGTTTGAAGATACTGAATTATTTAAATCTACTCATCATAGGTAAATCTGAAAACATTTTTGCTTTTCTGTGAACAACATTTATTCAAGATAAAATCCACTTTAGATCTCTTGACACAGTGAAATTTTGCTTGCTGTCTGACTGCATTTGTCAGAGAAAAAAGAAATCATCAGCACTGAATCATTGCAACATACACGAAGGTGGAAGAAATCTTCAGTACAGCTCCTGGTACAACTGCTGATAACATTGTCTTTCATCTAAGACTGTAGACTTAGAGTGACCATAAAGTCATTCCACATGACATGGAGAGTTAAATCACACACACATATGAATGCATACACATATGCTGTACAGATTTCCAAGTAGACATTCAGTAGTCCTGAAATGAAACCCTTTCATCTTGCTGCAATGACCATAAAAGCTCTAGTTTGCTTTCCTAGAAAGGGTCAGGCTGGAACAATTCCATTCTGCACCAGTCTGACCACAGTGTCTGTAAACAGGCAGATTCTCGTAACACAAATTTATTTTAAATTAACAGTCAAAAATAGAGGGGTTTTTATATTCCAAAATAAGTTTCCAGCATTACAGAAGATAATAAAAGGTTAATTTAAAAAAACCCTTAGCAACATATTGGCATCACATATCATCCCACATCCAATATGCCTACCTCCCATCTTGAAGTTCTTTTTAGCTTTTAAACTATTGTTTGGTACCTAAGAAAGATACCATAGGCCCTCAAAACTCAGCACCATTTATATTCACAACCTCAGCTCTATAAGAATGTTCTTTCTCTTGACAAAAGATAGGCAACATAGACTTCATTTTCCTCCACCTACCTAAAGTTACCCTAAGTACATTGTGAGGAGCTTTCTGGATCTTCTGCAGAAAGTTCATACTCTGTCAAAATTAATTTAGATGCAGTTCTGAGTGAAAAATAAGGAACTAGCAGCCCTTAACTCTTAACTCTTGCCCTGAACTCTTGGGCACAATTCATTAAGACATGGCCATTCCCATCCTACAGTGTTGTCAGTGAGATGAGGACTCAACCTGATCTTGGCTTCTATCAGTTGTAGTTATATCCTGTTGCATGAAACAACAGCTGACTCAGACTTAGTTTTAGGATTCAGAAGTCTTGCTTCAGGAGCACAATTTAGAAATATATAGTGACCACTGCCTCATCCTTTGCCCCTCCATCCTGCAAAAAGTGGGATCACAGTCTGTTTCATAAGACCGCTGAGAGGATTATGATACCTGAAATACCATGTTAAGAGAAGAGTCAAAATGCACTGCGGTCTATATCCTTGTTTTTCCCCCACATAACAATTCATCCAGAGAATAGAATGAAGTTGGAAGAAGCTTCTGGAGGTCACCTGGTCCAATCGTTTGTTCCAAGGAGGGGCGACTTAGATCAGGTTGCTCAGGGCCTTTCCCAGTCAAGTTTTGAATACCTCAAAGGATGAAGACTTAACCTTTCTGGGGAATTTGTTGCAAGGTTTCCCATGCCCTTGGTAAAATAACTGCAAAGTAGTACTTCCCTTTGGTAGGATAAGCAAACAAGCAACCAAAAACAGATTCAGGTATCTAGCCATCCAGTTACCCCAGCTTAGAATTAGGGCTTGTCCTGCATAAAGATGAAGGTGCCTGATTTAGCTAGAACAAAGCCCTTCATGTTGTATGTAAGACCTTTACCTGGGGTTGATCACTTCAGCAGGGTCAGTCCTTTCTCGCATGTGATTAAGGCATAATAATCCCTTTGTGAGAAGTGAGCTTCCTTTTCCCTCTCTGTTTGAGTTGAAGCAGAGACTGCAGATCTCCTAGCAGTGGGAACTGTAAGCTATGATGACACAGGTTTCCTTCAGTTTCTCCAGTCAGAGATTTTAGTCTCGTATAAACTACTCAAACATTCAGTGTGCCCAGGGAAGAGCAGGAACACAGCTTTGAAGAAAGCACTCCCCTTGGGAAGTGAGATTCCAGTCTCTGATGCAGTCAGTAGCGTGGATCTTAGAAAAAGATATTTGCAAAAAATCCAGTCTCTGGCCTAGCATTTAAGAATATATCTCAGGTGTGGGGAGCTTCTTTCTTCTTTCTTTCTTTTCTTTCTTTGTGCAGTCAGTCCCCAGCTGGAATCTATTCCTACACTGACAAAATTTTATTGGTGACTTGTTTTTTTTCTACGATTTGTAATTAGCATACTAGGTAACCCAAAATCCATTAACTTATGGTTCAGAATGATGCAGATTCCCCCTACGTACAACATTGCATTCAGTTCAATCCTGCTTTCCTTTTTTATTGCGCACTGGAGTTCAAAAAGAGAAGGGGACAGGAGAATGAAGAGCAAGCCACAGAATTACCTCTGCTTAAGCTAACTAATAAATAACAGACCATTTTTCTTGTCTCCTTATCTAACTTGAACATGGCATAATCATTGGTTTATTTGAGTGATGGTGTAGATTTTAACATCAGGCTGTATAAGCTCTGTTCCATTTATCAGGGTGTACTACATCCAGTTTATAAATTGCTGTTCTTTCACTATTTGCAGCCATGAAGCTCAGCTCATTTAAACAATCATTATTGCCAGTGTTTTTTTCTGGGAAAAGAGATTAAGGTAACCTGAAAATTCATTATGTCTTACTGTCTTCATCAAGATTAAACATGCCAATGTTCTTGCAAGCATTTTCTTCTCCTTGCTGTTATTTTCAAAGGTTGTGGGAGTGTGCTTTCAGATGCATCTCAACTCAGTTGTTTCTTCCAACATACATGTACATATACCGCTGAAGATCATGCACATAGTGTAACTCAAAACAAAACCAGGGCACAGATGCAGTCTGGGCTAAAAAGATTGTAAATTGTGAGGCTATTCTAGAGCCACATTCACCTGAAACATTAGAAATCCTTCTAATATTCAGCCTACACTTATTAACTATTTTATTTTATCCATCATTTCCATTCAATGTTATGTATTTAAAACACTAACAATATTGGGCAGGCTTCATTTTGCTCCACTAAACAAAGAGAAATCTGAGATCCTGCTTCAAGATAGGCTCTTCTGATTACACTAATAACACTTATGCACTTTGATTCTCTCTTCCCCACATTTCAGTATCTACCAGTCTGCAACAACCTCATGACGATTTACAGAATCCAATATAGCAGGACAAACATGCTTCTATTTTTCCTAAAAGTACCACTCCAAAATCCTATTGGCTTTTTACATATCTGTAGCATATTGGTTTCACTTTTCTCCCACGCCCTTTATTCCTAAGGGATGAACTCCTGGGGAACCACAGAAATGAACATTAATCAGCAAGGAGAAAGGAATATTTGTGGCAGGCAAGGCAGGAATTTTATCACTCTGAGCTTCACATTCAGTCAATAGAGATCATTATGCACTTAGAACCACTCCAGAATACACTTAAAAGCTTGAGTCTCCCTTGGCAGGTGTCAGAATTTCATACTGATTTACAGAAGCATCTTAGGATGACTGTGTCCCTAGATTGGAATTTATAGGTAGATACCTAAAGGCAGGGAACATTGTAAGTGCCTGATATAATTTTTTGTAGCCTGGTCTTCAAAGCCATCTATTTTTTATTGTACAATTGCTCTTTTTTCTCCTTTCTACTGCTTAATATTTTTCTATCATTAAAAAAATCACAGGGATTAAATTAATTCTAGTTACATCGGTTACAAAAGTTTTGCATGAAACAGCGTTGACCACTAAACACCTCTGTGAAGAACCTTATGCAATTTCATACCTTCTTTTTCTATGTCACCCAGTTTCCTTCTCACTTCAGTTTCACAGCAGCATTTTCCAGCTACTGGGAAACCCTAAGCCTAAACTCTAATTTCCACTGTAACACTTTATTAGCACTTAACAAGCCTGAACAAGGAAACTCATACCACATTTTCTCTCTTTAGGGAGAAAAAGATAAATTTAAATCAGTAATCCCATGGAAAAGAAAAGATAAATAATTAGAATATCTGGATCTTACATTTACTTCCATATCCTTTTCTATAAACTTTGTTTGAAAACACACATGCTAGACATACATGGTCTGTGGATAATAAGATTGTTACACCTACACAAACATGCATCAAAGCATGTCCATTGTCTATGCTACTCTCCAGTATCACACTGCCACCCCTGAAAAAATGCTTTCTTTAAAGAACCCCAAGGAGAGGGTCTAAAAACCCCTCTAAAAAAAGACCTTGCTGTCAAGTTCACGATTTCACAGATAACTAGCCTTAATCCTATGGGATCAAGATTATCCAGCAATCCCTTCGGGTTTACTGAAGAGTTTTTCTTCCATTTCAGTTGTGGTCATTTCCAGTTCCATATTCCTCTTCCTATTAATGAACTGGATTTGCCTTCAAATTCTACAGACTTCATCTTTATGAAGACTGTTATTCAGCACACGTAATTTTAAATACTTATCTAAAGTACCCAAGTTAGGAAGGCAGTAATCCAAGGTCACTAATGAAGAGGTTAAATAAAATGGAGGGTTGAATCATCCCTTGGAAGGGTCTCTCCATGGAATAGATAGGGTTTCTGGAAAAAAAATCAGTTATCAGCTTGAAGAAAAATGAAACAGAGCCATCTTTTCCACCACTTCTATGCCAAGAAATGTTTGTTTTGTCATAGGGCCAAGACTGAATTACTTTTAATGTTGACTCAATCTGTTCTTTTTGTTCTTTGTAACTTTGCACACAGCAATGGTAGATTTTAGCGATCTGTTTTTATTTACTTTGTGAGATTTAGCTCATCTTGACTATTACAGCTTTTACTTTATTACTATTTTAGACAAATTTGGTAGTGTTCTATGACAGCACTGTGGGATTGGTCAACAAAGGAAGAGTGACTTTATCCGGGTAGACGTCATCTACCTGGACTTATGCAAAGAATTTGACACTGTCCAGCACAATATCCTTCTCTCTACACTGGAAACACACAGATTTGATGAATGGACCACCCACTGGATAAGAAATTAGGTGGATGATCACACTCAAAGAGCTGCAGTCAAAGTTTTGATGTCCAAGTGAAGACCAGTGACAAGTGGTGTTTCTCATTGGTTGGTACTGGGGCCAGAGCTGTTCAACTCTTGGTAAGTGACATGGATAGTAAGACCAAGTGCACCCTCAGCAAGCTTGCCAACCACACCAAGCTGTGTGATGTGGACAACACACTGAAGGGAAGGGATGCCATCCAGAGTGGCCTGAACAGGCTCAAGAGGTAGGCCCATGCAAACCCCATGAGGTTCAACAGAGCCAAGTGCAAAGTCCTGCACCTGGGTCAGGGCAATCACAGGCACAAATACAAGCTGGATGGAGAATGGACTGAGGGCAGCCCTGAGGAGAAGGACTTGGGAGTGCTGGTTGATGAGAAGCTCAGCATGATCCAGTGGTGTGTGCTTGCAGCCCAGAAAGCAAACCATATACTTTGATGCAGGGCTGCATCAAGAGAAGCAGGGCCAGCAGGGCAAGGGAGGTGATTCTTCCCCTCTGCTGTCATGAGACCTCACCTGCAGTCAGTCCTGTGTCCTGATCTGGGGACCCCAATATTAGAAAGATATGGACATTTTAGAGTGTGTCCAGAGGAGGGAAACAAAGATGCTTAGAGGGATGGAGCACCTCTTCTATGAAGAGAAGCTGAGAGACTTGGGCTTGTTCAGCCTGGAGAAGAGAAGGCTCTTGGCAGACCTTAGAGCAACTTCCAGTATGTAAAGAGGGCTTACCAGAAATCTGGAGAGGGGTTTTTGACAATTGAATGTAGGGACCGGACAAGGGGAAATGGCTTTAAACTGAAAGAGGGGAGATTTAAATTAGATATTAGGCAGAAATTCTTCCTTTATGAGGGTGACGAGGCCCTGGCACAGGGTGCCCAGGGAAGCTGTGGCTGCCCCATCCCTGGCAGTGTTCAAGGCCAGGTTGGAAAGGGCTTGGAGCAACGTGGTCTAGTGACAGGTGCCCTTGCCTGTGGCAGGGGGCTGGAACTGGATGAGTTTTAGGGTTCCTTCCAACCCAAACCATTCCATGACAATATGTTGATTTTACGATTCCAGGGTACATTATTTAAATAAACTTTTAAGGGATTTTAGAGCTCTTCCCTCCATTTACAGTGGGAAAATCTATTCCCAGCAGATCCAATTCCAATAGATACCTTTAACTGGGATGAAAACTTTGGGTAAGAAAGCCATATATGCCTTAGTGGCCTTTTTTCTTCATTTGAATGTCTGATCCTGAGTAGTTTAGTTTACATAATTCCTTATCCTTATTAATTTCTCAAATACCTGCTCCTTTGAAATTACCCATCTACCAAGAAACAGTAATGTTTATACAAAATATATTCATTTAATTAAAACTGAGTGAGCTCACAGCTAGCATTTTTTAGTGTCTCATTATTTGTTCCAATAAAACAAAGCACAATTAATAATAATAATATTCACCTATTAAATATCTCAATAATAGGTAGAAAGCTGAAAGGAATTATAATCCTTGGAAAACAAAGAAAACTATACAAAGATTCTAATGGAGCGAAAAATCTATTTGTGCTTGCAATCATAGCTGCTTTCTTTAATATGTGCCTACAGGTTAAGAAAGATATTTGTCAGGAAACCAAGGTAGCATTTATATTAGTATATTAAAGCATCACCAGAGGATATTCTTTAGTACTGAAACATGATTCTCTGTGGCATTAAATTGCCATAATAGTCCCTGGAATCATTTTTGCCTGGATGAAATAAGCCTGTCCCAAATAATTCCCAGGCACAGTTGGAAACAGTGTGAGTCATGAAGTATTCAAAATAGGCAGATCTGGTATGATCAGATTGTATCAGCTTTTCAAGAACAAGCAAATGAAAGTTCTTCAGGTATAGCAACAGAGAATTCAGACATACATGGCATCTGCTACTATAGAGCTCTCAAGAAGTATGCTGCTTCTTTATGTTCACAAAAGGGCGTCTGCATAATGGAAGACTGGACAAGGGACAGGACAAGAAACATAGATTAGTCTGCATCCACTGCTTAGGTCCAGTCCTCATTATAGAAGACTTGCCTTGTGTAGGAATCATTGCACTGGTTCAAAAGGGAGGCAGGATATGAGTTAATAATTAGAAAGTGCAGATCTTAAGCTGAGCCTTTAATCTTTTTTATTTTGTGATGTGCATATTCCCAGGGAGATTCCATTCCCTGTCCCAAGCAACTGCAGGTTAATCTTTTTCAAAAAGACTAGAATTACTTTTAGAAATACAAGATATATAAGAACTTGACACCAGAACTGGAATAGTGTCCAAAGTTCCACGTGGATGCTCAATAATTTTTAGATAAAATTTCAAGCTACCAACATCTTACAAGTACCATTTTTCATCTCAACAGCACAAATATGCAGAAACAGCATTTTACTGGCCATCAGTGATCTCCAACAAGTCTATTCCAAGGTTTTGGTTTTACAGAATTTGCAGCAACAGAGCTGGTTTTGCTTCAGACAAGACCAAAGCGTAAAGGGAAAAGTATTGCAAGGAAGAAAAACAATAAACTGATTTCCAAACACAGTAAGAGTCCTTGACAAAACATGTAATTAAGGCAAGCAGGCAATTTGTTCATTAGCATATGAGGAAGAAATTCTTTACTGTAAGGGTGATGAGGCACTGGAATGGGTTACCCAGGGAAGTTGTGAATGCTCCATCGCTGGTGGTGTTCAAGGCTGGATTGGACATAGCCTTGGTTGGCGTGGTTTAGTGGGAGGTGTCCCTGCCGCTGGCAGGGGTGTTGGAACTAGATGATCTTAAGGTCCTTTCCAACCCTAACTATTCTATGATTCTATGATTTTTCTTGTTCTAGCAGATAATAAAAACTTTTCCAACATGCATTCAGAAGTCTATTGTCTATCAGTAAAGTATATTTTTTGATTTGACAATTCTTAGCCAGTAGAACTGCTCGGAGTAGAAAGAGCAAAAGGGTTCAGAGCACTTGCTGAAGCAGAACCCTGCAGAGTACATGATGGATTGAAACTGCCATCTCTTTTTGTCTAATCCCTGCACTTTCTGGACTAAAGAAATAAAACAGTCAATGAAAGAAAAAGACTCAGGCTTTAACAGTAAAGTAAGTCAAGACTGCATGTACTACTATATGGGAATGGAAATTCTTTTCATAAATTACTTATAATTGTATATATGTGCAGGAGCTAAGGTGAGGGTACCTTGATGCTAGATATTATTCAGATGCATAACGAGAGAGAAAAAGAGCTTTCAGCTCACATTAATAGATAACAGAATTACCATGATGCACAAAGAAATGCAGAGTTGTAGAATAAAATAACAAATAGTTTTATTGGCTTGTGAGAGAGATCCTGATGTTCCTGTTGAACATCCTGGCAATGCATCTGTACACTAATGGTGCAATGCAGAAGTGCATGACAGGATGCTAAACAAGCACAGCATTGAGTCAAGCCTGTGTAGCTCAGACCAAGAAACCAACCAAGCTCCCAAGAAGTGATTTTTCTGCAATTGGTTTATCCACAGACAGCTCAGATATCTCTGCTTGATACTGAATTCCTGAATAACTCAGGAGATTGCTTGACTGCAAAACTAGGGGTTTCAGTACTACTGGCCTAAGAAAGGTTAGACACCTAACTAATATGTAGTTTGTAAGTAATTGGTACACACTTCTTACTTTTTTGTAAACTATTTCATAACCTTAAAGCAATGTGTGATTGAAAATAAGGAAATAAATACCCTTTCTTACTACAAAATCCTTCCTCTCAGAAAATGTCACTTGGTAACTTTTTGGAGACTTTTCAGTTGCAAAGATTACACTGAGTCAAAAACCTCACTATGGACTTTAGAATTAACACAACAGTTTATAAGTTAAAACACTTCAAGCAAAGTCTATAAATAGACCACATTCACAATCTGACCAAATCCCTGAGATGCGTAATTACTTGGTATGTTGCTCCAAATACATTTTAGGTATATTTAAACCCAAAACAATCAGTCTTATTATTTATTCAGTACATTCTACATGTCAGGTGGAATGCTAATCTTTGAAGTCAGAGCATCTTCTCACACACACATGCAGATTAACAAAATAATTTCACTGCAAATATCACCATTGTTATTTTCAGAGGACAATGAAAATAGCCATTGGGCAGATGAACCCTAACCCATGGCTGTCCTGAGGTGTGGTGTGTAGGGGATAAGACTATGGTAAACTCCAACAAGAGAAAACAAAAATGCATCAAACCCCACTCTTCCATTTTAAAAATCTCCAACTCTTACCCTTTCTTATAAAATGTTTATCTATTTTCTACAGAGAAAACAGAAGGAAAATGCTATAAAAATATTTTCCATACAAATGCAGAGAACAAATACACAGAAAAAAACTTTCAAATATTGTCACAGATCTAGTTATGATTTTTCACAAACTCCTCTACAGCACTGAGAAGTAATTACTCATTTCTTGCTTATGTAATGAGGCTAGTAGCACCTCTACCATGATCATATCAAAATGACATATTTATCTAGCTAGAAAGAAACCATCAGCTTATGAGAAGTTATTAACATGATTGATTTGAAGAGCCATTTTATAAAGAAATATTCAGTCATTTCTACTTGACATTTTTAGGACAAATCAACTGCTTATAAATGCAAACATAGTTTTGAGTTATTGCTGTATTCCATAGCCTGCATATGCTTGAAATTTAGTTATGTCTGCAGAAATATTTAGTCCCTTGAGAGCACCTTGCTGACTCTCACTTCTGATCTAAGAACAATTTCAGGTCTTGCACCCCCCACTGAATTTGCCCAAACAACAGCCAAAAGACCTAATATGGCGCCTCCCATACATTAGCAGATTATGACCATCAATGACAAAAGATAGACTAATATGAAGGATACCAAAGGTCTGGAGAACAAGACAGGTGTCCTGGTTGACCTTCAGCAGAACATGCCAGCTTTTAGTCCTTTGGTTCCCTATTAGCAAAATCATAATTAATTTATGAAGCATTTCTGAATAGGCTCTTGGGTGTATTAAGTACTCAGATCTAGATATTTTATCAGTGAAACAGTTCATCTTAAGCACCATTGTTATTTCTGGCCTTTCTTTCTCTTAACCTTGTGCCCTTGTGTTTCTCCTTCAACTAGACCTTTGATTTCCTGCTTCCTCCCCTCTGACTCCTATTGGCATTCACATACAATCTGCGTAGAGTTCACTCCCACCCTTCCACAGCCCACCTGATAAAATCTATGATGAAATTGCTGCAACTGGCATTATGCAGTGCTGATGTCTGTGAACTGAAATCCCATCGAGACAGACAGGACAGGGAAAGCACTGCCAAATCCAGGTCACTTTGGTCCAGATTGTCTGTATACAGAGGGTGGCAACGGTCCATTGTTTAAGGTACTGTGGCTACCTTTGGCCAATATTCTTTAGGACATGACTGCAAAATACTGAAATGTGACATTCTGGGAAGACCTTGACAATTATTTGTCATTTATCTTTATGTACACTCTGACACTGCGCTTCTTTCCCCAAATCTTCCACCTTGGAAGTAAACCTCACCTTTTATTTGAGTTATATGTTAAAGCTTAGGCTCTACATGTCTTGATGAAGCCACGCATGTTGCAAATGCAAAATGAACTCCTTGATTTGCATAGGCAAACCTATTGTAAGTATCTGTAAGGCCTACACATGTATAGTAAATGCTTCCTTCGGGACTTGCACCTGTATTTTAGCTGGCAACATAATTAGGTCCCATATGGTTAATGAAATGTAACATGTCAGTATTTTGTAGGCTGAGATTTGTCACACGGAGGTGTTGGATGTAACACCCACTCTACCAACTGTTCAAGAGTAGAAAAAACAAAATCAGTTAAAAGCTTGTGTGTAAAAGACAAGCAGGAATCAGTCTTCAAGCTTTCAGTTTTCCAGGCTTCCAATGTCCTCTGTCTCTGCTTTCGTAAGGGAGGCATGTCAGTCAAGGTATTTCTCAATAATATTTCATGGTACCTTCTCTAAGGGCACAAACCTGCACTTGGTAACAGAACATGTACACAAACTACGTGTTTGTGAGCTTCTCTGCCCTACATTACTAGTCGTGTCTAAGTGTCCCTTACTCTCTAAAGCATTGATCCCCACAACACTTCCATCATGCATTTGAAATGTGGGTGTTTGGAGCAAATGCTTCAAAGACACTCATATGTGCCAATCCTCAGCCTACAAAATGCCAAACCATTGCAAAATCATTAAGCAGGCCCCCTTGCAGATGGCTGGAGGCATGTCCACAGCAGGCTACAGAAGGGGCTGCAGGCACACACAGTGTAGCTCTGATCTAGCAGGTTGTGCTGAGCCACTATCTGAGATCCCCGGCACCACAGCATCGTGTCCCATGCTGTACTTCCCAATGGACTTGTCAACTTGAGCACAATACTGCAGTGATACATCCCAATGCAACCTTGGTGTATCTGTGTGGTGGGTTGGCCCTGGCTGGATATCAGGTGCCCACAAAAGCCGTTCTATCAATCACTCCTCCTCACCAACTGCACAGGGCACAGAACATATAACAAAAGGTTCATCTTTCAAAATAAGGACAGGGAGAGATCACACCAGTTACTATCATAGGTAAAACAGACTTAACATGGGGAAATAAGTTTAACTTATTATCAATCAAATCAGAGTTGGATAATGAGAAATAAAACCAAATCTTAGAACACCTCCCTCCTTCCCAGATTCCGATTTACAATTGATTTTCTTTATTTCCAGTGTGGGCTTCTCACAAGGTCATAGCCTCCTTTGGACACCCACCTGCTCCAGCATGGGGTTTTCCATGGGCTGCAGGTGGATATCTGCTCCACCATGGACCTCCATGTGCTGCAGGGGCTCAGCCTGCCTCACAATGGGCTGCAACACAGGCTGCAGGGGAATCTATGTTCTGGTGCCTTGAGCATCTCCTCCCCTCCTTTTTCGCTGACCTTTGTGTCTGCAGGGATGTTGCTTTCACATATTCTCATTCATCTCTCCAGCTGAAATTGCTCCCATGCAGTAACTTTGCCCCTTTCTTAAATATATTACCCCAGAAGTGCTATCACTGCTGCTGATGGGCTTGGCCTTGGCCTGTGGTGAGCTCATCTTTGAGATAGCTGGCATTGGCTCTATAGGGCATGAGGGAAGCTTCTGTCAGCTTCTCATAGAAGCCACCCCTCTGCAGCCCCGTAACCAAAAACTTACAATGCAAACCCAATACAATCTGAACCAGCCCCTCTATCATAAGGCATGGCTGTAATCTCTCAAATTTCACGAGGCCACATGTGTAGTCCAGGAAAGCACAGAACTGGGTCTCTCACTTCCACATAAACCATCCCGAATTCCCTGCTACAGAAGCCACTGCATTGTCTTGCTTTCCACACCCAGTACTCTGAGGCCAAATTATCGAATTCCGGTGATTTAATTTGACTCCCACTCCTGACCAGAGCAGTTTAATGGGGCTAGAAGAAGAAATAATACTGTATTTCCATCCCAAAGAGACATATTCAAACTTCTGCAGCCAATCTAGTTGCTTATTGCAGCAGGGTTGGACTAGATGACCTTTGAAGGTCCCTTCCAACCCAAACTATTCTATGATTCTATGATTGTATAAATAATAAAATGCTGCAGAACCACAGCACAGGGTTGGGGATGTAATAGTCTTCCCTCTCATAGCCTGGCTTATTGTGACACAAAAGCATGTGGGTGGAGAAGCTTCACCACTGGCCTGACATGGTCATAAGCAACCATGTGTGACTGAAAGACTTCTCAGTACCTTGCCTCCTGGGTCAGCACCATTTACATGTCACTCCTCCCACAGCGTGATGCCTAAAGGCACTGTCTAGCCCTGCCTGAACAGCCTGTGAACAGCTTACATAGCAGAATCTGTCTGCATAAACTGTTGGTTGAATACACATGAATAATGCATAGAGCAGTAATAAAATCAGCTTTGGAGCAGGGGAAGAAAAGGACTATGTTTGCCTGGATGATTCAGACAATTCTAGTTAACAGGCAAGAGGCCAGAGGAAGAGGTAAGGAAGGTCATGCAATTGAAGAAGCAGTCAAATAGGAAATGGTGGAAGAAAAGGGAAATTGGTAAGTCTACAAGTCAGGTAACCTTCACTCTTTAATAAAACTGAATAGCAGGATGTTATAACTATAAAGCTTATGCTCCTTAGCTGAATCTTAGGTAGTTTATCAAAGAAACTGCATTTCTATCCCGTCCCAGTCCTTGCATAAACCCAGCTTCTATACAAAATCCATAAGGTTGAGATCCCTGAATGCATACTGTACCAGATGCGTCATTTTGAACTACTTTAGCATTCTGACATTTATGCTTTTGCATAAATGTCTTTGGATTTGGGAAAAAGAAATATAAATCCCCCTATGGAAATTCTAAGTTAAAAAAATGGTCAGGCCCTTCTTGAACAAGACATAGACCATCCACATACCCCTTTCAGTAGGTACGGAGGTACCAGAAAAGAAGTTGAGTATCTAAATACCTTGTACAGTGGGCTTTCAGGAAGACATGCCATTCAGAGAATGAGAACATTTAATTCTACTTGAACATTTTTTTAGACCCCTTAAATTAGAGCTAGTCTCATGCCTTCCCTTTAGAGAAAGAAATAGGTCAGACAAATTGCCTGTCTTTTTGCTTATGTATGAAAATGAGCAAGGTAACTTCACATCCCAGAGCGCTGTTGGAATGAAAGAAATCATGAAACCCTTTATATATATAACCATGACTGAAGACAGATGAGAAGCTTATATTCAAAAGATTATATACACACTCCCATATTCTCATTTTAGGCACATATCCTAATCTATTTGAAAGCTTCTGCTAACATGAAAAGGGTTTGAATCCTGTGTTTTTGTGTGGCAAATATAAAGGAAAAAGGAAGAACTACATACCTATAAAATGCAACCTGAAGATTTGTTCTACTTATAAAACTAAATGAGCAGTTCCAGCAGGTTTTTTTACTAATATTCATCCCTGTACTTCTTTTGGAAACCTGTCATAAAATTATTCTCTGAGCTGCAAAACCAGCATGGAAATGGGAAAAGTGGTGAACCCCACTGCTAGTCCTCCCTCAACAGAAGGTACAAGATCCCCTCCCAGACTGCTGGCTTTTGCTCCTTTTCCATGCCTAAATATAGTTCCACCTGCTGTCAGGATGCATCTCTGCTCCCTGTTCAGCACAGCATTGAGATCACAGCCATCTACAATACTTTCTGCTAACCAGGGCACACTCTCAAGAGGATATCACAGTGCTCTCTTACTGCTCATTCATCTTGCTTACAAAGACTCTCTGAAACAACCTGGTGGATAGAAGGTGAATAGAACATAGTGTTGGGTTCTTCAAGTTCAACAGATAATTTGGCCAAGAACCCTATTCCAATGTAACTGAGAATTAAGTTGGGTATGAATATTGTTGAAAGTG
Source organism: Ara ararauna (assembly GCA_028858755.1). Classification (NCBI taxonomy): domain Eukaryota; kingdom Metazoa; phylum Chordata; class Aves; order Psittaciformes; family Psittacidae; genus Ara; species Ara ararauna. The sequence continues at coordinate 125,238,222 of CM054378.1, read as the reverse complement.
ATGAAGGTAAAATACAATTTCAGCTTATCTTTTACCTTCAAGGCTTTGCTTCCAAATGATAGAATATCCTGTTTTTCAATAAATGCTAAATATGCAAATTAAACAGCTGTCCTGTTTAAAGACAAAACAAATGCAGAATTGCTGAATAATATATCTAGTTAAAATCAGATTTTTTTTTATGAGAATCTGGACTTTAAAGTCTGAACTTTAGAATACATCTGGACTAAGTCTGAATTCTTCAAGTGAAAGAACTTTAATAAGAGTGTGCACCTTTGATGGCCTTTCTTTTAGACAGGGCTTGGTTGATAGCTATGCCTCAAGTAATAGCCATTCCTCACACATTGCCTGCCCTTTGACAACATAATTGATTTTATATGGAGGCTTCCACATGTATCACCTGGATCATGCAGCTGGCCAGCCACGTCTCCAGACACTTCTAGAGAAAAAGAAAATCAAACCCCTCAATTAGAGGAAATCTTAACTGTGCTTTTTTTTTCCAGCCAGCATATTTAGAATGATGAGTTAAATTACATTAGTTTAAGAACAAGACTGTGATATATGAATAAGATTTTCTCAAAATTCATTGCCAAGCTACATGGTAATTGTTCTGCTAATAACCTTCCCCATCACTACTTTAATGTGTACACATACAATGTAGTTATGTATAATAGTCTGCATTACAACATGGTATGCCTCTACATCATCAGAAGCTTACAGTCAAATTGTAGTAAGATAGATGTAATGTTATCCTCTCTCCAGTGGTTTCCAAATTAAATTAAGGCAAAGTCAATAATTTCTGATTCACCTCCAAGATCACTGTCTTCTGCATGATTCAAGAATCAGCTACTTAGAGCTGCCTTAGGAAAGACTGAAAAGGTTCAAATATTCAGGCCTTTTGGCTTTCTTAGTCTTCAGAGAAATCACAAGTTAACTCTTGTAAGTAGTACAGGAAATGATCTTTCATGTATGGACCAATGTAAATATCCATTCTGCTCTTTAACTATACAGTTAAACTTCTGTGATATTAAACTACCTACAATATGCTTTTGATGCATAAAGACATAGAAAAATGCAGGGCATCTTCCTTTTCCTTGTTTATGTAGGAAATTAAATTCTGATGAAAAGTCTTTCCATACCTGGGGTCTTAAACTAGCACTCTGGGTTCTCCTCCTAGTCCTTCCAGTAATAGCTTCTAGGTGTTAGGGTAGCTTTTTTCTGTCTCCCTCACCTTCTTCCTAGCTTCCATCACAACAGGGTCTTGATCTCCCCTGAATTCTCTATAGCAGCATCTATGTCAAGGAACATAAAATAAAGTTGGTTTTTTGCTTTTTTGTCTTTAAAATATGGGAAAAATTACTTCACAAATTCATGGTTTAAATTTCCCATTACAAGGTAACTTGCATGGAAAAAGAAAAATTTATGTTATCAAGAAAAAGAAAGAAAAGGAATGCAACTGACGCAAAAATGTTCTTTTGAACAACCTGGTCTAATGGAAGGCACCCCTGCCCGTGGCAGAACGGTTGAAACTTAATGACCTTTAAGGTCCCTTCCAAACCGAACTGTTCTATGATTTATTAAACGCCACGAATAATCACAAATAATGAATAATGGGACCAAGTTCATCAGCCCCTGCTTAACTATTGCATTAATGAGATGTCAATGTATCCAAAAATGTTTAATTTGTATACAGGGCTGGTGGCATAGGAGACATGCCAAATAAAATTGGTTGGTAGGGAACCTTCCAGCTCTTCCCTGAGTAAAACACCTTTTATCTAAACTGTCAAAATTAATATTTGTACAAACATTTTAAAAGTTGGCACCATTTTGAATGAAGTTTCCTTTTCACTTACAAAGTTATATTTATCGACTCTTTTAATATAGCCAAAAGCCAAGCAGTTTATTTTGATTGACTCTGAATTTTATTATAGTTTTCATTTACTGAAAAATTGTTGTTGTTTTGGCTCTCAGTTCTGACCTGAAGTAAAAAGTACTTCAGGAACTTTGTATGGAATATCGGTTTTCCAGTCAAGTATATAGCATGTAGTCCTTCATCTCAAAGACAAAATATCAATGAGGGATACAGGAAAATGAACCACTGTCACTACCCATGTTTGCCTGATAGAATACATTAGAAGGACCATCTTTCATAAAACTGATCTGACCCAGCAGGCACTGTGCAGTGCAACCTTGCTTCCTGAAAGATTTCCAAATCTCATCAACTCAATAGATCCATCCTTGAATGAAGAGGTGCACTCTGGGAATGGGGACAAGAATTGTGACATTGTTAGGCCTAAGGCAAAAGACAAATTTAAGGTGAAGCTGGAGGATGCTGGACTCCCACTGTTTCTTCTCAGTGAAGGCAAGTTTCATAGCACTGTGACTTTCATTAAATAGCTAAAGAGTCCAAGTGACAGAAAAAGTGACATTCAAGCATTTAGCCCCAAAAGAAAAGAAGCAAAGCAACATACTGTAGATCCAAAAGTTTTGCTTTTTGCTAAGTCTACCTGATATCATTCCTTTTAAAGTGATTTTGGGTTGTCTGGTTATTTTTTTAGCTTTAGAACACTACACCGCCTTGCTCAACTTCTGATGATATTTCCCCTAAAATCCTTCATCCCCATTTCACTCCAGAGTATGTATCCCTCATTTTGTATTTTTCTATCAGACAATTTACTTTACAGTAGTTATGTCTGGCCTGAGCAGTCTGCTGCCAGTGATGTGAAAATGCTGTGTGGTTCATCAGTCACTGCAGAACAGAGTAAATATTAACTTGATGCTACTTCAGTTTTCTGTTTCAGTTTTCCCAGCTGATTGATAACATTTCCTTACTTCTCACAGTTGCGATGCTAGGATAAATATTTGGAACTGGGCAAAGAAAGTGCCACATCTGTTATAAATGTCAACATTCAATAAAAAATGAGCAAACACCTCAACAGGGTAGGACTGGAGCTGGGTTTTTTGTTTCCCATGTTTTCTTTTAGATGGGAAATATTCTTTATTTTTGGGACAAGATTAGTGTGATCGAGAGCATATCAAATTGTGTTTGCTCTGATCTCAACATTCTTGACACAGTTTAAGAAAATGTAATTTCAAAAATAAAACCCCTTAAGTCATTATTTTGCCCAAGAGCAAAATAGAAACTTTGTTGCAACAGAACATTCTTCAGTCTTTAGGCAGGACATTTTTAAGTTTTCAGATTTTTACAAATAAATTTTTGTTGAAACTAAAAATATTTTCATGGAATAATAATTACATTTTTGGCATATTTTGGTATATTTTAGTGAGAGGTGTCCCTGCCCATGACAGGGGGGTTGGAACTAGATGATCTTAAGGTCTTTTCCAACCCTAAGTATTCTATGATTCTGTGATTCTATATTATTTTTGCGGGTTTTTTTCTGCATATGAAGTATGAAAAAATATCACTTCTACTTAAAATAAAATTAATCTAAGTTTCAATCATATTATCATCATGATCACTTATTGAGGTGATCTGCTCTGGAGGAGGCATGTTCTTCAATGGAGCAGGGGATCATGGAGTACAGGGGTATTTCCTGAGTCAGGGAAGCCTCAGGGGAGCACAAAGACCCACAGCCCATGGTCAAACAGCCAGAAACTCCCCCAGCAGCACACACAGAAGGAAGTGGGGACAGTAATACAGAAGAATGGAAGACTGCAGCACCAACGACCTGCAGAAGGAAGATATTTCCCCCAAAGCCTGACGTGCCCTTGCAGAATTGCTTCAGTACTCTGCATACTGAGGATGAAAGACCAGTCACATCAAGAGGGATGCTGGAGCTGAATAAGGCAGCCGCACCTACTCCCCATATAACAGCCAGCACAACTAAGAAATGTACTCTCCTGCAAGGAACAGAAGCACCCATTTACAGACATGACACACTCAATAGGGCTCTTATCAGGGATGTTATGGAGAAACTACCAAGCCTCATACTACCAAACCTCAGTCCACTATTATCCACTGCTATTGTTTCACAACAACAGAGGATAGAGCCATCAAGGAGAGGTGCTGGCAGTGAATTTGAAGCTCCAGAGCAGCCTTGGCTGCAGTGACCATGACATGGTAGAGATCAAGATCCTTAGGGCAACAAGGAGGATGCATAGCAAGCTCAGGACATGGGCTTCAGGAGGGCAGACTTTGGCCTCTTCCCTGGCGGTGTTCAAGGCCAGGTTGGATGTTGCTTTGAGCAACCTGCTCTAGTGGAAGTTGTCCTTACCCATGGTAGGGGGTTGGAACTAGATGCTCTTCAAGGTCCCTTCCAACTCAAACCATTATATGATTCTACGATTCTGTGATTCTATGTTTCTATGATTATATTTTGTGAAAAGCAAATAATATTTGTGAGCATAATGTAACTTTTGTATCTAAAGGAGAAAAATCCGGAGCCTGAGGGAAAAAATCTCTGCAATATCATATAAGGACAATTTGTTTCAAGCAGCAGGTTTAAGGTCAGCTGGTTGCAAGTTTTTAATTCATTTCTTCATCCTATTCTCACAGACTATGACTAATTTCCATTTTGCTGTTTACTTCGTAGCAAAAGATGTAGCAAAAATAGTTTTGCAACCAGGCATATTTGAACAAATATGAACGGAAATGTGTGAAATAACCCTCCTCTACAGGAGAAATAAAGTTCTGGTTTTGTTATGCTTGCCTGAGTACATCCTAAGAAAATGAATGTGAACCACCTCTTTACATGCACTTATGATAAATTTGAATGGAGGAAAGTGATATTAAACAAAGAGGACTTTGAAGATGAGGATGAGGATGACATTTGCTTCAATGTTTACCTGCAAAGATGTCTAAAGAAAATGCTAACAAAGTGTATTCTTTCTTAAGGCTGTGCTCAAAAGTAAATCACACCTTTTACATATTAGAGTGAAATTTATCCCTTGCCACCCCCAATACTTTTGACCTATTGTGCTTCAATTGTACCCCTGTGCAATTCTATTTTTCCAGCATATATCACCTCTTAATCCAGAGTGGCAAAATAAATGATTTCCAAAGGCAATAAAAATTCCTTTTCAAATTATTAATTCATTTGGCTTCAGGAAAATTTTAAACACAGACTCTCAGGGATTGACCTTGTTTCTGACTAGGAAGGTCTGATCCAAATGTCAGTCTAGTCAACAGGAGTGCAGTGACTTCAAAAGGGCTTTAAAAGGCCTTCAAATCACAATCATGGGAGAAGAGAAAATTGTATATATTTCCCTCTGATCTTTCACAAACACCAGGGAATGCTTTTGTATTGGAAAAGGGGTAAATCTTTTTTTGCCTCTTGTGGCAGACACCAAGTTTCCCCCTGGTTTCCCTGACCATTTCTGTTTAGTTGTCCTGTTGAGTGGTTAAGCAAGAAAAGTCTGAGACACAATGCTTCAGCTGCATAGCCCATTTGCCCGCCAGCCATCACCACCCAAAATCCAAGTAAAGGCACTTATTTTCTACTCTACAGCCTTCTATGTACATTAGTTCCCTGGGGGTGGATAACAGTTACTTGAGCTAAATGGGATTCCTAATGTGCTCTGAGAAATCAGGGAACTAAACTAGAGGGTTTCTCTCTGCTGAGCTACTTTGTCTCAGAGAGAGGCACAGGCTGAGTTCTTGGCTACATTATTGACTTGCTGTCTGCCTGTAAAGTTGGTTTTAGAAGTGAAAGTTGGTTTAATTTAAGGAAAATTTGTTTAAGCTCTGCTCCTATCACATTGATGGGGAAAAAAAAAGCCAAAACCAAACATCTCTAGTGTCAGCTGAAAGAAATAGATCAGTATGCAAACTTCTAATAAAATAGTCTGTAGCACACCCTGCATGCCTGCTGTAGCAATATGTAAAGTTGAAGGCGCTTGCTTCAGGCATTAAATCCTCAGTGCAAGGAGTTTCTGATCAGTTTCCCTCTTTGCCTGCTCATTCCTACCTCACCACCACACACTGTTAAAATCTCATGAGAACACAGTGTGACCTGGACTTCAGAATTGATGAGGATGTTTTTTAAGAATTGCCCTTATGGTGGGTGAAGTGTTTATTCTAAAGCCAGATTGGTTGAGAGTAGAGCCCCACAAATCATTAAATGCGAGGAAGGAAGAGTTGAAGAGTGAGGGAAGAGAATAATGTCAGTGGCACATATCATTCCTGACGGATCTGAACAAGATGAGCTACAACCTAAGACTATCTAAGACTTGCAAGTATTTCTGATTGGCATATGTAAAACACTTTGCAGTAAGTGGAGATGACTGTTGCTTTATAAGAAATATCCTTCATTTGTAACTCATATTTCCTGTTACTTGGATTGCTGAAACTTCCTCCTTAAATTACAAGGTCTCCACTGATAGTAGTGCTTGCTATCTTCCCATTTTTAGGAAAAAAAATTACTGTTACTGCTTACTAGTACACCTTGAGACATCGCCCAAATTAAACCATGATGGTAAATGTCAAAGGAGAAAAGCTTATGAGGACTTCTCAAATTTTTTGTTTATTTTAAATATGGAAGTCTTGAATAAAGACTTAACTACACAACTCTAGGTCAACCTCCAAAAATATTAATCCACTGCAGACACAGATAAATAATATGTGCAAAAGGAAAGATACGAACAAGAAGCTTTTTATGAAACTACTGACTTATGCCAGGCTTTTCTTATGCTAGACCAAAAAGAGACCTATAACTTATCGGCTGATGAAACTACTAAAGCCATCAAATGACCAAGGGTTTTCTGCCTCTTCATTTCTCACCATCCAGCTTTGAAACAGAGGACCCTCCCTCTCCTTGGAAATTTTCCCCAGAAACTGAAGATCATATTTCCCAAAAGTCTGGTTAATGCATGAATATTAGCTAAATATGATGAATGCAGATGGCCAGAATTACTGGAAGTGCTGAAAGAAGGATGGCTTTCAATGGGTTGACAAGAATCTATGTTGACAAAAATTGCAAGAAGCAAGATTCAATGACTTTTTTTTCTCCTATTTTGAAGTAGTACCTGTGAATGTAGGACATTGAGTAGAGGGACATATTCAGAACTGTTTACAAGTGAACAGATACTACAATTAAAATTAAAAAGAAATAAAAAATTAGAAATAATATAAATAAATAATTTCTTTTTTCTTGTTTACTTAATTTCTTTTCTTTAACATTCAACTACAGGGATTTTTCAGGGTGGTTTAGAAAAAACTCTGTTACTGGAGTGGACAATATCTGCCGTTATCATTGGAAAGTACCCAGAACTTCAGACATCATCACATTTTAAAGAAATACCTTGACTAGTTTGTTTTTTTCTATCAGATTGCAAATACCATCTGTTTTATTGTTCTATCTTCTTCTATGGTTTCCAGAACCCAAGTTTAATGTTTGTTCACTGAATTCCAGAATTATATTGCTGTAAATATGCTATGAATGGTATAAGTCCACTATGAGGCCTCAGGAATTAACAGCGTACCATCTATCATGTCCACTTTAATGCTAGCAGGAGTGGGTACATATACTAGATATGTCATTAATTTCTCCTTCTTCATATTCAGCTCCTCTGTCATTTACTACTCCAGTCTTTCCCCTAGAAGCTATCTCTAGCTTCAACCCTTGTGTCCCTATTCACTTCTTTTCAATGAGCAGTGCAAAGTTCCTCTGCCATAAGATTAACATGCCATATGTTACCATCTGCTCCAGAGTGTCCACAGGAAGTGGTAAAAGTAAGTATTCTCACTCCATGAAGAATCGGACCTTGATATAAGCTTTGAAATTCCCACACTGAATAAATAAGCATTCTCTCTCAATAAGCAAAGGTGTAAAAGTCGTTCATCAAAAGTAGTCAGGATAGAAAATTTTATGCTAATGTGATACATCAGTGATGTTATTTTTAACCATGATGTTATTCGTACATATTTGTGAAGTGAAGGCTGCACACCAAGCCATGCCAAAGGCATCAGCTGGCACAGAATACCTTCACTACATGATGTGATGCAGAGTGATTTATACACTGTTATATTAAACTGATAATATATTCATGCTTCCCCATACAAAAGAGGCTGCAGTTATTTACCAGCTTTCATTATCATGATGGAACACAATTTCAGTAATCTGCATGCAAGTTCTAACTTAGGGGTTCTTTTGATACTGCAGAATGACATCTCTACATATCTGCAGGAGGAAGAAGATCTCTACATACTAGCAATGGCCCAGCATCTCCTCAAAAAGGGCTTTGAATAGTATAAAGTCTGCCAGAGAAACACACTCAGTGTGTGGGAAGGACAATCTGCTTTATATTGGTTGTAATAAATCCAGCAGCATCTGCTGCTGTTCAGCAACGTTGCCACCACTACTCAATCTCTTAATAGCATTTTTCATTCCCAGATAGTATTCTGAGTTTTCCATTCGGTGTTCACCTCTTTGAACTGAGATGACTTGATGATACCCTAAAATTTATCACAGAACCTAATTCCAGAAAACTCAGTATATACTGTTGTCATTAGGCAGGGGCTCGTGAAACCTGCTGTTAAGGCAGTATGAAATTTTAGTCCTTATAGCAAGATGAGCCCACTTAACTCTGTCAGTACAAGGAGTAATGAAATCAGGTAAGCTTTTCTATTGCTATTCCGTTTAATCATGCATTCTTTTGAACACTGGCTAAAAAGCTTAAGCTCTAAGGAATAATAAAAAGAGGAAAGCAATTTAGCACACAGTTCTGATTTTCTGGACAACTGATGAAGTATAAATATGTGAAGAATATTCGAGGAGACTTCCCTTGCTCAATCACGAAACCAATGGCCAGATGCAGAGCAAGAATTGTGTGCAGTACTCCATGAAGTACTATTAAAATTCAAATCTTAGCCAGAATTACATGTTTTCCTGTATTCATGCCTCTGTGGCTCAGATATTAAGCAAGGACACATTCTGATTCAGCTACAGTTTCAAATTATGATTTAGCTCTCTTATTCACTAGCAAGACCAGACACCTTCTCATTATGCACTGATACTAATATTCTTAAAATGATTATTCTACATAAATACAGTGATTAGTAGATAAAGAAAAATAAATACATGTCGACTGAATTAAATTAAGGTCACTTAGGAGATTCCAGAGTAAGCACTTTTAGCAATAAGTAGCCATAGAGCACACAAAATACTCTATTTCAAACTTCGTTAATAGCCATTATCAACATGATACGACTTCAGCATCACAAAGAATGTGAAGTTTATTATTGAATAAATTTAAATTCTATCCTGCTGATAACTGACTGAGAAAAAACCAACATCAAACATCATTACATATTAGACTAGATTGAAGTAGTTCAAAGTCATTATTCGATGGAAAAAAAAATCTTTTACCTTCAGTATGTACAGCAGAAACATAGGTCCAGTTATAGCGCTTGACAATGTCCACCATAGCCTTTGCTTGCTGTGCATCAGATGGAACAACTCTCATAAAATACTTGAACAGAGTTTTGTCGCTTAGGTCCATGCTTGTGGCAGAATAAGCAATCTGAGGTATATTGAAAAGCTGCAACAAGTTCTGTACCTGGATAGCAACTGAGCTAGAGCCAGGTCCAATGACACCAACAATGGGTTTCTTGGAGCGGAAAGACGATGATGATCCATCCACACATCGAACCATCCCTTCCTCTTCTTCCGATGAAATAAGAGAGTCCCTTATAAACTCAATGCTCTGCTCCAGAGCCACAGCAGAATGCCAGCAGGAGTCCCTTATTTCACATCCTAGTGTTATATTTGGCAGCAGTGTGGGGTCCAAATTAATTCTGTCAAGGGTATGCAGCATTGCCTCCACTCTCTGAATGCCATACTGCTCTCTCACTGCTCCACATTTCCTCTCATGAACCTTGTCAACGGTTGGTTGATGATGGACAGAGAATAGAGCTCCAATGATAATATCACCAGGCATGTGTGCAACCACTCTTCTTTCATTCGCCTGTGCTGAAACCAAAAGCCTGAAGTTCCCACAGACATCTTCCTTCAACAACAGGATTGCAAGGAACAGCAAAAGGACCATTTTAGGAAATGGTTTAGGCTGGTAGAGACATGATGGAACAAAATCAGAGAGCCAGTGAAAAGCAGTTATCAAATCTTTTGAATACAAGGAGCACTATGCTGATTGTTAACCAGGAGTCTGTGTGTATTCTTTAATGAGTCGTCATCATCTCCAGGTGGACAGCTATGCAGAGCTGTACATGTGATCATAATCCTCATAACCTTCGAAAATAAATAGAGAAAAAATTAGTTATAATGCCAGCTTTATAATCTGTTCTAAAATTGAACCTATTACTGTTGTCAACCGTAGAATCATAGAATGGTTAGGGTTGGAAAGAACCTTAAGATCACCTACTTCCAGCTCTCCTGCTCAATGCTCTGTCCAGCCTGGCCTTGAACACTGCCAGGGATGGAGCACTTACCACTTCTTTAGGCAACCTGATCCAGTGCCTCACCACCCTCACAATAGAGAACTTCTTCCTTATATCTAACCTTAACTTCCTCTGTTTAAGTTTAAACCCATTACCCCTTGAAGATTATAATACATTGTCTCCTATATACATTTACTTCCATCGTTATCAAACAGCAAAACATTATGGTACTTCAGTGTTTCACAACCTTAGGCTTGTACTTCTGCTGGTATAAATCAGTGTCTTTCTTTCTGACTCTCTTGTTTAAAAATTCTTTTGGGAAATACTTTCCAAAGCACAAAAGACAGACAAGTATTTAATTCCGTAGAAGAAAGATGCTGCCATTCCTAATGTGTGTCTTTGAAAACAAATCCCTTTACTTTCAGACACTTTCTATATCTCAAATACGTGTGTCACACTAACGTACCACAGGCAGCACTATGTCATCAGTTATAGTACTAGGAAGCTGCTGTTCACAAACAAAGTTGTTCTTGAAATATTCTTAAGGTATGCAGAATCGGATTCTTCAAATCTGTAAATCTGTTTTTTCTTTGTAAAGCATAACATGAAACAGATTAACTTTTAAAATAAGTTAGCATTAAGGAAACTGATTTTGGTATTAATATTTGTATTTGTTTGAAACAATGAATGTTTTAGCAGAGTAACAACAATTCTAAAACAGCAGAGCAATGATTTTCTTTTTGGCTTTTTATATCCTTAAATCAAAAATCACCAGTAAGCATTTTGACAAATCCTGGTACTGTAGACAACTCTACAGACCTCACTGTTAGAAAGAAAGCAACACGAGACTATACAAATGCATTAGTATCTAAAATATTTGATCTGCTATGTTTGCTGATAGTCTGCGATGCAATCTGCACTCAGCTTTGGTGTTGATGTAAGATTAGAGAAAAAATAAAAAGAAGAAAAAAAAAAAAACAGAATCAGCAAAGATTTCCTCTCTTGGGCTGTGGTTAGTGGAACTTGAAAGTGTACTTGAAAATGGTCTGTACCTAGCAGTGGATTTGCAGCTGGAGGCTTCTGGTTTTAAATATAGGGTTTAAACAACAGTTCATCCAGGTCTTGATTCTTGAGCACATTAAAGTTTCATCTATTGCTCTGCACCTGCCAGTGCATCCAGTGATTCTGCAGAAAGTTAATAGCAGTCTTAGACCTAGGAAGATGTTGAGCTGCTTAGTGAACCACGTGCCCAGTTCCATTATTGACAAAACAACTGCAAAATTCTGAGGCAGATCCTGATCTCAGTTGTATTCACATAGATCTAATTTTAATGGATTCTAATCCATTAACAATGACCCTAAGAATACTTAAGTTTGTAAAGCGAAAGAAACCCTTGTCACAGGAAATCTACCTCTATTTCTTACAGTCTGAAAATCTAGCAGTATATTAGTCTTGAATTTACCCCTCTTAGCTAGGTCATTCCATATGGTGCCACAGAGAAAATCTTCCTGATTCCAAAGATGAGACAAGCAAACCTAAAACCACTTTTCTGCTTGATGTAAATCTTGTTTAGTTGTTATTTCACCTAGACATCTGTAAGTTATATTTACACAGAGTAAATAATGCCATATTTCTGTGAGCATTCCCAAATGAAACCTAAGTCCTTAAAAAGGGAATGTAATAGAAATGGCTTTGTAATATTAATTTTAATATTAATAAGTTCATGTAACATTCATTTTTACTAATAAAAAGTGTTAACAGTGAAATAAGGTTCAGATAACTGTAGAGAGTTTCAAGGCTTATTTTTAGTCTGTGAAGAGTTGGCTTATCAATACTGCAAGCCTCTGCCACTAAGGAATAACAGCAGTTCAATTCAGGTTAATTAGTCTCTAATTACAGAATATCACTACTGCTTATGTCTTCCGATTGTTTGTTCCGTGACTCTGAAGATGGTACCGTATAATTTGTAAGCAATGTGAAGGATGACGGACAGGGGATATCTTTGTACTATATCACAGCTATTAAATTCCTATACCTCCAATTAATTTAATATATCATCACTTCAAAAAAATCGTTAATTACTTACTAACTTGCTGACATTTGAACAGAAATAGTACTCTGTTATTTAAAACCATGGATGGTTATTCTTCTGAGCTTCTCAAATTAAGGCTACATATACAGAGCACAAGCATATGTAGACGAATGCCAGCTCTGCCTCAGACTGTAACTGGATATACAATTAGATGCCTTTTTATAACCTAGCTGCCTATGCAGCTGCATATGTACAAATAGAGAAAATTCAGAGGATTAGGGTGAGCTTGTGACACACACAGGCAAAAAAAATCCAATCCCCATCCACCATTTGAATTCTACAACACACATCGATCGGGTTTCTGGTCGAGCTTATTAATATTGTCCTTGGTCTTATGTTTAGGAATTAAATAATTTCCATACAGGATATGCAAGAAAAAGAGGGCAGCAAGACCTTTTTTTAATTCACTCCAAAGAACAGCTGTTTGCTCTTCTCAGTCTACAGTTGAATCTACTGGTATAAAATTACAGAGTAAAGAATGAAATAAAGCTGAAGGTCTCCTTTATATTTCTGGTTCCATAACAGTTACATATCTCATGGCTAGGCGGTTCCTATGGCCCAAAAGCAAATTCTGAAAGCATTCAAATCCTTCCACTCCACAGCATCCAAGGGAATAGAAGAGGCCAGATGCAGACTGCAGTTGCTCCACAATTAATGAACTTTCTCAACATAACCCACTGTACTAAAATGAAAGTCAATTTACTTGGGACTCACAAAGCTACTACAAATTACATCATGAAAAATGCTTATGTTTTATACTGTTAGGCTTAGGGCTCATATCCAAAGGGTTGAAGTCAATGCTTTCTGTGGGATTTCATGATGCAGTTTAAAAACCTGGAATTTATATTGGCATGACTAAGTGAGCCTGCTGGATTTCAATGGATTTGTACTTGTACAACAGATATCTGGTTCTATGGGCTTCCTTTTGATCTCAGAAAATTAAAAATCACAGAATAATTGAGGTGGGAAGGCACCTCAGGAAGGTGTCTGGTCCATCCACCCTGCTTGTAACAAGTTCAACTAAAGCAGTTCTCAGCTTCATGTCCAGCCAGGCTTTTAATATGTCTAAAGATGGAGACTCAAACTTTCTTACCAACTTATTTGACCACAGTCACAGTGAAAAGGGTTCTTTTTTAATGTTTAAACAGAATTTCCTGTATTTCAGTTTGCGCTTATTGCTGTCATCCTTCCACTGGACACGGATGGTTATGCCATGCAATGATGCCATGAGAGTAATCAAGTAACACATCCCATTTTAGTCCAAAATGACTGAGCAAAGAGCTGATAGACTAAGCACACTAATTACATTTCCTGGAGAGCATCCTTCTGAAGAGATGATGGCCAAGGGAACTGTTCAAATACATAATTTTACTGTTGCTCTTCCCAAAAGAATCACATACAAGTCACTTTACATTTATTACTGTTTTTTCTTACTATAGGAATCTTATTACTGCAAGCAGAATGAGTACTAAAATAAAATTAAAGAAAATTTCATAAGCTTAAATATAACTCCCGTTTAAATTAAGGATATCCCTAAAGGGAGTTTGACACACTGCAGCCTTCAGACTGAGAAATGCAGCAGCATCAAATGCAGTGAAATCTTGAATGTGTGTATAAAGTAATGGGAACTGTTTCACAATTTACTTGTTTTCATTGATGGACAAGCAAATGAACATGAACAGCATTCGGGGTCAAATTTACTTTGCACACTGTTCAAGTTTTTCAGCATCAAAGGAGTTATTCCCAACTTACTGCAATACAGGCAAAATGGAAATAGGCACTTAATTACTGGTGTAAAAAGGTTCCTAGCTTCTTTCAGCTATGGATCTAGCTATGAATTAATCCTGAAGTCATATGCTTTAACAACAGATGACAGACACTTTTGTCTCTGCCTGCTGATGCACTACCTTCGCACTTATAGCAACTGCAGAAGTAATGACAAAAAGATATTTCTGCCTACCTGTCCTTTGCACAGTCTTGCCCTAGACAAAAATGTAAGGGCTACCCAGCTGGCTGAAGACACAGTTCTGTTGAAGCAGTCAACATGTTCCTATAACTTCTGCTCTCCCTGGCAGCAAAAACTTTACGCCAGTGTCTGTCAGGAGAAATTCTCAGCTGTCCCTTTAGGGCAGAGTTCCAGCTACTTCATGTTGAGGTTTAACCGAGTAGAAAATGAGCATCTGCAATATTCCATGAATATTCTATCACACAAACATTTAAATTACTTACTTTAACCTCAAATGCAAGTCCACCTACTTGCAGTCTCTACAGACCAAAAGAAACAGAACAAGTCCTAATATCTAACAGCATTAATTAAATCTAAATTAAAGAAATCATACTATGAATAGCAGTTCACAAAGTGCTCATTTTCCACTTTGTATGTGGCTGAGAGTTTATGCATGGGGCACGTCTGTCTTTTCTTGAGGGCTTTTAATACCACAGGCACAACAGTATTTAAATCTGAGGAATGAAACCCTTTCCCGCTGTGACTTACATTATTATAGCAGCGCCCACTAGTGACCCCAAAGTGAAGGACCTTCTTGTCCTTTTTGCAATCCGAATTCTCTTGGCTGTGTGGCTTCTTGGAGGTAAAACATAAACTCAGCAAAGGGAAGTCTTTGATTTAACCTGGTTCTTATCAGAGAAAGAGTAACTCTTTTTTTAAGGTTTCTTCTTTGCTACGCAAATTTTTTGTGATTTTACAGCCTGTTTGTTCATAGTGTCTGAATCTTCAGGCATATTTAAATGATAAAAATAAAATGTCAGATTACTGAATCACAGAACAGTGCTGTGATGGAATGAGGAATTATGGTCCAAACCAGGAAAGCACTTGGGAATATGCTCAGCACATGAAGAATCCTATTGGTCAAACATTTGTAAAGACATCTAAGGTTTAAGGTCTCTTTGAAGGGTTTTCAGGATCAGAGCAATCTCAAAGAATTAGACCCCTAAAATGAATTGATTTGCACTGAAAAAATTTACTTACACGTTATGTTTGCATAGCTTCCAGCCACATACCTGCTAATTGAATGCTTTCCAGGCATTCATTTACAGCACATACCACAATTAATTCAATGCCATCGGATAAGAGATAATTCAATGATCCATAGGCTATGGATCAAATCAGTATATCCCAACCTAGGTTTCATCATCAGAGAAGACAAAACCTTAGCAAGTGGCAACTGGATTACTGGTTCAGAATCAGTCCTGCCACTTATTTCACAGTGAAGATCTTCAGACAGCAAAAGATGGAACTGCCTTAGAAAAGCAGTTACATGAGAGACCTCTCAGCTCATCTCAATGGAACTGAAGTGAGGAAAATGTGTACCTTCAGGATGCTTAGCCTTTGCTCAGTTCTGCTAGCTATTGGCATTGCAAACTCTAAGCACTGGGTTCAAACTATTCTGGCAATCCTTCTCCCAATGCCATGGAGAGGCTTTTTGCAGGAGGTCCCATGTACCCATTCCTTGGAAGTAATTCACTTTGTTCACACAAAACCTGATGCACACAAATGGTCCTTAGCTGAAAATCATGAAGTATGAGCACACTGTTCTGGTTTGAGATTTCGACTGATGTTTAAATTTTCTATTCACCAAAACACATACACACACACACAAAGAATTTAAAAGATCAAACAGCCATTAGTCATTGCATTATCAACTCTGTGAATTCCAGTGGGCATTGTGTCATGCCCTTTGACAAAGGAAACAGCCTTATACAACAGGAGAGACTATGAAGCATTTTTCTGTAATTCCACTTCGAAAAAGGAGAAACTAAAGCGGTGCAGAAGAATTTTAACCATTTGGCCAGAACAGCCACTGAAAATAACAGACTGATGTGCTGAACTCATGCCTTCATAGATAATAAGCACAGAATGTTATAATTAGGTGCAAGATCCTTAGCAATCCCAAAAAGTTCTTCCCCATATTATGCCCACACACACTTTCTGGTTGATGAAATAATTTTGGCTTTAATATGCAGGTGCTTAACTTCCCAGCAAAACTTGCAATTCCGCTAAATTTATATACTACTTGCTGCTGCTGTTACCAAAAACCTGGCATACCCTATGATGCAGGAACTAAAAGCTCTGGTGTGATCTCAGTTGTAATCCTAGACATCTTATTAATTAACAAAACTATGATCTGAACAAAATGAAAGATTTGGAGGAGGTGATCAAGAGAAAGCAATAACAATTCCAAAAAATGACCCATTTTCTAGCAAGTCACAAGACTGGTGCTACAAGGGCATTCCGATATTATCGCTATGCCAAAAAAGCCTTACACATGTTAGCAAATAAAATGACAAAGAGCCAGTGTAAAGACCTCAAAAACACTCTCTGATAATTTGAAATAATGATTAACCCTGGAATCCCTGATCATATATTGTAAATATTAGTATGCAGTTAAATAAATTGAGAATTTGCAAAATATTAGCATGGGATAAAAATGCTTAGGAATACAGCAATAAAAAATAGTCATAGAGAATTAAGAGTGTTGGAGTCAACATCTCCATGTATCTTTCCTTTCAGGATTGTTTAGAGTGGTGTGTTTTCAAGATGATTCTCCAGCACTCTGCTTTCAAGATGATCCACCACTCTCTCCTCAGTAATAGAAGAAAGAAACATCCAGCCTTCCCCTACACCCAGTCACCCTCATTGACCCCAGAAACACCTTCTGGAGGAGGAGATGGAATGGAAATGGGGGGGTCAAGGTGGTGGAGCCCTGCGTCGCGGGACAGCTGTGGGCAGTAGGTAGCCGGAAGCGGCATAGTGGGCAGGAGGCAAGGGGCAGCGGGCAGCAGGCAGCGGGAAGGGAACCGCAAGCAGTGGACAGCAGCGGGGAGGGCAGGGGGCAGCAGCGGGGTGGACAACGGGCAACAGTGTTTCAGGCATGGGGCTGCGGACGGACGGCCGGCAGCAGTTGGGAGGGCGCGGCGGGCGGGCGCTGTCCCTGGTGCTGAGCACCGCCGGCCGCTTGCGATCTCCTGCAGGTCAAGCTCAGGGAAGGGAAAATAAAAACCGAACCTCCAAATAAGCCAATGGTGAAAATTGCCTTGGTGGTCACATCTGCCATGCAGGATCACGCTCTTTACAGGTAAACTCAGTACCTGGAGCTGGATCTTAGAAGAGCTACTGGACAAGGTTAACTCCCAGCATTGCTACCTGAGCTGCTACAACTCAGGTGCTGTGCGTTCAGACGTGTCTATGCACACACACCGGTTCTTAGGTCTCTGTCTCCCTGCTTGGCTAGTGGTATCACTGTCCTTCTGAGCTCTTAATGAATCATTTCTGCACGCGGAGACATTAGCTCCAATTATTAAACAAGGAACAGACGGGACTCGCCAAGCAGAGCCAAAGTGATTCGTCCCAAGGTCACACAGAAAAGTCTATGGCTGAGCTAAGCCTGGCTGTGTCTGGAAAACAAATACTTCCATTATCTCTTCTTGCCAAAACAGATCCCCACTAGTGAACATAAGGGCTATATCACACACACCACCAAGCCCAGGTATTGCAGTACCCTGGTCTCTCCCAGCCCCACACATATGCTGCTCCTGGGGAGGGATCAGTGCCTGCTGCCCTCCAGTACTCCAACCAGTTGGCTTGCTGGTCCCCCAGGAGCTGTGGTAGCCCCCTGGCAAGTAGGGCACAGGACAACAGCAGGAGGGAGGGAGGGGAAAGAGTTCCTCCCTCGTCCACAGGGTTTCTGTCCGCAACCCAGGGCACATAAATCCCCTCTCCCACCCAGCAGCATTACCTTGTCAGTGGCAGCAATTGCTTCTTCCGACAGTGGCGGCAAAGCAGTTCTTTCAGCGGCAATCAAGACGGGAAGGCACCTCCTATTTTCAGCCACAGCAGAGATAGCATTCCTCACACAGACCTTCTGGAGCTGAATAATCCTCAAATGCCTCTGCAAAGATCACCAGCAGGTGAGCCCCGTTCGGCTAGCATTGTCACTCCTCCAGCTATGGGCACATCCTGTTTTCTTCTGATCTCAGGCAAATGCTGAGGACCGAGTATCCTACCCCCACAAATGCGTGCACATACACACACCACGCAACACGCTGCTCTCTCAGCATCGCCCAAGTCTCATTTGCAAGAGGCGTGAATGGTTCCTGGATTTAAGAGGGGGGTGGGGGGAGGTGGGAGGGGGAGAAGGCGTTAGAAGGAGGAATAAACAAACAAATGATGAAACAACAGATGGGTCTTTGCTTTCTGCCACCACAGTCTTTGGTCTTCCTAAATACTTGCTGCAGCTTGACCCTCCTGCTTAAACACCTCTGCCCTTCCTCTATGCACGGCAGCAACCTCTCTGCATCCATAAGGGGCTAACCCTGCATTCTGCCCTGCGACAGAATCTCTCCAGAAGATCTGAAGGTTGCAAAGTCCCCCTGTAACTGACACCTCCCTCCTGCGCTACCCTCCAGCAAGTAAGAAAGCAGTATCATAGAAGCATAGAATAGTTAGGGTCGAAAAGGACCTTAAGATTATCTAGTTCCGAGTAAAAAGATCAAGAAAAGGCGGGCGGGGGGTGGGGGGGGGGGTGGGGGGAAGAAGCGATAGATGCTTCGGGAGGGTCTGTTTAAACCTGAGCCTCTGGGCAGAGTTTACCCCTGCGGTTCCGGCAGCCGCTTGCGAGCGGCTGGAGTTTGCCTCCCCCCCGGGCTCACCGCTGCTGCGAACCTGGGCTGCGGGCTCGGGGGCCCTTTGCACCTGGAGAGCGCTGGTCTTCAGAGCAACTTTTTAGTGCCACCAAGTGGCATAGATCCCTCCAGGAAACAAGCAGCCTGCCAGCCCTGGGCACTGCCTGCTGCTCCTTGGCAAGCGGAGAGAGGGGGATGCCACAGCAGCGGCCACCCTCCCTACACGCACACAGCCAGTGGTATCAAGCCAAAGAACGGACTGTTTGCCACTGGAAGGACGGGCTGCCCTCTCCAGCCCTCACCCCATCCCTGGCTGCAGGGCGGCAGCGCCGGGTACCAGCCGAGAGGAAAAGCGATGCCCGTGCCAAGAGCAGCCCGGCGGGACGCGTCCTCTGCCCCATCCCCGCCTCTCCCCAGCAGACACCTGCCTTCCTGCCGTACTCTCTCCCGCCCTCCCCCTGTCCCCAGCTTTTCCCTAGAAGCCACATGGCTCCGCAGCCAGCATCCACGGACCGTTTCCGCGAGCGCACTGGTTTGCCCGTCAGCTCGCTGCCCTCTGGCCCTTCTGCCTCCCCACCCTCCCTTTACTCTCACGGCACCTCTCTGCCCTGCTAACTACCTGCTCCCCACACGCCTATCTTTTCTTCCCGAAGCCAGCCGAGGTTTTACCTTCTCCTCTGACATCCCTGCATCCTCCCAAAACTCCCCCCCCCCCCCCCCCCACCTCCTCCTCCCTCTCTCGGTTCAGCCCTACACACCCGGGCTCCTGCTCTCAGCCACATTCAGACCTGAGCAGGGACCCCCGGCACAGGGCCGGGTACTACCGCTCTGAACGTGGGATGAGGGAGTTTTTGGGGGTGGGCGCACATGTGTGGGTGGGAAGTGTTCCTAGGTAGCCTGAGCTCTGACAAACTCAACACCTCCCCGTACTCCTACTGCAGCAGAAACAACAACAAACAACCAGGAACCATCGCAACGCAGTGCCAGCAGGAGATCATCTCTTTATTCAAAGCTATTCCTGGTAAATAAATAAATAAAGGGGAACAAATCAAATAAATAATAAGGCAAAATACCATTTAAGTTAAAAGCTGATCTAGCATTTAAAAGGCTGCTGGGTCTGACCATTTACCAGGCTGTGTTTGCAGGGAGGATTAGCTCGTGCATCCATTTTCGAGAATTAGAAGCCTTTCTCTGCTGCTGCTTCATGGCTTGGCGCTCCCTGCTGGTCCCCCCCCCCCCCCCCCCCCCCCCCTTTGGGTTGCTGCATTAAATATTATCTCTTTTTTCCTAAACAGCTACTGAATGACCCAAATCCTGGCCACTGCTTGATGTGGCTCTTCCAGGGTGACTGTACTGCCTCATCCAGCCAGCATTGTGTCCTCCTCCACATCCCTACCCATCTGAGATAACATTGATAAAGTTGTTGGGGAACAGTGGAAGAGAGACTGCCTTGCTACAGCTCTATTCATGCTCCTAATCACCTGTGATCCTTTTACTGCTGTTTCTCTTCCACCAGATGACCAGCTTGATTGCTCCTTTCATCCCAAAGGATAAAGGACAGGGATCCCACACATCCTTACCAGGTGTTGGAGCCTCCCCTCTTTCTCCCTCACATCCTCCTTTGGTCCCAGCCTGGAGCTGGCTGGGAGCCCATCAGCTGGCACTTGCTTCACATCCTTCCCCACCTCTCCTGGCTCCTTCAGTTGCTGAAGCCCTGGCAGAGGCCAGTCTTTAAAACAGGGCATTGTTAGTGTGTTTGCATGTGGCTCTGTTTCTTACTTTTACTCAGCTCCAAGAGTCTATGTGCTGGTGCTTGGAGAGATGGAGGAACAACATGTGTGAGGGGAGAGACCACTAGTTATCAGGGACTTACCCATTCCTGTCACTGCCCTGGAGGGGAGATGGGTAAGGAACATCCTTCGTCTTCCTTCCCAAACCTGTGCTCCCCTCAGACATTCTTTTTCCATAACCATGAGCTTCGAAATTGCTAGAAGGTCAGAAGGTTGGAGACAGAAAAAAAGAGGGACAGATATTGTAGAGAAAGCACAAAGCAGAAGGAAGACAGAAGGGATGTGTCTGTAGGAGGGAAAGGTGAGACCTAAAGCAAAGTGGCATTACTGTGCACATGGGAAAGAAGCAATGTCAGAGGGATCTGGGGAAAATGGAGCCCCATTGCTCTGCTGGGCTGTCGCAGCAGTTCTCTGCCTTCTCCAGGAATAAGGGAGTCGGAAAGCAGGCAACTCCCATTGACAACAGTGATAACCAGATGGCTGTCAGGATAGTGGGTGATTGACAGCGGATGAGGAAGATGATCCCCACATAAACAGGACATACAGAGTTGTGGGGATGCAGCCCCAATGAATGCAGAGCAGCTCCTAAACATGCATCCCCAAGGACTCCACCGTGAATCAGAGCTCAGAGTCAGAGTTCACTGCGCCAGATGTTTGGAGCAGCTAGATCAAAGATTAAAGGAGGCAAACAGAATGGATAGGGGTGGCCATGGCATTTACATTCCTAATGCCTCTTATTAACCTTTTCAACAAGGTCCCAATAAATACATATGTATATAAAAGGCTCTTTTCTTTTTTGCTCTTCCACCCCCTTTCTCTCCTCCTCTCTTCCCATCATTCACAACCATTTTACAGAACCCATTAAATTAGTCACTGTCTTCTCTGCTGATGTGAGATTATTTTTTCCCTACCAGGAAATTTCCTCTCTTATTTTGACACTATTTTAAAGGTAAATAAATGAAAGCTTCCAGTATCTGAATAAGAAGACACAATGACTACACTTTATAATCCCACTATTGGTAACACTTACTGCTGCTGTGGCAGTAGTACCTATAAACACTAACACACTGGGCAAGGCTGAACATGTTCTGAATCTCTGCACTCTGAGGAGTTTGTGGATCCAGAAAATTGCAGGGGTAAAAAGGGTTTGAATAAGTCTCCAGGTATAATCAATACCTCCAAAGAGCATGCTAACTACTCTACCATTTTAAGACTAAAATAAAAAGGCTGAGGGAATACTAATTTGGGTTTTCTTCAGTTCCAGAATGAATAAATCCTGTGGAACACAAACAGCACAATCAAAGGCAGGGTGTTATTGTATTGGCCAAGATGATCCAAGTGCCTGCTTTCTTACAAAGTAGTCTGCAAGACCAGCTCAAAAAAAACCCCAACATACATATACAATATTTAGACCCTATTAGAAAAGATGGAGGAGGTGGAGCCAGAGGGGAACAATCTATCATGCTTGTAGTTAACGACCTCATTAAAATCCAGACAATTATTCTTCTTTCCCAAGCAAGTATCCTTGCTGTGTAACAGCAAGTCTGTTACACAGAAGGTGACTAAAAAGGTGCAAAGTATGCTATGCAACATATTTTGAAAGAAAATAGTAGCCTGTCAGGATATAATAAAGGTGCTACTCTTAAAATCCTCAGTTGGTGTTGTCTTTCCAGCCTTGAGAAATACAAGGGCCTGAATTTATGTGTCTATCTTTTAGAGATTGATGTATAAACTCCATGTTCTCTTCAGAGTGAATACAGGGAAATTGTCTTTTGTAGGGTGAAATTAATTGCATCTATCTTAAAGAGGCATTAAGATCTGCCCACATCTCTTCATAGACTACAGAGCATATCTAATCCTCATAGGAATATCTATATCATACCAATGTGCTTTTAAGGAATTTATGACTAATTTTTGACTCTTGGTTGTGCATAGATGTAAAGGAGGCACTGAAATGCCAAAGACTTCCAAGACTGTTCTAGCTCTGTGCAAGGAAGCAACCCAGCTCTTAGTAGCTGGGAAAACTCAGCAATGCCAAACTGAAACTAGCTGTGAAACGGCTTGAACACTGTGCAGTCCCTGGGTAAGGATTAGAGGATTTAGGTTTAGAATCTATGACTGGAGGTGGCTATTAGCTGTTGTTTGGTCTGGCTCATCAGTGGAAAACAGGACATGAGAGGTGAAGACAGAATACACAGCTCTGAGTAGGACACTTGCAAGAAGAGTACAAAAGGGGAACACAGATTCATATATATCTATAGAGATTTTTTGTGAGTAATGGGGTCCATCAGATGTAGCTAAAAGATTGTAGAACACAGATTTCCCCCCCAAATAAAAATAATTAAGAAAATTAAACCAATTTTCAGAGTATCTGAATAAATAACTATAAAAAAATGGGTGAATTTACTCTAGGGAATTGTTCTATGTGTCCTCCCTATAATTCTTTCTTTGCGCTTTACTAAGAGTGAATTTCATGTATAAAGTGGCTATACTTGCCAAAATGGGCAAGTAGAACTTTTGCAACTTTACAACTCTGATTCATATTAGGAGTACTCAAAGACAATAACTCCAACTGAGGAAATTTGACTTACATTTTGCTTTTATGAATTATGAAGGTATTATTCTTATTAATCAAGGTCACAATGATGTTATTTCAATTGTTATAAGCCTTTTCAATTTTCTGAAATTGTTAAAAAAATGGCATCTATGTTATTTCTACTTGTTTCTTCTGTTATTTCCAATATCTTTATGTATGTATGTATTTTATGTTCAGCTACCTTCTCCTACACAATTACCATCACTGTTTTCCACCAGAGAATTCCAGTGCACTTGACAAGAGACTCAAAATGGATGTGTGAGGATGTTAATTAAATGCAATCAGCATGAACACATTGAAAGGAGATTTTGGGGTACAGACAGACCTCCCTCCTGAAATTCATAAAAATGCACATGACTCTACATTAAAAAATTAATTAAGCTTCTCAAGAAAATCCATACGTTCCTAAGACTGTTTTTTTTCTGTGCTGCAGAAAGTGGTTTTGTGTTCTCATATCACTCAGAATTTGACACTGGTGCTCTTATTTCTATCACTGAGTTCCAATCTGAGTGGGGGAGTGCTTCAGATGAAGGCTGAAAGAATGAAACCTCCAATTATGCTGCTGTGTGATGTACTATCTTGTCTCTACAGTGAGAGTAGAGTATTGACAGGGTGAAAGTTAACTAGTAGGCTCCTCCTGGGATTTGAACCCATCCCTGCTTATGCCTGCACACCAGACTGGCATCTTCTGCTGAACAGCAGGGTGGTGAGGGAGGTGATGGGAATGGGAGTGTTAATCGTTGTGAAGTCCCCAAACGTCCCCAAACGTCCCCAGAATGAGATCGGGTAAGTGTTACTGTTACTGAGTCATCTGAACAAAAGGCAGAGAAGTTCCTGGCTCTGAAGCAGATTCTTCCATGGAAACTTTACTCATTCCAGGATCCAAACCTTGCTCTAATGAGCAGCATTAATATCAGAGGTATAAAATTTGTGCTGCTATGAAGTGTCTCCGGACCCTTCCCTTCTCCAGGCTGAACAAGCCCAACTCTCTCAGCTTCTCTTCATAGCAGAGGTGCTCCAGCCCTTGGATCATCTTTGTGTCCCTTCTCTGGATGCACTCCAAAAGGTTCACATCCCTCTTGTGTTGGGGGCCCCAGAGGGTGAATGCAGTGCTCCATGTGAAGTCTCACCAGAGTGGAGTAGAGGGAGAAAATCACCTTCCTTGACTTGCTGGTCATGCTTTTTTTGATGCAGCCCAGGATAAGGTTGGCTTTCTGGGCTGCAAGACCATGATGCTGGGTCATGTTGAACTTCTTATTAATCAACACCCCCAAGTCCTCCTCAAGTCTGCTCTCAATCTAGCCTTCACCCTGTATTTGCTTTTGGGATTGCCCTGACCCAGCTGCAGCACCTTGCACTTCCAATTGTTGAACTTCATGAGTTTCACACTGGCCCACCTCTCAAGTCTGTTCAAGTCCCTCTAGATCCCATCCCATCCACCCAGTTTCAACTGAACTACGCGATTTGGTGTCATTGGCAAACTTGGTTCATTCTATCTCACTGTCTATGTCACTGAGAAAGTTGTTAACCAACACTGGTCCCAGTACCAACCCCTGTCATCAACACATTCCAGGAACCCCCAGATTACCTATGCCCTGCTATGTTGTCACTCCAGCAGAGTGGGGTAGTTGAAGTCCCTCACAAAGAGCCGGGCTTGTGAACATGAGGCTACTCCTACCTGTCTATAGAGGGCCTCATCTGCTCGGTCTTCCGGGTCAGGCATAGAAACAAACAGAACAGCCTATAAATGGGATGAGCTTCACCTGAACAAAACTGCCCTCAAAATGGAAGTGGCAAAACTACTATTAACTCTACTGGCTGAAACACGCCAGTACATACACTGTTATTTCTAGCTATTCCTGGCCAGCCAATTCCTCCTGCTGACACTGTGACCTGATTCCGTTCCCTCCATGAACAAAGGAGGTTGGCAAACTACTGGAAAATACATAGCACAGAACAACCTTGCTCCAGCAGTAACACAGACTTGGATCAGCAAGTGTGTGGTTGGCAGCCCACCTACCACAGAAGGTGACTTAGAGCCAGCTCTGTATCATTTTGCTTGTAGCTCTTCCTCTGCAAAATGTCAACTGGGAAGAAGAACATGTAAAAGTGGAAGTGATCATAAGCATGGAATAATTTCAGTCCATCTCATTCCTTTGGGACATCAAAAAAGAGAGAAAAAGAGACCTAAGGCCAGCAGTAACCAAAAAGTGCTGTTTGGTATATGGCTTTAAATTAAAATCCCTAACATTGCTTTCCTAGGTAAACAATTACTGTAGTTACCATAGAAACAATGAGTGGGGAAAAAAAGTCTTTGTATTTTGAAGATGACTACTTTTTGAGACCCAACAATGAGAATGGCAATTATTCACAAATATACAGTTTCTGTGAAATTAAGTTTTTACATGGCCTGTTGAAGAAGCAGGTGCACCACGTTTTTTTATTGGCAAGACTTCACGTGCTGAGATAACCCTTGAAATGTTTTTTTCTTCATTCCAGAAATGTAAGAGATTGATGAAGAGACTAAGTAGATCAATTACTTTGAACTATAGCTACATACCAAATGCAGTTCCCTGCATTTACATATTGCTCTCTTTTTCCCTTAAGTAAATCTTTCTACACAAACACCCAAAAAGTTTGCTCTATCAAACTGCATGTTTCTCACAACAGCCAACTTTTCCTTATATAAAAATAGAGGTTTTTTTTTTTTTCCTTTGACTACCAATGACCACTAAAAGGAAATCAAACAGAAAGAATAGCAGTTTGTTTGCTGGATGCTATATGACACTTGATGCCTAAGGTTGCCTGATTAAGACAAAACCACAGCTGAACAGTCATATTCTAGTAACACTCAGGAGTTCCCCAGTCTCTCTTCTGGTTTCTTCATGCAAGGTCAAAAGGGCTGTGCCATGGTGGTGTGTTGGTTGAATAATCTCATTGCTGACGGACAAAATTATTTCCAGCAATGTGCGAGCTTGAACAGCTTAGCTATTGAGAGTGGGTGCACAATGGAACTCTCCTTATCACATGTTGACTACTGTAATGTGACATCTATCTGGTCATCTGTACTTCCTTCATAATCAGAGGAGAGGAACTGCTACTTGGTTGACACAATTAGTGTAATTCCTAAGAAGGCTTCAAGTGAATATACCTTATGATTGACCAATTTATGGAATTAAGACAATTAATTGAGGAGCAGATACCTACCTTATGAACTATTACAGTTCGGTGGGAAGAACACATGGCATGGTTTTAATTAAAAAGAAAAAGCAGCACTTAGGGACTCTTCATCAAGGACTGTAGTGATAGGACAAGGGATGATGGGTTCAAACATAAACAGGGAAGTTCAGGTTGGATATAAGGAAGAAGTTCTTTGCTATGAGGGTGGTGAGGCACTGGCACAGGTGAATTGGTAAACGCTCCACGCCACAGTGTTCAAGGTCAGGCTGGACAGAGCCTTGAGCAGCCTGGTCTAGTGTGAGGTGTCTGTGCCTTTGTCAGGGGGTTGAAACTGGATGAGCTTTAAGATTCCTTCCAACCCAAACCATTCTGTGATCCTATGATGATTTAAAATTGTCCGGTTGAAGTAATTGTCAAGAACAGGTATAAACTTCTTTTTGTGTAGTGAACAACTCTCCTTTCTTCCAGACTATGATCTACTTCCTGAATATGAAATTTAAATGTTCACTTCTCTACTTTTTCTGTGTCTAAACATTAAGCTGTGCATCAAAGCAGCACAGAGACGTGGTGTGCTCAAGAACGCTCTGCATTATTCATTTGTCAAACCTACCCTATTGTACATATTTCTAATGCAGCTACTCCCACAGAATTGAGATGACAGAAGCGCTTATCACAGTGTGGCCCCAATGAGATTCTTATTATGAAATCTGACCTTAAGAAGCCATATGAAAAATCCCTCTGAGGCCTCAAGAAATTCTGAGAAATAACTTCAGACTTAAACAGGAGGAAAAAAAAAATGCACGAAAAAATATTTGGTCTCTGAAGGCCTGATGGATGAGCACTTGGATTATCTCCAAGGTCAGCAGAAGTAAAAATGGACAAAGAGTGAGTAAGGGAATGATGAAACCTTTCTTGATCAACCTGTGTTTTGATAGAAAAAAATCAGTCTTTTTTTTTTTCCAGATAAGCATACCAGCACAGAGCTCCTACACTGATACTAGAAAACTGCAGTAATTTCTCCATGTTTCTCCAGACCTCTACAGAAGATGAAATGTTTGCTTTGGTTCACACACTTTTCTTAAAAGTGATGTTTCTTTAGAAAGGAGGTTGTCAAAATCTGCCATTCCGTACTTACCTGATGTGAAGCTGGAGTGAGAGGAATGCTGGCTTGGTTAAAATCATACGACATCCAAATCCTTCACTATGACAGAAAAAAGGTGGTTTCTTGATTAGTCCTGAGCCAGGAGCCACTGAATAAAGACCGTATATGAAAACAATGTGAAATAAGAGGCCAAATCTAAGAAAGAGAAACAACTTAGTCTCTCCAGTTGCTGGAGGGAGAAGAACCAGTGGCCAAAACTGCAGTAATGACTATGCATGTGTTACTGAACGAAGGGCAGTGAGGTATTGTTTTAAGTCAAAAAAAGAAACAACCCACAACTCTCATCAAGTCAAAATTCGTAAGTGAACTGCCCCCAAAACATAGCTTTGTCTACTGGTTTATTAACCACAATGGAAGGAGAAAAACAAAACTCATAATATGGTCTACTATTTTGTTAGGACCATGTCTGAGCAGCCAGTTTCCTTATAAGGTGATACAAGTATTTTCCCAGTAAAGAGCTTCAGCTTGTTAGGCTTTTCAAAGATAGGTACTACTTCTGATTTTTTGAGACTGTTCTTTTGTTTACAAATAAAGCAACATGACTTTACTTACATAGAGTTTAACATCTTTGAAATCAAGGCTGAAAAAGCTTTGCTGATACAATGAGGGAACCAATTGCACAAGACATATCAGCCTACATGGTTTTATTTCAGTTTTGGACAAGAAGCATTTGCAGCCTGTCTTTGAAATTTACACTACTGACATTATTCTTTCAGCAGCAAGAAGACGCCTGTGAATTCTCCAGAAATACCCTTACTAATTTCAGTAAAGAAATTAATCTAAAGAATAGGAATTAAATGTTGTGGAAGACTGTGAAGCAACTACAGAAAGTACAATCAAGTTGGTATTGATTTGCTACTTTAGAGAAGATTTAGGGAATGTACATTGCCATATTTTCTTTGTGATCATCTTCAATAAATTCTTTCCAATGATAACAAGTTTGTTTCTTGTGTTGACTGAAAACAAATTACTCCTTTAGCCAAAAGCAAATTATTCAAAGATTGTTTCTGAAACAGATAAGGAAGTTTTAAAATAATATTAGGAAAATCACAAAAATCACCTTTGCCATCTAAATATTCAAGTCTTTGTCCTTATAGTTCAGCATAGTACCTAAGCATATTATCAGATCAATTGGCGTGATAGGCAGTATTCATCACCCCTCACTTTTGACTTTTGTGATATAGATTCATTATTGTTTTCTATAATATCTTCTACCAAGATGCAATATCAAAACGTAATTTAACATAACACACAGAACTTCACTCTGCTGCAGTCCTGTGAACTGCTTTCCTCCAGGGTTTTAATATCACAACTGTCCATGTAAATTAAGTTTTATGGGTTTGCTACGAATTGAAAGCTCTGCAGATTATCATCTTGCTGTGTGACCTTCTCTTGAACCTGTTAAAATAATCAGGATTTTGATTCAAAAAGAAAACCAAGATGAGTAGTTAGCTCCACATGTTTTAGAGCTTGCGTTTTCCTCCTTTTCTTGTCGGTCCTCTAATTTTCATAGGTAAGAAGTTGAGCAGTCAATCTTCCAATTATTATTCTTTTTTTTTTTTTTTTCTGGGGGGAGGAGTGTGCTGAAATCAGTTTACAATGAAAGTATGAAAAGCAAAACCTTCAAATGGATTCTCAGAGAAACTCAGACACCTACCCCCCAGATGTGGCAAGTGCAGATGACAGTCCCCATGGGCATCAACAGGAAGAAGCAGCTCAATCAAGAATAAATTATCCATAAATTCAACCAGCAAACTTCATCTTCCCAAAATGACACTATAAAAATGCCTGTATATAGAAATCTCATTAATCTGTCCACTATATTTCGGACTACTCAGAAAAAAAGGGATAATATTAATTTTACTTAAATTTTACCTTAATTGGAGAATACCCAGTACGAGTCATCACTGATTGGCCTTTGAGTGAACATGATGTGAAAGAAGACAAGAATTCCTGACAATAAAATGATTTTAATAGACTTTCCAATAAAATACTACATTTTGAAATAAAAGCCCATATAGATAGCAGTTGTAAACAAAACTTAAATAAAAGTTAAAAATGGAATACATCATTTCAAGAATTCAAAAACTGCATATTTTCAAAACTAGCAGACATCTGAAATATTGGAATAATTAACTAAAAATAACCTAGCAGAAAACAAGAAGTCTGTTTATACTTCTTATATTAACCTTTACAGTTTCCTGAGAAGGACAGTCATGTAAAGCAAGTATTTTGACAGAATTTTGGCATCCAGATACTCTGGAGATAGGAGACACACTTGGATGGTATTCTGCTTTGATGAGCT
Source organism: Ara ararauna (assembly GCA_028858755.1). Classification (NCBI taxonomy): domain Eukaryota; kingdom Metazoa; phylum Chordata; class Aves; order Psittaciformes; family Psittacidae; genus Ara; species Ara ararauna. Next base: position 125,208,107 of record CM054378.1, on the reverse strand, counting down.
TTCAATGTCTGCATGAGAAAACAAGGTTGGAAGTAGAATTTCTGCATCTTCATAAAGATACAGATTCAGACAGGCTATCAAGAAAGAACATCTGAAAGGTCTTCCAGCATTCAGAAACCTAAGAACTGACATTTGTTACTCCCTCTTCACTTACCACATAAAAAGCAAACAAACAGAGTAAGTACTGAGATGCCTCAATACATTTTTCCCCATGTGTACATAATCAACGAGCCATTTGTTCTGCAATAAAAGCTGTTTGATATGTTGCCTCAGAAGCATTACAAGAAAGGCTGATAACATCCTTCCTCCATTTTAGAGGCAGCAAAGACCACGCATGCTCAGTGCGGTTATCACCTAGGAAACAAATAATTGCATCTTATTTTTGGCATAAGGCTGTAGGTGTACGAAAGATCTGAAACATGCTCCCACACAGTCCTGAACTCATTCCTCATGATGCCAACAAGAGTAATGAGAGGAGCAGTTGGGAAGCACCTCCTAGGGGTAGCCAGAGAACCACCCACAAGCTCTAGACGTGATGTCAGGGCTCCTCACCAAGTGAATTCCCTAGGAACACACTGTTACGGGCCGGTGTAATGCACAAGTCAGGCCAGGCAAACATAAGTGGTTCCCTGGGGCCGAAGATCTCCTCATAAAATCTTTGAGGCACCCACAAACAGCATGCATCAAGATTTAAAAGCATTCAAATGGATTTTAATGAAACAATTAATTTAAGTGCTCTTCAGATCTTGATGTAAATTGCCTCTGCATCACAGAATTACAGTGGGTTGCTTAATAAATTGATAGATTTTAAGGACAGAAGGGACCATTATGATCATCAAACCTGACTGCTTGCATAGTACAGGTCAAAGACTCTCACACAGAAATCCTGTAAATAAAGCCCATACCTGTGGATTAAGCAAGTGCATCTTTTCCCGAAAGCCTTCCAAACTTGATTTAGAGTCCTGAAATTAGAGAACCCACTGCAGTCCTAGATAAATGGTTTAATGGGGCATTATCACAGCTCTTAATGTTTTGCATCTTATTTTTAATCTTCAGTTTCCAAATTTTTATCCAACATCGTCTTTTTTCATGCAAACAGATTGTAAAATAATTGTGACCTACTTGGAAAGATGTTGGTTGTGAAATCTTGTGCAGGTTTGCCGACCACAAAGTATGCACATAGAATTGCTTTTCCGTCTTTTTTTACTTCTCTCTGAAGAGTCACCTGTATAATGTTCTGAAGACAGACAATCACATCCTTACCTATGTTCCATAGATCAGCATCATCCTTTCCATCTGTTACATGTAAATATTTGCCATGAAAATGTAGCTTTTGGAAAATACACCTTTGGCTTAATTTCAGTGTCATTGCACAAGGTTTTCCTAAAAAAAGAAATGTCTGCAAAGCACTGTTAAGCATACATTTACATGGAAATGGATAGTTTACACTGCCTCTCCATATGAACAGCTTTACTGCATAGTAACACAAAGTTGGTTAACTACAATTTCAAAAAAGAATAAGCTCCTGCAAGATTATTAATGCACTACATCTTTACTGTACCTCTTCTTTCACAGTTGCTTCCCTCTGTAGGCAAGCCCAGAGTGCAAAAAGATGCCTCATTCTAATCTTAACACACATATGTGCAATCTCATAGACAGCAGGAAATATCACTTGTGATTTATACTCAGAAAAGAAATGAGAATGACCTCTTCTAGAGAGCTGCACATTAAATGGAATCATATAAATGTGATGGGTAAATTTAAATGTGACAGAGTAATATCGGTACGTACCATTTAACAACCTAGTCTATCACTGTTATAGTTTGCAGTGTTCATCCTATCTGCACTGTGATGGTCCATCTGCTAGCACTAAGATTTAGGTGTTTTTTTGTCTGTACAGTGCCTAGCACAACAGGGTCCATGGTTAGGGGCATGTGCATGTTACTATAGCAGGAATAAGAAATGCTAACCTTGGTCTACTTCAGTGGGACACAGTGCGCACATATGGTCTGTCCATATGGACTTGATTTCAGGATGGGTTCCTTTATGTGCTGAACCTCATGAGTCCATAGATAAAAAGATGAACTTTTCAATGAGGGAAATAAGTAGAGAGGCAAAAAGTGAAGCTGATAGCCAGAGGCCATAATATTCTTTTCCCTTCCAATTTTCACAAATTAAAAACAAAGAAAAAACCAGCCACACAGAAATTAAAATCAAGACTGCCTAGATCTGAGTTGCTCATTAATTCTGGATACCACTTCATGTCACACAATGCTAACACTATAACCAAGATATATGCTAATGTAATTAATAGATAAATGCTCTTATTCGGGGAGGGCTATTTCTGATTTCAAGCAAAATAAGGGATAGCTCTATTCCAGCCTGATAATGTTTACAGCTTATAGACTACAGCATGATAGGCTGAGATTAAAATGATCATCTAAAAATTCCATATCCTGATAAATCTGTGAAATGATTTCATCTTTACAAAGGAGAATGCACACAACCCAGAGTTAATTGTAACATTCATATTTCTGACATAATCAAATGCCTTTAAAGCTTGATATAACAACAAAGCTGACATCAGCAAAGGGAATGTAGCAAGACAGAGCCAAAACAAGGATCAAGAGACAAGAAAGTAGAACACTTCTGGTGTGTACGCCACCATGTTGGAAGGTTCTGTTCATTGAGAACAGCTTGAACTCCCTCCAAAATACCTGTATTTGCAAAAACTCTCCAGAGAGGCTATACAGCATGGTTGCTGGCAACCCTGTTACTTCAGTGCTAGCTCTGTAATGAAAGACACTAAAAGAAAAGATCAAAGGTGGTATTTTTACTTGGACAATAATAACTGCTTATGATGTAGAGGATACAGGCCTGATAGCTAGAGCTCTGTAGGTAAATTTGAAGAGGTATAGACGTATGTAATAGGTCACAGCTAAACTGTCTGGCTCTGCGGCCTTTATTAGCATCACTGTGAATTTCTGTATGTGCCCAAGTGAAGAGCAGACCCCAGAAGGCCCGTGCTAGGACTGTATTTACTCCTGTAATTACCAGCATTTGTTCATTTTTGTTCTGACATCCTGAAGTCACTGTTTACAGCAACCTGTGTCCTACTTTATTCCTTTTTTAATTGTAGTTATGTTAAGACTGTGTTGGACTGAAAACAAGTCACACATTCTTTACTCCTGACTTAGATTTTCTTTCTAGTCCTTTTTCTGAAATTTGCTTAGTGGGGTTATTCTGGAGCTTTTGTCTTTTATATGCAGCTTTAAAAAACTATCACTTTTTGGGTACAACAGCTACAGAACTGGCCACCTGCTTCCTGCCCCAAGGCTGATCTTTATTCCACAGAGCCTACATCTTTATACCATAGAGACGCTTGCATGAGATACTGACAAGAGGGAGGGTGTAGAAGACACTACATATTTTGCACGTATGTGTGTTGCAATAAGTTCAGGACTGCCCCAATTTCTTATTTAGTTTTATAGTTATAATATTTAATCTCTTGTTGACTTTCTGCCTTTGTAAATGAGACAGATTGCAAAATGACTCCTCTACAGTAACCAGACTCATAACAGGTATTAAGTGAAATGAGCTATTACACAGGTCACAATACTTTAAGACTGAAAGTGTCACTTTGTAATTAAAGTGTCAGAACAGCTGGGAAGATTTATAAGGGTGATACAATGAAATTATTATTCTGAGATTTGCCTGTTTCTTGTGAATTTTGTCTGCTACTAGCATGTGTGTTAGCCATGTGGTATTTATAGCTTGGGCTTTCAAAGCATAGTTTCAGTGATTATTGTATGAAAAATTAATGTATAAATCTTTGAAAATCAGATTAGCAGGATAAAATAATAAGAACATTGTCAAAATAAGAATAACAGCCTGGCTTCCCAATGTGTTAATTCTATTTTGCAGGGCTCTGAAGACATAGCACAAGTTTAAATGTGCTATGCCTTACACGTAATGCAAGCTATGGGTAGATTCATCTCACCCAAGGGAGTCCTTCTGAGAAGCATAATCTAAAAGCACTGAGGACATGGCCAAGCAGAGGAAATGTGAGTTCACAAACAGTGATACTTACTGCTCACAGTGGTGCTTCAAAGTCACACAGGTAAATAAATTGAGCCTGGATCACTGCCTTAAATGTTTTCAGGCTCTACTGGGAACCGGTCTTTCATGCAGCAGAACTCCAGTTCAATGTAGATGTAAATATGACATTTGACCTATGTTGGTATCACAATATACTTCCAAATGCCTTTCTAATACTGAGTATATTTTTCACTATTTGTAAACATGATTTGGTTTGTGACTAATCAGATTTAAAATACCGTGAGCTTATTCGGATCTTGTTTCAGATCAGGACTCCCTTGTTTAGGTATCACTGCACATGGTTTGACACAGGAGATGGGTATCTAAACTTCTTCCACTTCTGCTGTGAAAACTTAGGGCAGAAGACACTTGGTTAAATATAGATACCTGCTGACATCCAGGATGCAATGGGACATTGGAGACTACACAGGGATGGCAGAACAACATGAGGGAGACTTGCACCTTTCTGGATTTTGAGGTGGGACACTGTTGAGCTGTCCTCAAGGTGTCTACACTTCAGAGCCAGCATTCTTCTCCTAGTCAGCATGTCTGAGCGGCATCCAGAATCCTACACATAGATTCCTACAGCCCTATTCAGTTGCTCAGACAAATGGCATCTAGAACCTTTGGAGATGCCTAAGGTTATTTCACCAGTTTTCTAGCTGTCTTGTCTAGAACATGCCAGTGTTTCTCAGGTATATCTTCTAGGCTTCTCCTTCTGAAAGGGCTCTATCTCATCCATGACACCTTCACGGAGACACCCGTTTACAGGTATCTAAATTTATGCATCTCAGCTTCCCAAAGATTGAATTAGTTCCACCTTTTCCTTTTTATGAGGCCACACAAAGCCTTTACATTCTAAAAGCAAACATTGAAAGAAAATGTTAAAATAAAGCTAGATTAATCTGAAATTTAGAAGTTTGCAAAATATTTTGCACATGTGAGTTTTCCTCAGGTGTGTGATTATTTGTTCTGAAGCCAGACTGTGTGTCTTCAGCTCTTTGAACAGATACTTAAAAGAAAGCAAGCCATTTTTTAATTAATACAGGTTTGATCACTCCAAACCAGATGAAAATTCAGCTTGAATTCAACTAAAAGCAGAAGAGGAAATTTAGAACAAATGAAGATTTACACTGAACAATTTCAATGAAATACATATACATCTTTTTTAAACATGGCATTTCAGGCTAAATTTCAATAAACTAAAATAAAACAAAAATATTAAAACCTTTAGATAAATCATGTAGCAAAACCAAATTTTAATGAAGGGTTTGATATTTTTTTTGAGAAAATGATTTTTTTTGAGATACAGTGATTTTTTCCTCTTCAGAAAAATAGAAGAAAACTACACTGAATAAAACTATGACTGTTATTATCCAAACCCAAAACTCAATGCATATTAAAGGAGGATCAAGACCGATGATCCTCAATCTTCTTTATATTGCTCTATTTTCAGATGAGACTGTTTCTCCTTTCCCTATTTTAATTGTCATCAATCCTCCATTCTCTATTCCCATACAATACATGTAGTAATACTAAACAAACTCTGAAAATTTAACAGTTCTATGTTTTAAAAATTGGCAATACAGCTGTTATTCACCTCCTACATCCCCAAGAAGTATATAGCAGCTGCAAATTCCTTCTCAAAAGTCCTGATTACTCTTCAGTTCTTTAAAAAGATGTATTTTTTTAATGTTATGACTAGGCAACTTTTTTCACTTGCTGTTCAATGAAAATTGCCTATTTTTATTTACACAATATTTCTCATAACCAGCATGACATATTCTATATCTTTCAAGCTTTAATATTTTCTCTTAATACCCTATTTCACAATATATTTTTTACTATATTAAAATTTTAGGTTTCTTTGACATGTTTTTTTTCTGCCAAAAATAATTTTTATACATACTTTTCAAGAAACTGTAAAAACTTTTGCTTAATAAAAAGCTCTAAATACACTATAAAGTTGATTTATAAAAGAAAAAAAAACCCTTTGAAAGATTGTATTTTCAGGATTTATTAAATTACTTTAGTTTCCAAGTTTCTCAGGATATTTTCTTCATCTTTCACAGCTATTTTTTAAGTTAATTGGTTGTTTCTCAATGGGGAAGTACATATTATCCTGTAGATATGTCTACTATATGTGATATATAATACACAATAATATGTTTAACAATATATTTATATATACAAATGTAAACTTGCTGCAGACTCTCTTTACAGTAAATAGTGAGAAACAGATGCTTATAGCATACTATTCAGATCGTTTTGAGGTTGATGTCTAAAGAGGTCATATGGCTTGCAACTAAAACTGTCCACTTCTCTCCCTTCATTATAAAAACCTGGAGTGACGTACTCAGATGCATATTCCTGCAGTGTTGTTTTTACTTAGTAACTTCTTAAAGTGAAAATGGTTTTAACAAGGAAATACCCCTAAATTTGGAGCATTCAAAATCATTAGCCTTTAAAGAAAAAAAATTGCATTATGCCTTGTGATCAAAAAGGAAGGGGGAGAAGTTGAGGAATGAAAAATAACACGCTGGAAGAATTTTCCTATAGAATTCAGCCTGAAAACCTTCAGCTGTAATTCTCAGCAAGGAAAAGACTTGAAATCAGCCCAGGCATGAATTTCAGCTTGGCATGCTCTGAGATATGCCCTTTGTTTGTGGTTTCCATAGTAATTGCATTCTGAAGTCAACATATGTATAGCCTCCTTTAGTCAGAATGGGATATTTTATTTTAAATCATTGTGATTTACATCTTCAGTAATACTTTTTCTAGAAACTGAGAAACACTCCATGTCATGTATTTGCTTATATACCTGGTAACATTGAATTTCTCTTTCTATTTGTAGAAAATGCCCTGTTCGCTGTTAAAAAGAAAGGTTACTTATCTCTTAATACTGTTTCTATTTCAGAAGGTTGCCTAGAAGTATTGTAAATATTGTAAAGCAACTGATACAGTAGTATAGGTGATAACTGACATTTAAAAAATAGAGCATTTATCTAGCCTATTCCTTTGTAGAATTAATGTAAACTTATCAGTATAGCTGAAAAAATCCATAAGCAATTTCATTGTTGTGATAGATGTCTTCGGCAACTCAATCAGCAACTCATTCGGGGTTGTTTTCATTCCTGTTGCTTTTAAGAAACAGGAAAATGTTTCAGTGAAGCTGAATAAAAAGCAGTGCCATACTGGTGGGCAGCATACGGCATCTCTGCTAAGATCAAAGCTTACACTGGTGGGGCAATGCTTGGTTAAATGCAAGGTAAAAATTACCTTTCTTACATCTCACCATGTTGCAGTTGTCTACATCTGAGCTGGTCACTTTGACTTTTCTTTGTTCTAAGGGAGAGAAATTAGCACCTTCTGACAGTGATTAAACTGAACTATTTTGGTCATCTATTTCAGGGTGAAGTGACTGCATTCATGAGCTGCTGGCATTTCCTCAGAAGGAAACGCACTGTTACTAGCTCAGGTCTGGACAGCTGAAGTTAGGGCAGATGAGTTCCACTTGGACTTCTGTTCATTTGTATTTACTCATTTATCACATCTGCTATATAATGCTCCGCATGCAATATCCAGTCTTTCATTACTGGCAGGAAGCAGCGCAGCAAGTATCCCACAATTTTTCAGCCATGAGTCAATATCAGTATGTTTAGATTGTACACAAAAGAATAAATAAAGATTCAATTTATCAATTGTCAAACATAAAAAACTTGAATAATTAGGATAAAACATCCAGCGTCAACCACAACTTACCAAATTTTAGATTTCTACAATGTAGGTATTGTTCAGGTGAGTAACCTTAGCTCCCTTAATAATAATAAATGTAAAGGAATAATACTTTGTTTAGACTATTTTAGGTATTTTCATTGCTTCAGACCTGTGATTAAAATCACGGAATCACAGAGCCACAGAATCGCAGAATGGTTTGAGGTTGGAAGGGACCTCTGTAGGTTGTCCTGTCCAACTCCCCGGCTCAAGCAGAGTCACATAGAGACGGTAGCTCAGGACCATGTTACCAAGAGAGAACGGCCTTAAACTGCACCAAGGGACATTTAGATTGGATGTTAGGAAATCATTGTCTTTGGAAGTATTCAAAACCCATGTAGATGAAGCCCTACTAGTGACATGGTTTGTTGGTGGACTTGCAGTGCTGGGGTGTCATGGATTCAGCAGCAGCTGTCATTTTTCTCCTTCTTGGTAGCTGGTGCAGTGCTGTGTTTTTGATTTTGGGCCTGGGAACTGCGCTGATAACACCAGTGTTTACTGCTTGGTAATGTTTTGGTCTGACCAAGGACTTCCTGAGCTTCATGCTCTGGCAGGGAGGAGGGGGAGCCGGGAGGAAGCAGAAACACGACACCTGACCCAAACTGACAAAGAGGTTATTCCATTCCACAGCACGTCATGCCCAGGAGGTAAAAATGGATAGCAGAGACCCAGAAGGGTGGGGGTGCATTGCATGGTCGGGCTTGGTATTGGGTGGTGAGCGATTGTATTCTTTCCTTGTATTTGCCTTGTCATTATTATTACTGCTGGTAACAGTAGTGATTTGTGTTAGACCTTAGTTACTAAACTGTTCTTATCTCAACCTGTGGGAGTTGCATTCTTTCAATGCTCCTTCCCATCCCTCCGCGATCAGGGGGAAGAAAGAGGGGGGAGTGAGTGAGCAAAACTGCGTGGCTGAGAAGCTTAAACCATGACATGGGGTAAAGGTTGGATTCGACAATCTTAAAAGTCTTTTCTTACCTAGTTGATTCTATGATTCTATGTTCAGATGGCTTTTGAATGTCATCAAGGATGAAGACTGCGCAGCTTCTCTGGGTAACCTCTGCCAGTGCTCAGACACTTTCACAATGAAAAAATGTTTCCTGATGTTAGGATAGCACTTTCTGTGTTTTAGTTTATTCCATTGCTCCTGGTCCTGAAACTGGGCACCACTGAAAAAAGCCTGGCTCCATTTGGTTTTGTATTGTCCCTGCAGGTATTTATATGCATTGATGAGATTCCCCTGAGCCTTCTCCAGGCCGAACAATCTCAGCACTCTCAGCCTTTCTTTATAGGAGAGATACTGAGTCTTCTTCTTCATCATCTTCTTTGGCCTATGCTGAGCTCTCTCCATTATGTCCTTATCTCTCTTGCATATGAGTATCCCCTAACTGGACTCAAGACTCCATGCGTGGCTTCACTAGTGATCAGCAGAAGTGAAGGATCCTCCAGCAACTTCTCTCCAGTAGCTCTAAGCTTCAGTAACTGTAAGATTCTCTTCAATACTTGTAAATCAGTCCAGATGAGTAGCTAAGATTCAAGTAGTTGCATTTGATTAGAAGAATTCAACAGGTAGGATGGGATCTCCATTGACAACAGTGAGGTATATCGATATCCTTTTCCTTGGAAGATTTTTTTTCTTCATCATATTTCAGTTCATCAGTGAGGACAAATGGCTGTCCTGCACATAAAACAAAGATAACTTATTGTCTGGATGGGAAGGAGAATTGAAAGAATGCACACAGATATGTGCAGGAAATGTTGCAAGTTCATGTTTGACATGAACTTGGTTTAACTCTCAAGCTAAACTAAACGAGGAGGTGGCGAAACTGGTGATGGTACTGCAGTCAGCTTTCTTCTGCTTTATGTTCATAGAATCATAGAATAGTTAGGGTTGGAAAGGACCTTAAGATCATCTAGTTCCAAGCCCCCTGTCAGGGGCAGGGTCACCTCTCACTAAACCATGTCACCCAAGGCTATGTCCAATCCAGCCTTGAACACCGCCAGCGATGGAGCATTCACAACTTCCCTGGGTAACCCATTCCAGTGCCTCACCACCCTTACAGTAAAGAATTTCTTCCTCATATCCATTCTAAACTTCCCCTCTTTAAGTTTGAACCCATTACCCCTTGTCCTCTCACTACAGTTCCTCATGAAGAGTCCCTCCCCAGCATCCCTATAGGCACCCTTCAGATATTGGAAGGCTGCTATGAGGTCTCCACACAGCCTTCTCTTCTCCAGGCTGAACAGCCCCAACTTTCTCAGCCTATCTTCATACAGGAGGTGCTCCAGTGCCCTGATCATCCTCGTGGCCCTCCTCTGGACTTGCTCCAACAGTTCCATGTCCTTTTTATGTTGAGGACACCAGAACTGCACACAATACTCCAAGTGAGGTCTCACAAGAGGGGCAGGATCACCTCCCTCGACCTGCTGGTCCCACTCCTTTTGATGCAGCCCAGGATACGGTTGGCTTTCTGGGCTGCAGGTGCACACTGTCGGCTCATGTTCATATTTTCATTGACCAACACCCCCAAGTCCTTCTGTGCAGGGCTGCTCTGAATCTCTTCTCTGCCCAACCTGTAGCTGTGCCTGGGATTGTTCCCACCCAGGTGTAGGACCTTGCACTTAGCATGCTTAAACTACATCAGGTTGGCATCAGCCCACCTCACAAGCATGTCAAGGTCCCTCTGGATGGCGTTCCTTCCTGTAGAGGCATTTCTCACTGAGAATGGTCATGTGAGCAATCCAGCCCTTGGTTTAGCCCCACCCTTCTAGTTAGCAGAGGGTACCAGAGGCTGCTGGAGGGGTTACTAGAGGACGCCTTTCCAGAAGTTGCCTTTCCAGAAGTTGCCAGAAGTTGCTGGAAGGGGACGCCCACTTGCTGACATGAAGAAAAACCTCAGGAGCTGCCACCAATTGCAAGCCGTTGCTAGGATCTGACTCGGAGGCAGAGCCAAACAACTGTTGTGGAATGTTCTGGTGTTCTGAAACTTTTCTATAAAAAGGATGCTCGTGCACAAAAAATTCTTCAGCGTTTGATCACATTGATCATTGTTGCGTTGTTCCATATCCCCCGCACCTTCCCTCTAACGTATCAACCGAACCACACAGTTTGGTGTCATCGGCAAACTTGCTGAGGGTGCACTCAATCCCATTGTCCATGTCACCGACAAAGACATTGAACAAGACCGGTCCCAACACCGATCCCTGAGGGACACCACTCGTTACTGATCTCCAGCTGGACATTGAGCCATTGAGCACTACTCTTTGCGTGCAGCTATCCAGCCAGTTCTTTATCCACCGAGTGGTCCGTCTATCAAATTGATGTCTCTCCAACTTAGAGACAAGGATGCCATGTGAGACAGTGTCAAACACTTTGCACAAGTCCAGGTAGATGACATCAACTGCTCTACCCCTGTCCCTCAGTTCTGTAGCCCCATCATAGAAGGCCACCAGATTGGTCAGGCAGGATTTCCCCTTAGTGAAGCCATGCTGGCTGTCACCAAGCACCTTGTTGTTTTTCATGTGCCTCAGCATGCCTTCCAGGAGAATCTGCTCCAAGATGTTGCCAGGCACAGAGGTGAGACTGACTGGCCTCAAGTCCTTGACAGGGCTTACCCGGGAGCCAGCAGCTCAGCGGACGCGAGGAGCTGACTCAGAGGGGGCGGCGCCAGGAGGAGCGATACCAGCCCTGAGTGGTTAAAAACCTTCCCCAGGGAGCACGAGCAACCAGGGCACGGTGAACAGGGCGGGCAAACAGGGTGGGCTCGAGGCAGTTTACACGGCAGTTCGCGTGGGCAGGAGAGCGGGACGGTGAGCGGAATGGGGAGCACTCGCCATATGACCAGGCTCTGGTCTGGGAGCTCTGCTCTGGCTGCCCCAGCAGTGGCCACTGTAGGCACCCAGACAGAGCCGATGAAAGGGGAGGCTGCAGTGCAGAGCTCGGGGTGTAGAGAGCGCCTGCACTGCTCTTCCGAGTGGAGGGTGCACAATGGGCAGGGCTGCACTTTGTGCTCCCTGGTGGAGGTCCTCCTGCAGCAGGTGGCGGAGCTGAGGGAAGCTGTTAACTAGGCTGAAAGGTGTCAGGGAAGCTGAGGGAAAACAGCACTGCTTGCTCCAGGACCAGACTTCATGAAAATTTGATTTTGTTTTTGTTGTTATTTTTTTAACAAATTCTCGAACACATTAAAAATGGGCTTTGTGTGGCCTTGGCAGAGGCTGCTTTCTCTCTCACAGCTTAATTTTTTTCACCTGTGAATGAAGGCGAAATACCTAATTATGTGTTATACCAATACATTAACCATTTGTAGTTCTCTGGGTGATACAAAGTATTTAAACCCCAAGATGTTCCGCATAGAAGCATTTTGTCCGCACTGAAATCAGTTAGGTGCAAGGACAGATTAGAACTGTGGCATGCACGCTATCAGTCAAGTGGCTATTAGCTTTTTCTTGTCCTATAGTATCATAGAATCATAGAATAGTTAGGGTTGGAAAGGACCTTAACATCATCTAGTTTCAACCCCCCTGCCATGGGCAGGGACACCTCACACTAAACCATGTCACCCAAGGCTATGTCCAATCCAGCCTTGAACACTGCCAGGGATGGAGCATTCACAACTTCCCTGGGCAACCCATTCCAGTGCCTCACCATCCTCACAGTAAAGAATTTCTTCCTCAAATCCAGTCTAAACTTCTCCTGTTTAAGTTCGAACCCGTTACCCCTTGTGCTCTCACTACAGTCCCTCAGGAAGAGTCCCTCCCCAGCATCCCTATAGGCCCCCCTCAAATACTGGAAGGATGCTATGAGGTAAAGAAGTCTATTAACAATTTAGCTGATACAAACTCTGAAAAATACCCCATTAACATAAAAGTAAGTCCCCTGCAGAACGCCAGTCACCCAAACAGTGAGGTTGGAGTCTAATGTTTTTCAAGCACTGAAATAGAAAACGCGAGATTTGCACCCATGAAAGGAAAACATTCCCAAAAGTAGAGCTCTGACACTTACTTCTAGTTCTGGAAGATCCTAAAATATCAGACCTAGAAAACTTGAGACATCACTCTATATCAAAAAGATACAGGCAAATGTTTTTAGAAATTTCTTGGCTTTATATGTTCTCCATGGGGGAATCTGATACCATCAGCTCATGGCACTGAGGCAGTGTATGCTTTTAAGCATGAAGTGCAAAATAATAAGAAAACACTAAAAAAATTGACTCCTCAAGATAAAATTCATACAAAAGAGACTGAAATCCATCTGTCTCTTCATTAATATTTGCTCATTTTTGGTGTAAGGAGCAATTAGGGTTAACTATATGCACATTGTCAGTAATTTTCATACTATAACCCACTTTCAGTATTTTTGGTAGTGTCTTAACTTGTCCTTAGTAATGAAGACATCTTTGGCCATGCTGGTAGGCACATGCTGTCAGGATTCCTGATATTGCCCCACAGTTTCCACACAATTAAAAGCATTTTACCTAACGTAATATTAAAAGCAGCTTTGTGAGCTGTTTTTTTGTAAGTGGAAGACCAAGTTCAAGATAAACTTAGCTGTATGTAATGCCAGAACACACTAAAATTTGCTAACATATACAAAGCTTTGTGTAGCAAAACCTCATTTGTTTCTGACACTGAATATATTTTAAAGTGTAACAGTTCAGGTCCTACACCTGGGTGGGAGCAATCCCAGGCACAGCTACAGGTTGGGCAGAGAAGAGATTCAGAGCAGCCCTGCACAGAAGGACTTGGGGGTGTTGGCCAATGAAAATATGAACATGAGCCGACAGTGTGCGCTTGCAGCCCAGAAAGCAAACCGTATCCTGGGCTGCATCAAAAGGAGTGGGACCAGCAGGTCGAGGGAGGTGATCCTGCCCCTCTACTCTGTTCTTGTGAGACCTCACTTGGAGTACTGTGTGCAGTTCTGGTGTCCTCTACATAAAAAGGACATGGAACTGTTGGAGCAAGTCCAGAGGAGGGCCACGAGGATGATCAGGGCACTGCAGCACCTCCTGTATGAAGATAGGCTGAGAAAAGTGGGGCTGTTCAGCCTGGAGAAGAGAAGGCTGCATGGAGACCTCATAGCATCCTTCCAGTATCTGAAGGGGGCCTATAGGGATGCTGGGGAGGGACTCTTCATTAGAGACTGTAGTGAGGACAAGGGATAATGGGTTCAAACTTAAAGAAGGGAAGTTTAAATTGGATATGAGGAGAAATTCTTTAGTTTAAGGGTGGTGAGGCACTGGAATGGGTTACCCAGGGAAGTTATGAATGCTCCATCGCTGGCGGTGTTCAAGGGTGGGTTGGACATAGCCTTGGGTGACATGGTTTAGTGAGAGGTGACCCTGCCCCTGACAGGGGGCTTGGAACTAGATGATCTTAAGGTCCTTTCCAACCCTAACTATTCTATGATTCTATGATTGTTGTTGGTGCGTCAGTCCAAATCTCACTATATACCCAGGTTTGCATCAATGCACACAGCTAAAATTTCACTGTCACTGAAACATCATATTATTACCATACACCACCACTTTGTACCAGCTTGTTTTCCCAAACCAACACAGAAAATAGAACCTGTGCGTTTATGATGTAGATAAATGCTCCTTGTAGGGAGATAGGCACATTGTGACTATTGTATCTGAACACAGGCATGTGGGTGACAATATGACCCTTGCAGAAGCATAAGGATTTTACTATTTTTATGTGTTCTTTTAAGAATGAAAGTAATGGTATAAAGTTCCCCTTGGGAACTCACTCTGAAGTCTTTGTTTCTTCTACCTCCCAGGTGATCTGCCAATTCACTGCTCTCTGAACTCATTCAGTCCTTCACAGTTTCTGTAATTGGCTATTCCACTCCAGACTTCATGTTTTTACAGGATTTGTTTCTCTGAAAAAACCCCATATTTTGTCAAAAGTAATGATAAAATTGCTTAGGCCAAGTCTGTCTTGCGTGACTGGAAGATTTAAGGTTAATTTAAACATTCTAATCACAAGAATCTTCCACTTATATCAGCAATGCTAAATGTATTTCTTCTTAAATAAACCTCTTTAATTTGTCTTAGCTAATAACTTAGTACCTTGCACAACTGATACTTACCTGCTCATGATACCGCAGAACTCATCTGGTTTCATCAAAGTTCATTCTTTGCTGGGATGATGGTTGGAGGGAAGTCAGGGCCGGTTGCTGGTGACCTGAAGGCATCTACTTGGTAGGCTATAAAAGTGCTACATAGAAGGCAACAGCATACAATTGACTTCATTGGCTGTTTTCCCCTAAAATCAAATCCCCTTGAGGTATGCATTGGATTTCCCCATCTTCCTGCATTACCCATCAAGTATATCTGGGTCCCTGAACAAAAGCAATCCCACGAGTGGGTTTGCCTTTACCTGAAGCAGGAATAAATCAGATTGTCCTCCCCAGAAAATTCTTTACGGGCACCACAGGAACTTTGTCTCCTTCTACAGTATGTAAAAGTTCTGACTGAGCTAGGCCAGCCCTGTAGGCAGATCCTCTGGTGTTGGCCAACCAGGTGGCTTTTGGTAAATGTGTATCCCAATGTTTGAAAGTCCAACCACCCATTGCTCTCAGTGTTGTTTTTAACTTTGTACCGTTCAAATTTCCCAGAGGCTGGTGCATGGTAGGGGATGGGATATACCCACTCAATGCTATGCTCTTTGGTCCAAATGTCTATAAGGCTGCTCCGGAAATTAGTCCCATTGTCTGCCTCAATTCCCTCTGGGGTGCCGTGACACCACAAAATCTGTTTCTCAAGGCCCAAGATAGTGTTCTGGGCAGTGGTGTGGGGCACAGCATATGTCTCCAGCCATCCGGTGGTTGCTTCCACCATGGTAAGCACATGGCGCTTGTCTTGGCGGGTTGGTGGGAGTGTGATACAATCAATCTGCCAGACCTCCCCATATTTGTACTTCAGTCATTGTCCTCCATACCAAAGAGGCTTTAACCGTTAAGCTTGCATAACTGCAGCAGATGTCACACTTGTGTCCATTGTTAAGTCCACCCCTCAATCACGAGCCCATCTGTATGTTGCACCTCTGCCCTGATGGCCTGAAGTGTCATGGGCCCACTGGGCTGAAAAATAATTCACCCTTATGTTGCTAATCCACCAAGTGCATCTGAGCCACTTCAGTCTTAGCAGCTCTATCCACCTGTTGGTTGTTCTGGTGTTCCTCAGTGCCCCGACTCTTGGGTACATGAGAATCTACATGGTATACCTTCACCACCAGGTTCTGCACCTGGGCAGCGACATCTTGCCACAGTGCAGCAGCCGAGATGGGTTTACCTCTGTGTTGCCAGTTGCTCTGCTTCATTGCTGCAACCACCCCCACAGGGTATTTGCCACCATCCATGAGTCAGTATAAAGTAGTGGCCACTTTTCTCATTCAGCAATGTCCAAGGCCAGCTGGATGGCTTTCACCTCGGCAAATTGACTTGATTCACCCTCTCCTTCAGCAGTTTCTGCAACTTGTCATCGAGGACTCCATATAGCTGCCTTCCACCTCTGATGCTTTCCCGCAATATGACAGGACCCATCAGTACACAAGGCATACTGCTTTTCGCTTTCTGACAGTTTATTATATGGTGGGGCCTCTTCAGCACGCATCACCTCCTCCTCTGGTGACATTCCAAAATCTTTACCCTCTGGCCAGTCCATGATGACTTCTAGAATTTGTGGACAACTGGGATTTCCTATTTGAGCTCGTTCATAGGCTGCCAGTATCTCTTTTTCAGTTGGGGTATAGCTGGCCTCAGATCCTCTGTATCCTCGACTCCAAAAGCTGAGGGGTTGACCTCGAGTCTCCCCTGGAGCTTTCTGATGGAGGCTCCAGGTAAGACCATTCTCCCTGGCTGCAGTGCAGAGTACATCTTTTACACCTGGCCCAGTCCGGACTGGTCCAAGGGCTACTGCATGGACTAGCTCTCATTTAATTTGCTTAAAGGCATGCTGTTGCTTAGGGCCCCATTTAAAATCATTTTTCTTCCAAGTCACATGATAGAGAGGGCTTACAGTCAAACTGTAATATCAGATCTGTCGTCATCTCAACCCTTCGTGCACCAAGTTGGGCACCAAAAAGAGCTGTCATGGTTTAAGCCCAGTCGGCAAATCAGTACCTCACAGCTGATCACTCACTCCCCCCGCTTCTTCCTCCCCCTGAGCCCAGAGGGATGGGGAGGAGAATCAAAAGAATGCAACTCCCATGGGTTGAGATAAGAACAGTCCAGTAACTAAGGTATAACACAAACCACTGCTGCTCCCACCAATAATAATAATGATGAGGTAGATAACAAGGGAAGAGAATACAAATGCTCACCACCTGCCGACTGCCGACCGATACCCAGCCCAACCTGAGCAGTGATCTAACCCTTCTGGGTAACTGCCCCCAGTTTATATACTGGGCGTGGCGTGCTGTGGTATGGAATACCTCTTTGGTCAGTTTGGGTCAGGTGTCCTGTCTCTGCTTCCTCCTGGCTTCCCCTCCTCCCTGGCAGAGCATGAGACTCAGAAAGTCCTTAGTCAGAGTAAACATGACTGAGCAGCAGCTAAACCCATCAGTGTTATCAGCGCTGTTCCCAGGCTGAAAGTCAAAATCACAGCACTGCACCAGCTACCAAGAAGGAGAAAAATGACTGCTACTGCTGAACCAAGGACAACTTGCTTTTCAAACAATGTATTTTTGGCATATTCTACACATATGTTATCTGGTTTGGGGAGAAGAAATTACACCCAGAAACTTACTTGACCATTCATGTCTTTCATTTAGGGTTCAGAGACTTCTGGAGCCAGAAAGGTTGTATTCATACTGAACAAACCTTGATAATTTTCACTTTCTGAAACTGTCTAGTCAAGTTTAGAACCTATGAATATTTTCAACTGCAACATTTCAACTGCTAGAAGATGTAGCAGCTTAACTATGACTTGTAGGAAGAAAAACTTTTTGTTTATTTCAAACATCCTGCATTTTAACAGCTAAAAGTAAAGAGAAAAATGACAAAAATAATTCATAACTCAATTTCTCTGTGTTATTCAAAACTGTCAGCTATTATCAGAAGCATTTCCTTTACTTTAGAGGGATTTTTTCCCCCTCATTTTCCCAGATGCTTAATGCCTTACCAAGACATTTTGTTCTTTATTCAGAGAGTTTGCAGCGTGAGAAACTGAGTTTCCTATCTGGTATTTTCATTGAAGTGAAATTGAATGTCAGGGTCTTATTTATATATTTATTTAGCTGCGGATTAATTAGTGAAGTTCTGCAGAGAAAGTTAAATTCTATGCAATTTAATTCTTCATTACAGTCATTATTTGGAAGGGGGGTGGAATCGGAGACTATGTCTAATATTTGAGTCTTTTGTGTAGTTGGGCCTTTGAGTACCGTCAGACAGTTATGGAAGGTTAATAAGATTTTTTTTTTAATTCTAAACAATGTATGCCTTTTTCCCTTATCTTTCATATGCTGTAGAGAGGTTTAAATTAATAGAAACATGAGTGGAGCTATTATAATTGCCTACTTTATTTTTTGTATTTTCTCCCTGCAGTGATCTGGGACTGAAGAACTGCATGATCTTCTCTGCTCTGCAGAGTGAGAGAAGCAAAAGGAAGACACTTTTCATTCTCCTACAGGCATATTGGACTTGCAGGTCGCCTCTTTCTTGCCCATTGTAGCACAGGAAGCTCCTGCTTGAAAATCTTGCAATAATAAGCAGATATGCAGGTAACAGTCTGGTAGATTAGGGAGCATTCTCTTTCCACAGTTTTAATTTTTCCATTGTGCCTCATGTAAGTGTATATTGTAGTCTCCATTAGACTAGTTTTAACTGATTTGTTTCTTCTATCAAAGTTACCAAGACAAGACGGTTTCAGGAAAAGCAGAAGCTGTGGCCTTTAAGAACTCAGTAGTCATGATTTTAAGGCATTCTCTGAGGTATCTGAAAGTCTAGCCAGTCAAGCTGCTTTTCAAACCCAGCAACTCTCTGGGATGTGCTTTAGAATCATAGAATCATAGAATAGTTAGGGTTGGAAAGGACCTTAAGATCATCTAGTTCCACCCTGCCTGCCATGGGCAGGGACACCTCCCACACTAAACCATGTCACCCAAGGCTCTGTCCAACCTGGCGTTGAACACTGCTAGGGATGAAACATTCACAACTTCCCTGGGCAACCCATTCCAGTGTCTCATCACCCTTACAGTAAAGAATTTCCTCCTTATATCTAACCTGAACTTCCCCTGTTTAAGTTTTAACCCGTTACTCCTTTTTCTATCACTACAGTCCCTAATGAATTGTACCTCCCCAGCATTCCTATAGCGCCCTTACAGATACCGGAAGGCTGCTATGAGGTCTCCACGCAGCCTTCTCTTCTCCAGGCTGAACAGCCCCAACTTTCTCAGCCTGTCTTCATACAGGAGGCACTCCAGTCCCCTGATCATCCTCGAGGCCCTCCTCTGGACTTGCTCCAAAGGTTCCATGTCCTTTTTGATGTTGAGGACACCAGAACTGCACACAATACTTCAAGTGAGGTCTCAGGAGAGCAGAGTAGAGGGGCAGGATCACCTCCCTCAACCTGCTGGTCACGCTTCTTTTGATGAAGCCCAGCATACGGTTGACTTTCTGGGCTGCAAGTGCACACTACCGGCTCATGTTCATTTTCTCATCAACCAACACTCCCAAGTCCTTCTGTGCAGGGCTGCTCTGAATCTCTTCTCTGCCCAACCTGTAGCTGTGCCTGCGATTGCTCTGACCCAGGTGTAGGACCTTGCACTTGTCATGGTTAAACTTCATCAGGTTGGCATCAGCTCACCTCACAAGCGTGTCAAGGTCCCTCTGGATGGCATTCCTTCCCTCCAACGTATCAACCGAACCACACAGCTTGGTGTCGTTGGCAAACTTGCTGAGGGCACACTCAATCCCATTGTCCATGTCACTGACAAAGATGTTGAACAAGACCGGTCCCAACACTGATCCCTGAAGGACACCACTCATTATTGGTCTCCATCTGGACATTGAGCCATTGAGCACAACTCTTTGTGTGCAGCCATCCAGCCAGTTCTTTATCCACCGAGTGGACTTCAGAACAACTGTAGCATCCTTCTCATAATTTTTAAGTATTCAAAGAAGTTTTGGT
The DNA here is from genome assembly GCA_028858755.1 of Ara ararauna. Classification (NCBI taxonomy): domain Eukaryota; kingdom Metazoa; phylum Chordata; class Aves; order Psittaciformes; family Psittacidae; genus Ara; species Ara ararauna. The sequence goes on along the minus strand of CM054378.1, from coordinate 125,188,104 downwards.
TGTATGGTGAAAGGATGAATTTATGACTAAAATAATGTTTGTTTAAGAGAATAGTATGCATATGACCTGCTTTTCTGATAAACAGGTGCCACTTCCACCTATAAACAAAGGCAAGGTTTCATGGAAGCCCTGCTCCCCTTGTCTCAGAAGAGATTATGCGAGATGACCTTAACCTCAGAAGGTCCCAGCTGGTTTATATACACATACCTGTCCCAAAGGATTCTTTCATTCATTTTCCAAATTTAGGTTTTGACACGCAAAACCATGTTTGCCTTGCCATCAGGAGCTGCTGAGACCTGCTCTGTGCTAAATGTCACTCTCATGGTTTTTAATGCAATATTCAATTAGCTGTTTTTCAAAGTGTGCACACACAAAACCCACAGGCAGCTAATAGGAATTTTTATTATTCTTGTGTGTCTACACAGACCTGGATAACTGGAGCAGGACAAGTTTGTGAGAATGGCTTAGAGGCATTCTTTAGACACAACAATTACTGAAGAGGAGCCAAGCATGGTGGGCAGCCCCAAAGGAAGGCTCCCCTCAGTCAACCTGCAGGGAGTTAAGTTTATCAGAGGATACTGGAAAGCAGGAGGAAGATTATAGGCTTTTAGCTGCAAGAGTAAGACTCCACATGGAATCATAGAATCAACCAGGTTGGAAAAGACAACTTTAAGATCATCCAGTCCAACCATTACCTCAGGACTGCCAAGACCACCACTAAACAATGTCACTGAAGGCCTCATCTACACCGTTTGTGAACACTCTCAGGGATGGTGATTCCACCACTGCCATGGTCAGCCTGTTCCAATGTCTGAGCACCCTTTTGGTGAAGAAATTGTTCCTAATGTCCAATCTAAATATCCACTGGTACAGCTTGAAGCCATTGCCTCTTGTCCTACCACTTGTTACTTGGGAGAAGAGACCAACCACCACCTCACTCAGTCCTCCTGTCAGGCAGTTGCAGAGAGCGATAAAGTCCCCCCTAAGCCTTCTCTTCTCCCTCAGCTGTTCCTCATAAGACTTGTAACCTTAACCCTTCACCATCTTGCAGTTGATTGAGACACAGCTGTGGGGTACCTGATGCAAGGGCAAAGGGTGCAGCTTGGCAAAGTGGGTGAGCCAGTCCAAGAGACCTCCAACAGAGCAAAAACTGGCTTTGCCTCTCCCCTAGTTGTTTCCACCACTAGTTTTGCATGACTTAGAGTGTTTTTCTGACCTCAGCAGGCCAGTTCCCCTTGGGAAATAAGATCATTAACCCAGAAAAAAAATATACAAACAGTTTCCTCGTAGGATGCTGGAAAACTTTCTGTGCTTTCAACCTCAGTGAACTGTTAGATGAGACAGGTTTTTCCTGAACCAGCATGCTATTATCCACCTAGTTAAACTTGGGCCCTAGCCTATTATCAAGGATAAATTCATGTATCAGCCACCCAGTAGTAAAAATTGTATAATCTTTTTCTTCTGAAAGCTGATAGGAAAGCATTCAGACCCACTTACCAAAATTTCCACTCTGCCCAGCATGCTCCAAAAAAGAGAGAAGCCAGGCTGCCTGTCAGCAAAGGGCTGAAAGCAGAGGTAAAGTGTAAGTGGAGCGTAAAATAACTGTTGAAAATATTGCTTCAGCATCCCACTTAGGTGCTGTCCTGTCATCAAGACTGATAGATATCAGATAAGTTTTGTGTCACCTGCAGCAAACCTCAAATCATGTAGATCATAAATCAATATGTCAGTAAGTTTCATATAATCTTCAGTCTATAACAGGGGAAAACCATCTTTGTCTTTTGCTGCTGTTTCTATACTTTTATTGCTCTGATTGCATCAGCGCCTCTTCTGCCTTGCTTTGGACTGCAGATCAATAGCTTTTTCATGTTATTCCTATATGTGTCTCTCATGTTTAGCCCATGGTTTTAGACTAGTTTGAATACCTATTTTCTGATGCATTAAATCTGTCTCTTGGGCTATCAGATTAAAAATAACATGGCCGCCACATAATAAAAGCACTCATCCAGCAAAATTCACTGGTTTGAAGCTGTTAAAATAGATAGATTAAATTTGTGACAGCAGATTTTGTGACATATCAAATATCACCTGTCTACACCTTGATGTTTTTGCTAGAACAAGTATTTCTTCACTTTGCATGCTCTACAAAACCCAGTAATAAATAGCACTGGCCTTGTGTTCCCTGACGGAACAATGCAGAGATTCATGTGTGGGCCAGGTTACATTAAGATCAGGAAGGGGGATAATCTGCTAAAGCAAAGATTCATAACTGTGATAACACAACTTTAACCTGGGAAACCAACCAGACCTGTAAATTCTTTCTGCAAGTGTCAGGGCTAAGGCTGGCTGGGGTGACAGGAGTATTTTTAATTGCTGCACAAGCCAAGCTTACCTGAACCTCACTCTGAATTTCAGACTGGGGGTCCAACATCCCATTCACAGCTGAATATGTTCACAGTTACATCTATTAGACCATCAGCTGTGTAGACTGCATATTATGTATGCTGGTCCTGAGTTAAAAGTTACCGCATACAGAGTAATCTCTGAGACTGGGTTTGTCTTCATTTCATACATTCAAATGGGTGTTTAAGCCTTAACTTCAAATATCATACCAAAAGGTCTTTGTCTTAGGCTAAAAAGCTTGTGAGAATTTCCAGTCTGCTTCTTAGAAAAGAGCTTTGATTGATATGACTGAACTTACTGAAATTCTTACTTTCTAATCAGAAACTTGATTTTTTTTCTACCTAAGGATAAAAGTTGATTATAAATAGAAAGTGAATATTTTCCTCTTCTTTGTTTAGTATTTAACTGCCTAGCTGCTTCATGGGCCTTAATGATAAGCAGGGCTCTTCTCAAACTTCCCCTTCCCATTTATCAGTAACAAGGAGATGTTTTTTTCATCCTGATTTAAACCACAACATAGTATCTATCACATGTCATCATTCTGTTTTCTTTCTCCAGGGATCCAGGAGCCAGATTTGGCTCACTGACAAACCATAGAGGAGTCCAGTAGCTCCATCTGGCACACAGGTCATGGAGCAAGGGAAAGAAATTGATGAATTGTCCTTCTCCTGTATGAAATGTGAGCTCAGGAAAACATCTGAAACCAGGTGCCTTAAGCAGTGCATAAGTATGTGATGCTGAACAGCAAGGAACAGGTAAGGATCAGAGAGCATAGCCTGAGCCTACTGGTTTGTCAGACTGAATTTCCTGGCTGGTTAATAGACTATCTTTCCTTCCATTTGTCAGTGTTCTCTCATTGTCAAAAGGTTTGTGTACTTACCCACTACAAACAAGCATTCTTTTTTCTCTCTTTTTCTCTTTGGAAAGAATTTTTCTTTCCACTGGAACCGAGCAGCACTGACTTTTTCTATCCAGCTTTTGTTTCTTCACAGTGTTATACTTGTCTTTCAAAACAATTGCAATATAAAACTATTCTCTATTTTCCCATCCCAGATTTCATTTTTTTTCCCCACTCAGCATAGACAACTGGACCTTAAAATGCACACAGAATTCCTAAAAGTGTACAAGCCATATTGAGAGACACTTGCTTCATGGTATCATTTCACTATCAGAATTTTTTAAAACCCATTAGTATTACTTGAGTTGTTTTTATGAGGTAATATGAACCCCCATTCAATGTCATTGGTTTTCATTTGGATTGTTTCTTTTCTTTGTCCATAACAACATCAGATCACCACAGGCTGTGGCTATATGAAGTTTGGTTTAGTGTTGCAGCATAGTGATGAATATCTTATCTTAACGCTGCAAATAAGCCAGCACATGAAGTTTAGGAAAACATCTCACTATTCTGTGTTTGGATTTTTTAACCTCCAGTAAGTATTGACATCTCTATAAAGCACTTAAGGACCTTGTAATGAAAACACAAATTAGATTTTAAATGCTGTCATTACTCTGCTAGTCTACTAGGCTGAAACCAATACTTTAGCTGATGCACTTGTAAGCTTTAAAGTGGAGTTAAAATTTAGGGATATGAGGCAAAGCCCAATCCTATTTTGTTGTTGAAGGTTGCCTCTACAAGACCCAACTGTGAAGTGATTCCTGGTCATTTATGCTTGGGAATCAAATAAAGCTGCATCTGGCCACTGACCCCCTGTCTTTCATGTTCTTGGATAAAGTGGTGTGCCTTAGCCATGCTGATCTTATGGTCCACTTAGTACTTGTATACCTTAAATAAGTAAGTCTTGACCCACACTCATAAGCGTGTGAACCCAGGTGTTAGGAATGGGTGTTCCAGAACACATAGCAAGACGATGTCTATTAACCGGCAGAATACAAGGGAAAGAGTTCTCAGTCAAAAAGAGTAAATTCAACTTACGCACAAACTTCATGTGGATACAATGGCTTTGTTTTATAGGCAATGAAATAAAGAGTACTGGTTTGAAGTGCAAAAGAGCTGGAAAGTCCCATGAGGCCTTTTTAATGAAGATAATTTTGTGCAGATGCAGCATGTAAGGTATGACTGTCTCATGTTTTGGTAGTTCTACAGTCACACATGGGAACAGGAACACATATTTTCTTACTTTTCTAATGCTTATGGCTGTTTGGATATGGAAAATTTGATTTCCCAACTATTACCTGAATCACTGTCTTATTCAAAACAGGACTTTGTTCAATAGTAGGTCAAGAAGGGTGTGTGCTGCTCCTCAGTCACATTCCTCATTCAAAGTTTCTCATTCATACTGTTTAACAGAGGATTCCATTGTTAACCAGTTGCTTACGAAACTTGTCATATGACAACTGTCAAAGCTCAGATTCTTATTTTATAACATTGAACATAAAGTTTCATTTAAATATAAAAATAAGGTATTGAATGTGTTTGTGTGTATGATTATCTGCCTAAATATATATTTGAGGGCTTTCCTGGGTTGCTCTGAGTCTCTACCTCAAGCCTTTCCCAATCCCTGCAGCTTTTCAGTGAAAATTAAAGAATATATATCATTTTCCTCACGTGTAGTAGTTTTGCACTAGACTCCATGAGAGGAATAGTAAACAAAATAAATTGCAAAGGTTTCCCAAGCAACCAGGCACAGAGAAAATAAAACAAATCAAACAAGTAGCATTTCTATGACGAAATATGCTTTACAAGCCTAACCTGGAGACCAGGGGAATCAGTCAAACAACAGTAAACATCAGCTTGTGGTTAGAAATAGTGTTTGAAAAAGCAGCTCCTTTTCCTTTGTCCTTCTTGCTTCCAGCTTCCCCATCACAAGCTCCCTGGCAGTGGGATTTGGGGATAATCGCCTGGAATACCTGAGGCATAGAAGCCAACAGGATTAAAGCACCTCGTGCTCCTCAGCACAGTCATGTGATGAACTGCTGATCCCAGCAAAAGGCATCGTTTCCCAGAAAAGTTCTCACTTCATTTGTCTATAAGTTGTTCTTGCCCTGCTGAGGTTTTACCTGAGCATGAGGAAATGCTGGTTTTAGTAAATGATGTTTTAGTAAAAAAGTAAAACCAGCAGAACCACTCTTACAATTAACAGTGCTTCTAAAGAAAAACATGGACAATTCATGTCCAATTTGCCCAGCAGTAAAACTACTGCTGTCCCATTGCTTCAAGGGGCAGCTTCAGAGAATGTGTAATTTCTAAAGCCACCCATGCAGCTCAATTAGCTCTGATTAAGCTAATGTATGAGAAGAAAGTGGTGGGTGGTTTGGAGGCTGCACAGTAACATATTCAATATAGAACACAGATATGATGCTTGCAGACTGCTCAATGGGACTAAAACAGGAGTCCAGGTTTGTCTTCCAGGTCCAGAGACAGTTGCCTAAAGTGCTTTCTGCAAACCTGTTGGAAGATTGTGTTCCCCACAAAACTGCAGATTCTGCAGTCCTGGGGGCAATGTTTGGTGCGTCATTACCTGTCAAAGTGCTATGATTTCTAGGGAAACAAAAAGTTGGGTTTTTTTCCTGAAAACTTCATCACTTTCCTTGTGAAGTTACTTTGCCATATGACAGCTTCCACTGAAATATAAAAATGCCAAGCCAACCCATTTATTCTGTTTCTGCCCTATGTTCACACTTAATCTGACCACATTTTATGATCACTTCCTCTGAAAAAAATAGAAAGGTTACCCCCAGATTGCTTATTTTCTCACTTTCAGGTTCACTGTGCTTATTTAACTGACCGGATTTTTCAGGCTCTTTTCTTAAACAACCATTACAGCATATGGTCAAACAAGGAATGTGAAGAGCTGACAACTATTTCTGTGTCCAAAGACTAATTTTACTTCCTCTCCAATTGTCAGAGGAAAGCAATCATGTGCTAGGCAGGAGATGAAAGTTTATAATAAGTGCCTGTAGTTTGGAACTCATAAGGGGTGGGGGAAAAAGTCACTTGGCTTTCACCCAGAACATGTGATAATCAGATTAACCCCAAAGTGTATTTTGTATGTACATGCATCGAGGGTAGGTATGGGGAAGGACATTGGAGGGTGCACTGTAGAAGTAGTCAGCAGTGAAGTGTTCCTGGTGGAGGGGAGGAATTTCTTTCACACCCAGGACTTTGGAGGGGTCAGAGAGAGCATTCCATGCACTGAAGCATAACACCGATGCTCTCCTGCTGCTCTGTGAGGATGCTGCTGTTTGCCATGGGATTTCTGCTAGTCATCCTTCAGCCGTCCAGTGGGCAGTTCCCCAGAGCCTGTGCAAACACAGAGAGCTTGCTGAGGAAGGAGTGCTGTCCCCCCTGGGATGGAGACGGGTCCCCTTGTGGGGAGCTTTCCAGCAGAGGGTTCTGCCAGAACATCCTTCTCTCTCAGGCTCCGCTGGGACCGCAGTTCCCTTTCTCAGGAGTGGATGACAGAGAGGACTGGCCCTCTGTATTTTACAACAGGACATGTAAATGCGAAGGCAACTTCATGGGATTCAACTGTGGGGAATGCAAGTTTGGTTTCTCAGGACTCAACTGCACTGAAAGGAGACTGAGGTCGAGAAGAAACATCTTCCAGCTCACCACCACTGAGAAGGACAGGTTTCTTGCCTACCTTAACTTGGCAAAGAACACCCCTAGCCAGGACTATGTTATTGCTACTGGCACATATATTCAAATGAACAATGGCTCCAACCCCATGTTCAGAAACATCAATGTGTATGATCTCTTTGTGTGGATGCATTATTATGCATCTCGAGACACACTCTTAGGTGGGTCTAATGTGTGGCGAGACATTGATTTTGCCCATGAAGCCCCTGGCTTTCTGCCTTGGCATCGTGTCTTCCTGCTGTTGTGGGAACGTGAGATCCAGAAGATAACAGGTGATGAGAACTTCACCATCCCCTACTGGGACTGGAGAGATGCAGAGGACTGTGTGGTATGCACTGATGAATACATGGGTGGTAGACATCCCACCAACCCTAATTTACTCAGCCCAGGATCATTTTTCTCCTCATGGCAGGTAAGGACAGGCAAAGGGGAAGGGGAAGGGAATTATCCTACTTGATGTTAGGCACGTAAGCAATGTGTACAAGCTGGGAGCTCAAAGAATCACAGAATCAATTGTTAGTATTGGAAGCGACTTTAGAGATTATCTAGTCCAATGCCCCTACCACCTAGAATGTGTCCAAGTGGGTTTTGAATGTCTCCAGAGGGAGAGACTCCACAACCCTCTTGAGCTTAGCTATACTGCCTTCCCTTTGACATTCCTGGAGAGAAAATAAACGTTACCACAGAGAGAAAATTGGTTTGTATGTGAACTTAATCTTCATTTCGAGCTGTTAATTTGTTTCTTTGTCTACTCTCTCCAGGACTGTAGGTTTTAGGCTGCTTAATTTGGAACCTGAAGTTAAATTGGAAAGAGGAAAGTAAAGCCTTTGAGTCCAAACATGGACTTCAACAGGTTAAACAGGCTTGGGGATGCTGTGGCAGTCAGGTGAGAAAAAGCAGGACTTATATACATAAATTACTAGGATACAACCACTCTAAGCTGATCGGTGACTGAATGATGGAGATAAAAGCAAGGAGTTTTCAGGCACTCTGCACCTCTCACAGTGCTTTCCTCCATCCAAGAGTTAACAACTATCAATTCAAGCTAATCTGCTTTCAATTTAAAACAAATAAACAAAGGAATAAAACAAATCTTTAGCACGCAGAAGAAGCAGCTGTGTAATTCATAGAATCATAGAATAGTTAGGGTTGGAATTCAGATCAGTAGTTCAAATGAAATTCAAGAAATAATCTCTGCTGTTAAAAAGGAGCTAAAAAGTAAATTCAATAGCTATTCCTGACACTTAAAAGCACTAGAAATTAGCCTGTAAACCAGGATAAATTTGCATATTTACATAGGTGATGTGGTCGTACATAGCTGAACTGTACTGTGCTGTTGTAAAACTGAGAGCTTCTAGACTTTTTGTCTTTTGATTGTTACTGCCACATTGCCTAAAATACAATGACAGAGGTCTATTGGCTTCTGTAGACACACTTCATCATGACAATAGCAACAGTCGCTTCTGGCGCTGTAGTCTATGATTATGTTGGTGTATATCTATCTTTGTTCTATTTATTTCTGCAGCAGCAGCCCAAATGAAGGTTGGGCAGTTTTAGTGATTTAACAGAAAGTGAGACAGATACAAGCTCCAGCAGCTCTGTGATATTCTAGCATTACAAAAATGCAGGTAACTGGGCTTACTGGTCTGGATGTACTGTATTTAGTGATGATTTGTGCCTTCTGAGTAATACAGCCGGTGTATATACCTGTAAATTACAGCATATGCATACTGTAACAGAGCTATTTTAGGACATTATCTGGCATACATTTTGCATGTATTGACTAGTTTTCCCCCAAACAGATATTTTCAGGGAGTACTCCCAGCAGAATGTTTGCATGCAGCCACCCTATTTGGGAGGCTGAGATGATTTTATTGGCATAGACATAGACTATTTCATGCCGTTTTGCCCCAGTACCCAGGAAATTTCCTGACCACATTTAATTTACCAGTGTAGGCATAGCCATAAAATAACTATAGCTACAAACATGTATTTTCATCCAATTATGAGACTTTGCTCTTTTCTAACAGTATGAATCTGGATGAACTTTACTAACTTCATTAGATTACATTGCCAGAATGAAGTGGATCTGAGGCTTATTTGCACTGAGCTATGTGAAAATGATGCAGGTGTTAAAATGGATTAAACTTAACTAGACCTGCACTAGTTACACATGTCAAGAAGAATATCAGTACAGGTACTGGATGCATGAGATAACCAAGGTAGTGGGAGGCAAGTAGCACAAAGGAATCAGCAAGTTACTAGCAGATTTTCTAAAGGAACTATAGAGGTCATATATTTAGGACAGTTATATAGTTATGTTTAGCTCATTTTTATCAAAGGTGTTATAAATCATACCCAGATTCTTAGAATTTTTCCATCCTGGTAATAATCACACAGAAAATTTACAAGCAGCCATGTATATATTTATGAAACAGGTTTATAACTTCTCATATGAGTTCCCACAAACACATGCAGAAAATAAGGACAAATTTTCATTAAAAAGTTGCTTCAGCAGGTATTTTTTTTATAACTTGAATAGGTAGAACAAAAAAACTCCTGTGCTACGTTTTAAATACACTGTCTGTGCATGTATAAAAGCTTTAGGTTCTTTGCTCAAGTTTTCCAAGTGGTGTCTGATAATGGGTGCTTACCATTTCTATTTTTCAGCCATTTCTGGATATGTTACACTTAAAAAAAATACAAAATAGGACTACAATAAATTTACTCTCAAAGGTTATTATTCTCTTTTGACATCTTCTGTCTATGTATAACTGCTGTCTTATCTAGAGAAAGAATGAAAGAGATTGAACAGATCTACGTTATCAGTCAGTGAGTTTGGGGTGAAGATACAACACAAAGTGTTGTTTCTTTATTAGCCTTGAATACAAATTCAAACAATTGCTTATGATGGAATAACAGTTGATACAGCTCCTTCAAGTAGCACTAAGTAAGAAATCAAAATCTCACTTCAGAAATTCAAAAGGGAACAAAAATAGCCTAAGCTTGAACCGGAAAACAGCCACAGATCTGCTGTAGAATACGCTGATTATCCAAGCTCAGTAGCTAAACAGAAAGAGAGAAGAAAAGAGGAGGATCCAGAAATGTGAAGGAATTTAGGCTTTCAATAAGCACTCAAAATGAAAAGAGGGCAAGAAACCTTTTAAACAACTCATCTGTAATATGGTGTTCTTTTTAGAATTTTAAGTCTCTTCCCATAACAAAACAATGTCTGCTATGTTAGGCAATAGTTAAAGATTTCTTAAAAAGAAAAGGTAAAGTGCTTATTTGCAGAGCAGCATCTCTTTTTTAATCCCTAAAGAAAGGAGAAAACACTTTATTCCATTGAGAAGTTGCCATGGCAACATGGATACCCATGAATACATGCTGAAATTTTGCTTTTGCCTTACTTTTCCTTCAACATGCTGCTGTTACCATTTAGCTGAGTGAATTATCCATCCATATTTTTATCTTGTTTATCATCTAAGTGACAATTCTGATTCCTGCCTTAGATTTTACCAGCAAGACTATCTGGAATCTTTAGTGTTTCAATTTGTTTGCTTGGCTTATGTTTTAGGGTAGGTGGGAAGGATTCTCTCGTGTTTTCAGTTATTTGCTTGCGATGATTCAAGTGTGGAATTAGGAATTAGGGCTGCATGACACCTACTACTGCTTTACCATTTTATGCAATTCTATGTTGACTTAGCAGAAAGCTATATGGGAAATTGAGATCTTCCATGATATTTGAGAGGTTTTTTGTCTTGGTGCTCATTTCTATAATTACTCTAGATAATGGATGTGTTAAAAAAAAAAAAAAACAACAAAAAACAACCAATAATAATTATGCCTCATTAAAATAGTAGTAGGTGAAATTCTGCTCTCCTCTGCACCAGAACTAATCTGGAGAAATAACTGAAGCAGGGGAATTACAAATGTATAAAAAGCCACCTGCAAATAAAATTGGAATCTTTCTATGGGTAGTTACATTAGAGCTTGGGAATCACCACAGTGTGCTAGAGAGATGATAAAGAAAATAAAGCAGGAGAATGAAAGTGCTGGTTTAGCTCTTAGCAAGTAGGCTATAGCTCCAACTTTAGCCTCCAGTATTTTTGTCTCTCCAAAAAGATGTGACTTGAGAGAAGTAATTGCATAAGGTGGAGAGCTGTCTCCTCTCAGATGTGCTGGTGTAAGCCTGCAGCCAATTCTTTGATGCAAGCGCCAAGAATTTCCTTTGGAATGTCATGCTGTATCACCCTGTAGAATCACTTACACAAATGTAAAGCTACTACAAAAGTGAAAAAAGTTACACAAATAGAAAATGGTTGTAGTGCTCCTGGACTAATAATGAAAGTATTTTAGATCCACTACCTGAAGATATGACTTCATAAGAAATATGAAATACAGCTCCTCAGACGCAGCGATTTAATTCTAAGCACGGTTTATCAGGGAGCTGTGTTGCTAGCTGAAGTCTGAAGGAATCATTTGAAATGTTATTTCCTGCCCACCTTTAAAAGCTTCAAGATATTTTCAAAAATACAAACACCAGAAATCAACACTTCTTGATTCTTAAATCAGCCAAAGCCTTACATTCATCTGTTTGTGGACACTCAAATATCTCATGAACTCCATGTCTTCATTTCTTATTCTAACTTAATAGGTTTTTTGTGCCAGCTATAGGCTGGTGAACTAAAAACAACAACCCAAATGGAGCAAGTAGCTATAAAGGAAGACTTTATCAATCATAGAATCATAGGATCAAGACTCATAGAATACCAGGTTGGAATGGACCTTAAGGATCATCTAGTCCAACCTTTCTTGGCAAAAACACAGTCTAGTCAACATAGCCCAATGCCCAGCGCTCTGTCCAGCTGAATCTCTATCAATATTGATCTCCTAATAATATGTTTACATGGGTTATAAATTTGAAATGTTTCCTGTTGCAAAGAGGTAACTCTCTACATGCCACACCACAGCCTGAGGGAACCAGGATCTGCGCACAGAAGAAGCAGCCACTCAGGTGTCCTCGGCCTCTTTATGTCACTGCAATATCAAAGTAATTACCCCTCTTCCAAGGTATCATGAGCGTGTGACAGCAGAGTTTGGCCTGTGGTCGTTTGGCTGTTCTCTAGTATATAGCCATGCTTGCACAGGAGTCATGTAGTGTAAATCATAAGCATCTTCAGAGGTGTATAAATTAAGGAATGTAATAAAAAATTGGTTTGTTAATAAATCACCAGAAAAAGCAGCTTACCATGTCTCTGTATCACATCTCTAAGAGATGTGTCCTAGTGAATTTGCAGTAGATGTGGAGACAGCAGCACCAACTGTATAGCTTGGAGACAGACAAAAAGCAGGGAATCATGCTCTGTAAAACCAGAAATCATTAATGAATATTTCAGCGCTGATTGGTAGTAGAGCTTCCTACTCCACCCCAGCAGTATTTTGAGGCGCTGAATCATAGAATCATAGAATAGTTAGGGTTGGAAAGGACCTTAAGATCATCTAGTTCCAACCCCCCTGCCAGAGGCAGGGACACCTCACATTAAACCATGCCACCCAAAGCTATGTCCAATCCAGCCTTGAACACCGCCAGGGATGGAGCATTCACAACTTCCCTGGGCAATCCATTCCAGTGCCTCAACACCCTTACAGTAAATAATTTCTTCCTCATATTCAGTCTAAACTTCCGCTGTTTAAGTTTGAACCCGTTACCCCTTGTGCTCTCACTACAGTCCCTCATGAAGAGTCCCTCCCAGCATTCCTATAGGCCCCCTTCACAGATACTAGGAGACTGCTATGAGATCTCCACACAGCCTTCTCTTGCCTTCAGTTCTGGGTTGCTTTTGAGCAAAAATGTGAAATTCAGCCAGCTTTTACTGAAGGCTGAGAAAATACCTTGAAGGCACTGAGTTTGTTTCAGCACTGTCACTTTGTGTTTGTCTTATCTCCTTTTAGCTTGGGTTTCACAGCTCTTTCAGTTAATGCATATGTCATAAGGGTCAGAAAGATAATTAATGACCTTATCGTTGCGCAAACAGCTTCCTTAGAATTTCTCTAAAACTTTGGTTTCCAGATTTTCTTCTTTTTATTCAGTTTTATCTTTCCATTTCTGTTAATATTCAAGAGTACATGAAGAATCAGATATAAATATACATAGCTTCTCAATAAATTTTTGATCTGCTATAGATACAGCACCTTTAAAGTTCTGCCTATAAATGCAAGCTCCCAACAGTTTGCTCTGTTGCTGGTTGTTTGGGAATTTCCTTGCATTTTCTCTGTTTAGTGAGTAAATGGCTTCTGGATGCCAGTTAACTAGGATTAGATTATGCCAGACCCTAATACAGCCAAAAAAGTAAAAATGAAACCTCTTTACAATAGCAAATATTTTAAATGCAGTGCGAGGGCTGCATTTTAATGCTGTTTCCAAGCAAGGGTGTGAGAATAACAGGAGAAAGAGAAAGGCTATGAATCAGAGCAAAATCTCTTTTGGCCGAAAATGGGACACAAGGCTCCAGTTGAGAAGTCTAGACTTCACATAGGACAAATGGAGACATGGGGAAGTGTCACATCACATCCCTGTGCCTGGGATGGGAGCCACAGGAAGCAAGCCATGTGGTTGCTCTGACTGTAGTCTGAAGTGGTTCTTTTAGGCCATTTTAACCTGGAGCATAACGCTGTGAAACATGATGATACAGTTTCTGGATGGGTGGAGACTCATGCTCAGTGGGCTCAGGAGAGAAGCAGAGTAAGGTACCGGCTCGAAAGGATGCATAGGTGTGAATTAACCCTTTAAACGGCAGTACTTCTCCAGCAAACTAAGGATCTTCAGATCACTTTGTAAGTGAGCAGCTATTTCAATATCATAGAAAATCACGTTTTTCTAAGTGTTCAGTTATGTACTGGATGTCCCTGTGAGCTCAGCTCCAATAAGTACAAAGAAACCACAAAGAACGTCCCACCATAACCCCCAAAGCTTTGAATTTAAGAATAGCAGACAAAGAACTGAACATTGCCGAACACTTCTGAAATGCAATTCACTTTATTTAGGCATAGGGCCTGCTCTGTCTTTTTGAAAGAAGAAAGGGTTTCCCAGTAGCAAAAAGGTGCGAGACAGCAGCAGCGCTTCTGAACATTTGCAGTTGGTCTTCTAAGAAACAACACAAAGAGCTGTGCTAAAGATCTCAACTGCAGCGCACGGAGGGAGCTACAAGGCTCAGGAACAACGCTGCGTATTCTGGAGTGCCATCTACTGGCTTTTACTCTGCTAACTACTTACATAAGCTTTTCCTCGGAGTTACCTTCCCAACGATTTCCCTGGAGATGACGGATGTATGCATGAAGGAGAGCAGGCATTCTGTACAGTTTGAATAGGAAGCCTTGTCCAGGGTGAACTGATAAATTTGCTTAGGACTGCTCCAGAAGGGAACAGAAAATCCTGTTTCTAGTAGAAAGTACTCCTACTGAATGGAACAAAGGTAATGATGTGACCCATTTTGTGTGTGCTTTATGCAGATTACATCCAGAAAGAACAATTTGACTGCCTCATGTTCTGTTACCACTTACACATCACATGACTGATAAACCAGCAAATTATACTTTCAAGGTAGACCCATAATTAATATTACCTAAGTTACACCTTTCTGGAAAAGCATCCAGATTAATTTAATGGCCAGACCTTAATTTTTGGCTCAGAAAAAAATAGCAGAAAGTCACAGACAAATATTTTCATTCCTAGCCCATATGTTGGCATTTCTTGACCATGAGTTGGTTACCAAATACCTTATAGCATCTGGCTTCTATTTAGGATGAATTTGGTTAGTTAGTTAACGACGAATACACTGAGAAGTAAATGTAAAAAAATAATTAACAGTCTAATAATAACATTAACAGTTGCATTAAATCCCACTGAAATTGATAAATAGAACAAAGGGAAGGTGTTCATTTAGTTATATTTGAGCTCATGCTTTAAGATTCTGTCTCTGAATATCTGAAAATCTGGTCTTGAAGGAAGCATCTGATTCTTCTTTAAGACACAATGGGAGTATATTCCCATGGCAGTGGAGAGAGGATGAAAAGATAGGAGAAGGCAAGGCAGATATTGACCTGAATAAAGTCCACAGAAAACAGAGTTAAGCAGGAAATCCACATGTATGTATTTTCTGAGCCAAATGTCAACTGGGAAATGGGTTGAGTTTCACCAGCCAAGACACATTTGCCTTCTTCATGAATGCATTTCTAGGGACATAGGGTTGTGCATTTTTATAAACAAAGAAATTACTGGAGCATCTCTGGAACTATCCCCTATTTTCTTTCTAACAGGAATAAACTCTCAGTGACAGAAAGCAATCGTAAAAACAGCACTGTAGCTATGCTTTGTTTATAACAGTAGGTCTCTCCCTTCACTCCTCCCTTCTCGGTGGGGATTCTTAGAAGAGACTTCTTAGAGGCACAGTCCTGACCTCAGTCCCTCATATAGGCACAATCCTGACCCACTTGGTGAGCTACTGGGGGCAATGTGAACATGAAACTCTCTGCTGGACAACTTCCTACAGCCTCCAAGGGCACCTTGGTTGTTTTAACAGGCTACTAGGACAGATTTCAGCTAATAGAGCAGTCTGCAAGGATGTGTTTCTCTGATAAGCTTTCTTATCTCCTCAAAAAATCCCCAAAATTACAAGAATTATTTATTCATGAGATTCATATTCATAGGAAATTTATCATATAAGAACTCCAGATTCGTAAGAAATCTGGGTTATATCACCAGCTCTGTCAGACATGTCCTGATGTGGTCAAATCACTTAGAAAAGGATTCATCTTGTATCCTTCAACTCATTTAAGTTAGTCAGGCAACAAAGCAACTTGCCTTTGGCTCTGTCTTTAGTCACTTCAGAGGCACATCCATACCTCAAGGGTGTGATTCATCCCATCCTAATGCAGAAACAGAGCATTAAGTGGAACACTCTTAATTTTGCTTCCCTTGATAACTGCAGTCCAGAGACTGGTTCTGCATTGATTTTTTATGCATTTTATTTCATTGACTTAGTCGATGGAGAGAGTTAGGCACCCCTAGAGGTAAGTACATCTCAGCTACCTGACATCTGGCTTAGGAGGACTGAATCACACTCAGGAGATGCCTTTCTCCTGACTGCAGAGGTCATCCTGAAGTGTTGCTTCAGTCTGGCAATTTGTACTGGTGAAGTGAATCAATCTCCTACTTACTTCCTGTGCTAAGAGAGAATCTCATGTTCTTCCATCCCATTCTATCAGAGACGATTGCTTTCACTCCATGAAATAGAAATACACCTCCAGGATGAAAGAATTCTGGAGGTTTCAGTGTTATGTGTTTTCTCCTCTATGATACCTCACTTACTAATGAGCCTCTTCTTTCCCCACACAAAATTCTCATTAACTATGTTGATTATCTGATAATCACAGGGTCCTGTAGTTTAAAGGAATCTCTGGTGATTCGGAGTTTTATTTGTTTTGGTGGGTTTTTCAGTACAAAATAACAAATCAAAACAATAGATAGCAGAACACTGTTGTTCTGTTTCTTTTTCATAGACCCATCAGCTGTTCTGCTATACACACCCACCAAATTCTTTAGTCTGATCTGCTTGTGTCATTATATTTTCCTCCATATTCCATACTGACTCCATGTCAGGGAAGTTCCTGAATATAAAGTAGAAATGCAAGTTAGTACTTGTACTAACAAGCTGTATTTTTATTGTACCAGAATATGAAAAAAAAAAAAATCCTCCTTCTCACTCTGATCACTTCTCTGGCCAAGAAAGACATACAGTGAGAGCTACTATAAAAGATCATGATCATCAAACACTTACATTCTTAGATAATAAATACATTATTGTGGCATAAAAAGATATTGAGCAGCAACTTTGTGACACTTATAGACTGTGTGGGTAGTTTTAACTCATGGCAAATGTGAAGGAGCTTGACTCAGCCAAAACTAGCTGACTGCCATGTGAGGTTACATTGAACTTTGTTTCTCTTCCAGGAGTCTCAAATTGAACTAGCAGCTTCTACAGATCATCTGACAAATAATGACATGTTATGCGATGGTAACTGGACTTTGCCTGTGAACCCAGAGCATTTATATAAATTATGCTCTCTTCTGACAGTATTTAATATCTCTATGCAGATATTGAGGTCCTTTTCCAATACCCATCACTATGGTATCTCAACTGGTGATACATGTTCATCCTTGCAACATTCCTCAGAAGTAGAACAACATCTTTTGCCATTTTGTATATACAGCATCATCAAAACAGAGTGAAACTACGTGCCTGCTTAGTCCGACAAAACAGAGATATTTTCGGAATAAAAGGGTTTTAGTTTTGGGGCTTTTTTTCATATTCAAAGCCAGCAATTTCCCCTCTTACTGTGTGGGGAGCAAAAATCTGTGATTTTGGCTTTGTTCAGGAGTCTTTGGCTGAAGTCAAAATCCTCCATTTAGCAACTGCAGAAGTAGATTTAACTCCACTTGTGTCCTGCTTACGTATTTGTAGGTAACACTGAATTTAGCCTCAGGGAGTTTTCAAGGGTATATAAATGAGAATTGATGCCTTAGCCCACATGGGTAATTTCAGATACAGATTAGTGTATTCTTTTAAAATGTGCACGGTACTAGAGGGATGTCTTCTTTGAAATATCCCATCTTATATTAAAATCACACAGAAAATTATAAAATTAATATATATTCTTTCTTGCAACAAACATATTACAGTGCACATTTTCTTCACTCCTAAAAAAAATATTAACCTCTTCTGTTTGCTTTTATTTTCTACAATTGCAACTTTGCTAATAGAAAGTGTTTTATACAGGTAATTTGTACTCGGTCTGAAGAGTACAACAGCCGTGAGGCTTTATGCAATGCCACAAGTGAGGGACCTATACTACGAAATCCTGGGAACAATGATAAATCAAGGACTCCAAGGCTCCCATCCTCAGCTGAAGTTGAATTTTGCCTGTCACTGACTCAGTATGAATCTGGACCCATGGATAAAATGGCCAATTACAGTTTCCGAAACACTTTGGAAGGTAACGTGATTATTCTATTTTGCCATTTCCATCTATAAATTGAGTCATTCTGGGGTTAGAGTCGCTAAACTTGGCTGTGTGACTAGGTTCTACGTAGCACCACTAAAAAAAAAATAATAAAAACTTATGTTTTCTCCTGGAATAGCAACAGACAGAAAGAACCACGTTAAAGGCATTTGATGAGAAAATAGAAACTGAGATATTGTCTCCTGGTATTGTCTGCACCAGGCACAGCAAACAAATGTAAGACTGCGTAAGAAGGAGACTACCTAATAATCTACATACACATAACCATGTCCATGTGCGTTACAGGTTTGTCCTGGAAGCCATTGTCTTCCAGAGGTCAACAAGGCTGAAAAAGGGTGCTGCCAGTTGGCATGTTATGTCTACATCCTTCAACTGTGAACTCCATAGTAGACTTCTCTCCAAATTCTAAGGATTAGGGATTAAGTTATACCTAAAAAAATGAGACTTGGTATTATTTCCAGAAAAATTTAGTTTTTTATCTTAATTATCTAACTATCCAACCTGGTTTGAATGTTCCTAATGTGCTAGTAAACAAGGGACATTAGCTAAAAGGAGTAATGATTCTTAATTGTCTGTCTACCCAGTCTTTTTTGAATCTTGCTCATTTGCTAATGAATAAGGATAGCACATTATATGAATCAATTAATATTTCTACAGTATCATATATCAGCTGAATCAAATATTACCTACTTTTGATATCCCAGAGATTTTTTTCTTGCAAGGAGCTGTGCAAGGGCCAAAATAATGCATTATAGGAGCTCATGTGAGGATAACAGATCAAAACTTTTAATATGTTCAGTATAACTCTTAAATGCAGTGTGGAATGCTGTAAAACTTTCTTGGGGGGGGGGGTGGAAAAGAAGCAGCTTAAGCTCTAAAACCAGTCAAAAATGTGGAATTTTTGTGCTGAGAATCCAGACATTAATTGACTCCAGCTCTGGACATAGCTGAGCTTTTTACCTTTGAAAACAAAAACTACACAAATTATGGCAAAGAAAAAGGTGACATATCTGAATAGAGATTTGCTCACGTTTTTGTCCTTAAAGTATGTAAATAGATGCAAAGGGTGGAATAGGAGTAGAGAAAAAGGAACTGAAATAAACAAGTCACAAAATAATGAGGGCATACCATCGTGTTGCTAGTGTTGTGAACAAAAGCAAATGCACAGTCTATGGAAGTTATGCTAAGCCACATAGGGGTTTGCTGAGAAGCAGAGTCAAAACAGACCACTCACTCACAAAGCCAAAAAGTCAGTATCATGACTGCTCATTAAAAAAGAGTAATTGAGCACTTGCATAGAAAGGGCAAAACCTGCTTTTTGTCAATGTGAAGTCTAAACTGGCAGCTAAATAGAGTCATAGATCAAGTATACACCTTTGATAAAAATGGATGCATTTTCTTACTGAAAATAACAGTAGCTATGTTTGACAGAATAGCACAATGACCAGAAAAGCACCTTCACTTCTCAAAGAGCCTGGAAGAAGCCATTTTAACTCTAAAATCAGAGTCAGTGTTTTGTTTCATTAATCTGCCAAACCTTTTCTCTATTGCTGTCTCTCTGTCACATTAATTTCATGGCTATCAAGCACAGCTATGGTTGGTCTTTGTAACCATCATAGTGTCATCTGCCAATGACACTTGGAGAGGGTCATGCTTTAATCTGCATAATGGTAATATCATTGCATCTTACAAGAACTCTTCTGGATTGAATTTTTCCTCCAAATGAGTTCTTTTGTTTTGTGTAACAACCCTTCAGAAGCTGAAGAGTGTTCATCTTTCTCCTAACTGAGGTTACGAAGCTCCAGCTCACCACTGAGGTCATTTGGATCCCTCCAAATACCACACAAGGCACATCATATTTGCCACTATTAGATTCTAATGTTTTTCTTGTGATTTAGATAGTTCTTCTAATAGACTGGGGAAAAAAAACCAAACCAAACCAAAACACGTTCTTGTGGCTATATGTAAGCCAGATACAATTCAGAATCCATACAGTTTAGGTAGCTACAGAAGCTATATTTTGTTAGTCATAGATGATTCATTTCTTCTGGATGAAGCCAGTTAACACGGGCAGAGCATGTCTGCTTTATCAATCCGTCAAGATATGCTCTCCATGACACAAAGCACAGACCTCTCAGAGAATCTGTAGGACCTTTCCTATGTGATTCTAAAAGGGGAGAAAAGAGTCTGAGAAGCTCCTTTTCTCCTGGCAGTGGAGATGGATATTTGTTAGTCCTGTGAGGCATGTGGAGGGATCCTGGGAAGCTGTAGCTGAGTAGGGCAAGACTGAGGCAATGAATGTCACCTCCTTAGTAGTTCTGTAGGCATGAAACCAAACAACCTAACATTAGATTTCTATTCTGGGGGAAATCCTGCTAAAAAAGTGACCATGTTTGTTCATAGTCCAATTCGCAGTGCAATTACCAGATCCTATATTGTCTAACTTTCATAGCTTAGCTGAAGGAGATCTACATTGCTCAAGGGCTGATATGGAAAACTGTAAAAGGCAACAGCGCGATATTATCTTCCTTTCCATAAGAATATTTCTTTGGAGTCAAAGATCACTGAAGTGACCATAGCATCCCGTAATAAGGGTCTCTTTTGGTGCTCAGACTGTCTGAATATGAGCCAGGTGTGGCTCAGTAAGAATTTATCCATATTACTATAGAGATGGAGACTAGTCAATCAGACACAGCCTTTTACATATTTTTTTCTCTGAGGATATTTTACTTTTTAACCTCAGCTATGTCAACACTTAACTGTACACCACAGGACCACAAACATTTCTGTCAACTAACTTATATAACCAACACGATACTGAACTGCAATGTGAAGCCAAGAATGCATGGCTAATGTTGACAAAGATGGTGGTAAGATTTTCAACAAGTATTACTGCCAAAAATCCCATATTGTGCTAGCTCCTTTCTTAAAAGTGGCCTGCTTATTATTTTTTATTGTACAGATGCCAAGCTCAAATTGCCAGCTTGTATTTATTGTGCCAGTGCCTACTTCTACATGACAGCATTCTTACAAACCTAACACTCTATATTTCCTAACATTTACTGCTTTTCCTAAGCAAAATACTTTTCAATCCTTCTTTACTTGTTTACACAAGTTTGTGCCAACACACCTAAGGTAAAATTCTGATCCCTTTTAGATCCAACATAAATCCAAAGTAAGTCTATCGACTGTACTGGAGCAACTCTAGTGACTGGAACAAACCTAGTGACTGTAGTTGAGTAGCTCCTGATTTACACCAATGTGAGATTTACTTTTCAGTTTTAGTTCTGTAATGTTCTCACTTAGAAAAACCAATCATATTGAAGAATTCTTTTTAGGCAAAACTTAATGCTCTTCCATGCTTGACTGTACTGGAACAAAGACAATACCATTTTACCCTTCAAAGGGGTAGGTATGAGCATCATTATGCGGGCTGAATCTCTGTTTGACTAATAGAAAATGTTGCACAGAGACAGAAATTTTGCCACTCAAAGAGTAACTACAACAGCCATAAACAGCAAAGGTCAGTATTGTTCAATAAAACAACACCCCACTGAGGCTGAGCACATGGGTTGTCCTTTCACTTTGGGACAGGCCAGTTTTTGTTTTAATTGGAAAACAACAGGTTAAAAGTAGTTTGCACATTGCCATTTGAAGTGAAAAAAACATTTTATGTAGGATTTGTTGAATCATGACTATAACTGATGAACATTTTTGAATTCACTGAACACTTCATGGATACATGATGAGAACCAAAAGTCAGTCTGGTTTATCAGCATCAGGTGAGATCTGAAATGGATTACCTGATTGCGAATGAAATAGTTGGTTTTCTCCTTTGTGGAGTTCAGTTTTGGTGTGACTTCTCAAATGCTATATCCTAAGAATAAGAGAAGTTGAAGACCTTAAAATTTCTTTTTATTCGTTAGCAAATTCCACGTTTGAAATTATTTTATTCAGGGCAATTTCAAATGAAAATCAGTGCCTTCCAAGTTTGGCACAAAATAACAAAAGAACATTTAAAAAGAAAAATTTTCTAAAACTCTATATCACTTTCATTATTCATAATTAACTCATGACACATGGTATCAAGTCAAGCCATGTCATAGCATTCCACTGTCTGTCACAATTATGCATTGTTACTGCTGTTCTATCATGAAATAATGGAATAAAACATCAAACATTTCAAAATGTAATTTCACTTGAATAGGACATTTTCCTTTTTTTATTGAAATTAGAGATTTTCACCTGGGAAAGTTTTCTCAGTATTTTCACTGTGATCCATATAGGTAATGACAAAATTGTTTCTCAAAATGAAGTTTGCTAACAAAAAACTTCTAATTAAAAACGTTATACCCTACAGCCAACATTCTGACCCAGCTCAAATACCAGTCTCTGGGTAAACTTATGCTGCACATTGAGGAAGTGCTGTTAACTTGCAGAGGGCTATTAGTAGAGAACTAAAAAGACTATTGTCCCCAGACCACAGTGAAGCTCTACAACAGTCATTTTAAGGAAAAATCTAGATGGTGACACAGTCTAAATTAGACAATTACAAACTTTCATTTACTAGAGCCCCTAGGCCAAATTCTGTGTATCTTACAACTATCTCACTCTAGAGAGATTACAGCAATAACATTGCTTGAGAAAATATGCAAGATTTAACCCTGAAAAATTTCCTGTGAGATTGCCAATGGCAGAAAAACTCCACAAACCTAAGCCAGAAGAACATCACTAACTTCAAAGACCAGCAAGGATATGGCCTTAAAACTCTTATATCCTTCCTATATTAAAGTAGATACATCTATCTGACTTAAAGTTCTATAAAATGTGAAATCCTTATCAAAGAAAAAATCATCCCAAGGGAGAGCAGGACTAAGTATATCAGCCGGTTGGACTCAGACATAAAATAATAGGATCACAGAATCATTTAGATTGGAAAAGACCTTTAAGATCATTGACCCCAACCATAAACCAAACACTGACAAGTCTATAACTAGACATCTACCTATACACCACACCTACATGGGTTTTAAATACCTCCAGGAATGTTAACTGCACCACTTCCCTGGGCAGCCCATTCCAGCATTTGACAAAGCTTTCAGGAAATAATTTTCTTCTAATATCCAATCTAAACCTCCTTGGTACAACTTGAGGCTGTTTCCTCTTGTCGTGTCTCTCATTACTTGGGAAAAGAGACCAACCCCCACCTCAAAAAAGCTTTCAGGTACTTGTAGAGAATGATAAGGTCTCCCTTGAGCCTTCTTTTCTCCAGACTAAACCCCCAAGTCCCTCAGCCATTCCTCATCACTCCTGTGCTCCAGACCCTTCACCAGCTCCATTGCCCTTCTCTGGACCCAGTCCAGCACCTCAATGTCTCTTTCATAGTGAGGGGTCCAGAACTGAACACAGGATTCAAGATGTGGCCTCACCAGTGCCCAGTACAGGGGGATGATCACTGCTCTGGCCCTGCTGCCACGCTGGTGCTAATACAGACCAGGATGCTGCTGGCCTTCACCACCTGTGCACAAGCAGCTCATGTTCAGTTCCATCAATCAGCACCCACAGGTCCTTTTCCATGAGCAGTTTCCAGCCACTCTTCCCTAAGCCTGTAGCATTTGTTTGGGGTTGTTTTTGGCCCAAATGCAGGATCCAAATGCACTTTGCCTTGTTAAACCTCATACCATTGGCCACAGCCCATTGATGCAGCCTGTCCAGATCCCTCTGCAGAGCTTTCTACCCTCCAGCAGATCAACATTCCCACTCAACTTGGTGTTGTCTACAAACTGTCCTAACCACTGGCCTAGAAAACCATATAAAACTGAAATTGATTTTGTAAGAAAAACAGTTAAGAAGACCACCTGCAAGACTGTCATAAATAACTCAATGTTAGGCATGTTACAGGTGTTAAGTAGCCCACTAAGATAATCATAGGAGATAGGATTAATGGAATGCTCCCTCCATTCCTGTAGCACTGAATGCTGCTAATGCTCTCCAAGTCCTGCAAAACCTATGCAGAGCTTCAGTCAGAAGCGAATGAGCAACTGAAGAAAACACTATCTGCTTTTAATATAAAAAGCTTTGCCCTTGACTGATTGTACATGAACTTCCATGGTCTCCATTACTGGAATTGTAAAATCCACAGTTAATGTAATGAAATCTTTATTAAAAGACAGACACCTTACCTAACTGCATATTCACTAAGAACCACCTATATATCACCCTAAAAACTGCCAGGCAGCCTTAATTTTGAGTGACATCAATAGCTCCTCCTACAGTAAACTCTGGGCTAAATCCCCATCTGGTTTAGTCTGGTTTTGCTCCAGTGAAGCTACTTCAAACCCACACAATCACTGTTGCTGACTTACAGTGCTATGAGCAGGAGCAGAATCAAGTCTATGATCTCTTAAAAATGTGATTTTTCTCTTATTAAAACCACTGGTAAAATTCCAATCACTTCAGTGATGTAGATCCTAATAGTTATTTCTAATGCACCATAATTAAATGAGGGTTTAAAAGGATGTCTGAATGCTACTGCTTTCTATACTGGCCAGATGATTTAATATCTCACTGCCATCAGGGACAGTTCAGATTCTCTGTGCAGTCTCTGCCATCAGTTGCGCTCCCTTCTTTTTTGGTACCAACACTGGTTCTCATCATGCCCTTACATGAGATGCTGTATCTCAGTAGCTTGGAAAAAAACTGAAATCCCATACTCCAGGGTAGTTTACTGCCAGGATAGTGAGTTAAATCAGCTGGTACAAGGATACGCATGAGAAAGGGAGGCAGAGCATGGGCAAGGCAGGTGGAGGAAGTGGAGTTCCCCTATCTGAGGCAGGGAGCTCTTATTTCAGCTCACTGCAGTTTTAGGTCTGTAGCCTCTCATTTGCTGTGGAGGTGATTTTACTGCCGCCACTTCAGCAAAGTTTCCAGTACCCTGAAAAAAACACTCATTTTATTCACATATTCTTTTTCATTTGCTCTACCCCATTTCACAGTGTGTCATCCTGAATAGCTGGCTGCACTGAAGTCTTTCTAAAAGTCTGAGAAAAGAATAAAACCTAGGGTAATAAAGAGAAGTGACAT
The DNA here is from genome assembly GCA_028858755.1 of Ara ararauna. Classification (NCBI taxonomy): domain Eukaryota; kingdom Metazoa; phylum Chordata; class Aves; order Psittaciformes; family Psittacidae; genus Ara; species Ara ararauna. The sequence continues at coordinate 125,162,933 of CM054378.1, read as the reverse complement.
CACATTGTGATTTTACTCCTGATAACAATTCATATGAGTTTTCATAATGAGAAATCAGATATTAGAACTTCTCATGCACTTGGTTAAACATGATGTCACCTTTGACACTGATTGACTGCCCACGAATTAACTGGGAGCTGGAGGGGGGGGTTGCTAAAGCTGTCCCATTTACGGAGTTTTGATTATTAAGATAAATTTTGTGTGTGCAGATGTTCCATGAAAATCTATCCAGAGCCAAAGAGAGTATTTTGTAAATTGGTCTATGAATCATTGGACTAAGTGCTTGCAATGCGTTAAGAAATATCCCAAGAAGTATCCCAAGTCTGATATAAACCATCTACCCTTCTGCCTACACTCTGCATAAAGTTTATCTTCCCTTAAACATAATGCAGCTGCATATAAGTGGAAGAGTTGCTTCAGAATGATATACAGATAGATCATTTTCAGTTCTAATTCCCAGTAATTTCCTAGTATTGCTACATCACCTGATTCCAACGATCATACACTGTGGCCACCAGCAAAGAAGGTCAGAATTGTTGCTATTGGCTCCTGTGTGATCTAGCCAGAGTGTTAATGTACATCATTCTTCATAGGCAATATTTTAGTCTGCTGTTTCCTCTGATTGATAACTAGGTAGCAGTATTCACCACCAGGCAAATTTCTGTGGGCAGTGTTTTCCCTTTGAGAACTTCTGCCCATTGCTGTTTATGTCACCATGCAGTATCTTCAATAATCCCACTACACATCTGATCTACTTAAAACATGCAGTTATCTGTAGGCATTAACACGTTCCTCTTTCTTGCCTAAATTCAGAATCCCTTCACCCTGAAGTCTTACAGTTTTCACCAGAAGCCAACTCCACCTCCTCCAACAGTCCTGGTTATGTTTTCTACTCTGACTTTTCTTGAATTCCTCAAAATCTCTGTCTCTTATTACAATCAGAGATGGACGGTTACTATGGTGTATTGGTTCCTAGGTGCCACAGTTGTGATCTGATACTTGTCATAATTACCAGTCTTTTTATGCCAGTTGTTTTTCCCCTGTTTAAAGAGGTTAAGAGACAAGACAAAACCCGATGAGGTACTTCAGAGTAACAAAGCAATGTGATCATTTCCCAGTGGAATCTAAAACTCAGCATTCTGAGTTCATAACGTTATGACCTTACTCCTAAGGCATCTCTAGCCATGTCTTAATTAATGCTTTGTGTCACTCAAAAAGAAACAAATCCAAAGAGCAAAACGGTTGCTGTCTTCTGTGTTAAACATGAGGGTTTTGACAGAGAACGGGTTCTTTCACATCAGCTCTAGTTCAGTCCCATGAACTGAGCACCAACTGATATTTGGCACATTTTAGGTTTCCTCCAAAGGAATCCAGCCTGCAAAGTTAGAAATTGTCCTGTGATGTGAGTCACGGCACGAAACAGAAGGGCTGTTGAGAGATTCACTTCAAAAGTATATTGCTGATCCTTGTTCAAATACTAGTTCTTGGTCCAAATAAGTAAATAAAGCAAGTGTTCAAAGTATGTGAGGCATTTCCCAAAGAGAATAGGTAAGATCTTTCTTCTCTCCACCTTGCAGACATGATAAACTGCAACAATACTGGGAAAATACTGAGGATCAGCACAAGCCTATGTTCACAGCTCTTTTTAACTGAGTATCAAATTGTAAAGATGTTTTTATATGTTCCACTTTACTTCCTCATCCTACAGCTTACAGAAGTTGTGAGAAGACCTCTTCAGGAACCAGATCAAAGGGGGAGAACAGAGAGGTTTTGTAGTACGGGTTAAATAATAGAACTAGCATTGAGTTAAGAAATAGACTGGGAGGACAATGCATGTTTCTGCTGTTACTCACCCAGAAAATCCCAGAGAAGGATAAGATGATTCAGTTGACTTTTATTAGGAGTCCTTACAGGTAGGGAGGAAGCTCAGCTGTCAGGAATACCAACATCAAAGCTGAGGTATGGACAGACTACCAAATTAAAATTAATGGAAAGATTCATCTTCCAGCATTTCCTATTTGGGGTTGGTCTGTGTGACCTCTTCTGAAAGGCCACATTTTAAGTGCCCTCAAAAATAACCAGAATCTACAGACTTTCATCCTGTAAGTCTGACTGATTGTGGAAAATTATTATTTACCAAATTCTTTTGTAAAGGTTATTATTGCATTGAGTTGGTTGCTATTAATAAAATAACATGTTCTATAGAGAAAAACAATAGTAAATGATTATGAGATTAGGTAAAATAGCCTGTTTTATCTTAGGAACCTGTAAGTATAGAGATCAAAAATGAAAATAAAGTGAATAAATTTGCTTAACATAAATAGATGAACACACACAGATGTCTGCAGTGATTACACTGCCTTTTAACAGCCAGGCACAAAGGACAAAGAAATTTAAAAATATAAAGCAGTTAAGCAGTACCTTTGCTGACATGCTGCATTAGTTACATGGCAAGACTTTTAATTTTGCTTATTATAATTTCATCTTTGCTATGCCTTTGAAATATATTAGCACTCCTTTACCTATTTTCTTAAGCCCTTGCCTAAAAAGCTGAATGTAAATGAAGTGAAAGTAAGTACTTTGATCTTCAGTCTTATCGGAAAGAAAATGATACGCATTGCCATATCAGCATATGATTTCCTCTTGAATATACAGGCTTTGCTGATCCACGGACAGCAATATCAAACATATCTCAAAGCGGTTTGCATAATGCACTTCACATCTACATGAATGGCTCCATGTCCCAAGTACAAGGTTCTGCAAACGATCCTATCTTTGTGCTACACCACGCATTTGTTGACAGGTGAGTTTAATTCTTCTTAGTAAAACTCATTTATTTTGGTTTTTATAGTGTTTTTCACCTGCGTTTCAAAGCTGCAAATATTTTACATGCCTTTACATGCACAGCATTTTAAGACATGTAGAACTGATCTCTGTTATTATTTGGGCACAAGTGTCTTTCCTAACCTGTCTGTATGTTCACTGGATTAAATATAATTTGACAAGTTGACAAATGCATTCAGCTTTTATTACCAAGGTAAAAATAGTTCTGCAGTGATGTCATAGTGATTAATATATATGGATGTGTATGTCAGGAAGTTTGGACTGAAAGTGTGTGACTCATTTTAACATGACTATAATCAGTTGGAGCAATTCCTTTACATACTAAATGTCAATGTTGTTTTAATTTCTATACCATAAGGAAAATCCAAGCAAGCTATTCATAAATAAAGAAAAAAATCTGTACTTCAGTGTGATAAACAAAATTGTGACTCTCTTGATGAAAGAGAAGAGTACAGCTGTGCAGAATGAAAGCAAAGCAAACAGAAGGATATCATGTTTATTAATAAGAAAGGGTAGGGAAGTCGAGTTTTGCAAGAAAAGAGTGTCTATGTTTAGGACAGTACTCCAAGATTTAATGGTGACCTTAACAATTTCTGTGTCACTATAATAAATATAAGTGGCTACAAACAATCTGCTGTGGATGGCATTACACTAAACACTGATGATTAAAGAGCAAAAAAAGAAGAAAGTTAGCTAAACAAAGGCCAAAAAAACAACCCTTGTTCTGAAGCACTTGGTATCTTCTTATCAATTTTCATCTGCTTTCCCACCATGCACTGATTGCGACTACTGCAGTGCTTAGAAGAAAAACACTGTTATCCTGTACAAACTTTGGGAACTCTCATAAATTTGTATGTTAAGAAACACACTGACTGAGACTCTGCTTGCATGTGGCAAGGCATTTATTCAGATGAAAACTAGTATGATTTCTTTATTTGGGCCACTGAGGCATGCAGCACAGGAGAGATGAAGATTACAACTTGCAGATATCATTCTGCAGTGTAGTTCATTAGTTCTAGATAGTTCATAGAAAAACTGTTATATAAAACTTTATTTTATTTAACTGAAAGCCACTAGGTATAAGAAGGCCAATTTGAAGTCAGGCTTTTTCTCCTCAGTTTATATATTTAATGGGCCTAATGGTTGTATTCTTCACAAACTGCACATCCAGAAATAGGGCATCAGGTCTAAGCATCCAGGCATCACTGCAATGGCGCTTTCAAGGGGTAATCTACCTATCTTCTGCTCCTCATTAGCCTCCTGCAGGTGTCAGGTTTGAAACTCTTTTCTATGAAAAGTTTTTCTTCAGAGCATTTTAAAAGTTAAACAGTGTAGCTTAGCTGTGATCCACCCGTCAATTGGTTGACAGGATGGATGAGCAAGTATTTCAGGTCATGAGTTTGGCACCTGGAAATAAACTTTCCAGCATCTACACTATTAAAGAACAGATCAGTTGAATATTAAGAGAAGAAAAACAAGAGAAAGTTTTATGCTCTGCCATACCAAAAGAATTCTTTTCCTTAGTCATTTACGTTTGTATCAGACCAATGCACCTAACTTCTGCTCACTGAAGGGCTTAAGTAGGATCTTAGTCTTCATGCTGACCCCTCCCACAGAGGAATTTCATTCATAGTCATTATGAGCCCTTGGAAATACTTTTCGTAACTGTAGCTGTTATACATTTTAGACAGCAAAATTACTTGCAAAAGATAACATCATTAAATCCTACTGGTGTTAAGTAAATAAATCACTGCACAGGCACTGTGGGGGCAATGCAGATATCCATGCTGCCACCTCATCCCATCTGTGGCAGAAAGAATGTTACCAGTGTTCTGCAGCTACTGTGTGTATGGCCTTTAGTACACATAGATGTAAAACCTGATAATAATGCTGCCTTTTGTGTAAGTGACAGAAATACATTAGCATGATTAGTTACTTAGCAGCCTTATCCATGACAGATTAATCATGCTTTTAGTTATAATTAATAAGTAGGTGACTGATAGGTACATACAGTACATTTTAAAAAACCCTTCTTCCTCTCTACATAGGTTTTAAATCTGAAGGGCTGCAAAGAAGTTATTTTCTGCAAGGCAAGCAAGGATACAAAGAATAGAGGAAAGGGGAGAAATAGTCTCCACAGCAGCAGAAACACTTTTTTTGGTACTTATAAACTTCTCTCATGTGGGCAGAACACTTTACAGCTGATTGCTATCACAACATTGGGTGAATGGGCTTTTGACTAACTTTTAAACTAAAACTTTTCTATGATTCTATTATTCTACGAATCTTTTTTTAAGTAAATCTATCCTATGATTCTATCTTCTGTCATAGCATTTCTTCAAGGCCTTGCTGAGGACATGAAGAGTTGTGAGGTAAGGGTTTAATGTCTAAGACTGTAATAAGGCTGGACACCTGCGACCACAGGTTTGCTGGGTCTTGCAAAGGCAGGGAACAGCTCTGTGTCAAGAAATCAAGAATGATTGTCACTTTGAGCATCCATGTAGGACCTAAAAAGGGGATTCTTCACTCCACAGTAAATTCCCTGGGGGAAACTGAGCATGTAGATTACTCTCCCAGACTCACATCTCCTGGAGATGTGTCTCCTTCCTATTGATTTCAGTAAGACTTTTGAGGAGCTGTTGATCAGAGCTTCAGCTAACCCAGCTGTAATGTGGGTGATATTAGATGCCTACGCAACAGGGACGCTGTCAGGGTGAATGCATTAACGACTGTGAAATGCTCAGTTACGACCATAATAGGAGTGATAGGAGTAAGGCAATAGATCATTGGAACTGATTTTACATGGAAACATATGGTACAGAGGAGGATAAACAAGTGTATACGGAGTCTGCTGACAGGTGTGAGCCAAATGTTAGGAGCTGCTTTCCAAGCTGAGCAACAGTCAGCCTCCCATCTGCTACCCCCTAGCCTTTCCTACCCCGGTGTGATGTGCAAAATGAGGGAAAGATGGATGGAACAGAGGTGTGGTTGAGATCTCTCAGGTGAAAAGCAAAACATTTGCTTACAAATGCTTCCTTTTTTTAAGGTCATTCTGCCTCAGCAATGTGGAATTATGAAGATACCCACCTTAACACTGATAAATCAGGCCCCTTGCCTTATTTGCTAGCTAGAACACCTAGGAATCAAACCTCAGTGCTTGCTAAAAGCAGATGACAACCCCAAAAAGTATTAATTGTTAATTGAATGCCTTAAAACCAAAAAGATGCAACAAAATGTACATTCAGCAAAAATGAGAGGGTTTTAGCTCTCTGAAGCATTTCTCTAATTGCAAGTCTCTTTGCTATTCAGATATGCTCTCCAGTCAGCACAAGGGAATAACAAGGGGGCAGTCAGCCCACTCATGCTGGAAGGAGCAGCTGCACAGGCAGTGAAAGCAAGGGTCCCTAGTCCCACTTGAGCTCAGTTGGGTGTTTTCTGTGTTCTGAAAAGGAACTCTTCTCTGTGCTGACTCTTTCAGGCCCTCCATCCCTATAGCCACACAGTATCTTCACCTGTTACCCCTGCACTTCTGCCCTTTGAATGTTTCTTCCATCTTTCTTCTCATTTGTTCTGTATCTCTCCTTGACTTCTACATCCCACCACAACCCTCTGAAACCTGCAACAAAAACTAAATAGCAGTGGGAAAAATAAGCCACCATTAAAGATCTCCATGCTTGTTCATACCTGCAGCTGATGAGATAGTGTCCCAGTTCTCATCTCATTTCTAAGTTCTTTCAGTAATGGGTGGGGTTTATTACAATAATACGGATGACTTTCAAAAGCCCTGTTTTTAGAACAAGCAGATTAGAACTGATTTTCTAGAGACACACAATAGGGTGTAGAATTCCAGTCTCTTATCTCTAAAATCTAGTCTTGTTATGCTATTTGTACAGCTAGACCCAGATTGTCACTTCTAGTGATGCCACTACAGGACCTTTTCCTTTAGCTTTCATGAGTAACCACACAGCTCAGAATACTGCTGAGACCACCATAGCATTATCCCAGTGCTCTGCCCAGGTGTTCTTCTCTGTTCATACCCTTCTACCATTTCTTTGGTCTCTCACATCCAATGAACTGCCAGTGTTTATTTTCAAGTCCCTTCACTGCCCATCCCCAAATCATTCCTTATTAATTGATAAGCAACTCATTCATCCCTCCAATAAGTTCATTAAATCAAACTCTTTCCTACATCTGTTTGGCATTCAGACAAGTCCCTGGCTGAGCATTTTGCATCTTACAAATCCATGTATTCAGTAACTGTTCGCTCTAAGTGAAGGCTGAAACATCACTTAGTGAATGGACTGTTGCAGTCCCACTGCATGGTTGCTTAGTCTTCCTTCCATTTCTATCTCTCTGTTGTCCCTTGTCCTATGTGTATATTATAAGCTCTGTCATTAAGGGACTGTCTAATTGCACTGATCTGTGCAACACCTAGCATATTCTTAGCCTCTGACTATGGCTCTCAGGTATCAGAGCAACTTGAGCTAGAGGAGATAGCAATTGCTTCATTTATAATCATATGAAATGACAAGAGATATCTGGACATCCGTATGCTGACCTTGTGGCTTCAGTTACTCTTGCTTGCAATCATACAGACTAAATTCTTGCATCAAAGAGACAAAACCTCCAGGATGGGGAGGGGGTATGTCTACATCTGTGTGTGTGTGCATGCATTCTGTTAAAAGTAGTCCAAGCCAGGCATAAGGTCATATAGACAATGGAGACTCTTTCCTTTCCAGACACTTAGATACATGCATACTTCCACATGGGCGCAGAAGAAATTCTCCTATGCATCAGCTTCAAAGCCCAATGAAAATGCCTCAAATTCCGCTTTACCAAGTCGAATGTCTTTGTGCTTTTCAGCAACATCAGCTGCCATACGCTCCTCTGCAGGATGCTAAAATAACTCCTTCTGCTTCAGTGGCTGGCTGGAGCTGGGAGCCTTAGAAAAACCCAGGCTTTGGCTTATTTGGGGATCTAACAATAAAATGTTCCTTATCACATTGTTCATCAGTAAAGCCTCAAACTGAAAAGCATGCATGGAGCAATCTGTTAAAATATATACTAGAACCCAAAATCTACACATCCTGATTTTCATGCCAGCAACATCACATTCCCTAAGCCAACTTTATGGACACTTTCCGTCCCTGTGGACTCACCTTCATACCACTCCTTTCTTCCACTTACAAAAAAAGTCAGCATTACGTTAAAAATTATTTTGTCAGAAAATACTTTAGCAAGAGGAAATTTGGGTTTTATTTCCAGGAGATGTCAAAATAAAAGCTTGTTATTTTTACTCTGTTTTTTAAACAGAACACTTTAATTTTCTCTTAAATGTCAACTCAGGTTTTTTAAACCAAGAAATGGCACAAGAAAAACCAAGTTGCTCTCTTGTTTTGAAATGTTGACAGGAAACAGGAACTTTTTTTAGCAGTTAAAAACTATTTGCTTCAAGAATTTGGAACATCTGGAGAGAAAGCCTTCAAAAAATCCTTAGAAATTCTTGCAAGGCAACACTAGGTTTCCGGATTTTGCTAAGTGAAATATTTGCAATTCCTTACCCTGAACTGTCTCCAGTAGGAGACAACACAGACAAAGCATGAGGACAAGGAATTATTTTTCACTTTTGGTGTATGGAAACTCAGAGACACCAAAACAAGTGACTTAAGCACAGCTGAGACTGAGATTGCAATACAATGATATATCAGTTAATAATAAAGCAAGGGGAAAATCACTGCATAAACACTGAATGTATGATTAATTTACTTCCTTGATATGGGCACAGCAAGACTCTCATTTCTTTCCGAGGTATGTTTGCAGAATATGATGACACAGCCTAAAAGTCATACTTTTCTGGAGCTGAATGAACCATGGCTTGGAGCCACATGAAATCCGTTAGACAAAAGCAGGTCAAGAGGCTGCCATTAGCAATATACCTTCTTCCTCAGTAACAGTAACCCCCTAGCGCTTCTGCATTATGTCAGCTCCACGATCTTACAGCCTGTGCCCAGCAATGCATCCTCCCATATTCCTGTGTAAAAGCAGTGGATGAGGTGAAGTCATCTCCATAATTGCAGGTGAATTGATGTCATGAAGGTGAAACACAATTAGAGCCTTGTACTTGGTGAAACCATGTGCATCACTGAGCTACTGCTACACACAGGGGTAAGCAAGTATACCTTTCCTGAGTGGACACTCTGGGATCCTCATTTAGGGATGGTTTGCACCATTTCCAGAACAGAGCTGAGATAACGGTGTGTAGCAGGACAGCTCCTAATGCTCCAAATTACCTCCTAAAAGCTTTTGCATGTTGCTAATATATCTTTTGATACCTGGCAGCTGTGTGAAATTTTGTGGAAGCTGGTGGGTGTTGCAGTCATTTCTTACTCAAGATGCATGTGAATAACTTTAGGTTGTCTTTTAAACATCTTGACTATCTGGATTATAAAATGGTACTGAGCCAAAAAAAAGTTCATGCTGTAGCAGATCACTTAAATATGATCATTGTGGAGTAGTAGAACAATATCCAAAGAAACCCCCATAAACCATTTTATCTGTAGGGGCTATGAATAGTAAGGACTACTGGATAGGAGATGACCTTGGCCCTCCTATCCCAGAGAGATTCCGCGTCCCCTGGCACTTGGGCTAATTGAGGGTATCAGCATGGAGCTGATCAGAGCTACATCACAGACACAAACAGCTGGTGGAGCTGCCAGTTTCTCCTTCTAAGGAAACCCACCTTTGGCACTGGATAAACTTTATTCTTCTTGAGCTACAATGCAGACATCTTTTAATAGTAAAGATGTCTTATTGTAATCAGCAAGACTAAAGTCAGAGTTACTGATGACTGACCAATATTTCTGCTGTGGCACCTTTTTGACTTTTAATCAGATGAATGCACTCAAAATACTTCTTTTTATCTGCACACAATATCTGGCATGGTGTTTGTTTAAAGTCAAGTTCAGAAATCACTACAATACAAACACCCACAATTCAGGTAATGTTTAAGGTGCATGACTTGTGTATGCAACAGAACTGAGCCCGGGAAAGTTATCTCCCCACTTCCAAAGCTCTTGGGGGAATTAATAACATTCTTCCAATGCATCCTGGGTGGCAGTTATCTCTTCTCCCTGCTTTGTGTGTATTGCATGGCTCCTACTGGGAACAAAGCCCTGATCAGCCTACACAGTTATGTCCCACCAGCAAGCTCTGCGTCAGGGCAGCAAGGTAGCCCAGCTTCCACCCTTTCCTGATGTTAAACAAAAAACACCTTGTTACCAGCAGCTGAAGCCACCATGCCACAGAAACCATCTCTGTTTTAGCAAGAAAGACATCAGGAAACAAAACAACTCTCCAGAAGAGCTTTTCATATGAGGGTGGGCTACGAATGACTGGTCACAAGCTTTATTGACACACACAAACTCCTACAGGTATGAGATACAGAGCAGATCAGTATATTGAAGGGATGGGGAATTCAAGCATGCAAATATTTAGAAATGAAAGCATGGAAGGATTTGTCTTAATTTTGTTTCCCCTTGGGGTTGTCTGCAAATGTGCAGGAGGACACACACTCCATTGGCACTGAACTACAGCTGCTAATATTCCCCTCTTAACCTCTCAGGCTTAGCACCATGTTAACCAGAGCTGTTCAGCTTGTTTGATGGAGCTGACTCACTCGAAGTGGGCTCAGTATGTGGGTAGAGTGAGTTCATATCTACTGCAAAATACCACATAAATATATCCATGGAAAACAGAGCATAAGTGGGAAGGTTGGGGTGTTGCTGAGAAACACAGCTCCCCAGTATCTCTCCTTTAATATTCCCATATCTGAGGCTGACAGGTAACTCATACGCCAAGATACTGGATCTGAAGTCTAACATCTATTTCAACAAGCCCAGGCAGTTTCTGCTGTTGCAATTGCAAAGCACCTAAGTGGATACAAGAGCAGCCTTGGAGGGTCGCACCACAGGTCCACCTAATCTGCACTATGGCTAAACTGGTGGTCAGAAATAAATGTTAAGGAATATAGGCTTAAAGCAACCTTCCTCAAGAAGACCTCCCTGCTTTGCCCACTGGACAGACAGGGGCTGAGTCTATACAGTACACTTGAGGTTGCATCTGCATCTAAAATAGCACATGCTCTTAAGTAAGTCCTATGGCAATCTACAGGTAGACCTTGAGATATCAGAGACAGAGGGAAATAAGGACAAGGAACAGATTCTGCAGGTAAATGTTCTTTTTAACAATTAAGCATATGTGAAACCTTTAGTGCTGCTGATCCACCTTGTTTTAGCAGAAGAGCAAGAGAAAGATTAAAAAGATATCTTCTGGATTATATGTGAAATACATTGCTTGGCAATCTCACTTGCCATGTCATTATTGAAGCTAAATGTTCACAATGACCCATTCTGCTCTTAAAAATCAATAATATAAGAGGTGCAGTTCAAATAGTCCCATTTAAAGTGCATGTTTCAGATCACACTTACTGCAAGATTTTAGTTCGGCCAATGCAGTTACAGAATGGATTGCCATGTACACTACATATTATGCAAGCAATTAGTGGTTTTTATAAAGAAAGGTTACTTTGTCCTGAAACTTGGCAAAAGCCGCATGGTTACTCTTCACCTATTTTTTCAACACTGGAGAAGAAAGCTCTCTCTGTGACATGGCCATCAAGACAAGCTCTGATGCAGACATCTAGCATAGCATTGAATTTCCTTGCTGCAGTACTTCTGCAAAAATAGCTGATGTAATTGTTCAAATTGTAAAAAAAAACACAGGAAAACATGGTACTTTTCTCACCCACGCGTAGTTACCTTCTATTCATCAAACAGAATTATCATTTTGTTAACATAGATGTGATTTATATATTACATGCCCTTGTGAACCTAAATAATGACAATCTCTCAATCTCAAAAGAATTGAATTACAGAGCACAGGAGTGGGTTACATAGAATCAGTCCAGCTACCTCCACAGTAGTCCATTTTTATCTGCTTGTTATCTTTCTCTTCAGAGGAAACTAGTTATTAGACTTTGGAGTAGCTGGCGCTTGTACTATCTCTTACTCCAAGTGGTGTTTTTCTGTTAGCTGCAAATCATGGCAAAGAAGAACCTGAGAAAGTTAACACAGGGTATAAACTCCAGCAAATGTTTTTGGTTTGTATTTTTTTTCTGTGCAACAGAAGGTTGCATTTGTATTTCTTTATTTACAAAGCACACAGGACACAACATCATATGTGATCTACATGTTGGGGTTTGAAGTGATGGAAAACGTTGGAGACCTAAATCTTAATGAGACAAATATTTCCAGCCAAACATTCCCCTGGTTTGACAGCAAGGGGTGAAGAAGCACACATGATAACAGCTATTTTAAGGAACAAGAATTTTTCTCCTGCACCTAGGAAGAATCATTGTCAGCTTCCATTGGTGTAAAAAAGAAGCTGGCTTGACTAAGAAAAGTGTTTGGGTTTAAATCAGGTATGTGACTGAATCTCAGCACAGCTAAGCCTCACCTAAACTCATCATTTCTTTCTAGCAGGGGTGCAGAATGAGCTTCTGCAAGAGTTAGCTTGCTTTGTCAATAGCTGGATAACAATGAGGCACTACCTAGTCGCACGCTGACATTCCTCTTCACAGATTCCTACGCCATCTCCAACACTCATCTGCACTTAGTGTCATGAGTGATGTGTGATGCTCAGCATACCCATTATCTGCTTCTCTAGTAGGAATTAAGCTTTTTATGTTGTAATACATCAGTAACTAATCAAATATAAGCTGGGCTCAGCACTTGTTGGTTCATCCTACCCAATTTTCCAAGAAGGCAGAAAACGCTTCTGTGAGGTTCATTGACTGGGAAAGTGAGTTACAGGCTGACCAGCATTTTAGGCTCTGTGGTATGGGAGCCATGCCTCAGGCTTATACACAATGTGATTGAAGACCCAAATAACTATAGGAGTTTACCAGGAAGAGTTAGGCATTTCACAGTGTGACTCAAATAAATGGCGACAGCAAATTGGGAATGGAAATGCAGGACTTCAGCAGCACTTTCTGAGAAAGAAGTGGCATTTGGTCCTACACCACCGAAAGCTATCTCTGGTCAGGATCATTTTATCTGAATCCTCTACAGGACTCACATGCTTGAGCAGCTTTTTACATTAGAGGCTTGAGAAGTTGCTGCCTTTTTTATTGTAGAAGAGAAACACTTGGAGCACTGCACGATTATTGGAGCAATGACTGGAGGCCATGTAGCTCTCTGCATGCAAATGAGCATGCTAAACAGCAATGAATGATCCACCTGCATCTTCTCCAAATGGCTAAGGACACACAAATTTTTTGACATGGAGAGGAACAGGTTCACCTGGAAAGGCTGAAGACCCTTCTCTTCACTTAATACTACCAAGATGTTGATGGCATTCTAAAAATAAGGGGGAAAATTATATAATCACATTGATCAAGGGAATATTTAAAGTATTTGATAACCCCAGCAGCTACAGTAACCTTGAAGCTTTCAAAAAAGTGAGACACGTGCAAAGAAAATAGGATTGGTTGTCTCTTAGATGGGATTGGTGGTGTGTACCTATACCTTTACTGTCTCCCTCTCTTTTGTGTCCTTTATTCAACATTTTCCAAGCAACCAGTTTGTGGAGTGCCATAAATGAGAACAGAGGAGATGGAAGGAAATGCAGATGTCTGTAGTGGGTTGATGAAGCAGAGTAGTGCCAAGATCCTCAGGCACCACATGGCTTCCCAGCCCTGGTGGTACTTTGTAATGGGTGGAAAGGTGTCAGCATGGTGCATGCTATTATGTTGTATCCACACAATGGTCCTTTAGGAGGCAGCCTGCAGCCAATGTCAATCTGGCTGGATAAATAAGGGGCTTCATGTCATCTACACATTGCCCATCTGTGTTGCAGGTGGTCTATTCCACTGTGGTCCACAAAAACAAATGACTTTTTGCTTCAGAAAATGAAGTAAAGGGAAAAAATTAGGTTTTCCAGACCTTTCCTGAAAATGAATATTCATGTTTCAAAGACATATAATGGATCAACATGGGAATTTTGTTCCAAGAAAAAAAAAATCAGAAGCACATTATAAGAGGGAACAACTCCACTAAGCTAAAGCATCCTTTTTTGTCTGTTTTGTGCAAGCCTGTGTTTAAAGTGTCAGGGGTTGACAAATCTAGAAGCCCAGAGGTGGTATGACTTTGGTATGACAACTCCATGTCCTTGAGTCCAACCAGCAGCAAGACTGAGCATGTATTCTCAATAGTCACACATACACACAATTAGTATATATATGTGTATGCATATATATGCATATGTACTTGACCAGCTACACAGATCAACACAAGAAATACAGCACTCACAAAAATTGTAACATCACCAACAACCTCAAGGAATCATAGAGTCATAGAATCATAGAATCATAGAACAGTTAGGACTGGAAAGGACCTTAAAATCATCTAATTCCAACCCCCCTGCCAGGGGCAGGGACACCTCACACTAAACCATACCAACCAAGGCTATGTCCAACCTGGCCTTGAACACTGCCAACGATGGAGCATTCACAACTTCCCTGGGTAACCCATTCCAGTGCCTCACCACCCTTACAGGAAAGAATTTCTTCCTCATATCCAATCTAAACTTCCCCTGCTTAAGTTTGAACCCGTTACCCCTTTTCCTCTCACTACAGTCCCTCACGAAGAGTCCCTCCCTAGCATCCCTATAGGCCCCCTTCAGATATTGGAAGGCTGCTATGAGATAGAAAGGTTTAGGTTGGAAGGGACCTTAAAGATCATTTAGGTCCAGGGACACCTTGTATTAGACCAGGTTGCTCAAAGCCCCATCCAACCTGGCCTTGAACATTTTCAGGGTTGGAAATGCCTTCTGTTCCTGACCAGGATGAAAGCCTGTTATGGGAAAATATACATACATATATAGACATAGATACATAAACAGTCTAGATTCACCAGTAGCTGGCCTTAGACACCCAGTCTACCCATTAACTACCCGTGGATCCCCTGGTCTCACAGTTGCCTCACCCACAGGCAGACATGATATTCAATCTAGGGAGTGGCATGGAAGTAACTTCACAGTGGTACCGCAATGAAGAGGTGTTGCACCCAAGGACACTTTCACAGGCTGCAGCTTGGAATTGATGGTAAAAGCCTGGCTGTTTCCTCAGATGGGACTAGACACAGAGAGAGCTCTGTAACCCAGGAAAGTCCTCAGCAGCGGTTCAACAGCCAGGGAAACATAGCCACAGAGGCTTTGGATGGTTTCCTCACAATAACTGAGGGCAGCATCTCAATTTTTAATCAGACACTTCCGTTATGACCGTTGTAATTTGGTTACAAACTGCCCAGGAGTCCCTGTAGTGTCTTTAGACAACTTTCAACAAAAAAAGAATAAAAGGACACTGCAATATAACTGCATACATTGGCAAACAGTACAGTGCTTTGACTTTACAACCTCAGTATCAGCAGCTTTTCCACGACTGAAGCACTGATGTTACTCCCAAATGCTTGGAATGGGAATTACCTGAGGTGACTTTGTAATACCAGATGACTAGTGCCAACTTCTAAAGTGATGACTACTGTGTAATCACAGTTGTTGAACTGGCGTTTCAGCTTTCCTCAGTTTGTTTCCTTCTCCCTTTCATTCCAAAAGTAAATACATGTTGCCTGCCAGATTTTTTCTATAGAATGTCTGATCTCATGATACAAAAATAAATTGTATAAATGAGATCTAAGCAACCATGTTCTGCTTTCCTTCTGCCATAACCAGGCTTATCTAGGTTCAGACTCAACAACTGTAGATGAGGAATGAAAGTCTCTTGTCAAACCTGGCACAACTAGTAACATGGCTTAAGATTTGAAGGGAGTAGTTATTAGCTGCTGGCAAAGTTGGCATCTAGCAGCTGAACTGTTAGCACTGCGTGCAGGCTTAGCTGAGGCATGGATTTATCAGACTACTGGGAAACAAAGTGCACAGTTTCACTGCTACTTTAAATCAGCTTTACCTGGCATATAGGTGAAGAAAAAACAGTTGTGTTCACTAATCAGTGCTACCCAGAGGTGCTCTCCTCTGTTCCACCCTTGTGCTGCTACTGGCCATCATAGTAAAGCAAGATAATAAGGTCTGTTACTTAATCACACCTCAGCTATCCCAGAACAAGTGAAAACAAATGGGATGTTTAGTTTTAGACCAAATTAGTTCCTTAATCCCGGCTATGGCATGGTTGTGCGAATCCTTAGTGAATACAAGAAGGTAAGAGGCAGGAGGAAATCAAGATCGTATACTCTGTAATGGTATGAACCCATAGTGACCATGAACCCTCACCATAATGGCCTATAATCCTCCAGCTGAGGAAACCTGCAGTGTCACACATGTTCCTGGTTATGTGGGAAGGAATTCGTATAGAAGTATGAACTGTTTTCTTCCCCTTTTCTTTCTTTCAAGCTGTCCTTAATTGCAAGGTAAACCACACTGGATTAAACTACTAGAAAATCTTTCTTAAGGGCCAGTTAGCTTTACACTATGTGTCAGTGTTTCAGTGATGGCTCAATACAATTATATTAATAACAGATATTTAAGGTCTGGTTTCTCCTCCTGCACTGGAATCGGTCAAGTGGAACCATGTTTATGACTGGATGCACTGAGTTGGGAAGCAGCTCTTAGGAGAGATGATTTTCAAAATTAAAAATAAAGGTCTATTCTTATTGTTTTACTCTACTTTTTCTAGGTTTTAATATTTCATCCCATAAGCAGCATCTTCTTTTTCAGAGTATACAACCCTGTCTGTAAGAGTATGAAATTATCCAGCCCACGTACAGCAGTGCTCTTATACTCGATATTTCCCATTGGCAACATAAACCCATTTATTTCTTGACTCATCCGTTCATCAGCTATAATCCCATTGCATATATTATTCATAGAATGATATGAATTCAGAAATATTCAGCCTTTTTTATATCATCCTCAAATCAATCTTGTTTCCCCCCACTCTTTAAACCAAGGGGTTCTCTTTCAAATTAATTTTCCACTGTCCCATTTCATTCTACTTTTTATAATCTGATATGTATGGAGCAGAACAAAGAAAATACTCAGCTCATATTTATGTGCAATTAAATGGAAGTGATATATTCATGTATTTTATAGATGGCTTTAATTTTCGCTGTAAAAGCACCTTACCACACTAAAACCCTTTGTGAAAGCAAGGTCTACGTCTCTCAAATGAAAATTTAAACTACCAAATCATCAACATACCAAGTGGGAATCTTTATTACTTTTTACCACACACCAGCTTTTTAGACCTATCAGTGCAATTATTAAGCTCATTAACAATTAAAGAGATATATATAAATATATGTCATAAAAAAAACCTTAAATAAAATTGAGACTCCATGCTTTGCAGTGGTATAACCTGGTTCCAAGAAGTATCATAGTTTGGTAGACACAAAGTGGCTCAATAGCTGAGATCCCACTCCACCACAACATGTCTAGTATGAACTCAGGCAAGAAATATTTACTCTGTGTCTATTTTCTATAGAGCAAAATGGGGCCTCTCATGCTTTCTAAAAAACCTTCAATATGTAGGAAGAATACTCTTCACATTTATGACTTTTTTGGAATCCTTCTGACAAGATGACTTCCTTTACCAACTTCTGCATCAAGCACGCAGCTTCTGTCTGAATCACAGGATTCAAGCCATTGTGGATTTAACATGTCCCTAGATCAGTTTTTTCCAGTGTTTAAATACAAACACTGAGCCTTATTCTAGACTAAATTTGTCTAAATCTAATCCATTCTACAATATTAAAATTATATTTCTTACCACAAAAATAATCTTTACCTGGAATGCTGATTATCATAATCTAGTAATTCTAAAAACTTTGACATTTAATTTAATAATGCACCCACTCTAAAACAATTTCTGCTTTGGAAGTGCAATGTAGAGAGAGTGAACCTCTTTGAGCTTTGAGTGTGAGACAGGGCACCTTTCAAAATTCAAATATCCCTTTCAGCTCCTTAGCCTCTTTTGGGACAAGCGCTTTGGGCACATTGATTTGCAGGTGGAAACAGTCTTTGCTCTAATCTAGTTAGAATTATATTTTAATCTGTCCAAGGCCTTTAAATAAAAGCTACCAAGTAATTTTTGCTTACTGCTGAAGAAATACAAAGGGCATTAGGGTTATCAGGAGAGTAATCTCCATTTCATTGCTTTAATTTCCATATTTTAAATTTCGATTTCTTAAGCCCTGATTGCTCGTGACCCTTCTACATAAGAGTTGTCACCCTGACAGATTTATGGTTTATTCCTGCTAGATCCCAGATTGTGTTCTCACCATTTCCCTTCTCTGAGTAAAATTCCCATTGACTTTTGATTCACTCTTGTCTTCTTTCCTTTGTCCGCCTTGTCTTCCCCACCACTCTCACATCACGTCTGCTCTCTTCAGCACTGTCAATATCTCCCAAATGATGCCAGTCTAGCTGGGATTGCAATCCTAAAAAAGTCTCTGTATCTGGAATATATCACTCCTACCTATACAAATAACTGATTATCTGCTTGCCCTGTTTGTCTACATGCTGAGCAAGAAAGCAACTGACCAGACTGTGCTAGGAGACAGACAGGTTTCTCTTCACTAAACTTCTGCCCAATACTATTTTTCACAAAGAAATATGGAGATTGGGTATCATAGAGGACTCATCCAATTTCTTTTTTTACCTTTAGAATCACAGAATCATAGAATCAAGTAGGTTGAAAAAGACTTTTAATATCAACTCCAACTGTTTAATGTCATTATGTCAAGAAAGGGAGGCTACATAGAATAAAATAGCCTGTCAGATGTCATTTAATTCATAGTCTTGTTTTTGTTAGGCTCTGAGGGCCGGGGCGGATGCAGAGGTTCATATGAAAAGAAAATAATAGCAGTGGTTTTCCAAGATAACCAGCAATTCTAGGGAGTTCAGGCCTGCTGTCCTGATGCAAACCTGACTTTTCTACTGGGAACTTTGTCACTCCACAAAGGAACCAGCTAATTGCATCAGCATTTTTTCTCTCTGCATGTAGATTTAACTCTGCAGCCCTAAGGTCTTCCAAGTTTGCAGCTATTGAGCAAAACATAGAAAAGAGCATATATTTTCAAGGTGCTAAAAGGAAATAACTTCCAGCATGTCTGCTTTTAAGAGAAGAAAAACATCTGTCAACTGTAAGTAGATTAGCACCTGATGATGGAAGCACTGATTTCTCTCTGTCAAAGAAACTACATGGCTGTTGTCAAATAAAGCAACTGTCTTTGTAGACCAAGGCACATGAAAGAATTGTCATATGATCCATTGTAACTATTCAGATACATTCTCTTTTCCTACAGAAAAGGATAGCACTGCATGAAGGAGAGCACATTTGACGCTAACTGCCTTAAATGCAGCCAGGGATGGACAAAGTGCCTTATTTGAGGGAAAGAATTATCCTACAATGTATAATTCAGTGGTCACAACAGTCTGAAACAAAAGACACTGGGATTATTTTCTCCAGATATACTTTATTTTTTTGCCCAAGTCTTTCCAGTTAAGACAAGTCCCCAAGGATAGAAGCACTGTGACAATGTCAATACCCGGCTGATAGCAAAAGCCAGAGGCTACTTCAGGATTTCAGTTCTCCTTAAAAGTGTATGAAGGAGTTAGCAGCCTCAGCTGGGGAGTCATAAAATATAACTATGATAGGAAATTGTTTATGGCGCCCAACAAGAACTGTTTTTACTTCGTGACAGAAGTCTAGATCAAATTGTACCCTCTCCATGGGTTTTTTTTCCCATCTGGATGCAATTGGAAGGTTTATTTTTCCATTCATCTGGGAAAACTTTTTGAAAAGCAGGGTTAGAACTCCTTCTTTCATATTTTTTCTTAAAAAACGTGACTAAGGCAGGGAAATGGCAGAAAAAGAAGCGGAAAAGAAAAAGAAAAAGAAGTGGAAAAATAAAAAGAAAAAGAAAGAGGAAAGAAAAAGAAAAAAAACAAAAAGAAAAGAAAAAGAAAAAGAAGTGGAAAAATAAAAAGAAAAAGAAGAAAAAGAAAAAGAAAAAAGAAAAAAAGGAAAAGGAAAAGGAAAAGGAAAAGGAAAAGGAAAAGGAAAAGAAAAAGAAAAATGAAAGCCAGGATAAATGCACAGAACAAGCTATTCTAAAAGGAGCAGTGGAAAGTGTGACTCTTAAAGCCTTAAAGGATGTTTCTGAGATTTCTACAGGGGCATACTGATATGTTGGACGGAACAGATTTCAATAAAGACTATAGGATTTTTAGGCTAAAGGAAAGAACTATTCATAAACAACTCAGTGGGCTGTGTAACATAGCTTATGCATCAGCACAACTCATCATATCAGTAATTAGAGGCATACAATTGCATCTAAATCTAAAGATCAGCTGCAAGGGCAGACTATTCAATGCTCCTGCTGCTGCTAAGAAAAGCTTGATATCTAATGCTGGAACCACGGTGCAAATGAAGGAATCCAGAAGTACATATGTTCATTTCCATGGAAATGCTTTGCATTTGCAGGCTGCTTCAAAGATTACTGGCCTAAGGTTTCTTCTTGAAACTCTTTATGAAATGACAACATTTAAGTCATCTGGATACTGCACTTCAGGGCATGTCATGTGAAGTTATTCAGGAGAACGATGACTTCTAGTACCTTGTGCTCATCAGAACAACAGATTTTAAAAGTGTTTTCTAAAAATCAGGCTTTAGGAAGTACTCAGATTGAGCATTCCAAAGTTAGTTAGGGTATAGATTGTCACCAAACTGTGAAAACCTGATTCAAATCCTATCCCTGCCTTCTTTTTAAAATATTACCATGTTCCCATAAACAAAGTATCTCTGTACTTCAAGCAGCACTGTCCTGGGGGGAAGAGTTATCCCCTATCTGCAACTGCTGGGAAAACAAGGTGCTGATACAGTATCTTGCCCAACGCATGAGTAAAAGCCAGGCAAGGAAAAGATTGGAGTCCAACATTCCCCTCTACCCTTCTTCAAGCTAAACTGAAGCCCTGAATTCCTTTACATTATGTGCCTTTTTTAATGATTTCTGAAATTCTTTATGCTCTTCTCCAAAGATGTAATCTGATTACAGAGTTTCTGTTTAAACTTTCTTGTGATAACTGCAGTGAAGCCTTAATATCATTGTTTAAATTTATCCATCTGAAAGCTCCAGCTAAATGTTATTATCCTGACAAGAGTTTTTCTAGACGAGGCTGATGAAATTAACTGAAGAAGAGAGACACAAATGAAGATTTTAATCAAGATTAATACCTGCTTTGTTAAGGGTTGACAAGGTGTATGAACATAATGATGTTGTCATCTATTAAATCTTTTGATCCTAAAAAAAGAACCAAGGCTTCAGCCCTGCCTCTGTTTTGACAAGCGTGAGAGGGCTTTAATTTGGTGGAGTAAGCAGAGTGTTTCTCAACATTTCTGCCCAGACAGGAAATAAAAATCTGCTTTCAGAATCCCTGGATACTCTGCAGAGATCCTGCAGACTCAAGACTTGCATGTAGGGCCTGTATTGCTGGGATAAGTTCAGTCTCTGAATGGATGCTTATTAATAGAAAATGGGGGGAAAGTGTGTCCTCCAATCAGGGTCCAGTGTCAAGCAGGAGCAACTGTTAAGCCAAGATCTTAAAGTACAATCTACAGGTCTCTCTAGATCATTTCCATCCTTCATAACTGATAAATAAATTCAGTGATCCCTCCCTGAGCTTGATGCTAATAAGTCCCTCCTACCAATATCTCCTGCTTGAGCAAGGTGTCCTCTTTCTTTATACATAAGATACCTGCATCTACTCCTCCTACAGCATCTTGCCACCTCCCTATTCCTACATGGGATATCCAGTTGTCAGCTGAAAAGCCATGGTCACCCTGTACGGAGCAGGGGATAAGAGAAATAATTTGAGGATTGAAACAAAGCAAAGAGTTGTGAAGAAAAAGCCCAGACACACAGGGAGAACTGAGAATGTTTTGGAAGGCTGTTGATTTTGCTTTCTGAACACATCCATGTGCTGACTTGAAAATGTCAAACTCTTCCTGTACTGCAGCCTTTAAGCTCTTTGCCTCCAAGTTAAAGAACAGATATACAGCATTGTGCTAACAATCAGCTAATGGGAGACACTTTGGCAGAGAAAAATGGAAAGGAGCAGCTGAGGTCAGAGATGTAACAGCTTTTAATTGGTTTATGTGGCAAGGTTTTGGTAGTGAGAGGGCTGCAGAGGTGCCTTTTGTGAGCAGGTGCCAGAAGCTGCTCCCATATGACATGGAGCCTGTTGCAAGACAGAACTACCTCTGGCCAAAGCTGAGTCTATCAGTGATGTTGCTAGTGTCTCTTTGATAACATATTTAAGAAAAGATAAAATAAAGCTGCACAACAGAAGCTGGAAGAGAGTGATAAGGATATGCAAACCAGCTATGCAGACACCAAGGTCAGTGGAGAAGCTATGGCTGGAGAAAGACTTTTCTTACAGTTGACCTGCTTCATCAAGTTTTAGACTCATATAGCTTATCCCTTCTTCCTCAGATGTTTCCACCCCCTTTGTGATGTCAACCCAGACACTGTGTAGCCATATTTTAATGCAAGCATAAAAAGCCTTGGAAAGAAAATAGAGGAAGGGGAACAGGACTGACAGAGTAGCTGTCAACAAGACCATTCACTACAAGCTATAGATGTTCCTGAGGGTCATGAGGAACGACTGAGGTCTTCAATCCTTTTCTGTCTAACCCTCACAATCATGTGAATTACTGAGCAGAAACTGCATTCAGATCACAGCAAGATAGTGAATTGAATTTGTGGAATTTAAAAGCATATTCAGCCGCTCTACAGCGCTGCAGGCACTTGCTTTTTGTAGGTTTGCGTAGGAACTCAGCACTAAATTAGCTAACCCCAAATGAGTGGGGAAGCACTACATGAACATAAACACAAGTCACTGCATGCCACTCTGTCCCAGGGTTTACAAAAAAAAGCATTAACACTATTTTTCAATCTTCAAAAAGAAATTTTATGTCAATCCCTGCCATTAATGGACACGCTTTTTCTTCTACAGCATTTTTGAGCGATGGCTGAGAAGACACAGGCCCATGCTAGAAGTTTACCCAGCAGCCAATGCACCCATTGGGCACAATCGAGAAAACTACATGGTTCCCTTTATTCCCCTTTACAGAAATGGAGAATTTTTTAAACCTTCAAGAGAGCTGGGGTATGACTATGAGTACCTGCAAGAACCAGGTAACGTTATTATTTGGGTAAATGTCATATTTGTTGCCTATAACTTTGAATATATCTGTAAAATGAGAAGATATTAAAAAATCTTTCAATTCCAGGTTTCCCCTGAATAGAGTCCCAAATTGTACCTGGTGACTTTTACATTTCTACTCTGATGTAGAGTCAACATGGTGCCATTAGAAAAGATCTAACCAAAAATCAGTCGCTGACATCCATGTTATGCATGCTAGCCTATGAGCAGAATCTGGTCCAAATGGTCAGCTTGTGATCACAACTGGAGGAGGAAAGTGCCCTTAAATACCAGGATTAAAAAACACCAAAGGACAACACAAACTCTGTGCAGCACTTAAAAAAGTGATCTATTGACTTTGCTCTTGCCCTGTGGTGATTTATATGAACACAGTTCATAATGCTAATTTCATTAAATCAAAATGAAATTTGCACTGTTTAGTTATGGGTTTGACTTGCATTGCTGTTCAGAGGCAGTTTTGTCCTGGACATCTTGACCATCTTCTGGCACTGGGAGGACAAGAGGCCCTTGAGGCTGTAGTTCATTCAGAACCTTAGATAAACCAGGTCTCATGCTCATGGTCGTGGACTTCAAAGTTTCTCTTGAGTAGTAGCAGTTTCTTAATTGTTTAAGGAGAGGGTTAAATTCTGTTAAAGATAAAATGTTGCTTGGAACTGAGGATTGCTCCGACACATTGGCCCAATCCTTTCTAAAACTGTACCATTGCAATAATGGTATGTATCATTGGAATGATCAGACATGTCTCTTAGTTCAGCATGAAGTTCAACTTAGTTTGAACACTTAGTTCAAAACTTAATTCATCTCTAAGTTCAACACTGCCAAAAGCTACCCTGGATGTGGGATGCAGTTATCCTTGCAAAGCATTGTCCAGTGAAAAGGTAGGTTACTGGGCATGCTTGCTTCCCCATTTGAGGCAGAAACATTCTGTGAACACGTCTCTTCATTTAAAAGGCAATTAAGAGCTGAGAGTCTAATAACTAAATTGCAAGAGCATCAGAGACATTTTAGCAGTACTAGCATTGTCACAGCTTCCTTCTTGTCTTTTTCAGAGCAGTATCAGTTCTCAGGGCATCCCTGCTTATCTGACAGTTTGCATAGCAATGGGGGTGTATGCTTTCTGCATACTTGATAAAAAGTCCGATCATGTATTTAGCTTATTCCTTCACTTCTCATGCAAAATGCAGCATGTGATTTAGTCACCCAGAAAGCACACATTTTTATGTGCAATGAAAGAAATCTGCAGCTCTCCAGTATAATTCTCAAAGGCTATTTTAATACTACAACCCAGAGACAGAACATGCTATAAACAATTTGTCCAACCCCAGACAGAAAATAATCTAATAAATGCTTCAAATGTATTCTCAAAATTATTACTTTCATAGAATCATAGAATAGTTAGGGTTGGAAAGGACCTTAAAATCATCTAGTTCCAACCCCCCTGCCACAGACACGAACACCTCCCACTAAACCATGTCACCCAAGGCTATGTCCAATCCAGCCTTGAACACTGCCAGCGATGGAGCATTCACAACTTCCTTGGCCAACACATTCCAGTGCCTCACCACCCTTACAGTAAAGAATTTCTTCCTCATATCCAATCTAAACTTCCCCTGTTTAAGTTTGAACCCATTACCCCTTGTGCTCTCACTACAGTTCCTCATGAAGAGTCCCTCCCCAGCATCTTTAGTCGTATTAGTAACATTTTTGCCTTTTTGTTCATGTTGCCATAATTTAATTCCCTATCAAGACCAGTAATATTGATACATATTTCTAATGAAAACCACTAGTTTCCTACACTCACCTTATTCCTAGAATTGTACAACTCAGAAGAAGTACCAAATACCATGACTTTCAGAAATACTGAGTCTGGAATAGTTACTGCAAAAGGAAGCAAATGGCAAAAGGTTTATCATTTAAGAATTCCCTTCTGTTTCCTGCTGGTCACTTCCCTTTCCTGAGGGGAGAACACAGTCCTCAGAAAGTGAAATTCGTATTAAATTCTGCCCATGTTTTTAGCACAGAGGTAAGGAAATTAGTGTTGTAATTATTTTGAAAGTTCAACATGAAGACTGAAATTCAGCATCCTTTAGAAAGACCAGATAATCCTCAGGCATCCCTCAATCCCTTGTTAATCTCACTGAGAAGAACAGAGTTTAAGCTATTTCTTATCTGAAGGGAGGACCCAGTTACAAATGGAAGATGGATGGAACCTCAAAGTGCAGATGGACTTTCTCAGTGCTACAGCGCTTAAACCCAGACTTTTCTTCAAGTAGGAATGCTGGAATCCTCTACCAAAAAGAGGATCTGAAGCTGGAAAGACTCCTGACCCTCCTTGAAAGCTTCTGTGTACTCAAGGGAGAAGAGAAAATCTATGAGTGGCAGCCAGGCGTTACCAGATCTGGGTGGTCAAGAATAGGCAGCATTTCATTTTCCAAATGTGGAGGAATTGGAAAGGCAGAGGAAGAGGACCGGACAAAGTGAGGAATAAGCACACAAAACCTGGCTGCATTCTGTTCTTAAGACCAGGCTTGTCTGCTGTTAAAGAAAGCAGCTGACAGAAAGCATCAAGAGCAGCAGTTCAGAGTTACAGCACCAGCGACTTGGTAGAGATGAAGCAGGACTACAAAGAGCACTGTGAGGCAGACTGCAAGAAATAAAACTTGGAAAGAATCAATGACAAAATGGCATTTTAATGCTAAATTATATTGTTGTTGTGCGCCTGAGGAAAAGCTGATGCCTGGAGCCCTGCTTTCCACTGAAAAGCAAATCAGTGTGTGACAGTATATTATTTTAATTGCAGCTTCATTTATTTTTTATACATACAGCAGACCTGAAGCAGAAGTGGTCACAAACAGTGTGTGTGGAAATCCATCCCTCAGGAATCAAAGACACATGTCACAGTCTAGTTACTGGGGAGCTCATCTGAGCAGAAACAGGAGCAGACACCCAGTTTTCCCTGACATGAAAACCATGAGCTGTAAAACTACCACAACTGGTATGGTTTACTGAAAAAGAACATTTTTTAGCATCAGTAAAATGATTTGAAAGACTAATGGCACCACCTAGCAATAAGCCATCAAAACATTTTTCTATGGCAAGATTTTCTCCAAGTACTTATATTTCAGGTCTTGGGCAAAGACTTACCTATTTTCTCCTTCTTCTAGAAACAGTAATAGATAAATTTGCAGGCACATCCTTTACTTTACCGCAGAAAATCTCCCTTTCTCCATGGGAACAATTTGATGACCACTACCTGTGCAGCTGGGTGACAGCGGGCAGTTACCTGATTATAAACCCAGGAATATAACCATCAGTTGCAGTTTTTGGAAATCTTGACTAAGGATCTTTGACACCTAGGGCAAATCACGGGATGAGAGAGTTTTGATTACAATGTAGATGGCCAGGTTGCTCATGCATGTGTTGTAGGAGGAGAGCTGAGATCCAGAATCAGACTGCAGCTCATTTCTATTTCTGGTTCTTTAACAGTTTAGTTGCAAAATCACATCCCAGAGAGTTAAAAACGTGGCAGCTGGCAAATATGATACTATCATATTTGTGCTGAGTCTCTCAGCTCAGGAGCACACGCTGTTGGCCACAGTGTGAAAGGGTAATGTTATGTGTATAAGGGCCTATGATAAAATAGTGACATGCACAACAAAATGTAAATTCCAGGACAATAAAAAACAATTCAAGGTGACAGTACTTGAAAAATGCTGGCTTGGGAAGTTGTTTACATTTCTGAATAAAATAGGAGATGAAAAAAGAGCATTTTGTCCCGAGGTTCTCTTCAGGCAGAGATAAGTAGGTGTAGATTAAGGTTAATAAAAACAGGAGTGAACCAAAGAGAACAGTATGCAAAAATATATCCCTCAGAAAAAGGAATATGAGCAGATATTTTGGTGGTTATATAATGATGCTTAATGGAGGAACAGGAATATGGATTTTAAAACTAGGGTTTTTTTTGCTTTGTTTTTCTTTTTTCTGTGAGCTATTTAGCAGTAGGACATACACATTGCTTTACCTTAAAATTACACTGTTGTGCTTTCTTACCCTTTTAATAAATTCCAGGAATGCACCCAAACTAGATTGCCTGGCATTTTTAAATTACATTTTAAAAACCCATTTTGATGTATTAAGAGTAAGAAATTATTTGTTACTGTTACCTAGAGTTAACACTGTCTTTGAGAAGAAAGAGTACGTCAAGAGTTGACTGTTAAGACCATAGCTGACATTAATCACTGCTATTTTCCTATCAGAAAGAGGAAGATAAGGAGATATTGTTGGTGTTAGTCACTAATGGTAGGGTAGCTATCAAGCACCATCCTGACATGGCTTCCTCGTGCTTTGTCATGAACCTCTTGACTAAAAGGACAGTTTTAATCAATGTTCATGGGAGCATCCAAAGAGGATTATGGTTTGACTCTAAACACTGATATAAAAGGAATGGAATTGTCATTGGCTAATGTCTCCCACAAAGCAGTTATGGTTCCCCATGACCACATCACTCCCTTGACACTTTTTCCAGGTTGTCATCAGCAAACACAGTTGCTGCACTCTCGGGTCTTGCACAAATAGAGATTAAAGAATTATGGTAACAGAGTACTTGGAATCCCAGTTTGCATGATTTTGGCTGGCCAAACAGTCCAGTCATAGGTTTACTGCTGTGTAGAATCACAGATTAACAGATTATGGGGTGTCATGGGGTGTTCCATCCTCTGACACCCAGGAGTTGCCATGGCAACTTCATGACAATGATGCCAAACACCTTTTGTGCAGTACAAAGAAATTGGCAGTAGATGCCAGGAGATGGCTTTTGGCTGTGAGCTAATTACAAAAACTGCAGGCTGAAACTGAAAGCAACAGAACGGCATGTTTGACTGATTATCAGGATATAATAAAATAGATTAATCCCTTCTGTGACATCTCATCATCTCAAAATCATGTTATGTTTTACCAGGAAGAAGTTAGCTCAGACTTCCAAATAACATTGATGGAGGAGAGAGATGGTTCAGGAAAAAAGTATTAGATGGCACTTAGAAAACCCTCATGTCCCAGAAAAATTCTGCAGAGAAGATAACTTTGTGATAATTCTCTTTTTCTTAAACATTAAAACATTATCAAGCTCCTGTTAAGTATTAATTTTCTTTACTCATATATACACTTCAGTTTAAATAGCCAGATTGTTTCTTATTTAGACATGTTTGCAATATAAGAGTTGAGTTAAAAAACTTGGAGTTACGAAGTCAAGTGCACAAAGTTAAGAAATGCCACTATTAAAATTATCTATATAGCTGTAATTCACCATCCACCTCTACATATCTGCATTATCTTTAATTGCACACTATTTTTCCCCACACTCCCACCTCATTCACAACACAGCATAGGCAACATTCTTTCAGAGAGGTCCGATCCTTTTTCCTTTTGATTTCCATTTTCTCAGTTAAGCAGTGTGTAGTCTAATGTATGATTTACTGCATGCTTTTAAAACGCTATCCTGAAGCTGTTTCCTCTAACACTTTTCTTTGGTGCCAATCACTATAGCAGCTGAGTCCTGAAGAAATATTAATTTACATTCACAATACAGAGGATTCAGTGAATGGTACTTTCCTCATTTGACAGATGAGTAATGAAGGACTGAAAAGATAATGTACCTCATACACAGAGGTTTGTGCAGCTCACTCTGACACATCAAGATCCTAATTTTTTTGGTAATTCTTAGTATTATATAGCATTTCTATGTCTAATGAGGTTAGAAGTAGAAGGCTGAATATGCAGACTCTTGCAAATACCATCTCAGAATACAAAGTTGGATTGACTGGAAATCAAGGACCAGCAAATTAGCATCCAAACATTCCCCAAAGTGAAACTGAGTTGTAGGAACAAACAAACTGTATTCAGTCTAAACTCAGCAGAAATTGGAATTAATCTCCTACAGTGATTTAGAATTCAGACATCAAGTGCTAAGGATAGCTTAACCTTACAGGTGCTGCAAACCAACAGCATCTTTCCGGAGCACAGTGCACACAATAGCATATGCTCAGAAGCATCATGATCCAAGAATTTATATGGGATTAGTTTTCTGAGCAACAGTGAAAATGCGAGATGTCAGAAAGACATTTAAATCTTTTGTGGGTATATACTAAATACGGTTTATTAGCTAAATACGGTTGAGTACATATAAATCAGTTCGGGTGCATGCAATTCTAGAATAGAATCATAGAATAGTTAGGGTTGGAAAGGACCTTAAGATCATCTAGTTCCAACCCCCATGCCAGGGGCAGGGGCACTTCCCACTAAACCATGCCACCCAAGGCTCTGTCTAATCCACCCTTGAACACCGCCAGGGATGGAGCATTCACAACTTCCCTGGGTAACCCATGCCAGTGCCTCACCACCCTTACAGTAAAGAATTTCTTCCTCAGATCCAATCTAAACTTCTTCTGTTTAAGTCTGAACCCGTTACCCCTTGTCCTCTCACTACAGTCCCTCATAAAGAGTCCCTCCCCAGCATCCCTAAAGGTCCCCTTCAGGTACTGGAAGGATGCTATGAGGTCTCCACGCAGCCTTCTCTTCTCCAGGCTGAACAGCCCCAACATTCTCAGCCTATCTTCATATGGGAGGTGCTCCATTCCCCTGATCATCCTCTTGGCCCTCCTCTGGACTTGTTCCAACAGTTCCATGTCCTTTTGATGCTGAGGACGCCAGAACTGCTCACAATACTCCAAGTGAGGTCTCAGGAGAGCAGAGTAGAGGGGTAGGATCACCTCCCTGGAGCTGCTGGTCACACTCCTTTTGATGCAGCCCAGGATACAGTTGGCTTTCTGGGCTGCGAGCGCACACTGCTGGCTCATGTCAACCACCATAGGTGGCCCCAGAGAAGTTCCCCACAGAGGTGGGGTTTTGCTTTTGTTTGTTGGTTTTTTTTTTTTCCTAATAGATAATAGTTGCAGCTAATAATAATAATTAAAACTAATAATTGATGTAGATTCCAAATCCTCCTTGGACCAAGGGCACAGGTACCCATTTCTTAAATACAATCCAACAGGTTGTTGAGTGAACAGATCACATTCCAGCTACTATCAGGAAGTGAGAGCCCTGTTTAGCAGGGTTTGGCTTTCATAAATCATTAAGCCATAGTGAGAAAAACAGAGAGACAGAGACACAAAGTCGTACCACAAAGCAAGAAAGCAGCTGGTTACGTAACCAGCGAGAAGCTGCCCTGGATTCAGCAAACAAAGAGGATGTCTTGTGCAGAGTCACCAGGGAATAATTGTGTGTTTCATCTCCCCACACAACTATCAAATTAAACAAGCAGGGTGTAGGTTCAAAATTAGTGAAAGGAAGCCTTTTTTTCTCCACCTGGCACGTATTTCAGGCAGGGATTTCCTTGCTGCAAGAAATTGTGATAAAAGTTCAAATAAGATCTAGAAAAGCTGATGGAAGGGGAAAAAAAAAAATCCCCCAAGGACTATTATATACAATGGCACTACATCTGGTTTAAGAAATCCCCGAGCTGCAAATTGTTGGAGGCTGAATAAGTATTGAGTGAAAGGATTGTAATAGGCTAGACCCATTCTTACACTCTTCCTGGTGCTCTGCTTGTTATTGCTGAAAACAGGATGCTGACAGGACCTTTGGCTGTATGGTATCAGACTTCTTGCGTTATAGTCTTTCAGTTTTGACAAAAACCATAAAGACCACTGGGGACAGTGAACTCTGGTCCTGCCCTTTATATGAAGATTGAGAAGCAGACTATAAGGGCTGAAGAGATTTGTTGAAAAATATTTGTGACAATTTCTATCAATGTAGTTTCTTCTTTTGACCAGCCTTCCAGTATTACCTGTTATACAACTTCTTTAAACTACCAGCACATTGCACCATGTAAAAGGACCTTCTTTCTTTTTTCTTCTGTTTCCTTTCCAGCACTTGATTCTTTCCAGGAGTTTTTAATACCTTACCTTGAGCAAGCCCGTCAGATCTGGGCTTGGCTGGTTGGAGCAGCTGTGATTGGAGGCATCATTACTGCTGTGTTCACAGGGCTCATCCTGGCCTGCCGGAAGAAAAGGGGAACTTCTGAAGAGATACAGCCCTTGCTCATAGAAAGTGAAGATTACAACAATGTGTCTTATCAGTCCAATTTCTAGAGGCTTATGGTAACTCGGTGATGTTACTAAGGTGCTAATCAAGCATGCAGTGTTTGATTCATGCTTGCAAATACCTTGCTGAGGTGTGCTGCATAAGCAGGAGGAGCAGTCTTGCTCCTCAAGCCCCTCGTAACCTTCATGTTGTAATATCTTATGAGATCCACTCCTACAAACATTTCCCAGATTCAGCATAAGTTACCACGCCACCCAAAGAACACCGTGTATCTCCTCCCCTTGATTAAATAATTGTTCCTATGAAACCAGACCGGTTTGTGTGGTGCTGGCTTTAATGCATAATTCTCTGCTAT